>CM046953.1:133835596-135145453 GCA_025698515.1 Gossypium sturtianum
TAAGTTAAAGAAGATTTTGACCGAGGCTCCGGTTCGATTCAACCCGAGGGTGGTAAGGAATACACAGATCTCATCGCGATGCATCACATACGCCTGGGTTGTGTGTTGATGCAGAAGGTAAGGTTGTGGCTTACGCTTCTAGGCGGTGAGGCCACATGAGGTTAACTATCCGACGACGATTTGGAGCTAGCGGCCGTAGTTTTCGCCTTAAAGATTTGGAGGCACTACTTGTGCGAGAGAGATCGATAGTCTACGGATCATAAGAGTCAAGTATCTACCGACTCGGAAGGATTTGAATTTGAGGCGCGCGAGATGGGTCGAATTGTTGAAAGATTATGATCGCTCGATTGAGTATCATCCGGGCAAGGCTAACGTGGTGGCAGACGCGTTGAGCCGTAAGGTTGTTTCGGACTTAAGAGCATTGTTTGCCCATTTGAGCTTGTATGACGACGGGAGTATTCTGGCAGAGCTGCAGGTTAAGCCTACTTGGGTTGAGCAGATCAGAGAAAAACAGTTGTTGGATGAGGTTCTGAGTGCGCGAAGGTTGCAAGTGCAAGATGGTGGTTTGGAGGGTTACAATTTGTCTAGTGACGAGGTTCTGTGTTTTCAAGGTAAGGCTTGTATGCCCAAAGATGTTGAGCTGAGGCAGAAGATTCTTCAGACGCACATATAGCATCCTCATGCTATGCATCCCGGAGGTAGCAAAATGTATAAGGATCTTAGAGAGCGTTTTTTGGTGGCCTGGTTTGAAGAAAGAGGTGACAGAGTTTGTTGGGAAATGTCTGACTTGTCAGCAGGTCAAGGCTGAACATCAGTTGCCGTCGGGTTTGCTTCAGCCTGTGAAGATTCCGCAGTGGAAGTGGGAAAGGATAACCATGGATTTTGTCGGTGGGTTATCGCCACGCCAAACAAGAAGGATTCAGTTTGGGTAGTGGTGGATCGTCTGACTAAATCAGCTCACTTTATTCCGGTGAGGGTTGACTACTCACTTCAGAAGCTAGCGAAGTTGTATGTTTCAGAGATAGTGAGGTTGCACGGTGTGCCGGTTTCGATAATCTCGGATAGGGATCCCAGGTTTACGTCAAGGTTCTGGAAAGCGTTGCATCAGGCTCTGGGTACTCGTTTGGATTTCAGCACGGCTTTTCACCCGCAGTCGGACGGGCAATCAGAAAGGGTTATTCAGATTTTGGAAGATATGCTGAGAGGTTGTGTCCTGGATTTTAGAGGTAGTTGGGAGGAGTTTCTACCATTAGCTGAGTTTGCCTACAACAACAGTTACCAAGCGAGCATCAAGATGGCACCGTATGAGGCGTTGTATGGTAGGAGGTGTCGCTCACCTACGTGTTGGACGGAGTTAGGTGAACGTCAGTTGTTGGGACCCGAGTTGGTCGCTGAGACTGAGGATAAGGTTAAGTTGATACAGGCTCGATTAAAGGAAGCTTCGGACCGGCAGAAGTCCTATGCCGATCTTAAGCGAAGAGATATAGAGTTTGCTGTGGGGGATAAAGTTTTCCTGAAGGTCTCGCCTTGGAAGAAGGTATTGAGGTTTGGGAAGAAAGGCAAGCTTAGTCCGAGGTTCATTGGGCCGTATAAGGTATTGAGGCGAGTTGGGCCAGTAGCGTATCAGCTTGAGTTGCCAGCAGAGCTAAGTCAGATCCACGACGTTTTCCATGTTTCGATGCTTCGGCGTTATCGTTCGGATCCATCGCATGTGGTAGCAGTGGAAGAGATCGAGGTAAATCCAGACTTGACTATGGAGGAGGAACCTGTGCAGATTTTGGATCGGGATGTGAAGGTTCTGCGTAGGAAGTCTGTGCCTTTGGTTAAGGTGCTTTGGCGGAATCATGGTGTAGAAGAAGCGACATGGGAACCCGAGGATACGATGAGACAGCAATACCCGCAACTCTTTTGATCAGGTAATTTCGAGGCCGAAATTATTTTTAAGGGGGGTAGAACTGTAATATCCCGGGTTAGGGGCTATTTTATTGTGGCATGTCTTGCATGTATGTAGTGTGCTGTGTTGTTATTTCGGTGTTTTAGGGGATTAATTATGGCTTAGGTGTATGCCGAGTGAATGGAAGAATTTTTGTTTTTAGGCCTTAAGAGAGGAGCCGAGGAAGTGGGGTTTTTATTTTATTTTTGGTGTTTAGTAGCACAAATGAGGAGCTAGCAAAGTGGCAAGGGGGACGCCACATGGAGCTTGGGTGTGACGCCAACCGCAAGGGGGAGGCCTTGTGTTCGAGCTCATGGAGAGGCCACTTTTGTCACTCTTTTGACGGCATGGAAGGAAGAGGTAGAAGGCAGTTCAAACTCGCCTTGGACTTGGTCTTCTCATTCAAATGGTGGGTGGAGAGGGACTTTAGGAGGTTGACTAGTTCAACCAATTTGAATGTGTGGCATGGAGTAGTTGGGGGATATGACCGAATTTTTGGGGGAGTTTTGGGAGTGGCCGGTTGGTAGGTGTTGGAGTGGGGACGGCTTGGCATAGGGAGTGGGTAGCCGAAATTCATTTTGGCATTTTGGCATTAATTCGGTCACTTTTGGTTTCAAACCTTTTCCTCTTTTGTTGTCAATAGTAGCCGAATTTCTCCAAGTAAGTTCTCATTTTCTTCCTTTTCAAAACCGAAAGCTTAAGCAAGTTCACCTTTCCGAAATTTCCTTGTTTCCCTTGACTTTTATTGGTAGCCAAACCCATCCTCCAAAGCTCTCTCCATTTCTTCTTTCTTTCAAAACCGTAAGTACTCTCCCTTTACCCATTTTTGTTTTCCTTCTATCTTAACACGTTTGAGCCGAATTTTCCTTCCATTGTTGACCGAATATCAACCCCCTTCTGTACACTTCTTTCTTGTGTTTCTTCTTTGGGATAAGCCGAATTCTTTCTGCATCTTGTTCTAAAAGTTGGCCGAACCTCTCCTCTCCTAGAAGGCCTAGTTTGGTCGAATATTGGGTGTTGGTAAGTGCAAGGCCGAATGGCCATATCTCCCTCTTTTGGTTTTTGTTGGTTATGGTTTGGTTAAGGACCGATTATGGTCAGTTTGGAAGGGTGTTAACCTCTTTGGATTATCATTTTGTGATAGGGTCTTGGATATAAAGAAAGTAGCTGGGGAAGAGCCTTCGACTCTTTGAATCGATTGGTAAGTGAGGTAAGGGTTCAACGCTAACCCTTGTGGTTCATTTGGTTATGGCCGAATGGTCTTAGTGCCTAACCCCTATGTTGGCCGATTGTCTTAGGGGCTTGATAATCAAGGGACTCAGAGTGATTCGTAGGGATCTTTAGACTCGGTTTTACCAGGTGTGTAACTAACACACCCTCTACTTAGTAACGTTGTTAATAAACTTGATTGCTTAATAGGATTGAAACCGTGAGAAGGATGATTGGATACCCAAAAAGGGGTATGTGTACGATTCGGGTAAGTCGGTTCTATGATGAGTATTAATGATAATATATGATATCATGATTTATGTTATGCATGTTATGAGTTGTAATGCTTGATATGTTGGCATGATATGCATGGCTTGTATGAGATGCATAATCCCATGAGTATGATATGTGTGGGTGATACGAGAGGAGGGAGCAGTGGTATATTGTGCTGACGAGCACCAGTGCTTTGGTAGCACACTTTGTGACTTTGGGTCACCAGAGGTTTGGCACCTCCAGAGGTTTGGTACCTCGCGTCTCGTCCCCCAGCTGGCTCAGCACCACATGGGTTGGCCCCACAGATGATTATACGGGATTGACGCCAGTGATTTGGTATCACACGATGGGTTGGCCCCATCACCAGATTTGTGACTACGGTCACCAGTGCTTTGGTAGCACATTGTGTCTTTGGGACACCAGAGGTTTGGCACCTCATTGCGACTTGTCCCTGTGGTTTGACCACCGTGGGTTGGCCCCACTTGAGATATGGGATCGTCTGCTAGTGATTTGGTATCACACGATGGGTTGGCCCCATCATCGGATTTGTGACTACGGTCACCAGTGCTTTGGTAGCACATCGTGTCTTTGGGACACCAGTGGTTTGGTACCACAATAATGGATATTGTGTCTTTGGGACACCAGTGTTTTGGTAACACATTGTGACTATATGTCACCAGTGGTTTGGCACCACCGGTGGTTTGGTACCACAGGGGTAGAAAAGGCGATATGGATGGTTAGGATTGGGGTTGCATTAATTATGTTGCTATGTATGATGTGTGTTAGCATGTTGTTTTATCGGGAGCGGGATTTACACACTGAGTCACTCGACTCACCCTCTCCTTTGACATTTCAGGTGACTCGTAGACGCGGACTTGGAGCCGGGAGGGACTCGAGGTGCTTATGCCATGCTGAATAAAGTTTTACTCAGACTTTATATTTCTGGTACTTAAGCTTATTTAATTTTATTTGGGTTTTCAATTTGGTTTGTAAAAGGCCTTTGATTTATGCTTTAAGTTGTTTGATATTTTAATTAGATTTTAATATGCCTTAACAGAACAAGTTGGTATGGATTTTACTAAAACTTGGAAAGATAACGTTTTCAAACTATAACGCAGCGTGTTTGTTAAACTATACCATCGGGTATCACACAAAGTCTTTTGATAAACAAATACAACTGGTTTCCAATTCAAACTTGTAGTTCTGATAAGTTTAAGAGTGTTTTATGTATCACTAAGAAACTAATGAGGTTTTAAATGGTAATAACTCGTTTTAACTACACATTCTGGCTAAGTTTTTTTAAAATCTCCGGGTTTCAAATATATCAACTGTTTTTCAAACAAGTCTACTCAAATTGTCTTCAAAATACACTGTGTTTTCACTAGGTTTTTAAACGAAATATTTAACCTCTCAAAAACGATTTTTTTTCCCCGTAGCATACCAGATTCGGACGTGGTGTCTTGTCCGGGTTTGGGGTGTTACGGGGGAAATAGGGCAGGAAGGCCTTAAAATAAATTGGGGGAGTTTAGGACGCAAGAAAGGATCTGGCAAAGTGGCGTGGAGGCGCTGCTTGGGAAGGTGACGCCTAGGGGAGCAAGGGTTCGAGCTGCTAAGGCAGCAATTTTGTTTTATTTTTGCGTCAAGGGACTGGGCTAAGTAGGCCTTAAAAATAAATGTCCAAGTTGATGGACATGAAAGTCCAATTGGCAAAGTGGCTCTTGGGCGCTACTTAGGCGCTGGAGGGGAGAGGTCGCGGTTTCGAGGGGCCGGAGAAGCATTTGGCGTTTTATTTTTTTAGCATTTGGCGTTGGGCTTTGAAAGGCCTTAAAGATATATGGTGAGGAATTCGGACAAGAAAGATGGGCTGGTGAAGTGGCTCTCATGCGCTACTTAGGCGCTGGAGGAGAGCAAGGGCGCAGGTTCGAGCGCCTGGAGCTGCAGGTTGGCGTTTTATTTTTGTGCGGTTATGGGCTGAGATAAGAAGGGTTTAAAAATAAACGTTGGGGGTTTCTAGCATAAAAATCAAAGTGGCCGAGTGGCCTGGGTGTTGGGGGCAAGGTGTGCGGCAGCTGGTCCCAGGTTCGAACCAAGAGGACTGCGTTTTGGAAGTTTAATTTTTATTTCTTTTTGGCAGCAATTTTGAAGGTGTTGGACGGCTAGAAGACTCTTATTTAGATGAGGATAATGTGTTTTTTTTATTTATTTTTATTTATCTATTAAGTTATTTAGAAGTATGGGATAATTGTTATTTATTTGTTTTTTTAGTGATAAATGGGATAATAGTGGAGCAATTCAAATTATTTTTGAATTGAACTAATTCAAATGGAATTGAATTAGTGGCTAGGAAAGTGTTGGCCGAATCTTGGAGTCTTCAAGGGGGAGGCCGAATGCTATAAATAGGGGGTAGAATGCCAATTATTCTTCAAGACTTTGCTAAATCTCTCCCTCTCCCTCTTGGTGTGCCGAAATTCCCTTCCCTATTTAGTGTCATCTTGGCCGAATAGTAGAGTGGTGTTGATCTCCTTGGTGTCCTAGTGTGGTTGGCGAATCTTAAACAAGAGTGGTAAGTATGTTTCGCCTTAGTAATCGATTTATGAATTCCTTGTTTTAGTGGCCAAACCGAATGGTTGGCCTTAGTTTTGGCATGGTCGAATGTCATAGTGCCATTAAGTATGTTCTCTTGTGTGTAGCCGAAAGAAGGAAGCATTGAGGAAGTCTCTTGGATTCGATCATCTAAGGTAAGAGTGGTAAGGTATTCGGCCTTAGGCCTTATTATGTAATATTGTGTTGACCGAAGAGTGGCTATGTTCTTTTAGGGGCAAATCGCAATACAGAGGAGCCTTTGAGATTTTAGATCGTTTGGTAAGTAAGTTAAATTGTAGTTATTCGCCTGAGATCTTGTATTATGACATTTAACCAAAGGATTCTGATTAAGTGATTACGATGGACGTGGATGCGAATACCAGTCAAAGTGGGCAAGGGAAAGTCCCCATCCCAAAGTTTAAGAAAAGATCCGTTTTCTGGCACAGACGAGATTGGCCACGTGGTGTGGGCGCAAAGAATGTAAAACGTTAGGCAAAAAGCCGTAGTTTCGCTTAACGATAGCGTCGAGGATCGAGAGTCTAGAACTCCAAGTAATAAGGTGTGTAATTAGCCTACTGTTTCCGGGTTTTATGTGTTATATGTTTTACTAACAAGTGCAGTAATAAGTGTGCCATATATACCCCTAAAGGGTATAGCAATGACCAGGTTAGTATCGGATCTGTTGCAGTGTGATTATTTGTTTATGAGTATGGTTGTGGGCATTAATAAGCATGTGCATGCATGATCACGATTATATTTTATGTGGCATGTGCATGGGTGGGTTATGAAAAGAAGGTACGGGTGTACTTCGAGTACGTGGTTGATGTCAGCTTTGTGCTACATCGTGGATTGGCGCTGACTGAGGTCGCGTTGTGGATCTTTGCGATTTAGTTCGCGTGGTTACCTCGATTGATATGGGCTTTATGCCATATCGTGGCTTGATGGATTGCTGTGTGCTCCATCGTGGTTTGATGTTAGCTATACGCTACATCGTGGATGGCATTGGTTGCCTTTTTGGAGGGAAAAGGAGAGGGTGACTCGATAGTCCCCGGTGTGTGGTAGTAATGGATAAGGGGTGTGTAGCGGATGGACCCTAGGTTGGGTTGGGAATCATGTTGCATTATTGTTGTAATAATATGGAAATGGGCCAAGCCCAATATGACATGTGGATAGGTATGTTTTGGGAACATACGTGGAAATGGGCCAAGCCCAGTTGATATGTGGTTTATTGAGAAATGGGCCTAGCCCAATATTTGAGTATGATTTGAATGTGGGCCAAGCCCAGATTGTGGTACTTGTTAAAAATGAATATATATTACTTGTTGCATTTGATATTTGGGATATTATGTGGCTAGCATGTGGGTGGATTTCAGTGGTTAACTTACACACTGAGTCTGTATGACTCACCCAACTTTTTAATCTTCGCAGGTGAGTCGTGATTAGTGGACGGGTTGGAGTAGATACAAAGGTGGCCATGCAGAAGCAGATTTTCATACAGAAGTAGACGTTTTGAATATTTTTATTTCAAGCATTTTAATTCAAAGTACTTGGTTTAATTTATTTGATGTAATAAGGGCCACTTTTGATTAAAGTACTCTATTTATAGTTGATAAAGGTTATATCGTATTTAGTAATATTTTTACAAAGGAGTTATATTATAATAAATTATAATAAAGTTTTAATTCAAACCAAGCTTATATTATTTAATAATTTTAATGGACTTACTTCCCAAAAGTTAACAAAATTTTCAAGTTTTACTCTAAAGATAAAGATTTTCAACCGTCTTTTCCCAGTGACATAACCAGATTCGGTCGTAGTGAATGGGCCGGGTTTGGGGGTGTTACACTCCACCACTATTAAATGAGATGATACACAAAACAAAAGGTCTTTAAAAAGGGTTGTAATGGGGCTTGGGTTAAAGGTGTGGATAAAGGCTGAATTAGAAGGTTAGAATCGAGATCGAATTGACAATTTACCTAACTAGAAAAAGAAACTAATACTGAATAATTACATCAATTGAAAACTTATCAATAATAGCACGAGCTTCTTCTCAAAATGTGAAATTAACCGTTTAAGCTCAAATAACATAGAACTAGTAGCAATAATGTATTTCCACTTTTTTTTTAAGAACATACAATAATAAGACGAATTTAACAACTGCATTAGAGAACATAGTTAGGCAACTGACCAAATCAAATCTCGAGAAAAAGGGGGTTAATACAATAGGAAAAATTCTCAATGAATCAAAAAGAATAAGTTTTGGGTTAATATTAAAGGTAGATCAAGAAACGGTTTATTAGGCTCAAAGGGGTTCACTAAGGGTTAATTATGAAGGTAGGCTTTTAAAAGAATAAGTGGGTTAAAACCTAGGTGCCTTTATCATCTCAGTATATCAAATCAAAGGTGTGGTCTCGACATGCATAATCGAAGAAAGTTCTAGAATTACAAATCAATATTGACACACTCATAACCAAAAAAAGTGAGCAAGAAAAGTATATGCTCTAAAAGGCTCAAAATCTCACAAAAATTATGGTTTTTGATGTCAATCTTATAAATTTCAAACTTCAAAGTAATATTTAAATTTAGGAAAACAACCTAGCAATTTTAATTCTGAAAATAGACTTATCATGCTTGATTCTCTAGTGTCTTAAAGTTTAAACAATCAGTGCATAATTACCTATGACTTAATCCAAAACATAACAATAAAAATCATAAATCAATAAAGATTTCATTCTAATAGTAGTATGAGAAAATTACTTAAGAACAAGACATAATTCAGGGATTTTCTAATAATGATATAATTAACCTCCCCACACTTAAGATGTACATTGTCCTCAATGTACCAAAATAGATAATAACAATATAATGAAAATATCATAAGAAAGGGAGAGAAGTGAAACTTCCTGAATTTTGGATGAAATCCATGGAATAGTGCACGTAGAATTGTGGATATAGCAAATTGAAGTGCATGATTTTGAGCAACTATTAAGAAAATAAACACAACTATGGAAGAAGATTAAGGGATTACTCGATTAGGAATAATTATAAAAACTAAAATATAGTTCAAAATATAAAAGATAAGTCTTTGAAAATATGAGACGAAACATAAAGGAAAATAGACTAAAAATAAAAATAAAAATAAAAATAAAAATAAAGATAAAAATAAATGGACTCAAAGGTCTTCATCGTCAGACGCGTTGCGAGGTGGTGGTGCTGAAGGTGAAATATGGAGGTGGTGGCAGATCTGCTGTAAGGTGGCCTCGAGACTGTCGAACTGCTAATAACACTGCTGCTCGAAGCAAGTGAGTCACTCCGATATGTCATTCAATGTAGCAGTAGAAGAAGGAGGTCGGTCACTCGGAGGTGGAGGGTGAGGTGGATCCTCGTGAGGGAGAGGAACATCATCAGTGATATCCTTGGGATCATCCTGCTCATCAGGACGAGACAATCAGTACTGAAGAGGATTGAATCCATGACGTCGCTCGATCATCCTCATATGTAGCATGCCCGAGATGCCCTGAAGGGGCATTTGGCCAACAAGTGTAAGCGATGAGGACTGCTCCGGTGTGTCGAGGAGACCGAAGTGTCGAGCAAGGCGAGTCACGTAAGGGCCTAAGCAGATGGGGCCCTTCCTGTGACAGTCAGTCTGATGGCAGAAAGATAAAGCAATAAAGTACGCCAAGTTGATAACATGGCCGTGGGCCATGCTCCATAAGTAGTAGGCATCGTGTGTGCTCACGACGCCAGTGCTCTCTCTCCGTCCTGTCAAAGTATGAGCTAAGAAGGCATCAATATACTGTAAGGCTGGAGAGAGAGAACTCGCCTTCGAGGGACTAGCATCATAGGTCGTCAGGCCGCCCGTGATATCTTTCCAACAACGCGAGGGCGAGTAATGAATATCGCGATGTAGCTGAAGAAAGTCCTCGGCGCTCATGAACTCCTCCGTATAAAGTCTCAAAGCAGCACCAAATTCTGGGACGCTCATGTGGCGCACCAAATTGCCAAGGCAAAATATGATGGTGCCGGGCTCGTCATGGACTGACATGACGCTCTGAAGGTGGAACGTCGAGCAGAACTCTAAAGTAATCTCCATATAAGTGGGCTCGACGATACTGAAGAAACGATCCCATAGTGCTGTGATGATGAAGGCGCGAACCTCATCAGCGAGGTGGACCTGCTCCAGTGCGGCCTATTCAATGCAGCGGCCCAAACCTAGGGGTCGTACGCGAAGGAGCTGGAATAAGTCCACCAGTGGGTCCGCAGAAAATCAAAGGTAGGGATGGTGGACTTCAGCCGAGGCACTGGAGGAGGTCGCGCCAGGACCCTTTCGCTTTTTCGAAGTAGGAACGGCGACCTTATTCTTTCCACGAGTATTTGTCATGATATCTGCAAGAAAGCAATCATATAATTCAATTTGACGAAATAATAAACACGCAAATGAGAATTAAGTAGCCAAGTGTAGCTCAATCAAATAAACTAACTAAATTAGCAATAATTAAATGTTCAATTCAAAATAAAATGATCGATATATAAAAATGAATAGGCAAGCAAAATATGAAGAAAATCAATAAGAAAATGAACTATAGAATTACTATCGATGGGCTGAACATAAAAATAGAATTAATATTAAAGAATTTATCTAACTAAACAAAATAAAGCAAAGATAAAAATAAACACCAAATCAAGACAAAAACTAAGAAATAAAGTAATATAACGTTATAATAAAGAAATAAATAAATAAATAAATAAGTAAATAAAATAATAATAATAAAAATAATAATAAAAGAAACAAATAATAATACAAGAACTAATTAGAATAATAAAATAAAATAAGAAAGGGCAAAAAGGGAAAAGGGTGGACCAGCGGCAGTGAGGTCGGCGGGCGGTGGCACGAACGGTGAAGAGTGAAGGGCTAGGGGGTCGGGTTTGTGAGGGAGGGGCGATGGTGTGTGCGCAAAGGAGGGGGTGGGTGGCCGGAGAAGAAAGAAAGAAAGGGAAGGGGGCGGTTTGGGTGTTGGGGGTTTGGAGGGAAGGGAAGGAGAAGGAAAAGAGAAGGGAAAAGATGAAAGGAATGGGAGGGGGTAGACGATGCGCCGACTGGAGAATGGGGGTTGGGGTTGCGGCGGAGCTGGAGGGGGAGGTGGTAGCTAGGGTTTGGGAAGTTTGGGAAAAAGAAATGAGAAGAAAAGAAAAGAAAAAGAGGGATTTATAAGTGACACGGTCGTGTAACGGCCCGTGTTGGGCCACACGGCTGTGTCACACGCCCGTGTGATAGAGCCCTTAGCCCGTGTTCGTCGCGATTTGCAGGAGCTTAGTTTTCACACGACCGTGTCGCACAGTCGTGTGTGAAGTCCTTCGCTTCTCTCATGCCCGTGTGGAATTTCACACGCCCGTGTAATCGCACACACGGCCGTGTGTGTTGCCCGTTAAGCCCCCTGACTTGTTTTAAATTTTAAAATTTGAAAAATTAAGCTCCAGGATCCACACGGCCAAGGACACACCCGTGTGTCCAGGCTGTGTGGGTGACACGGCCATGTCGCCAAGCCGTGTACCTCACTGTCAATTTCTTTAAGTTTTAAAAACTAAGTCCCAACATCCACACGGCCAGGGACACGCCCGTGTGCCAAGGCCGTATGGGTCAAAAACCTGCATTAAAACATGAACGGAAGTAAAAATAAACTAATTAGTAGGTTTAGTGCTCGGGTTGCCTCCCGAGAAGGGCTTGTTTAAAGTCTTAAGCTAGACTTACCTTATGTTCATCACTTTATGAAGGTTCACAGAGCTGAGACTCCCCTTTCTCGCTATCAATTCTATTATCAACATACGGTTTGAGTCGAGTAGTATTTACCTTAAAAGTGCCAAAATTAGAATAAGTTACCTCGACTATTCCGTATGGGAAGATATTGAGTACCGTAAAAGGAGTCACTCCATTTGCATTAAGCTCTGAAGTGATTATTCGAGGGTCGATTTCATCTAACAGTACCTGGTCCCCAACCTTGAAGTGATTCGTTCCACCTTTTAGCTCGTTATGGAGTTGTTTTGGTTTCGCTTCGTGTATTCTCGGTTTCTCCTCACCATGTGTCCTCCATTCGTCTAGTTCATTGATCTGAAGCTTTCGCTCTTCATGAGTCGTTCTGTGTTTGTCACATAGGATAAAATGTGGCCCCATCACTTTCTTCCTAGGGATTTTCTACAAAGAAGTTTGAGTCACATGGTTACTCACATTAACAGAACTCGTAATATCATCTCGATCACTAGATATCCTAACAGAATCACGAGCTTGGAGTTTAATCGTGTCATCACCTACACGAATTATAAATTCACCTGTGCCAACATCAATGATAGTCCTAGCAGTTGCTAAAAAGGGTCGTCCTAAGATTAAAGGTGTGTCACTGTCCTCATCCATGTCTAGAACAATAAAATCGACTGGGAATATAAATTTATCAATTTTTACAAGCACGTCCTCAACAATTCCCCTAGGAAATCTAATAGTTTTATCTGCTAGTTGAATGCTCATCCTAGTTTGTTTAGGTTTCCCAAGACCTAGTTGCTTAAACATTTTATAGGGCATGACATTGATACTTGCCCCTAAATCAACCAAGGCATTATTAACATCTAAACTACCAATTAAGCAAGGAAGAGTAAAACTCCCTGGATCCTTTAATTTGTTGGGTAGTCTATTGTGTAAAATGGCTGAGCAGACTGCATTTATCTCCACGTGTGACGCATGATCTAACTTCCGTTTGTTTTCCAAAAGCTCTTTTAAAAATTTAACTGAGTTGTGCATCTACGGAAGAGCTTCAATAAATGGTAAGTTAATATGTAATTTTTTAAGAGTTTAAGAAATTTACTGAATTGCTCATTGGTATGGTCTTTCTTCGTCGCGTTAGGATATGGCACCCGAGGTATATGCTCTTTACTCACCGGTTTCTGTGCACTGTGGCTTACCTCAACCTTACCTTTACTCACCACAAGTTCTTACCTTGGTTTAGATTCAGATTCCACTAACCCTTCTTCGTCAAGCACGATGATGGCATTGAGTTACTCCCTTGGGTTAGGTTCAGTATTACTCGGTAAGCTACCTTGTGGTCATTCTGAGATTAATTTAGCAAGCTGACCTATTTGGGTCTCGAGCCCTTGAATTGACGCTTGCTAATTTTTTAGTGTTGTTTCGGTGTTTTGAAAATGGGTTTCTGACACCAAGATGAATTTTGTTAGCATCTCCTCAAGGTTCGGCTTCTTCTCATGTTGGTAGGGTTGTTGTTGAAAGCCTGGAGGGGGTTGTTGTCTCTGATTTCCTTGACCACCCCATGAGAAATTGGGATGGTTCCTCTAACCTGCATTGCAAGTGTTACTATAGGGATTATTCTGAGGTCTAGAATTGTTACCCATATAGTGAACTTGTTCATTCTCAGTGCTCGGGTTGTAGGATGGATATTCTATGGTGTGCATCCCTCCTCCATTTGTGTCGCATTGTATCACCGGATGTACCTGTGTAGAAACACATAAACCATCAATCTTTTTGTTTAAGAGCTCTACCTGATTTGATAACATTGTGACCGCGTCGAGGTTGAAAACACCAGCGGCTTTTGTCGGCTTTGTTCTCATGACTTGCCATTGATAGTTATTCAGTGACATCTCCTCTATAAACTCATAAGCCGCTTCAGGTGTTTTATTGTTTAGGGTACCGCCGGTGGCTGCACTAATCAGTTGCCTAGTTGAGGGGTTCAAACTGTTGTAAAAAGTTTGAACCTGTAGCCATAAAGGTAACCCATGGTGAGGGCACATTCTCAATAAGTCCTTATACCTCTCCCATGCATCGTAAAGAGTTTCTAAATCCATCTGCACAAAAGAAGAAATATCATTCCTCAACTTTGCCGTTTTAACCGGCGAAAAATATTTTAACAAAAATTTCTCGGTCATCTGTTCCCAAGTAGTGATGGAACCTCGTGGTAACGAGTTCAACCACTGTTTAGCTTTATTTCTCAAGGAAAAAGGAAACAACCGAAGGCGAATGGCATCATCACAAATGCCATTAATTTTGAAAGTATCGCAAAATTCTAGGAAGTTGGCTAAATGAGTATTAGGATCCTCATCCTGTAAACCATCGAACTGAACACATTGTTGGATCATTTATTTAGTCTTCGGCTTCAGCTCAAAGTTATTTGCCGCAACAGTAGGCCTCACAATACTCGATTCAGCCCCAGTCAAATTAGGCTTAGCATAATCGTACATAGTACGGGGAGCAGGATTTGCGGCAACCATAGGAGGTAGCGGATTATTGTCAGCCATCTCCTCGGTACTATTGGTATCGTCCTCTTGCTCTTCTTCTATATACTGTAGACTTTGCCTTATTTCTCTACAGTTTCTATGAGCGGTACTTTCAATCTAACTGTCAAAAAGTAATGGTCCTGACGGGTTCCTTCTAGTCATAAACTAAAAATATCTGCCAGAAGCAAATAAAAGAAAAGTTAGTGAATTAAAATAAAAAACAAATAAAAGTTTAAAATGGCTAAAGTAATAAAAATTAAGCATTCTTAATATTCTAGTCCCCGGCAACGACGCCAAAAACTTGATGGGCTCGAAACTAACTAATAATTCGACAAAGGCAGGCGCACCTATCGAACAGTAGTATAGATATGGTGAGTCCGGAATATCGTATCCACAAGGACTAAAATTACTAGTAATAACTATCTTTCTATTATTTAGCCTAATAATTAAGGGGATTTATTTTAATCTATATTTTAACTAACTAATTAACTATGAACTCGATAGAGAGTGAAGAAAGTAATCGAAATAAACCAATGAATAAAGACAATACCCAAGAAAGAATCCACCTAGACTTTACTTATTATTATGACTCTGAATTAAACAATTTATTCACTTGTCTTGATCCGTAGAAATCCCTGAATTATGTTAGTATCTCTTTCGAGACTAAGAACAACTGACTCTAGGTTGATTAATTGAAATCTCTTTCTAATTAAAACCCCTATCTTTGCATTAACTTGATATATGGATTCCCTTATTAGATTTGACTCTAATTCAGCAGATTTATGTCTTGCTATTTCTAGGGTTGCAATCAACTCCGCTTAATTATGCTAGATCTACTCTTAAACATGGACTTTTGCTCCACTGAATAAGCACATCAAACTTGAATTAATATCCTGAAAATATTAAAGCAAGGGTTAAGAACTCATAATTAAGAACAAGAACAAGTATTTATCATGTAATTCAGATAATTAAATAATTAGATCCATCATAAGTTTCATCCTCCCTCGGTATTTAGGGAGTAACGTAAAAGGAAAACACCTCAGAATCATGAAAACAACAAGACATAAAGAACCCAAAAACTTCTAAAGAACTTGATGGAGATCTTCAATCTTGGAGTGGATCTACTTTCGAGATGAATCCGACGGCTTCCTTCGAGTAATTTCTTCGTTCTACTATGCGTCCCCCTTTAGGTCTTCCTCTGGTGTGTATTTATAGAATTTAAAATACCCAGAAACCCTAAAAACTAGCTTTTTCCGCTTGAAAACAAAGCAGGGTGCGACAGGGACACGGGCATGTAATCAGCCCGTGTGAGAGTGCCCAGGCCGTGTGTAAATTTGGGTGACTCCCGATCGACACGGGCTGGCACACGGGCGTGTTTCCAGGCCGTGTGGTTCACATGGGCATGTGCTCCGCCCATGTGGTTCTGGCTTGGCCGTATGGATCCTTAATATGGCCCGTTTTGTCAGGTTTTGGCTCGTTTTTCACTTCTTTCGCTTCCCTATGCTCTCCTAAGTATAGAATTACAAATTTAAAGGGTTAGGAGCATCGGATTCACCAAATTATATAAATAAACATCCCAAAACACGCTAAGCGTGGGATTAAAATGTGTTACTTTTATGGTTTATCAAATATCCCGACACTTAAGCATTTGCTTGTCCTCAAGCAAAATCCTCAACTCACAATTAAAATTAAACTTCCTTAATTCATAATTCTTATCAATAATGTCTTATCATAATTCAAAAATAATTCATACATTGATAATTTAACTAAAAGATTCATAAAGATTCAAACAGTCCAAGTCAAAATTTTTTATAGCACGAAAACATAGGTGTTTCCCCTTATCTAAATAATTACCTTTGATTCAAAACCGACAAGAATTGACATCCTCACTAAAGATTCACTCAAATCACTCAAAGTGTTTAAGGTTCAAATTAAGCACTCAAAAGTCAAAAATGAAAAGTTATTACCATAAGCTTGCATGAAAATCAAATCTCCACCACTATTAAATGAGATAATACACAAATCAAAAGGTCTTTAAAAAGGGTTGTAATGGGGTTTGGGTTAAATGTGTGGATAAAGGCTGAATTAGAAGGTTAGAATCAAGATCGAATTGACAATTTACCTAACTAGAAAAAGAAACTAATACTGAAAAATTACATCCATTGAAAACTTATCAATAATAGCACGAGCTTCTTCTCAAAATGTGAAATTAACCGTTTAAGCTCAAATAACATAGAACTAGTAGTAATAATGTATTTCCACTTTTTTTTTAAGAACATACAATAATAAGACGAATTTAACAACTGAAATAGAGAACATAGTTAGGCAACTGACCAAATCAAATCTCGAGAAAAATGGGGTTAATACAATAGGAAAAATTCTCAATGAATCAAAAAGAATAAGTTTTGGGTTAATATTAAAGGTAGATCAAGAAACGATTTATTAGGCTCAAAGGGGTTCACTAAGGGTTAATTATGAAGGTAGGCTTTTAATAGAATAAGTGGGTTAAAACCTAGGTGCCTTTATCATCTCAGTATATCAAATCAAAGGTGTGGTCTCGACATGCATAATCGAAGCAAGTTCTAGAATAAAAAATCAATATTGACACACTCATAACCAAAAAAAGTGAGCAAGAAAAGTATATGCTCTAAAAGGCTCAAAATCTCACAAAAATTATGGTTTTTGATGTCAACCTTATAAATTTCAAACTTCAAAGTAATATTTAAATTTAGGAAAACAACCTAGCAATTTTAATTCTGAAAATAGACTTATCATGCTTGATTCTCTAGTGTCTTAAAGTTTAAACAATCAATGCACAATTACCTATGACTTAATCCAAAACATAACAATAAAAATCATAAATCAATAAAGATTTCATTCTAATAGTAGTATGAGAAAATTACTTAAGAACAAGACATAATTCAGGGATTTTCTAATAATGATATAATTAACCTCCCCACACTTAAGATGTACATTGTCCTCAATGTACCAAAATAGATAATAACAATATAATGAAAATATCATAAGAAAGGGAGAGAAGTGAAACTTCCTGAATTTTGGATGAAATCCATGGAATAGTGCACGTAGAATTGTGGATATAGCAAATTGAAGTGCATGATTTTGAGCAACTATTAAGAAAATAAACACAACTGTGGAAGAAGATTAAGGGATTACTCGATTAGGAATAATTATAAAAACTAAAATATAGTTCAAAATATAAAAGATAAGTCTTTGAAAATATGAGACGAAACATAAAGGAAAATAGACTAAAAAGAAAAATAAAAAGAAAAATAAAAATAAAGATAAAAATAAATGGACTCAAAGGTCTTCATCGTCAGACGCGTCGCGAGGTGGTGGTGCTGAAGGTGAAATATGGAGGTGGTGGCAGATCTGCTGTAAGGTGGCCTCGAGACTGTCGAACTTCTGATAACACTGCTGCTCGAAGCGAGTTAGTTGCTCCGATATGTCATTCAATGTAGCAGTAGAAGAAGGAGGTCGGTGACTCAGAGGTGGAGGGTGAGGTGGATCCTTGTGAGGGAGAGGAACATCATCAGTGATATCCTCGGGATCATCCTGCTCATCAGGACGAGACAATCGGTACTGAGGAGGATCGAATCCACGACGTTGTTCGATCATCCTCATATGTAGCATGCTCGAGATGCCTTGAAGGGGCATCTGGCCAACAAGTGTAAGCGATGAGGACTGCTCCGGTGTGTCGAGGAGACCGAAGTGTCGAGCGAGGCGAGTCACGTAAGGGCCTAAGCAGGTGGGGCCCTTCCTGTGGCAGTCAGTCTGATGGCGGAAAGATAAAGCAATAAAGTGTCTTTTTCCGCGTGAAAATGAAGCAGGATGCGACAGGGACACGGGCGTGTGATTATCCCATGTGAGAGGGCCCAGGCCGTGTGTAAATTTAGGTGACTCGCGATCGACACGAGCTGGTACACAGGTGTGTGTCCAGCCCGTGTGGTTCACACGGGCATGTGCTCCGCCCATGTGGTTCTGGCTTGGCCGTGTGGATCCTTAATATGGCCCATTTTGTCCAGTTTTGACTCGTTTTCCGCTCCTTTCGCTTCCCTACGCTCTCCTAAGTATAGAATTACAAATTTAAAGGGTTAGGAGCATTGAATTCACCAAATTATATAAATAAACATCCAAAAACACGCTAAGCATGGGATTAAAATGTTTTACTTTTATGGTTTATCACGTCAATCCTAGAGTTTACGCACTCTTAATCTAATCCAACCAATCTAGATTAAACTTTATTCCGCAATTAATTAATTAGGTTAAAACAATTGAAATGTGTATAAAACATAAAATTGTTCTAATATTTACACAAACATCCAATTAACAGAGTTAAAGAAAGAGATATAAATAATAGAATAAAAGAAGAGATAGAGAATGCTCAAATGTAGTAGTTGATGCTTTGAGCCGGAAGTATCTATTTTCGTTAGGGACAATGAATGATCAAGTAAGTCTAAGGCGTGATGGTTCTATTCTAGCTGAACTGAGGGTTAAATCATTATTCTTATAGAGAATACAAGAGTTACAAAAGAATAATTTAGAGTTGCAAGAAAAATGAGTGCTGGTTAAAAATGCAGACTACTGAATTCAGTATTAGTGATAATGGTTGTTTGTATTTCCGCAACCGATTGTAAATGCCGAATGATTCTGAGGTAAAGAAAAATATTTTACACGAGGCTCAAAGTAGTGTTTACCCGATACATCTGATAAACCGTAATATATACATATTTTAATCCCACATTTAGCATGCTTTTGGATGAATTATCCCTTGAATTGTGGAATTTGATGCTCTTAATCCTTTAATTTCATGTTTTATACTTAGGAGAGCATAGGAGGAATAAAAGAATGAGAAACGGGTCGAAAACGGAGAAAATGGGCCAAAGGAAGAAATCCACATGGCCTGGAGGTCATCACACAGTCGTGCCACCTTAGCAGGCCCGAACACGGCCTGGGCTCAATTCACACGGGCATGCTCTACGGGCGTGTCTCTTCCATGACCCATTGTAATTCTACTCAGAAAACGATACTTAGGGGCAAAGAAAGATATTTAGAAGTCTATATAAACACCCTAAGTATGACCTAAAAGGGGGGGCGAAGCCAGAGAGGGCTGAACACAAGGAATTACTCGAAGACAGCCAGTTGATTCATCTCAGAAGCCGGAATCACGCTCAAGACGGAAGATCTTCCCTTCAATTTCCTTCAGGGGTTTTTAGGGTGTTTCTTACGTTTTGTTATTTACTTTCTTCTGAGATGTATTCTTTATTAAACATGAACTAAACCCCTCAAATACCTGAGGGGGATGAAACCTAAGATGGATCTTGTTATTGTTTTCTGAACTATATGATAAATACTTGATTTGTTCTTAATTATGTGTTCTTAATTCTTGTTTTAATATTTCAGGATATTGATTCAAGTATTGATGTGCTTAGGCAGTGGAGCAAAAGTCCCTATTTATGAGTAAATCTAGCATATTTAAGTGGAGTTGATCGCAACCCTAGAGATAGGATGACGAAAATATGCCGGATTTTGGTCAAACCTAATATGGGAGTCCATAGATCGAGTTAATGCAACACTAGGGGTTTTAATTAGAAAGAGGTTTCAATTAATCAACCTAGGGTTAGACGTTAGTAGCCTCAAAAGAGGTATTAATATAAATTAGGCAATCCTACGGATCAAGTCAAGTGAATAAATCGTCTGGTTCAGAGTTAAATAACAAGTGAAGTCTAGGTGGATTCTTCCTTGGGTATTGTCTTAATTAACTGGTTTTCCCAAAAGTATTTTTCCAATTCAGTCTCTGTGTCTTAGCATCCTTAGTTTAGTAATTTGATAATTAAACATTGATTCCTTTAATACTTAGGCTAGATAATAAAAAGATAGTAACTACTAGTACTATTGGTCCTTGAGGATACGATATTTCTGGTCTTGCCATAGCTATACTACCAAACGATAGGTGCGCTTGCCTTATTCATTGTCGTAGTTAGTTTGGACACGATCAAGTTTTTGGCGTCGTTGCCGGGGACTAAGATATTAGAAACACTTGATTTTTATTACTTTAGCCATTCTATTTATTAGCAATTTATTTTTTATTTTTTATTTTATTTTAACTTTGCTAATTTTTCTTTTTCCTTGCTTCTGGCAGGTATTCTAGTTTATAACTAGAAGAAACCCGTCAAGACCTTTACTTTACGATAGTGATATAGAAGGAACCTTTCGCAGAAACCGCAGAGAAATTAGGCGAAGCCTACAGTACATACAAAAAGAGCAAGAGAACGATACCAACACTACCGAAGAGATGGCTGATAATAATCTGCTACCTCCTGTAGTTACCGCAAACCCGGTTAATCAAATTCCTGTTCCTCGAACTATGTATGATTATGCTAAACCTAATTTAACAGGAACTGAATCAAGTATTGTTAGACCTGCTATCACTGCAAATAATTTTGAACTGAAACCTAACACTATACGAGATGATACAACGGTTTGTTCGGTTTGATGGTTTTGCGGGATGAGGATCCTAACACACACTCAAATGAACTTTTTGTAATTATGCGTCGTTTAAAATTAATGGCATTTCGATGATGCCATTCACCTTGATTATTTCCCTTTTCTTTAAGGAATAAAGCAAAGCAGTTGGTTGAATTCTCTTCCACGAGGATCAATCACTACATGGGGGAGCAAATGACCAGGAAATTTTTGTTAAAATATTTTCCGCATGGCTAAAACGACTAAGTTGAGGAATGATATCTCTTCTTTTGTGCAGATGGATTTAGAGACACTTTACGATGCATGGGAGAGATATAAGGATTTATTGAGAAGGTGCCCTCATCATGGGTTACCATTATGGCTACAAGTTCAAACCTTCTATAACGGTGTGAACCCCTCAACTAGGCAGCTTATTGATGCAGACGCCAGTGGAACCCTAAATAATAAAACCTCTGAACCGGCTTACGAATTCATTGAAGAGATGTCACTGAATAACTATCAGTGGCAAGTTATGAGGACAAAGCCGACAAAAGCTACCAGTGTTTTCAACCTTGACGCAGTAACCATGCTATCAAATCAGGTAGAACTTTTAAATAAGAAAATTGATGGTTTATATGGTTCTTCGCAGGTACATCCAGTGATGCAGTACGATGTAAATGGAGGAGGGATGAGCAATACAGAGTACCAGCCTTACAACCCGAGCGTTGAAAACGAGCAAATTCACTATATGGGTAATAATCCTCGACCTCAAAATAATCCTTATTGTAACACGTACAATGCAGGTTGGAGGAATCATCCAAATTTTTCATGAGGAGGTCAAGGAAATCAAGGAAATCAAGGAAATCAGATACAACAACCCCCTCCAGGCTTTCAACAACAACCCTACCCACAGGAAAAGAAGCTGAACCTTGAGGAGATGCTGGAAAAGTTCATCTTGACATTAGAGACTCATTTCTAGAATACCGAAACGGCGTTGAAAACTCAACAAGAATCACTTCAAAGGATTGAGAATCAATTTGGACAGCTAGTCAAGTTAGTTTCTGAAAAGCAACCCGGTAATTCACCTAATTCAAAAGAGCATGTGGAAGCAGTTACATTAAGGAGTGGAAAGGAGTTGGTTGAAACTGAAAGGAAGATGCCAAAAGAAATTACTAAAGAAAAGAAGAGAAGTAATGCGAGAATGTAACGCAGGCACTTAAAAACCACCAATTCCATATCCAGCACAGTTGAAGAAAGACCGCATGGACGCACAATTCGGTAAGTTTCTTGAACTCTTTAAATAATTACGTATTAACTTACCTTTTGTTGAAGCTATTTTGCAGATGCCTACATACGCAAAATTTCTAAAGGAGCTCTTAACGAATAAAAGGAAGCTTGAAGAACTGTCAACCGTGGAGCTTAACGAGGAATGCTCAGCTATTCTCCAGAATAAGTTGCCAACCAAATTAAAAGATCCAGGAAGTTTTACTATTCCTTGTTTAATTGGTAGTTTAAATTTTGAGAAAGCATTAGCTGACTTAGGTGCCAGTATTAATTTAATGCCTTATAAAATGTTCAAGCACCTCGGTCTTGGGGAACCAAAACCCACTAGGATGAGTATTCAACTAGCCGATAGATCTATTAAATACCCTAGGGGAATTATTGAAGATGTTTTAGTTAAAGTTGATAAATTCATATTCCCTGTTGACTTTGTTGTGCTCGACATGGATGAGGATGTTGAAGTACCTTTAATTATAGGACGCCAATTTTTAGCCACTGCTAGGGCTAATATTGATGTAGGTAATGGTAAGCTTGCACTTAGGGTAGGTGATGAGGAGAGTATCTTTAAAATCTATGATGCTATGCGATACTCTAAAGAGCAAGATGATTCCTGTTATTTTATTGACTCTATTGATCATTTTATTCAAGATTCTTTTCAGGAAATAATACATAAAGACACGTTGGAATTGTGTTTTGTTCAAGGCGAGGAGGCAGATGATGATGCCAATGAGATGGGGGAGACAAAAATTGAAATAAATCCTAATAGTTCCTCCCTAAGACAAAAAGAGTATGAGGGCATTGAAATAAACGATGAGGGCATTGAAATAAACGATGAATCTACACAAAGGCCCTCTATTGAAGAACCCTCCAAATTGGAATTAAAACAGTTACCAAGACACTTAGAGTACGCATTCCTTGGGAGCAATTCTACACTACCGGTAGTTATTTCTTCAGACCTAGAACCCAATGAGAAAGAAGAATTACTATAGGTGTCAAAGGAGCACAAAAGAACCATTGCCTGGAAAATCTCTGACATTAAAGGGATAAGCCCATCATTTTGCACCCACAAAATCTTAATGGAAGATGAATATAAACCATGTGTGCAACCTCAAAGACGATTAAATCTCAATATGAAGGAAGTTGTCAAAACTGAGGTAATTAAACGTCTAGATGTTGGAATTATTTATCCTATTTCTGATAGTTCTTGGGTAAGTCCTCTGCAGGTTTTTCCAAAGAAAGGAGGCATGACTGTCATAACTAATGAAAAGAATGAATTAATTCCAATGAGAAACGATCCACGATTTGGAGAGTTTGCATCGACTATAGGAAATCGAACGATGCCACAAGAAAAGACCACTTTCCTTTACCCTTCATTGATCGGATGCTAGAAAGATTATACGGGCATATGTACTCATCGCTTCCTAGACGGACTCTCTGGCTACTTCCAAATCCCCATAACTCTTGAGGATCAAGAAAAGACAACATTCACATGTCCATACGGTACGTTTGCTTACCGAAGAATGCCTTTTGGATTATGTAACGTTCCTGCTACTTTTTAGCGCTGCATGCTAGCCATCTTTGTCGAACTTGTGGAAGATATCATGGAGGTATTTATGGACGAATTTTTGGTATTCGGTAATTCGTTCCACCTTTGCCTTAAAAATTTAAAACGAGTTTTAATGAGATGTGAGGAAACAAACCTTGTGCTTAATTGGGAAAAGTGTCATTTCATGGTTCGAGAAGGGATTGTGTTAGGTCATAAAATTTCTAGTAAAGGGATTGAGGTCGATAAAGCAAAAATTGAAACCATAGAAAAATTACCTCCTCCCAGTTCAGTTAAGGCTATTAGAAGTTTTTTAGGACATGCAGGTTTCTATAGAAGGTTTATTAAGGATTTTTCTAAAATAGCTAAGCCTTTGACAAAATTACTAGAAAAAGATGTACCTTTCAATTTTGATCAGGAATGTTTAGATGCATTTAATACTCTAAAAACTAAATTAACAAATGCCCCAATTATTATTGCACCTAATTGGAATTTACCCTTTGAACTAATGTGTGATGCGAGTGATTTTGCAGTAGGTGCAGTTTTAGGTTAGCGAAGAGACAAGCATTTTCAACCGATCTATTACGCTAGCAAGACACTGACGGCCGCACAAGAGAATTACACCACCACAGAAAAAGAATTGCTAGCTATGGTTTTTGCATTTGATAAATTTAGACAATATTTAATATTATCTAAAGTCGTCGTTTTCACTGACCATTCAGCCCTTCATTATCTTTTAACTAAATCTGATGCAAAACCTAGACTCATAAGATGGATTCTACTTTTACAGGAATTTGATTTGGAAATTCAGGATAAGAAAGGAGCTGAAAACCTGGTAGCAGACCATCTTTCTAGACTTGAAAATCCACATCTTAAAGAACTTGATGAGAGTGAGATTAATGACTCCTTTCCTGAAGAACAACTCTTGGCTATATCCAACGCCGAGGTACCTTGGTTTGCAGATATTGCAAATTATTTAGCTGCTAACGTCTTACCAAAAGGATTGACACATCAGCAAAAGAAGCGATTCTTTACTGATGTGAAAAACTATTTTTGGGAGGACCCTTTTCTTTTTCGTATATGTACAGATCAAGTAATTCGGAGATGTGTCACGAGGGAAGAAGCAAGCAAAATCTTAAAACATTGCCATTCAGGACCAACAGGAGGACATTACAGTGGGACGAAAACAGCACATAAAACACTCAAATCAGGTTTTTATTGGCTCACTCTGTTCAAGGACGCTAACAGGTATGTTAATTCATGTGATAAATGTCAGAGAACAGGTAATATCTCTAAACGCGATGAAATGCCTCAAACATATATGCTATCATGTGAAATATTTGATGTATGGGGTATCGATTTTATGGGTCCATTCCCTAGCTCATTTGGGAATAAATACATCCTCGTAGCGGTTGATTACATGTCAAAATGGGTGGAAGCTCAAGCTTTACCCACCAATGATGCAAGAGTGGTAGTGCGATTTCTTAAGAAACTTTTCTCTCGATTTGGAACACCTAGAGCAATTATTAGTGATAGGGGTACTCATTTTTGTAACACCCAATTTGAGAAAATCTTAAAGAAATATGAAGTACACCACAGAACAGCTACCCCTTATCACCCTCAAACTAGTGGACAAGTCGGAGTATCCAATAGAGAACTTAAACGTATCCTAGAGAAAACTGTAGAATCAAACAGGAAAGATTGGGCATCAAAAGTAGACGACACTTTATGGGCCTATAGAACCGCCTTTAAAACTCCCATAGGAACATCCCCATACAAACTTGTTTACGGGAAGAGCTATCATTTACCATATGAACTCGAACATAAAGCATTTTGGGCTATAAAATTCTTAAACTACGATCTTAAACTTGCAAAGAGAAAAGATTGATGCGATTGAACGAAATTTGGATGAGTGGCGGCTTAACGCCTACGAGAGCTCACGATTATACAAAGAAGCAACAAAGCGACGCCATGATGCTCGTCTAAAGCGACCTAAACAATTCAAAGTTGGAGATCTCGTGTTACTTTATAATTCAAGACTCAAATTATTCCCTGGAAAGCTGAAATCAAGATGGTCAGGTCCATTCGTAATCAAAACTATTTTCCCCTACGACACAATCGAGGTAACTCATCCGACTTATGGCACTTTCAAGGTAAACGGTCAGCGACTGAAAATTTTATAATGGTGAAGATTTTAGGGATATGAGATAGGAGATTCAGCTCCGTGAACCTTCATATAGAAATGAAAACAGGGTAAGTCTAGCTTAAGACGTTAAAAGAGTGCTTTTCGGGAGGCAACCCGAGCACTAACCTCATTAACACTCGTATTTTTTTTTTAGCATCTAACTAAGAACTAACTAATTTCATAAGCGCATGATTTCCTTCCTACACGGCCTAGAACACGGGCGTGGCTGTGGCCGTGTGCACACCACGTGTAACATCCCCAAACCCGGCCCATTCACTACGACCGAATCTGGTTATGTTATGGGAAAAACTTATTGGCGAAAACAGGATGCCATTTAACTTTTTGTCTAAACTCCTTTAGAGTAGTTTTACTTGCAAAAATCTTGGGCATGTTTGTTTGCAAACCGTTAGGTTACTTTGAAATCTCGGGGTTTCGTCTTTAAAACTCTTAGTTGTCAATTTCCTTAGGTTGGAAAACGTTTAAAACATCAGACTCAAGTGGTTTAAGCTTAGTTCATAAAAGTAACATTATTCCCAAATCTCTTTAGACATAAATTACCAAAAGAAAACCAAATAACTTAAGAGGCTCTTATTATAACATAATGATTTCAAGTACTTGGTAATAAAGTGCATAAAGAAAATATTAAAACGTCCTTTGCATGGGCCACCTTGTATCCACTCCAACCCGGTCCGATCATCCTTTCACCTGCGATGTTGGATAAGAGATTGGGTGAGTCATACAGACTCAGTGTGTAAGTTAACCACTGAAATCCACCCACATGCTAGCCACATAATATCCCAATTATCAAATGCAACAAGTAATATATATACATTTTAACAATTACCACAATCTGGGCTTGGCCCACATTCAAATCATACTCAAATACTGGGCTAGGCCCATTTCTCAATAAACCACATATAAACTGGGCTTGGCCCATTTCCACGTATGTTCCCAAAACATACCTATTCTCATGTCATATTGGGCTTGGCCCATTTCCACATTATTACAAAAATAATGCAACATGATTCCCAACCCAACCTAGGGTCCATCCGCTACACACCCCCTTATCCAGCCTACCACACACCAGGGGACTATCGAGTCACCCTCTCCTTTTCCCTCCAAAAAGGCAACCAATGCCATCCACGATGTAGCATATAGCTAACATCAAACCACGATGGAGCACACAGCAATCCATCAAGCCACGATATGGCATAAGCCGATATTAATCAAGGTAACCACGCGAACTAAATCGCAAAGATCCACAACGCGACCTCAGTCAGCGCCAATCCACGATGTAGCACAAAGCTGACATCAACCACGCATTCAAGTACACCCGTACCTTCTTTTCATACCCACCCATGCACATGTAACATAATATGATGCTGAGATGATGCATGTACATGATATTCACAAATATAGGCATGCTCACATAGTTAAAATCAATTATCACATATTAGCCAATTTGCTACTAACCTGGTCGTCATCATACCCCTTTGGGGTATCCATTACACATATGGCACTGCATTCATTAGTAAACATATAGCACAACAGAGATCATACAAATCCCGGAAACAATGGTCTAAATACACACCTTATTACTAGGAGTTCTAGACTCTCGATCCTCGACGCTATCGTCTAACGAAACTACGGCTATTTGCTTAACGTTTTTCGTTGTTGGCCCACACACGTGGCCAATCCCGAATCAATAAACCGCTCTTTTCTTGAACTTGAATAGGGACCTTCCCTTGCCCACTGATCGGTTGTGGCCTCCATCAAAAGCTTAATCAGTAAAGCAGTTAACCCCAAAACACCACTTAAGCATTTAACCTTAATAAATAACCTTACCTCCACTTGATCAAACCGATTGCTATAAAGCGGAGGCTTGGCCAACCACTAAAACCCAGTAGTATCTCAGTCACCGAACCCGAAAGATCTAAGTTAACATTCGGCCCAAGTGCTATCAAGTTGAGAGAAAAAAATTCGGCAAAGGGTGATGGATGTAGATTCGGCTATTAATTAAATCAAGGGGTAGGGAACATTGGTTTCAGCCAAAGAGAGGAGAAAGAAAGGTGTGGGGTGTACTTTCGGTTTTGAAGTGAAAAGGAAGGGAAATAGGGAGAGTGAAGGGTTCGGCCACTTGGAAAAAATGTGAGAGAAGAAGAACAACAAGCTTTGGAGAAAAGGTTTCGGCAACCAAGGAAATGGGGAACAAAATTCGGCAAGGGAGAGAAGGCAGATGGTGAATGAATAATGAGCACTTCCCCTATTTATACTAAAAGGCCAAGCTCCAACCCCCCAAAAATAATCCTCAAAATTCTCCTAAAATACCTCCCTTCCTCCCATTCAAAAAGTTTGAATGAGTCAAACTTTTACCTAACCAAATTCAAAAAAAATGACCAAGTCTTCTCCACCTTTTAAGCCTTTCAAACCGTCCATCCACCTTGCGAATCGAACCTGAGCCTCTTCCCCCCTGCAAATGGCGTCACACACACAAGGCCTTAGTGGCGCCTATCCTGCCACTCCACCAGCTCCTTTCTTGTGACATAAACTCCCAAATAATTCTCTTAAGACACCCCTCGCCAAGCTCCCCTTTTAACCCCTAAAACTAAAAATTTTCTAAGGCAACCTACCACCACCTAGGGTTCTCAGGACTCCTAAAACTTACCCAACCACACACTAGAGTGTGCCAACACCCGAGCTAAGCACCAAATGCCTAACCCCTAAAACCAGGGTGTTACACCACGGGAGGAGACAAATGCGTGGCGGAGACCGTGTGGGCCAAGGAAGAGAAATTATTTTTCCCAACACGGCTCACGAAAACACCACCACGGCATGCGATGCGGCCGTGGTCGACATCTTGAAAAGCGACACGGGCGTGAGACACGCCCGTGCCCAGAAGCCGTGGTTGAAAATGAAAGAACCACACGTGCGTGAGACACGCCCGTGCCTATAGGGCGTGGTCGACACTGACTAAATCAACACAGGCATGCTAACGGTCACACGGGCATGGGAGAAGTGAACAAGATAGTACACGACCGTGTGATACGGCCGTGTGATCCAACACGCCCAGGTAACACAGGCGTGGGACACAACTCAGACGCGCTTAAACTCAATATTCTCGAAACACACGGGCTAAAAACGATCCACACAGGCGTGTGACACGCCCGTGTGCCCTTATTTCTATATAAACCCCTCACTATTCATCTTTTCCCCCCAAATTCTCCTCCCCAAACCCTAGCCATTTTCCTTTTTTCCCCTTACTAAATTCGGCCACCACCATCAATACCTCCTCATCCTGACTCCTCTCCCTTTTTCCTCTTTCCTTTCCTTCCTTTCCCCTTACTCTACGCAAGTCCACGCCCGTGTGAGGATAACATGCCCACGCGCCACCACCACGCCCGTGCTCCGACCACTGCCTCAACCTTGCCACTTCCCTCAACAATATCCACCGGTTCACCCTTATCCACTATCGTTTGCTTATTTCTTTAATTTTTCATTATTTTTTATTTTATTATTTGTTTCATTATTCTTATTTCATGATTTAGATTTTTATGATTTTCTTAGTATTTGCTTTACTTAGTTTAATTCTATTCTGATATTTCTTCATAGTTTTAACATTCCTTGATGATTTACTTAAGAAACTATTTAGAACTATTCGGAATTGCATTCTTGGCTGGCAATAATACTTGAATCATTGAATACCCTTTATTTTTAGGTACGTAATGAGTCCACCACGAGGGAAAAAGACCGTCGTTCCCGTTTCCAAAAAATGGAAAGGTACCAGTGCAACTTCCTCAAGCACTTCCGCCGAAATGCGCCATCCATTCCTACAGTTTCCTCCGGGATCACAGGAGGACCTTTTTCATATACTTTGCACGCGACCCCTCGGCATAGGGAGGTGCATTGATTGGACCGCTTTAGAGCAGGTCTAACTAACCAATGACGTCCAGGCCCTCCTAACTACCGAACCATGGGGACAATTCTTCAAGATCATCGAGCCCACATATCTAGAGCTCACTTTGGAGCTTTGCTCCACATTCCACCTCCAGACGGTGATGACGAACCACGATGACCCAGGCACAGTCCAATTCTATCTCGGAGGCATTGTACGTGAACTGAGTGTCCCACAGTTCAGGGTCGCCTTTGGGCTCTACACCGACAAATTCATGGTGGACAATGATCTCGAGAACCTCCATCGCCATATCCATAACTCCCCTTCTAGATGCTGGAATAACATAGCCCCTACCTCAGCCACCTATGACCCCAGTCGCTCCAAGGCGACAGCTCTCGCCCCATCCCTGAGGTACTTACACTCCATCTTAGCTCACACATTGATAGGTAGGCGAGAGAGCACCGGCGTCGTCAATACTCACGACGCCTACTTCCTATGGTGCATTGCGAACGGGCACGTCTTCGACTTAGCCTACTTTATAGCTCGCGCCATTCAACATCAGACGGAGCAGCAGAGGAGAGGGGTCATCTCCATGGGTCCTTACATCACACGTCTGGCTCGATATTTTAGACTCCTCAACACCTCCGCTCAGTCCTCCTCACTCACATTGATAGGACAGATGCCCCTACAGGGCATTCAGACGATGCTCCACATAAGGATGATTGAGAGCCGCCGTGGTTTCAATCCTCCCCAGTATAGGCTATCACGAGCTACCGTCGACTCAGAGGACATTACTAATGATGTCCCTCCACAGCACGAGAAGCCACCTTCGACACCACACCCCCCTCGCCGACCAGTTCATGTGGCTGCTTCAAGTCAAGACATATCTGAGCGCCTAACATGATTCGAGCAGCAATGCTTCCAGTGTTTCAATCACATCGACGCCACCCTCCACCAGATATGTCAACACCTTCACATTTCATCACCGCCCCCACCTCGCAACCCAGCAGATGACGAGGACCTTTGAGTCATTTTATTTTCTTTATTTTTATTGTTATTGTTATTTTTATTTTTATTTTAGTTTATTTTCTTTTATAATTAAACTTTTTACCTTTCTTGTTTTAAAACTTTCATTAGTATAGTTGAATTTCCTTTATCGCTGGCTGTCTAACTTTAAGTATCTATAACAACATTCATTAACTAGTACTCCCTAAAATTTAACTGATGACTTCGTAGTGTAAAAAGGTTCAATGTGCCACTCAAGGAACGAACACATCACCTATACCTAGTCATCTTGTTCATCATTGATCGTCCCCCAAGGATTTCATCCATAATTCAGGAAGTTTCACCTCTCTCCCTCTCTTATTACTTCCTTACTAATCATTATCTATCTTTGTACATTGAGGGCAATATACATCTTAAGTGTGGGGGGTGAATTTTATCGTGAAAAGTTCCTAACTTTTTGCATTATTCTTAAATCCCTGAATTATATCTTGTTCTTAAATAATCTTCTCATATTACTGTTAGAATGAAATTTCCTTTGATTTATGATTTTCATTGATATGTTTTGGATTAAGTCATAGTTAATTGTGCAGTGATGATTTTAACTTTAGGAGATTAGATAATCAAGCATGATGAGTTTATTTTTAGAATTAAAAATTTGTTAGGTTTTCTACCTGAATCTAATTATTACCTTGAAGTTTGAAATTTACAAGGTTGACATCAAAAGCCCAAAATTTTTGTGAGATCTTGAGCCTTTTAGAGAATACATTCTTTTTTGTGCTCACTTTTTTGATTATGAGTGTGTCAACATTGATTTGTTATTTTAGAAATTGCTTCGTTTATACATATTGAGACCACACCTTTGATTTGATATACAGAGATGATAAAGGCACCTAGGTTTTAACCCACTTATTCCACTAAAAAGCCTACCCATTTAATTAACCCTTAGTGAACCCCCTTGAGACTAACAAACCATTTCTTGACTCACCTATTAATATTAACCCAAAACCCACTTAGTATTTGTTATCACCATTTCTCTTGACTACCCCTATATCGAGATTTGATTTGATCGGTTACTTAACTATTTTCTTTATTTTAGTTGTTAAATTCTATCTTATTATTATTGTATAATTTGTTCCTAAAAAAATAATCTATTATTATTTAAAGTTCATCCATTATTAGTTTTATGTTAAGTGAGCTTATACATTTAAATTCCACATCTTGAGAAGAAGCTCGTGTTATGAAATTTTAATTGATGTAATTATTTGAGTTTTAGTTTATCTTTCTAGTTAAGTAATTTTTCAATGCAATCTCGATTTTAACCCTTTTAATTCAGCCTTTATCCACACCTTTAACCCTAGCCCCGTTACAACCCTTAAAAGACCTTTTGATTTGTGTATCGTATCATTCTATAGTGGTGGAGATTTGATTTTCATGCAAGCCTATGGGATTAACTTTTCATGTTGACTCTTGAGTGCTTAATTTCTAACCTTAAACACTTTGAGTGATTTGAGTGAACCTTTAGTGAGGATGTCAATTTTTGTCGATTTTGAATTAAAGGTGATTATTTAGGTAAGGGGAAACACCTATTTTCGTACTATAAAAACTATGACTTTGATTGTTTGAATCTTTAGGAACCTTCTGGTTAAATTATCAATGTATGAATTACCTATGAATTATGATGAAACATTATTGATGAAGGTTATGAATTGAGGAAATTCGACTTTAATTGTGAGTTGAGAATTTTGCTTGAGGACAAGCAAATGCTTAAGTGTGGGGGTATTTGATAAACCGTAATATATACATATTTTAATCCCATATTTAGCATGCTTTTGGATGAATTATCCCTTGAATTGTGGAATTTGATGCTCCTAATCCTTTAATTTCATGTTTTATACTTAGGAGAGCATAGGAGGAAGAAAAGAACGAGAAATGGGCCAAAAACGGAGAAAATGGGCCAAAGGAAGAAATCCACACGACCTGGAGGTCATCACACAGCTGTGCCACCTTAGCAGGCCCGAACACGACCTGGGCTCGATTCATACGAGCGTGCTCCACGAGCGTGTCTCTGCCGTGACCCGTTGTAATTCTACTCGAAAAAGGATACTTAGGGGCGAAGAAAAACATTCCGAAGTCTATATAAACACCATAAGTATGACCTAAAAGGGGGTCGAAGCCAGAGAGGGCTGAACACAGGGAATTACTCGAAGACAGCCAGTTGATTCATCTCAGAAGCCGGAGTCACGCTCAAGACGGAAGATCTTCCCTTCAATTTCCTTCAGGGGGTTTTAGGGTTTTTCTTATGTTTTGTTATTTACTTTCTTCTGAGATGTATTATTTATTAAACATGAACTAAACCCCTCAAATACCTGAGGGGGATGAAACCTAAGATGGATCTTGTTATTGTTTTCTGAACTATATGATAAATACTTTGTAACATCCCAGTTTAGACGCTAGTCAGAACAGTGGTTCGAGACCACAAATCTGAGGTCGTAAAAATATTTTAATGATATTTTCTGTGTGAATAGTATGTGAAATAGCCTGTGTGAAAATTCTGTGTGATAATTTGATTGTTTGAGTGTCGAATTAAGAGAAAGGACTTAATTGTATAAGGTGTAAAAGCTATGTGCTGAATTATAAGTACTTAAATGTTGATGGCTTTTCAAGGAAGATGCCTTATGTTGTTAATGAACCATTTTTAAGATAGTGGGGTGTTAAATGACAAACTAGCCTTAAAATGTATTTGTTTTATATGACTTATAAAAGGGCAAAGTTGGTATTTAATTATTAAGTTAATTTATAATGAAACAAAAGGAAAAAGAGTATTCATCTTTGTTTATATCAACCGAAAATGAGAAAAGAAAAGAAGGAAGAAAATCTTTGAAAATTTCGGCTAGGGTTAAGCTTGAATTAAGGTATGTTTGAGCTCGGTTTTTAATAATTTCTACGTTTTTGTAATCGTTGCTTTGTGCTCTACAAAACCCATGCTTGAAATTTGTGAATTGATGATGTCTATGAAATGTACCATTGATGAAAGGGTGAGCTTTATGATGAGTGTTGGTGTTAAATGAAAGATATGTGTTTAATGAACATGTGTTGTTCTTGATTTTTTGATGAATTTAGTTAATTAGGGCTAAATTGCGAAAATAGCAAATTGAAGGGTTAAATTGTGAAATAAATGAGATGTATGGGTTTGTATAGACACTAGTAAAATTCGGCTAAGCTTGTGCTAGGTGGAATTTGATGAATTTGATGATTTTGTGAATTAGGGACTAAAGTGTCGAAATGTGTAAATGTGAGGGCTATTTTGTAAAATGCCCTAAATGTGTGTGTGTGGACTAAATTGAATGAGTTAGTGATTGAACGGATTGAATTTGAATGTGTATAGACCAAGAGAGAAGAGGTTCAAATCGAGATCGAGGCAAAGATAAAGTACTCAATTAATCAATCGTATCGATAGTCAACGTCCGAGGTAAGTTCGGATACAATACATGTTAATGAGATATGTTTTAGTACTATGAATTGAATAGGTATATGAGTATGAAATTGAGATGCTATGTGCAAGATTTAGTGATGGCACTAAGTGTGCGAAAATGTAAATCAAAGCAGAAATGAAAGGCCTTGTGTGTGCGATGATATGAAAGCTACGCTTATAGTATTGGCACTTTGTGTGTGCGTTACGAGATAAGTCGGTTAAAAGATTAGGCACTAAGTGTGCGATGACAAATATGCTACGAGCATGTATATATCGAGTGTGCGATCAAATTGAATGAAAACTAAAGGATGATCGGAAATAATATCGAGCATTGAATAGCTTGGATGTTTAATAACTATGTGTGGTTAAGGTACGTATTGAACCTTTGTGGTTGATGAGTATAATCGAGTTATGATTGAGGAAATAAGTATTTTAACTATGGATGAGAAGGCAAGAATATGAGATAATAGACCTATGTGATTGTTTATTTTATACATTGGTTTAATTTGATATGATAATTGTATTATGTTATGAACTTACTAAGCTTTATAAAGCTTATCTTGTGTGATTTGTTTCTGCGTTGCGTTGTGTTGTCGAGTAAAGCTAGCTTGGATCAGGGGATCGTCAGCATCTCGATCACACTATCGGCAAATCTATTTTGGGGTATTTTGGAACAATGTATATAGTTAAATATGGCATGTATAGGCTGGTCATTTGAATCATGTTTGATGTTTGTAAGTAGCCATGAGATATGGCTAGATATGTGCTAGTTTAGCTAGAATGAACTTGATATATGTGATGCATCTTTTGGTATGGTTTGTGGGTTGAGGAGTTGACTTATGAATGGTAACTTTGTGTTGGTAAAATGCTAGTATGAGTTAATGAAATTGAGAAGGAATGATGTTTGATATTGAATGTTTTATGCTTGTGATGAGATAAGTTTTGGTATTGAATTTGTTTTGGTTGGAATGGGAATTGAATGCATAAGTTGAATGGTCATTTTGATAAGTTTTTGGTTGCCTCATGTGCATGATATGTTTTGGTATGTGTTGCTTGTAGGTTTGATCCTAAGTGGGTGGCATTTTGGCCTTGTAAATGGCCTATAATGTCACACGATTGAGGCACACGGGCGTGCCTAAGACCGTGGGTAAATTGGCAGAATGTAGCCAAGTATTACACGGCTATGGCACACGGGCGTGCCTAGTGACCGTGTTAAAATAGTCAGTATATAGACACGAACGGGCACACGGGCGTGCCTAGTGACCGTGTTAAAATAGTCAGTATATAGACACGAACGCGGGCTGCGGGCGTGCCTAGTGACCGTGTTGAAATAGATAGTATGTAGACACGGATGGACACACGGGGGTGTCTAGCAGCCGTGGAGGGCACACGGCCTCCTCCCACGGGCGTGTCTCCTGAATATTTTAAAAAAGTTTTAAATCTCGGAGAATTTCTGTATGTGTTTCAATTTAGTCCCGACCCCTCTTTAGCATGTGAATGAGGTTATGTAGACCTCGATAAGGGACACTATGTTTGTAGTTGAATAAGATTGAAGATGATTGACTTTGTGTCGTAAATATTAGATGTTAAATGTTCTTATTGATCGGTAACAACTCTTAACCCTATTCCGGAGATGGTCTCGGGTTAGGGGTGTTACATACTTGATTTGTTCTTAATTATGTGTTCTTAATTCTTGTTTTAATATTTCAGGATATTGATTCAAGTATTGATGTGCTTAGGCAATGGAGCAAAAGTCCCTGGTTAAGAGTAAATCTAGCATAGTTAAGCGGAGTTGATCGAAACCCTAGAGATAGGATGACGAAAATCTGTCGGATTAGGGTCAAACCTAATATAGGAGTCCATAGATCGAGTTAATGCAACACTAGGGGTTTTAATTAGAAAGAGATTTCAATTAATCAACCTAGGGTTAGACGTTAGTAGCCTCGAAAGAGGTATTAATATAAATTAGGAATCCTACGGATCAAGTCAAGTGAATAAATAAATGCAGTTCAGAGTTAAATAACAAGTGAAGTCTAGGTGGATTCTTCCTCGGGTATTGTCTTAATCAACTTGTTTTCCCAAAAGTATTTTCCCAATTCACTTTCTGTGTCTTAGCATCCTTAGTTTAGTAATTAGATAATTAAACATCGATTCCTTTATTACTTAGGCTAGATAATAAAAAGATAGTAACTACTAGTACTCTTGGTCCTTGAGGATACGATATTTCCGGTTTGGCCATAGCTATACTGCCAAACGATAGGTGTGCTTGCCTTATTCGTTGTCGTAGTTAGTTTGGACACGATCAACATCTAGGTAGAAAAAAATGTGTAATGATTTGAAACAATTATATTGGTAGCCAAGAATGAATCGTGAAATCTTAGAGTTTGTGTTGAAGTGTGAAATATATCAGTAGGTGAAAGCTGAACACTAGGTTTCGTCAGGTTTGTTACACCTTGTTATGACTCCAGAATGAAAATGAGAGCGTGTTACAATGGACTGTGTAACGAGTTTACCTCTGTCATCAAAAATGAGAGATGCAATATGGGTAATTTTTGACAGATTGACGAAATTAGCTCACTTTATTGCGATCAAAATATATCATCCGCTTGAGAAGCTAATTGAGTTGTATGTTTTTGAGATTGTTAGATTGCACAGCGTGCTGTTATCCATTATTTCTTATCGTGACCCGAGGTTTACCTCCAGATTTTGGAGTAAGTTACACGAGGCCCTAAGCACTAATCTGCCAAAATTCAGTGTAGCGGATTAAACTAGTTTTCACACTTAAGGAGCCTGAATACAAGCATTTTCATTACAATTTGGTTAAGTTTCTTTAGTTTTAAATACATTCAATAAAATGTGCAAATTGAGTGTTTTATTGACCTTAAGGGCTGAATGAGGCCTAAGGGAGAGCTAACGTACTTTGTAAGTGTCCAGAAGACCATTAGAAGGCATTTTACAACGATACTGAACTCTATATCGCAACATAGGAGGACTAATTTCGCAACATAGGGAACAAAATGAAGAAAACTTAAGTCTGCCTTCAATGTCATGACACAGACTAAGGGCGTCATGAAATACCCCTAAAGATGGCTACAGAGGAGCATACTGGTTGCTATGTCGCGACACAGGTCTTGGTGTGTCGATGAGGTGTGTTGCAACATCGACTCTGGGATAGAAATTAGACAAGAAGTAGGGGTGCTTTGGTCTGTACAATCAAACTTAAAGCTCGAGAACGTCAGCTGACCTAAGGTTAAGGACGACGACCATCTAAAGGCTATAAATAAGCTCCTTTGGTACATGTTAAAGACACTTTTCGATTAACTTAGTTTCTTCCATTAAATTAATTTTTTGTTTTCTTTCTTTCTTAGGTTCCTTTAGTTTTAGTTTATTTGTTTGTTGTTTTCTTTTAAGAGATCTAAGTTGTGGAATCATTTAACTCTGTGGATTTACGCTTAATATCAATTAGCATGTTTTCTCTTTATATCGATTATATATTGTTTATGAACGCCATGATGAACTAATCCTTCTATGGGGGATTAGTGAGTGGAGGTATGATCTGTTAACTGTTTTATGGGGTTACTCAATGGATCAGCTATTTGTGAAAGGGAGAATGAGAAACAAACCCTAGACCTGACAACCCTGAAAAGTCATCAAGGTAGGAATTAACCCAAAATTGGTATTGTCCATCTGTGAACACCTTAACCCCAAACCAGTCTAGACTGTGAGGTTAGAAGATCAGTAGTTCTTGCTAACTCGTTATGTTAGTGGAAGATTAGAAGATCCTGTTAGGATAGTGACTAGTTGATTGACGAGGAACCTGAAGTGACAGTTGATAAATATGTTGTTTTATTTTTATTATTATAAAAACCTCACAAATATTTTATTTTATATTTGTCGTATTATAACTGAATATAAAGTACTAATTAGATCTTTTAGTGCTTAGATTAAAACTGATCTAGCGCTCGCCTCCCTTGGGTACAATCCTCGGAGTACTCACTCACTCCGTTGCAAAACTATATTACAACTAGACCCGTATACATGCGGATACCACCTCGTAATTCTATATTTTATTGTAGTGTTCACACTCTAGACGTTAGTACTCCCGGAGGAGGTTAAGCACTAAATTGAATTTCAATACTGTTTTCTATCTACAGACAAACGGACAGTCAGAATGAGTGATTCAAGTACTCGAGGGCATGTTACATTGTTCTGTTATTGAATTTGAAGGTGGTTGAGAAAAATACTTGTCGTTAGCTGAATTTGCTTATAATAACAACTATAAATTGAAGATTAAAATGGCACCGTTCGAGGCTTTATATGGATGAAAATGCAGAACTCCATTGTACTGGTATGAATTAAGTGAAAGAAAGTTAGTTGGCACTAATTCAATCCATGAAAAAAAAAAGATAAAGTCTGAATTATCCGAGATTGTTTGAAAGCCGCCTAAGATCGCTAGAAGTCATATAAAGTTTCAAGTTGGTGACAAAGTATTTTTGAAAGTCTCACCATGGAAGAAAGTTTTGTACTTCTGCAAAAAGGGGAAAGTCAGCCTGAGGTTCATAAGACCTATGAAATCCTCGAGAGAGATGGCCCAGTAACTTATAGATTAGCATTGCCATTGGAGCTAGAAAAGATTCAAAATGTTTTCCATATATCAATGCTACACCATTATCGTTTTTATCCCTCCCACATGATTTGTCAAAATGAGATAGAGTTTCAACCTGATTTGACTTACAGTGAAGAACTAGTGAAAATTTTAGCTCGAAAAGTGAAAAAACTAAAAAATAAACGAGTACAAAAAATGAAAGTATTATGGCACCGACACAGTATTGAAGAAGATATTTGGGAGTAAGAAGAATCAATGAAATCTCAACACCCAAATCTATTATTAAGTAAAAATCTCAAGGACAAAATTTTCTAAATGGGGAGAGTTGTAACAACCCGTTTTTCAGTGGTGTCGTAAATAGTGATTTTTGATCCCTGTTGTAACACCCCTAACCCGTATCCGTCACCAAAACAGGGTTACGACGCATTACCAAAATATACAAATCAAGTAAATAGATATTTCATTTTATACAGTATTCATGTCAGAAATCAAACATAAAGTCCCTTATATGAACCCTCGAGGTCCAAAACGTGCATTAGAAACGAGTAGGGACTAAACTGGGTACTCAGAATTTTTTTTTTTTTGCAAAATCTCAAAATTTTTCCTAGGTGCTGGGGTTGCACGCCCGTGTGGTCAGGCCGTGTGGCTCATACGCTTGTGTCTCAGGCCGTGTAACTCTCTGATTTGGGTTACACAACCAATCCACACGCCCATGTGCTAGGCCATATGATCAATTCTTAGCATTCTGTTTTGACATTTTAAAGATGCAGGGGACACACGGCCAGATCACACGCCAATGTGCTAGGCCATGTGTCACACACGGCTGAGACACACGCCTGTATCTCTACCGTGTGGACAAAAAAAGGCTATTTTCCATGCCACATTTCTCACCCAATTTGTCTTCCTCTTACACCAATACTTAAACATATTTACAAGCCATTTTAAAACAATTAATTCAAGTCAAAATCAAGTCTCATGCATGACATATCATCACATACAACTAATGTGCTCTTAAACACCTCAAATGACACTTTACCATCATGTAATTAAATATACAAACTTACTTAACTTATCGAATTCACCTATATGCATATTTTATCAAATATGTTAGAATTAATTTTCAATATGCCAACATGATTTCTATCAATCAATCATTTAAGCACACACCAAACATGTTATAGCCTCATTTATACATATCAAAACATGTTCACCACAAGCCATTCCAATGGCTAGTTATAACCCAAACATTTACATGCCAACATTTGCTAATTAACCTATACATGTCATTATAACCATAATTAATTTACTTTATATACCAAGATGGGTCGATGTATAGTGTGAGTGATCTCCACCGGTGCTTTCAATTCAACGAGCTTCGAAATTACTATAGAATAAGGGAAAATAAAACAGAGTAAGCATGAAATGCTTAGTAAGTTTGTATAACATGGTAAATAACTTACCATATATTTATGTTCAAAATAAACATGCAAGGCACTATCAACCAATTTTATCACAAGCCCTAAACACATATCCTCATCATGTTAGCCAAGTAATCACATATAATAGTCCTTAATCATGGATGAACAAAGTCATCAAGCATGATCCATATTCATGTAACAACCAATTCATGCATCATTATATCAGGTAATGTCATTTCCATGTACTTCATGTACATACGGGTAATAGTTCATTTCTAAGTCATACTATCTCATATAAACATCAAGAAACATGTATGGGCTCAATAACAACCAAATTCCCATATACATATACTTTCCACATCAAGAATTCAAATAATATATATAATTCATACCCATGTATTTCAAGTACATTTTCATAATATTTTGTCTCAAGTTTATATTATTTCATGTCAGGATTTTACTCATTAAATCAATTAAAATATCAATAGAAACCCGGGAAAATACACTCGAAGTGTACAAATCTATAATCTTAGATGAACATATTCATCAAACAAGTTCCATGTTCATATATCACCATCTCATACTTCCATATATCATATATCATCATTTTCATGTATTTAAGGCAGATACATGTAATAATTCATTTCGTGTTCATATTTTCTCATGTCAGGATTTTGCCTGTTGAATTTATTTGAAATATCGATGGATACACATGTAGTACACTCGAAGTGTACAAATCAGAAACCATCAATTCATATTCAGGGGTACCCATAAGGGCACATAATCAGGAAGCACACTCTCGAGCCATATATCAGGATGCTCATGTGAGCCATGTAACAGGAAGCTTATCCAGGCTATACCAGAAAACTCATAAGAGTCAATAACAGGAAGTTCACAGAGAACTTTTAATCAAGAAACTCACGAAGAGCCTATCATGAAGCTCACAAAGAGCCATGTAACAGGAGCTCCAGATAGCATAACAGGAAGTTCAAGCGAGCCATGTTAGGAAGCTCATAAGAGCCTATATCAGGACTGGTCGTGTGTCGAGAGTCTTAATATTTATAAAATGAATGATCGAGCCTAGAAACTAACTATCACCACGATTGAGGCAAGCGCACCTATCGAACAGTAGTATAGCTTAGTGGCAAGACCGGAATGTCGAACCCAAAGGAACCAAAAGTACTAATACTGACTTTCTTTTTATTATTTAGCCTAAGAATTAAGAGATTTGTTGTTTAATCTAAAATTAACCAACTACTAAGCTAAAAGGCTAATACACAGAGAATGAATTGAGAAAATACTTGTGGGAAAAACCAATTGATTAAGACAATACCCGAGGAAGAATCCACCTAGACTTCACTTGTTATTTAACTCTGAACCAGACGATTTATTCATTTGACTAGATCCGTAGGATTCCCTAATTTATATTAATACCTCTCTCGAGGCTCCTAATGTCTGACCCTAGGTTGATTAATTGAAATCTCTTTCTAATTAAAACCCCTAGGATTGCATTAACTCAATGTATGGACTCACATATTAGGTTTGACCCTAATCTGGTAGATTTTCGTCATCCTATCTCTAGGGTTACGATCAACTCCGCTTAACTATGCTAGATCTACTCTTAAACAGGGAATATTCCTCCACTGCCTAAGCACATCAATACTTGAATCAATATCCTGAAATATCAAAACAAGAATTAAGAACACATAGTTAAGAACAAATTAAGTATTTATCATATAGTTCAGAAAGCAATAACAAGATCCGTCTTAGGTTTCATCCCCCTGAGGTATCTGAGGGGTTTAGTTCATAATCATAAAAGAATACATCTCAGAAGAAAATATAAAACAAAACATAAGAAAACCCTAAAACCCCCTAAAGGAATTGAAGGAGAGATCCTCCGTCTTGAGTATGATCTCAGCTTCTTGAGATGAATCAACTGGCTTTCTTCAAGTAAATCCCACAATTCTGACCTCTCTGGCTTGGCTCCTTGGCCTAGCTAGATGCCCCTCTAAAGGTTGGCCTTTAGGGTGTTTATATAGGCTTTTGGAATGACTTTCTTTGCCTCTAAGTACCCTATTCTGAGTGAAATTCCTCTTTGTCACGGCAGGGACACGCCCATGCAACATGCCCGTGTGAATCGAATCCAGGCCGTGGTCGAGCCTGCTAAAGGGGCATGGTCGTGTGGCTTGGGCCCAGGCCGTGTTAATTTCCTACTTTGGCCCATTTGGTCCATTTTTATCCCGTTTCTCGTTCTTTTCATCCTCCTATGCTTCCCTAAGTATAAAACATGAAATTAAAGGATTAGGAGCATTAAATTCCACAATTCAAAGGATAAATCATCCAAAAAGCATGCTAAATGTGGGATTAAAATATATATATATTACGATTTATCAAATACCCCCACATTTAAGCATTTGCTTGTCCTCAAGAAAAATCCTCAACTCACAATTAAAATTAACTTCCCTCAATTCATAATTCTCATCAACAATGTTTCATCAGAATTCATAGATAATTTATACATGGATAATTCAACTGAAAGAGTCCTAAAGATTCAAACAATCTAAGTCATATATTTTTGTAGCATGAAAACATAGGTGTTTCCCCTCATCTAAATAATTACCTCTAATTCAAAATCGACAAGGGTTGACATCCTCACTAAAGATTCACTCAAATCACTCGAAGTGTTTAAGGTTCAGGAAAAAGCACTCGTAAGTCAAACATGAAAAGCTAATCCCATAGGCTTGCAGGAAAATCAAATCTCCACCACTATAATATGAGATGATCCACAAATCAAAAGGTCTTTAAAAAGGGTTGTAACGGGGCTTGGGTTAAAGGTGTGGATAAAGGCTGAATTAGAGGGTTAGAATCGAGATTGACTTGAAAAATTACCTAACTAGAAACAATGAACTGATAATGAATAATTACATCAATTGAAAACTTGTAATACTAATAGCACGAGCTTCTTCTAAAGACGTGAATTTAATTGTTTTAAGCTCATAGAACATAGAACTAATGATGAATAGATTTTCTAACGTTTTTTTTAAGAACAAATATTTAAGTACAATAATATAGAATTTGATAACTGAAATAAAGGAAATAGTCAAGTAACCGATCAAATCAAATCTCGATATAAGGGTAGTCAAGAGAGATGGCGATAATAAATACAAAATGGGTTTTGGGTTAATATTAATGGGTGAGTCAAGGATTGGGTTGTTAGTCTCAAAAGGGCTTCACTAGGGGTTAATTATGAAGGTAGTCTTTTTATGGAGTAAGTGGGTTAAAACCTAAGTGCCTTTATCATCTTAGTATATCAAATCATCGGTGTGGTCTCGACATGTATAATTGAAGCAAGTTCTAGAATAACAAATCAATGTTGACACACTCATAATCAATAAAGTGAGCAAGAAAAGGAATGTATGCTTTAAAAGGCTCAAGATCTCACAAAAATTATGGGCTTTTGATGTCAACCTTGTAAATTTCAAACTTCAAGGTAATCATTAGATTCAGGTAAACAACCTAACAAATTTTTAATTCTGAAAATAAACTCATCATGCTTGATTCTCTAGTCTCCTAAAGTTTAAATCATCACTGCATAATTAACTATGAGTTAATCCAAAACATATCAATCAAAATCATAAATCAAAAGAAATTTCATTCTAATAGTAATATGAGAAAATTTACTTAAGAACAAGACATAATTCAGGGATTTGAGAATAATGCAAAAAGTTAGGCACTTTTCACGATAAAATTCACCCCCCACACTTAAGATGTACATTGCCCTCAATGTACAAAGAAAGATAATAACCATGTAATAACGGGATCATAAGAGAGGGAGAGAGGTGAAACTTCCTGGATTTCGGATGGATATCTTGAGTTGGGAGTGTGGAAACTTGATACGAAGGTGAAAGATAAGTTGGAGGAGGCGTCTCTAGCGGTGGTATGGTGGCCGCCAACAATCACTGGTGCTGCCCACGCCCATGTGTTGTGGGCGTGTTCGGTCACACGGCCATATCGTTTCTCCCACGCCTATGTAGAGGTCTCCACGCCCATATCTCTTTCTCAGTGTCGGCCACGGCCTCAAAGCACGGCTGTGTCTCATACCCGTGTGACTTCCTCAGTTTCGGCCACGGCCATATCGCACGGCCGTGGCAATTTATAGCCGTCCGTGATCTGGGGATTTTTTGTCCTTGGCTTGTACGACCTCTGCCATGCCAGTGTGTAAATCCGTGATGCCCACACAGCCATGGCCTCGCCCGTGTGCAAGGCTGTGTGGCACGAAAACCTATGCTTTATTTACTTTGGTTAGTCTTTAGTTAGGTACCAAAAATCAAAGATATGAAAATAAAGGGGGTTAGTGCTCGGGTTGCCTCCCGAGAAGCGCTTGTTTAAAGTCCTAAGCTAGACTTACCTTTCATTCATACGATCATGGTGGTTTGAGGAGTTGAAACTCCTCTTCCCTGCTATCAATTCTAACAATATATGTTTTGAGTCGAGCGGTGTTTACCTTAAAAGTTCTGAATTCAAGACTAGTTACCTCGACTGTTCCGTATGGGAATACATTCAGTACCGTAAAAAGGATTTCATCATTTGTATTACGGTCTGAGATAACGAATCGAGGGTCTTTCTCATCCAACAATACCTGATCTCCTATTTTGAGGTGATTCACTGTTCCTTTAAGCTTATTTGGGGGTTCCCTCAGTTTTGCTTCGTGTGTTCCTAGTTTCTCCTTGAAATGTGTTTTCCACTCGTCTAGTTCATCAATATGAAGCCTTCGATCCTCATGAATTACTTCTTTGTTGTCATGATGTCTAGGATCGGGGTCAGTTGTGTGGTTCTGTGGTGCTTCCTGAAAAGAAGGTTTAACTGAATGGTCATTAATAAAATTAATTTTCTCACATTGATTACTTGATGTCCTAGCCGAGTCAAGAGCCTAAAGACTGATTGATTCGTTACCTACACGGAGTATGAGTTCACCTGCACCAACATCAATTTTAGTTCTAGCAGTTTCTAAAAAGGGTCTTCCTAAAATTAAAGGGATCGTGTTGTCCTCATCCATGTCTAAAACGACAAAGTCTACTGGGAATACGAATTTATCAATTTTCACGAGTACATCTTCAATTATACCCCTAGGAATTCTAATAGTTTTATCAGCTAATTGAATGCTCATCCTAGTTTGTTTGGGTTACCCTAGACCTAGCTGTTTAAACATTTTATAAGGCATAACATTTATACTTGCCCCTAAATCAGCTAAAGCATTATCAACAGATAAACTACCAATTAAGCATGGAATTGTAACACTCCCTAGATCTTTTAATTTTCGTGGTAGTCTATTTTGCAACATTGCTGAGCACACTGCGTTTAGTTCCACATGCGACTCTTCGTCTAACTTTCGTTTGTTTGTCAAATGCTCTTTTAAAAATTTCCTTGAATCTGGCATCTGCGAAAGAGCTTTGAGAAACAGTAAGTTAATATGTAATTTCTTTAAAAGTTTAAGAAATTTACCGAGTTGTTCGTCTGTGTTGTCTTTCTTCATCTCATCGGAATATGGTACACGAGGTTGGTACTCTTTAATTACCGGTTTTGGCTTATCATGACTTTCCTCAGCTTTACCTTCTTCTACCACATTATCTTGCCTTAATTTGGGTTCATCTAACCTTACACTATTATGAGCTGTTATGGCTTGAAGTTGCTCCTTTGGGTTAGATTCAGTGTTGCTTGGCAGGCTGCCTTGTGGTCGTTCTGATATGATCTTGGCAAGTTGTCCTAACTGGTTCTCGATCCCTTGAATCGATGCTTGTTGATTTTTAAGTGTTGTTTCGGTGTTTTGGAAATGTGTTTCTGACACTGCTATGAATTTCGTCAGCATCTCTTCAAGGTTTGACTTCTTTTCCTATGGGTAGGGCTGTTGTTGGAAGTTTGGAGGGGGTTGTTGTCTCTGATTTCCTTGACCACCCCATGAAAAATTGGGGTGGTTCCTTGATCACTGTGATGTCAGAGTTTTAAAATTTATAATGAGAATGATCGAACCTGGAAGCCAACTATGACAATGATTGAGGCAAGCGCACCTATCGAACAGTAGTATAACTTAGGCAAGACCGGATTGTCGAACCCAAAGGAACTAAAAGTACTAATACTAACTTTCTTTCTATTATTTAGCCTAAAATAAGTGAAGTTGTTTATTAATCTAAATTAACTAATTGCTAAGCTAAAGACGCAAAGACAAAAAGAATGAATTGGGGAAATACTTGGGAAAAACTCAGTTGATTAAGACGATACCCTTAGGAAGAATCCACCTAGACTTCACTTGTTAACCAAAACTGAACCAGACGATTTTTTCACTTGACTTAATCCGTAGGACTCCCTAATTTATATTAAACCCTCTCTCGAGGCGAATAACGTCTAACCCTAGGTTGATTAATTGAAATCTCTTTCTAATTAAAACCCCTAGAATAGCAGTAAATCGATCTATGGACTCCCATATTAGGTTTCACCCTAATTTGGCAAAATCTCGTCACCCTATCTCTAGGCGTGCGATCAACTCCGCTTAATTATGCTAGATCTACTCTTAAGCAGGGACTTTTGCTCCACCACCTAAGCACATTCAACTTGAATTAATATCCGCGAAATATCAACACAAGAATTAAGCACACATGATCAAGAACAAATCAAGTATTTATCATATAGTTTAGAAAACAATAACAAGATTCATCTAGGTTTCATCCCCCTTCAGGTATCTGAAGGGTTTAGTTCATAACAATAAAGGAAAACATCTCAGAAGAAAAGATAAAATAAAACATAAGAAATTCCTAAAACCCCCTGAAGGAATTGAAGAGGAGATCCTCCGTCTTGCGTAGAATTCCGGCTTCTGGAGATGGATCAACTGGCTATCCCTTGAGAGTTTCCCACAAATCTGACCTCTTCGGCTCGGCTCCTTGGCCTAGCTAACCGCCCTCCTTCTAGGTTATACTTAGGGTCTTTATATAGGCTTTTGAAATAGGTTTCTCTGCCCCTAAGTATCCTTTTCTAAGTGAAATTACTCTCCTCCACGGCAGGGGCACAGCCATGGCACACGCCCGTGTGAATCTTGGCCAGGTCGTGTTGGACTCTGTTAATGAGGCACGGCCATGTAAATCGACTTCAATCCATGTTCTAGTATATTGGGGAGGCACGACCATGTGGGCTTTAATCCAGGCCGTGTAGATTTCTTCTTTGGCCCATTTTGGTCCGTTTTGAGCCCGTTTCTCATTCTTTTTATTCTTGGGTGCTTTCCTGAGTATAAGACATGAAAAGAAAGGATTAAGAGCACCTTTTTACATAAATCAAGGGGTAACTCATCCAAAAGTATGCTAAATGTGGGATTAAAATATGTTACTATTTCGGTTTATCAAATACCCCCACACTTAAGCTTTTGCTTGTCCTCAAGCAAAATTCTCAACTTACAATTAAAACGAACTTTCTATAATTCATAATTCCTATCAACAATGTTTCATCATAATTCATAGATAATTTATACATGGATAATTCAATTCAAAGAGTCCTAAGGATTCAAACAATCTAAGTCATAGATTTGTAGCTCGAAAATATAGGCGTCTCCCCTTATCTAAATAATTACCTTTAATTCAAAACCGACAAGGATTGACATCCTCACTAGAGATTCACTCAAATCACTCAAAGTGTTTAAGGTTCAAAATTTAGGCACTCAAAAGTCGAATATGAAAAGTTAATCCCATAGGCTTGCCTGAAAATCAAATCTCCACCACTATAATATGAGATGATGCACAAATCAAAAGGTCTTTGTCAGGGCTGTAACGGGGCTAGGGTTAAGGTGTGGATAGAGGCTGAATTAGAGGGTTAGAATCGAGATCGTATTTGAAAAATTACCTAACCAGAAACAATGAACTAAATAAAAGTAATTACATCAACTGAAAGCTAATAATACTAATAATATGAGCTTCTTCTTCAATATTTGTAATTCAAACGTATAAGCGCATTTAATCACAACTAATAATGAATAATGAATATACTTTTGATTTTTTTATATATATATAATATATCTATTCATATACTAAGATGAAATAATTAGGTAGCTTAATCAAATCAAATCTCGATATAAGGGAAGTCGAAAAAGAATGGTGATAACAAATACAAAGGGTTTTGGTTTAATATTAGTGGTTATGTCAATAAAAAGGGTTGTTAGGATTAAAAGGGGTTCACTGGGGGTTAATTGTGAAGGTAGGCTTTTAATGGAGTTAGTGGGTTAAAACCTAGGTGCCTTAATCATCTCTGTATATCAAATCATAGGTGTGGTCTCGATATGTATAAACGAGGCAAGTTCTAGAATAACAAATCGATGTTGACATACTCATAATCAATAAAGTGAGCATGAAAAAGAATATATGCTTTATAAGGCTCAAAAACTCACAAAAATTATGGGTATTTTTGACATCAACCTCGTAAATTTCAAACTTCAAAGTAATATTTAAATTCAGTTCAACAACCTAGCAAATTTTAATTGAAAAAAATGGACTTATCATGCTTGATTCTTTAGTATCTTAAAATTTAATTATCAACGTACAATTATCAATGACTTAATCTAAAACATATCAATAAAAATCATAAATCATTAGAAATTTCATCCTAATTAGTAATATGAGGAATTTACTTAAAAACAAGACTAAATTCAGGATTTTGAGAATAATGAAAAAAATTAGGCACGTCTAAGATTCACCCCCCACACTTAATATGTACATTGCCCTCAATGTACAATGTTAGATAATAACACAATAATACTAAAATCATAAGATATGGGGAGAAGTGAAACTTCCTAAATTATGGATGAAATCCTTGGAGGATGTGGAAAATACGTTGGAGGGGTCGGTCTGGATGACGATCCTGCGCTAGATGAAGAAATTGGGTAGCTCATGCAGGATTAGCCAGGGATTATTAAGACACAATAATTAAAACTATACTAATAAAATTAAAGAAAAGCATGCTAAATTGAAATAAATTGAAAATTAAAATAAAATTAAAAGAAAAATTAATGGACCGTAGTGTCCTTATTGTTGGATGGTTCGCGAGGTGGGTGTAACCTCTAAGGCTGTGGTGAGGTGGTGGTGGCGGTCGTGGTCGTGGTGTGATTCCCAAGCAGCCTTTAGAACCTGACACTAAGAAACTAAATTGAAATAACCTAAATTAAGCATGAGATAGTCAAAGAGAAGGAAAATAAAGGAGAATATAAAAGTAAGACAAAAGATAAATGGTCTCAAAGACCCTTGGCTTGACGAGTGATTGAAGCGGCCGGCATGAACTTATATAAATTGGTCTCCCTGAGGGAGACTGTGCTTGGCTTCTTTCGCTTCTTTGGCATTGTTTTGGTGTAGCTCAAGGGTATAGAGAAAAGGGGTAGGAATAAAAATTGAAAAGTTGAAGGTTGAAAGTTAGTAGGAGAAGAGGGAAGCGAGGGGGGTTAAATAGATTTTTAAACCTGGTACAATCCCACGCCCGTGCTCCTTAGGCGTGTCGATTCAAACGGCCGCCTCGCACGGCCGTGTGTATAGGCGTGCTGGTTCACCTACACCCGTTTTACAGATTGCCACGCCCGTTGGTGATAAGTCAGTGTCGTCCACGGCCGTGTCGCACGGCCATGGCTTTCTGTCGGTGCCCGTGGGGCGGTGGTTGGAGTCCGTGACTTCGAAGACTTGATTCTCTTTGACTCGTACCACCTCTGCCATGTCAGTACGACGATCTGAGGCATCCACACGGCCACAGCCACGGCCGTGTGCTAGGCCATGTGGCCTGGAAATCTGCACTTTTGGTTAGTTTAAAGCTAGATACTATAAAGAAAGTATAAAATAGGATAAATAAGAAAAAATAAAAATGTAAAAGTTAATGGGGTTAGTGCTCGGGTTGCCTCCTGAGAAGCACTCGTTTATAGTCTTAAGCTAGACTTTCTTCTCGTTTACATCATCAGGGTGGTTTGAGGAGTTGGAAGTCCTTCCTCATGCTATCAGTTTTATCCTCGTGAAAAAGTTTAAGTCGAGATGCGTTTATAGTAAAAGTACCAAAAATAGGATTACTTACCTCGACTGTTCCGTATGGGAAAACACTGGTTACCCTAAAAGGTATTTCTTTGTTTGTGTTAGGGTCCGGAGGAGATATTCGAGGATCTGCCTTATCTAATAGTACCTGTTCTCCTATTTTGAAGTGGTTTGTTATTCCTATGAGCTCTTCTGGGGGCTCCTTCGGTTTTACCTTGTGTGGTTCCGGTTCTTCGTCGTGTATCCCTAATTTTTCCTTGAAGTGTGTCTTCCACTCGTCTAGATCATCGATCTGAATCCTTCGATCTTCATGAAATACTTCCTTGTTGGCATGGGGTTTAGGATCGGGTTCAGTTGTATTCTTTTGTGGTGCTTCCTGAAAATAAGGGTTAACCAAATGGTTATTAGTAGAATTTACGTTCTCACCTTGATTACTCGATGTTCTGGCTGAGTCGAGAGCCTTGAGGGTGACCGTCTCATTACCTATACGAAGTATGAGTTCTCCTTCATCAATATCAATTTTAGTCCTGGCAGTTGCTAAAAAGGGTCTTCCTAAAATTAAGGGAATCAAATTATCCTCATCCATGTCTAAGACAACAAAATCTACTGGGAAAACGAATTTGTCAATTTTTACAAGAACATCTTCGATAATACCCCTAGGAATTCTAACAGTTTTATCAGCTAATTGAATGCTCATCCTAGTTTGTTTGGGTTTCCCTAGACCTAATTGTTTAAACAATTTATAAGGCATGACATTTATGCTTGCCCTAAAATCAGTAACGCATTATCAACAGTTAGTCTACCAATTAAACATGGAATTGTAAAACTCCCTGGATCTTTTAGCTTTTGTGGTAGTCTATTCTGTAACATTGCTGAGCATACTGCGTTTAATTCCACAGGTGGATCCTCGTCTAATTTGCGTTTGTTCGTCAAGAGATGTTTTAAAAATTTCCTCAAATCTGGCATCTGTGAAAGAGCATCAAGTAACGGTAAGTTAATATGTAATTTCTTTAAGAGTTTAAGAAACTTACCGAACTGTTCCTCTGTGTCGTCTCTCGTTGACGCTTCGGGATATGGTATGCGAGGTTGGCACTCCTTGATTACCGGTTTTGGCTTGTCTTGTGTTTCCTCAACTTTACCTTTCTCTACCTCGTTTCCTTGTATTGGACTGGGTTCGTCTAATCCTTCACTTTCTTGAGCTGTTATGGCTTGGATTTGCTCCTTTGGATTAATCTCGGTGTTGCTTGGTAGGCGCCCTTGCGATCGTTCGGACATCAACCGCGACTTGTCCAAGCGACTTAGAAACTTCCTCAGCCCGACTTAGTGACTTCCCTAACTTGGCTCTCAATCCCTTTGATCGATGCTTGTTGGGTCTTAAGGGTGGTTTCGGTGTCTTGGAGACGGTTTTCGTGGATGCCATGAATCTTGTCGACATCTCTTCAAGGTTCGGCTTCTTCTCCCGTGGATAGAAGTGATTTTGGAAATTTTGAGGAGGTTGTTGTCTTTGATTTCCTTTACCTCCCCACAAAAAATTTGGGTGGTTCCTCCAACCTGGGTTATAATTATTACTATATGGGTTATTATTAGATCTGAAATTGTTACATATATAGTTTATCTGTTCGCTCTCTGTGCCTGGTTGGTAGGGTGGGTACTCAGGATTCGCCACGGTTCCACTTACGTCGCACTGCATTACTGGATGTACCTGCGAAAAACACAAACTATCAAGCTTTTTATTCATCATCTCTACCTGTGTTGATAGCATGGTTACTACATCTATGTTGAAAACTCCGGCTGATTTTGTTGGTTTGGTCCTTGTGACCTGCCACTGATAGTTATTCAGTGACATCTCTTCAATAAACTCGTAGGCTGCTTCAGGAGTTCTATTGTTCAGGGTTCCACCGGCGGCTGAATCAATTAGTTTCCTCGTTGAGGGGTTTACACCGTTATAGAAAGTTTGGACTTGGAGCCACAAGGGTAAACCATGGTGCGGACACCTTCTCAAGAGATCCTTATATCTCTCCCATGCGTCATATAATGTCTCTAAATCCATCTGCACAAAACAAGAGATATCATTCCGTAATTTGGCCGTTTTGGCCGGTGGGAAATATTTTAATAAAAAATTTTCGGTCATTTGATCCCATGTGGTGATTGACCATCGTGGTAACGAGTTTAACAACAGTTTGGCTTTATTCCTTAATGAAAAGGGAAATAACCAAAGACGTATGGCATCATCAGAAACGCCATTTATTTTGAAGGTATCACAGAGCTCTAAAAAGTTAGCTATATGAGTATTTGGATCAAATTGAACAAATTGTTGAATCATTTGTATAGTGTTAGGCTTTAATTCAAAATTATTAGCGGCTATAGCAGGCCTAACAATACTTGATTCTGCTCCTGTTAAATGAGGTTTAGTATAATCATACATAGTACGCGGAGCATTATTCTCTCCCACATCTTGTGGTTGAGGATTGTTTTCGTCCATCCCTTCAGTAGGATTGGATCTGTCTTCTCGCTCTTCTTCTGTGTAATTTAGGGCTCGCTTAATTTCTCTGCAATTTCTACGAGCGGTAGCTTCAATATCACTGTCGTATACTAGTGGTCCTCTCGGGTTTCTTCTAGTCATAAACTAGAGGTACCTGATAGGAAAAGAAAGAAAGAAAATTTAGCAAAGTTAAAATTTAAACTTAAAAATAAAAGTAAATTGCAGAAAATAAAAAATAATGGCTAAAGTAATAAAAATAGAGCTTTCTTAATATTTTAGTTCCCCGGCAACGGTGCCAAAAACTTGATCACTGTGATGTCAGAGTTTTAAAATTTATAATGAGAATGATCGCACCTGGAAACCAACTATGACAACGATTGAGGCAAGCGCACCTATCGAACAGTAGTATAGCTTAGGCAAGACCAGATTATCGAACCCAAAGGAACTAAAAGTACTAATACTAACTTTCTTTCTATTATTTAGCCTAAAATAAGTGAAGTTGTTTATTAATCTAAATTAACTAATTACTAAGCTAAAGACGCAAAGACAAAAAGAATGAATTGGGGAAATACTTGGGAAAAACTCAGTTGATTAAGACGATACCCTTAGGAAGAATCCACCTAGACTTCACTTGTTATCCAAAACTGAACCAGACGATTTTTTCACTTGACTTGATTCGTAGGACTCCCTAATTTATATTAAACCCTCTCTCGAGGAGAATAACGTCTAACCCTAGGTTGATTAATTGAAATCTCTTTCTAATTAAAACCCCTAGAATAGTAGTAAATCGATCGATGGACTCCCATATTAGGTTTCACCCTAATCCGGCAAAATCTCGTCACCCTATCTCTAGGCGTGCAATCAACTCCGCTTAGTTATGCTTGATCTACTCTTAAGCAGGGACTTTTGCTCCACCACCTAAGCACATTCAACTTGAATTAATATCCGCGAAATATCAACACAAGAATTAAGCACACATAATCAAGAACAAATCAAGTATTTATCATATAGTTCAGAAAACAATAACAAGATTCATCTAGGTTTCATCCCCCTTCAGGTATTTGAAGGGTTTAGTTCATAACAATAAAGGAAAACATCTCAGAAGAAAAGATAAAACAAAACATAAGAAATCCCTAAAACCCCCTGAAGGAATTGAAGAGGAGATCCTCCGTCTTGCGTAGAATTCCAGCTTCTGGAGATGGATCAACTGGCTATCCCTTGAGAGTTTCTCACAAATCTGACCTCTTCGGCTCGGCTCCTTGGCCTAGCTAACTGCCCTCCTTCTAGGTTATACTTAGGGTCTTTATATAGGCCTTTGAAATAGGTTTCTTTGCCCCTAAGTATCCTTTTTCGAGTGAAATTACTTTCCTCCACGGCAAGGGCACGACCATGGCACACGCCCGTGTGAATCGTGGCCAGGTCGTGTTGAACTCTGTTAATGAGGCACGGCCGTGTAAATCAACTTCAGGCTGTGTTCTAGTATATTGGGGAGGCACAGCCGTGTGGGCTTTAGTCCAGGCCGTGTCAATTTCTTCTTTGGCCCATTTTGGTCCGTTTTGAGCCCGTTTCTCGTTCTTTTAATTCTTGGGTGCTTTCCTGAGTATAAGACATGAAAAGAAAGGATTAAGAGCACCTTTTTACTTAAATCAAGGGATAAATCATCCAAAAGTATGCTAAATGTGGGATTAAAATATGTTACTATTTCGGTTTATCATTCATCCAACCTGGATTATAAGTATTACTATGAGGGTTATTTTGAGATCTGAAATTGTTACCCATATAGTTCATCTGTTTGTTTTCCATGCCGTGTCCGTATGGTGGGTACTCAGGATTCGCCACACCTCCACTTGTTTTGCACTGCATTACCGAATGTACCTGCGAAGAACACAAACCATCAATCTTTTTGTTTCACAACTCTACCTGATTTGATAGCATGGTTGCTGCGTCGAGGTTGAAAACTCTGGCTGCTTTTGTTAGCCTTGTCCTTGTAACTTGCCACTGATAGTTATTCAGTGACATCTCCTCTATAAACTCGTAGGCCGCTTCAGGAGTTTTGTTATTCAACGTTCCACCTGTGGCTGAATCGATTAGTTGCCTAGTTGAGGGGTTCACACCGTTGTAGAACGTTTGAACCTGAAGCCACAAAGGTAGCCCATGGTGAGGGCACCTTCTCAACAAATCCTTGTATCTCTCCCATGCATCATATAGTGTTTCTAGATCCATCTGCATAAAAGAAGAGATATAATTCCTTAACTTGGCTGTTTTGGCCGGTGGAAAATATTTTAACAAGAATTTTTCGGTCATTTGATCCCATGTAGTGATTGACCCTCGTGGAAGAGAATTCAACCACTGTTTTTCTTTATTCCTCAAAGAAAAGGGAAACAATCAAAGACGGATGGCATCATCAGAAACCCCATTTATTTTGAAAGTATCGCAAAATTCTAGGAAATTCGCCGAGTGATTATTTGGATCTTCATCCTGCAAACCATCAAACTGAACAAAATGCTGTATCATCTGAATTGTGTTAGGTTTCAGTTCAAAATTATTTGCAACAATAGCAGGTCTAACAATACTTGACTCAGTTCCTGTTAAATTAGGTTTAGCATAATCATACATAGTTTGAGGAGCATGATTTTCGGCCACCTCTGGAGGTAGCGGATTATTCTCAGCCATCTCTTCGGTAGTATTGGTTTTGTTTTATTGCTCTTCTTCTATGTAATTTAATCTTCGTGTAACAGTCCAGTTTACACCCTAGTCGAAACAGTGGTTTCGGGACCACAAATCCAAGTCTGTATAATATTTTAATATTATATTCTGTGCCGTTGATATGTGAATTAGCATGTGCTAAATTTACGTGAGTTAAATTGACTATCTGTGTGTTTAATTTGACAAAAGGACTAAAATGCATAATTAGTAAAAGTGGCCTCTTATTTGATAAATGGCTAAATTGATGTGGCTTTTTAAGGTGGAGGCCTTATATTGTAAATTGGCCTTTTTGACATGTAGTGGACGGCACATTAATGTGATGAATGGCTTATTTTATTTGGTAATGGTTTATTAAATAATAAATATTATATTATAAGTTATATTATATAAAACAAAAACATGAAAAAGAAAGCCATAATACTTATCTTTGGCCGAATGTCTTAAAGAAAAAGAAAGAACAAAAGCTTTAAAGTTTCGGCACTTACAAGCTTGAATTAAAGATCAAGAACAAAGAAAAAAAACGGACTTGGATCGGGAAAGGCGAAAGTTAACGAATAGCCGGTTCTTGTCGTCTGACGATATCCGAGGTAAGTCTTTAAGCAATTTAATATCGTTAATATCGGTTATAACCTTGATTACATGCTGAATTCTGAGATTATAAATGTGAATTTGGCCAAAGCCGAATGTGGTAAGTGATTTAATAATGAAATGTAGTTATATTGAATTGAGTTTGATATGTTACGGTGATATGAATTATACGTGATATATGTGATATTAGTAATATGTAATGTGTATGAGATGGATGAATAATTTCAATATTCGGGCTTATTGCCTAGCAGGCTAAATGCCGGTGATTAAATATCAGACCTCGGGTCTAGCAGCTTAGTCTTAGGTGTGTGTGTTTCAGGCTTTATGCCTAGCAGGCTTTAGGCCGGTGATTATTCATATGTATGTGTTTCAATGGATCATTATAGATATGGAATTTTGAGTACAATAATTGAGCTAATTGTTCAGGTACATGAAAGCCTATTGGTTGTACGGGATAAGGTAAGTTAGTATATTATGATTGATACTCTCTTGGTTGAGATATAATTGAGGCATATTAAGTAAAAAAATTCTATTAATGGTATCGGCCTTATAAATGATGTGTATGCTATATTGAAAGTTGATTTGGATGTGAACATGAATGTGTCATGTAGATTCGGCCAAAAGGGTAAATATACATGTAATGTATATTGAACTAGTGAGTTAACAATGTGCTTTTGTATATTCGGCCTTATAGGTGTGGATAAAAGCGATATTATATAGATATTATAATGGTATACATGTGAAGATTAAAGGATATTATTATATGTGTATATTCGGTTATAAGTGGTAAGTATGTACTTGGTATTTATTCAATCATTTGTATACGAAACATATCGATTATATGGAATTGATAAGTGATAATTAAATTACTTTGTAAGGATGGTGGTATTCGGCCATGATGGCATAATTGTGCTAAGAAATTATATTAAGGTTATCAAAGGACTGGTTAATAATGTTTAATTGTTTGATTAAATGATTATATTTTTTTTTGCTTAAGGCTTACTAGGCTAAGTTAGCTTACTCTGTGTGATTGTTGTTCGGTTTATTAGATTTTGATCAAGCTACGAGCTCAGGGGATCGTCAACGAAGTCATTCACACTATCGACCTACTTTGGTATCTTTAAAGTTTGGATTTTTGAACTTAAGGCATGTATAGGCTAGTTTAATACTTATATGATATTTTGTTGATGTATATAAGCCATGCAAAAATGGCTCGATTTTAATGCTAATGATCTAATGTTTAAGTAATCTTAGTCATAGTATATGAGTGTGTTATGCTTGGTTTGTGAATTCGGTTGTGATATAAGTTCATGTTAGGTATATATACATATATGTTTGGCATGGAGTAACCATCTATGACTTATGTTTAGTTCTTTTGGAAAGTTTGATATATGTGATTGAGGCATGTGTTTGAGATGTGGATTGTTAGTGACCTATTATTGAGTTTCATAATTCAAAACATGAATCAAAGTGGAAATTGTTTATATTGTAAATTAGGTAACCGGTTATGTGATGAAATAAAGGTGATGGTTATAAGTTATTTATGATTCGGTATTGGTGTTTAAATCATGGCATTAAATGTTAGTTATATGTTAATATTAAATTCTTGGTATTTGACATGTGAGGACTAAGTTAGGCTATGAAATATATTTGATTAAGAAATATGGTTTTTGTATCTGTGTGAAATGGAATGCTTGAATGGGTGAGTTGTTTTAAAAATTTATTTGTTGAATATGTTTGGATTGATTTGATTATGGCATACCATTTAAGTGTAAGTTTGAATATGAATAAATTTGGAGATCATTTATATTGTAACTTTTATAGTCAGCTATATGATAACGTTATATGTTTGAGTCAGCATATACGGTCATAATATATATATATATGGATGTGTATGATTAATGCTAATATGTGATATCATGCTTTATTAATGTATTTGCAAATATGTGCATATTCAATTAGTTGATAAGATAATATGATATATATTTTGAATTAACATGTTCGCACATGATACATATATCTGTATGTATATTAAATTTAACTTTAGACTTTTCAAACTATGGAAGACATAATTGATTTATTAGGGTGTAATTATGTACATCTAGATGTTATGAACCATGTTTTGTTTAGATGTGTGAGCAAGTTATATACTTTGAGCATGATTTAATGAAATCCTATATAAAATATATGTATGTTTGTATTTCGTGATTTCTATCTAGTTTCAAAAAGTCTTTATAAGCATATGCATATTCGACTAATGTCATTTAAAAGATCAAGTGAACAGTAATTGTTTATGGCAACTTGTGTTTTGTTCGGTAACGCCTTGCAACCTAATCCGGCGATGGACACGGGTTAAAGGTGTTACACTTCGCCTTATTTCTCTATGATTTTTGTGAACGGTACCTTTAATATCACTGTCGTAAATTAAGGGTCCTGTCGGGTTCCTTCTAGTCATAAACTAGAGGTACCTGCTAGGAACAAATAAAAGAAAGAAAAAATTAATTAGCAAAGTTTAAAACAAAATAAAAGTAAATCGCAAAAATAAAATGGCTAAAGTAATAAAAATTGAGCGTTCTTAATATTTTAGCTCCCCGACAACGGCGCCAAAAACTTGGTCGTGTGTCGAGAGTCTTAATATTTATAAAATTAATGATCGAGCCTAGAAACTAACTATCACCACGATTGAGGCAAGCGCACCTATCGAACAGTAGTATAGCTTAGTGGCAAGACCGAAATGTCGAACCCAAAGGAACCAAAAGTACTAATACTGACTTTCTTTTTATTATTTAGCCTAAGAATTAATAGATTTGTTGTTTAATCTAAAATTAACTAACTACTAAGCTAAGATGCTAAGACACAGAGAATGAATTGGGAAAATACTTGTGGGAAAAAACCAATTGATTAAGACAATACCCGAGGAAGAATCCACCTAGACTTCACTTGTTATTTAACTCGAACGCAGGACGATTTATTCACTTGACTTGATCCGTAGGATTCCTAATTTATATTAATACCTCTCTCGAGGCTACTAACGTCTAACCCTAGGTTGATTAATTGAAATCTCTTTCTAATTAAAACCCCTAGGATTGCATTAACTCGATCTATGGACTCCCATATTAAGTTTGACCCTAATCCGGCAGATTTTCGTCATCCTATCTCTAGGGTTGCGATCAACTCCGCTTAACTATGCTAGATCTACTCTTAAACAGGGAATATTCCTCCACTGCCTAAGCACATCAATACTTGAATCAATATCCTGAAATATCAAAACAAGAATTAAGAACACATAGTTAAGAACAAATCAAGTATTTATCATATAGTTCAGAAAATAATAACAAGATCCGTCTTAGGTTTCATCCCCCTGAGGTATCTGAGGGGTTTAGTTCATAATCATAAAAGAATACATCTCAGAAGAAAATATAAAACAAAACATAAGAAAACCCTAAAACCCCCTTAAGGAATTGAATGAGAGATCCTCCGTCTTGAGTATGATCTCAGCTTCTTGAGATGAATCAACTGGCTTTCTTCGAGTAATTTCCACAATTCTGACCTCTCTGGCTTGGCTCCTTTACCTAGCTGGACGCCCCCTCAAGGTTGGCCTTTAGGGTGTTTATATTGGCTTTTGGAATGTCTTTCTTTGCCTCTAAGTACCCTATTCCGAGTAAAATTCCTCTTTGTCACGGCAGGGACACGCCCGTGCAACACGCCCGTGTGAATCGAATCCAGGCCGTGGTTGAGCCTGCTAAAGGGGCACAGCCGTGTGGCTTAGGCCCAGGCCGTGTTGATTTCCTACTTTGGCCCATTTGGTCCGTTTTTAGCCCGTTTCTCGTTCTTTTCATCCTCCTATGCTTCCCTAAGTATAAAACATGAAATTAAAGGATTAGGAGCATCAAATTCCACAATTCAAAGGATAAATCATCCAAAAAGCATGCTAAATGTGGGATTAAAATATGTATATATTACGGTTTATCAAGGACGCTCACGAAGAGCTGCGTTTGTGTCCACAATAAATGCTGGATCACAATCGATCGAATCATGTAACTGGACGCCCACAAAGAGCTTCGGTAGTGCGCAACACATGCAGAATCACTACCGATCAGGATGCTCGCAGGAACTATATAACAGGATGCTCGAGAGGGCTTATAACAGGATTGCTCGTCCGAGCTATATTTTGTCTGCAACATATGCAGGACCACATTCAATACGGGAAATCATGTATCTATCGAATTTCATTATTCAAACAGAACTTATCATTTTCTGAACATTAACGGGCATGTGATTATTTCATACATTTATAACATTTATATAATTCATATAAACTCATACCACACTCAATTCAAGCATAAAAATAAACACAATTTAGTTACACGAACTTACCTCAATAAATGTTCGTATACGTAAAATCTACTAATTCGACACTTTCTCTTTTCCTCGCTCTAACTTCGAATTTGGTCTATCCGGATCTATACGAGTAAATTTAACATCAATTTAATACAATTTATACTCAATTCAGTCTAATTCACATATTAGGCAAAATTACCATTTTGCCCCTAAACTTTTAATTAATGACAATTTCATCCTTAGGCTCGGAAAATGACATTTATACAATTTAATCCTTATTCCAAGCCTAGCCAAATTTTACATATAAAATTTACATCCCATGTATTTCATAAAATTCAGAATTTTTCCTTGAATTTTACAACTTTACAATTTAGTCCTAAAATCATAATTTCATCAAAATTCACTTTACAAAAGTTGTTTATCTATCAACAACCTTTCATTTTCTACCATAAATTTCAAAATTTCAACATTTACATCCATGGAAAAATTTCTTTACTTTGATATCTTTACAAATTAATCCCCAAAATAGATAGATTAAGCTATTCCAATCTCGGAAATATAAAAATTACTAAAAACGGGACAAGATTACTTACCCAATTAAGCCAAGAAAGCTTGCTTTCTCTTTCCTAGGGTTTCCATGTATTTTTGGGGAAGAAGATGATATAATTGATGATATTTTCATTTTTTTATCATTTATCATCTTTTATTATTTCACTTTCCAATTTCATCCTTTTCTTTATTTTATTTTCCATGGATGAATCATCATCCTTAAAAAATAAGCAATTTTAATGGTCTATATACCATTGAAGGACCTCAAATTTTGAATTCCATAGCTATTTAATCCCTTTAGCTATTAGAACTCAACTTTTACACTTTGTGTAATTTGGTCCATTATCAAATTAAACATATAATCAGTAAAATTTCTTTATGAAATTTTTATACGACATTATTATCATAATTTAGATTATAAAATAATATTACAATAAATTTCCTTTCCGGAATCAGATTTGTGGTCCCGAAACCACTGTTCTGATATTACCGAAAACGAGTCGTTACACCTGTTTTCTAATGATCGAGTCACTAAATATTATTATTCAATATTTACAAGTCTATTATAGTGTTATTTTGATTTTTTGTTCCAGTAATTTTATTAAACGGATAGTTAATTAAGGTACAAGGATTAAATCGTAAAAACTATAAAAGTTAATCACTATTGATTTTTATTAGTTAAATGGGCTCAATAGTATTATAGAAAGGGTCAAAATGAAAATTAAGCCATAATATTATAGCATGGACCGTTGGAATGTTTTTTTTTTTAACATGACTTTATTGAAAATAATGAAATATTAAGCAAAATTAAAAGAAACAAAAGTGGAAAGAAAGAGAATAATTTCATTCTCATCTTCTCCATCAAGTTTTCACCATTGAAGGAGGAAAGAAAGCTTCAAAAACTTTCAAAACTTTCGACCCTTGCATGTAAGTCCAAATCGAGCCTGTTTTTCGTAACCTTTATGTTTTTGAGATCGTAATAGCTCGTTTTAACTAACTCGTACCTTATTTCTCAAAATTATTAAAATTTTTATAGATTTTAATTAATTAATTCTTGCTGAATTTGGTGTTATTTAATTATATTTGAAGCTTAAATATGAAAAAAGGACTAATTTGTACAGTTAAAATTGTTAGTTTTGAATATAGGGACTAAGTGTAAATATTTAAAAATTGACATGAAATTTCTATAATTATTGATTTTATAGGGTTATAGAAGGATGAAAATGAAATCATTTTGTAAACTAAAGCTCAAATGTGAAAGTTATGATAGTCTTGGTTTTAGGGACTAAATTGAATAAAATGTGAAACTTTAGGGAATTTGTGAAAAATAAAATTAAAATTTCATATGCATATAATAAGGTGTTAAAAGGTAATTGAAACTGATAAATTGAAATGAATTATCGTATAGATCAAGATTTGAATCAACTAGAAGTTAATCGAGGAAAATAATTAGTCCCTGACATTGTTTTGGTTTGGTAAGTTCATATGGTATGTTTTTATGCAATTATGTTATATATTTGAGTTGTGAAAGTGTGTTGGTATGAATGATATGGAGATGTTTACAATTTGATACATAAGGTGAGAAAATTGACTAAATTGTAAAGAAATGATATTACGTGTTAAATGTACCTAATTGAACGTAAAAGAGGATAGGATACAATGGATATGCCAATAGGATTATTTTGCATGGTACGGGATATGTAAAATAAATTATATATAGTATACTAATGTGCAGAGAAGTTACTGATTATGCCGAAATCCTGCATTTGTAGTGGATTACCGAGTTTTGTCTCTACGGAGACCCTGGTGTGGTGGAGGGATGATGCGTTATATGATATATGTGCCTATGGATCTTGCACTTTGGTGCGATGTAGTTACTGCTCTAATGCATATTTTGATGTGGTGTAGTTACCCACATATCCGTATCTGTTCACTATAGTTCATCAGGTTAATCGGTTAATGGAAAAGAGAAAAGATAGGATGACTATATATGTTTTGTTTTAAAATGCTTATATGTTATTGAAATGTGGTAAATGCTTTATAATTTATTATTCTAATGGAATGGTACTAATTGGGAATTTATAAACATTTAATTGTTATAATTCTCGACTACTTGACAAGCGCACCTTGATGTTGTGAAATGTTATAACAGGCAAATGTATTAAGTTAGCTATTTCGATTTGTTAATTATGAATTGAGGTGAGTTTACAATTTTAAAACCTATGAACTTACTAAGTATTTGAAATGCTTACTCAGTTTTGTTTATGTTTTTGTAGTGGTCATTTTGCAAAACGTGTCGATTCGATCACCATAGAGCTCTCACTATCCAGCCTTTGATTTGGTAGTCTTTTAATCGTTCTGGACTTGATTATATTACATGTATATAGGAAATGGTATATTTATATATGTGTGTACCTTTAATATTGGTACTTTGAATCTTGAATGTGACTTGTATTTTTAATGGTTACATGATATATTCTTAAGTGTGAATGTTGGTAGTGTGTTATGTTATTGATGAAACACATGAATGTTAAAGTTAATGATGATTCTAAAGTACTTGATGGATGTGAGTGGTATCCATTGTATGAATAATTGAAGTTGCATAGGTTGTCATGGTTAGTTGAGATACATAATGGATGTCCAATGGTTTGATTAAGCTTGTGAATGGTTAGTTGCAAGATTGGTTGAAAGATGAATGAGTTGTGTTGATGTTATGTGTAGTTTAATTGGCATGAATTGCATAGATGAAAGTTGCATGTTTGAGTGCCTTTTGAGGCATGATAGCATAATTGCTTGAATGTGGTTGAGTTGTGGTATTTTGGTATGTTTTAAATTGATTATATGCATGTTTTGGGTGTGCCTAAGGCACCATTTTAATTGGTCTTTGGTTTGAGCATGAAAAGGCATCAAAATGTGATATTTTTGACATTCTGGCTGTAACATCCCCAAACCCGGCCCATTCACTACGACCGAATCTGGTTATGTCACTGGGAAAAGACGGTTGAAAATCTTCTTAATGAAAAATAAAACACGCAAAAGCTGCTTCCGTCGCTCGAACCAGCGCCCACGCGCACCTCCAGCTCCTAAGTGCCGCACAGGAACCACTTGGACAAGTTGCTGTTTGCGTCAAAACACGCCCCTACTCCTTTTTAAGGCCTCCTACCCTGCAACGCCATACTCCAAAAATTAAAACCCATCTGCTGCCTTCTTGGATCGAACCTAAGACCCTCACAGACGCTACCTCCAGCCCCTTAAACTGCGCACACAGCCACTTTGCCAACTGGACTTTCATGTGTCCTATTCTCCCAATTAATTCCTTTAAGGCCTCCCACAGCCAAGCTCCCCTTTATTACTTAAAAATCCAAAATTTTCCAAAGCCTTTCCCTTTCATCCAAGCATTTTTAAAACCTCTAAAACTCACCCAAGCACTCCCAAAAACCTACTAACACTTGATTTATACCCCATATGCACAGCCCCTAAACCAGGGTGTTACAATTCTACCCTCCTTAAAAATAATTTCGTCCTCGAAATTACTTTACTAGCGAACGTCCGTACAACCTATCTTACCACCTTACGCTTATGCTGCGCACTCTGATTAACAAGTTTTATGCAATTGTTTGAGTAGTCTAATCCTAGGGTCCAACAGATCCTAGTATTCTATTCTACGAGCCCAAACTAAGCCCAAATCAATTCATACAAACAAATCACTTCAAGAAAGTCCGAAGTACTTACCTGGTGGACTTGGGTAGGAGACACAGTGCCATGCGGAAAAACACTGAAAAATTTCTTAAAAGCCCATATTTTTGAAAAGCCCATTTTGAAAATGTTTTGGGCCCAAAACCCTCAAAGCCGAGTTTTGAACCAGGGCTCGATATTAAATGTAACATCCCCAAACCCGGCCCATTCACTACGAACCGAATCTGGTTATGTCACAGGAAAAGACGGTTGAAAATCTTCTTAATTTAAAATAAAACATCGTAGTTTGCTGAATTTTGGAAAACATATCTTTGGAATAAAATTTTGCTATTAAACTCATTCATTTTTAAAACTTTAGTTTATAATATCCAATTTGAATAAATAGGTTGCAAACCATAAATCATTTTCACGTAGCAATTTAATTTAAATAAACCATAGTTAAAGTAATACCAAAAACATAAAATGGCCTTTATTACAACCCAACAATTCAAATAAAGTACTTATATCAAAATCAAGCATGGAATAATTGAACATCATCTTCGGCATGGGCCACCTTGTCCTCTTCGATCCCGGTCGACTTTATGCACTACGAAATGGTTAAGGAAAAGGTGAGTCACCGGACTCGAGTGTGCTACCCTTTTCCCGGATTAGCAAAATATCACATACAAACATAATCATGATCATCATGCATCCCAATCATATGCACCCAATCCTAACCGTCCATACACCTTTTCTACCCGTGTGGTACCAAAACCTTTGGTGGTGCCAAACCACCGGTGACGTATAGTCACAATGTGTTACCAAAACACGGTGGACGAAGTCACAAATAATAGTGATGGGGCCAACCCATCGTGTGATACCAAATCACTGGCGACAATCCCGTATCTCTCAAAGTGGGGCCAACCCACGGTGGTGTTAACCACGAGGACGAGTCGCAATGAGGTGCCAAACCTCTGGTGTCCCAAAGACACAAATGTGGTACCAAACCACCGGTGACCGTAGTCACGATAATCGAGTGATGGGGCCAACCCATCGTGTGATACCAAATCACCTGGCGTCAATCCTCAATACCGCCTTGTGGGGCCAACCCACTGTGGTGCAAAACCACACGGGGACGAGGCATTTGAGGTGCCAAACCTCTAGAGGTACCAAACCTCTGGTGACCCAAAGTCACAAAGTTGTGTTACCAAAACAACGGTGCTCGTCGACAAAATATCTTTGCCCCCTCCACTCATATCACCCATCATCATACCAACTCATGTATAGTATTCAAATCATGCAAACATGTTTAACGTCGCATCTCATAGCACATACATCATAAATCATGACATCATGTATCAATAATGATACTCATAATGAAACGGACTTTAATCGAATCGTGCACATACCCCATAGGGTATCATATCACTCAACCATACTATTTCGGTTTTACCAATCAATCGGTTTATACAAAGCAAGAAGTGTGTTAGTTTACACACACGATTACTAATGCGACTATCAAATCCCGTAGATCAAGATCTAACGCACTAGATCCCCATTCCTAACACTTTTCGAGCACTAGCCACAACCCGAGATATGCGAGATCAAGCCTTCCCCTACAATCGGCCAAAACTAAACAACATAATCATGCTAATCAACCTTTAAGGGTAAAATCGTAATTTTACCTACTAAGGGTATTTTAAGTAAATTCACACCTGCAATGGCGTTTTCGAAGGCCTAATGTCGCCACTAGCGACTCAGCTACCACTTAGGTTGTATGCCAGGACAATTGGGCCTAAAACTCGATTAGGCCCATTCGGGCCCACACGCTCGTGTGGCCCACCTAGCACAAATCTAGCCATGTATATAAGTTCCACCTAGTCTAGTTCAACATATACTAACCAATCATGCAATTTACTCATATGGGCCCACGGGCCCATTGGGCCCACTTCGCCCATCGAGGCCTGTGACCCAACCCACGAGAATACTACGATGGCCTCAACTATCACGCCGAAGCCCCACACGTGCGCCGCGCACGCTCGTGTGGCTACTAATGCCGTGTGTGACCGGCATTTCGGCATTTGCCGCTCTACAACTAGAGTAGAGAGAGTTACACACGATAGGACTCTGGGGCTAATCCGCAAGGCCCGATCACTCTTGTGCCCAAACGCCTCCAAGATGTGTTTACTCTCCTCCTAGGATGCTCCTTATATAGCTAGCTCTTCACCTTCATTCTTTGTGTCTTTCCGATGTGGGATCCTTCGTCAGTGAGAGTTTAAATTCAACTGAAACTCTTGCCGTCCAATCCGCAAAAATAAATACTCCATTGCTTGTCATGAGATTCGAACCAGGCTCCTTTGCTGCTAGGCTGCTTTGCACGCCTTACTTCCAACGCCCGGTGCCACTCGGCCACTTTGATTTTATGCCATAAAGCCACACCATTTAATCTTTAAAGGCTTCCTACTCAAGCCCCCGATCGCATAAGAAAAATAAAACACGCAAAAGCTGCTTAGTCGCTCGAACCAGCGCCCACGCGCACCTCCGGCTCCTAAGTGCCGCACAGGAACCACTTGGACAAGTTGCTGTTTGCGTCAAAACACGCCCCTACTCCTTTTTAAGGCCTCCTACCCTGCAACACCATACTCCAAAAATTAAAACCCATCTGCTGCCTTCTTGGATCGAACCTAAGACCCTCACAGGACGCTACCTCCAAATTTCTTAAAGCGCGCTGACACCACTTTGCCAAGCTGGACTTTCATGTGTCCTATTCTCCCAATTAATTCCTTTAAGGCCTCCCAAAGCCAAGCTCCCCTTTATTACTTAAAAATCCAAAATTTTCCAAAGCCTTTCCCTTTCATCCAAGCATTCTTAAAACCTCTAAAACTCACCCAAGCACTCCCAAAAACCTACTAACACTTGATTTATACCCCATATGCACAGCCCCTAAACCAGGGTGTTACACTGGCAAAAAGTATTGATGCTTTAGGCTGAAGAATCGGTACCTTACCAAACGAACAAGATTTTGTAAACGACAAAAGGCCAATTTGGTATCGATACCAATATAAAGTATTGATACATATTTCCAATGATCAATACTTTGTAATGGTCTCGATACAATTGCTTTGGGTTCAAATTTTTCCAAATTGGCAGAATGTCATAGGTATCAATATTGTATTTAGTATCGATATTTCTTAATAGGATTATCGATACCATATACCAAGTATAGATACTTATGCATGTTCATCTTAAATTTTGAAACATCGAATCTAAAAATGGTATCAATACCTAGTCTGGGTATCGATACCTATGCTCATACTTTGATAAATTTGTCGTTTGTTCCTTATTCATGCTCGGGACAACTTAAGAGCTTTCGTAAACTCGAATGAGTTTTTGTTTTGATTGCATAATATAATGCGCATGCATTTATGATAAATATAGATGAACATATGAATTATTGTTATGAACTACATGTGATTGCTCCAATTATGGTAGTAGCATGCCGTAACTCGGGTTTGGCGATCGAGCCGGGTGAGGGGTGTTAGAAGCAGTATCACTAAGTTTACTTTTCATGGAAGATACATTTATCTCTTGGGTTCTCACTGGGTAATCATGTATAAACTCAAATAGTTAATACTTTACAACCATAGCCAAATATGTTCGATTGTTCATTTTTAAAATAAAAAAAAATCATGAGTAGTCTTCTCTAATTCTAGATCGTGCTCGAGTAGTTGGTATGTCCAAACCTGGTAAAAAAGAAAACACAAAATTGGTTAGCACCAATTCCCGGCAACAACGCCAATTTTTGGTTGGTGTCGAATCCACCAAAAATAATATTATTACGCCTAAAAAATATATAAATAACAATATAGAGAGTAGGCTCGATCCCATAGAGACTAGGATATCTAAAATTTTTGTTTTAATTTAACCAGATTGTGCACTAGGCAGCTGTCGTCCCCACGACGTATGACGATTTGTGCAAAAATAAAAAAGAGGAATTCAAATATGATAAAAGTAAAAATAATAAAAATAAATGAAATCAAAACATAAACTAAAATTAATTAAATAAATCAATATGATAAAATTCCAACTTTAGGCTTGATTTTGCTCCGATTTCAAAACGATCATTGATAGCAAATCTTCTCTTTCAATCGATAAATTAGCTATAGTGATCGAGGACACCTCAAACCACCAACCCTTCCATGTGTAAATCAATTATGGGAATGCCCAACAACTAACCCTTATCGAACAAACAACCACAAAATACATGTCCACGATTTAGCTCTCCGGTAGCCTTGCAAACTAAAAGGGTCTAACTCGAATCGACGACCTCAGCCGTGTAGGTCATTTAGATCTGATTGCTATTTCTCTTGACGGATCCAACCAACTACTTAATTAGACACGCCAATGTGTTCTTTTGTAGACTGAATACGACAAACAATTGATTTGGTACTTTCAATTGTACACCTATCAACGCCGAATCAACAAGGTCTTTTGGACTTGGTGCCAATACAACTTTGTGAGATGATGGTATCTATCTCCTAAACTGAAGAAATAACAAATACCGATATGACAATTTTTACATACGATTTCAAGTCTTACGGTTCTAAAAATAGGATAAAAAATTAGTCTAAAACTAAATAAGCTAATTCGTAAAATTAAAAAACAATCAAAGAAAATATTAAGAGAATTTAATTCAAAGAAAAGAAAAACAAAACAAACAATAATTTTGGTTCTGCGTCGCGCCTCTCTCCCTCCCCCGGTCGCTCTGCTAATGCAATTTATATATAAAATACTAATACTAAACCTAAAAGTAAGGGCATTTATCTATCATATGTAGATATATTATTATAATAATAAAAACAATAATAAAATATTAAAATCTAAGTAAAAACTAAAAAGAGTTGTAGGCTCTTTTATTTTTAATCCCAAATGATAAAAACCTAAATTAATAAAACTTTAAAATAAAAACACACCAACTTAAATTTACAAGAAGTGTTAATAAAAATAATAATAAAATAATTTTAAAGTGTGTTTCAAATAAAATTTTCGTGTTAAATGTTTTGTATAATCACTCATTTCTCGATATATTACACAATAATTGTATGTACATAAAAAAATATCAAAATAAGTACCAAATTAAGTAAAATTTATGTCCAAAAGTGCATTAGATTGTTAGAATTAGGAATTTTAGGTGTTTATTATTGATGTATAAAGTTAATTAATTATGAAATTAAAGTTAAAGAAGTGGTGGAATCATTTAAAAGCAAAGGGAAGGAAAAGGTTTGGGAAGCCTAACTTATTTCAATTTGTGCTCACTTGAATTTGATTTTGGTATACGCGTTGGAACGTGTTACTAATAATTGACTACTTGTTATTCGACATTGCTCAATAGATGCCTAAAGATGTTTTTTTTTTTTTGTAACGACAAATGATTTTGGTTGATGCAATAATTATGAGGTTTAAATTTTGTGCTTATTATGTTTTTAGTTTATTAACTAGCCTGGAATTTAGGTTCAACTCTTATGATCACAGTTGAATGATAACCATTAATTTGACCAGCCCCAGTTATCCTTTTTGAGTTCAACAAGTTTCTTTTGATCCTCAAATTCAACTAAGAAAAAACCTCCTTCCGATTTCATCCCAATAACCTAGCAAGACAAAATTTCATTGTAACCAATCTGCTCCGTAGAACCCCCTTTGCCTTTCCCACTATACAATAGTGAAGTGAGAAAACTCTTCACTAATAACACCATAGCAGGATCTATCCCTCAATCTCTTGATATTTAGATGCTCACTTTTGATTTTTGTTTAACTCTTTCGCATCACTTGAAACTTCCTGCTGCTTGGAATCCTCTGCCACCGATTTTTGAGGACTTCTTCTCCAATATGATGATCTTCCACCAAATCTCGCCATATTAACTCCGATACAGTGGTAAAAAATCCATGTTGCATTAAGCCTCAATATGACTCTTTTTTCTTCCGATATGGACTTGAATCTCATGAACCCAAAGTTTCGGCCTCTAGTGCTTCTCTTTCTTGGGATGAAAGCATCAACAACATCACCATATTTCATGAAAACTTGTTTCAACTTTCTCCGGGGATTTGAGGAGGAAGGTTGTTAACAAAAACAAATTGTGTTCTCCAGTTCATCTGATATTAAACTATCACTATGCAATCAAGAACTTAGCTTGATTTTGTTTGCTTTTTGTTGTGCGGAAGCATGTAAAAGAGTAAAATTATTGTACTGAAAAATCACACTAAGTTCAATTCCCAGGAAAGAGAGGTGGATCACAAGGATCGCTTAAGTACCAGGTATTTCCTAGCCAGAATATCCCTCTATCGTAATTTAATAGCACAATAAATCACTACAATCACACTCACAAAATATGCAAAAGAATACAATAAAGAATACTAGAATTTTAACGAGGTTCAGCAAATTTTGCCTACGTCCTCGGGCACTACCAAATATATTTCACTCCAAAATAAAAGTGAAGATTTACAAAGAGAGAGAACAATGCCTTAAGTAGAGAATGACAAATCTAGTTGGTTAAAATGAGAAATGGTTAGGCCTATTTATAGTTGAGGTTTAGGGATCAACTTGCAAAGTCACTATACAATTAGGGACCAAAAAATTGCAATTATCTCATGCCAAATCTCAATCCCACTTTTGGTGCCTTAAATCTCAGATTTCTAGTGCCAACATTTTGATACCCATATCTTTGACTTTCCAAAGTATGGATGATTTCCAATAATCTCCACCTTGAAGATTTGATTAGGATAATCTTATCTTCACGCAGTTCTTTCTGCCTTTGTCAACAATACTTGATAGTGCCTTCTTCAACTGTTAAACTGGCAGGATATTGATCAAGTTCAAACAATGTTCGAACTTGGTTGTTGTTACCACCTTGGTCATCATATCTGCGGGATTATCTGCAGTCTTAATCTTCTGAAGATGAATTTTCCCCTAATCAATAATTTCCCGCACAAAATGGAATCGTACATCAATATGCTTTGTACGTGCATGATAGACTTGATTCTTTGCTAAATGAATAGCACTTTGACTATCACAATACACGTTAATATGCTCCTAAACCAATCCCAATGTTTTAACCATACCTTGTAACCAAATAGCTTCCTTTACAGCCTCTGTTACAGCCATGTATTCGGCTTATGTGGTTGACAACGCAACTATAGGCTACAGTGTAGACTTCCAACTTATTGGTCCTCCAGCAAGTGTAAACACATAACCAGTGGTTGATCTTCGTTTGTCAAAATCACCGGCATAGTCAGAATCAACGTACCCAATAACACCTTTACCCAGTTTACTATCCTGCTTGAACAATAATCCAACATCTATGGTCTTCTGAATATACTGTAGAATCCATTTCACAGCTTGCCAATGTCCTTTTCCAGGATTATGCATATACCTGCTCACTATACCAACTGCCTGTGAAATGTCGGCTCTTGTACACACCATTGCATACATCAAGCTACCTACTGCATTAGAATACGAAACTCGTAACATGTATTCTTGTTCCGTATTCGTCGAAGGAGATAGTTGTGTAGAAAGCTTGAAATGAGAAGCCAACGGGGTACTTTCAGGTTTTGTCTGCTCATTCATGCCAAACTGTTGTAGTACCTTCTTCAAATATTGCTTTTGAGATAAGCTAACTCTGCCACGAGCTCTATCTCTACATATTTCCATGCCAAGAATCTTCTTAGCTTCACCTAGATCTTTCATCTCAAACTCAAGGTTGAGTTGAGTCTTCAATCTCTCAATTTCAACTTTACTCTTAGATGCTATCAACATATCATCAACATATAAGAGCAAGTATATGAAAATTCCTTCTTGTAGCTTCTGAAAATACACGCAATGATCAAATTTACTTATTGTGTGCCTTTACCCTTTCATGAACTGATCAAATCGCTTTGTACCACTGCCTTGAAGATAGTTTCAATCCATAAAGCGACTTTTTCAGTTTGCAAACCCAATTTTCTTTATCAGCAACTTTGAATCCATCTGGCTGAGTCATATAGATTTCCTCTTCCAAATCACCGTGTAAAAATGCGGTCTTCACATCGAGCTGGACAAGTTCAAGATTATATTGCGCAACCAAGGCTAGCAAAATCCGAATAGACGAATGCTTCACAACAGGAGAAAACACTTCATTGTAGTCTATTCCTTCTTTCTGAGCGTAACCCTTTGTTACCAATCTAGCCTTGTATCGAATTTCATTTTTACCAAGAAATCCTTCCTTCTTTGTATATACCCATTTGCATCCAATTGTCTTCTTTCCTTTGGGCAGTGTCACCAACTCCCAATGGCCTATTTTTATGAAGAGACTGCATTTCTTCCTTCATAGCTTGCTTCCACTTTAAACCATCAGGGTTACTTCTTGCTTCTGTGTAAGTAGAAGGAACATCATCATCTGCAATTGGAAGTGCATAAGCCACCATATCATCAAAGCGAGCAGGCATACGAATCTCTCTTCTTGGCTTCCTATATGCAACTGAATCTTGTTGCTGTAGATGTAACACCCCTTACCCGGGTTCTACGACGGGAACTAGGCCCGAGGAGTTACTAAAATCAAACCACTTGATCGCCACATATGCTCAACGTAATTACTCTATATAACCTCAGTCTCGACTTACGAGACCTCACTCATACGTACGAAGGCTCTCGGGACTAATCCAGAACTTTTTCCAACCTTAAAAGTTTTTCGCTTCCAAACAGGTCTTACACGCCCGTGCAAGATTAGACACGCCCGTGCATAGGTACACACGCCCATGTCCCCAGACCGTGCCTAAAAACCCAGTATTCTGCCAATTTGCCCATGGTTAAGGCACACGCCCATGCATTTTGGGAACACGCCCGTGTACCTTGTCACACGTCCGTGCCTTTCACCCGTGGTTGACACTGACTAATCACACACGATTTTGACACGCCCGTGGGCCCAAACCGTGTGCCCTACCTTAGTATTCTGACTTATTCAACACGGCCTCGGCACGCCCGTGTACTTTAACCGTGTGACCATTCCAATTCAAATTTTAAAGTGCAGACTTCACACGGCCTAGACACACGCTTGGTGTGCCTACCCATGTGAACGAGAACAAGGCTATTTGCCAAGCTCTTTGCATCCCTATAGCTTACACAACTTATACTCCCCCATCACATTTATAATCACTCAAATTGAATTGCCATCCCACATGGATAAATACATCTTTTCATATAACATAATAGCCAACAACTATGGCATTATACAATTATCCTATAACCCATTTAGGCCAACACATTTGGCACAATAACAATGACTTAATCAACCTCATATACTAGCCCTATACATGCCATGACTCATAATGACTTGATACCTCATACCAAGTGTCTCCTCGATAGTTTGAAAACATCTCCGGCGGTCTCCAACCCGAGCTAGCTAAATTAACCTATAAGAGATGAGAAAGAAAGAGGAGTAAGCAATAATGCTTAGTAAGTTCATATGCCATTAAGAATCAACTATCAATATTCATATGCTTATACTCCATCACAAGGTATTAGAATGAGTTTGACTCTTGAACTCACAGTTACCTATTCAATCATTCATAATGTTTACTCATTTCGTCTCTTACCACATTCTAACCATATCTCGGGCTTAATGCTCGCATTCCACAACTTACCATGCCACAAGCCAATTCGCTCATTTAATTAGCATACATCCTGCACTGATCATCACAAGATCATATAAAACAACACATCATGCATTCTCAATAAACCACTCACACTACCAACCTCTCGGTGGCTACGCACTTAGCCCACCATTGAATCTCTTATAGGGTGGTATCGCACTCAGCCCACCAGTCAGTTATACTAATGGTGATTTCGCACTTAGCTCACCAATCATTTATAAATGATGGTAACGCACCTGACCCATCGATTACTAATTAATTAGGTGGTACGCACGCACTTTTGACCCACGATAATAATATAGTTGATGGTATCGCATTACTGACCCATCAATTAATATATTGGGTGGTAGTAACGCACACATGACCACCGATAATAATATGGTTGATGGTATCGTACACAACCCATCACTAACCATTAATATGGTGATATCGCACATAGCTCACCATTATCATACATTCATGAATAGTCATCCACATGTAACTCTTTATTTCAAATGTTCATCCAAGAACATCCTCACACTACTATTCTTACTTAACTTTTCCATGATATTTATTCGCATTCACACAATACAACAATAAATCTAACTCATGCAACTAAGGTGCATTAATTACACTTATCCCACTAGGGTTTATCATACATTGAATTCATATCAATTCAATCGTAACACATACTTGCTCTTCTCATGATACAACCACATACATTTAACATGTCGATGCCATGACCCCGACGAGGTCTTATACAAAATATCACGTCGTTGCCATGTCCTTGACATGGTCTTATTTAATATCTCTCACCGAATCCATACTCCAATATGGTCTCACACGGAACCTTAACTAACTTCATTTCATACTATTTACGTTTCTTACTATTCTTAGATTCAATTCTCTTAACAACTCATCGACAAATATTTAATACATTCATTGTATAATTATACATTCCATACAAATTTGGAATATTAAAATAACTCATATGTAATCACAACATTTGCACATGAACTTACCTCGATGTCAAAAGGGCCGAAAGGGACTTTTTACCCACATTTCTCTTTTCGCCCGTTCTAGGTCCGGAACTCATTTTATTTGATCTAGAATAATGAAATTCACTGATTTAATCACTTATAAATCATAATACACCTTAAGCTACACTTTAGGAAAAATTACCATTTTGCCCCTACACTTTGGAAAAATTATGATTTTGCCCCTAGGATCGTAAATAAATTTTCATCACATTTTCTTGTTAAACAAGCCTAGCTGGACATTTAATCCTCTTATAACTATCCACAATTTCAACTATTTCATGCCTTAATGAACAAATTACAACTTTTGCATTTTAGTCCCAATTAGGTGTTTTCATGACAACACCTTTCACAAAAGTTGTTTATCATCATCCTAACATTCATTTTCTTCCATAAAAACTCAGCCACCAGCATAAACTCTCTCATGGCAAGTCCCTAGACTTTCAACCATGCTGCAAAATAGTCCTCTCTTTAGGAAGCTTAAGCTTTGGGGACTCCAAATGTACAAAAATTATCAAGAAAGATCATCAAAATCACTTACTTGTGAGGAGAAATGCTTGCTGAAATTTTGAGCTTCAAAAACCCCATTCTTGCTGCTCATTTTTGGTGGAAGAGGAGAAGAAATAAAAAAGATGATAGCTTTTCTTATTTCATCTTATTTTATTCTTTTTAATCACCTAACATGACCAACATTTAATGCCCTTGTCCCTTAACTTCTTTGTGGCCAACTCACTTAACAAGGCCAAATTGCACATTTGGGACCTCCAATTTATAATTCATAGCTATTTGGCACCTCTAGCAAATAAAATAGAACTTTTGCACTTTATGCGATTTAGTCCTTTTTCGCAGTTATGCCCTCAATCGCTAAAATTAAAGCACCAAAATTCTCATAACTCTTTATAAACATTTAATAACACATAAAATAATATCAAAATATTTTTCTTCAACCTTGAATTAGTGGTTTTGAGACCACTGTTCTGACTAGCCCCTAAATCGGGCTATTACAATCCTCCCCCCTTAGGGATTTTCGTCCCCAAAAATCTTATCAGGAGGAGTTACTGTCAACATTCTTAAAACGTTTCCATCTACTCTACAAAATCACGAGTCTACTTATCCTCAAGTTTCTCTTGCCAACAACTCTTAAGCTGTGATACATAAGGTCGAAGCACAATTTGAGACCTACATTACTCTGCCTCCCGGGCACATATACTCAGTAAACTTACAACTGTGAATTCGGCACATGCAGAAATGATCATTCGGATCGTTATCACATACTTCACTAAAATTCGGATGACATCCCTCTCCTTGGAAATCAAGTCACTTTAACTTTGAAAGCTATTGTATTTTATCTCACTTTATCACTAAGATAATCACCGACTGTAATAGTCTCAACTTTGAACACTCTGATAATTCAGCTATTACCGATCAACTACTTTCGAACTTAAACTCAATCACATCATGAAGTGTACTCAGTTGTCAAAAACATCTATGCATATATCTGCACCTTCTCTAATTCTTGTACGAGTAGACATGTTACTAGTAAGTCTCATTTCAAAATTTCTGCATGAGTTCTGAATTCATCCACATACAATTTCTATCTCAAAGTAACATCAACAACAGAAACCTTATCCAACCTAAATTTTAACATCTCAGACAAACTCATTCTAAGCTCATTTAAAATACCATTCACTATCTCCCTTCTGAACTTCTTTATCTACTATCTGGGAAGCATTACAATAACTATATTCGTCATTGTAATAGTTCAAGTCATTTTCACTATTTCATTTTCCAAAAATCTTCTGCAGCATAAGATTCTCTAACTCATCAAAATCCAAAAGGCACATATCGGTTTGTCCATAAATCATTTCCTAAAATTTAACTCACAAAATAGACACAAAAGTGATCATCTCAGGATCACCAACCTATCAACTCTTTTTTTCTCGATTCAGACTGAAATCAGTATTAGAACTTTCAATCAATAGCTCCCTCTATAGCTTTCAATTCAACTGTCACGGTTTAAACATTCCCATGAGCATGTCCTTGTATCATGCTCCCTACTCACGTACACACAAAATTTTATTCTCTTTATTGATTCATGCGTGAATATACATAGAACTCGAATCATATCTCAATACATTAATCTACTCTTTTCACTACACTGAAAACATATTTCAAGCACACTCTCATCTGAGTTTCCCTTGCTATACTAATCTAAAACCTTTACCATCATCACATCTCACAATAGCAGGTACAATCTTGATCAAATCAATAATTCTATTTGGCCTGTCCGAAAACCCATCACACGACGTGAAACTCATGATTTCACTCCTTATACTAGAATCATCTCCAACTTCCCCCTCAAAACTCCCGAATAGGGTTACGAGGAGAATAAAGAATGTCAATTTCAGTTACTAAACCGACAACCGTTTAATCTGATTACACAATCAGCTAACATTCTCGCACGATCTCGATTCGTGAGATAAACAACTACATCGCCCCTGAAAGGCAAAAGATATTAACACGTAATACTTAGAGAGAGATCATTAAGACCCACACAACTATGGTTATCATAATTGAACACTCTCACAATTCAAACATTGTTTCTTTAACCATTTCCGTCCTCAAAACTCCTTAACAATTCCTTTCATTAATGAACATCAATTTAAGAAGATCTCGATAATCATAACCCTTAGGCTTCCTACTCACTTGAGTCAAATAGCCTAGGCTAACTTTTTCTTTGCTCTTAACATTGTATAATTAATACAATCATTAAAGCATTCAGACATACTTTCTTACAATTGCCTTTATTAAGCACATACCGTGCCACACTCTATACTCATACTCATTTCCTTGCGACTCGCTCACGAGTGCCTGTATTCACTCATTCACGTGACTTTAGTACAATTTTCCTTTCTACCTCTAGACTCATCGATCTATCCCAAAGATCACTAGGAATACTCAAAAACGCATAATATAATCATTAACACAATTTCAAAGCCAAAGCCACATTCTAGAGGTGACCTTATATAGAAGCACTTCTAAATGCCAATGCCAATGCCATATTCAAAATATGGTCTTATATGGACTGCCACCTCAAGTATCGATGCCATATTCCGGATATGGACTTATACAATTCTCATGTTCATTGTAGTCCCCTAGGACTTCAACCTCGTGTTCAACAATAATTATTCTATATAGTAGAGTAACATATATCAATATGATACAAAGCATTCTCAAAATGCTAACATAATCATTGCACTAACCGAATGCAAACTTGCTCAACTTAACTCTCATAACATCTCGTCATAATTCAACAGTGGTAAGGGGTGAGGTCGTAGCGTCCCACAACTTGACTCTCGTGACCACATACATATGATTTACTATTCATCATCAATGAAATATCATCATGGTCACACAACTCGTCACAAGTGAGTTTTCACGTTTATCACGCTACAATTGTCCCTATCACTTATACTTTTCGAACTCTGATTTCACTTACTCAAGTTCCACATTAATATCTACTTAAGTACTCAACATTTAACTCTACTTTCTCTTACTATGACTCATTAATCTAGAGAATGTCTTACGGGTTTTGGGTACGTCGTTTACTTGATTGCCATAGTCCAACTATGGTCTTACTCGTATCACAACATCATAGCCCAACTATCTCTTTACATGTCATCACGATGCCATAGCCTTGCTACGGTCTTACACGAAATCTCATATCAATACCAATGCCATACCCCTGATACGGTCTAACATGGAACTCATGTCATTGCTGATGCCATATCCCAGATATGGTCTTACACGATTCTATACCGAAGCCAGGTCCCAGACGTGGTCTTACACGGGATCACTATTTGTCACCAATGCCATGTCCCAGACATGGTCTTCCATGGGATCACATGTATCGCCATGGTCCAACCATGGTCTTATTCATCATTTTATCATTGAACGACCGTACCTATCCCTGCATTCTACTTAGTCAAACTTCCCAGTTTAACTCTCACACCATAATACTCGTAGTTTCGTACGGAGTCACGAAATAAAACATTATACATCATCCATTTTAATAGTCGCACATGAGATTCAACTATGGGGAAATATTGATCATGCATTGTTCAAACAATTACACATACACATATACTCCATTCTCTGGGTAAATTTACGCACTATATGCACCCAACCCAGTAGGTTGAGTATATAACGCCTTATGCACATCCAGCCAATGCAGATAAACTTCTCATTTCATGCATTATCACACACATGTCATATACTTCTACTCATACCTCTTTGAATCTCATCATTGCATAAGAGCATTTCAATTTCCCCATTATCACTTACAACATTATTGGATTTAGCTCGGTTGGGAACCATCACTGTTTTAACAAAGCAATTTCGTTAGAGCCGGGAGACATCACACTATCACGGTCCACATATGGCATGTATAGCTAGACTCTTACTCACGCTAGGTTAGTTCTAGAACCGACTAAACCATAACTCTGATACCACTAAATGTAACACCCCTTACCCGGGTTCTACGCCGGGAACCAGGCCTGAGGCGTTACTAAACTCAAACCACTTGATCGCCACATATGCTCAACGTAATTACTCTCTATACCCTCAGTCTCGACTTACGAGACCTCACTCATACGTACGAAGGCTCTCGGGGCTAATCCAGAAAATTTTCCAACCTTAAAAGTTTTTCTCTTCCAAACAGGTCTTACACGCCCGTGCAAGATTAGACACGCCCGTGCATAGGTACACACGCCCATGTCCTCAGACCGTGCCTAAAAACCCAGTATTCTGCCAATTTGCCAACGGTTAAGGCACACGCCCATGCATTTTGGGAACACGCCCGTGTAACCTGTCACACATCCGTGCCTTTCACCCGTGGTCGACACGGACTAATCACACACGGTTTTGACATGCCCGTGGGCCCAAACCGTGTGCCATACCTTAGTATTCTGACTTATTCAACACGGCCTCGGCACGCCTGTGTACTTTAACCGTGTGACCATTCCAATTCAAATTTTAAAGTGCAGACTTCACACGGCCTAGACACACGCCCGTGTTCCTACCCATGTGAACCAGAACAAGGCTATTTGCCAAGCTCTTTGCATCCCTATAGCTTACACAACTTATACTCCCCCATCACATTTATAATCACTCAAATTGAATTGTCATCCCACATGGATAAATACATCTTTTCATATAACATAATAGCCAACAACTATGGCATTATACAATTATCCTATAACCTATTTAGGCCAACACATTTGGCACAATAATAATGACTTAATCAACCTCATATACTAGCCCTATACATGCCATGACTCATAATGACTTGATACCTCATACCAAGTGTCTCCTCGATAGTGTGAAAACATCTCCGGTGGTCTCCAACCCGAGCTAGCTAAATTAACCTATAAGAGATGAGAAAGGAAGAGGAGTAAGCAATAATGCTTAGTAAGTTCATATGCCATTAAGAATAAACTATCAATATTCATATGCTTATACTCAATCACAAGGTATTAGAATGAGTTTTACTCTTGAACTCACAGTTACCTATTCAATCATTCATAATGTTTACTCATTTCGTCTCTTACCACATTCTAACCATATCTCGGGCTTAATGCTCGCATTCCTCAACTTACCATGCCCCAAGCTAATTCGCTCATTTAATTAGCATACATCCTGCACTGATCATCGCAAGATCATATAAAACAACATATCATGCATTCTCAATAAACCACTCATGCTACCAACCTCTCGGTGGCTACGCACTTAGCCCACCATTGAATCTCTTATAGGGTGGTATCGCACTCAGCCCACCAGTCAGTTATACTAATGGTGATTTCGCACTTAGCTCACCAATCATTTATAAATGATGGTAACGGGCACAGCCCATCGATTACTAATTAATCAGGTGGTAACGCACACAGCCCACCGATAATAATATAGTTGATGGTATCGCACACAGCCCATCAATTAATATATTGGGTGGTAACACACACATTTCATCGATAATAATATGGTTGATGGTATCGCATTACGACCCATCACTAACCATTAAAATGGTGATATCGCACATAGCTCACCATTATCATACATTCATGAATAGTCATCCACATGTAACTCTTTATTTCAAATGTTCATCCAAGAACATCCTCACACTACTATTCTTACTTAACTTTTCCATGATATTTATTCGCATTCACACAATACAACAATAAATCTAACTCATGCAACTAAGGTGCATTAATTACAATTATCCCACTAGGGTTTATCATACATTGAATTCATATCAATTCAATCGTAACACATACTTGCTCTTCTCATGATACAACCACATACATTTAACATGTCGATGCCATGACCCCGACGAGGTATTATACGAAATATCACGTCGTTTCCATGTCCTTGACATGGTCTTATTTAATATCTCTCACCGAAGCCATACTCCAATATGGTCTCACACGGAACCTTAACTAACTTCATTTCATACTATTTACGTTTCTTACTATTCTTAGATTCAATTCTCTTAACAACTCATCGACAAATATTTAATACATTCATTGTATAATTATACATTCCATACAACTTTGGAATATTAAAATAACTCATATGTAATCACAACATTTGCACATGAACTTACCTCGATGTCAAAAGGGTCGAAAGGGACTTTTTACCCACATTTCTCTTTTCACCCGTTCTAGGTCCGGAACTCATTTTCTTTGATCTAGAATAATGAAATTCACTGATTTAATCACTTATAAATCATAATAAACCTTAAGCTACACTTTAGGAAAAATTACCATTTTGCCCCTACACTTTGGCAAAATTATGATTTTGCCCCTAGGCTCGTAAATAAAATTTCATCACATTTTCTTGTTAAACAAGCCTAGATGGACATTTAATCCTCTTATAACTATCCACAATTTCAACTATTTCATGCCTTAATGAACAAATTGCAACTTTTGCATTTTAGTCCCAATTAGGTGTTTTCATGACAACACCTTTCACAAAAGTTGTTTATCATCATCCTAACATTCATTTTCTTCCATAAAAACTCAGCCACCAGCATAAACTCTCTCATGGCAAGTCCCTAGACTTTCAACCATGTTGCAAAATAGTCCTCTCTTTAGGAAGCTTAAGCTTTGGGGACTCCAAATGTACAAAAATTATCAAGAAAGATCATCAAAATCACTTACTTGTGAGGAGAAATGCTTGCTGAAATTTTGAGCTTCAAAAACCCCATTCTTGCTGCTCATTTTTGGTGGAAGAGGAGAATAAATAAAAAAGATGATAGCTTTTCTTATTTCATCTTATTTTATTCTTTTTAATCACCTAACATGACAAACATTTAATGCCATTGTCCCCTTAACTTCTTTGACCGGCCAACTCACTTAACAAGGCCAAATTGCACATTTGGGACCTCCAATTTATAAATCATAGCTATTTGGCACCTCTAGCAAATAAAATAGAACTTTTGTACTTTATGCGATTTAGTCCTTTTTCGCAATTAAGCCCTCAATCGCTAAAATTAAAGCACCAAAATTCTCATGCCTCTTTATAAACATTTAATAACACATAAAATAATATCAAAATATTTTTATTCAACCTAGAATTAGTGGTTTCAAGACCACTGTTCTGACTAGCCCCTAAATCGGGCTATTACAGTAGAAGTTCTTGGGTCGAAACTTCTTCATCATTTGTTCCTTCAATATTAGCTGGATCATCATTAACCTTTTCAAGCTCCACCTGCTGCAAAGTACTACTGGTTTTGTCATCCTTTTGTGAATCCTTGTTCTTCATCACGGTTGATTCATCAAAAGTCACATCTCTACTGAAAACAATCTTCCTTGTTTCAGGACACCAGAGACGGTATCCTTTTACTCCACCAGTTATACCTACGAATAATGTTTTCTTTGCTCTTGGGTCTAACTTAGATTCTTTTACATGATAATATGCGGTGGAACCAAAAACATGTAAAGAATCATAATCAATAGCAGGTTTACCAGTCCACATCCCCATAGGAGTTTTTCCATTTATTGCAGCTGATGGCAACAGGTTAATTAGATGGCACGCATATGTAACTGCCTGAGCCTAAAATTCCTTGCCCAATCCAGCATTGGACAACATACATCGAACTTTCTCCAGTATAGTCCGATTCATACGTTCTACCACCCCATTCTATTGTGGTGTATCCCGAACAGTGAAGTGTCCCACAATGCCCTCATCTTGACATACTTGTAGAAATGGATCATTCTTGTACTCAGTACCATTGTCTGATCGAAGTCGTTTGACCTTTCGACCAGTCTGAGTCTCCACCATCTTCTTCCATTTCAGAAATGCATCCAAAACTTCACTTTTTCTTTTCATTAGATACACCCATACTTTTCTTGAATAATCATCAACAAAAGTAACAAAATAGTGCATACCTCCCAAAGAAGCCACTTTGGTAGGTCCCCACGCATCACTGTGAACGTAGTCAAGAATTCCTTTCGTATTGTGAATTGCTGAACCAAATTTTACCCTCGTCTGCTTGCCCAGAACACAATGTTCACAGAATTCCGATTTGTAAGAATTTGTACCTTTCAACAAGCCTTGCTTCGCCAAATTCTGCAAAGCTTTTTCACCAGCATGTCCCAATCGCATATGCCATAACCTGGTAGCCTCTAAATTTGCATCTTTCGCAGAAGCTGTTGATGTTGATCCAATAACTGTACTTTCATTTAAATAGTACAGGTTATTCCTTCTTGTGCCTTTCATCACCGTCAATACCCCAGCTACTACCTTTAGTAATCCATCTCTCAAAGTGATTGTGAGCCCTTTAGATTCTAGGACCCCTAATGAGATGAGATTTTTCTTCAAGCTAGGTACGTAGCAAACATCTGTCAAGACTTGGATTGAGCCGTCGTGATTCTTCAATTGGATTGTACCTACTCCCATTGTCTTACAAGCGCTGTCATTGCCCATAAAAACAACTCCACCTTCTATTTCTTTAAGACTAGAACCCCAATCCTTATTAGGACACATATGGTAAGTACATCCCGAATCCAAAATCCACTCATCTGTATGACATGCCATTGCCATGCCAACCAAGCTAAAGTCTGACTCCTCATCATGCTTTGCTACACATGCATCAGAAATAGCCTTGCCCTTTTGTAACTTAGGACAATTCTTTTTCCAATGCCCTTTCTCACGACAAAAAGCACATTCATCTTTGGCAGGTCTCCCTTTGGACTTACTCCTTCTACCAGATTTGTTGCTGTGCGAACGTGTAACACCCCATACCCGAGTCCGAGGCTTAGACCGGATACGAGAAGTTACTATGCTTGAACTTGCTTAATCAAGTACTTACGGGCTATAAAATTTTGTTCCGAATTAAGAACTTATCTTTCTTAATCAACTTGTACTTTTCATGGGCCTACGAGGCCTTAAACTCATGCCTGTAAACTTTTGGAACTCAATCAAAAACTTTTCATTGAAATAGGGGTCACACACCCATGTGAGTTGGGACACGCCCATGTAACCCTGAGACACACCCATGTCTCCTAACCGTGCTTAAAACTCGAGCTTACTGCCAAACTTCACACGTCCATGGCACGCCCGTGGTCCTGGCCCGTGTGAAAAACCTTAGCATTCTGACTTATAACACACGGCCATGGCACGCCCGTGGACTTAGACCGTGTACTACAACTTGATATTTCGACTTAAGGTGCAATGGTGCGTGGTACACGGCTTAGACACGCGCCCGTGTGTTCGACCGTGTGGGCACTTAGAGGCTATTTACCAAGCTAATTGCCACCCTGAAATCAAGAGAAAATTCATACTATCTCAACAACTCAAATCACTACAACTTTACGAACAATATAACATGCTCCATTGATATCAATAACATACATACTTAGTCAATCTTGGCCAATCATTTAGCCATTTACAAAAGAATAATAATAAACTTGATAGCCCATGCTTTTCCCCTTTCTAAGACATATACTCAAAAATGAAATGTTTCCTATACATGCCATACTTAAATAAACAACTTGGCTATACCAAAATAACGGTTGATAGTGTGATTCGAGCTCCGGCTTCAACGATCCACAAGTTAGCTTGGCGGGACTACATAGAAAGAAATAATAAAAGACGTAAGCATTTAGCTTAGTAAGTTTGCATAATGCACATAGCAACGTACTTTCTTAATATAAACCATTTGACATAACCAATGGCATCGTAAATTTCAGCTATAAATCTTACTTACTCATGCTTGATTCTTACATAACTCATGAAACTTACTAGTCTCATACTTGATAGGCAAACAAAGTACCTGTATCACTAGATCACATTGATCAGCATACTTGAACATAATACTCATAATTTCTAATTCATCATTCATAACATGAATAATATTCTTTATCACTTGATAATAACCTTACTTACTTAGCTTTCTTGTTCTCTCTTTGGAGCTTAACTCGTTGCCCGATGAATTTATATGAATAACCGAGCATACTAAATCTCATCTAAATTTCGAGGCCATGACTTAACATGGACTTATACGAAGTCTTTCTTGTTCTCACCAATGCCATGCCTTAACTTGGACTTATATGGGATCTCTTTCTCTTGATAACTTTTCAATGCCAAGCTTGCCTTGGTCTTACATGATAACTTGTTCAATGCCAAGCTTGCCTTGGACTTACATGATAACTTACTCAATGCCAAGCTTGCCTTGGATTTACATGATAACTTACTCAATGCCAAGCTTGCCTTGGACTTACATGATATCTTATTCAATGCCAAGCTTGCCTTGGACTTACATGATATCTTGCTTGCTTGCCGATGCCATGCCTCGGCTTGGTCTTATACGGACTTTCTTGTTTCATGTGGTAGATCGAGTATCCTAAGTTATTCGACTTCAATCGGGGCTTTCTCATGCTTGATCTCATAAATTTCTTTTTTTAACATAACATTAAACGTTTTTCATAATAACATTGTACCTTATACTAAGCAATTCAATGATATAAATCATAAAGCTTAGAAATCATACAAACTTACCTCAATATACAAAATGTAGCTAGGTATGCAATTTAGTCCTCGACCTTGTTCTTGCCTCGGTTTCGATCCGGGCTTCATTTTTCTTGATCTATAGTCATAAATAGATCATTTAATATTCACATTGACTAAATTGACCCTTTACTCATACTTGGGCAAAATTACTATTTTGCCCCTATACTTTCTCATTTTTGCACTTTTGCCCCAAGGCTCGTAAAATAATTTTCATTCAACTTTCTTAGACTACATGCTTAGCTGATTCATTTTCTCTACTATAGCAATCATCAATTCTCATTATTTCTAGTAGGTATGACTAATTTCATAACTATTACAAACTAGTCCATACTATCATATTTCATGAAATTCATTAAGGAAAAGATGTTTATCTAACATCAAACTCTCATAATCTTCCATAAAACATCATTTAACAAGCATGTCATTCATAGATGAAATTTTTGAACATGCATCTTAGCTTATTTTATAGCTAAAAATAGCTAATTCATAATACGAGGACTTCAAAAACACGAAGAATATTAAAAGCAGGGCTAAGATGAACTTACTAGCAAGCTTGAAAAAATGAAGAACCCTAGCTATGGAGTCTTCAAATTTTTCGGCAATGGAAGGAAGAAGATGAATGAAATTTTATCATCTTTTTCCTATTTTAATCACTTATTAGACAAATGACCAAAATGCCCTTCTCTTTAAAAATTTCTATTTTACTAACTCATGTCCATTTTTGTCCAAAATTTATAATTTGGGCAAATTGCTATTTAAGGACTCATAATTAATATTCTAAAGCTATTTCATACAATATGCTTCTAGAAACTCACATTTTACAACTTTTGCAATTTGGTCCTTTTTGACCATTCAACTTCATTTTAGCAAAATTGCTTCATGAAACTTTCACACTAACATGCAAACATGGCATGAACCTTAAAAACTCATAAATTCACCTCAGATTTGTGGTCTCGCACCACTATTCTGACTAGGCCCTAAATCAGGCTGTTACAGAACGGCCTCTTACTATTAAGACTTCTGCAGTTATATCTCTGTGATCTCTTTTATGTTTCTTTCGAGTCTCAGATCTATACAACACACTACAGACTGCATCAAATGTGATTGTATCCTTCCCATGAAGCAATGTGGTGGTAAGATGATCATATTCATCAGGAAGAGAATTCAACAATAATAATGCCTTGTCTTCATCTTCAAATTTCTCATCCAAATTTAGCAAGTCTGCTAAAATTTTATTGAATGAGTTCACATGGTCATTCATCGACTTACCGGGTGCATACGTGAATTGATAAAGTTTCTTTTTCATATAAAGCCTATTTTTAAGACTTTTCGTTAGAAAATTTTCTTCCAGTGTATCACACAACTTCTTCGCTGATGTCTCCCTCATGACAGAGTACTTCTGCTCTTTGGCCAAACATAAGTGGATTGTACCACACGCCTGTCTATTGATCTTGGCCCACTCCTTGTCATCCATCTTGTCAAGTTTTTCTTCAAGGGCTATATCCAGCTCTTGCTAACATAAGACATCCAGGATCTCACATTGCCACATACCAAAATTATTGGTACCATCAAATTTATCTACTTCAAATTTTGCATTGGTCGCAGTAGTCTTTGCTGATGACGATGCCTTTGCCATTTTTTGTAACGCCCTAAAAATTTAAGTATTTATTTTTGCATGTTTGGAACACAAATACCTGTTGCTTTAGTGTTTGAGTGATTTGGGTGTGTTTGGGAGTGTCTGAGAAGTCTTGGGTTCAAGTCTTGGCTTGTGCAAAAAATTTGTTTTTAGGGAATAAAAACCTTGCCTATAGTTAGTAGGCTTTTAAATTATTGTGGGTAAAGCATGACATAAAAAGCCTGCTGGTCTAGGGGGTAAGTGGCATGTTACCTATGCCAGAGGACTGGTGTTCGAATCTTGGTGGGAGCAGTGGAGTATTTATTTTGCTGCTGTGCCGTGGGGGGAGTTGTAGTTTGACTAAGATACTGAAGTGGTTGAGAGGAATTCAAATTGAGTGGTTGAGGGGTGGTGTGATCAGGTGGAGAGATTTGAGGAGGGATTTTAGGAGGAAATCAAGGGAAGTGAGGGGAGAGGAAGAGTTGTACCGAAATGGGACTGTGGGCACTCAAGAATTCAGCTAGAGGGGTGCTTCCCATTTTTAGTTTTTGCATTGTTTTTTCTCTCTTTGGCCGAATGTGGTAGGAGTTTTCGGGCATTCTTCTGTTGCACTTTCTGACAACCTTTCTCTTTGGCCGAATAAACTTTTTCTTTTTTTTTTCATCTCCTCTTCTCTTCTTTCTCTGTGTTGGCCGAATATTGCCTCTTCCCAATTGGCACTGTGTTGGCCAAATATACCTTATTTGCCTCCTTCAATTTCTCTTCTCTCTTCTCCCTAAACAGTTTCCCCTTGTCATTTCTCTCTAGTTGGAACCCAGGCTGATTCAATCGCTATTTTATCTTCGGGTTAGCGATTATTCTTTGACAAATCGGTAAGAGCACTCGACTCCTTCTTGCTTTTTCTTAATTCGTATCATGTCTCCTCCTTTCTTACACTGTTAAAGCCGAATACTCTTGTGTTACTTCCGGTTTTCTTAGAACTGCTTGAGGAGTAAAAGAGTCGCAAGTGGTAGTGAAGCATCCGAAACTATTCTTTCATCACTCGATCAAGGTAACTATTTTTGTCTTGCATTGTGGGTAGAAGCCGAATGCTCTTTTCCCTACTTTTGGGGTTCTATGGTGCTGTAAGTTATTACGTATGGATATAAGCCATGTATAAACAACTCTAATTAATAGAATCTGCCTGTAACGCAGATATCTATCAAGGAGGTGGTAATCAACCCTCGTCAGTGGTCTAAGAGGGCTAAGCCACCTTTGCTCAACCAAGGCAAGTGTGATGCTCACGGTTATTCACACGGTTTCGCAAACAGGTGTGTAAACACTGCCCAAATCGCAAACCGGCAAAAGCCGAAAAAGTATGACAATTGACGCTACACGAGCGTGTGCCCGCTCGTCTGGTAAACCGAACGCATAAAACATGGGCGTTAGACTGTTGAGGCCACTAGAGCGATTTCGTGGTCTTAGGCCGTTTTGGGCCATATTGGGCCGAAATGGGCAGTGTGGGCCCAACAGGCTTGTGGGGCCCACACAGGTAAACCACACGAACGTGTGGAGAATATTAGGCCAAGCTGTGTAAATTACATGGCGAGATCATTTCTGGGCTATGTGGGCCACACGAGCGTGTGGGCCCACATTATGGGCCTTGGGCCCATTTTCACTATTTGATCATAAAGGTTTCACGGGTCACCCGAGATGACTGTGGACCTACTGATGGGTCGGTAAGTATACCTAAACCCCAAACTGATAAATGACTATTATGCCCCTATGATAGAAAATGACTGTTATGCCCCTATATTATAAAACGACTGTGTGCCTTATGTTATGTATGATTGTATTTGAGCATGCCATGATTTAGATATGTTGCATACATGTGTGATATGTTGTATGGGGATGGGATTATTGTGATTGGAGGAAGTGTTCTGTATTGGCAGCTCTGCTGCAAATACTGTTTAGTGCCGCAACCGGTGCTAATTTTGGAGTGTAGGGATGGGTGGGTGATTTTATCCCCACATGGAGTGTAGGGCTGGACGAAGTGGAGCGTAGAGGCTGGTTGGGTAGGATCTCTATTTGCATGACCGAATCGCTCATTACATTAAAATGGGCTAGGGCCCACACCGATCATCGATCATTGTAATAGGCTAAGGCCCAACTGAACTGAACTGTTATTGATTTGGGCTTAGGCCCAGACTGTACTTGTCTAAGGCATGATTGGCTTTTTGCTTGCATGGGCTTACACACTGAGTTTTCGTAAACTCACCCCTCTGTTTATCTGTACAGGTAATCCCCAGTCTTAGGCGGATCGGTGCTACAAGGGATTCGGAGGTGGCCACACAACCGTACCTATTTTTATATTTGAGTTTATTTCCAATAAATTTAATTTGGGTTTTTGTTATGTAATAAGGCCTCTTTAAATTTTAAATTTAAATTTGGGGATTTTATTTATTTTAATTCACATCTGAGTAGTAGTAAGATGCGGTTTTTTAAAAGATAATTGGTTTTCAAAACACCACGTTTTCGTAAATTACTATAAAAGCTTCCGCATCAGACATGGTTTTAAAGTTTTGTAACAAACTAATATGATCAACATTCTACTAAAACAACTTGAGTTTTAAAAGAACAGGATACCCTAAATTTCTATTAAGATTCATAAACGAGATTTAATAATAAGCATGGACTTTCCAAAGAACCGATGTTTTCGAAAAACACTTTAATGTGATATCGCCATATTCGACCATAACGTCTAGGCCGGGTTTGGGGTGTTACATTTTTCTCCTCAATCCCCACTACTGTATACGTGAACAGTACCATCAATATGAATAGTACCATAGATGAACAATACTGTATACGTAAATAGTATCATAAACGATCGTATTCCCCAAGTACGAATCTAGCTCTGATATCAATTATTGTGCGAAAGCATCTAAAAGAGTAAAATTATTGTACTGAAAAATCACACTAAGTTCAATTCCCAGGAAAGAGAGGTGGAACACAAGGATCGCTTAAGTACCAGGTCTTTCCTAGCCAGAATATCTCTCTATCATAATGTAATAGCACAATAAATCACTACAATCACACTCACAGAATATGCAAAATAATACAATAAAGAACACTAGAATTTCAACGAGGTTCAACAAATTTTGCCTACGTCCTCGGGCACTACCAAATACATTTCACTCCAAAATACAAGTGAAGATTTACAAACAGAGAGAACAATGCCTTAAGTAGAGAATGGAAAATGTGGGTTGGTTAAAACGAGAAATGGTTAGGCCTATTTATAGTTGAGGTTCAGGGATCAACTTGCAAAGTCACTATACAATTAGGGACCAAAAAATTACAATTATCTCATGCCAAATCTCAATTCCACTTTTGGTGCCTTAAATCTCATATTTCTAGTGCCAACATTTTGATACCCATATCTTTGACTTTCCAAAGTATGGATGATTTCCAATACTTTTCTTAGTGTTGCATTACCCTAAAACCATATTAAAATCATTAGATAATAAAGTATCTTCGAATACTACTTGACTAATTAAAAATTAAAATATCTATTAATCAGAATTGTTGTGGGCAAACTTACAAAAAAAAATTGTTGGAAAAATATGTAATTGTTAGAATTAAGTGACCCGAATCCTTATTTAAATAAAATACAATGGTAAAATAAAATAAAAGAAGAATCCCTATAGAACTACACTTCCTTTATTTTATTTTAAATAAGGTTTTTTAAACCTTATTAAACTCCATCTATTGGATATTGATTAGAATAAGGAGTTTCAATCTTACTACACTCCTATTAGAATATGGCTTTACAAGCCTATAAATAGATATAGTCTATTCCTCTTGTAAATTGATTCGAATTCGACATAGTGAATTTTCTTCGCCTCTGCCCGTGGTTTTTTTCCCGAAAGGGTTTCCACGTAAAATCTGTGTGTTCTTTATTTTTTATTTCTCTTTTCTTTGTGATATATTTTTCATTACCAACGTTATATTTTTCACAAACTGGTATTAGAGCTTCCGAGTTTTTCATCTCGATCACGGTAATGGCGTCCTTGAAGTATGAAATTTTGCTGTTGGATCGCAACACCATATTTGCATTGTGGCAGATAAAGATGCAGGCAGTTCTTGCACAGATGGATTTAGAGGAAGCCCTGCTAGGGGTAGATAAAATGCCTTTGACATTGACAGAGGAAGAGAAGAAGCGCAAGGATCGAAAGGCGTTAACACAGTTACATCTGCATTTGTCTCACGAAATTTTGCAAGATGTGATGAAGGAGAAGACCGTCGCGGCATTATGGAAGAGGCTAGAACAAATATGTATGTCGAAAACTCTAACCAGCAAGTTGCATATGAAGTAACGTCTTTATGCTCATCGTTTGGAGGAAGGTGCGTCTGTGCACGAACACTTAACAGTGTTTAAAGAAATTCTCTCAAACTTGGAGGCCATGGAGGTTCAGTATGATAAGGAAGATCTAGGGTTGATTCTACTTTGTTCGTTGCCCCCGTCTTATTCAACCTTTAGAGACACGATTTTATATAGCCGTGAGTCTCTCACAGTTGATGAGGTTTATGATTCTTTGACCTCGTATGATAAGATGAAGCATCTTATGGTTAAACCCGAATCTCAGGGAGAGGGTCTCATTGTTCGTGGAAGACAAGATCGGAATGCTGATGATGATCGTGGAAGGACACAGGAACAGAATCCTCGCGGTAAATCTAAGGGTAGATCAAAATCTTCAAATAGAGGTAAAACTTGTAACTTCTGCAAGAAGAAAAGGCACATTAAAACTGAGTGCTATAAGCTATAGAACAAGATTAAAGGGAGGCTGCGAATCAAAAGGGAAAACAACCAGAAAATTCCGGTGAAACTGATGTTGTAGAAGATTACAGCGATGGTGAACTTCTAGTCGCTTCTGTCAATAATTCTAAAGTGAGCGAGGAGTGGATACTTGATTCAGGCTGCACTTTCCACATGAGTCCCAATCGGGATTGGTTTACAAATTACGAAACAGTGTCTGAAGGTGTTGTTTTTATGGGAAATAATGCTTCGTGTAAAATCGCAGGCGTTGGAACAATTAAAGTTAAGATGTTTGATGGAGTTGTCAGAATACTTAGTGACGTACAACATGTTCCAGAATTGAAGAGAAATTTAATTTCGATAAGTACTCTTGATTCAAAAGGGTACATGATGAACCATAAAAGTAACATATTTAAAGCCCACGTTTAATATGCTTTTGGATGATTTAAGCCTCAATTTATGTAAAAAGGTGCTCTTAATCCTTTCTTTTCATGTTTTATACTCAAGAAAGCACCCGATGACGAAAAGAAGCGAAACGGGCTTAAAGCGGACTAAATTGGGCCAAGCCACGAAATCGGCATGGCACGGACTTCAAGCCACACACTACTGTGCCACCATTCCTACTAGAACACGGCCTTACCACGACTTACACGGCCGTGCCTCATTCAACAGTGTCGAACACGGCCTGAAATTGATTCACACGGGCGTGTGCCATGGCCGTGTCTCTGCCGTGGGAAAGAGGAATTTTACTCGAATTTGGATGTTTGGAGGAAAAGAAACACAATCCCAAGTCTACTTAAACTCCCAAATAGGAATTGCACTCAAATTAGGATACTTGGAGGCCAAGTAACACATCTCAAAGCCTATATAAACACCCTAGGGGGCAACTTAATCAGGGGAGTTCGGCAGAAGCCTTCTGCCAGGGCTTTTGTCAGGGTGGCGAGCTAGGCCAAGAAGCCAAGCCGAAAAGGTCAGATTTGTGGGGATCACTCGAAGATAGCCAGTTGATCCATCTCAAGAAGCCGAAATTCCACTCAAGACGGAGGATCTCCTCTTCAATTCCTTCAGTGGGTTTTAGGGATTTCTTATGTTTTGTTTTATCTTTTCTCTTGAGATGTTGTCTTTTATTATTGTGAACTAAACCTTCGGATACCCGAAGGTGATGAAACCTATGAGGAATCTTGTTATTTGATTTTTTGAATTATATGATAATAACTTAGTTTGTTCTTAATTGTGTAAACTTAATCCAAATCTAATGTGCTTAGGTGGAGGAGGAATAGACCCTGCCTAAGAGTAGATCCAACATAATTAAGCGGAGTTGATCGTACGCCTAGAGATAGGGTGACGAGATTTTGCCGGATTAGGGTGAAACCTAATACGGGAGTCCATAAATCGATTTACTGCTATTCTAGGGGGTTATTATAAGAGAACGAGAGTTCCACTAATTAACCTAGGGTTAGACGTTATTCACCTCGAGAGAAGGTTTAATATACGTTAGGGAGTCTCACGGATCAAACTAAGTAAATAAATCATATGGTTCAAGGTTAAATAACAAGTGAAGTCTAGGTGGATTTTTCCTAAGGGTATCGCTTGAGTCAACTGTGTTTTCCCAAAAGTTATTCCCCGAATTCATTCTTTTTGTCTTTGCATCTTAGCTTAGTAAGTAGATTAGTTTTAGTTTAAACAATCGTCACTTTATATTAAGGCTAAATAATAAAAAGACGGTGAGTATTAGTACTTTTAGTTCCTTTGGGTTCGATAATCCGGTCTTGCCTAAACTATACTACTGTTCGATAGGTGCACTTGCCTCAATCATTGTCAGAGTTAGTTTCCAGGTTCGATCATTCTTTTATAAATTTTAAAACTCTGATTTAAAGCGATCAAGTTTTTGGCGCCGTTGCCGGGGAACTAAAATATTAAGAAAGCTCTATTTTTATTACTTTAGCCATTCTTTTTATTTTTCGCAATTTACTTTTATTTTTAGTTTAAATTTTTACTTTTCTAATTTTTCTTTTTTTTGTTTTTGTCAGATAATTTTAGTTTATAGAGAAGATGGCACTAAATAGCTATCAGTGGCGAGTTATGAGGAAAACACCAACAGAAGCCGCCAGTGTCTTCAACCTCGATGCAATAACCAGGCTATCAAACTAGTTAGAGATGATGAATAAAAAGATTGATGGTTTGTGTAGTCTCTCGCAGGTACATCCAGTTATGCAATATGACTCGAATCTAGGAGGCGTGGCGAATCCTGAGTACCCACCCTACAGATATGGCATGAAGAACGAACAAGTCCACTATATGGGTAACTATTCTAGACCTCAAAATAATTTTTATAGTGACACTTATAATACAGATTGGAGGTACCATCCCAATTTCTCGTGGGACGGTCAAGGCAGCCAAAGAGAGGAACTTCCTCCAAATTTTCAACAACCACCTCACCAACAGGAAGATGAGTCGAACCTTGAAGAGACGCTGGCAAAATTCATAGAAAACACAGAAGCATGTCTCAAAAATATAGAAACAAAACAAGAAACATCGATTCAAGGGATCGAGGATCATTTAGGTCAGCCTGTTAAGCTGATCTTAGAAAAACCACAAGAAAGCTTGCCAAGCAACACTGAAACTAACCCAAAAGAGAAAATTCAAGCTGTAACAACCATGACAATGAAAGATTAGTGGAATCTGACCCAAGGCAAGATCCTGTGGTAAGTGAAGGTAAGGTTGAGGTGAGCCATGAAATACCAAAATCGGCAATTACAGAGTACCATCCTCGTGTACCATATCCCGAAGCAATGAAGAAGGACAACACAGAGAAACAGTTTGGTAAGTTTCTTAAACTTTTAAAGAAATTACATATTAACTTACCGTTTCTCGAAGCTCTTTCGCAGATACCCGATTATAGAAAATTTTTAAAAGAGCAGTTGACAAACAAACGGAAGCTAGACGAGGAATCACATGTGGAGCTAAACGCAATGTGCTCAGCAATTCTACAAAATAAACTGCCACGGAAATTAAAAGATCCAGAGAGTTTTACAATTCCATGTTTAATTGGTAGTTTATCTATTGATAATGCTTTAGCTGATTTAGGGGCAAGCATCAATGTTATGCCTTATAAAATGTTTAAACAACTAGGTCTAGGGAAACCGAGACAAACCAGATGAGCATTCAATTAAGCGATAAAACTATCGTAATTCCTAGGGGTATAATTGAAAATGTTCTAATCAAAATTGATAGATTCGTATTCCCGATAGACTTTGTCGTTTTAGACATGGATGAGGACAATTCGATCCCTTTAATTCTAGGAAGACCCTTTCTAGCAACTGCCAGACAAAAATTGATGTTGGTACAGGAGAACTCATTCTTCGTATAGGTGACGAATCAATCGGTTTACAAGCTCTTGACTCGGCGAACATCGATCGATGAAGGTGAGAAAGTAAAATCGGTTGATAATCAACTGTTCAAATTTCACCGCAGAACAACCACGGAACTACGAACTCGAAATAAGCAGAACCTTGTGTCAACAAAGAAGAAGCATATGAGGAACGAAGCCTTGAGATCAACAAACTAAAAGAGGGGAAGACACACTTTAAAGAGGAGCCGAAACCGCACGAAGAAAAACCGAAGGAACCCCCAGACAAGCTGATAGGAACAGCAAATCACTTCAAAATAGGGGATCAGGTATTGTTGAATAAGGAAGACCCTCGAATTGCCAATTCAGACCTCAAGACAACTGAAGAAATCACTTTTGAGGTACTTAATGTCTTCCTATATGGGACAGTCGAGGTAAGCAATCCTAAATTCAGCACTTTTGAGGTAAACACTACTCGACTTAAATTTTATATCAAAAATCGAGTTGATCGCATGAGGAAGGATTTTCACCTCCTCAAACCACCTTGACCATACGAATGAGAGGTAAAGTCTAGCTTAAGACTATAAACGAGCGCTTCTCGGGAGGCAACCCGAGCACTAACCCTATTAATTTTTACATTTTTTATTTTACTTTTATTTTTCATTTTAGCACCTAACCATAAACTAACCAAAGTACAGATTTCCATGCTCACACGGCCTTGCACACGGCCGTGGCCGTGGCCGTGTGGAAGCCAGAAGGACAAACCACGGACGTGCTAGTAACCGTGCATGACAAAGAATGATTTCTTTTCCCAACACGGGCTGCGATAAAAAGCCACGCCCGTGCCGACTTCCCGTGTGAGGTTACTGACTTATTGAGCACGGGCGAGACACGGCTGTGCCCTACAACCGTGCGAGGTTACTGACTTGACGATCACGGGTTAAACACGCCCGATCTAAAGGACCGTGTGAAGAATACACGGGCGTGCTACGAGACCCACGGCCGTGGTAAAACACCTAAACGCGCACAAAATTCAAAATCACGAAAAACACGGATTGATTAAACTCGAACAAGGGCGTGGACCGTATCACTATTTAAATATTTACTTTTATTTCTATTTTTATTTTTATTTTTTATTTTCATTTTTATTTTCATTTTTATTTCCTTTCTTTTATTTTCTTTATTATTTTCTTCTTGTTATTCATTCCATTTAGATTTAGCTTAGGATGGCCGCTTCGAGGACTCAACCAGTTCGAGACGCTTCCCCACGCTCACCTCCAATCCTATCCGATTTCTTTTCATTGGCTTCATCCAAAATTCAGGAAGTTTCCCTTCTTTCCCCATCTTACGATTTTATGATTATTGTGATATTATCTACCTTTGTACATTGAGGACAATGTACATCTTAAGTGTGGGGGGGTTAACTATAGTATTATTTGAAAATCCCTGAATTATGCCTTGTTTGAAAGTAAATTACTCATATTACTAATTAGGATGAAATTTCTGATGATTTATGATTTTTATTGATATGTTTTAGATTAAGTCATTGATAATTTTACATTGATAATTAAATTTGAAGAATACCAGAGAATCAAGCATGATAAGTCTATTTTTTTTTAATTAAAAATTTTTCTAGGTTGTCGAACTAATTTTAAGTACTACTTTGAAGTTTGAATTTTATGAGGTTGACACCAAAATACCCATAATTTTTGTGAGTTTTTGAGCCTTATAGAGCATATATTCTTTTTCTTGCTCACTTTATTGATTATGAGTATATCAACACTGATTTGTTATTCTAGAACTTGCATCGATTATACATGTCGAGACCACATTTTTTTGATTTGATACACAGAGATGATTAAGGCACCTAGGATTTAACCCACTTATTCCATAAAAAGCCTACCTTCATAATTAACCCCTAGTGAACCCCTTTTAATCCTAACAACCCTATTTATTGACATAACCGCTAATATTAACCCAGAAACCCTTTGTTTTTGTTATGACCATTCCTTTTGACTACCCTTATATCGAGATTTGATTTGATTAGTTGCCTAATTATGAATTTTAGTAATTTATCCTTTATTATGCACTTAGTTTGTTCTTAAAAAAACGACGTATATTCATTATTAGTTATGTGATTAAACGAGCTTATACATTTAAAATCCAAATATCGAAAAAAGAAGCTCGTATTATTAGTATTATTAGTTTTCAATTGATGTAATTACTTTTATTAGTTCATTAGTTCTTAGTTAGGTAATTTTTCAATTCAATCTTGATTCTAACCTTCTAATTCAGCCTTTTTCCACACCTTAACCCTAGCCCTATTACAACCCTAATAAAGACCTTTTGATTTGTGTTTCATTTCATATTTCAGTGGTGGAGATTTAATTTTCATGCAAGCCTATGGGATTAACTCTTCATGTTTGACTTTTGAGTACCTAAATTTTGAACCTTAAACACTTTGAGTGATTTGAGTGAATCTTTTGTGAGGATGTCAATCCTTGTCGATTTCAAATTAAAGGTAATTATTTAGATAAGGGGAGACACCTATGTTTTCGAGCTAAAAAATCTATGACTTATACTGTTTGAATTTTTAGGACACTTTGAATTGAATTATCCATGCATAAATTATCTCTGAATTATGATGAAACACTATCAACGACTATTATGAATTGAGGGAAGTTCATTTTAATTGTAAGTTGAGAATTTTGCTTGAGGACAAGCAAAAGCTTAAGTGTGGGGGTATTTGATGAACCATAAAAGTAACATATTTAAAGCCCACATTTAATATGCTTTTGGATGATTTAAGCCTCTATTTATGTAAAAAGGTGCTCTTAATCCTTTCTTTTCATGTTTTATACTCAGGAAAGCACCCGATAATGAAAAAAACGAGAAACGGGCTTAAAACGGACTAAATTGGGCCAAGCCACGAAATCAAGACGGCACTGGACTTCAAGCCACACTACTGCGCACCATTCCTACTAGAACACGGCCTTACCACGACTTACACGGCCGTGCCTCATTCAACAGTGTCGAACACGGCCTAAAATCGATTCACATGGGTGTGTGCCATGGCCGTGTCCCTGCCATGGGAAAGAGGAATTTTACTCAGATTTGGATGCTTGGAGGCAAAGAAACACATTCCTAAGTCTACTTAAACTCCCAAATAGGAATTTCACTCAAATTAGGATACTTGGAGGCCAAGTAACACATCTCAAAGCCTATATAAACACCCTAGGGGCAACTTAATCGTGGAGTTAGCGCAGGCTTCTGCGAGGGCTTTTGTCGAGGCGTGAGCTAGGCCAAGAAGCCAAGCCGAAAAGGTCAGATTTGTGGGAATCACTCGAAGATAGCCAGTTGATCCATCTCAAGAAGCCGAAATTCCACTCAAGACGGAGGATCTCCTCTTCAATTCCTTCAGGGGGTTTTAGGGATTTCTTATGTTTTGTTTTATCTTTTCTCTTGAGATGTTGTCTTTTATTATTATGAACTAAATCTTCAGATACCCGAAGGGGATGAAACCTATAAGGAATCTTGTTATTTGATTTTTTGAATTATATGATAATAACTTAGTTTGTTCTTAATTGTGTAAACTTAATCCAAATCTAATGTGCTTAGGTGGAGGAGGAATAGACCCTGCCTAAGAGTAGATCCAACATAATTAAGTGGAGTTGATCGCACGCCTAGAGATAGGGTGACGAGATTTTGCCAGATTAGGGTGAAACCTAATATGAGAGTCCACAGATAGATTTACTGCTATTCTAGGGGGTTATTATAAGAGAACGAGAGTTCCACTAATTAACCTAGGGTTAGACGTTATTCGCCTCGAGAGAGGGTTTAATATACGTTAGGGAGTCTCACGGATCAAACTAAGTAAATAAATCATATGGTTCAAGGTTAAATAACAAGTGAAGTCTAGGTGGATTTTTACTAAGGGTATCGCTTGAGTCAACTGTGTTTTCCCAAAAGTTATTCCCCGAATTCATTCTTTTTGTCTTTGCATCTTAGCTTAGTAAGTAGATTAGTTTTAGTTTAAATAATCATCACTTTATATTAAGGCTAAATAATAAAAAGACGGTGAGTATTAGTACTTTTAGTTCCTTTGGGTTCGATAATATGGTCTTGCCTAAACTATACTACTGTTCGATAGGTGCACTTGCCTCAATCGTTGTCAGAGTTAGTTTCCAGGTTCGATCATTCTTTTATAAATTTTAAAACTCTAATTTACAGCGATCAGTACAAATACACAGGTGAAAGTGGGATTTTAAAGATTTCCAAAGGTTCACTCGTTGTGTTGAAAGGGTAGAGAAAGACTGCCAAGTTATATGTTTTGCAGGGTTCTACTGTTATTGGTGATGCAGCTGTCGCTTCCTCATCCTTGTCAGATGATGATATTACTAAAATTTGGCATATGCGCCTAGGGCATATGAGTGAGAATGGCATGGCAGAATTGAGCAAAAGAGGACTTCTTGATGGGCAAGGAATTTGTAAACTGAAGTTCTGTGAGCACTGCGTTTTTGGGAAGCAAAAGAGAGTTCGATTCACCAGAGGAATCCGTAATATGAAGGGAACATTGGAGTATATTCATTCTAATCTGTGGGGGCCATCAAGAGTGCCTTCGAGAGGTGGAGCTAATTATATGCTAACTTTTATTGATGATTTTTCCAGAAAAATTTGGGCATTCTTCCTGAAGCAGAAAAGCGATGTGTTTTCCGCATTTAAGTCTTGGAAAACTATGATTGAAAAACAGACGGGAAAACAAATAAAACACCTTTGCACAGACAATGGCTTAGAGTTTTGTTCTGATGAGTTTAATAAACTGTACAAGTCAGAAGGGATCGTGAGACACTTGACAGTTCGTCATACTCCACAACAAAACGGTGTTGCAGAACGAATGAACAGAACGATCATGGAGAAAGTTCGATGTATGTTGTCAAATGCCAACTTACCAAAGTCGTTTTAGGCCGAAGCAGCCTCTACTGCATGTTTTTTTATCAACCGATCTCCATCCATTACCATTGAGAAAAAGACTCCACAAGAGCTATGGTCTGGTAATCCTGCTAATTATTCTGATTTAAAGATCTTTGGGTGTCCTGCGTATGCTCATGTTGATAATGGAAAATTGGAACCGAGATCTATTAAATGTGTTTTTCTTAGTTATAAAGCTGGTGTAAAAGGGTATAAGTTATGGTGTCCTGAAAATAGAAAAGTTGTGATTAGCAGAGATGTTGTTTTTGATGAAACTGCTATGCTACCTAACTTATATCTTAAAGACTCTTCCAATAAAGAAAATCAAAAGCAGGTGGAGCATCAGATTAATACAGAGTCGACTCCTCAAGCCAGTACAAAATTTGAGAATAGAGTTGCTTCTTCACCACAATACTCTATCGCCAAAAACAGAACTAGAAGAGAAATTAAACCTCCAAAGAAGTATGCCGAGGCTGATCTAGTTGCTTATGCTTTAAATTTGGCCGAAGATATAGATGCAAACCAAGAGCCGTCTAATTATTCTGGGGCGGTTAGCTGTGAAGACTCAGAAAAGTGGATGTTTGCTATGCAAGAGGAGATGGAATCACTCTATAAAAACAGAACATGGGATCTTGTGAAACTTCCTAAAGGTAAAAAGGTTGTTCGCTGTAAATGGGTGTTTAAAAAGAAAGAAGGGACTCCAGGAGTTGAAGAACCCAGATATAAAGCAAGGCTTGTTGCAAAAGGTTACAGTCAAATTCTAGGAGTGGACTTCACAGATGTGTTCTCCCTAGTTTTGAAGCATAGTGTAACACCCCTAACCCATATCCGTCGCCAGATTAGGGTTACGAGGTATTACTCGACCAAATACAAGTCAGTACATCTTTATAAATACTAACACATTAATTGATGCATAACCAGTTACTACTATCATGATTAATCATGTAATTTCCATTTACATATCAATTACGATAACAAACATATCACAAGCAATATCATTAAAAACTTATACAAATAAATATTCATACAAATAGTAGAAGTACTATTCATTTGGTCATTTAGAAGTAAGGGCCGAATTGATTATGACCAAGCTCAAATAAGACCTAATCATTCATATAAATGTTTCTCATATTACCATTAAATTCCATCACATATGCACCTTAGCAAAATAATTACTTCTAAAATTTAGCTATCCAAACCTCATAGCCGAATGCACATGAACATCTATTAAACAATTTAAAGTTTCCAACTAAAACAATGTCATGGCCAAATATTTACAATGAGTTTGTTTTCATTCAATCATTTATAAATCAAATTCATTTATGACATGCATAAATTACATCCTATTTCCTGCATGGCTTATCACATAAATGCACACAAAATAGCTAAATGCTTATCCATCAACCAAATTGTACTTTATTCCTTAATCAAACCGAAAATTTTCCCATACTCAAATTTCTCATAGCATAATATGAAATAATTCCTAAGCTAAGCTTATAAGTCATTCCATAAATATGCATTTATACTATATGGATAACTTACCTTTAATAATCTCATGAAAACACACCTACCATAATAAGTTTATGAAATGACCAAATATGCACATACATATGCAACATCTCAAGCATATTTAATTAACTCAAACATAGAAATAAAGCCATTTACGCATGGCACTTATATACATACACATAAACATCATTTGAGTCAACTCCATAGTAGTTTAGCCTATACATGCCATAGTGTAACAACCCAAACCCGGCCCAAACACTACGACCGAATTTGATTTGTTACCGAGGAAAACCTTGTGAACACCATTTCAAAAAAACATTTAATTTCCATTGAAAACTCCTCGTTTTCGGTTGTCTTGTCAAAGCTACCCTTAGATTTAATTTGAAAATTTAATTAAGTCCAATTGTTATACCAGTTCGAGTGTGCCTGATGGCACGAATAAACTTTTTCGTGTTAATAAAAAAAACATGTGATTTAATTCAATTTAATAGTATAGTCTTGGGTAAATATCCAACATAAAAAAAACAAATAAATATTAGGAAGGCCTTATTACAACCCAAAAATAAAATTAAACAAATTTAAAGTTCTATAAATTAAAATCCACTGCATGGCCACCTCGAGTCCAACCGGCTCCTCCACCGCCATCTACGAGTCGCCTGAAAAAAAAAATGTTAAAGGAGAAGGTGAGTCACCAAGACTCAGTATGTAACCCTTCCCCCGGTTAATACAACATTTCATACACAACATATAACAGTTAATTAAGCAGAGTATCGTGTACCCAACCTAGCCAACCAAACGCCTTTGTCTACCCCACGTGGTACCAAACCACTGGTGACCGTAGTCACGATGTGTTACCAAAACACTGGTGGTGCCAAACCACCGGTGACGTATAGTCACGATGTAAAGCAAAGCACGGTGTCCGTAGACACAAATCGGGTGATGGGGCCAACCCATCGTGTGATACCAAATCACCGGCGACGATCCCATATCTCAAGTGGGGCCAACCCACGGTGGTGTTAACCACGAGGGACAAGTCGCTATGAGGTACCAAACCTCCTGAGGTACCAAACCTCTGGTGACATATAGTCACGATGTGCTACCAAAGCACCGGTGCTCGTCAAAGACGATATCACTGCCCCCTCCTCTCATCAACCCATGTCAAGCAATCAGTACATACATATATCACATGTATCAAATAATCCATGCTTCCCAAAAGCATTATTATCAATCTCATACAAATAGAGACTTACCAGATCCTTTGCTGTACCATTAAGGTACCATTGCCATATCTACATAGAGCAGATTTACACATAACATACACTTAATACACTTTATTAACTATTATAAGTGTGTATGTACACACCTGTCACCACTGAATCGTCTAAATCCCGAAAAGAGATGTCGGCCACACTTAATGTCCTTGCCCCTAATACCTTCGGTGCTAGACTTAGTACACTTTTTACGCCTCCGTTTCCACCCAACCAATTGCTCGAAGGTGACGGCTTCACTAGATCAACACCTCGAAGGCCCTACAACAACCGATTCCGAATCAGATGGTTCATACTTGCAATCTAATGCCGAAATCGGCTCTTACCCTTGTTGATAGTCGATAGAGAAAAGAATGTGGGAGAAGAGTTTCGGCATACTTACTTCTTCTATGACCGATTGGAAAAACTAAAAAGGGATTACCCTTGCTTGATAATCGGCCAAGACTTCACAAAATAAGGAGAAAAGAATTCGGCTAAAGTGGAAAGAAAATAGTGAGAAAAGGGAGATAGGGATTCGGTTTTGAGAAGAAAGAAAAGAAACAGAGAGGGAAAGAGAGTTTTCGGTACACCACTAGAGCATATTCGGCCAAGGGGAAAGAAAATAATAGGGGAGGAAGGTGGTAGAAGATTCGGCTTTGAGAGCTTGAGAGAATGGTGAAAACACTTAAGAGCAAAAGAGGGCTAGGGAATTCGGCTAATAGGAAAAGAAGTAAAAGAAAACTTGGGCACTCTTCTCCCCTATACTCGGTCTCCTAGCCGTCACTCCTCTTCAACAAGGAGTCCCACATTCGGCCATCACCTAGTTTTCTCTAGGCCACCCACTTGATTTAATTCAAACACTTTTGAATTAATAAAAATAATCTCCTAGTAATCCTCATTTATCTCCCATTATCCCTGAGATTAAACAATTAAAAATCTAATTTCTATGCTCATATTATCTCTTATTAATACTATTTAATAAAAGAGTTTGAAGGGAGAAAAACTCTCCCCCTTGTGCCGTCCAAATAAAAACAAAAAAAAAGGGAAATTTCCGTGACTCGAACACAAGCTCTCCCTTGCTCCTTGGTGGCGTCACATGTAGCTCTTAAGTGGGCTTGCTTTGCCACTTATCCAAGGCCTAATTAGTGTTAATAATACCCACATTTATTCTTATAACACCACTTACCAAGGCTCCCTTCTTTTAAAAGTTAAAAACTAAAATTTCCTACCAAATCGAGCCAACACAAAGCCTTAAATTGATCATTATTATTCCATAATTAATGACACAGCAGTTCATAACAAGAAAAATAGTCAAATTCCAAATAACCCCATTTTTGGGATGTTACAGTTCTACCCCCTTAAAATAAATTTCGTCCTCGAAATTCCTTGATCAAAAGAGATGGGGGTATTGCTGCCGCATCACCTCCTCGGGCTCCCACGTAGCTTCCTCCACTCCGTGGTTCCGCCATAACACTTTTACTAAAGGCACTGCCTTCCTACGCAGAACTTTCACTTCTCGATCTACAATCTGAACCGGTTCTTCCTCAAAAGACAAATCCGTGTTCACCTCAATCTCTGCTACTGGCACAACGTGCGAAGGATCCGACCGATCACTGCCTTAGCATTGACACATGAAATACGTCATGAATCGACTCGATTCTGCGGAATGACTCTAGCCGATAAGCTACCGGTCCCACTCGCTTTACAATCAGATATGGGCCAATGAATCTTGGGCTTAACTTCCCTTCCGTCCAAATCTCAATACCTTTTTCCAAGGCGACACCTTGTAAAGACTTTGTCTCCCACAAAGATACTCCACTTCCTTGCGTTTGAGATCGGCATAAGACTTCGCCTATCCGATGCTTCCTTGAGACGAGACCGAATCATCTTGACTTTGTCTTCCGTCTCTCGTTACGCTCCGACCCGTAACTTGTCTTTCTCCCAACTCCGTCCAACATGTAGGAGTACGACACTTTCGTCCATATAGGGCCTCGTATGGAGCCATTTGAATACTCACTTGATAACTATTGTTATAGGCGAATTCCGCTAATGGTAAATACTCCTCCCAACTACCACTAAAATCCAAGACATGACCTCTTAACATGTCTTCCAAAATCAGATCACCCTTTTTCCGATCGGGTCTGGTCGATTGTGGATGGAAAGCCCATCTTGAAATCTAATCGTGTACCTAAAGCTTGATGCAACGCTTTCCAAAACCTTGACGTGAATCTGGGATCCCTATCCGAGATAATCGACATCGCACGCCATGCAACCTCACTATTTCACCCACATATAGCTTCGCTTAGCTTCGGAGTGAGTAATCCACTCTTACAGGCATGAAGTGAGCCGATTTAGTCAGCGATCCACAATTACCCAAATCGCATCCTTCTTGGTGGGCGTAAGGGGTAGCCCACTAACAAAATCCATGGTGATTCTCTCCCATTTCCATTGAGGATCTTTATCGGTTGAAGTAGTCCCGATGGTGACCGATGTTCGGCCTTTAACTCTGGCGACACGCCGACACTTCCTACGAACTCCGTTATCTCACGCTTCAACCTGTGCCACGTAATCAAGCTTTCCGCAAATCTCCATACATCTTGCTTCCCCGGGATGCATAGCGTATGGGCCGCTATGTGCATCTTGGAGAATTTTTCGCGCTTAATTTCAGTATCCTTTGGCATACATACTGCGTCCTGAAAACAAAGCACTCCATCACTAGACAGATTGTATTCTTCCAAACCACCGTCTTGAACTTGTACCCTCTTAGCGCCAAGCCTTCATCCATTAATCGCTTTTCTTTAATCTCCTTAATCCAAGTCGGCTTTACTTGAAGTTACGCTAAAAGACTCCCATCATCATACTGACTTAACCGAGCAAACATTGCTCTTAAGTCCGTCACCACCTTCCGCTCAATGCGTCGGCTACCACATTAGCCTTTCCGGATGGTACTCGATTGAACAATCATAGTCCTTTAGTAATTCAATCCATCGACGCTGCCTCGTGATTCAGATCCTTCGAGTCGGAAGATACCTCAAGCTTTTGTGATCCGTGTAGACCATCGACTTCTCTCCATACAGTAATGTCTCCATATCTTCAGAGCGAAGACGATCGCCGCTAACTCCAAGTCGTGAGTTGGGTAGTTAACCTCATGCGGTCTTAATTGAAGGGATGCATAGGCTACTACCTTCCCATCTCGCATCAACACACATCCCAAACCGGTGTGAGATGCATCACAATAAATGTGAATAACTTTCCGCTTCAGTCGTACTCAAAAACCGAGCTTAGTCAAAATCTTCCTTAACTTATCAAAGCTTTCTTGTCGCTTCTCCGTCCATACAAATGAGACACCTTTCCTTAGCAACTTAGTCAACGGCGCTGCTATTAGAGAGAATCCTTCCACGAATCTCCGATAGTACCGCTAAACCAGAGAAAACCGATTTATTTCACCCACCGTCCTAGGTGGTTTCCACTCCAATATCGCTTCAATCTTGCGAGGGTTTACCCTAATTCCTTGGTGACACTACATGACCTAAGAAAGCCACTTCCTAAGCCAAAATTCACACTTACCGAATTTGGCATATAATCGCTTTCCTCTCAATACTTGCGTAACTATCCGTAAATGCTTGTCATGCTCCTCTTACGTCTTTGAATAAACCAATATGTCGTCTATGAACACCACGATTTAACTGGTCCAAGTATCTTTGGAATACTCTATTCATCAAGTCCATGAATGCCGCCGCGCATTAGTCAACCGAATGGCATCACCAAGAACTCAAAATGCCCATACCGAGTTCGAATGCCGCTTTTGTGAACATCGCCTCCTTCACCCTTAATTGGTGATAACTCGACCTAAGGTCTATCTTCGAAAACACCGAGGCACCTTTCGGTTGATCGAACAAGTCGTCAATCCGAGGCAACGGATACTTGTTCTTGATCGTTAACTTGTTCAATCGGCGGTGAGTCGATGCACATCCGCATAGAACCGTCCTTCTTTTTGACAAAACAACACAGCGCTCCCACGGAGATATACTTGGTCGTATAAACCCTCTATCCAAGAGCTCCACGAATTTGAGCCTTTAGCTCCACCAATTCTTTTGGTGCCATTCGGTATGGTGCTATGGACACAAAGTGCCGTTCTGTAGCAAGTCTATACCGATTCGACTTCTCGATCCGGAGGCAAACCCGGAAGTTCTTCTGGGAATACATCAACAAATTCCCCAACCGTTCGGACCTTTCCAACTACCAACCCCTTAGCTTCCAAAGCACAGATTTGAACCAAATACGCCTCGCAACCCTTCTTGACCATCTTTTCAGCCTTCAAGGCGGTCACTACGTTGGATAGGTAATTCCTCCTATCTCCTATCATAGCCACTTCACCACCTTCTGCCGTCTTAAGAACCATGCGCTTGGCCGCGCAGTCCAACCTTGCTTGGTACTCAACCAACCAGTCCATACCAAGTATCAAATCGAACTCCCCAAACGGTAGTTCCATTAGATCAGCTACAAATACTACCCCTTGGAGTTCTAGGGGTATGCCTCTATAAAGTCTATTTACGACTACGGAGTAACCTAAGGGGCTAACTACAGTCATCTCCCTAGAAGCAGTTTCAGAGTTTAGGTCCATTGTTCCTACCACACTACTAGCAATGTACGAGTGTGTCGAGCCCACATCAATCAATGCAACATAAGGAAAACCGAAAATTAGAAACGTACCGGTTATAACATCCGGTGCGTCACCTTCCTCGCGACACCTCCGCTGCGTAAACTAAGCCCATGCCGCCTAGCCTCGTGTTGCCCGAACCTCTCGCCTTGAGTTCCACGACCTCGGTTAGGACCGTTGTTTCCTCTACCATTACCACGACCCTCCGTGGTCCTACATTTCTATCCCGAGCACGGTTACGCCGCCTCCGCCGCGCTTCTTAGCTAGTTTTTGGGGACAATCTCGACGCGATGCTCCAAAGATCCACACTCAAAGCATCCTTTGTCACCACCCAACAACCTCCCCAATGGGTCTTTCCACACGATTGCACCGAGTCGGCCTTTGATTAGCAGCCAGGGCCTTGTCGCCTGATTGGGCCCACTTGGCCTAACCTTTTCTCGAGCACTTCCGCTTGACCCCGGTGACCCAAAACTTCTCTTCCGATTGTTCTTACTATAGTTCTCGCCTCACAACCTCCTTGATTCCTTGGCTACCTTAGCCTTTTCCACTAGAGACTAAAACTCACGAACTTGTCATGGGCAATTAGTAACCTCAAATCATCTCGGAGACCGAGCCCTCAAAGCGGACACGGCGCTCATGTTCGTAGCCACGATGCCTTTCGCATATCTACTCGGCCTTAGAAATTCGCCTCATATTCGACACACTGACTTAGTTCCTTGCACTAATCCCGAAAAGCCTTTTCTCTGCTGGCGTCAGTAGCTAATGCCCACATACTTTTTCTCGATGGCGGTTCGAAATACTCCTAAGTCAAATCATCTATTTGTAGCCCCATCTCGGACCGTAAGCCACCACCGATATGCTTCATCCTTTAGAAGCGACATCGCCTTTCGCCTTCTCTTCCTCGGCCAAAGTCAAGGTCATCCATGATTCTTTCGATTGACTTCAGCCGAGATTCCACGTGAGACTGGGTGCCACTCCCGACACCTCGGAATACCTCCGCTCCGTTAGATCGGAGTCGCGGGGACAGATTTCCGAGCTCCCACATTTCCACTAGCCCCACCACCATCTCCAAGACTCGCAACACGACTTGCGATACCGACTCGCCACCTGGCCCGCTCGGCTCCTCACTCTAAAAGTAGGAGGTGGTGGTGGCGATGGTACCTCATTTTCTCGAACCTTGTCCCGACTGACGGGTTCGGACACCGTCATCCTACCCCTACCACGCCCACGGCCCACGTCCTCTAGAACTCATTCTATCTACCGCGCTTTTAACTGATTAAGAAAAAATTTTATGCGTTAGCATTTGTTTCACTTTATTACTCGCGAAGAAGTTTTATGGATGAGGTTTAATCAGAGATTCTTTCGAGCAAACAATGTTTCAGTTTCCTATCCTAGTTCACACAAAGAAGTTCATGCATCCATTCCTTAATACTTTCCATACCTATTCCCTCATCGGACATTTCTGCCCCTTTCTAACCCAGGGGTATTTTCGTCCTTTTTCCTACAGGGGTATTTTCGAAATTTTCCAGAACCCAAAATATTTTGCTGATGATTTCCAAAGCTAAGTTATTGAATGTTTTATAAAATCATTGGAATTTTTTTTTTTTTTTTATGGGTCAAGGGCATTTTGGTAATTTTACTCCTAAGGGTATTTCTGTAATTTTCACAAGTCAAGTTTTCCGAGAAAAACATTGTATACGTAGTGTTCTAGGGTTTAAGAGGGTTATAGGACAAGTTTTGAAAACATTAGGGCTTGTTATTCATTCCATTTCGAAAAACAAGGCTAATTCCCTTCTCGGGTTTTAATCATTGTTTTTAGCCTATGACCGAGCCTTCCCGGTCGTAGTGAACCCAAGCTACGCACTGTAGAATTCGAGTGAAGAGGAGGTGGGTCACGCGGACCGCTTAAATACCAAGCTCTCCACCGAACCTTTCTAGACATGCGCATGAGAGGTTACCACACCTCTCGAGCCCTCCTCGAGTTAGGGTGAACCGGCTACACGCACTGCAGGATACTGCGAAGAGGAGGTGAGTCACGAGGACCGCTAAATACCAAGCTCTTCCGGATCCAATCCTAGACATGCGTACAGGGGTTACCACACCCTAGCTCATTGACTAAGTCATAGGTCGGTTTAGTTCTTTAAGTCTTATGCTCTGTTTGTGTGTTTGAGTAATCTAACCTTAGGGTCCAAGTCCTATAAGACTATTCTACGTTCCATGCTTCCTACCCTTCTACTGTAATATAATTCACGTAAAGGTTTAGATGTACTTACCTGGGCGGATCGGTGCCGGAGACTCGGGCCATGCTGCTTAAAAACCACAAATCATTCAAAAGGCCTTTTAAAGCATTTTTTTGGGCCTTGGGCCCCCACAGCCGAGCTTTGAACTGGGCTCTGATACCAATTCTGTAACAACCCAAACCCGGCCCAAACACTACGACCGAATTTGATTTGTTACCGAGGAAAACCTTGTGAACACCATTTCAAAAAAACATTTAATTTCCATTGAAAACTCCTCGCTTTTTGGTTGTCTTGTCAAAGCTACCCTTAGATTTAATTTGAAAATTTAATTAAGTCCAATTGTTATACGATTCGAGTGTGCGATGATGGCACGAATAAACTTTTTCGTGTTAACAAAAAAACATGTGATTTAATTCAATTTAATAGTATAGTCTTGGGTAAATATCCAACATAAAAAAACAAATAAATATTAGGAAGGCCTTATTACAACCCAAAAATAAAATTAAACAAATTTAAAGTTCTATAAATTAAAATCCATCGCATGGCCACCTCGAGTCCAACCGGCTCCTCCACCGCCATCTACGAGTCAAAAAAAAAAAAATGTTAAAGGAGAATGTGAGTCACCAAGACTCAAGATGTAACCCTTCCCCTGTTAATACAACATTTCATACACAACATATATATGATTAATTAAGCGAGTATCGTACCCAACCTAGCCAACCAAACGCTTTGTCTACCCCACGTGGTACCAAACCCGCGGTGACCGTAGTCACGATGTGTTACCAAAACACCGGTGGTGCCAAACCACCGTGACGATAGTCACGATGTGCTACCAAAGCACCGGTGTCCGTGAGACACAAATCGGGTGATGGGGCCAACCCATCGTGTGATACCAAATCACCGCGACGATCCCATATCTCAAGTGGGGCCAACCCACGGTGGTGTTAACCACGAGGGGGGACAAGTCGCTATGAGGTACCAAACCTCGGAGGTACCAAACCTCCGTGACATATAGTCACAGTGTGCTACCAAAGCACTGGTGCTCACAAACGACGATATCGCGCTCTCCTCTCATCAACCCATGTCAAGCAATCAAGACATACATATATCACATGTATCAAATAATCCATGCTTCCCAAAAGCATTATTATCAATCTCATACAAATAGAGACTTACCAGATCCTTGCTTGTACCATTAAGGTACCATTGCCATATCTACATAGAGTGATTTACACATAACATACACTTAATACACTTTATTAACTATTATAAGTGTGTATGTACACACTGTCACCACCGAATCGTCTAAATCCCGAAAAGAGATGTCGGCCACACTTAATGTCCTTGCCCCTAATACCTTCGATTGCTAGACTTAGTACACTTTTTACGCCTCCGTTTCCACCCAACCAATTGCTCGAAGGTGACGGCTTCACTAGATCAACACCTCGAAGGCCCTACAACAACCGATTCGAATCGATGGTTCATACTTGCAATCTAATGCCGAAATCGGCTCTTACCCTTGTTGATAGTCGATAGAGAAAAGAATGTGGGAGAAGAGTTTTAAGCATACTTACTTCTTCTATGACCGATTGGAAAACTAAAAAGGGATTACCCTTGCTTGATAATCGGCCAAGACTTCACAAAATAAGGAGAAAAGAATTCGGCTAAAGTGGAAAGAAAATAGTGAGAAAAGGGAGATAGGGATTCGGTTTTGAGAAGAAAGAAAAGAAACAGAGAGGGAAAGAGAGTTTTCGGTACACCACTAGAGCATATTCGGCCAAGGGGGAAAGAAAATAATAGGGAGGAAGGTGGTAGAAGATTCGGCTTTGAGAGCTTGAGAGAATGGTGAAAACGCAATAAGAGCAAAAGAGGGCTAGGAATTCGGCTAATAGGAAAAGAAGTAAAAGAAAACTTGGGCACTCTTCTCCCCCTATACTCAGTCTCCTAGCCATCCACTCCTCTTCAACAAGGAGTCCCACATTCGGCCATCACCTAGTTTTTCTCTAGGCCACCCACTTGATTTAATTCAAACACTTTTGAATTAATAAAAATAATCTCCTAGTAATCCTCATTTATCTCCCATTATCCCTGAGATTAAACAATTAAAAATCTAATTTCTATGCTCATATTATCTCTTATTAATACTATTTAATAAAAGAGTTTGAAGGGAGAAAAACTCTCCCCCCTTGTGCCGTCCAAATAAAAACAAAAAAAAGGGAAATTTCCGTGACTCGAACACAAGCTCTCCCTTGCTCCTTGGTGGCGTCACATGTAGCTCTTAAGTGGGCTTGCTTTGCCACTTATCCAAGGCCTAATTAGTGTTAATAATACCCACATTTATTCTTATAACACCACTTACCAAGGCTCCCTTCTTTTAAAAGTTAAAAACTAAAATTTCCTACCAAATCGAGCCAACACAAAGCCTTAAATTGATCATTATTATTCCATAATTAATGACACAGCAGTTCATAACAAGAAAAATAGTCAAATTCCAAATAACCCCATTTTTGGGATGTTACACATAGACTTTAAGTTCATACACAAAAGAGGTACCCAAAATATCGACGATAGTGTGATGAGCTTCAACGATGATCCCTGAGCACGAGATGAACACCCAAAAGAGGTTACAATACACAAACAACCAAAATCAAAGTAAGCTTTCATAGCTTAGTAAGTTTTAAGCATTTAACTCACACATACGCTTTATCATGATTTAATAAATTATTTCATTTACAACTTCCTTACCGAATAGTCAAACATACTAGAATAGATTTCATAACAACATTATATGCATATATAAATATGTATATATCCATACACCACCTTCACATGATAAAATAAATAGCATATGCCTCTTTTACTTACCAAATTTCTACTTACATTTCAAGCCACCATCAATCACAAGTTGTTATAAATAATACATACCTTTTGGTTATTTACCTCTCCAACCTTAACCACCCGAGCATAACATATGATTGTATACTCGAACATTTTATTATCCTTATCAACATTAATAATACGAGTCTATTAAAAAGCATCAAACTCGTATATCTGCATAAGAATTTAGTAACGATCGCACACATAGTGCCGTTACTTTTTAACATTTCGCACACTTAGTGCCAAGTTTCCGTAACGATCGCATTAATCGAAAGTGCCGTTATTTTTGAAAATTCGCACACATAGTGCCTTATAACCGACTTCTCAAGACACTTAGTGCTCGGCTATAAGCTCGCACACTCAGTGCCTTTCATAACCTGTTATTCATTTGAATGTACACTTACATATACAAGATCCAATCCACGACTTCACATATAAACGCATACACATAGGTATAACTTTATTATTTTCTATCCAAGTCTATATCATATTCGGCCAAGACATTTTCATGTAACTAAAATTTCCTTTAGGTATATTCATATCCTAGTTTAGTATCCCTCATATCTATTTGCATCATTAACATGTAAATATCCATTTCATGCAATTAAATCCAACCTCCAAGCAACCTCACATTCGGCCGAATTATACCAAGTTCATACACACATTCGGCAATGTGACATTTAACATACTTACTTCCATTTAATGAAGGCATATAATATATAATAAAATTCGATTTAACTAAATTTCTTAAAACTTACTTTGGAAATCGACGGATTAGGGTTTCCCGGCTATTCGTTCAATTTCGCCTTTCTCCGATCCAATCTCGTGTCTTTATGTTCTCGATCTAAATAAATTCCAAATTAAATTCATTCAAAGATATTTTCATTCGTTTTAATACAAAAAATCACATAAATGGGCAAATTACTATTTTTCCCCTGACATTTACAATTTTTGCAATTTAGTCCCTAATACACAACTCACAAATTACTCAAAATTTGGCTACCATTCTTTAGAGTTGAATTTTCCTAGGGACTATATAAGTCCATATTTCTCATAAATTTTGCAATTTAACCCTCCAAAATAATATTTTCACAAATTAAACTTAATTAGCTAAATTCATCAAAAACTCAAGAACAAAATATGTTCATCTAGCTCCAATCTTTCATTTAACACCATAAATCATCACAAATCTCAACATATCATCCATGGCATATCTCACAAACATCACTAATGCACAAAAGTAATACATGGGCTTGATAGTAGAGTGAACAACAATCTCAAAAATACAAAAATCATCAAAAATCTAAAGCCAAAACTTACCTAATTTTGCTTGATGAGTGCCGAAACCCTTGTTTGTTTTTCTCTTTTTTTTTCTCTTTTGGTTTCGGTCAAGAGGAGATAAAATGATGAACATGCAATGGCTTTCTTTTTTTTTATGTTTTGTTATATTATGCTTATAAAATATATTATAACATTAATATATATTTAACACATAAAACAAACATATAATATATATAATAAAGCCATATTGCCGTCCACTATAATTATAATAGGGGTTATTGCAACATAAAACCCCTTTATTAAAAAGACGCATTGATTTAACCTTTCAATCAAGCAAATAGCTAATTTCACCACTCATGCAATTTAATCTTTTTTCTTGAATTGAACATACAAACAGTCAAATTATCCCACGATATTTTAACACATGCTCAAACATATATCAGAGATATCAAATATAATATTAAAATATTTTTCCAACTAGGATTCGTGGTCCCGAAACCACTATTCCGATTAGGGTCATAATCGAGTTGTTACACATAGTTCGATTCGAGCTTTGCTTGGTATTGTGGCCATGCATGATTTGGAGCTTGAGCAGTTAGATGTAAAAATTGCATTTTTGCATGGATAACTTGAGGAAGATATTTACATGCAACAACCAGAGGGTTTTACAGTCTCAGAAAAAGCAGACTATGTTTGCTTGCTGAAAAAGTCCCTTTACGATTTGAAACAGTCACCAAGACAGTGGTACAAGAGGTTTGATTCTTTTATGACTTCTCATGATTTTAAAAGAAGTAGTTTTGATAGCTGTGTTTACTTTAAGAAAAATAGTGATGGTTCTTTTGTGTATCTACTTCTTTATGTTGATGACATGTTGATAGCAACAAAAGATAAAGGAGAGATAAGAAAGGTCAAAGCCCAAATAAGTGAAGAATTTGAGATGAAAGATTTGGGACCAGCAAAGAAGATACTTGGTATGGAGATTCTTAGAGATAGAAAAGCAAGTAAATTGTACCTAAGTTAGAAGGGGTATATTGAGAAAGTTCTTTGCAGGTTCAATATGCAGAGTGCTAAGCATGTTTGTACTCCTTTAGCAGCCCATTTCAGACTTTCATCGGCTTTGTCTCCATAATCAGATGATGAGATTGAGTACATGTCACATGTTCCATACTCTAGTGCAGTGGGATCTCTCATGTATGCTATGGTTTGTTCACGTCCAGATTTATCATATGCAGTCAGTGCAGTTAGCAGATACATGGTGAATCCCGGTAAAGAACATTGGAAAGTAGTTCAGTGGATTTTAAGATACTTACGAGGTACTACTGATGTTTGCTTACAGTTTGGAAGAACTAGAGATGGAGTCATTGGGTATGTTGATGCTGATTTTGCTGGAGACCTTGATAGAAGAAGATCTCTCACTGGTTATGTCTTTACAATCGGAGGTTGTGCAATCAGTTGGAAAGCTACTTTGCAAACTACAGTCGCTTTGTCTACCACTGAAGCTGAGTACATGGCGATTACTGAGGCTTGTAAAGAAGCTATTTGGTTGAAGGGACTCTTTAGTGAGCTTAATGAAGACCTTCAAATCAAGACAAAGATTTTGCGATACCAAAGTGCCATCTTCCTTACAAAAGATCAAATGTTTCATGAGAGAACAAAACACATTGATGTTCGGTATCATTTTGTTCGTGATATTATTGCTCGTGGTGATATTATTGTGAGAAAAAATAGTACTCATGAAAATCCTGCAGATATGATGACTAAGTCACTTCCTATAACCAAGTTTGAGCATTGCTTAGACTTGGTTGGTGTTCATTGTTGAAGTTAAACCCTTAAGGGGTTTTATGGAAGAGGTGGAGAACTTGTTCGTTGAGAGTTCGCGATGAAGAACTTGTTTATTTAGAATTCGTGTCAAGGTGGAGATTGTTAGAATTAAGTGACCCGAATCCTTATTTAAATAAAATACAATGGTAAAATAAAATAAAAGAAGAATCCCTATAGAACTACACTTCTTTTATTTTATTTTAAATAAGGTTTTTTAAACCTTATTAAACTCCATCTATTGGATATTGATTAGAATGAGTTTCAATCTTACTACACTCCTATTAGAATATGGCTTTACAAGCCTATAAATAGATTTAGTCTATTCCTCTTGTAAATTGATTCGAATTCGACATAGTGAATTTTCTTCTCCTCTGCCCGTGGTTTTTTTCCCGAAAGGGTTTCCACGTAAAATCTGTGTGTTCTTTATTTTTTATTTCTCTTTTCTTTGTGATATATTTGTCATTATCGACGTTATATTTTTCATAGTAAATAAAAATTAAACAACTATGAAACGAAATATAAAACAATTCAAAATAGAATAGAATAAACCAATTTGATATAAGGCTTTAGTATCAAGTACCACATCAATTTCGGTTTTGAAATAATTTATAGATTATGGATACTTTTTCTCTTGATGATAAGTCGATTAAAATGATCAAGGAATAACCTCAAATCACTAATCTTTCCTTAGTCATAAATTAATTATGGAAACAACCCGACAATTAACTTTTGTCAAATGAACAACTTTAATAACAATTCTTACAATTTGATTCATTGACTTCCTTGCGAAGAGAAGAACTCGACTATAACCAATGAATTCATCTGCGCTCATCATTTAAATTAGATTGCTTAATCTCATAGTGTAACCCCACTGTATGCCTAATCGAACCATGCTAACTTATTCTTCGATTAAAATAAGATAAAAAATTATGAATCAAGTTATTGTCACCAACTGTATATTATTTCAAGCATCGAATAAGGGATTCTTCTTAGGACAATGTTGAGAATAATATTAAGAGATGATCTTATTGATCTCGGAATTGAAAAAAACGCTACCAAATTAAAAAGGGTAGTAGAGTATGGTCTTTGGAATATTCCAGTTCTAACACCGAACTTTTATCCACCATTGACTAGATTAGAATTTAGCTACATATAATGGTAGGTTTACTAAAGAATTAATAGAAGAAACTTTTAATAAAATTAAGAAGAAAAACAAAGTTTAAAAAAAATGGCAAGAAGTAAGTCCTGCCAAAGTAAAAGTCACGATTAAAGTGAAGCCAAATTTCGCTTTGTGCGTTTTTTCTTAGATAAAAATTGTACTTTTCGAAACCATTTTTTTTTAAACGGGGATCGACTTTAAAAACGAAAATGGAGTCGCCACCAATCTTTTTTTTTAAAGTGTGATTGGGTCACTTTATAAAATATTTGGTCTATGAATTTTAAGAAAACGGGCCCGGGAGTCGGTTACGTACGAGGAAGGATTAGCACCCTCATAGCGCCCAAAATTGGTACCAGATTGATTAGTCATTGCCCTAATGTCGAAAATTCGAAAAGATTTGAAAACATAATTTCTTTAAAAATTTGAACAATTTGTGTGGGAATTGGAGATTCCTCTGTTCCAAAAGCATGCAAACATCACATCCAGCACGTTAGGACGTGATGTTTTAAACTCTCGTAACCAAAATTATCTCATGATTTACAAATTTCATTAAAAGGATATTTAGTTATTTGGACGAACGAAAAACCGAAACCCAGCACGTTAGGGCACAATATCTCGAACTTCCAAACACGAAACATTGCCTTATTTTCTGAAATCCTTATCCCGAGATAACAAAACGTCATATCCAGTGAGTTAGGACACAACAATTTTGAATTCTCGAAAATAAATCTTTAAAAAAAAGAAAATAACAAGTTCTTTGGACTCGAAGAGAAAAATCGAAACCCAGTAAGTTAGGGTACGATTTCTTTCGAACCTTAGAACGCAGAGGATTTGCTTATTTTGAAAATCGAATAAAATATGATGTGATTTTATAATAAAATGGGGAATGAATTATAATACGCATGCATAATAGAGTGAAATGAGAGAAACAAATATAAATTACAATAATATATAAAAATTAAAACGAATAAAAATAATAATTTTAAAAAAATGACAAAATAAAAACGAAAACAAAGGTTAATAATAAATAAATAAACAAATAGATACTATGTACAATAATAAAAAAATAAAATAATAGTAATAACAAAATAATAATAATAAATTATAATGGAAATATATTAATTGTAATGACACGAAATTGGGCCTAGTAGGATTGGGCCCATTGGACCTTGAGCGTAGAAGCGTTTTAAAATTTATGGGAATTTGAGAACGGCATTATTTCAAGTTGGACTTATTAGGAGGGTGATTTTGGAAAGTTACGAGGTTTCTAGGAAGTTACGGGTTCAAGTTAGGCTATAGGTAAATTTTTGTATTTGAGCACTTAAGGGGAAAAGGCAAGTGGCATCAAGGCTTAAGGTAATAAGTGTGTATTTTGCTAGCATAAGAGAGCATATGGCAAGGAGGTTAAGGCATCAAGTGGAGAGCATGGAGGAAGGGGTTCAAATCCCATCTTTTGCAAATTTTGGATTTATTTTTGTGCTATTCATCCAAAGTGTCGGTCAAGGCTTTAATAAGGTAAGAAAGACTTTTAATTTGGGAAAGATGGCTAAGAAATATGGTATGGAGGAAGATAAGGGTTGATGATGGAAAGAATCAAAAAGAAAAGGCATGTGAAGGGAACATGTTGGCTTATAGTGTGGAAGGTGTTTTGGAAAGATTTTTATTTGGTCAATGCTCATCTTTTGGAAAAGATGATACATGGTTTTAGTTAAGGGAAAGAGGGGAGCCGAATTTCTCTAGCTCTCCTTGCATTTTCACATCTTTGGGGTCATTTCTTTTCCTTTCTAAATATTTTGGTTCTTTTGATTGCATTTCCTCTTGACCGAAACTTCAATTTGCCTATTGACTTCTACTCTTTTCTTTTCAAACATTCTCTTTTATACACCATAACCTGAAACATCAACTTCATCTCATAGCCAAAACTTGGTTCTTGTGGTTACCGAAGCTTCTTTGTCTTCTCGGGTTTTCGGTGGTTGTAAGGCCGAATCTATTCTTTACTACTTCCATCTTCTTGGTTCTCTTGGTGTGGGCCGAATCGGTAGAGTGTTAGCTTACACTCTCATCATCTTTCTAGCCTTAAGGAAATCGATAGAAGGGGATCTATTATTGTCAAGGCAAGAGATTCGCCATGGTTCTTTTTTATCTTTTTCGTTGATCGGTTAGTTTGCTAAACGGTATAGAGGTGATGACTAATCGTTTATTTTTAGGGACCAAATCGCTCGATCACCTATCCCTCGTAATAAGAGACTCGGATTGTTGGTAAGTGATATAGATTTTTAATCAATCGCAATACTTGGTTGAAGTTGAAAATTGGGCTTTGGACTAATTGTTAACCGATTGTACCTTTAAGTGCCGCGGAGAGTATCGTGTTACGGATTCCGAATAAGGTGTGTAAATCCCGTACCCTTCCGAATACCTATTTGAAATGGTGTGTATTCTCATACCTCTCTGAAAGTTTGCATGAAATGTTCTGTGGTTCAGTCGAAATACCGAAGAAAATCGGAAACCGGCATCTGTGACCACTCGGGCGTGCGTATATTCGTAGTGGTAACCATATTTTTGCAATGAAACAGTTTGGTCAGCAGGAGTGACGTGATTTTGAAAAATCACGAAAAATAGGATAAAGGGAGTTAGAAAGTGAAAAAGATATCAAAATAAAGCTTACTGTGTCTATTTTTATATGAAAGAAACAGAGGAGGAAGAGGAATTGTATATTCTGTGATATCTTAATTTTAGTGAGACTGGTTCTGATTGACTTCGTGGTTCCCTATTCTGTCTTGGAAAAATCGTTTAAAATTGTGCAAAGTGAATTATGAGTTATAAGTTATATGTATGGATTCCTTAGTGAGCCTATTATCAATAGAAACAAGTGGGAGCAACATATGAAAACCGTACAGTGAGATATTTGAATTTTGGGTAAGAGAGGTCAGAACTGTTGGTCAGTGAAACAAGGGAATCTTTAATGAATAAACTGTACTAAACGGCTAAGCCAAAAATTCTGGAAAATTTGTAGTAAGAAGATATATGAGTCTAGTTTCAAGGAAAATTTGCAGATCTAAATTTCGAGTTTCCTAACTCGAGTTATAGTCAATTTAGTCAGTATGACATAAATGGACAGTTTCGATTTTTATGCCTCACATTAGTAGTTAAGTCTAGGTTGCGGAATTACCATAATACCCTTAGAGGGTAAATTACCGAAATACCCCTGGGTTACGAGATTACCAAATTACCCTTAGTGGGTATGATTTTCGAATTACGAAAATGCCCTTATGGGCCGAATTATGAAAATGCCCTTATGGGCCGAATTACGAAAATGCCCTATGGGTCAAAATTACGAAAATGCCCCTATAGGCCGATTTGATAGAATGCCATAATGGGTCGATCTGATATATGGTCTTAATGGGCTGATTTGCAAGTGCTACAATGGGCCAAATTTTTGTAATGAATCTTTGAATTAATTATTGTTGTTTATATTTGTAAATATCATGATTTGCTATGTATGATGCATTTACATAATTTTGCATGGGATGGGAAAATGTTGAAGAGAAGTGATTCCGGTGGCACTGCCACAAAAATGTTTGTTAATATGATACTCTGATTCTGGTGGCTCGGCCACAATCAAAATTTGTTATAAATGGCATAATGCCTGCGATTGGTGTGTTTGGCGGGGTGGGTTGACTTGATCCCCACAGGTGTGATGGGATGGTACGGGTGGTATGTAGCGGATGGATTATTAGGTTGGTTTGAGATTGCATTACATTCATATGATATATTTGATACATTATTATGTAAAAAGGGGCTTAGGCCCAAAATTATTGCTATATGGGTTCGAGCCCGGTGGATGACTGATGTAAGGGGATTTCACACTCGAGTTCTTGTAACTCACTCCCCTTTTCTTAACCCTTGTAGGTAATGCTCAGTGATGTGGACTTGGGCCATGGATGACTCGGTGGAAGCCATACTTCAGAAATGGTGTTTTATTTTGAACTTTAAATTTCTATTTCCGTTCACTTTACTATTTTGGGTTTTTTTTTATGTTGTAATAAGGCCTCTGGAGTATTTTATTATTTGCTTTATGGTTGTTATACTTATTATTTTGCTTAAATTGTTTAAAATGAGAATTTTCTAAAAACTTAAATAAAGGTTTTCCAAAATCGATTAACAAATAGATTCAAAATAAACTTTTGTAAATATTTTAACACGGAAGTTTTCACTCGAACTTTCAAACGATATTTTTAAAAGACACAGTTTTATAGATCATTAGTTCAAATTTTTTATTTCTCAATTAACTTTCGAGGATTAGTAGTATTTTATCAAATATTTCTAATTAAACATGTTTTCTTGATTATAACAAAATAATATCTATTTTAGTACAAATCAAAAGGGATTTAACAGGTTTTTCTCATGTGACATGTCAGATCCGGTCATAATGCATGGGCCGGGTTTGGGGTGTTACATTTTATGGTATCAGAGCCCGATTGCAAAACTCGGCTGTGGTTTGGGTTCAAAAGTGTTTTCAAAGCCGTTTAAAATTTTAAATTATACATGTATGTTCTAAAGGAAGTATGGCACCACGGGTATCCGGTACCAAGTCAAGTAAGTTTATGTTTTCAATTTATGATTATTGTGGTATGACTGTAGAAATACTTTAGAAATTCTAGCTTTAGGAGCTGAACTTATAGAGATTGATACTTTAGGATGCGTTTTGCGAAAACAACTTTACTTCCTATACTCCATAAAACATTGTTTAATAAACACTGAAATAGTATACTGATTCATAAAACTCGTAATAAGATTAAGTCGACATTAGTGAACATGAGCGCTAGAAGACGTGGGACGCGATGAGACGTGGGCGTGGTAGAGGTGAGGTGCTAGGGCTAGATCTTCAAAGACATCGGGGCGAGTTCAGAAAGGAAGGTGTTGGCATTGCCAGTGGCTGAGACGGAGTCTTATGACCGAGCTGGAATTGATGAGCTAACTCAGCTAGTTAGGGAGCTTGTGGAGGAGGTTAGAGAAATTGGTCGAACACTTCGACTTGGGCGCGTGGACTGTAAGAAGAAATTAGATCGCGGTTCTCTAGGGCCGCATCTCGCTCGTGAAGCGTGTTAAGGCACGTCCAAACTTTCGGCTTGCGATTATTGCGAAGGCGTCATCGGGAGAATCTTTGGAGGAGGTCAGGATCATGCTTGAGATGCGGGTCTAAGGAGCATAAGGCTCGGGATTGTTTCATCACCATCAAGTTAGGTATGTTTTGGTTGGACGTGATGATTGAATGTAGAAAATTTTAGGTATAAGTGGTAGATAACTGCTTGCTTCTGTGGTTAGGTGTTTGGTTGTGTGAAAGAGGATTCAAGATTATGTTAAAAGTACATTAGTGTTTTTAAGATCAGAGTGCGCAGCGAAAGCATAGTGGTGTGATTTGAGCGATGCGTTTAGTAGTTGGTTGGAAATTTCGAGGACAAAATTTCTTTAAGGAGGGTAGAATTGTAACGACCCGAAATTGGGCCTAGTAGGATTGGGCCCATTGGACCTTGAGCGTAGAAGCGTTTTAAAATTTATGGGAATTTGAAAACGGCATTATTTCAAGTTGGACTTATTGGGAGGGTGATTTTGGAAAGTTACAAGGTTTCTAGGAAGTTACGGGTTCAAGTTAGGCTATAGGTAAATTTTTGTATTTGAGCACTTGAGGGGAAAAGGCAAGTGGCATCAAGGCTTAATGTAATAAGTGTGTATTTTGCTAGCATAAGAGAGAATATGGCAAGGAGGTTAAGGCATCAAGTGAAGAGCATGGAGGGAAGGGGTTCAAATCCCATCTTTTGCAAATTTTGGATTTATTTTTGTGCTATTCATCCAAAGTGTCGGTCAAGGCTTTAATAAGGTAAGAAAGACTTTTTAATTTGGGAAATATGGCTAAGAAATATGGTATGGAGGAAGATAAGGGTTGATGATGGAAAGAATCAAAAGAAAAAGGCATGTGAAGGGAACATGTTGGCTTATAGTGTGGAAGGTGTTTTGGAAAGATTTTTATTTGGTCAATGCTCATCTTTTGGAAAAGATGATACATGGTTTTGGTTAAGGGAAAGAGGGGGAGCCGAATTTCTCTAGCTCTCCCTTGCATTTTCACATCTTTGGGGGTCATTTCTTTTTCCTTTCTAAATATTTTGGTTCTTTTGATTGCATTTCCTCTTGACCGAAACTTCAATTTGCCTATTGACTTCTACTCTTTTCTTTTCAAACATTCTCTTTTATACACCATAACCGAAACATCAACTTCATCTCATAGCCGAAACTTGGTTCTTGTGGTTGCCGAAGCTTCTTTGTCTTCTCGGGTTTTCGGTGGTTGTAAGGCCGAATCTATTCTTTGCTACTTCCATCTTCTTGGTTCTCTTGGTGTGGGCCGAATCGGTAGAGTGTTAGCTTACACTCTCATCATCTTTCTAGCCTTAAGGAAATCGATAGAAGGGGATCTATTATTGTCAAGGTAAGAGATTCGCCATGGTTCTTTTTGATCTTTTTCGTTGATCGGTTAGTTTGCTAAACGGTATAGAGGTGATGACTAATCGTTTATTTTTAGGGACCAAATCGCTCGATCACCTATCCCTCGTAATAAGAGACTCGGATTGTTGGTAAGTGATATAGATTGTTAATCAATCGCAATACTTGGTTGAAGTTGAAAATTTGGCTTTGGACTAATTGTTAACTGATTGTACCTTTAGGTGCCGCGGAGAGTATCGTGTTACAGATTCCGAATAAGGTGTGTAAATCCCGTACCCTTCCGAATACCTATTTGAAATGGTGTGTAATCTCATACCTCTCTGAAAGTTTGCATGAAATGTTCTGTGATTCGGTCGAAATACCGAAGAAAACCGGAAACCGGCATCCATGACCACTCGGGCGTGCGTATATTCGTAGTGGTAACCATATTTTTGCAATGAAACAGTTTGGTCAGTAGTAGTGACGTGATTTTGAAAAATCACGAAAAATAGGATAAAGCGAGTTAGAAAGTAAAAAAGATATCAAAATAAATCTTATTGTGTCTATTTTTTTATGAAAGAAACAGAGGAGGAAGAGGAATTGTATATTCTGTGATATCTTAATTTTAGTGAGACTGGTTCTGATTGACTTCGTGGTTCCCTATTCTGTCTTGGAAAAATCATTTAAAATTTTAAAAAGTGAATTATGAGTTATAAGTTATATGTATGGATTCCTTAGTGAGCCTATTTTCAATAGAAACAAGTGGGAGCAACATATGAAAACCGTACAGTGAGATATTTGAATTTTGGGTAATAGAGGTCAGAACCGTTGGTCAGTGAAACAAGGGAATCTTTAATGAATAAACTGTACTAAACGGCTAAGCCAAAAATTCTGAAAAAATTGTAGTAAGAAGATATATGAGTCTAGTTTCATGGAAAATTTACGGATCTAAATTTCGAGTTTCCTAACTCGAGTTATAGTCAATTTAGTCAGTATGACGTAAATGGACAGTTTCGATTTTTATGCCCCACATTAGTAGTTTAGTCTAGGTTGCGGAATTACCATAATACCCTTAGAGGGTAAATTACTGAAATACCCCTGGGTTGCGAGATTACCAAATTACCCTTAGTGGGGAAGATTTCCGAATTACGAAAATGCCCTTATGGGCCGAACTACGAAAATGCCCTTATGGGCCGAATTACGAAAATGCCCTATGGGTTGAAATTACGAAAATGCCCCTATGGGCCGATTTGATAGAATGCCTTAATGGGCCGAATTGCAAAGTGTTATAATGGGCCGATTTATCGTAACAAATCTCTGGATTAATAATTGTTGTTTATATTTGTAAATATTATGCTTTATTATGTATGTTGCATTTACATATTTTACATGGGATGGGAAAAATGTTGAAGAGAAGTGTAGCCTGGTGGCTTTGCCACAAATATTATGAAAAGCAGTTTGACTGCAACGATACATTTTGGTTCTGGTGGCTCTGCCACAAATTCTGATAATGGCTATGTGCCAACCTAAATATGGCTTTGTGCCATCGTGATTATGGCTTTGTGCTAAACGTATTTACCTGGGGCTATGTGCCTAACATATGAATTAACGACTCTATGTCGATCATTTTTACCAAGGCTGTGTGCCGATTATATTACCGTATATGATATTCTGGTGGCTCTGCCACAATCTGTATAGTGGCTATGCCACGCATAATTATGACTCTGGTGGCTCAGCCACAAATATTATGAAATGGCATCTTGCCTGTGAATTAAATGGCATCTTGCCTGCGAACTATTATAAATGGCAACTTGCCTGCGATTGGTGTGTTTGGCGGGGTGGGTTGACTTGATCCCCACAGGTGTGATGGGATGGTACGGGTGTTGTGTAGCGGATGGATATCTAGGATGAGTTGGGATGCATTCATTCATACCATTTTAAATATTGTTATGTAAATGGGCTTAGGCCCAAGATGATGCCATATGGGTTTAGGCCCGATTTGTTATATTGCCCCTAATGGGCCGATTTGTTATATTGCCTTAATGGGCCGATTTGTTATATTGCCTTAACGGGCCGATTTGATATATTGCTTAAATGGGCCTATTTGATATATTGCCATAATGGGCCGATCTGATATATGGTCTTAATGGGCTGATTTGCAAGTGCTACAATGGGCCGAATTTTTGTAATGAATCTTTGAATTAATTATTGTTGTTTATATTTGTAAATATCATGATTTGCTATGTATGATGCATTTACATAATTTTGCATGGGACGGGAAAATGTTGAAGAGAAGTGATTCGGTGGCAATCGCCACAAAAATGTTAGTTAATATGATACTATGATTACGGTGGCTCGCCACAATCAAAATTTGTTATAAATGGCATAATGCCTGTGATTGGTGTGTTTGGCAGGGTGGGTTGACTTGATCCCCACAGGTGTGATGGGATGGTACGGGTGGTGTGTAGCAGATGGATTATTAGGTTGGTTTGGGATTGCATTACATTCATATGATATATTTGATACATTATTATGTAAAAAGGGGCTTAGGCCCAAAATTATTGCTATATGGGTTCAGGCCCAGTGGATGACGGTAAGGGGATTTCACACTGAGTTCTTGTAACTCACTCCCCCTTTTTCTTAACCCTTGTAGGTATTGCTCAGTGATGTGGACTTGGGCCATGGATGACTCGGTGGAAGCCATACTTCAGAAATGGTGTTTTATTTTGAACTTTAAATTTCTATTTCAATTCACTTTACTATTTTGGGTTTTTATTTTATGTTGTAATAAGGCCTCTTGAGTATTTTATTATTTGCTTTATGGTTGTTATACTTATTATTTTGCTTAAATTGTTTAAAATGAGAATTTTTAAAAAACTTAAATAAAGATTTTCCAAAATCGATTAACAAATGGATTTCAAAATAAACTTTTGTAAATATTTTAACACGGAAGTTTTCACTCGAACTTTCAAACGATATTTTTAAAAGACACGGTTTTATAAGATCATTAGTTCAAATTTTTGATTTCTCAATTAACTTTCGAGGATTAGTAGTATTTTATCAAATATTTCTAATTAAACATGTTTTCTTGATTATAACAAAATAATATCTATTTTAGTACAAATCAAAAGGGATTTAATGAGTTTTCTCATGTGACATGTCGATCCGGTCATAACGTATGGGCCGGGTTTGGGGTGTTACATTAATAAATAAATAAAAAATAATATTAGCAATAATAAAATAAAAGTAATAAAGAAAATAATGATAAGAGTAATAGCAAAAATAAAATAGTATTAATAATAATAAAATAATGTAAGGATATTAAAATTAATAGTAATAATAATATAAAAATAATAGTAGTAGTAAAATAAAAATATATTAATAATAATAATAATAATAATATACAAATAATAATAAAAACAAAAATAGAGATAATGAAAATAGTAATAATAATGGTGATACTAAAATAATAATAATAATAATAATAATAATAATAGATATAATAATAATAGTAAATATAACTATAGTAATAATATATATATAAAAATAATGATCATAATAAAAATAATAATAATAATACAAATGAATATAATGATAATTGTAAGGTTAAAAATAAAATGATAATAATAATAACATTAAAGTAATAATTATAATAGTCAAATAATAATGATGTTAATGATAAAAAAAAGAAATTAATAATGAAATAAAAAAATCACAAAAGAAAATAAAAAAAGGATAAAATTGAACTTAAAATAAAAATTTGGGGTTAATTTTAAAGAAAATAAAAGGAGATGGGCCTTATTGAACGCGCACACAACAAGGGAAGACCAAATGAGGAAATATTCCCTCCCTCCAAAACGCACAGCAGCAGGGAGGACCTAATTGAAAACCGTTGTAAATTATCGGGCAAAATTAAAGATAAAATAAACTTAATTTAAAAAACAAAAAATGCGGAAGGGCTCGATGCGCAAATAGCCCATTTTAAAATAAAACACGATGATCCTTCGGGTTGGATCGGGTCGGATTTTGGGTAAAGGCCAAACGGCGCCGTTTTGATGCTTATTACCCTAAGCCAAAACGACGTCGTTTTGATATTTCTATATAAGTAAAAGAAATTTTAAAAATCATTTTTTCTTCATTCCTAAAAAAATCAGAGAGAACTCTCTCTTGCTGGGCGATTTTCGGCGCTACCCTCCACCGTCCGCCGCCATCTGTTTTTTTTTTAGTAAAAAATTTAAAAAATCATTTTTTCTTCATTCCTAAAAAGTAAGTTTTTTTTTTAGTTTTTTTATATTATTTTATTATTATATATATTATACATATATAAAAGAAAAACAAAATTTGAATATGTTTATATGCTGTTTCGAAAAGGAAAAAAATGAAAAATAAAAAATGTACTCGTAAATGAAAAAAGAAAAATAAAAAAAACCTTTGTTGATTTGGGATTATTTTTGTATCTCTCTGTGTATTCTCTGCCTTTTTTCTGTAAAATCCCCCCCCCGTTACAGGTTTATTAGGGTTATTTATAACCCTAAAAATAAACTAGAAATAAATACAAAGATTTCTTTCTGTTTTTGCTATTTTCTTTCTTTCCTTTTGTTGTTTGTTCTTTCCCTGTTTGCAGATCAATGACGCAAAGCGCGGTGATGACTAGGCGCGACTTGTGGCGCGGTTAGGGGCCTCGGCGCAAAGGAAGGCTGCTGGGTATCGAGGCTGGTGTGTTTGCGGTGCAAAGGCTTGCGGGGCCTAGGGTTTCAGAAACCCTAGGCCACTGAAACTTGTTTAAGTTTTTGGGCCCTTTTGGGCCGTTTGTACCTGGGTCTAGGACTTAGGTTTAGTTTGGGCTACTGGGTAGTTTAGTATTTTGGGCCAGGGTGTATTCGGGTAATGGGTTTTGGTTTGTAGGTTGTAATTGGGTTAATCGGGTTTGGGTAGTTTATTGGGCTTTGTAAAAATGGACTGTAAAAACATTGGTTTTTTATTTTTTATTATTTTGGAATGGGCCCGGGCAAAATGGGTTATTACAGCTACCCCTCTTTGCTCATTTTCGAGAAATGAGAATAGAGCAAAGACAATAGAAGAACCAATTTTGCCCGGTCTTGGTCGAGCCTCGACTTATTGGTCCTCGACTTCTTCAAATGGCTTCCAACTCCACTGCAATGGTATTGGCACTTCATCTTGATTCCAAATAAATCTGATAGTTTCAATCTGCTTCACTGTAACTTCAAGAAGACAAAATATGCTATCTTTAGTCTGTTCTACTGCAACTCAGGGAGATCAGACTAATGTCTTCGATCTGCTTCACTGCAATCTCAGGAATGCCAGATCTACAATCTTCAATCTGTTCCACTGCAAACTCAGGGATGCCAGACTGATGTCCTCGATCTGCTTCCTACAACTTTAGGAATGCCAAATCTGATATCTTCAATCTACTCCACTGCAAACTCAGGGATGCGGATCGATGTCTTCGATCCGCTTCGCGCAACCGGGAATGCGGATCGCTATTTTAATCTGCTCCCTGCAAACTCAGGGATGCCAGACTGATGTCTTCGATCTGCTTCCTACAACTTCAGGAATGCCAGATCTACTATTTTAATCTGCTCCCTGCAAACTCAGGGATGCCAGATTGGTATCTTCGATCTGCTTCACTGCAATCTCAGGAATGCCAGATCTACAATCTTCAGTCTGCCCCACTACTATCTCGAGAGGACAAAATCTAAACTTTTCAATATGCTTCCTTACTATATTAGGAAGACTTCAATCTTCAGTTTGCTCCACTACCATCTCGGGGGAACAAAATCTGAACTTTTCAATTTGCTTCCTTACTATCTCAAGAAGACTTCAATATTCAGTTTGCTCCACTACCATCTCGAGGGAACAAAATCTGAACTTTCCAATTTGCTTCCCTATTATCAGGAAGACTTCAATATTCAGTCTGTTCCACTACCATCTCAAGGGAACAAAATCTGAACTTTCCAATTTGCTTCCCTATTATCAGGAAGACTTCAATCTTCAGTCTGTTCCACTACCATCTCAAGGGAACAAAATCTGAACTTTCAAATTTGCTTCCTTACTATCTCAGGAAGACTTCAATCTTCAGTCTGTTCCACTACCATCTCAAGGGAACAAAATCTAAACTTTCAAATTTGCTTCCTCACTATCTCAGGAAGACTTCAATCTTTAGCCTGCTCCACTACCATCTCGAGGGAACAAAATCTGAATTTTCAAATCTCATGAAGACTTCAATCTTCAGTTTGCTCCACTATCATCTCTAGGGAAAAAAATCTGAACTTTCCAATTTGCTTCCTTACTATCTCAGGAAGACTTCAATCTTCAGCCTGTTCCACTACCATCTCGAGGGAAATAAGACTGATGGCTTAAATCTACTCCGCTGCTTCATAGAGATAAAATTCGACGTTCGATCTTGTTCCACTACTGCTTAGGGTGACAAGATCTACAATCTTCGACCTATTCCCCTGCTGGTCAGGGAGATAGGACTGGTGAATTCACCGATGTTGCTACACCGTCCTCTAGGGGACATGACCTGTAGACTCGAATGTATTATGGACGACATTTGCATGAATGCAGAATGTCATGAGAATGATCCCTTTTAAATGTAAAATGATTAGGACGCAATGATCAGAATGAATCAAATGTTCCTAACTAAATGATATTATGGATGACATTTGCATGAATGCAGAATGTCATGAGAATGATCTCTCTCTTCTTTTTTAATGTACAATAATTAGGATACAATGATCGGAATGAATCAAATGCTCCTAATTGGAAGTGTATGAATGATATTTACATGAGAATGATCCCTTTTTAATGTTTGGGTTGTCATTGCTCATAGTTCATCAAGGTTCGATCACTAATGTGTTACTCTGTTCTCTTGTTCAGCTGGTATCTTTGATAGAAAACCCAAAGAAACGATCATATTTTGCTCAGCAAGCTTGCCCCGCTGTAATTTCAGAGTCCCTTCCCTTGAACCTTAGGACATAAAATTTGTACCTCCCACTGCAACTTCAGGGAAATAACATTTGGTTCCTTCCATCCATCCAGTTACCACTCAGAGGTATGGAATCTTCAATCAACTTGGTCTGTTACATCATCCCCTGGGTGTAATGACCAAATGAATGTAAGGTATCTTTTCTTTTCCTAAGAATGATCCCCTTCTACACTTGGGTTGACATTGCTCGTCACTTGTCGAGATAATATCACTTAACAAAATGTCTTGTATTTTTGTTTAACTAATAAAAATCCAAAAGGGATAATCATCTTTCAATATTTCAAACCCTTAGGCTTGGTGAGTTTTAAACATTAGTCCTGTTTCAAGCTCTTGTATTATTTAGAAGTTTCTAGAGTAATATGCGAAACCCCTTTTATAAAGTATTATTAGCCCACTAATCGTTATTTCAATGCAAAATGCTTAAAAAAGATCATAACAATGGACAAGAAGGAAATTAGGAGCATAGCTCGGAACAAATAAGTTAAACAAAGATAACAAATGCAATCTAGAAGGAAATTTATTTGTAGTGTATTTTGAAACGAATAATTAAAGATAACAAATTTAGAATAGGTAAGATGGGAAACTAGGTGCCCCAGATATCGCAGCCTGAGCTTCTCTGTTCAAACTTCTTGAGGACCATTTTAAGCTCAATATGTGTTTAGGGGATCCGGAGTACTTCGTCGATGCCCCAAAATGTAACATACTTCCTCATTGTTAATTCAAACGTAGCAAGACTACTGTATGCCCCACTTTTGATCAAAATTTGAGCCGCCCTTTTCAGGTTTTCAGCTCAAAACCCCTTTGGTCTCAAAGCACCCTTTGCGGGTTTTTTCCTTGGCCTCTCCTTTTTTCCTTTTCTTTCTTTCTTCTTCTTTTTTTTAAGGTCTCAAGGCGCCCTTTACGGGTTTTCACCTTGGCCTCTCCTTTTAGATGAAATCTGAATTTACTAGCCTAAGCATGTCCTTGCCATACATCTTGGTCAAGGTTAATGATCTTCCAGAACAAGCCTTCTTCACCACATAAGGTTTTTCCAAATTTTGGAATTTATTTTCCTCTGAAGTCCTTTTTAATGCCAGGTCCCCATCATGAAATTCTCTTGGGCAAACCTTTTGTCATAAGCTTGTACCATCCGACCGTGATGAATAACTTTTAGCCTTTTCTTTGATTAGGTTCAATTGGCAAAACTATTTCTATTCCAATGAGAAATGTGTTACCCCAGCGAAGGTTCTAGCCGATGTTCGATAAGACAGAGGGTAAATGGTAACTTCTTTATGTCAATCTTTACAAGTCTCTGTCATCTTTCCTACAATCCTTGTTTTGTTTTTTTTTTGTTTTTTCTTTTTGGCTGCCTTTGTTGCTCTATGATGTGGCGTCTGACCTTTGAACAGACTACAAACTTTGGACATTGTCCTTTTTGGCATTCTTTGTCGGCGCCTGATCCTTTTTTTTTTGGAATTTGATGACTGTCGACTTTCCAATATTGGCATATGAAGCAACATTCACCCTCTTAGTGAAGTAATCGATGACCACAAAAATAATTCAATGTCAACTAGAAGCTTTTTGACAAGATCGGCCCCATAACATCTGTGCCCCACATATAGAAAAGTATGTGAAGAAAATGGAAGAGTCACATAAATCTCGCCTTCTTCAATTCATTATTTGCGGTATAACTGATGCAATCCCCTTCCATGGTAGACCAATAGTGCCCGATCCTCATGTTTAGCCTACGTCTTATTAGCCCAGGCATGTCCTGATATGATCGTGCGAAAACATCTTTGAATTCTTGAAAATAACTCAATGATGTCTCGCTTTAGTTCTGTGATGAGCTAGGCTACAATCTTCACCTCTTTTCTAGGCTCATGATATCCACTGACTCTTTGTAGAGTGAGATCTTTTTTTCATCTTGTTCTACCATTCTTAACAAATCAGAAGATAGGTTACAATCTCCGTCATCTTCAAAGTCCTGAGATCCCTCTAGACACATATCTTACTCAAAAAGGGAGTCAGTAACAACGTCGCTCATGTCGTTGATATCTAGGTACTTAGGTACGAAGGCAAAAAATCCAAAGAATAAATGATTCTAAGGATGATTATCTGTATGGTATGGTCATGAATAAAGAATGAAAGAATATTGTAAAAAACAAAAGAATGTACAGTATGAAATGTAAAGAATGAAGAAAAAAAAATATTTACTTAAAAATATGCATTTTATTGAAATAAAAATTCTGGACATAAGCCTATTCCACAAAAGGATTCTTATTGTCTCTAGGCTTAAGGCAACAAGCACGTTTTGAATATTACTCTAGATTAGTTTTTAAAAATACATGGATTCCTTCCACAGTTCCATTGTTTAAAATCTTCCCAAGTATGTAGGGCTTGGAAACTTTTATTCCCCAATTCTCTCTTCGAATATGTAGTTGATGCTTAGATTCCCCCAACATTCCCATCGAGTCTTTGATCTCCTCAATTTATTATCCATCAAGCCCTGCATTAGGGCCCTGAGCTCGATGCATTCTTGGATCTCCTGCCCCTATCTATCGTGGAACTCGTAACGTTTACCCCTTTAATAGAAAGGTTGGGTAACGAATTTTCTGCACCAGAGGGATCATCGAATTTTACGACACCCAATTTGATGAGTCTTTCGATTATCTTTTTAAAAGCGACGCAGTTCTCGATCGAGTGTCCTGTGATTCCCCCATGGTATTCGCATTGGCCATTTACATCGTACCATTTGGGGTATGGGGGCCGTATTGGCTCTATATAAAAAGGGGATATGACATGTGCGTCAAACAGAATTCGGTACAACTCCCTATACATGATTGGAATGGGTGCGAACTGAGGTTTCTCTGAGTTCAGTCTTGAATTGGGTTCTTGCCTTGGGGAGACCTGATGGCTGGTAGTTACCGTCCTTGGCTGGCTTACTATGATCAGCTCTAAATGGCCCTTGTTATACATTCTCATACTATTCGCTTTATTTTCCTTTTTCTTTGGGGCTTTAAAGTACACTCTCATTTTCCTTTTGTTTTTGCCAGTACAACCGATTTGGCTTGATCATCATCCAGGTTAAAACCTGAACCCATCGGGAAGTTTAATAGGGCCAAAGTATTAGTCTGACATTGGGGTCCAATAATGACAGGCACCCCATGCGAATGCGTGTCTAGTTGAGTCAGGACACCTATTGGGGAATAAACGATGTCTTCATCCTCATCCACACTGTTGACCACTGGGTCACTCCTTTTTTCAAGTCCTCCGGCTAGTAACTGGGCCAGCTGTCCTATCATATTATTTTGGAATTTTAGCATTTGTTCCCGCATTTCTTGTTGAATCTTGGTCAATTGCCCCTGCATCTGTATTTGCATTTGCTCTATTCTCTCCAAACTTTGTTCCATGTTTTCCAGGCTAACTGAAATACTTTTACCTAATTAGAGTCCTTTTGTAAAAGTCTAATGCAAATGATGCAATGTAATGCAAATGCATGGAATGAATGCAAAAGAAAGAGAGGCGTTGATTCTGAATTCAGCTACACTAGAATAACTTTTCTAGAAAATAGATTCCTTTACATAAAACGGATTACATACGAGGCCTTGCCCTCATATTCCAAGCAAAAACATCAATCCCCTTCTTCGCAAAGGTCAAATCTTGCAAACTTCAAATAGATGCCTCCACTTGCTCCTTTTTGCTTGGGCCGCAACTCATTACTCACTTATCCTCGCAATGCTCGTTAGCCTCTTCAAGAAAGCCGAGACGTGGTGATTCCCGAATAGCCTTTGTCATCTTGAATCCTTGGGCAATAAAGTCTTGTATTCCTTCACGGACTATCGGTCTTCTCTCGTTTACTTGGACCATATTTGGACGACCGTATTATAATCCACTTTATCAAAAAATCCATTTTCTCATGACAAACTATTCTATTTAGCAATCGAATTTGAATCAACACCTCTTTTCTATGATGTAAATGCAATGCAACCAAAACAAAACAAAACACGTTAGCACAGGCGAAATAAATAACATAGAACACCTATCTGGGTAACCACTAAGGCTTGGTATAGTTCTACTTAGGGTGAGCCCTTAGGTTTTCTATATGTGGTTTAGCTCTAAAGGGAGGGTACCTGAACCAGCAGATTCCTCGATCCTCACCCATTATAGGCTCATACAGATCGAGTTCAGTTCAGGGGAATACATTTTCCTATGGCCATGTGGAAGTGAAAACTTCACGAAGACATAGGTACAGATGTATCTCGGAAGCAATCCACTAGCCCATGCGGAGGTGAAAACCTCACGAAGGCATAGCTTCTCGCTCCCACTTAAAGGTGCGACCACAACGGTCATGCAATGCAATGTGTGCAAGAAAATAATAATCATATGTTCAAATCAAAATTTTTAAATTTTCACATCAAATTTTTCAAATTTCCGACAAAGGACAGAAAATAATCAATTTTACGGCTTGACTCTCTTAAGTCCCCAGTGGAGTCGCCAAGCTGTCGAAACCATTTTTTAAAGGGTTTTGAAAAACGGGGATCGACTTTAAAAAATGGAAATGGAGTCGCCACCAATCCCTTTTTACTTAGGTGTGATTGGATCACCTTGCAAAATATTTTATTTTAAAACATTGATTTTTGTCCACAAAATACAAGAAAACAGGTTCGGGAGTCGGTTACGTATGAGGAAGGGTTAGGACCCTCATAACGCCCAAAATTTGGTACCTAATTGATAAGATCATGTCCGAATGTTGAAAATTTGAAAAATTTTAAAATATGATCCTTTTTATTAGAAAGAAAACCAAGACTTACCTATTTCAAAGAAATAAAATGTTATACCAGTAAGTTAGGATATAACATCTCACGACTTCGAAGTTAGGCTTTGTAACATCCTAGATTAGGGGTTATGCGTTTGGAGCATAACTCAAGTGCTAGTGGGTTTTAAGGGTATTTAGAGATGTTTTAAGAGTTTTTAAAATTCTAGGATGAAAGGGAAAGCTTTGGAAAATAATTGGATTTTTGGGTTTAAAAGAGGAAACTAGGCAAAGACGCCTTAAAAGAAATTATGTGGGGTTTAGGACATAAGAAATTAATTGGCAAAGTGGCTTGGGGCGCTAAGGAGTAAAGGGGCTTGGGAGGGAAGGGGTTCGAGTGCAGGAATCGCACTTGGGAGTTTTATTTTTGGCGTTAAAGGGAATTGGGCGAGGAAGCCTTAAGGAAAAATTGTGGCGTTTTTGGCATAAAGAGGCCTTGGTGAAGTGGCTATAGGCGCTACTTAAGGCTGGAAATAACGCCATAACAGTCCTGGAGTTCGAGTCTTGGGCGCGGCATAAGCGTGTTTTATTTTTGCAAGTTGGCGTTAAGGGAGAAGGAGGTTTTAAAAGAAAATATGGGGAGTTGATGACACAAAAGAACCAAAGCAAAGAAAGTGGTTGACGCTTATGCAAAGGGAGGTGCAGGAGAGTTCAAGTTCGAGTCCCTGTTGTGAGATAAAGAGTGTTGTTATTTTCGCTTTTTGCGTCAAGAAGAGGGAGCTTGATTAGGTAGGCCTTAAAAGGATAAGTGGGGAGTTTATGTCACAAAGAAACGCCTTGGCGAGTGGCTAGGGCGTTATTGCAGCTTGCTCCATCGGGTCCCATGTTGAACCATGGGGCGGAGTTTTAGTGTTTTATTTTGCATCCTGGCGTTAGAGAGAAGAAGTGGACGGCACTTGGACTTCAATTAGATAGAGATAAGCCTTGTTTTTCTTTTAAATATTTGGCTATATATAGTGGATAAATAAGATTTTATTTTATTTATTTTAGGAGTGTGATAATGTGATAAAGGAGGGGATAAGCTTGGTTAATATTTATTTTCAATATTCCGCTAAAAGTAGGATAATTGTTAATTTATTTATTTTTAGTTTAGATTAGTAGATAGAAGATAATTATTGTTTTATTTTTATTTATTTTAGTTTAATAGGTGATAAGAGAAATATAAGGGATAAAGATTTGTTTAATTCAATTATTTTTGAATGAGGTTTGAAGAGATAAAATAGGAGATTGATTTGGAGTTTGATAAGAGCAAGGATGTAGTAGCCGAATTCTTTATAAGGGGGAGTAATCATCCTTCATATCTTTTTCTTATTTAATTTTCTTTGTACCGAAATTCCCCTACTCTTCTCCTCTTCTTCCTTATTTTCTTTCAACACCAAATTCCTTCCTATTTCTTGAAAGCCGAATGCCCCTTTGCCATTAAGAGTGATAGCCGAATATTTCACCATTATTGGGAGGCTTAGTCGAACCTTGTAAGTGACCATTCTTCTATTTGTATTTTTCTTTTATTAATAACCATAGTCGAATCTCAAAGGAGGTCGTATTCTTTTCCTTCTATCGCAAGTTCTAAAAGCCGGGATCCATTCTCTTTTAGTCTTCGCAAGCAACGATAGTGGAAGCATTAAAGGAGTTTCGGGGTTTGGAGTACTCAAGGGATTTGACAGTTTCATAGTTAAGTGGTGATTCGGGATTTTTGATGAAGGGTGGTAAGTGGTATATAGTTTCGGCCATAGGCCATTTTATAAGTTTCAGTGTGACCGATTGTATATTATGATTTTTAGGGGCTAATCGACAAAAGTAAGCAGAGTATCGGGATTCTAGATCGTGTTAGATTCGAGTAGTTCGAAATTTTGCTAGAAAGTCAGGTGTGTGATTAACCCACCATTTTCCGGGTTTTTGCTATATCTGTATGTGTTGATTGTGTACTAACAAGTGCAGTAAAAGTTATGAGATGGATACCCTCAAGGGGTATGTCGATAATTCGGTAAGTACCGAATCTGATAAAATGTGATTATTGATGTGAATATGTGATAATATGCTAAATAACATGTACATGCATTATCATGGCATTATTTTATGTTGCATGTGCATGGGTGGGTTATGAAAGAAGGGCGGGGTGTACTTGAGTACGTGGTTTGATGTTAGCCTTGAGCTACATCGTGGATTGACGTTGATCGAGGTCACGTTGTGGATTATTTGCGATTAAGTTCGCGTGGTTTGATGAGTAGCTCTGTGCCTCATCGTGGTTGATATGAGCTATGTGCCATATCGTGGTTGATGAGTGACTATGTGTCCCATCGTGGTTTTGGTGTTAGCTATGGCTACATCGTGGATTGGCGCTGACTGAGGTCACGTTGTGGATTATTGTGCTTAATTGCACGTGGACGGCATTGATTGCCTTTTTGGAGTAAAAAGGAGAGGGTGATTTGATAATCCCCTGGTGTGTGGTAGGCTGGATAAGGGGGTGTGTAGCGAATGGACCCTAGGTTTGGGTTGGGCTTCATAATTGCATGATTTCGTATGTGAACATATGTGGAAATGGGCCAAGCCCAATATGATATGTGGATTAATGTGATATGAGTATTTAATGTGAGAATGGGCCAAGCCCAGTGATATGTGGATTAATGTGAAAAGGGCCAAGCCCAGTATATGAATGTGGATCAGTGTGGAAATGGGCTAAGCCCAGTATGTGGAAATTATGTGGTTAACTACCCTATTATATGAATGTGATATGAATATGGGCCAAGCCCAGAATGTGATAATATGTGAATATGTTAATTTGTATCTGATATATGGGATAATATGTGGTTAACATGTGGGTGGAATTCAGTGGATTAATTACACACTCGAGTGCGTGTGACTCACCCAAATATTTACCAACATCACGGTGATCGTGATTCTGGATCTGGGGTGGAGGATACAAAGGTGGCCATGGCGAGCGATTTTCATACGAGAAAGATATTTTTAATTAATTAAGCATTTATATTTTCAGTACTTTGATTATTCAATTATTGTAATAAGGCCCCTAAGAGTTTTTAAAGTTTGTTTAAGTGTTTTTCATTAAGTTTATTATTATGGTTTATTATGGATTGACAATTGAGGGATCATATGCAAACAATTTTATTTAAACCTATATATATATACTAAAGTTTAATCCGGATATTTTTATAAACACCACACCTTACTTAAGAATTTTAATGAACACTGTTTTCTAAACTTAACAAAATTTTCATGTTTTATCCTTAAGTTCAAATTTGTTTCAAACGTTTTCCGCAGTGGCATTTCAAATTCGGTCATAGTGAATGGGCCGGGTTTGTGGTGTTACAGTTTTGGTATCAGAGCCAAGTTCAAAACTCGGCTTTGAGGGTTTTGGGTCCAAAAATGTTTTCAAAAATGGGCTTTTCAAAATATGGGCTTTTATTTCAGGTTTTTCTGGCATGGCACTTTGTATCTCCTACCGAAGTCCACGTGTAAGCACTTGAATTATTGAAGTAATTTGTTTATGTGAACTATTATGGGCTTATTTGGGCTCGTAGAGATTAGAATATTAAGGCTATTGAACCTTAGGGCTAGTGCACTCAAACACATGCATAAGACTTAAGGACTATTAAACAAACCTGTGAACTAAGTCGCCGAGCTAGGGTGTGGCAACCATTGTGCGCATGTCTAGGATTGGATCCGGAAGAGCCTAGTACTTAAGCAGTCCTAGTGACTCACCTCCTCTTCGCTGGAATCCTACCTGGTGCGTAGCTTCGGTTCACCCTAACCAAGAGGACTCGGTCATAGGCTAAACACAATGACTAAAACCCAAAAGGAACTAGCCAGTGTTTTTATAAACCCTAGTTTTAAAACTCTTAAAATTACCTTTTTAATTTGTGAGAACTATTCTTACAAAATTCTTTGAAAAATTTTTGATTTACAAAATTACAAAAATGCCCTATATTGTAAATTACTAAAATACCCTTAGTTTTTAAGATTTTCAAAAATACCTCGACTTTTGTTAAAATATTTCTACTTTACAAAGATATCAAAACTTCATTTTACAAATAACAAGATACCCTGATTTGGAAAATTTACTGAGGCGCTTCTTACTTCCAAAATTACCGAAATAACCTCGATTTTCAAATTTTTGCAACACCTCTTGATTTGGAAAACAAAATAACCCAGAGATTTTGTAAATTCTGAAATACCTTTAATTTGAAAAATATTTTCGAATTGACCCCGATTTATTACCAAAATACCCCTGTAGGGGAAAAGACGAAATTACCCCTGGGTAGGGAAATGGATGGAATGACCATAAAAGTGTAGTGAATGATGTTGTGAATGAATGTGACTTCATAGAAAAATGAATGTGTCTCTGCTTATGAATGTGAATGTGACTCTCTGAGTTAGAGTAGTGAACTTGAACTAGAAACTTTGGTTGATCGAAAGAACTACTTCTGAACATCTCTTTTCATAAAACTGTTCGCGAATAATCAGTGGAACAAAATTTCTGATGCATAAAACTTTTTAATCAGATTAAATCGCGACGTTGGAAATGAGTTCTAGGGGACGTGAACTTAGAGACTGTGCCTAGAAAGTATGATGGTTCTATTAAGATCGAGTGCAATGATGAGAGTAGTGTGATGAGTTAAGAATGCACGATGGTTCGATAGTAAGTAATTTCGAGGACGAAATTATTTTTAAGGAGGGTAGAAGCGTAACATCCTAGATTAGGGGTTATGCGTTTGGAGCATAACTCAAGTGCTAGTGGGTTTTAAGGGTATTTGGAGATGTTTTAAGAGTTTTTAAAATTCTAGGATGAAAGGGAAAGCTTTGGAAAATAATTGGATTTTTGGGTTTAAAAGAGGAAACTAGGCAAAGACGCCTTAAAAGAAATTATGTGGGGTTTAGGACATAAGAAATTAATTGGCAAAGTGGCTTGGGGCGCTAAGGAGCAAGGGGCTTCGGGAGGGAAGGGGTTGAGTGCGGGAATCGCACTTGGGAGTTTTATTTTTGGCGTTAAAAAAGGAATTGGGCAGGGAAGCCTTAAGGAAAAATTGTGGGCGTTCTTGGCATAAAGCGAGGCCTTGGTAAAGTGGCTACAAGGCGCTACTTAAGGCCTGGAAATAATGCCATAACAGGTCTGGAGTTCGAGTCTTGGGCGCGACATAAGCGTGTTTTATTTTTGCAAGTTGACGTTAAGGGAGAAGGAGGTTTTAAAAGAAAATATGGGGAGTTGATGACACAAAAGAACCAGCGACAAAAAGTGGTGGGACGCTTATGCAAAGGGAGGTGCAGGAGAGTTCAAGTTCGAGTCCTGTTGTGAAGATAAGGAGTCTTTGTTATTTTCGCTTTTTGCGTCAAGAAGAGGGAGCTTGATTAGGTAGGCCTTAAAAGGATAAGTGGGGAGTTTATGTCACAAAGAAACGCCTTGGCAGAGTGGCTAGGGGCGTTATTGCAGCTTGCTCCATCAGGTCCCATGTTCGAACCATAGGGGCAGTAGTTTGGTGTTTTATTTTGCATCCTGGAGTTAGAGAGAAGAAGTGGACGGCACTTGGACTTCAATTAGATAGAGATAAGCCTTGTTTTCCTTTTAAATATTTGGCTATAGATAGTGGATAAATAAGATTTTATTTTATTTATTTTAGGAGTGTGATAATGTGATAAAGGAGGGGATAAGCTTGGTTAATATTTATTTTCAATATTCCGCTAAAAGTAGGATAATTGTTAATTTATTTATTTTTAGTTTAGATTAGTAGATAGAAGATAATTATTGTTTTATTTTTATTTATTTTAGTTTAATAGGTGATAAGAGAAATATGAGGGATAAAGATTTGTTTAATTCAATTATTTTTGAATGAGGTTTGAAGAGATAAAATAGGAGATTGATTTGGAGTTTGATAAGAGCAAGGATGTAGTAGCCGAATTCTTTATAAGGGGAGTAATCATCCTTCATATCTTTTTTCTTTAATTTTCTTTGTGCCGAAATTCCCTACTCTTCTCCTCTTCTTCCTTATTTTCTTTCAACACCAAATTCCTTCCTATTTCTTAAAAGCCGAATGCCCCTTTGCCATTAAGAGTGATAGCCGAATATTTTATCATTATTGGGAGGCTTAGCCGAACCTTGTAAGTGACCATTCTTCTATTTGTATTTTTCTTTTATTAATAACCATAGCCGAATCTCAAAGGAGGCCGTATTCTTTTCCTTCTATCGCAAGTTTTAAAAGCCGGGGTCCATTCTCTTTTAGTCTTCGCAAGCAAAGATAGTGGAAGCATTAAAGGAGTTTCGGGATTTGGAGTACTCATGGGATTTCGACAGTTTCATAGTTAAGTGGTGATTCGGATTTTTCTGTAGCGGTGGTAAGTGGTATATAGTTTCGGCCATAGGCCATTTTATAAGTTTCAGTGTGACCGATTGTGTATTATGATTTTTAGGGGCTAATCGACAAAAGTAAGCAGAGTATCGGGATTCTAGATCGTGTTAGATTCGAGTAGTTCGAAATTTCGCTAGAAAGTCAGGTGTGTGATTAACCCACCGTTTTCCGGGTTTTTGCTATATCTGTATGTGTTGATTGTGTACTAACAAGTGCAGTAAAAGTTATGAGATGGATACCCTCAAGGGGTATGTCGATAATCCGGTAAGTACCGAATCTGATAAAATGTGATTATTGATGTGAATATGTGATAATATGCTAAATAACATGTACATGCATTATCATGGCATTATTTTATGTTGCATGTGCATGGGTGGGTTATGAAAGAAGGACAGGGTGTACTTCGAGTACGTGGTTTGATGTTAGCCTTGAGCTACATCGTGGATTGACGTTGGATCGAGGTCACGTTGTGGATTATTTGCGATTAAGGTCGCGTGGTTTGATGAGTAGCTCTGTGCCTCATCGTGGTTGATATGAGCTATGTGCCATATCGTGGTTGATGAGTGACTATGTGTCCCATCGTGGTTTTGGTGTTAGCTATGGCTACATCGTGGATTGGCGCCGATCGAGGTCGCGTTGTGGATTATTGTGCTTAATTGCACGTGGGCGGCATTGATTGCCTTTTTGGAGTAAAAGGAGAGGGTGATTTGATAATCCCCTGTGTGTGTGGTAGGTGGATAAGGGGTGTGTAGCGGATGGACCCTAGGTTTGGGTTGGGCTTCATAATTGCATGATTTCGTATGTGAACATATGTGGAAATGGGCCAAGCCCAATATGATATGTGGATTAATGTGATATGAGTATTTAATGTGAAAATGGGCCAAGCCCGGTGATATGTGGATTAATGTGAAAAGGGCCAAGCCCAAAGTATATGAATGTGGATCGGTGTGTAAATGGGCTAAGCCCAAAGTATGTGGAAATTATGTGGTTAACTACCCTATTATATGAATGTGATATGAATATGGGCCAAGCCGTAATGTGATAATATGTGAATATGTTAATTTGTATCGATATATGGGATAATATGTGGTTAACATGTGGGTGGAATTCGGTGGATTAATTACACATCGAGTGCGTGTGACTTACCCAAATATTTACCAACATCACGGTGATCATGATTCTGGATCGGGTGAGGGGATACAAAGGTGGCCATGTATGACGATTTTCATACAAAAGATATTTTTAATTAATTAAGCATTTATATTTTCAGTACTTTGATTATTCAATTATTGTAATAAGGCCCCTAAGAGTTTTTAAAGTTTGTTTAAGTGTTTTTCATTAAGTTTATTATTATGTTTTATTATGGATTGACAATTGAGGAATCATATGCAAACAATTTTATTTAAACCTATATATATATACTAAAGTTTAATCCGGATATTTTTATAAACACCACACCTTACTTAAGAATTTTAATGAACACTGTTTTCTAAACTTAACAAAATTTTCATGTTTTATCCTTAAGTTCAAATTTGTTTCAAACGTTTTCCGCAGTGGCATTTCAAATTCGGTCATAGTGAATGGGCCGGGTTTGGGGTGTTACAGGCTTGCTTTTATTTTGGAAAATTCCTACCTCGAGACACAAAACATCATATCCAGTAAGTTAGGATACAATGTTTTGAATTCCCAAGAATAAGTTTTTATTTATTTGAAATTTGTAAGTTTCAATTTTAAAAGAGAAGGGATATTTAATACCTTACGTTCCACGGGAAAAATCGAAACCCGGTATGTTAGGGCACAATTCTTCTCGAAGTCCCCAAATATCATATATCACCGTATTTTTATAACTATTTGAATAAAATGCGTCAAAAAAGGTGTTTTTATAAAACAATGGTTTGAGTAAGATATTACCACATACATTTTTAATAGCAATTCTACATAACTTACGAATTATACTAACAATAAATAATAAAAGAATAATATAACATAAATATATAAAGAGCTATGTTAAGCAATAATAATGATTAAAAGGATATAAATAAATAAACATGGGATAAAATAAATAACAATAATGAAGATTTCTCATGAAATAATAAAATTAAACGAAAAGGGGAAGATATATTTAAACACTAAATAATTATTATAACAAAACAAAATAAAAAAGTAAAGAAAAAATGATAATTTTGTAAAACAATTAATATGTATTATAAAAAAATTTAAAGTATATAAAAAGTATTATAATAAATATATAATTTAATACATATAAAAGATAATACATAATAAATAATATATAATAATTTTAAATAAAGATATTTAAAAATATAATATAAATAATATAAGTGAAACATGTTATACAATATAAATAAATTTTATACAAAAATAAGATTTTAGAAAGTAATATATGATATAATTTAATACTATATAATATAAAAAAATTTAAAAATATATAATATAATAACTAACATAAAAGTTATAAAATAATATAAAAACAATTAAATAAAATAATAAATAGTAATAATTTAATATTTAAAAATAATAAGTATTTAAGAAAAACAATACATAAAACTTTATTAATAAATTAATATACAAATAAATAAAAATAATATAGAATTTTAATATAATAAAAATAATTTAATATAATATAAAAATAAAAATATTTTAAAAATAAAAAAATAAAAATCTAAAAAATGTAAAAGGATGACATTGAAGTGCGCTACAAATTGTAGAGACCTAATGGGTAATTATACCATGTCTCCTAAACGGCGTCGTTCTGTCATTGGCCATTAAATAGTCCCAAAGGACTAAATTGAAACGAAAAAAATAAATCTGGGCCCGATTGTAAAATAAAAAAACTTAATTGTAAAATTAAAATAATACGGAAGGGCTTGTAGGGTAATTAGACCCTTAAACAAAAACACGCGGATCCTCCCCGGATCGGGTCAACGCGCGGGTCACAGGCTTTCAAACGACCTCGTTTTGGCCTTAAAGGGAACCTCCAAAACGGCGTCGTATAATATACCCTGTATAAGTAAAAATAAACAAAAAAAAATAATTTTTAAACACTTTAAAAAAAACAAATAAGAGCTCTGAGAAGCTCTCTCTCTCTCTCTCTTGGTCGAGGTTTGGCTCCGGCCTATGCTCCGGTGTCCGACTGCCACACGCGCCGCCACACGCGCCTCCTCCGACGGCGATCGGAAGCCCAAAAAACTCTGTTTTCAACGCCGATCAAATGGTAAACCCTTTCTCTTTTTTTTTTAGTAATATATGTATATAAAAAAATGCATGAACTGAAAAGAAAATAAAAAAATGAGACGGATATTAAAAAAATCACCTCTGTAAACTGTATTTTATTTCTCTGTATGTTTTTTTTTAATATTTTCGTGTCTGTATATGTTATTTTACAGTTTGTTTGGGGTTTTTATAACCCGAAAAAAATGAAAAAGAAGGAAATACATCAATGTTGCTATATTTGCTGCTGTCTTTCTTTCCATTTTTGCAGGTCTGGAGCAAGAAATCCGGCAGTGGTGTGGGATTTGCGCGCGGATTGAGGCTGGACGAGGGGCTGATTTGCGGCGCAAGGGAAAGAGCTGCTAAAGCTTGCGGCGCCTAGGGTTTCAGAAACCCTAGGCTTCTGGAACTGTTTTAGCTTTTGGGCCGTGTAGGTTGGGCTAGAAATTGGGCTAGGTTAGGTTTGGGTTGAGGGTGTATTCGGGTAATGGGTAGTATTTGGGTTTGGGTTTTATGGTTGTAAATGGACTGTAAAATGGACATTTTTTTTTATTTTGTTTTTTCTGAATAAAATGGGCCCGGGTAAAATGGCCTTATTACAGCTGTCCCTCTTTGCTTATTGTCGTGTAACGAGAATAGAGCAAAGACTATAAAAGGACCAATTTTGCCCGGTCTTGGCCGAGCCTCGACTTCTTGGTCCTCGTCCTCTTCAAACGGCTTCCAACTCCACTGCAATGGTATTGGAACTTCATCTTGATTTCAAATAAGTCTGATAGCTTCAATCTGCTTCACTGCAACTTCAGGAAGGCAGTATCCACTATCTTTTGATCTGCTCCACTGCAACTTCAGGGAGATCAGACTAGTATCTTCGATCCGCTTCACTGCAACTTCAGGAAGACGAGATCTGTTGTCTTCAATTTGCTCCACTGCAAAATCAGGGATGCCAGACCGATGTCTTTGATCTGCTTCTCGCAACGTCAGGAATGCCAGATCTACTATTTTAATCTGCTCCCTGCAAAATCAGGGATGCGATCGATGTCTTCGACCGCTTGCAACGTCGGGAATGCAAGATTCGCTATTTTAATCGCTCCCGCAAACTCGGGGATGCAGTTAGTATCTTCGATCCGCTCTCGCAACTTCATGTGATACCGATTTATACCCTAGTCGGAACAGTGGTTTCGGGACCACAAATCTGAGTCCATATAATATTTTAATATTATTTTCTATGCCGTTGATAAGTAATTAAGCATGTGCTAAATTTTCGTAAGTTAAATTGCTCGTTTGTGTGTTTAATTTGATGAAAAGGATTGAATTGCATTAAATGTAAAACTAGCATGCTATTTGTTAAAGTACCTTTGTGTTGTGGCTTTTTAAATAAGGAAGCCTTATGTGGCAATTATGCCAATACTTGAGATAGTGGAATGAAAATGGTCAATGATGACCTTGTATAATATGTTTTAAATTTTTATGTTATAATGTAACATCCCAAAATAGGGGTTATTTGTGATTGAATTATTTTTCTTGTATTTGAATTTCTGTGATATTATGCGTGATGGTATAAGGCTTAATTAGGGGTCTTGTGTAAGCTCGGTTTAGTAGAATAATTCTTAGTAAGGCTTATTTAAAGAAGAGGATTAAATGAGCTTAGCACTTAAGTTAATTTAAGTAGCAATAAGTGACATAAGATGAGTGCATGGCAAGTTGGTAATGGCGCATGGAGTTTAGCTTGAGGGGAGAGGTTGAATCCCTTAAATAGCATTGGGACAACTTTTATTTTTGCTTTGGTATGGTAAGTGTCGGCCAAGGATAATTAAGATAAGGGTTGACCATGTTAATTTTTGGTTAGTAGACTATAGGTTTAAGGCAAGTGTTAACATATGGAAGGGAATCAAGTAATTAAGGAAAATATGGAGACATGGGGCTAGTATCAAGGATTATGTTTTGGAAACAAAATCCTATGCCTTTATGCCTTGTACTTGGACGGCATTGTGGCTAAGGAGGGGAGTTTTGGCCGAATATGCTAGTGTTGGTAAGGCTTGGGAAGAATTTTTGGTCATTTCTTTCATTTGGTGCAAAAGTGCAAAACAATTCTCTCTCAAACTCTTTTCTTTCTAGCCGAATTTTACCATTTGCTAAGCTTAATACTTTTTGACCATTTGGTCATTTTATGCTCAATTTCTATTTTCTTCATCTCAATCTCTCAAAACCGAAACCTTCATCAACCTTTTGTTCTTCCATTTGTTTTGATTAAACATCAAAAACCTCCTATACTTACTTCTTGCCGAAACTCTATTTCTTTTCCTATTCTTTTCTTTTTGTCATAAAGCCGAATATACCTCTTTGTTGTGCCGAAAATATTCTTCTCCAATCTTGATCAACTTTGGCCGAATATTGAAGGTAAGATAGTTATCATCGGGACTTCTCTAGAAATTGGTTTTGGTAAGGTGGTAAGGTTTATTTCGAAGGATTTTTATTTTAAGTTTCGTTTAAGTTTAGAAGGCTAATAAACATTATTGATGATGGTTGATTGTAGGGAAGTGAGGCCGATTCTTTTAGAAGTGTGTTGGATAAGTGTTCGAAGGCTTTGGGTAAGATTTTAGGTTCACAAGGAACCCTTTTCAATTATTTTGGTTTGGCCGAATAGGCCATGGTTCTAATATTCATTTTTGGCCGAATATAGGGGCAAGAATACTTGTGTGGCCGATTTGTCTATTCGGGTTTTAGAACTCTTTTTGGTGCCAGGTGTGTATACATACACATCTTATAACTTTTTAATATGCTAAGTGTTATTTTATGCCTAAACGTTTTTGTGTAGACATGGATGAAATACCTTCATGGTATTAACAAGGATTTGGGTAAGTTCCTATTACTATGTGATTATTATTTGATGCTTTTGGGAAGCATGACACATTTGGTATGTGTATTATTTGATATATGACTTATGATAAATCGATTGGATGTTGTTAAATAAATCTATCAACATGATTTGTGGTACATGCATATAAATGATTGTTATGGGTTGATGAGAGGAGGGGCAGTGATATTCGTGTCGAGCGGACACGGTGTTTTAGTAACACATCGTGACTATGGTCACCGGAGGTTTGGTACCTCCAGAGGTTTGGCACCTCATAGCGACTCGTCCCTATGGTTAATTCCACGTGGGTTGGCCCCACTTTGAGATATGGGATTATGCGCGGTGATTTGGTATCACACGATGGGTTGGCCCCATCATCTATTTGTGACTTCGGTCACGGTGTTTTAGTAACACAATTGTGTCTTCGGACACGAGAGATTTAGTATCTCCGGTGATTTGGTATCACATTTGTGACTATACGTCACGGTGGTTTGGCACCACCCGGTGGTTTGGTACCACAAGGGGTAGAAAAGGCGTATGGATGGTTAGGTTGGGTGCATTTAAACTTATGCATGTTAATTGGTTATAATTTGTGTATGTTATTGCATTAAATCGGGAAAAGGGTTACACATTGAGTCTTGGTGACTCACCTTTTCCTTTAATTTTTCAGGTGACTCGTAGATCGCGGATTGAGGAGCCGGATGGACTCGAGGTGGCCATGCAGTGGAGACTTTTAATAAATAAATTTTGGATTTTATTTATCTTTCTTTTGGGTTTATGTTGCTTATTTGTAATAAGGCCTCCTAGTATGATTTCATTATTGCTGCGTGTTTGAATGTTTGTTTTAAACTACTTGATGATGTTAAAACGGATGCACATGTTTTCTCAAATTAAACGCAAAATGTTTTTAAAGTACCATCGGGTACATTTGAAACTGTAACAACCTAACTTAGTATAATTTTAAACGACTTAACAAGGGATTTTCAAAGGTTTTTCCTCCGTAGCATACCAAATTCGGTCGTAATGTTTGGGCCGGGTTTGGGGTGTTACAAAATTGGTATCAGAGCCCAGTTCAAAACTCATTTGTGGGGCCAAGGCCCAAAAATGTTTTAGTAGGTCTATTTGAAATATTATGGTTTTGAATAAGCATGGCACCTGAGTCTCGGCACCGATCCGCCCAAGTAAGTATCTACGATTTTTGTATGAATTATTTCTTGTAGAAGGGTAGGAAGCATGGGACGTAGATAGTGATAGTATTTTAAACTTTAGGACTAGTTTACTCCAAACAAAGACATAAGACCTTAAAAGCCTAATTAAACCAACCTACGACCAAGTCGCGAGAGTTAGGGTGTGGCAACCTTGGTGCGCATGTCTAGGATTGGATCAGGAAGAGCTTGGTACTTAGCGGTCCTCGTGACTCACCTCCTCTTCGCGGGATTCCTACTGGTGCGTAACCGGTTCACCCTAACCAAGAGGACTCGGTCATAGGCAAAATCCTAAATAAAACCCGAAAGGGATTAGCCATGTTTTAAGGAAAACTTTGGTTTAAAATCATTAAATTATTTTTTTAGATGGTAGGACAAATGTATCTTGAAAATTTTCAAAATATTCTTGATTGACAAAATTACAAAAATACCCTTTAGGAAAAATGACGAAAATACCCACAGGTTAGAAACGGACGATAATGCTGAAGAGTGCATAGGTATGAAAGGTATAGGAAATGGATGTATTATTACGTGTAAACCAAGATAGAAGACTTAAAACCTTGTTTGATCGAAAGAATCTCTATTAAACTCTTTTCATAAAATTTCTTCGCGCGGATAATCAAGTGAAACATGTTCTAATTCATAAAAATTTCCTAATCAGTTAAAGCGCGATAGTTAGAATGAGCTTTAGAGGGCGTGGCCGTCGTGGGACGCGGAAGGGGTAGGATGGCGTGTCAGAACACTGTCGGGTCGGGTCAAGGATCCGAGAATGAGATACCGCCACCACCACCCCCAACCTTTGGGGTGAAGAGCAGGATCGGGACGGTGACGCACGCTGTGTCACAAGCGATGCTACGGGTTACGGAAAGGGTAGCTGGAATTGGTGGAAGTGGAGGAGCTCGGAAGTCGGTTCCCGAGAGACTTCGAGCTAACGAGCTGAATTTTTCCGAGGTGTAATGCAGTGTAGCGCCCAACACTGGTGAGTATTGGTGGAATCGACCGAAAGAATCATGGATGAGATAGATTTGACAAATGAGGAGGCGAAAGGAGCGGTGTCGCTTCTCAAGGATGAGTCATATCGATGGTGGCTCACGGTCCGAGATGGTGCTACGGCAGATGATCTCACTTGGGAGTACTTCAAAGTCGCATATCGAGAAGAAGTATGTTGGATCAAGCTACATTGACGCTCAAAGGAAAGCTTTTACGGGGTTAGTGCAAGGGAATAAGTGCGTCTCTCGAGTATGAAGCGAATTCCTAAATTTGAGTCGTTATGCTCGGGGAATAGTGGCATCGGAACATGATCGTTGTGTTCGTTTTGAAGACGGACTTAGAGACGAGTTAAAGGCTGCTGATTGCTCCACAAAGAAGAACGTGAGTTTTTGTCTTGGTGGAGAAGGCCAAGGTAGCCGAAGGAATCAAGGAGTCCGCGAGGCAAAGTTATGATAGGAGCAAGTTGAAGAGAGGCTTTGGATAAATGCAGGTCGGTGGTAATGTTCGAAAAGATTTAGGCAGAGTGGGTCAAATCAGGCGGGGAGGTCCACTGGCGCTAATCAAAGATCTACCCGGTGTAACCGTTGTGGAAAGTTTCATTGGGGTGAATGTTGGACCCGGAGGGAAAGGATGTTTAGAGTGGTTCGCTAGAACATCGTGTGAGGGATTTGTCGCGTAAGCAAACTAGGAATCGATCGAAGGTCAAGGTCGTGCCTGGATTCGAAAGGAGGACCAGCACGCATGAGAGAGGTCGTGGTTATGGTAGAGGTGGTTATGGCTCTAGTGGAGTCGCGAGCACCGCGCAGGTATTGGCAACACGGAGGCTAGGCACCTGGTTTGGTGTATCTTCGCGCGGCGTCGTGAGGAAGGAGACGCACCCGGACGTCATAACCGGTATGTTTTTAATTTTTGGTGTTCCATATAACGCCTTGATAGATGTGGGTTCGACGCACTCTTACGTTGCTAGTAGTATAGTTGAGACCATGAGTTTAGTTTCAGACCGCTTCTAAGAGGATGACTGCGTACTTAGTCCTTTAGGTCACTCTGTAGAAGTAGATAAGTCTGTATAGAGATATACCCCTAGAACTTCAAGGGGTAGTGTTTGTAGCCGATCCGATGGAACCGCCGTTTGAGGAGTTTGATCGATTCTTGGGATGGACTGGTTGGTCAAGTACCAAGCAAGTTTGGATTGTGCCGCTAAGCGCATGGTTTTGAAGACGGTTGAAGGTAAAGAAGTGGTCATGATAGGTAATAGGAGAGATTATCTATCCAACGTGGTATCTGCGTTGAAAGCGATAAAGATGGTCGAAGGAAAGTGTGTGAGGCGTTCAGTAGTTCATGTGTGTGCTTTGGAAGCTAAGGAGTCTTACGTGGGAAATGTTCAAGCTGTAAAGGAATTTCTCGACGTATTTCTGAAGAACTTAGGGATTGCCTCGGATCGTGAAGTCGAATTTGGTATAGATCACATTACAGGCAGCGCGCGGTGTCTATAGCTCCGTATAGGATGGCATCGAAGGAATTGATGGAATTGAAGGCTCGAGATACAAGAGTTGTTGGATCGAGGTTTCATTCGACCAAGTGTTTCACCTTGAGAGCGCCGGTACTTTTTGTCAAGAAGAAGGATGGTACGATGCGGATGTGTATAGACTACCGCTTGATTGAATAAAGTGACGATTAAAAACAAGTATCCTTTGCCGAGGATAGATGACTTGTTTGATCGGTGAAAGGGGCTGCGGTTTTCTCTAAGATTGATTTAAGATGCGGATATCATCAGCTGAAGGTGAAAGAGGTGATATCCATAAGGCGGCATTTCGTACTCGGTATGGACACTACGAGTTCTGGTGATGCCATTTGGTTTGACAAATGCACCAGCGGCTTTCATGGACATGATGAATAGGGTATTTCAACGAGCTTTTTGGATCGGTTTTGTTGTGGTCTTTATAGATGATATTTTGGTGTATTCGAAGTCGGAAGAGGAGCATGATGCGCATTTGCGAGTGGTGTTGCATTCGAGGAAAAGCATTTGTATCACGAAATTTAGTAAGTGCGAGTCAGCTTAAGGAGGTGACTTTCTTGGGTCACGTTGTTTGGTAGAGGATTAGAGTGGATCCTCGAAAGATTGAGGCGATGTTAGATTGGAAGCCGCCTAAATTTGTGGCTGAAATTCGGAGTTTTCTAGGTGCAGCGGGGTATTACAGAAGATTTGTGGAAGGATTTTCTTTGATTGCCGCACCGATGACCAAGTTGTTGAGGAAAGGAGTTCCATTTGTGTGGATAGGGGAGCGGCAAGAAAGTTTCGACAAATTGAAGAAGATTTCGATGAAGCTCGGTTTGATTCAACACGAGGCGGCAAGGAATTCACGGTTTATTGCGATGCATCACATATTGGTTTGGGATGCGTCTTTGATGCAAGAAGGGAAGGTAGTGGCTTATGCATCTCGGCGATTGAGACCACATGAGGCTAATTATCCGACTCATGACTTGGAGTTAGCATTTGTAGTCTTCACTTTGAAGATATGGAGGCACTATTTATACGGAGAGAAGTCGATAGTTTATACGGATCACAAGAGTCTTAAGTATCTCTTGACTCGGAAGGATTTGAATTTGAGGCGGCGTAGATGGATTGAGTGTTGAAGGACTACATTGTTCGATCGAGTATCATCTGGTAAGGCTAGCGTGGTGGCGGATCGTTGAGTCGTAAGGTTGTATCGGATTTAAGATCGATGTTTGCTCGACTTAGTACGTTTGATGATGGGAGTCTTTTGGCGAATTGCAAGTCAAGCCGACTTGGTTAGATCAGATTAAGGAGAAGCGGTTAGAGGATGATGGTTTGAATGATCGGAGGTTGCAAGTCCGAATGGTGGATTAGAGGATTTTAGTGCATCCCGGTGATGGAGTTTTGTGCTTTAAAGGAAGAGCTTGTATGCCGAAGGATGTGGAGTTGAGACAAAGGATTCTTCGGGACGCACATAGCGACCCATATGCTATGCATCCCGGAGGTAGCAAGATGTATCGGGATTTGAGAGAGCAATTTTGGTGGCGGGTTTGAAAGCGGGAAATGGCGAGTTCGTGGGTAAGTGTCCGACATGTCAACAAGTCAAGGGTGAACATCGGTTGCCATTATCCGGTTTACTTCACCGGTGAAGATTCCTCGATGGAAGTGGGAGAGAATCACCATGGACTTTGTCGGTGGATTACCTCTTACGCCTAGCAAGAAGAATTCAATTTGGGTGATTGTGGATCGTCGACTAAATCAGCGCATTTCATACTGTAAGGGTAGATTATTCGCTTGAGAGGTTAGCTAAGTTATATGTAGCCGAGATAGTGAGATTGCATGGTGTGCGATGATCGATTATCTCGGATAGGGATCCGAGGTTTACATCGAGGTTTTGGAGAGCGTTGCATCAAGCTTTGGGTGCGAGATTGGACTTCAAAGATGACTTTTCATCCGCAATCCAACGGACAATCGGAGAGAGTGATTCAGATTTTAGAAGATATGCTCGAGAGGTTGCGTTACGGATTTGATGGCGATTGGGAGGAGTATCTACCATTGGCGGAATTCGCTTATAACAATAGTTATCAAGCGAGTATCCAAATGGCTCCATATGAAAGCTTTGTATGGGCGAAAATGTCGTACTCCTACGTGTTGGACGGAACTAGGTGAACGACATGTCTTGGGTCCAGTGGTGGTGTGAAACCGAGGACAAAGTTAAGGTAATTCGGGCTCGTCTCGGGGAAGCATCGGATAGGCAAAAGTCTTACGCAGATCTCAAGCGCAAGGAGATGGAATTCGAGGTAGGAGATAAAGTCTTTACGAAGGTGTCGCCTTGGAAAAAGGTGTTGCGCTTTGGGCAAAAAGGAAATTAAGTCCAAGGTTCATCGGCCCGTATCTTTGTGTTGAAGCGAGTAGGACCGGTAGCTTATCACTCGAATCGCCAAAGCAGAGTTGAGTCGATTCACAATGTCTTCCATGTGTCGATGCTTAGGCGGTATAGGTCGGATCCATCGCACATCGTGCGAGCGTGAGATTGAGGTTAACTCCGACTTATCATTCGAGGAGGAACCGGTTCAAATTTTAGATCGTGATGTCAAGGTGTTGCGTAGAAAGTCGGTACCTTAGTGAAAGTGCTATGGCGAAACCATGGTACGGAGGAAGCGGCGTGGGGCGAGGAGGTGATGCGGCGGCAATACCCCCACCTTTTCGATCGGGTAATTTCGAGGTCGAAATTATTTTAAGAGGGTAGAAGCGTAACATCCCAAAATAGGGGTTATTTGTGATTGAATTATTTTTCTTGTATTTGAATTTCTGTGATATTATGCGTGATGGTATAAGGCTTAATTAGGGGTCTTGTGTAAGCTCGGTTTAGTAGAATAATTCTTAGTAAGGCTTATTTAAAGAAGAGGATTAAATGAGCTTAGCACTTAAGTTAATTTAAGTAGCAATAAGTGACATAAGATGAGTGCATGGCAAGTTGGTAATGGCGCATGGAGTTTAGCTTGAGGGGAGAGGTTCGAATCCCTTAAATAGCATTGGGACAACTTTTATTTTTGCTTTGGTATGGTAAGTGTCGGCCAAGGATAATTAAGATAAGGGTTGACCATGTTAATTTTTGGTTAGTAGACTATAGGTTTAAGGCAAGTGTTAACATATGGAAGGGAATCAAGTAATTAAGGAAAATATGGAGACATGGGGCTAGTATCAAGGATTATGTTTTGGAAACAAAATCCTATGCCTTTATGCCTTGTACTTGGACGGCATTGTGGCTAAGGAGGGGAGTTTTGGCCGAATATGCTAGTGTTGGTAAGGCTTGGGAAGAATTTTTGGTCATTTCTTTCATTTGGTGCAAAAGTGCAAAACAATTCTCTCTCAAACTCTTTTCTTTCTAGCCGAATTTTACCATTTGCTAAGCTTAATACTTTTTGACCATTTGGTCATTTTATGCTCAATTTCTATTTTCTTCATCTCAATCTCTCAAAACCGAAACCTTCATCAACCTTTTGTTCTTCCATTTGTTTTGATTAAACATCAAAAACCTCCTATACTTACTTCTTGCCGAAACTCTATTTCTTTTCCTATTCTTTTCTTTTTGTCATAAAGCCGAATATACCTCTTTGTTATGCCGAAAATATTCTTCTCCAATCTTGATCAACTTTGGCCGAATATTGAAGGTAAGATAGTTATCATCGGGACTTCTCTAGAAATTGGTTTTGGTAAGGTGGTAAGGTTTATTTCGAAGGATTTTTATTTTAAGTTTCGTTTAAGCCGAAGGCTAATAAACATTATTGATGATGGTTGATTGTAGGGAAGTGAGGCTGATTCTTTTAGAAGTGTGTTGGATAAGTGTTCGAAGGCTTTGGGTAAGATTTTAGGTTCACAAGGAACCCTTTTCAATTATTTTGGTTTGGCGAATAGGCCATGGTTCTAATATTCATTTTTGGCGAATATAGGGGCAAGAATACTTGTGTGGCCGATTTGTCTATTCGGGTTTTAGAACTCTTTTTGGTGCAGTGTGTATACATACACATCTTATAACTTTTAATATGCTAAGTGTTATTTTATGCCTAAACGTTTTTGTGTAGACATGGATGAAATACCTTCATGGTATTAACAAGGATTTGGGTAAGTTCCTATTACTATGTGATTATTATTTGATGCTTTTGGGAAGCATGACACATTTAGTATGTGTATTATTTGATATATGACTTATGATAAATCGATTGGATGTTGTTAAATAAATCTATCAACATGATTTGTGGTACATGCATATAAATGATTGTTATGGGTTGATGAGAGGAGGGGGCAGTGATATTCGTGTCGAGCGGACACGGTGTTTTAGTAACACATCGTGACTACGGTCACGGAGGTTTGGTACCTCCGGAGGTTTGGCACCTCATAGCGACTCGTCCACGTGGTTAATTCCACCGTGGGTTGGCCCCACTTTGAGATATGGGATTATCCGCGGTGATTTGGTATCACACGATGGGTTGGCCCCATCATCTATTTGTGACCGGTCACGGTGTTTTAGTAACACAATTGTGTCTTGGACACAGAGATTTGGTATCTCCGGTGATTTGGTATCACATTTGTGACTATACGTCACGGTGGTTTGGCACCACCCGGTGGTTTGGTACCACAAGGGGTAGAAAAAGGCGTATGGATGGTTAGGTTGGGTGCATTTAAACTTATGCATGTTAATTGGTTATAATTTGTGTATGTTATTGCATTAAATCGGGAAAAGGGTTACACATTGAGTCTTGGTGACTCACCTTTTCCTTTAATTTTTCAGGTGACTCGTAGATCGCGGATTGAGGAGCCGGATGGACTCGAGGTGGCCATGCAGTGGAGACTTTTAATAAATAAATTTTGGATTTTATTTATCTTTCTTTTGGGTTTATGTTGCTTATTTGTAATAAGGCCTCCTAGTATGATTTCATTATTGCTGCGTGTTTGAATGTTTGTTTTAAACTACTTGATGATGTTAAAACGGATGCACATGTTTTCTCAAATTAAACGCAAAATGTTTTTAAAGTACCATCGGGTACATTTGAAACTGTAGCAACCTAACTTAGTATAATTTTAAACGACTTAACAAGGGATTTTCAAAGGTTTTTCCTCCGTAGCATACCAAATTCGGTCGTAATGTTTGGGCCGGGTTTGGGGTGTTACATATAAGGTTGAAATTGGAAATGAATTATTAAGTCATATTATAATAAAACCAAAAGCATAAAATTTGCTATGGTTATCATCTTTCCACTGAAAACACAAACAAAATAGGGAAGAAAGGCTTTGTTATATTTGGCCATTTGAGAGTTTAATTCAAGGTTAGTTTTTGATCCGTTTTTGATAATTTTTACGTTTTTGTAATCGTTGTTTTGAGAGCTACAAAACCCATGTATCAATTTTGTGTATTGATGATATTTGTGAAATATTCCATTGATGTTATGTTGAGCTTTGTGTTGATCTATGGTGTTAAATGAAAGATTTGAGCTAGATGAACATACTTTGTTCTTGAAGTTTTGATGAATTTAGCTAATTAGGGCTAAATTGAGAAAATATTATTTTTGAGGACTAAATTGCAAATTTGATGGAAAATATGGGCTTGTATGAGATGTATGAACATTCGGCTAAGCATGGTTAAAAGATGATTTTTTTGAATTTGATGTTTTGAGAAATATGGACTACATTGATAAATTGTGCAAATGTGAGGGTTAATTTGCAAATAGCCCTAAATGTGTGTCATTGGATTGAATTGGATGAATTAGTCAATAAAAGGATTAATTCTGAATATGTTTAGATCAAGAACCGAGGAAAACGAACTTAGACCGAGGGAAGGCGAAAGTTACTGAATAGCCATTTCCGTTTCTATTAAACCGAATCCGATGTAAGTCATATTGCAAATAAATATTGTTATATTGAATTGAGTTTATTCATATGATTATTTGTGAAAATTAATGCTTATGAGATACTTTGAATATGAATTCCGAGATATGGATGATATAGTGTTAAGTCCGAGAAGTCCCGTACGAACCTAGGAATATATAGGATTAGCTATGTCATGACATAGGTATCTGTTCTGTTTTATCATGTAAGACCACGTCTGGGACATTGGCATTGATTTGAAATTTCGTGTAAGACCTCGTCTGGGACGTAGGCATCGACATGAGCATTACGTGTAAGACCATGTCTGGGACGTTGGTATCGATATGATCTTTACGTGTAAGACCATGTCTGGGACATCGGCATCGTATTGATTCGTGTAAGACCCTGTCTGGGATAGTGGCATCGATAGTTGATTACATGTAAGACCTCGTCTGGGACGTTGGCATTGTACGACCATTCCGAGCTTTCTGAGTATCCTACTAGATTCCTTACGGTTCAACGGGCAAGTTTGTGATACGAATGGCTAAGTGAAGTGTATATCCGTTTTAGGTACGTTGATTTATACACTAAGTGTGTATATAAGGTAAGTACCTATATGATCTTACTATGATTCTTAAATTGATGAATGTGGAAAATATGGCAAAGGATATGGATCAAAGTATATATATATGTGAGAAATTTGCTATGTATATGAATTGTGCCAATGTAGTTATATGCTTATATGCTTTACATATTAAGATTATTTGTATATGACTTACTAAGCTTTTGAAAAGCTTACTCTGTGTGTGTATTTTCTCTATTTTATAGGTCATCAAAGCTACTGAAGGCTCGGGACCGTCAAGGATCATCGTCACACTACTAAACCTATTTTGGTACATTTTGGAAATGTATAAAGCTAGATATGGCATGTATAGGCTAGCTTTTGGTATAAGTTTGTTATATGAATTTAGCCATGTGATTTGGCTAGTTATGATGTTGGGAATTTGCTTGAACGAATGTGATATATGAAGTATGTTTTGGTATGGTTAGTTGAGGCATAATATGGTCAAGTTTTGATTAAGTGAATGAATGAAATATGTTTGTGATGAGATGAGTTTTAACCTTGTATTTTAGTATGCTTGGAATTGGTATTGAATGTATAGATTGAATGGTTAATTTGGTATGTTTTTGTGTGTCATTTGAGTATGAAAAGGAGTTGGTAAACATTGCTTGTAGATATGACCTAGGTGGGTGACATTTTGGCCTTACAAATGGCCTATAATGTTACACGGTTGTGGCACACGGGCGTGCCTAGTGACCGTGGGGCTAAGTCAGTAGCTAGCCTAATAGCACACGGCCGTGACACACGGGTGTGTCTAGTAGCCGTGTGAGAAAGTCAGTATTGGCCTATGAGTACACAGCTTTAGCACACGGGGTGCTGGGTGGCCGTGGGTGTAAAGACAGATTCGACCATGGCCAAGGCACACGGGCGTGTTGGGTGGCCGTGGATGTGAAGTCAGATTCGACCACGGCCAAGGCACACGGGCGTGCTTGGTCGTCGTGGATGTGAGGTCAGTTTCAACCACGGGCAGGACACACGGGGGTGTCCAGCAGCCGTGGGAGGCACACGGCTTGCCTACACGGGCGTGTAACCCCTAAAACTTAGAAAAGTTTTAAATTTCTGTGAAATTTTGTATGTGTTCCGGTTTAGTCCCGACCCTATTTATGAGCATGCTTTAAGTCTCGATGACTTACTTAAGGGACAATATGAATGTAATTGATGAGTTACTTGATGAATTGTCTGTTAAAGTTTTCGATCTATCCGGTAATGCTCTTAACCCTAGTCCGGCGTCGGACACGTGTTAGGGGTGTTACACTTCAGGAATGCCAGATCTGCTATATTCAATCTGCTCCACTACAAACTCAGGGATGCCAGACTGATGTCTTCGATCTGCTTCCTGCAACGTCAGGAATGCCAGATCTTCTATCTTCGATCTGCTTCCTTCAACTTCAGGAATGCCAGATTTGCTATCTTGGTCTACTCCATCGCAACGTGGAAATCGGACTGATGTCTTCGATCGGCTTCCTGCAACGTCAGGAATGCCAGATCTGCTATTTTAATCTACTCCCTGCAAACTCAGGGATGCCAGATTGGTATCTTCGATCTGCTTCACTGGAATCTCAGGAATGCCAGATCTGCTATCTTCAGTCTACTCCACTGCAACTTCAGGGAGATCAGATTGAAAGTGACAATTTTCCCTACTACATCGTCCTATGACCTGTAGAATGAGTATATGCTTATGCTGAATGATTTAGGATGCCATGATCGAAATGAGTCAAATGCTCCTATTCAGACATACTATAATATGTGAATGCAAAGAATTATATGGGTATGATTCCTACTCAAGGTGTTATCACTCATTTATCCGTCAAGGTTTCATCTTCGTTCCCCTTGAAGTATCATTTTCTTGTTCAAATAATTTGCCCCATGGAAATTTTAGGGTACATTCCTCTTGAACCTTGGGACACGGGTCGTTTATCAGCTTCAAACCAACCCCCCAAGAATCACAACTTTTTCTGTCCATCCTTATTACAACTTAAGGGTATAAGACTTGTTTCAACTTCGATTCATTCCACCATAATTTAGAGTTTTTTTGGATCTTTTCCTGTAGCATACCAAAAGTTAGGGGTTAGTAGTTTTGCTTGAATCCATGTTGTGTTTATTCGGCTTACTGTTTGAGTGAGTTTGGGGGTCCTTTAGAGGCTTCGGTTTGAGGTTGAGCCTGGGAAAAATTTTGTTTTTTTTTTGTCTTTAGTGGAGAGCGCTTCAGAAAGTAGGACTTAAGTTTAATTGTGTGTGATTAAGAGACACAAGGTGAGCATATGGCAAGGTGGCTGTGGCGTCAAGGAGGGAGCAAGGGGGACGGAGTTCGACTCCCACATGTGGCAAGTTGGAGGCTTTTATTTTGCTCAGGAGATGACAAGAGGTTGTGTTGGAATCAAATTCTGATGGAGGAGTGTTTGAATTGATCAAGGTGGTTGGGAGTTTTCGAATGAGAGATGGAGAGTGAATTGAGGAAAGAATTAGGGGATTTGGGGGTGAAAGGTAGTGGTTGACCGAATGTGGGGTGTGGGGAGGAGAAATTCGGCTAGGGGTTGATTTTGGCATGAAATTTGGCATTTGGTGAGTAGCAATAGGAGAAAATCGAAACCTTTTGGAGGGTGTGCCGAAATTCTCTTGTGTTCTAGCATTTTTGACATTTTAGGCTTTCTCCTTAGACATTTCGGGTTCTTTGTTTTTCACGTTTCCTTCTATTTTCTTTTGCACATTCTTTTCTACTCGCCCCTCACTTGTTTTCTTTTGTGCTCTCCATAACCGAAACTTCTCTTCTTCTTCATTGTGCTTCTACTACTTTCTCCATAAGCCGAATTCCCCTTTGCCCCAATTGAATCAGTTTCCTTTTCTTTTGCCATTAGCAGAACTTGATCTAGTACAAGCGTGATGTGTTTTCGATCATCGAATCTCCCTTTTCATTCGGTTTTTCTATAGTTGCAAGGTAATAGTCTCTTTTCTTTTTATATTCTCCTTCTCTTTTCTCTCTCAAAGGAACGAAACACTCATCTTCTAATTCTTTTAATCAGGCCGAATCTAAACATTTCTCTCCATCTCAAATCTTGTTTGTTCCTTTGAAAAAGTCGAAACCTTTGTTGGTCAGCTGCCGAATCTGTGGCACCTTGGGACTCAACTTCGTAAGAGAGTAGACTGAACGTTCAAGCGTAGCAAGAGTTGCCGTCGTTCTGGGTAAGTAGTGTGGTGAGTTGTCAGTTTCAACCTAATGGATATGTCTTACTTTGGTTAAGGCTAATGATTAAAGTATATGGATTTATAAGTGCGTAATCCCGAGGGTTCAACCTACGCTCATAACAGGTGTGTACTAACACCATTCTGACTATAGATCAGCATGTGCCGAAAAGTCAGAACTCCAGCAAATGATGCCACATGAGCGTGCAAACGCACGTGTGGTGAACCGAGCCCGCGAAAATGGGTGCATGATGCGTGAGGCCACCTTGAGCATTCTCATGGGCTTAGAAAGTTTTGGGCCTCGTTTGGTTGAAATGGGTCGAGTGGGCCCAACAGGCCCGTGGGCCCTACATGGGTAAATGTTGTGGACGGATAGGAATTAAGGAGCCGACCATGAGCGATCACATGGCTAAAGGTAGTTTTGGGCCGAATGGGCCACACGAGAGTGTAGGCCTACCTGGGCCGAGTTTTAGGCTTTAGGCCCAAATACACCGTTTTTGATTAAATGCGATATCTGTGTCGCTCGAGGCGACTGTAGACCTCCGAAAAGGTCGTAAAATTACTAAAATACCCTTGAAGGGTAAAATGACCGAAATACCCCTGGAGGGTAAGATGACCGTTATGCCCTTGAAGGGCAGAATGACTAAAATGCTCTACATGTTATATGATTGCTATCGTATTTTTATTATGGTATGTTGCATTCATGTGTTATTATGTTGCATGGGGATGGGACTATTAATACGAAAGAAGTGCTAATAGGATCGCATGGTCGCTTGACGACTGTGGAGCCACCGAAGGCTTTTAAGCCATGAACAGCTCTGCTGCAACGATAAGTTAGTGCTGCAACCGTTGCTACATAAGGAGTGTAGGGATGGGTGGGTCGATTAAAACCCCACAGAAGTGCATGGTTGGACAGGAGACGGAGTGTAGGGTTGGTATGGGCATTAATGCATTACATACATAGATTTTAATATTGAGATGGGCTTAGGCCCGGATAAATATTATATGTGACATTTGATATGGGCTACGGCCCAATCGAGGCTATTTTGGGCTAAGGCCCAATTGCCACCATTTCTATAATGGGCTTAGGCCCGGATTGTTGTGATGCATGTTTTACTGACGAGGGTTATACACACTGAGTTTTCGTAAACTCACCCCCTCTTTTTATTAAATATTTCAGGTAATCCTCAGTAGGCGATTCGACGTACTGGGGGACTCGAAAGTGGCCACACTACGAGCAGCTTTGAATTTTAGTATTCTATTCTACTTTATTTAAACCGTTTTCTTATTGGGTTGTAATAAGGCCTCTCTTAAATTCTGGTTTTTAATTTGAGATTTTTAGTTTATTATGATTTAAATCAGCTAAAAGTTGAACACGGTTTTTTTTCAAAATGATAACTGTTTTCTAAACACTACGTTTCTGCAACTCAATTTTTGGATAACTCATCTTCGTAAATCATTATTTTAAATTAAGCTTCCGCAACAACGAGGTTTTGAAATTAATAACTTTTAATAAACGTTGATTAAAAATAAACAAACGCAAACTGAGACTTTAGTTTTTAAATATCAAGAAGAGTTTTCAATGAAAACATGGTTTTCGAAAAACACTTCAATATGACACGCCAGATTTGGGCCTAACTTCTAAGCCGGGTTTGGGGTGTTACATTTAGTGGTATCAGAGCCCGGTAGCAAAACTCGGGCTGTGAAATGGGCTTTAGTTTTTAAGATGTTTACAAGTGGTTTTGGAAGATTTTGTGTGGCACTCCGAGTCTCCGGCGTCATACCAAATAAGTTCTCTTGATACTGAATTTTGTTTTAAACTGTTATACTGTAGATAGATACTGGGCTTACTTTAGATGGTAGACTATACTGAGACTCTTAGTTAGAGTAAAACTGAAGCCCGTAGGAGACTAAAACTGTAGTGAGCTTGCGATTGCGAAAATAACTTTTAACTACTTCCATAAAACATTTGTTTAATTACTGAAACTATGAGCTAAATTCATAAAATTTCTAATTCGGATAATACTGAAGTGATAATGGCGCTAGAAGAAGTGCGAGGCGCGGTAGAAGTCGTGGAAGTGCTAGGGGTGGGTCTTGGCGTTAGACCACATGCCCAATGTCGGCGAGAAGTACCGGCTTCTTCATGGTAATCGAGGCAGTCGTTCGACCAGAAGTCTCTTTGGGGATGACGCGCTATCTCAGGAAATGCTGCGTATTTTGGAAAGAGTTCTTTTGAGTGCATTAGGCCTAATACCGTTGTTGGGGGCCGTGGGTCGATTCTGAACGACTCGGTCCAATGGAGCGAGATCTTCAAGGGAGTTTGGAGGTGGTCCCGAGTGTGGCGAGTCTTGGCTAGAGGCCACCGAAAGAATTATGGACGACCTCACCGCATATTTGGAACAAAAGTTAAAGGGTCTTTGTGTCCTTGTTGAGGATGAAGCCTACGGTGGTGGCTTACGGTAAAAAGAGGGTACCCGTCGATCGATTGACCAGGAATTCTTCAAGTCCACATTTCGGGGAAAATGCGTGGGCACTAGCTATGTCGACACTCGTAAGAAAGAATTTCGAATCTGGTTCAAGGTGACAAGTTTGTGGTGAGCACGAGGCGAATTTTTGCGACTTAGTCGGTATGCTCAAGGAATTGTGGCAGCGAGTACGAGCGTTGTGTTAGGTTGAAGATGGCCTCGGGATAGTCTTGAGTATTGATAGCTCCACAGAGGAGCGAGGACTTTGCCGTATTAGTAGAGAAAGCTAAGATCGGCGAGGATGTGAAGCGCTCGAGCGTCTAAATAGGGAAAGAGAAAGGGCGAGAAACAAGAGGAGTGCGAGCATTCCGATTCGATCGAGAGATTTAAGAGAAGGGCTAGAGTAGATGGGCGATCGAGTGGACCCCACATTCTTGCTCTTTGGGTTACCATCTTTTGCTACTTGTGGGAAAGGTCATGTGGGAATGCTGGAGAAGGACAGGGGCTTGTTTGGGTTGTGGTTCCATGGGACATCGTTTCAGAGAATGTCCCAGAAGATCAGATCAGAGGCAAGCTTTCGGTAGGGGTAATGTACAGCCACTGAGGGGTGGACAGCAGCCGCCCAGGGGCGTAGACATGCCGGGAATGGAAACGGTTTAGGCCGTGGAGCTCCGGGTAGAGGTGCTGGTCTTGCGGAGGCGAGGCAGCCAGTATTGGTTTATGCAGCACGTCGCCGAGAGGATGGAGACGCCCCAGATGCGAATACTGGTACGTACTTTACCCATAATGTGCTATTTACTTAAGTTGCAGTTAGGACTAGAGTGTGCAGCAGAAGCATAGTGGTATAACCGGTATTGTGCGGCTATTAGATAGTTGGAAATTTCGAGGACGAAATTTCTTTAAGGGAGGTAGAATTGTAGCATCCCAAAAGTTAGGGGTTAGTAGTTTTGCTTGAATCCATGTTGTGTTTATTCGGCTTACTGTTTGAGTGAGTTTAGGGGTCCTTTAGAGGCTTGGGTTCGAGGTTGAGCCTGGGAATTTTTTTTTTGTCTTTAGTGGAGAGGGCTTCGGAAAGTAGGACTTAAGTTTAATTGTGTGTGATTAAGAGACACAAGGTGAGCATATGGCAAAGTGGCTGTGGCGTCAAGGAGTGAGCAAGGGGGAAGGAGTTCGAATCCCACATGTGGCAAGTTGGAGGCTTTTATTTTGCTCAGGAGATGACAAGAGATTGTGTTGGAATCAAATTCTGATGGAGGAGTGTTTGAATTGGTCAAGGTGGTTGGGAGTTTTCGAATGAGAGATGGAGAGTGAATTGAGGAGAGAATCAGGGGATTTGGGAGTGAGAGGTAGTGGTTGACCGAATGTGGGGTATGGGGAGGAGAAATTCGGCTAGGGGTTGATTTTGGCATTGAAATTCGGCATTTGGTGAGTAGCAATAGGAGAAAACCGAAACCTTTTGGAGGGTGTGCCAAAATTCTCTTGTGTTCTAGCATTTTTGACATTTTAGGCTTTCTCCTTAGACATTTCGGGTTCTTTGTTTTTCACGTTTCCTTCTATTCTCTTTTGCACATTCATTTCTACTCGCCCCTCACTTGTTTTCTTTTGTGCTCTCCTTAACCGAAACTTCTCTTCTTCTTCATTGTGCTTCTACTACTTTCTCCATAAGTCGAATTCCCCTTTGCCCCAATTGAATCAGTTTCCTTTTCTTTTGCCATTAGCCGTACTTGATCTAGTCTGAAGCGTGATGTGTTTTCGATCATCGAATCTCCCTTTTCATTCGATTTTTCTATAGTTGCAAGGTAATAGTCTCTTTTCTTTTATATTCTCCTTCTCTTTTCTCTCTCAAAGGACCGAAACACTCATCTTTTAATTCTTTTAATCAGGCCGAATCTGAACATTTCTCTCCATCTCAAATCTTGTTTGTTCTTTTGAAAAAGTCAAAACCTTTGTTGGTCAGTTGCCGAATCTGTGGCACCTTGGGACTCAACTTCGTAAGAGAGTAGACTGAACGTTCAAGCGTAGCAAGAGTTGACTTTGTTCTTGGTAAGTAGTGTGGTGAGTTGTCAGTTTCAACCTAATGGATATGTCTTACTTTGGTTAAGGGTAATGATTAAAGTATATGGATTTATAGGTGCGTAATCTCGAGGGTTCAACCTACGCTCATAACAGGTGTGTACTCACACCATTCTGACTATAGATCAGCAAGTGCCGAAAAGCCAGAACTTCGGCAAATGATGCCACATGAGTGTGTGAACGCACGTGTGGTGAACCGAGCCCAAAAAAATGGGCGCATGATGCATGAGGCCACCTTGAGCATTCTCATGGGCTTAGGAAGTTTTGGGCCTCGTTTGGTTGAAATGGGTCGAGTGGGCCTAACGGGCCCGTGGGCTCTACATGGGTAAATGTTGTGGACGGATAGGAATTAAGGAGCCAACCATGAGCAATCACATGGCCAAAGGTAGTTTTGGGCCGAATGGGCCACACGAGAGTGTGGGCCCACCTGGGCCGAGTTTTGGGCTTTAGGCCCAAATACATTGTTTTTGATTAAATGCGATATCTGTGTCGCTCGAGGCGACTGTAGACCTCCGAAAAGGTCGTAAAATTACTAAAATACCCTTGAAGGGTAAAATAACCAAAATACCCCTAGAGGGTAAGATGACCGTTATGCCCTTGAAGGGCAGAATGACTAAAATGCTCTACATGTTATATGATTGCTATCGTATTTTTATTATGGTATGTTGCATTCATGTGTTATTATGTTGCATGGGGATGGGACTATTAATACGGAGGAAGTGCTAATAGGATCGCATGGTCGCTTGACGACTGTGGATCCACCGAAGGCTTTTAAGCCATGAGTAGCTCTGCTGCAACGATAAGTTAGTGCCGCAACCGGTGCTACATAAGGAGTGTAGGGATGGGTGGGTCGATTAAATCCCCACAGGAGTGCAGGGTTAGATAGGGGACGGAGTGCAGGGTTGGTATGGGCATTAATGCATTGCATACATGGATTTTAATATTGAGATGGGCTTAGGCCCAGATAAATATGATATGTGACATTTTATATGGGCTACGACCCAACCGAGGCTATTTTGGGCTAAGGCCCAATTGCCACTGTTTCTGTAATGGGCTTAGGCCCAAATTGTTGTGATGCATATTTTACTGACGAGGGTTGTACACACTGAGTTTTCGTAAACTCACCCCCTCTTTTTATTAAATGTTTCAGGTAATCCTCAGTAGGCGATTCGACGTACTGGAGGACTCGAAAGTGGCCACACTACGAGCAGCTTTGAATTTTAGTATTCTATTCTACTTTATTTAAATCTTTTTCTTATTGGGTTGTAATAAGGCCTCTCTTAAATTATGGTTTTTAATTTGATATTTTCAGTTTATTATGATTTAAATCTACTAAAAGTTGAACACGGTTTTTTCAAAACGATAATTGTTTTCTAAACACTACATTTCCGCGACTCAATTTTTGGATAACTCGTCTTCGTAAATCATTATTTTAAATTAAGCTTCCGCAACAACGAGGTTTTGAAATTAATAACTTTTAATAAACGTTGATTAAAAATAAACAAACGCAAACTGAGACTTTAGTTTTTAAATATCAAGAAGAGTTTTCAATGAAAACATGGTTTTCGAAAAACACTTCAATATGACACGCAAGATTCGGGCCTAACTTCTAGGCCGGATTTGGGGTGTTACATTTCCCGTCAAAAATTTGTATTTCATACCATTCTCCGAATGACCCGATAACATTGTTTTTCTTCGTCACAACCACTTAATTAGACAAAGAATTCAGAGAAATAGTCTCCATCAAGACTCTTCTTTCTCAAATACCTTCAAACTATGTAATGAAAATTCTAAACAATTGTCCTGTTTCGATTTCTTATTTTATCTAGAAATTTCTAAAATAATATGTAGAACTTCTTTTGTGAAATTATTAGTTCATCAATCATTTATTTCAAGGCAACATGCTTATGAATAATGGGTAACAAACAAATTGACTTCAAGAATAGTCGGAGTTTGAATAAATTATCAAAAATACAAAGAAAGTTAACTGGGAACATATCCTTGAGAAGAAAAAGAATCCAAAGATAGTAAAATGAATAGGACAAAAACCAGATGCCCTAGATATCACAGATTGAGCTTCTATATACAAACTCCATGAAAACTGCTTTGTGCTTAACATGTGTTCAGAAGACCCAAAGTACTTTGTTGATGCCCCGATATGCAACATACTTCATTTCTTGTTGATTCAGGTATAGCAAAATCACTGCATGTCCATTCAAAATTTGAGCCGACCTTTTCGGGTTTTCAACTCAAAACCCCTTTGGTCTCAAGGCGCCCTTTGCGGGTTTTCACATTGGCCTCTCTCTTTTTTTTTTAGAAGACTCAAAGCGCCCTTTGCGGGTTTTCACCTTAGTCTCTTCTTCTCTTCAAGCAAAGTACCTTTTGACTGAATTCGAATTCACAGGATTGGGTAAGCTTTTCCCATCCATTTCGGTTAGAATCAGTGCACCTCCAGAGAAAGCTTTCTTCACCACATATGGTCCTTCTCAATTCGGCATCCATTTTCCCCTGAAATCCTTTTGTATGAGAAGAATCTTTGTCAGTACAAGGTCCCCCTCATGAAACTCTATTGGGCGAACTTTCTTATCGTAGGCTCGCATCATTCATTTTTGGTACAATTTCTCGAACTTCTAAACACGAAACATTGCCTTATTTTCTGAAATCCTTATCCCGAGATAACAAAACGTCATATCCAGTGAGTTAGGACACAACAATTTTGAATTCTCGGAAATAAATCTTTTTTAAAAAAAAAAAGAAAATAACAAGTTCTTTGGACTCGAAGAGAAAAATCGAAACCCAGTAAGTTAGGGTACGATTTCTTTCGAACCTTAGAACACAGAGGATTTGCTTATTTTGAAAATCGAATAAAATGTGATGTGATTTTATAATAAAATGGGGAATGAATTATAATACACATGCATAATAGAGTGAAATGAAAGAAACAAATATAAATTACAATAATATATAAAAATTAAAATCAATAAAAATAATAATTTTAAAAAATGAAAAAATAAAAACGAAAACAAAGGTTAATAATAAATAAATAAACAAATAGATACTATGTACAATAATTAAAAAATAATAGTAATAATAAAAAAATTATAATGGAAATATATTAATAAATAAATAATAAAATAATATTAGCAATAATAAAATAAAAATAATAAAGAAAATAATGATAAGAGTAATAGCAAAAATAAAATAGTATTAATAATAATAAAATAATGTAAGGATATTAAAATTAATAGTAATAATAATATAAAAATAATAGTAGTAGTAAAATAAAAATATATTAATAATAATAAAAATAATAATATATGTTAATATACAAATAATAATAAAAACGAAAATAGAGATAATGAAAATAGTAATAATAATGGTGATACTAAAAAATAATAATAATAATAATAATAATAATAATAATAATAATAATAATAATAATAATAATAATAATAATAATAGATATAATAATAATAGTAAATATAGCTATAGTAATAATATATATATAAAATAATGATCATAATAAAAATAATAATAATAATAATACAAATGAATATAATGATAATTGTAAGGTTAAAAATAAAATGATAATAATAATAACATTAAAGTAATAATTATAATAGTCAAATAATAATTATGTTAATGATAAAAAAAAAGAAATTAATAATGAAATAATAAAAAAATCACAAAAGAAAATAAAAAAAGGATAAAATTGAACTTAAAATAAAAATTTGGGGGCGAATTTTAAAGAAATAAAAGGAGAGGGGCCTTATTGAACGCGCACACAACAAGGGAGGACCAAATGATGAAATATTCCCTCCCTCCAAAACGCACAGCAGCAGGGAGGACCTAATTGAAAATCGTTGTAAATTATCGGGCAAAATTAAAGATAAAATAAACTTAATTTTAAAAAACAAAAAAAGCGGAAGGGCTCGATACGCAAATAGCCCATTTTAAAATAAAACACGCGGAGCCTTCGGGTCGGATCGGATTGGATTTTGGGTAAAGGCCAAACAGCGTCGTTTTGATGCTTATTACCCTAAGCCAAAACGACGTCGTTTTGATATTACTATATAAGTAAAAAAAATTTAAAAAAATCATTTTTTCTTCATTTCTAAAAAAAATCAGAGAGAACTCTCTCTTGCTGGGCGATTTTCGGCGCAACCCTCCACCGTCCGTCGCCGTCACCGGCCACCGCGCACGGTGGCCGGAATCTCAAAAAGTAAGTTTTTTTTTTAGTTTTTTTATATTATGTTATTATTATATATATTATACATATATAAAAGAAAAACAAAATTTGAATATGTTTATATATCTTTGTTTGAAAAAGGAAAAAATGAAAAATAAAAAATGTACTCGTAAATGAAAAAAGAAAAATAAAAAAAAAAACCTTTGTTGATTTGGGATTATTTTTGTATCTCTTTGTGTATTCTCTGCATTTTTCTGTAAAATCCTCCCCCCCCCCCCCTCGTTAGAGGTTTATTAGGGTTATTTATAACCCTAAAAATAAACTAGAAATAAATACAAAGATTTCTTTCTGTTTTTGCTATTTTCTTTCTTTCCTTTTGTTGTTTGTTCTTTCCATGTTTGCAGATCAATGACGCGAAGCGCGGTGATGACTAGGCGCGACTTGCGGCGTGGTTAGGGGCCTCGGCGCGAAGGAAGGCTACTGGGTATCGAGGCTGGTGTGTTTGCGGCGCAAAGGCTTGCGGCGCCTAGGGCTTCAGAAACCCTAGGCCACTGAAACTTGTTTAAGTTTTTGGGCCCTTTTGGGCCGTTTGTACCTGGGTCTAGGACTTAGGTTTAGTTTGAAATTTCTTTGGGTAGTTTAGTATTTTGGGCCAGGGTGTATTCGGGTAATGGGTTTTGGTTTGTAGGTTGTAATTGGGTTAATCGGGTTTGGGTAGTTTATTGGGCTTTGTAAAAATGGACTGTAAAAACATTGGTTTTTTTATTTTTTATTATTTTGGAATGGGCCCGGGCAAAATGGGTTATTACAGTACTCAACTTCAAAAGATAAAAATTTACTATTTATTTAGTTAAATAAAAATAAATTTAATCATAATCAAGCTCTTAATGTAATATCTTTACCAATAAAAACAAAAATAATTATTAAAATAAAATTATCTTAAAATCTAAAAAAAAAAAAATTAAGTCAAATCTTCTAAGTAATCACCTTGTATTGTAACACTTAGTACATGCATTGTACCTACATATAAAATAAACAAATAAATATCAAATTTAGTACCATTCATATCCAAGATTCATTAAAATAAACAGCAAAAGCACTATCAACCTTGAATTCAAGGAGATGTGCAGGGTGTTGCTAGTGGGTGGCGGATTATAGGAGCTAGTTCGTGATGTCGGTGGTGTTCCAGACAAATATTGCTTTATAAAAGTTTGATAAGCGGTGTGATTCATGTTTATGATATTACTGCTTGTTGTTTTAGTAAGGAGTAGCATGTAAAGTGTGTGTTTTGGATAAGTTTGTCTTAGGTGCGTTTTGTTTTGGGATTATGTTAGCTTGGATTTTGGCATTATCTTGTGTCTAGTTATTGTGTTGTTCCCGCATTTAGGTGTTCTTCAAGTTTATTTTAGTGTTTTGGAGTGTGGGGCTTTTTTGTTCTAATCTCATTAACTTTATGCAAGCTTTGTAACAACTGGAGCTAATTTCAACTTGGGGAAAGGTTGGCAATCAGAATATAATTATTTATTTTAGAAATGAGTTGACAACTTGAGGATAAGAGAATAATCTTGTTGGGGTTTTGACAGCAGCAAAAGAAGAAAACAGAGAACACAGAACAATGAAGCAAGATTCAAGAAATGTTTTTACTTGCTCCCAAATGTGCAGCAAGGGAGCTTATGGCTGATAGCTCATTTTGCTCATTCATTCAACTAGAATAAACAATACATTTATAGTCAAATACATCACCAAATACTACCTACTACCACTAATCATACTTTGAAATAAGTAAAACTTAACTTGCACACAAGCTGATTATGTCATTCAGCACCTAAAAACATCAAAACAATACCAACTTAGTTCATTTTCAACTAACTTAACAAAGTAACTAAGCAGCTTTGCTGTTACAACAAGCATACGTGCTGCAGCATGTTTACAAGCCGCATGCACTTAACCAAGAATATAACAGCAGCATGGTTGGCCATTTTCAACAATTCTTCTGGATGTCACTTTTTCAAAAGTGAGTTCTAGTTCATTTGAACTTTAAATTCTTGATCAGATTGGGATTGAATCTATGAGCAAGGCAGTGATGCTAGTTTTTGCTGAATCACCAACTTGCGTATAAGCATCTTCGCCCTTGTAAAGGAGATCAATGACCTTTGCAAGGTTTAGATCTCGAATAAGAGCCGATGTTGGTGCTGCTGTTGGTTTCAAGAACTCTTCATTTATATCCTTCCAAGCATCGTTGATTTGCTTGTTTAACTCATCGTATGCCTCTTGCATTGACACCCCATATTGTTTCATGTAACATTCCACAGCCGAGGAAACATGTCCTCTCTCTTGCTCAACCTACGATAAACGTAAATTAATTTGAGCTAATGTAGAGCTGTCCATGGTTAGCTCAAGCCAAATCAAACTCAGATAATAAAAATAAAACAAATAAATTTTTGTACCTTGTGGCCAACAATATCACTCATCAGCCTACAAATAATGTTTGAAGCTCTGATAATCTTAGGCTCATTAACTGCCCAATTGAATGTCTCTTTTGTTATGCTATCTTCCATTCCAACAAAAGATGCAATTGCGAGCTGCAGATAACCACAAGAAAGTAATGCAATCGGCATATACTCTTCCATTGTTGGTATGTAATTTTCATGGAACCATTTGGCCTTAACAAAGAAGACTTGAGATTGTTGTTTCATCTATTAACATACAAACAAAAAGTTAGCAAAAATCAACTAATGCAGTTGATTAAGATTGAAAACAAAGAATATTTTTCAACAAAAAATAAAGATCATATATACTGCTTCTATTGCGTATTGGACACGATATGATTTTCCTTCTTTGGACATCAAATCTTCCATATCTTTATAAACTTTTAAAGCTTCCCTATACCAAAATTTCATGTAGTCTGGAAGTTGATCTATGCAGTTGATATCCCATCTACAATATATCATCAATTCAAATAGTTAATTCTCTCTATAATTCAATAAAAAACATTTATTTTTAATGATTTAAAGTGACGATGGACATACGCATTGAATTACCTGTGGATTGCTTTTGTAAAGATTTCAAGTTCTTCGTATGTTCCATATGCATCATAAATATCATCCAAAATTGATGTGAGTGATATTATTTTGGTCATGAAAGTTCTAGCAATGGCATATTGGGGTTCAAAATATAATCCCATCATCCAAAAATAGCATTCCACAAATCTATCCCGTACAAAAGGAAAATTGGTTGCAACATCTAAACCTTTCCACCACCTAAAATATGAATGAATATATATTATTTGTAAATCTGGGTATAATAAAAGGTTCTTATTTTGATGAAAACCTTTGGTCACTATAGATTACCTGTATATCTCGTTTATCTCTTCCTTGTGCAAATATTGTAGCAAGTTGAAATCTAACTTTGCAAATTTCATTAAATTTTTGTCTTGGGTACCATAACCTTCGTATATGGAAATGTAGCTCCTAGCAACCAACCTCTGCAAGCTCTTGCGAAGGGGTCGCGTTAGAGCATTGGCAATCTGTGTGGAGAGAGGATAGTCTACCCTACTTTCGGCCAACTTGAGATGAAATGTGGTGAAGGAAAGCGCTTCTTCTAATAAATTTTCCCCATGCAATTGAAAGTGTGCAGCTTCGTACAATTCTAGCATGCCTTTCACATCACCATTTAAAGATTCTTTGAAATTTCCTTTCTCATCTTTGAATTTATTAAATATCTCTGCATAATCATCAAATAAATTTGTGGTGTTATTTCCAAAGTTGCAATTTGCAAATTGAGAAAAAGATTTGTGAAGGACGGACTCAAATTTTATATCTATTTCCATTCACCTTTTAATTTTGGTTATAATTTGATTAAAATAGAGAAAAAAGTTGTAGATTCAAAAATTCAAACCTCGAACACATTGGATATCATATAACATTCCTAAAACCTCTTGAATTGGGAAATAGTGTCATTTTAGGAATATACGTGATCGAATTTTTAGAGCAAATAAAATAAGAATTAACAATGTTAGTAGAGAAGGTAAATGGATATTAGAGGGAATTAGAAGACGTGTGTTAAAGAAAAATAAATCTGGGTATATACTAAATTGTAAGAGAGTGAAAAGTGTTGGGGAAAAAGTGAGAAAATTAAAACTATAAAAGAATTAAATTGAAATGAAGCGAAAGGAAAAAGGAGAAAGACTAAAAATGTAATTTTACCAAAACTAAATATGAATCAAGAAAGAGATTTACAAGTGGCAAAATGATATTTCTATAAATATCTGGAAGCTTTCCCACCAACTATTGGGAAATCCACTTACCTAGTAAACTCGACCTATACCTAGTAACTATTTTCTGGTCGATTTTGTATTCGATTTGAAAATTAGATAGTTTGATGATTCTTTTGGACTGGACTAACTACTAATTCTCAGTTCAAGTTGTTTGGTATAGTTCATTTTTCAACACTGATGTAGTCATCCTTAAATAGTGGTATCAAGCTCATAACCTCTACCGTATTTGCTTTTAAAAACTAAAAACATACCGCAATCAACATTGAAACCATGCTCCCTTAGCAAACGAAATCGAACAGCAGTAGTGTAAAGATCATCACCATCATGAATGTGATTGCAATGATAATGATATATAATTTGCAAGGCATCTTCTATCTCTTTCTCGAAATGATAAGCCACACCCAAGCGCTGGACCGCATCAATTATGTGCAATTTTTGGGATGATTTATCCGTATCTGTCACCAACATTCTCCTCACTTCTTGCTTCAACTCTCTGTACTCTAATTGAGTTTTGGCATCCATTTTCTGTTCAAGTATGAAAAGCTTCCAATTAATTTTAAAATATTCACATGCATGTATCCCAAATTGGCCAATTAATTTCAGAAGGAGAATAGAGGAAAATGTCCCCCCAAAAGCTAGGGGCAAAATTGGCCAAATGACGATTTTCCTCGGACCTGTTACCAACTTGAGATGGAACAGCAGAAACTTGATAACATATTTTCTTTAGTGTACTAGAAGCTCTTTTTGAGTTTTGTGTGATCCAAATGCTTGCACGAGTTGCATGTATTTATAGGGGTTTTTTACAAAAATAATACAAAAAAAAGGGAAATATCGGAAATGGAGTGTCATTCTGATTATGTACCAAAATGGTACATCCAGGGTGGTCGCGCCCCTGCCATAGGCGGCACCACCCTGGGCTGCTGACACCAAACAGTGTTTCATTGAAATTTAAAAAAAAAAACAATTAAAAACAGTGAAAACGCTGACTTACACTGACATGGCTGGTCAATGGCCTGCCACAGGCGGCACCAAAGGTGCCATTGTCAGAGGCGGCACCAATGGTGCCAGTGGCAGAGGCAGCACCAGTTATATATTTCGGCATTTTATGCCGTTGGGGGCCTTATAATGGTTCCCAATAATTTCTGTTTCAGCGGCTTAGAAAGGGAAAGGAGAAGAAGAAGAAGAAGAAGAAGAAGAAGAAGAAGAAGAAGAAGGAGACGGCGGCGTCGGAAGAAGAAAAGAAAAAGAGAGAAAGGAGAAAGAAGAGAGAAAGAAAAAGAAGAAAAAAAATAGAAGTAGGTATATATTTTTTAAAAAAAATAATGGATGATATTGTTGTTATTGTGTTGATAATTTGTTGTTGTTATTATTATGATGATTATATATATATATATTGATTTTTATTTTTATTGATGTTGTTAGTTAGTTTAGTTTATAACTATTGTTAGTTATTAGGATTAGTAGGTTAATTATTATATTAGTTAGTTAGTTAGTTAGTTAATATTATTATTAGTTAGAAACCTTAAAATGATATTTTAGTTAGTATATTAATATGTTTATCAAAACCCTAAAATAATATATTTTTACTATAGTAATATTTTAGTTAATATGTTAGTTAGTATATTGTTAGTATATTAATATGTTAGTTAAAAACCCTAAAATAATATATTGTTAGTAAGTATAATTAATATGTTAGTATAGTAATATTTTAGTTAATATGTTAGTTAGTATATTGTTAGTATATTAATATGTTAGTATATTTCTGCTGTAGATATTGTTAGAAATGGCAACATATTTGGTATTGCCTGATGAGATAATAAGTTCAACACAAATGGAGAAAGTTGATAAGATGATGAGAGAAGTGCAAGATTACAGAATGAAACCAGAAGAAGACATTGTTCAACACATTATTATCGTAAATAAAAAGATGCAAGAAGTGTTGTGGAATGGTCATGAAATGATTAGGAAGAATAAAGTGCAATACTTAACTCTTAGAGGGACATTAATAGAACGAGACCATCAAATCATTTTAGACGAACTTTGGAAGACATTGGTACCACGAACCTATTGAAATCTAGTTATATGCTTTGTGAAGTTTATAATCTCTTATGGAACTAGGAAAATAGTGCGGCAAAATATAGGCTCACAGAAGTTGACTGGGAAGCAAAGTGTGTTTGGCATACAATGGATGGATAAACTAGATGTTAGGAAATTACCAAGAGAATTTCTAAATTCAATACCTGTTATAAAGATTGAAGAGGAAGAAGATCCCAAAGAATTTCCAAATTGGATTGTAGAAGATGAATATGAAGAGAATGAATAATTTTTAAATTGGATTGTACAGTATTTCCCAGAGGAAGATACAAGATCGGAGATGGAAGAAAATGTAGAACTTAATTTAAGTGGTTAGATGTAAACATAAATGTTGTTCATGTGCAAAATGATATCTGTAATAGTATGAGCTTAAGAATGAAAAAAATTGCATATTGAAACATTAATTTTTTTATTTAAGTAAATTATTGACTGATCGAAATTTTTTTGAGAAATTTTGTTTATTTTTTAACAGATTGAATATTGAAGATGGATGATCAGTTTTTCGTATGCGTTTATTTTGACGGAATCATCTTGACAACAACCGTTGGATGCATATTCGAATGTCGGCAACAAATAGCAATGATGTAACACCCCCAAACCCGGCCCACAAGTCTCGTCCGGATCTGGTTATGTCACTGCGGAACGACGGTTAAAAATCTTTGTCTTTAGAGGAAAACTTGAAAATTTTGTTAACTTTCGGGAAGTAAGTCCATTTAAATTATTAAATAATATAAGCTTGGTTTGAATTAAAACTTTACTATAATTTATTATAATATAAATCCTTTGTAAAAATATTACTAAATACGATATAACCTTTATCAACTATAAATAGAGTACTTTAATCAAAAGTGACCCTTATTACATCAAATAAATTCCCAAAATACGGATAATATAAAAATCACTATTAATTAACTAAACAAGTAAAACATCTATACGCATGAAAATGCATCGCATGGCCACCTTTGTATCTACTCCAACCCGGTCCATTACTCACGACTCACTGCGATGTTGGGTAAATAATTGGGTGAGTCATACTGGACTCGAGTGTGTAATTAAACCAGCGATATCCACCCACATGTTAGCCACAAATCAACCCAATTATAAAATGCATAAATATAATCATTTAAACATTACCACAACAGGCTTGGCCCACAATCAAATCATACTCAAGCCTTTGGGCTAGGCCCTTTTCTCATTAATCCACTGATCACTGGGCTTGGCCCATTTCCACGTATGTTCTCAAAACATATAAATCCACAAGTCATATTGGGCTTGGCCCATTTCCATATCAATTCATAACGAAACCATGCAATCATGATACCCAACCCAATCCTAAGGTCCATCGCTACACACCCCCTTATCCAGCCTACCACACACCAGGGGACTATCGAGTCACCCTCTCCTTTTCCCTCCATAAAGGCAACCAATGCCATCCACGATGTAGCGTATAGCTAACATCAAACCACGATGGAGCACACAGCAATCCATCAAGCCACGATATGGCATAAAGCCCATATCAATCAAGGTAACCACGCGAACCAAATCGCAAAGATCCACAACGCGACCTCAGTCAGCGCCAATCCACGATGTAGCACAAAGCTGACATCAACCACGTACTCGAAGTACACCCGTACCTTCTTTCAAAACCCACCCATGCACATGTAACATAATATGAATATTGAGATGATGCATGTACATGATATTCACAAATATAGGCATGCTCACATAGTTAAAATCAATTATCACATATTAGCCAATTTGCTACTAACCTGGTCGTCATCATACCCCTTTAGGGTATCCATTACACATATGGCACTGCATTCATTAGTAAACATATAGCTGTGAGAGATCATACAAATCCGGAAACAATGGTCTAACCACACACCTTATTACTTGGAGTTCTAGACTCTCGATCCTCACGCTATCGTTTAGTGAGACTACGGCTATTTGCCTAACGTTTTCGTTGTTGGCCCACACCTGGTGGCCAATCTGCATACAATAAACGGATCTCTTCTTTGAACTTTGGGATGGGAGCTTTCCCTTGCCCACTTTGGTAGCTTTTCGCATCCATCGGCGATACTTAATCAGAACCACACGATTAATCACGGCAATCAAAACCTACAAATATCGAATCTAGATCACCTATTAACATCCTTACCGAAATCTTTGAGATCCCGAAGGCTTTCCTTTGCTTCAATCGATTTGCCCTATAACCAAAGTCGAGTGGGTCAACACCTAAGTACTCAAAATAAGGCCCATATCCGAATATTAATGAATCACTTACCCTTACCTTACAACCGACTTGGTTTCCTACCAAATCCGAGTCAAGCGATGGTTCACCTCGATAATAACATGTTTCCAAACAAACCGAAATCAGTTCTTACCTTGTAGAAGTCGACAGAGAACAGAGAGGAAAGAAATAGGCATTCGGCTAAGCCTACCTACCTTTTCCAACGATTGAAAAAGGAACCCAAAGTGATCCACACCACACCTACTATTCGGCCAAGGTGACAACTAAATAGGGGAAGGGAATTTGGCACACTAAGAGGAGAGGAGAGATTCGGCAAAAGACTTGAAGAATAATTCGGCACTCTACCCCCTATTTATAGCATTCGGCCACCTCCCCCTTGAAGACTCCAAGTTAAGGCCATCACCTATGGCCACTAATTCAAATTAATTTGAATTAGTCCACTTCCCTATTTTAATCCATTCAAACTAGTTTGAATGGTTTCAACTCATTATCTTCACTTAATCCCATTAATAAATTAAACCCCTGACCATTATCTCTTATTCTAATTTAATACTAACCAAAATAATCCTTTATTAATCTAAAATAATAAAATAACCAAATACTTATCCCCTACCTATTTAAATAAAATAATAATTATCCTACACTAAAAAAACAAATACAAGATAATTAAAACACTACCCCACCTACCGTCTAACACTTACCACCATTTCTTTGCGCGTAAGAAATAAAAATAAAACTTCAATGTGCAGCCCACTTCCACGCCGACCAGAAGAAAAAGAATGAGGAAAAAACCGCAAGCGGCCCCAAGATTCGAACACGGGACTGGGAAGCCGACAATAAGTAGCGCTTGAGCCATTCGGCCACTTTGATTTTTATGCAATAAAGCCCCAACATTTATTTTTAAACCCTTCTTATCTCAGCCCATAACCGCATACAAAAATAAAAACGCCAAATGCTTCTCCGGCCCCTCGAAACCGCGACCTTGCTCTCCTTCAGCGCCTAAGTGGCGCATGAGTGCCACTTTGCCAACTGGACTTCCATGTCCACCAAGCCACACCATTAATTTTTAAGGCATACCTAGCCCAGTCCCTTGACGCACAAAAAATAAAACAACATTGCTGCCCCAGCAGCTCGAACCCTTGAGCTCTTAGGCGCCTCCTTCCCAAGACCTTAAGTAGAGCCTCTATGCCACTTTGCCACATCCTTTCTTGTGTCTTAAACTCCACAAAAATATTTTAAGGCCTTCCTGCCCCATTTCCCCTTTTTACACTAAAAATAAAAATTTTCCAAAGCCCTTCCTTTTTCATCCAAGCATTCTTAAACCTCTAAAACACATCCAAAAACACCCAAAACCTTCCAACACTGGAATTATACCCAAATTGCATAGCCCCTAAATCAGGGTGTTACAATTCTACCTTCCTTAAAAATAATTTCGTCCTCGAAATTACTTTACTAACAACCGTCCATACAACCTATCTTACCACCTTACGCTTATGCTGCGCACTCTGATCTTACTAAGGCTATCGTACCTACACAATCTCTAAGTTCGCGCTCAAAATTCGAAACACCTCTCTTAGCAACACAGAAAAGGCTAACTCATAAGCAAGCAAAGTAATTAAAGCATATACCCAAGCAAAGGAGCTTACCCGCTATCACATCCTTGGCTGACTCTGACTAGAACCATTCCTTCCATGGCTTGAACCACGACCCCTCGTCGCTTGAGGACAATTCTTAACCAAATGTGCCTTAGATCCACACCGAAAGCATTCTTTACTATTTCCCCAACACTCTCCTGTGTGAGGTCTTCCACATCGAGCACAAGAACGATTCCGATCCACTGGTACAAGTGCACTTACAGGGTTCTCGGTCCTTGGTCTTTTCTGGGCATTACCAAGCGATGCTGATGGTCTAAAACTTCTCTTATTCTCGTTCCTATTCTTCTCTCGATTTTCTCTTATAGTCTTCTTAACCTCTTCAGCAATCCGAGCTTTCTCCACTAGCACCGCGAAGTCTCTCTCCTCTGTGAGCAATCAAAGCATTCGAAGTTCATCTCGTAATCCGTCCTCAAACCGGACGCACCTCTCATAATCAGTGGCCACAATTCCCTTAGCATACTGGCTTAACCGCACAAATTCCGCTTCGTACTCAGCTATCGACTTACTTCCTTGCACTAGATTTAGAAACGCTTTCCTTTGCGAGTCCAAATAACTGGCTCCTACGTACTTTCCTTCAAACTTAGCCTTAAAGAAATCCCAATCCAGTCGATCTGCGGTACACCTTGTTTGACGGTGAGCCACCAACGATAAGCTTCGCCGCGAAGTAATGAAACAACACCTTTCGGCTTTTCTTCGTTGAGTGCGGTCCAAATCGTCCATGATTCTCTCGATCGCTTCTAGCCAATACTACGCTACGTTCGGAGCTACTCCAGATACCCCTCTAAAGATCTCGGCTCCGTTCAATCTAAGCCTTTCCGATCATCGACTTAGAGTTCCATTTCCCTACTAACTCCACGCTACTCGTTCTAGCACTCGTAACATGGCCCGCGATCTGCGTCATCTTCACCTATCTCGATCTTGTTCCTCCGCGCCCTTCTTTGGTGGCGGCACTTCACTTTCGACCCCGGCGGACCCTACCGGTTCCGATCTTTGCCATTCTACCTCTACCGCGTCCCCTAGAACTCATCTCTATCATCGCGATTTAATCTGATTAACAATTTTTATGCATTAGAAATTGTTCCACTTGTTTATCCGCGAACAAATCTTATGAAAAGAATTTCTAGAGGTAGTTCTTTCGATCACACAAATTTTCAGTTCAAGTTCCCTATTCTATTTCAGAATATCCCATTCATCCATAAGGACACATCCCTTCATCAACAAAAACACATTCCTTCCTCAATAGAGGCACATTCAGTGGTATCCACCACACACATTCACTATCCAGACATTTCTGCCCGTTTCTACCCCAGGGGTATTTTCGTCATTTTCTTATAGGTGTATTTCGGTAATTTTGTAAATCGAGAAAACATCTTTCAACATCAGATTTAGAGTTTACAAACCAAAGGGGGTAAATTTTGGAAATTTTAAAACTAAGGGTTTTAAAACTAGGAATTTTATAAAACAGCACGGCTAGTCCCTTTCGGGTTTTAATAATTGGTTTAGCCTATGAACAAGTCCTCTTGGTTAAAGGTGAACCGTAGCTACGCACAGGTAGGATTCAGCGAAGAGGAGGTGAGTCGCTAGGGGCTGCTTAAGTACTGAGGCTCTTAGGATCCACTCCTAGACATGCGCACAATGGTTGCCACACCTTAACTCTGCGACTTAATCACGAGTTTGTTTAGTAGCCTTAGGTCTTATGCATGTGTTTGAGTAGACTAGTCCTAGGGTTCAATAGCCTAATATTCTAATCTACGAGCCCAAATAAGCCCATAACAATTCACATATAACAAATCACTTCAAAAGTTCAAGTACTTTTGATGGACTTGAATGAGGTACAGAATGCAGTGCCATGCAGAATAACCTCAAAAATTTCTTAAAAGCCCATATTTTTAAAAAGCCCATTTTGAAAATGTTTTGGGCCCAAAACCCTCAAAGCCGAGTTTTGAACCGGGCTCGATACCAAGCGTAACACCCCCAAACCCGCCCACAAGTCTCGTCAGGATCGGTTATGTCAACTGCTTGAACGACGGTTAAAAATCTGTCTTTAGAGGAAAACTTGAAAATTTTGTTAACTTTCGGGAAGTAAGTCCATTTAAATTATTAAATAATATAAGCTTGGTTTGAATTAAAACTTTACTATAATTTATTATAATATAAATCCTTTGTAAAAATATTACTAAATACGATATAACCTTTATCAACTATAAATAGAGTACTTTAATCAAAAGTGGCCCTTATTACATCAAATAAATTCCCAAAATACGGATAATATAAAAATCACTATTAATTAACTAAACAAGTAAAACATCTACTACGCATGAAAATCGCATTCGCGCATGGCCACCTTTGTATCTACTCCAACCCGGTCCATTACTCACGACTCACTGCGATGTTGGGTAAATAATTGGGTGAGTCATACTGACTTCGGTGTGTAATTAAACCAGCGATATCCACCCACATGTTAGCCACAAATCAACCCAATTATAAAATGCATAAATATAATCATTTAAACATTACCACAAACGGGCTTGGCCCACAATCAAATCATACTCGAAGCCTTTGGGCTAGGCCCTTTTCTCATTAATCCCCGCGATCACTGGGCTTGGCCCATTTCCACGTATGTTCTCAAAACATACAAATCCACAAGTCATATTGGGCTTGGCCCATTTCCATATCAATTCATAACGAAACCATGCAATCATGATACCCAACCCAATCCTAAGGTCCATCCGCTACACACCCCTTATCCATTTACCACACACACGGGGACTATCGAGTCACCCTCTCCTTTTCCCTCCATAAAGGCAACCAATGCCATCCACGATGTAGCGTATAGCTAACATCAAACCACGATGGAGCACACAGCAATCCATCAAGCCCACGATATGGCATAAAGCCCATATCAATCAAGGTAACCACGCGAACCAAATCGCAAAGATCCACAACGCGACCTCGATCAGCGCCAATCCACGATGTAGCACAAAGTCGACATCAACCACGTACTCAAAGTACACCCGTACCTTCTTTCAAAACCCACCCATGCACATGTAACATAATATGATCTTTGAGATGATGCATGTACATGATATTCACAAATATAGGCATGCTCACATAGTTAAAATCAATTATCACATATTAGCCAATTTGCTACTAACACAGTCGATCATCATACCCCTTTAGGGTATCCATTACACATATGTACTCGCATTCATTAGTAAACATATAGCTGCTTGAGAGATCATACAAATCCCGGAAACAATGGTCTAACCACACACCTTATTACTTGGAGTTCTAGACTCTCGATCCTCGGCGCTATCGTTTAGTGAGACTACGGCTATTTGCCTAACGTTTTTACATTGTTGGCCCACACCACGGTGGCCAATCTCGTACAGCGAAACGGATCTCTTCTTGAACTTTCGGATGGGAGCTTTCCCTTGCCCACTTTGGATCGCTTTTCGCTTCCATCGGCGATACTTAATCGAACCACACGATTAATCACAGCAATCAAAACCTACAAATATCGAATCTAGATCACCTATTAACATCCTTACCGAAATCTTTGAGATCCCGAAGGCTTTTCTTTGCTTCGTCGATTTGCCCTATAACCAAAGTCGAGTGGGTCAACACCTAAGTACTCAAAATAAGGCCCATATCCGAATATTAATGAATCACTTACCCTTACCTTACAACCGACTTGGTTTCCTACCAAATCCCGAGTCAAGCGATGGTTCACCTCACGATAATAACATGTTTCCAAACAAACCGAAATCAGTTCTTACCTTGTAGAAGTCGACGAGAGAACAGAGAGAGGGAAAGAAATAGGCATTCGGCTAAGCCTACCTACCTTTTCCAACGATTGAAAAAGGAACCCAAAGTGATCCACACCACACCTACTATTCGGCCAAGGTGACAACTAAATAGGGAAGGGAATTTGGCACACCAAGAGGGAGAGGGAGAGATTCGGCAAAAGACTTGAAGAATAATTCGGCACTCTACCCCCTATTTATAGCATTGGCCACCTCCCCTTGAAGACTCCAAGTTCCTGCCATCACCTATGGCCACTAATTCAAATTAATTTGAATTAGTCCACTTCCCCTATTTTAATCCATTCAAACTAGTTTGAATGGTTTCAACTCATTATCTTCACTTAATCCCATTAATAAATTAAACCCCGACCATTATCTCTTATTCTAATTTAATACTAACCAAAATAATCCTTTATTAATCTAAAATAATAAAATAACCAAATACTTATCCCCTACCTATTTAAATAAAATAATAATTATCCTACACTAAAAAAACAAATACAAGATAATTAAAACACTACCCCACCTACCGTCTAACACTTACCATTCTTTGCTGGAAGAAATAAAAATAAAACTTCAATGTGCAGCCCACTTCCACGCCGACCAAGAAAAAAGAATGAGGAAAAACCCATAGTTGACCCCAAGATTCGAACACGGGACTGGGAAGCAAGCAGACCAAGTAGCGCTTGAGCCATTCGGCCACTTTGATTTTTATGCAATAAAGCCCCAACATTTATTTTTAAACCCTTCTTATCTCAAAGCCCATAACCGCATACAAAAATAAAAACGCCAAATGCTTCTCCGGCCCCTCGAAACCGCGACCTTGCTCTCCTTCAGCGCCTAAGTGGCGCATGAGTGCCACTTTGCCAACTGGACTTCCATGTCCACCAAGCCACACCATTAATTTTAAGGCATACCTAGCCCAGGTCCTTGACGCACAAAAATAAAACAACATTGCTTTGCCCAGACTCGAACCCTTGAGCTCTTAGCGCCTCCTTCCCAAGACCTTAAGTAGAGCCTCTATGCCACTTTGCCACATCATTTCTTGTGTCCTAAACTCCACAAAAATATTTTAAGGCCTTCCTGCCCCATTTCCCCTTTTTACACTAAAAATAAAAATTTTCCAAAGCCCTTCCTTTTTCATCCAAGCATTCTTAAACCTCTAAAACACATCCAAAAACACCCAAAACCTTCCAACACTGGAATTATACCCAAATTGCATAGCCCCTAAATCAGGGTGTTACAAATGAGATTTAATAGAAATGTCTCGTTCGATGAAATGAAGGGAAGGATTAACGCAAAAATTGTTAGACATTGTGGGAGAACGATTTCGAGAATTTTCTACAAGTTTCCAGTTTCGACAGATCCGATCAAATTCACAGAAATGGAACTTGTAGACGACGAAGACGTGGAGACAATAATCGCTCTTTATTGTGGGAATGGGAGTAACAAAAATGCACCGATTCACTTATTTGCTGAGTTAGTCGGTATTGAGCAAAATGAAGACATCAATGCATATGGTGAAGAACATGGAGCTCAAGAACTGTGCATGGTGCCTCCAATATCGTATGTTGATGCCGAATCGACTATACATGGGATCGATATCGATCTTAATATTACACCCGATATTGATGTGGTTGGTGATGATGGACACGATAGTAGTGATCATTGTGAGGAAGAGGTCGATAGTGACAGTGATCCCGATTTGGACGATATACCTGATGATATTGACGATGAAGATGTGAATGATGATGGAAACATTAGCGCGTCTTCGGTCGGGAACCAGATGTAATGTATTATGATACACAATAATCCTAGGCCACACATGTCACTCATAGACCCCCGACGCAAATGTGTAGCCGAAGTTCCGAGTACCACGAAATAGTTCCCCGCCACTTGGTGGCCGTAAATTCTGAGCATGCGTTATTCGTAGGCCAGAGATTCGAAACTAAAGAAAAGCGCGTATCTGCTATTAAACGGTATAGCATGGATATATCAGTGGATTACAAAGTCGCAGTGTCTAAACCGAGCGGTATATATTGGGAGTGTTAGAAAGCGCGGAAGGTCAGAATTGGCGATGAGTTTGCATTCATTCAAAATTCGCAGATGTGGGAGATACAAAAATTGGTTGGACCCCACACATGCAGATCGACACGTATGACAGAAGATCATCGAAAACTTGATTCCAAAACTATCTCAGACGTGTATCATGCCAATGGTGAAGGACATGCCGACCATTAAAGTTTCGATGCATCGATTCTTTGAAATACAAGCACGATTCCAGTATCAAGTATCATATCGAAAGGCGTGGATAGCTAAACAGATGGCAATGAAGCAATTGTATGGAGATTACGATTCATCGTATAACGAGCTACAGGGATGGATAGCTGCTATGCGGGAGTATGTACCGGAAACTGTGATTGAGTTAGAGACACGACCTTATTATGGCCCAGATGACCAATTACAGCCTGGGAGAAGAATTTTTCATCGGATGTTCTGGACGTTTGATCCATGTGTGCGGGCATTTCCACACCGCAAGCCGTTTATGCGGTGGATGGGACATGGCTATACTGAAAAATATACACGAGATCTTACTTATTGCGCTTGCTCAAGACGGCAATAGGGCGTGCTCCCAATAGCATTTGCCATAGTAGATAAGGAGAACATGGAATCGGGAATTCTTCCTTACCAACTGCGGAGGTATGTTATTACTTAGCGATAATATTTGCATTATCTTCGATAGAGGGAAAGGATTAATTACCGCAATTAGGCGTTCCGGCGTGCCATGGAGATCCGTTTATTGCATCTGTCACATTGCGGCTAACTTCTTTCGAGAGTATAAGAATGCAAACTGGAAGAGAGAAGTGGTGAAATTGGGTAAAGGATAACCTTATATTTTCAATATAAGTTTAATGTTTTATGTTATCCGAAGAAGCGTAACTTATCTTTTATTATAACATATACAGCGTCACTGAGTTAGAGCCACATATTTTTCGCCAAAGAATGACTCGACTTGAGAGTGACATGGAAGGTCAAACGAACAAATCTTTTCGTCAGTGGTTGGATACAATGGAGCCGTGGCAATGGGCTCAAAGTTTTGACGAGGGCTTTCGTTATGGTCAAATGACCACAAACTTGGTGGAGGGGGTCAACGCTGTGTTGTTGAAAACACGACATCTTTCGATTTCATCTGTCTTCTCGGCTACATTCTACAGGTTGGCAACCTTGATGCCAAGAATGGGTGAACAACAAGTCAACCAGATGGATGCGGGACACGTGTTTGTGGAAGATGTCAGGGATGCATTGATTGCAAACCGTCGGATTACGAGGTCGATGACTGTAGAAATATATTCACGACGGCTGGAAACTTTTCGAGTTATGGAGTCCATCGGTCGTCGACCCGGTTTGCCTCCTAGGTCTTATGGAGTTGATCTTCGGAACAGACAGTGCGAATGCAGGATGTTCCAAACACTTCATTATTCGTGTGCACATGTCGTGGTAGCGTGTGCTAAAGCGAACCTTAATGTTGATCAATTTTTCGATGATGTGTACACGCTCAAGCGCACGTTGCATGTCTGGGAAAATGAGTTCCCTGTCCTGCCCGACCTGTCCACGTGGGAGGTACCTCGGACGACTTTTGAGCTTGTCGCAGACAGAGCGCTACGCAGGAATTCGAGAGGCCATCCGCAATCATCCAGAATCCGTAATAAAATGGACATTAGGGAGAAATCTGACGGTAAGCACTGTGGATTATGCAGGTTAGGCGGTCATAATCGAAGTAAATGCCCGCAGCGGAACTATCATGTTGGACAATCGTCACGAGCGCCTGTGAATTGAGCTTATTTAGATTAACATGTTTTGTATTCAGATTTTTGGTGATTTTGATTAATTAGGGCTTAATTGCAAAAAATAAATAAATTTAGGGACTGAAATGCAAAACAAATGACATGTATGGATTTGTATGAATATGGATTTGTATGGATTTCTATTTTATTATGTACTTAATGACAATTGAGATTACTCTTTTATGGTTGGTTGTGTATGTTCATGTACACTAATTTCATATTTGGCTATGGTATAATGTATTAAATGTTCATATATGATTACTTATTAAAATGTTCAATATGATTATATAATTAGATATGATTATTATTAATAGTTTGTTTTTAATGTTAAATCATGAGTGACTTTAGTGAATACATGAAAGTTTGGAATTAAACTGTTGATTCGTAATGCCTTATACAAATTTTGTTATGGTCAAATCTTGTTACAAATTTTAAAGCTCTAATGAATCAAGTTAATTTTATACAAATAAAGTACAAACATTGTAATATTTACAAATACAAAATATAGGAAAATCAAACCGCAAGAAACACCTAAAATTGATGGTTCGATGGTGTGGTCCTAGGTGTATACTTCTGCGGTGGTCGACATTCACGTCGTGGGTGCCCGCGACGACCAACATCCTCTTCAGGCTCCGGTGGGGGTCCAGGTGGGGGTGTGCTAAACATGGCCGAAAAATCATGTGGCTCAAATGGCATCGATGAACTTGAGCAAGAAGGAGTGCCCTGATGCAGTGGATACGACCCAGGAGGCCTGATGTCCTGCAGTGGATACAAGCCGAAAGTTCTGTACTGCGGTGTGTACGATCCAAATACATCAAACCCGTAATGGTATCCACCTCCTGACGAGCCCGGGAAGTAGTCGTTGCCCGGCACATCTGGATGATACGAATGTGCATCCGAATGTGAATGTGATTGCTCGGGCTCCAGCTCCGGCTCCGACTCCGGCTCAGGATCAGGATCAGGATCTACAGCTGCCTCGGCCTCCATATCGGCCACTGGCTCGTATGCCCCATGTCGCTACATGTGTGGGGGGACTACAGTCGACTGCCCTCCGAGTATATATGGCTTCCCCATACTAGAGTACCATTGTATGTACTCTAATGGAGGTTGAAAATCGGAAGCCATATCCATCTGGGGTATTCGGGACATGCGATCATTCCACACCGCAATAAATCCCCGATGCTTAACCTCCCAATCCAGTCCCTGTTTCCCTCTCTTATTTATGCAATGAACCTCTCCCACCTGGCATGGCGGATCCGGGATATATTGGACGCAACCAAATTGGCACAAAGACTCGATCCCCGTGGTACCACTCGACTACATTGAAGCCCGATAATTGGTGCGTTTGTGCACCACATATACTGAGTGAATATAGGCGACGGGGTATAATGTCTGCAATTTTCGGTCTACGATATGGCATCCATATAAACTGCTCGATTAATAACATTGTTAAAATTTAACAGGTTTTAAGTAAGATATCCAAACTAACACGTAACCAATATTGGAATCGATTACCCCTTCCCCAGCATGTTGTTCAATCATAAGTCGGTATATCGGGACAGTGTGCGACCTCCCGATACCCGGATAAATACTCCACCTACAAAAATAAATTTCAAGTCAAATAGTATCAATATAAAGAAATTGTCAATTAATAACAAGTTATATTTTATCACTGTTTACTAGCGGATATACGTATGGTTGGTGGTAATCGATGCCAAGAATGGCATCCAGATAAAGAGCCCAGGATCGCAATAGTGTAAGGCATCCGCCTATGTCTCTCTGATCATTGGCTTTGTCGTCCGACAAAGCTCATGGTACAACATCGCAAGAAGCTGCGGAGCCCCAACTATCTGGCGAGCATTGCTCAAATCACTAATAGGGGTAGGTACATGATATGAACCATATTATTGTTTGCACCGGGCATCAGTACACCCCCTATGATGTGCATAATGTACGCTCGAGCAGCGCACATCAACTTGCCTTCAGTGGCGTCAGCTGATAACTGTTCATACCTTGCTCTCAACCATGTAAACTTCAGGCTCGAAATATTTTCTTCATCATTGCCATACGAGTCCCCTAGTAGGCTCTGACAAAGTGTAAATGGGTCAGCTATCGCACTGACGCCCGTAACGGGACTCCCGTCGATTGGGAGCCCAAGTTGCACTGCAACATCCTCTAGAGTGACTGTGCACTCTCCACAGGGGAAATGAAAAGTGTGGGTCTCCGGGCGCCAACGCTCGACTAGTGCGGATATTAAATCATACCGCAAGTCAAACGTCCGGATCAGTGCTGCTGACCCGAATCCAGCTTGCTCTATATAGGGCATCAATCGTTCATCCGGGATTTCTAAGCCATTCACCGGCCCCTTAATACACGATGCGAGCCACGGCGGTGTTAAATCAGAAAAAATTTATTATTATAACATAATTTATTATGTAGCTATTTTGTTAATATAACCCGCGATTAATAAATAACAATATATTACCATATTATTAGCTGCGTCAGATATGTGTGGAACTGTACTAATCAATGGAGCCATTGCCGTCTCAGATATTTAATTTTTAACCTATATAAAAAAACTATAAATTTATATTAAATTACTAAAAAATAACATGCCAATAAAAATAATATAACAAAAACATAACATAATCGAAACATAAAAAAAAATACTATTTTCGTATTTTATTTTATTTTATATTATTTTAGTACATAATGTTTCAAATGTATTATTTTAGTGTTTTTTTAATATATATATATATATATATATCAATATTAATAGATAACTAACAATAATAATCATAATTTTTTACTAACAATAATAATACTAACAATAATAATAACTAACTAACGTATACTAACTAATTTAATTATTATTTTAGGGTTTTCTAACTAATTATAATAATAATAACTAACAATATACTACTACTAACTAACATAGTATTTAAACTTTTTATTAATCCTAATAATAACATAATAACTAACAATATACTAACTAACTAACTAAATTATTATTTTAGGATTTCTAACTAACTAACTATTTACAATATAATACTAACTAAAATAATATTTAAACTTTTTACTAACAATAATAATAACTAACTAACGTATACTAACTATTTTAATTATTATTTTAGGGTTTTTTAACTAATTATAATAATAATAACTAACAATATACTACTACTAACTAACATTGTATTTAAACTTTTTATTAATCCTAATAATAACTAACTAACAACAATATACTAACTAACTAACTAAATTATTATTTTAGGGTTTCTAACTAACTAACTATTTACAATATAATACTAACTAAAATAATATTTAAACTTTTTATTAATCCTAATAATAACTAACTAACGTATACTAACTAACTAAATTATTATTTTAGGGTTTTTTAACTAATTATAATAATAATAACTAACAACTAACAATTACTACTAACTAAAATAGTATTTAAACTTTTTATTAACCCTAATAATAACTAACTAACAACAATATACTAACTAACTAACTAAATTATTATTTTAGGGTTTTTAACTAATTATAATAATAATAACTAACAATATACTACTACTAACTAAAATATTTTTATATTTTTATTAATCCTAATAATAATAACTAACTAACAATATACTAACTAACTAACTAAATTATTATTTTAGGGTTTTTAACTACTTTTAATAATAACTAACAATATAATACTACTAACTAAAATATTATTTAAACTTTTACTAATCTTAATCTAAAAATAACAAAACTAAACTAAACTAACAACAACAAACAATAAAATAAAAATCAATAATAATAACAACAAATCATCCCATCCATTATTTAAAAAAAATTATACCTTCTTTTATTTTATTTTTCTCTTCTCTTTCTCTCTTTCTTTCTTCTTCCTCCTTTCTCTCTTTTTCTTTTCTTTTTCCGGCGCCGCCATCTCCTCCTCCTCCTCCTCCTTCTTCTTCTTCTTCTTCTTCTTCTTCTTCTTCTTCTTCTTCTTCTTTCCCTTTCTCAGCTGCAAAAAACTGAAATTTTTGGGACCATTATAAGGTCCCCAAGGGCCACAAGATGCCGAAATGGCATGCATGTTGGGTCATTTCAGCCGGTGCCGCCTCTGCCACAGGCACCTTCGGTGTCGCCTGTGGCAGACCCTCCACCAGGGTTCTGTCCCGTCCGTCAGCTTCGTCAGCTTTTTTTTTTCCTTTTCAGTGTTTTTTTATTATTTCAATTTCAATATTTTTTTTTAAATTTCAGTGAAACACTGTTTGGTGTCAGCAGCCCAGGGTGGTGTCGCCTATGGCAGGGGCGCGACCACCCTGGATGTACCATTTTGGTACATAATCAGAATGGCACCCCATTTCCGATATTTCCCTTTTTTGTATTATTTTTGTAAAAAAACCCTATTTATAGGCATCATTTGTTTGATTTGGAGGGTGTTTAGTGCTTTCTCATGTGAATATTTTAATAAGATATAATTCTTTTGAATGTGATTTATGAGAATGTTATTGTTAATAAAATTATTTTATAAGGTTTGCTATACATTGAAAAGTGCTGACTAAAATTCTAAAAAAAATTATATTAACATGTTTGGTATACTCAACACTTTTCTGAGAATGTAATGTTACTTTATAAAATTATCCTTATTAAATAAAAATAACATTAATATTTTTCAATAATTTTCAATAATTTTTATTATTAACAAATATTTGATCCGCAAGGTATGGTTTTCTCACATTTTAGATCTAATCCATTATATGAACACATTAAAAAAAAAAAAAAAAAACTTGCATGCTAACTCAAGATTGTGAATATGTACAATCTGTAAATTTTCCTTATTACATTATAGATATAAATTCAAGTGTATTCATATATTACAAATATGGCTTGAAATTATCTTAATACTAATTTTTAAATTAGTAGTTTGTTTTAGGTGTAGTTTCTTCATTTTTAACACAATAATTTTCATGTAAGCTTTGTTAGGGTGGCATGCCATTATCTCTCTTGATGAGAAAATTGGGAAATGAAATATTTTTAAAATTGAATTTGAAGGTAGGTGATGCCAATGTTGTTGCTAGTGCAATAAGATATCATTTATGAATAGGTTTATTTTTCACATAACTACTTAATTCTACAAGTTGCTTAAGCTTTCTATGCTGAAAACAAAATATAGTTATAATAAAATAAAGGTTAAATACTCAAGTTGGGGTCCAACTTTTTAGGGGTTGCTCAAATAATGGTTAAACCTTTTAAAATGTTCATATAAAGGCTTAACATTTACAAAAGTACTCAAATGAAAGCCAAACCTTTCAAATTATTCAAATAAGGGCCAAAACTTTTTGAAAGTGCTCAAATAAGAGTCAAACCTTTTTAAAAATACTCAAAAAAAGGCTTTTTAAATGTCGTATATCAGGTCCAAGATTATGTTTTTATTATTTTCTTTTATTTTCAACCAATATCTAATTCAACTATCATGTATTTTATTTTTTGATTTCTCAATGTATCTACCAGAGCAAGCCCAATAACTAATCTTCCGTATTCCCATGTATTTTTTTTAAATATGTTAGAATTCACCTAATTTTTATTCAAATTAGATTGAAGTACGTAAAAAGTCTTTATTTGAACATTTTTAAAGGTTAGACCCTTATATGAATATTTTGAAAGGTTTGGATATTACGTGAGCAACCCCTAAAAGGTTGGGCTCTAATTTAAGCATTTAGCCTAAAATAAGATATAGATATTTACCTAGTATTCTTTTATAAAAATAATTTAAAATAATTAATCGAAGTTGTAAAGACAAAAAAAAAACGAGAAAATAAGCAACAACTGCGTTTTCTTTTTCTTTTTACATTGAATAAGTTAATTAATACTCTAAACAGAAATAAAAGAAATGTCAATTTTGTCCTAACAATTTCCTTTTACTTTTCATCTGTATAGGTAATTAACTTTCTCACCAATTATTAAATAAATCAATTTCCATTACTTATGAAAAATTAACTTTTATAAAAATGTTACATTTCAAAAAAAGTAAATTAATTTTTCACATTAAACATTGAAATTACATTTCGACCAATTAAATTCCTTAAAAGATCGACAATTTTCCATCATAAGAAACATGTGCATACATATGGATTTTAGATTCATTCTCGTCGTTAGTAGATTATGACTTGCTTGTTTTGGTCCAACATGATAGGCTTTTATCAATTTCTTTTTCTCTGCCTTTTTTTTCTCTTATTAAAGAAAAATACAATAGTAAGACTAGGGGATCTATGAAGGGAATCCCTATAGAAGTTTACTTCTTATATTTGATATTAATTTAAATAAGGTGTTTCAATTTTACTACATTACTGCTATTAGACATTGATTAGAATAATGTTTTTAAACCTATAAATAAATGTAGTTTAAACTCATCTAGTATCATTCGAATTCAACATTAGTAATTTTTTTACTCCTCTATCCATAGTTTTCTCTTAAAGAATTATCACGTAAAATTTGTATGTTCTATTTTTCTTTCTTTTCTTTATCATATACTGCCATTATCAATGTTCAATTTTAATATTTATATATTTCCTTAAGAAAAGGAATATTTTAATTCGCTAACGTCATTAATCAGGCACTGACGCCTAGTTTTTCACATGGTTTTCATGCTTTTGCTTTAGTTGTACTATGATTTTAAAAAAAAAATACCTCCTAAATAATTATTTTTTAAAAATTAAAGTAATTTAATCTTTGTCTATTTTAAAAGTGAGTAAATAAAGACAATCAATTATTATATTAATGTCTTTTGTCAATTGTGTATAATTTTGATTGGTATAATAATAAATTTGGCATCAATGTTTACATTTTTGTTAATGTGATCTTCATTCTAAAAAATTCAACAAATTTAGCCTTAATATTTACACATTTACAAAAATTTTGAGAGTTAAATTTATTAAATCTTGACCAAATTGATAGAATGCGTAAATTATAAGAGCTAAATTTGTTATTATACCTGTCAAATTTATGTAAAATTGACCAAAAATATTAATGATGTGATTAATTGTCTTTGGTTGCTCACTTTCAAAATTGACAGAGGTTAAATTGCTTCATTTTTTTTAAAAGATACCAATTTGCTCAACATCGAAATTACGAGAGGCTGGAGAGGTCTTTGTACCTTTTTTTATTTTATTTTTCATCTTTGTTTTACGGTTCATGCTCGGGTTCATGGTTGTCTCTTCCAACAATATCGTCTTTAAGGTTCAAACTGACGTTCTCTCCGTAAGAGTGCAATGTGCTTTATCTGATAAACTCACGAATGGGGTAAAACTTATAAAATTCCATTCACTGAAGTTGCCAATTTTCAAGTTTGGAAAATTAGTCAACTTACGACTACTTTTTGGATGGGATCTAGTTATTTTTTGGTTGATATGTCTCATAGCGTTTGAATATCTATCTCTTAGCTTCAAAATGCACTTTGAACCACTCGATTTCAAGTTCGAGAGCTCAAGTTATGACCGTTTTAATGAAGATTGCACGAGCATAATTTCTGGACGAGATTATTACGAAAATTACAAGTTTCGAGCTTTTAATTCAAGTTTAAATCATATTGGGTTCGATTTTTAAGTTTAATTTTTATTATATATGAACCCAATATTGTATTTATTAAGTTTTATTATTTTCTTATTTATTTATTCCGAATTTTGGATATATATATTTTAAGTATTTTTAAGTTGTTTAGGAGATTAATGTTTCTTAATCAAATAAGGAAGTTTAGGCTCCGTTTGTTTCACTAAAAATGACTTTCAGAAAATTGTAACGCCCCGAATTTTGGGGCCTAAAAGTTTTGGGATTGGAGCATAGGGACAGGGAAGAGGTTGCACTTTTGTGCTTAGTGGCGCATTTAAGTGGCAGAATGGGCCTGTTGGTCTGGTGGTTGAGTGAGTCTTAGGGAACCTCTGGGTTCCAGGTTCGAGCCCCTGAGAGTGTTTTTGGAGAAGTGTTATTAATTTGTTTTGTTTATAAAATAGTAATTTTGTTTTAAGTTAAATTATCTATTTTTCTTTATTTTTCTTTATTATTTGGTATTTTCTATTTTGGGAATTATTTTTTTTTTGTTTTTTTGGAACGTTTTTGGTTCCTTCTTCTCTTCTTCCCTATTTCCTGTCTTTTTCTCTTGAATATGGGTTTCGCTGGCTGATCTCAGGAATTTCGCTCCTCCGTCATCATCTCCAATTGCAAAACAGGTGTGGGATTCGAACCTTCTCTACACTATTTTAGTTTTTCCAAATGCTCGATTTGACCTATTTTGTGTGTGTTCTAACCCTTTGGTTTTGGATTTTCTGAATGTTGAAAGGGAGTGAAATACTCCAAATTCTGATGTGTCTTCGATATTACTAAAGTTAGGGACGGTTTTGGTGGCTAAAGTGACATTTTCGAGGCTGTTTAAGGGTGGTCACGTGACCATTCCAGCGGCCACACGGGTGTGTGTCGATCCACACGACCGTGTCATTTTGGGAATTAGGGTTTTCGGGCCAATTTTGGTGCCACACGGCCGTGTGGCGACTTGGGGATTTTTTCGATATTCACACAGCCGTGTCCTCTGGTCACACGGGCGTGTGCATTTGGGAATTCAGGATTCAGGGATTTGGTGTCACACAGCCATGTGGCTGATTTAGGGATTTAGGGATCCCACACGGGCGTGTGTTTCGGAATACATGGCCGTGTCTGGTGGCACACGGGCATGTGAGACCCTCACACGGTCGTGTCTGCTCTGCACTTGATTTTAGCGAAATTGGGCAGAGAGTTACACGGCCTGTTCACACGGCCGTGTCCTTGTACCATAAGGGCGTGAGCCTCTGTCACACGGTCGTGTGCTACCCTTCACATGGGCGTTTGGACCCCCACACGGCCTGGACTTCTCCACACGGCCAGAGCACACGGCCGTGTGGCCCTATCTCCCCAGATTTTGGTTCTAGGTCAACTTAAGTGTACTTATGACTCTGTTCCGACTTCGGTTTAGGTGAGATTCGTGATTGGTTGCATGAAATGTTTATTTTTTAACCCGGTTGATGGGGTGTGTGTGTGTGTGTAATATGCTTCTGTTCGATTGTTTGACTAGTTGTCACTGCTCTGTGAGGTTGCATAGCCATTGAATCTGAATCTGGGTAGTTGAGTATACTCCTATCTAAATTTGACTGACTGGATGTGAATAACTATCTGTAATCTTGTACTATGATTCTGTTAATCTGTTTACACTCATACATATGCATATAATGTTTTTTGGTGGGATTGTGAAGAGAAGGAAGACTGAAACTGAACTGAACTGGTAGTTGATCTGCTGGTTGTTAGCCTCTAATACCCAGAGGGTCGTGGGCATTCCCAATACCCTGAGGGTCGTGGACTATGCTGTTAGCGGGTTAATGCATTGCCTCAGATAGTGCATACGCCACCTTCTTTGCGTGTATTTATCGATCCGCGGTTTAAGCGCACTTTATCGGTATAGCGATTTACCGCATTGCACTGTACCGCTAATACGTCAACTTTGCTTCATATCATCACTATCCGATCGGCGGTTCATATCGCATGTGCGTACTGCAGTTGCCCGCGCATGGCACTGACTGACTCATCGATAGCCCCTAATACTCAGTGGGTCGTGGGCAGTTCCAATACCCTGAGGGTCGTGGATATTATTGGAGTGCAGGGATGGATGGGCCTTACGATGTCCTACGTGGTGTTATTGGTTGGTTGAGCTCAAACAGCTCTCATGTGGAGTGATGGGGGACAGAGTGGTGTGTTGGTTGGTTGGGTGGGTTTTATAGCTTAGTTGCATTCATAAGCATCTGTGTGACTGTTCTATGTGCTAGAATATCTGATTGTTCTGTTTGACTGAAAAGAACTCTTGTAGTTTTACGTACATTGTAACTCTGATTGTATCTGACTGACTGAATTGAATTGTGATTATCTGATTGAGACTTTTGTCTCGAAGTTACCGTCTGATTCTGTAAGTATGTTCTGCTTCTGAACTGCTACGGGTTTTCTGTTTCTGATTCTGTAGTAGTTGGTTTTGGACTCACACTGAGCTTGAGTAGCTCACCCCCTCTTAGCGTTTCTTTTCAGGTACCCTTTACAATTACGATCTTTGGACTCGGTGATGCGGAGAGTCTCGGGACGATCTCGGTGGAAAATAAAGGAGTATCGGTTTATATTACCAGTTGTATGTGGTCAAACTATTTTTGGAATGTAAGATTTTATAAAGCTGTGGTACAAATTCTGTTTTAAGTTTTATACATTTTTATTCCGTTTATATAAACATATACTTCAACTGAAATTTTTCTGACCGGATTTTAAACGATTAAATGGTACGACTCAACATGTTAACTTGTTTTGTAAAAATTCACCTACGATCACTTCGGTGATCAATGTAGCATCCGGAATCCGGTCTAAACTTCTAGGCCAGGTTTGGGGTGTTACAAAAATGATTTCTGAAAAATGATTTACTTTTCTGGAAAAGCTAATATTTTCTGGTGATGGAGGAATCTGTGTAAAATATTTTCTGTTGTTTGGTAGATTTCTTAAAAATGTTTCATAAAAGTTGTTTTCAATTAAACAAACATACATTTGAGATTTTCTTATTTTTTCATTGTTTAATTGAATTTATTTTTATCTATAATTTTATATTTTACATTGTTTTTGCATATATTAAAAATATTATGTTAAATTCAGGTTCATTACAACGTCATTTTTTAATTACATGACTACTAAGTGAGTATTTTTTATTTAAAAATGTGACATCAACAAAATTGACAAAAAAAATTAACGATGTCAACAATTGGACTTGATTTTCAAATTTGAAAAGTAAAGGGACTAAATTCTTGAAAATAAAAGTACAAAGACTAAATTACAAATCTGTGAAGTGTATATAGACTTATGACATATTTTAACCTTTATACTACAAAACATTTATTATTAATATATTTATAATTGTAATAAATATTTATTATTAAAATATTAATATTGAATATTTTCAATAATATGTGAATAATATTATTTAAAATTATTATTTTTAAAATTTATTATTAAAATAAAATTGAAATGTTAAATAATTTATTAAAATAATAAATTATATTTATTATATTAATAATTTATTATATGACTAAGTATAAATAATTAAATATGTATGTTTAATAATATTGAAAAATATAATATTTTAAATATTTTTAAAAATAAAAATAAAATTTATTATCAATATAATAATATTAAGCTTGATTTAAGCTAATTTTTATATAAAAATAAAATTATCTATAGATGAGCTCTTTTCCGGAAAATGACTTACGCTTTTCAAAATGGTAAGTCATTTTACAAGAAAAAAGGTTTATTTTACTTTGACCTGTAAGTTATTTTCCGTTAACCAAACTATTTTCTGTGAAACAAACACAGGAAAATGCAGAAAACATTTTTCGTAAAACTTTTTACATGGAAACAAACGGACTACTCTCGGAAAATGATTTTGGGAAAATGACTTACTTTTTTGGAAAAAAAAAATATTTCCTGGTGTTTGGATGAATCTATAAAATATTTCCTGTTGTTTGACAGATTTCTTGAAAATATTTCATAAAAGTTGTTTTTAATGAAATACATTAGATATTTTCTTATATTTTCATTGTTTAATTGAGTTTATTATATACATATATATATAAATTTATATTATACATTGTTCTTTGTAAAACAAACACAATATAAATATATTTTTTATAAAATATTATAGTGCAGTTTTCTTTTAACAATTGAAACTTATTTTATAATGAGAAAATATTTTGTAATAATCAATGTCATATATAAACTTAATAATAAATAATGTTTAATTAAAATTTAATTTAAATTACATATATTACATATATGATAGTACATATTGACACATTAGAGTTGTAAGGGATAAATAAAGCTAAGTATTATTTAAACAAATACCCATATTTTTATAATTAAAATATTCATATTTTTTATTAAAGTCTGCCTTGTGGCACGAATTAGGGTTAGTCTGCCTTGTGGTAAGAATATTACGTTTAGAGGGTTTTTCTAGGGTTCGGTGACAACAAAAAATAAATTTCAGTTCTGGGTAAGAATATGGCTGATATGAATGTGGTGGGGGCAGATCTAGCAAATCTACAGATAATGGATGAGGAGGATGATCCTTTGGTGATGGAAGGAGATGAATTTTCTGCCGTATCAAACTATGAGTTATGTCTGGTAGGGAGGGTGCTTACACAAAGTATAGTTAATTTTCCATCATTAAAAAATACGATGGCAGATTTATGGCATCATCTAAGAGGGGTAACGATTACGGAGGTGGAGGATAAGAGTATTCTTTTTAGGTTTTACAGTGAAGTTGACTTGAAACGGGTCTTGGATGGTATGCTATAGTTCTTCAACCGACATCTGATAGTGTTCCATAGATTAATAAGGGGGGAGAACCCTTCAGTGGTCGCATTATGGACTACGGTTTTTTGGGTGCAGATTCATAACTTACCGGCGGGTTTCATTACAGAAGGGATGGCACGGCAATTAGGGAATTTTATTGGAGATTTTATGGAGTATGATGTGTTATTGATTACAAAGAGGATGTGTAACAGCCCGATTCAGGGGCTAGTCGGAACAGTGATCTCGAGATCACTAATCCGAGGTTAGAGAAAAATATTTTCATGTTATTTTATGTGTTATAACATGTTTATGAGGGTGCATGAAAATTTTGATGCTTTAATTTTAGCGATTTCTTGCTTAATCGCGAAAAAGGACTAAATCGCATAAAGTGCAAAAGTTCTATTTTATTTGCTAGAGGTGCCAAATAGCTATAGAATATCAATTGGAGGTCCAAAATGTGCAATTTGGCCTTGTTTTAAGTGAGTTGGCGGGCCATGTGACATAGGGGACAAGAGCATTTAATTTTGGTCAAAATTGGTGGAAATTAGGTGGAAAAATGAATAAAATAAGATGAAATAAGCAAAAAGCTATCATCTTTTTATTTTCTTCTCTTCTTCCACTTAAAATACAAGAAATAATGGGGGTTCTTGAAGCTGAAAATTTCAGCAAGCTTTTCTTCACTCAAGTAAGTGATTTTGATGATTTTAATTGATAAATTTTGTACTTTTGGAGTCCCCAAAGCTTAAGCTAGCTAATGAGGGGACTAATTTGCAATATGGTTGAAAGTATAGGGACTTGCCATGAGATATTTTATGTAGGTTGCTGAATTTTTATGCAAGAAAATGAATGTTAGAAAGATAAGAAACAACTTTTGTGAAAGGTGTTGTCATGAAAACACCTAATTTTGGACTAAGATGCAAATGTTGTAGTTTGTTCATTATGCATGAAATAGTTGGAATTGTGGATAGTTTTAAGAGGATTAAATGTTCAGCTAGGCTTGTTTAATAAGAAAATGTGATGAAAAGTGATTTACGAGCCTAGGGGCAAAATCATAATTTTGCCAAAGTATAGGGGCAAAATAGTCATTTTTGCCTAAGTGTAGATTATGATGTATTATGATTCATAAGTGATTAAATGAGTAAATTCTATTGTTCTAGATCGAAGAAAATGAGATTCGAACCTAGAACGGGAGAAAAGAGAAATATGGGCAAAAAGGTCACTTTCTACCCTTTTCGGTATCGAGGTAAGTTCATGTGTTAAATTTTACAACCTTGAGTGAAGTATTTTCAATATTTCAATGTTGTATAAATTGATTATTTCCTCTATGTGTACGTTAAATATGTTTTGATATGATGTCAAGACATGAAAGTATTGATTTAATCCATGAATAGTGGAAATGTAATTAGTGTGATACGATAGTAATTAAGGTCCCGTGTAAGACCATATTTAGAATATGGCCTCGGTATGGGATTTCGTATAAGACCATGTCGGGGACATGGCATCGATATGTTAATTCATGTATGACCCTATCGGGGGTATGATGTCAGTGTGACTTTATGTGTATGAGACTCAAAGGTGTTACTTAATAATTTGAGTGATTCAATAAGTATGTTGAAAATGAGAATGAATGTGGTTGTACCATGAGAGGTACATGTATGTGTTAGAGCTGAATTGAGATGAATTCATTATATAATGAACCCATAGTGGGTTATGTGTAAATGATGCACCTTGGTTGCATAAGTTATAACTATTAATGCATTGTGTGAATGCGAACGATTATCGTAGAAAGCTAAGTAAGAATGGTAGTGTGTGAGGATGTTCCCGGATGAACATTTGAAACAGAGATGCATATTAACGGTGGGCTAAGTGTGTTACCACCTTAATTATAGATGATTGGTGGGCTAAGTACGATACCACCGTAATTATAGATGATTGGTGGGCTAAGTGTGTTACCACCGTAATTATAGATAATTGGTGGGCTAAGTGTGATACCACCGTAATTATAGATAATTGGTGGGCTAAGTGCGATACCACCGTAATTATAGATGATTGGTGCGCTAAGTGCGATACCACCGTAATTATAGATGATTAGTGGGCTAAGTGCGAGACCACCGAGTAATTAGTAGTATGAGTGGCTTATTGAAAATGTTTGATGTGTTGTTTTATGTGATGATGTGGTGGCAAGTGCAGAGATATATGCAAATTAACATGAGCATTTGGCTTGTGACATGGTTAGAATATGGTAAGAGACAGAACGAGTAAGCTTCAAGGATGATTGAGTAGGTAACCATGAGTTTAAGAGTAAAACTCATTATAATACCTTACGTTTGAGTATAATCAATGAATATCAATAGTTATGCATATGAACTTACTAAGCATTACCGCTTACTCATCTTCCTTTCTCATCTCTTATAGGTTAATTTAGCTAGCTCGGGTTGGGGGCTGCCAGAGATGTTTCACACTATCGAGTAGACACGTGGTATGAGGTTTCTAGTCCTTATAAGTTATGGCATGTATAGGGATAGAATTTAAAGTTGATTAAGTCATAGTTGATATAGCCAAATGTGTTGGCCTAAGAGAGTTTAAGGTTCAATTGTGTATAGCCATAGATGATGGCTTAAGTCGGTTGTAATTATATTAGAAATAGTTCTCCCTCGTGTATGGGATGAAGACGTTATTGTATAGTTTAAATGTGATAATTCAAGATTTATAATTGGCAATATGTGAACATTTAGTAATGGTGTATTCATGTGTGCAATGAAGAGTGGCAAAGTCTTGGTAAATAGCCTGCTAATTGTCCACATGGGTAGACACACGGGCGTGTGTCTAGACCGTGTGGGAGGCACGGCTAGCACATGGGTGTGTGCCCAGGCCGTGTGAAGTCTGCACCTTGCACTTGGAATTCAAATCGCCACACGGCTAAAGCACACGGGCGTGTGTATAGGCCGTGTGGATATGGCAGAATGTCAAGGTTTGGCACACGGGCCAGGGCCACAGGCGTGCCCATGCCGTGTGGATTAGTCAGTGTCAACCACGGGCGTCGAACACGGGCGAGTGAGATGATACACAGGCGTGTCATCTCCCCCACGGGCGTGTGACCCCTGTTTAGGTAAAATTTTCTTAAGTGCGTAACAGTTTCCAAATTATCTTCGAAACCTTTTGGAAGCATGCTTAGGGCCTCGTAGGCCTATTATAAGAATGATAGACCTATGAATGGAATAGTTTTAAATTGAAATGAGTTTGATAGCCTAAAATTGTATGATTGTGCGAGTTAAGTACGGTAACGCCTCATGCCTGATTCCGGCATAGAATACGTGCAAGGGGTGTTACAGGATGAATAAATACATGCGAATACGTGTTCTATTGGATGTGCGAAGCCCACTCAAAAAGAAGAAAAAGATAAGTACAGAGAGAAATCAATTCATATATGCTTTATTTCAATATGAAAAATTACCATTATTTTGTTTTTATGTGGTCGACTTGGGCATGGGGAGAGTTTTTGTCCAGTACGTTTAACTCTAAGAGATCAACAAGTGGATTTTGGATGGGATATATCACTAAGAGCCACACCAAGGAGGGGAGGGCAAGCAATGAGTAGATGGCTAAGGGAGGATTCTGAAGACGATAAATGGACAATAATGGAGATAGACGGGGAGAACAAGACAAGAAGATTCATAGATGATGTTACCAACCAAAAAGAAAATTATGGATGTAACATCCTAAATTTTTGGGCCTATGCATTTAATGGGTGAATATGTGTAATGGGTTAATTTGAGCATTAGGGGTCCAAATTGGGCTTAGGATTGGGCTGAAGCCTTAGTTAAATTTTTGTTTGGGCACTATAGGGTTTAAAAGGTGGTATCTGAGTTTAAAATATCAAAATGGGCTTGTGCCCCAGTGGTCAGTGGCGCCACTTAGGGAGCAAGGAGGTGACGCCACACAAGGGAGTAAGGGGCCCAAATTTAAGTTACATGGAGCCCAACTCTTTTAATTTAAGTTAGCTAAATTTCGGCATTAGGGTTAGGTAGAGTGGACGGCAACAAGGCTCAAAAATAGGAGGATTTATGTGAATGGGATAATGTAGATAATATAGTTGATAATATGGAAGGAAAAAAAAAAGGAGAAAAGATAGGAGCTATCTACAAGGCTAGGAGTTGGCCGAAATTCCATCACCTAGAGAAGTGAAGAAATCGGTTTCTTTATGGCAAAGGGGTGCGAATTTTCCTTTTATTTGATTAATTTTTAGTTATCGGGAAGGGCACTTTCGGTTTTCATAGGTGAGTCTTTGAAATTTCTATAAATAAGGAGGGTTCTCTTCTTTATTTTTTTGGCATTTAGGGTTTCCACCTTTTCTTTCTCTTCTTTCTTCTAAAAGCCAAAAACCCCATTATTCTTTTCTCTTCTTTCTCCTAAAAGCCGAAAACTCCATTATTCTTCTTTCTTCTAAAAGCCGAAAACTCTATTATTCTCTTCTCTTCTTTCTTCTAAAAAAAGAAAGCCAAGAAAACTCCATTATTCTTTTCTCTTCTTTCTTCTAAAAGCCGAATCTCTATAGATTTCTTAGAATCATCTTCTCTCGATCTTCACAAAAAATTTGGAATCTCTAAGGGGTAGTCGAATTCTGCGTTAAGGTGAGTGCCAATTTTCCTATCTCTTCAATCTCTCTTTCGGTTTTTAAGAGACAAGGCCGAATGGCCACTTGGTTGTTAAATTTTGCCGAATGAAGCTAATATTTCCTCTCTTTTACGTTTGGGCGGCATTCCGAGATTTGAAGGAAACCTGATCATCTAGATTTAAAAGCCGAAAATCGCTAGTCTCTAATTTCGGGATTTTAAGGTAAGGTGATTTTCCCTAGATTTTCACTAGATTCGTTCATCGCATGCGAGATCTTAACTTTATGATGTGGATTAACGATCATATGTTGTGATAGTAGTTCGACAAGGACTTGTGATGGAATTAAATATGGATCGGGCAAAAGAGAGAATCCTTAAGTTTAAGAAGCGAGTGGTCGTCGATGACGGGATTGGCCACCGGGTTGTGGACCCGGCTTCGAACAACACCTTAGGCAAGTAGCGATTGTATCGACTTACGATAGTGTCGACATAGAGAGTGTCATTCTAACGGTAATCGGTGTGTAGATCTCTAACACACAAATAATCTGTATGAATGTATATATATGTTTATGTTATGGGCTAAAAGCTAGGATAATAAATTTGTGTAGGCAGTCAATAAAACCCTAAAAGGGTTAGGCAAGGATGCCAGTGCGTAATCATAGAAATCTCTATGTGTATCGAAATATATGAAAGCTTTGTATGATGTTTTCTTTATGTGTGTATGCATGGGGTGGGATTATGATAATGAAGGGGAAGTGCATGATAGGTCACAATAGTGATCGATGGTAGAAATCCCACGTTATATAAATGTTAGGTCACATAGTGATCGGTGGCTATGCCACGTTTAATGATTCCCGACTAATAGGAATAGGTAAATGCTATTTGTCGTTATGGTGTGTAGCGGATGGAGGGTTGATTGTAGAAATCCCGAGGTGTGATGGTTGGTACGGGATGGTGTGTAGAGGATGGAATTCTAGGATGGGTTGGGCTATTCATCATTTTATCGTTGATCATGTAATTACGATTGTTGCCTCTATGTATGGGCCACGGCCCATAATGTGTTTGTGGGCCTCAGTCGGTGTTTTAGGGATTTATACACCGAGTCTTGGTGACTCACCCTATTATTTTTCCTAACCTTTCGGATGAGCAAGTAGATCGTGGACAAGGGGAGAGCGAGGACTCGTGGGGCCAACAAGTCTTTTATTTATTAAATTTCCATTTTATTTTAAGTTTAAATTTTGGAATTATTTGATGTAATAAGGCCTCCATCGCTTAGGTTATCAGTTGATACTTGTCAATGTTTATGTTTTTTTCATTCATGATCAAGGACTTATGATTAAAAGAAATAAAAATGGGATTTTCACACATTATTTAAAATAACACTTGTTTTGGAAAAAAATAAAATTTTAAAGATTTTCTACCAGTGCCACCTATTTAAAGATTATCTACAAAAATGACTAAGTTTTTCAGAATCATTCCAAGTAAAGTTTTTAACCTTAAAGCGTAGCATACCGATCCGAGTCGTAATGTTTGGGCCGGGTTTGGGGTGTTACATTTAGTATCGAGCCCGATTCAAAACTCGAGTGTGAAATGGGTCTAATCTTGTTTTAAAGTTGATAAGAATTTGGAAAAGTTTGGGTTGAGAAATGGCCTTCGAGTCTACCAGCACCCGATCCACGCAGGTAAGTATTCTAAAATTTTGGATGTGATATGTATGTTGGGCTTGATGGGCTTGATGGACGTAGGCTAGTATATTAGACATTGATGGATTTTAGGCTTAGTTTAAACAACTCTCTAAATTCATAAGATTTAATCCAACCAAACAAACTTGTGAACAAGTCGCCGAGATAGGGTGTGGCAACAGGCATACTCATGTCTAGGATTGGATTCAGGGAGAGCTTGGTATTTAAGCAGTCCTAGTGACTTACCTCCTCTTCGCTGGAATCCTACCTGGTGCGTAGTGACTGTTCACCTTAGTCATGAGGACTTGTTGACGGGCTAAAATTTATAACTAAAACCCGAAAGGGACCAGCCACTCTATTTTGTAAAACTACTAAATTACCCCTGATTTATAAATAACCAAAATATCCTTGATTTGTAAAATTACCGAAATACCTCCGGATTGCAAAATTACCAAAATACCCTTATTTCGTAAAATCACCAAGAAACCTTATTTTGGAAAATTACAAAAATACCCTTGTAGGATAAATTACGAAAATACCCCTGGGTAGTGAAATGACGAAAATACCCTTAGGTGATGAACGTAAGTTCGTGAATGCTACTTGTATGTGGTGGTTGATGATTGTATGTGTGTGCTTCCTAGAACTAGGAGATGTGAACTTGACACTGAATTGTAGTTATAGTTACGAATTCGAAAGAACTACTCTTAAACTACTGATCATAAGACTATTCGTGGTTAATCAGTGGAAGAAACCTATTAATTCATAAAATTTCTAATCAGATAAACGTCAATCGGAAGAATGAGTACAAGGGGACGAGGATGCTCTAGATGCGAATACCGGTGCGTACTCTATCATATTATCGTAAGTGTTTCTTTTGGCTTTAGAATTAGAGTTCGCAGCGAAAGCATAGTGGTGAGACTTGGGTAGTATGATTAATAGTTAGTTGGAAATTTCGAGAGGACGAAATTTCTTTAAGAGGGTAGAAGCTGTAACATCCCGAATTTTTGGGCCTATGCATTTAATGGGTGAATATGTGTAATGAGTTAATTTGAGCATTAGGGGTCCAAATTGGGCTCGAGATTGGTGAAGCCTTAGTTAAATTTTTGTTTGGGCACTATAGGGTTTAAAAGGTGGTATCCGAGTTTAAAATATCAAAATGGGCTTTTGGCCCAGATGAGTCGATGGCGCCACTTAGGGAGCAAGGAGGTGACGCCACACAAGGGAGTAAAGGGCCCAAATTTAAGTTACATGGAGCCCAACTCTTTTAATTTAAGTTAGCTAAATTTCGGCATTAGGGTTAGGTAGAGTGGAAGACAACAAGGCTCAAAAATAGGAGGATTTATGTGAATGGGATAATGTAGATAATATAGTTGATAATATGGAAGGAAAAAAAAGGAGAAAAGATAGGAGCTATCTACAAGGCTAGGAGTTGGCCGAAATTCCATCACCTAGAGAAGTGAAGAAATCGGTTTCTTTATGGCAAAAAGGGGTGCGAATTTTCCCTTTTATTTGATTAATTTTTAGTTATCAGGAATGGCACTTTCGGTTTTTCATAGGTGAGTGCCGAAATTTCTATAAATAGGGAGGGTTCTCTTCTTTATTTTTCGGCATTTAGGGTTTCCACCTTTTCTTTCTCTTCTTTCTTCTAAAAGCCGAAAACCCCATTATTCTTTTCTCTTTTTCTCCTAAAGCGAAAACTCCATTATTCTCTTCTTTCTTCTAAAAGCGAAAACTCCATTATTCTCTTCTCTTCTTTCTTCTAAAAAGCCAGAAAGTCGAAAACTCCATTATTCTTTTCTCTTCTTTCTTCTAAAAGCCGAATCTCTATAGATTTCTTGAATCATCTTCTCTTGATCTTCTCAAAAGCGGAATCTCTAAGGGGTAGTCGAATTCTCTACGTTAAGGTGAGTGCCGATTTTCTTATCTCTTCAATCTCTCTTTCGGTTTTTAAGAGACAAGGCCGAATGGCCACTTGGTTGTTTAATTTTGTAGAATGAAGCTAATATTTCCTCTCTTTTACGTTTGGGCGACATTCCGGGATTTGAAGGAAACTGATCATCTAGATTTAAAAGCCGTAAATCGCTAGTCTCAATTTTGAGATTTTAAGGTAAGGTGATTTTCCTAGATTTTCACTAGATTCGCTCATCGCATGCAAGATCTTAACTTTATGATGTGGATTAACGATCATATGTTGTGATAGTAGTTCGACAAGGACTTGTGATGGAATTAAATATGGATCGAGCAAATGAGAGAATCCCTAAGTTTAAGAAATGAGTTGTGTCATGAGTGCGGGATTGGTACGGGTTGTGGACCGACTTACGAACAACACCTTAGAAGTAAAAGCTTGATTGTATCGACTTACGATAGTGTCGACATAGAGAGTGTCGTTCTAACGGTAATCAGTGTGTAGATCTCTAACACACAAATAATCTGTATGAATGTATATATATGTTTATGTTATGGGCTAAAAGCCGGATAATAGGCTGTATAAACGATCGAATAAAACTCTAAAAGGGTTAGGCAAAGATGCAGTGCGTAATCATAGAAATCTCTATGTGTATCGAAATATATGAAAGCTTTGTATGATGTTTTCTTTATGTGTGTATGCATGGGGTGGGATTATGATAATGAAGGGAAGTGCATGATAGGTCACAATAGTGATCGGTGGTAGAAATCCCACGTTATATAAATGTTAGGTCACATAGTGATCGGTGGCTATGCCACGTTTAATGATTCCTGACTAATAGGAATAGGTAGTACGGCTGTCATTATGGTGTGTAGCGGATGGAGGGTTGATTGTAGAAATCCCAGAGGTGTGATGGTTAGTGCGGGTGGTGTGTGTAGAGGATGGAATTCTAGGATGGGTTGGGCTATTCATCATTTCATTGTTGATCATGTAATTACGATTGTTGCCTCTATGTATGGGCCACGGCCCATAATGTGTTTGTGGGCATCAGGTCAGTGTTTTAGGGATTTATACACTGAGTCTTGGTGACTCACCCTATTATTTTTTCCTAACCTTTTAGATGAGCAGTAGATCGTGGACAAGGGAGCCGAGGCAGACTCGTGGGGCCAACAAGTCTTTTATTTATTAAATTTCCATTTTATTTTAAGTTTAAATTTTGGAATTATTTGATGTAATAAGGCCTTCATCGCTTAGGTTATCAGTTGATACTTGTCAATGTTTATGTTTTTTTCATTCATGATCAAGGACTTATGATTAAAAGAAATAAAAATGGGATTTTCACACATTATTTAAAATAACACTTGTTTTGGAAAAAAATAAAATTTCAAAGATTTTCTACCAGTGCCACCTATTTAAAGATTATCTACAAAAACGACTAAGTTTTTCAGAATCATTCCAAGTAAAGTTTTTAACCTTAAAATCGTAGCATACCAGATCTGGTCGTAACGTTTGGGCCGGGTTTGGGGTGTTACAATGGAGGCACAGGGATAGTGGGGAGAGCAACGAGATATACAAAAAAGCCTATTGAATTGAGAATTGAGAATGATAAGGGAAAAATTAAGGAAAGGGGGGAGGAAGCAGAATTGGAAGATATGGCTATGGATTTTGTGGACGGAAAGAAGAGGCAAAGATACAATACAGAAGGGGGTGGTTCCGATAATAGTAGGGGATTGTTGGAAGGAGGGTTAAATAATGCAGTATCGGCGGCCGCTTTCAAGCAGGTCGACTGGGTACAATGAAAATAGTAAGTTGGAATGTTCCTGGCTTGGGGCAGTCACGAGCAATAAATCGTCTCAAAAAAAAATTGAGACGCATTCAGCCCCAAATCTTGTTTCTAATGGAAACAAAGGTTAATAGAAAATGTATGGAGAAAATAAAGAGGAAGTGTAGATTTGAACAAGGAATAGACGTTAATGCGGAGGGGACAAAATGGGGTTTATCATTAGGGTGGAGAGACGGGATGAATTTAACTCTGAAAAGTTATTCGAAATTGCACATAGATGTGGAGGTAGAAGAAGGATGTGAATCGATAGTGTGTAGATTTACGGGGTTCTATGGAGCACCTATGGAGAACGAACGAAAATATTTATGGAATTTATTGCGACATTTGAAGCGTGGATGTAACAAGCCTTGGCTTGTATTGGGAGACTTCAATGAAATTCTATATTCTCACGAAAAATAAGGGGGGCGAATAAGAGAGGAAAGACAGATGAATGCTTTTAGAGAGGCACTTGAAGAATGTGAATTAAATGATTTGGGGTTTTCTGGGCAGTGGTACACTTGGGAAAGAGGTAGATTGGCTAGAAATAATATTCGGGAAAGATTGGATAGAGGGGTTGCTAACCAAGAATGGTGGAATCTTTTCAATGATTATTCGGTACAACATCTACTGCATGGATTATTAGATCATTGCCCGGTGTTAGTGGATACGAGAGGGGATGAAAGCTTACAGTCTGATGATCACCACAGGCAATTTCGATTCAATGCCGACTGGATGTTGAATAAAGAATTAGATGAGCAAGTCAAACATGGGTGGTTGTCAAACGAGAAGGAAACCTTGACGAAGCTCAAAGAATTGGGTGTACATTTAAGTAAGTGGGAAAAGAAAGAAAAATGGGCTAGAGGACGTCGGTTAAAAGATTTGAATTATAGAATGTTAGAATTAAGCTCTAAAGAAATCAGTGATGAAGTTTTAGCGGAGATGACATAGATTAAATTGGAGATTAATTTAGAAGCTGATAGGGAGGAGTTTTTCTGGGAACAACGGGCGAGAGTTAATTGGTTGCAAATGGGAGACAGAAATACGACATTCTTTCATAGATGGGCTTCTTATCGGCAGAAAAAAAAGGATTAAAGGGCTTGAGGATGTCTCTGGAAGATAGGTGACTGAGGCTAACGAAATCTCTAAAATAGCAATAGATTATTTCAAAGATTTGTTTGCGTCAAATGCAGTTAGTAGTAGCTATGGTTTAATTTCAACAATATTTCCTTGCATTACGGAAGAGCTCAATGATAGTCCGAGGAAGGAATTTCAAGCAGCAGAGGTTTTAGAAGCAATAAAATCTATAGCCCCTCTAAAAGCTTCAGGGGACGATGGTTTTCCTGCAATCTTTTTTCAAAAATACTGGAATATTGTGGGGGAGGATATTACCAGGTACTGTTTGCATGTCCTTAACGGTCGAAGAAATATGGAGGAGGTGAATCATACAAGTATAGTCATTATTTCTAAGGTGATTTCACCGAAGAACATGAGTCAGTTTCGACCCATTAGCCTTTGCAACATGATTTATAAAATAATCTCAAAGGTGATTGTCAATAGATTTCATCTTACTTTGCAATATTGTATTGATGACAGTCAAGGAGCATTCGTGCCAGGAAGGCAAATCACAGATAATATATTAGTGGCTTACGAGATCCTTCACTCTTTTAAGGAAAGAAGAGGAAGATTGAATAAAGTTTTTACTTTAAAACTTGACATGAGCAAAGCATACGGCATGATTGAATGGTGTTTTTTGGAAAAAATGATGCTACGAATGGGATTTTGCGAAGAATGGATTACACTTATAATGAGGTGTATTACTAGTGTCAAGTATACGGTGGTGACCAATGGAAAAAATAGGGAAGAATTCCGACCGTCAAGAGGGTTAAGGCAAGGCGATCCTTTAAGTCCGTATTTATTCCTTATTTGTGCGGAAGGCTTTTCACGTCTACTTGACAATGCAAAGAGAGATGGGAGGATTTTAGGGGCAAAAGTAGGAAAAAGCAATATTTCAGTAACGCATCTATTTTTTGCTGATGATAGTATGCTGTTCGGAGAAGCATCGACTGATGGTGCTAACAACATGAAAAGAATAATTAACAAGTATGAAGCAATATCAAGGCAAAAGGTCAACTTTGACAAATCATTGATCTACTTTAATGGAAATGTCGAACGAGAAGTACAGGTACATGTAGGTAATATACTGGGAGTACGAATTTCAAATAACCCGGAGAAGTATTTGGGGCTTCCTACAATGGTGGGCCGAAGGAAAAATAGGCTTTCACTGAGATGAAAGATCGTTTCAACAAATTGATAAACAATTGGAGTGTTCGTGTTTTATCGGCTGGGGGAAAAGAGGTATTTCTAAAATCCATTTTACAGGCTATTCCAATCTATGCGATGCAATGTTTTAAATTACCAGTTTCTTTTTGCCATGATCTTGAGAATATTTTGTGTAAATTCTGGTGGCGTAACCCAAAAAATAATAGAGGAATTCATTGGTGTAAGTGGAGTGATATGTGCATCCCCGAAACAAAAGGGAGAGTTGGGTTTTAAAAATTTGTCAATGTTTAATACGACCCTGTTGGCAAAAAAAGGATGGAAGATTATTACGCAACCTAATTTTTTGTTTGCGCGAGTAATGAAAGCGAAGTACTTCCCAAAAGGAGAGTTTATGAGTGCAAGAATTGGTTCTTACCCTTTGTATACCTGGCGAAGCATTTGGGGAGCCAAACGCCTACTAGAAGAGGGGCTTGGCTGGAGAATTGGGAACGATAAGAATGTCAACATCTGGAATGACGCATGGCTACCGGGAGCTAGAAACGGGAGAGTTCAATGTCAGCAAATCAATATCAGGTATTCTACGGTGTCAAATTTGGTTGATAGAGATACTGTTACCTAGAAATAAGAGGAAATCCAAGCTTTGTTTGGTGAGGAAGAAATGCAGAGAATTGTCTCAATCCCATTGGCGAACAACGAGTCACAATATGCCTTAGTTTGGAGGGGGGATAACACAGGGGTATACACAGCAAAAAATGGGTACAAATGGAGGAATACAACAGAAGAACCTAATATACAGCATAATCCCCTAACTAAGTTTTACAAAAAAATTTGGAATATTAAGGTAACAAGAAAAATTTTAATACATTTGTGGAAAGTGGCTAATGAGTATGTGCCGATTCTGTATAATCTGAAAATCCGCAAATTGGTGAATAATACGCTGTGTCCAGTATGCCAAGAAGAGGAGACAGTGAGTCGTATCTTCGGGGACTGTTTTTTCACTCGACAAGTGCTTCGGGAACTGGGAAGTATTAGCTCACCGTGCAACAGGGAAACAAATTGGAAAGAATGGTTAGCGATTGAATATGAACATCTTACTGAAGAGGAATGTACAAAAAGAACTATCCTTTTCTGGGCTATTTGGCACAACAGAAACAAAATGTATCATGATGGTAGCAGGGCTCTAGTGCATGAAACTGTGGGATTTATCAACGCATATTGTGCAGAAATTAAACATACGAGTGAAGTGCTGAAGATCAATAATGAGAATAACAATAATGTATGGAGACCGCCCAGAGGAGATATAATAAAAATCAATTTTGATGCAGCTTTCAACCAGATCCAACATAAATCAGTGTCAGGAATCATTACAAGAAACAAAAATGGTTATGTTATGGCATCATGCACTTACCCGGGAGAAAATATTGCAGATCCGACTACGGCCGAGGCTAGAGCGTGTTTACAGGCAGTTACCATGGCGGCGTCCAAGATGTAGATGTTGAGGGAGACGCGCTGACAATTATTAGAAAAACAACCCTGGAATCAGAAGACAGATCTTTTATCCGAGGTTACATCCAAGAAATCAAAAGAAAATCTACCAGATTTAGAAGCATAAAGTTTAATCACATACAAAGAAAAGCCAATAAAGTAGCGCATGGACTGGCGAATGAGGGATAGAAGTATGATGGTCCACAGTACTAGATGGAAGAGGTACCTAGCGCGATGGAGGAACTGGTGAGTCGTGACAGAAATCGCAACAATGTCAGAAGAGGTGATAATGACGAGTCCGGATCTGGAAATGACAGAATGATTCGATGAACTCGTGAAATCAATGGAGGCCGGTGTTTGAAAAGTTATATGCTGAAGAGGTGATAGAGGAAAAGTCTCCATAGCAACTGATGCATTAAGAACTCATGGGTACAGCAAAAAGAAAAGGGGTTTCTAGGATTAGCTTTTCATTTTTCATTTTAGTTTGACCTTTCATATGTCTGTTTTGATTTCTAAACCACTTCATTTATTTTCTGCTTTCATATTTCCAAGGCACCGTTCTGGCAGCCATTTAAAATAGGAGAGCTGTAAGTAGTATTAAATGTTGCGTCTGGTATTAGCTAAAATCCCATCAAATAAAAGCATCAGTTGGCATTTCAAAAAAAAAATATTCATATTTTTATACTACATTAAATTATGTCATTAGTCCTTGTACTCTTCGTAAATTTAAAATTTAGTCCATGTACTTTTATTTTTGGGTTAGTCTTACTTTTTAGATATTAGTCTTACTTTTTAGATATTAGAATTCAGGTTCAGTTGTTAGTATTATTAAAAATATTTTGTTAAGTTCATGTTAATTATAACGTCATTTTTTAGTTACATGAATACCGAGTATTTTTTATTTAAAAATGTGACATCAACAAAATTGACAAAAAAAATTAACAATGTTAACAATTAGACTTGATTTTCAGATCTGAAAAGTAGAGGAACTAAATTCTTGAAAATAAAAGTATAGGGACTAAATTCCAAATTGTGAAGAGTACATAGACTTATGACATATTTTAACCTTTATACTACAAAACATTTACTATTAATATATTTATAATTATAATAAATATTTATTACTAAAATATTAATTTGAAATATTTTTTAATAAAATATGAAAAATATTATTTTTAAAATTTATTATTAAAATATATTTTATAAGAAGATTTTCTTGTTAATATGGAAATTTTAATTTAGCCGATATAGATCTTGGATTCTCATGTGGCTAATATATAAATTAATTATTATATGTTAATCATTAAATACAATTATCCCGTGTAATACTATTAGTATAACCCTAGGTTGTGGATAATCACATTAGGGTTTAATTGAATCCAATAAATGGGTAGTAACAATATTTATATTAGGGAGCTTTAATTTATCATCTCTCCTTAATTTAACAATAAATTATATTTCTCTAGCGCCAAGTAGCCTTATTTTGTGGGAACTTGCTTAGTTGACTGACAGTCAAACATTGAGGGAGTCAGAGACAAATATTAAACAAAAAAAAAATTATTCCTTTGAAGTTGCGTCTTACATAGCTTGTTCTTTTCTTTTTTACCTTATGAAACACATTTTTCTTTTCTTTTCCCTGACAACAAACAATAATAGCTCGCTTATTTTTATTTTTATTTTGGTTATACAAGTTTAATTTTTTTAATTAATAATGTTATTAAAATTTAATATTTTAGTTTCTCATCTATTAAATCACTATCAACAATATTTTTTATTGACATATAACAAATTTATCTATTCAATTTTTACAGATACTATCATTTTAGTCATAATTCTAAAAAAATTAACAAATTTAACCTTCAACTTTACACATTCTTTCAATTTAATTTTACTTCTTAAAATTCATAAAGAAAATTTAAAGCATATTTAAAAAAAATTATTTTATTTTTAAAAAATACATACAAAATTATCAATAAATGAATACTCGTTTATTTAATAAATAAAATTTTTTATAAATATATTTATTAAAATAACACTTTTATAAATATATTTTTTAAAACCAACAAACAATTCTTAAACCAAATTTAAAATTTTCCTTCTTTAATTTATTTAATAAATAACAAATTTTATTATACATCTAGACTTATTCTTCAGTCCTAATTAAATTTTTTTAAGTACGGGTCACTGTATTTACCTACAACCACTAGCATCATTAACCCTTACTCTGAGTTTCTTGATTTAATCTACCATAATTGATTATGAAAAATTAGGCTCTTTCCACTACTCATGGAGCTTGTATTCGAGTACTTTCATGTCATTTTCATTAATTTTAAAAAGTTTTTAATTTTTAATTTTAATCAAATAAAATGAGCTTCTTGTGATGTTTTATAGCAAGATTTTCTTGTTAATGTTGAAATTTTAGTTTAACTGGCATAGTTCTTGGATTGTCATGTAGCTAATATATAAATTAACTTATTGATGGGCGTCAAAGCCACCAAATATAAATTTCTACGCTCTAATTTAATTAAATAGTAGTATAGAGTAGTAGGGTCGATCCCACAGGGATTGGGATTCCTAATTTTCCTATTTTCGTGACCAGATTTATGAGTCTAGGCAGCTGTCGTTCCCTCAACCTGTGCGTGCAAAGCTATAAAATAAACAAAATGGGGGAATTTAGTTGATAAAGAAAATAAAATAAAATAATATCAGAATTATGATCGCAAAATAAAATTAAGTGAATTAAATTAATTTGGTGAATTAAATATATTAAAGCTTAACCTCATCTTCGGTACACTCCGAACTCGAACCGATCCTTGAAAAATGGATTTTTCCCTTCTAAACGATAAGTTGGTTATAGCAATAAAAAACGCCTCAATTGCCAACTTTTCCTTGTGTAGTCGATTCCAATACGACCTACAAACCGACCCTTGCCGAATTTCTAACCACGTAACTCGTGCCCATAATTTAAGATTTCGACAACCTTGCGATCTAGAAAGCCCAACTTGAATTAACGGCCTCAACCACGTGGGTCGTTTAAATCCGATCACTATCTCCCTTGACGAAGTCCAACTGGCCTTTTCCCACCTGGACACGCCAATTTGTTCGCGAGAATTCAAACTCGACAGACGACCGTCTCGTTTTCCTAACTGTACGTCAAACAACTCCAACCCAATGTGCATTTTCTGAATTGAAATTGAATTAACTTTAAGGGACGATTGTAATTATCCTATATATCGAAAAGATAGCGAATACCATGTTGAAAGGTTTTTTTTAGTATGGGTTCATATCTCACAATTTTTTATCGGAACGATAACCGAACTAAAGCTAAAAAGAAATTAGTGAAGTATGAGATTAATCATACTAGTTGGTGTATGTAAATAGATTTAATGAAAATAGTAGAATGTGGAAAGAAAAGGGACTTAAGAAGCAATTGAACAAAATTTAGAAAAAAAAACAAGGAAAGGGAAATGAATTGACTGAATGCCACTTAGAGGTGTTCATGGGCCGGGCCGGGCCAGGTTCGGGCCGGGCTCAACTAAAAATTTAGGCCCATTCATCGGGCTCGGGCCGGGCCGGGCCCAAAAAATGGGCCTAAAATTGTTCCCAAGCCCGGCCCATATAAAATGTTAAAACCGGGCCTGCCCTACTACCAGTATTAATTTTTTATATTATTTTATATAATTTTTAAATATATATAATACATCAAAAATACTAAAAAATCAAAATAAATATTTCCCAACAAATTGAAAATAAATTTTAAAAAAATATGTAGACTTAAATAACACTAAGATAAATGTAACTTAACAAGCAAATATCTCTAAAATAATAATAAAATTAATAAATGCCTTTAAAATAATAACAAAATTAACAATAAAATAAGTTTTATACAATATTCAATCAATAACAACAAAATAGTAACAACATAATAGTAATATGGTAGCAAAATAGGGAGAAAACAACAAGAAAATAACATTCAAAAATAAAAAAAAAAGTAGATTTTTTTTGTTATTTAGTGAATTCGGGCCGGGCCGGGCTGGGCCCGGGCCAAAAATACCTTACCCGAGGCCCGGCCCATTTTTTAAACGGGCCTTATTTTTTGTCCAAGCCCATTTTTCGGGCTTATATTTTTGTCCAAACTCTCTCAAATTTCGGTCGGACCTTCGGACCGGACCGGGCCGCCCTGCCCATGAACACTTCTAATGCTACTCAAGCACAAAAGATAAAGAAATAAATTAATTGCATTCAATTCAGTGTGTGTCTCAAAGGCCAACACAGATGTTATATATATATTAAAATTAGTCTAATTCACCTAACAACTAACTACATAAAATCAAATTCATATCAATTTTTTCCTTCTAAATTTAGCTTTTACAAAGTTAAATAAAATCTAATCAGCCCTAAATTTCTCAAAGTTGTCAATTTGACTCTCTTTTATTGCTTTTGCTCCTATTTAATCCAATTTGCTTGTTAACTTAAATTTTGGTACTCCAACTGCATACCTGATAAAATTAAACAAAAAATTACAAACTTAAAATAAAATTTATCAAAATTGAGTGCGTTAAACATACAAATTCAATTTGTTATTATTTATTATATTTTAATCATTAAATACAATTATAGTGTGTGATACACAATTAAAAATATTAGTATAACCCTTCGATATCGTTATTTACATTAGGATTTAATTGAATCCAATATATGGGTAGTAGCAATATTCAGTATTAGATAAAAATAAAATGTTACTTCGAATTATATTTGTCTAGCACCAACTAGCCTTATTTTGTGGGAACTTGCTTAGTTGACTGATAGTCAAACACTGAGAGAGTCACGGACAAATATTAACCACAAAAAATTATTCCTTTGAGTGGCTTCTGACATAGCCTGTTCTTTTCTTTTTTACCTTATGAAACACATTTTTCTTTTCTTTTCCTTTCCTTAACCTTCGCAACAAACCATAATCGCTCAATTATCAGTTTGATCATACAAGTTTAATTTTTTTTATTTTAATTAAATATTATCGAAATTTAATATTTTAGTCACTCAACTATTAGTGACCTTTTTTATTTATATATAATAAATTTATCCCTTCAATGTTTATAAATACTATCATTTTAGTCATAATTCTAAAAAATTCAACAAATTTAACCCTCAACTTTACATATTCTATTCAATTTAGGTTTGGCGATCTTTTAAAGTGCTTTTGAGAAGTCTTTGTGGAAAAGTCTTCGAGAAGTCTTTTGAGAAGTGCTTCAAAAATTTAAGTGTTTAGTATTCTTTGTCAAAAAGTACTTTTAAGAAGTAAAATGTCCATTTTAGACATGATATTATAAAGTAACAAATATGTATTTAAATAATGTTCAAATTAGTTAATATTATGATATTTTAACAAAAATATAAAAAAATAATTTATTATAACTTATTGTTAATATTTTAATATATAATATTTTAATATTTTAATATTTTGGGATGAGATTGTGAAGGAGAAAAAATGTAAGGTTAAAAAGGTAAAAAACCAGCCAAAAGCATTTTTGGCTTGAGAAATGGCAAAATTTTCTGCTTCTCTATCTGTAAAAAAGCACTTAAAAAAAGTGCTTAAATTTGCTCCACTGATATTTGTTCTTCATTGCTTTTCAGATAAAAGCACTTTTTTGTTGAAAAGTTCATCCCAAAAGCAATGAAGAACACACCCTTAGTTTTACTTCTTAAAATTCATAAAGAAAAAGTAAAGCATATTTAAAAAAAAAATACATACAAAATTATAAATAAATGAATACTCGTTTTTCTTACATGAAATTTATTTATTAAAATAATACTTTTATAAATATATTTTTAAAAACCAACAAACAAGTCTTAAACCAAAATTAAAATTTTCCTTCTTTAATTTATTTAATAAATAACAATTTTTATTATACATCTGGACTTACTCCTCATTCCTCATCAAATTTATCGAGCACAGGTCACTGTATTTACCTACAACCGCTAGCACCAATAACCCTTACTCTGAATTTCTCAATTTGATATTCCTTAATTGATTAATGAAAATTAGGCTCTTTTCACTACTTACGAAGTTTGTACTTTTGTGTCATTTTCGTTAATTTTTTTTTTAAAAAAATTAGTTTTTAGTTTTAATAGAATAAAATGAGCTTCTTGTGATGTTTTATTACCAATTAGGTCGATTCGGGCCTACAGTAGAAATAACAAGTTAACCGAGTGTGTAGGAAACAACCAAAGCTAAGAAGTCAGTGGCCTGGATTGAATGTCACAACATTCAGCATGGAAGCTTCGACATTGGATGTTGCCCAACACTTACCTGAATTTTCAACCAATATTTACAAGGCAGGCTCACTTGTCTCAAAGCCGCAATATTAGAGGAATAAAGTCGCGACATTCAACCCTATAACAGTCCATTTTCAGTTGTGTCAGAAATAGTAGTTTTGAGACCACAATTTTAACTAGTGAGTCAGTGTTTTTTATTTCTTTAATATTTATAGGGTTATTATAGTGTCATATTAAAATTCGGTTAAAAAATCTTAACATTTAGATAATTAATTAAGTAAAAAAGACTAAATAGTAAAAGTTGTAAAATTTAATTGTTATTAGTTGTATGTGTTAAATAGTTACAAATTAATGGTTGGGGGTTTATATAGCAATTATACCTTGTATTTTTAAGTGGACATTTATGGACATGCAATTTATATAGGTTATAAGTTACACAAGAGATATGTCGGTGGTTTGGAAGGGCATCGTGGAAAACACTAAAGACTCGTTAGTGGCAAAATGGATGGGGAATTATTCTTTTCGTTGGGAGATTGGGAAAGGGAACAAGATTTTGTTTTGGGAGGACACTTAGTGCGGGGTCCGGCCTCTGAAAGCGGATTTTCCAAGGCTATTTCGGTTAGCAAAATATAAGAATGGATTGGTGAAAGATTATTCGTCCCTAAGCGATTTTAAGGAGGTTAACTGGTTGGATTTTTTTATTCGTCCGTTATTGGATAGGGAGCTGGTTTTGCTTAATCGGTTAAAGGAAATTGTTTGCAATAAGGTGTTGGTGCTAGATGTGGAGGATAGATTGATTTGGGTCCATGATAATAAGGGGGAGTTCTCGGTGAAAAAACTATCAGAATTATTAATAAATGAGGGAGAGGAAGAATTAAGTTTTGATTTTGACAAGATTTGGAAGTTGAAGGTGCCTTTTAGAGTGAGAAGTTTTCTTTGGATAATCTCAATTGATAGACTTCCTACTAAGGATTTTTTGAGTAGAAGAGGGTTGTAATTTAGCAATTTGGAGAGGGGCTGTCCTTGGTGCAATAGAGAACCGGAGAAAGTGGAGCATCTTTTTTTTCGATGCAAGTTTATTGAAGGGTTTTGGAGAAAAATTTTTGAATGGTGGGATACTAAGTGGTTTCCTGTGGAAGGGTTTTTTGATTTTTTTCTCTTTATGCAATAATGTTTCTTATTTAGGTGTGGGCAAAAGTATATGGTTGATTTCAGTGACAGGGGCATGTCGGTCTGTTTGGCTGGCCAGAAATGAGCAGGTGTTTGATAACAAATGTCCTTTAATGAATAGTTTGGTGTTTCAATCCAAGTTGCGGGCGTTGATGTGGGTGAGGGCTGTCCAAGATGAACTTAGCGTGGAGGAGAGGCTTTGGTGGATTTGTCCGATTAGAAGTTGGAATGATGCTAAAAAAGCTGGGATGGGTGGCAGATTCTGGTGTCCTCCGAGAAAGGGATGGGTTAAATTTAACCTATGTGAGATTGTGTATGAGGATGAATCTGGGTGTGGTGGGGTATTAAGAGATTTGGATGGGGTGGCAAGGGCAACTGCTAAAGAATCCATTGCTGCTGAGGTGGGTGCGATTATAATTGCTTTGGACATGTTTTTAGCTATGGGGTGGAATGGTAAAAGCTCTTTAATTATTGAACTTGGTTCTAAAGAGGTATGTTGCTGGATTGAGAACAATGGGTTGAGACCGTAGGTGCTACTTCCTTCTTCAAGGAAATTGATATAAGGTTGGCCAGAATAGGTAATGTCTGTTTTGCGATTTTTGATAAGAATGGAAATGATTTGGCGTTTGCTCTGGCGGTCGCAGGTATTAGAAGGCATGGTATGTTCAAGGCTTGGTGGTGAGTTTCTTTTTGTATTTTGGTTCTTTGGTTTGTCTCAAGAGTTTTGGATTTCTTTGGATTCAACTCTTTGGTTTCTTGGTCATATGATGTTGGTTTTTTATGTTTTGTGCTCTGTTATCTTTGAGGGCAGAGTTTCTGTGGGGGTGCAATGGCCTTTGTGGGTTACATTTGTCATTTTATTTTTTGAGTTTGGGTTTTGATTTGGGTGTTGGTTTTTTGTGGGGGTGTTCGATCCTTGTGGTTTGTAACTTTTTTGTTGTATGATCTTTGATCGAGCAAAAAAAAAAGAGTTAATGGTAAGGTTAAAAATGTAATTAAATAATAATTATAACTTAAACAAAAGATGAATAAACTATCATCTTCATCTTTCTTCGCTTGGTAAAATTGAATCCCCCATTTTTGAGTAAGGAAGCTTTCGACCAAGCTTCAAACCACATGCATGGTATGTATTTCAAGTCTGTTTTTAGAGATTTTTATGTTTTTGAAATCGTTGTAGCTTAATCTAGTTAATCCAAGGACTAATTCGTAAAACTTTTGATTTAAGCCATTGATGAATTTTTGATGTTTTTGAAATTTAATGATAGATTTATAAGCTGGGTGGTTAAATAAGAATATTTTGTAAAGTGATTTTAGTTAGTTTTGAATTAAGGACTTAATTGTTATAATCTTGACATCTGCATGGTTTAATTGCAAAATTCAGTTGTCTAGGGGCTATAGAGGGACCATATTGAGTTCAGCACTAGTGTTTTTGGGTTAATTTTGAAATTTTTGCAAGTTTTGATATAGGGACTAAATTGCATAAAGGGTGAAATTTTAGGGTAAAATTGTAAAATGATAATAAAAAGGCTTATATGCATAAGTTTAATTGTTTAAGTTGTTTTAAATGGTTAATTGAATTAAAATTATTACTTAGATCAAGAAACAAACCAATTGGACAATAATCGCGAAAAATGAAAGTTAGCGGAGTAATCATTGGTATTGCATTCATTGCTATTTTTTATTAGGTAAGTTTGTTTAGTGATTAAATTGATTAGTTATTCTTTTTATGAATAAAAAATTATTCATATATGTTTGTGATTGAATTCATTTGTTAGTAAATGTTTAATGATGAGATGGATCAAGTTGCAATGATATTATAATTGTAGGTTATATTTGAAAATGGAAAAATGTATGGTTAAATATGTAACATCCTGAATAATTGGGTCGGTGCATTTTATGTGTTTGGATGCTTAAAATATTAATTTGAGAATTTGAGGTACAATTGGGGCTCAAATTGGGCTGATGCCTTGTTTTAAATATTTTGCTTAGACACTCTAAGGGCTTAAATTGAAGTTGTAGTAGTTTAATTGACATATTGGGCTCGTGGCTCAGTAGCTAGGGGCACAGTAAGGTGAGCTATAAGTGGCGTCACTAGTGCATGAGGAAGGCCCAAATTTTTGGTTGCTTGAAGCCCAAGTTATAGGGCTAGATTTCGGCACTTAATTGAGTAAGGGGGGGACGGCACAAGGCTATTTTTTTGGGAATCTTATTATATTTATTTCATGTGGATAATAAGCAGATAAAGGCTATTATTTAGGGATTTAGTCTTTAAGGATAATAAGCAGATAAAGGCTATTTTTGAGGAGATAATGATTAAGATAAGGGAAAGGGATAGGAGCTATCATGTGTGGCAGTGTTGGCCGAAAATCAATCTCTGCTAAAGGGAGGAATCGGTTTTCTATATAAAGAGGGGGTGTGCCGAAATTTTGAAGCCTCTCTTTTATTTTCTTTTCTCATCTTCTTCCTCTCAAAAGCCGAAAATAACCATCTTCTTCACCCTTTCTTCCTCTCTAAAATTTCTGGTTGGCGAATCTTTTAACCTCTATTGTTATTCTTCTTTTAATCCCTAAAAGCCGAAATCACATCTCTATTATTCTATTCTTCTCCTTAATATTCATTGGCCGAATCTCTCTTAGCCATCTCTTCAATTCGTACATCTTCTAAAAGCCGAAATTCTTAGATCTCACTTCCTGAAGTTGCCGAATTCTCTTCAAAGGAGTTTGCTTGTGCCGAATCTTGAAGGAAACAATAGGTAAGTATTGATTTCGGGATTTCAATGTTCTTCCGGCTTTTCAAAAGTCCTTAGTCGAATGACTATTAGAAACTAATCTCTTATTTCACTCTTCTTTTCGGCATTCCGGGATTTGAAGAAGGAGGCCAATCGCATAGATCTCTAAGTTATAGAATCGTGTTACTTTCGGGATTTCAAGGTAAGAGGATTTGTTTATTTATATATAAAATCGGGTAGAATACTAACCATGGCCGAATATAGGAGAGGCCTATTTTCGCAATTGTTCCAGCTTTTAAGCAAGGCTATAGATTGAGGATAATAGATCCAGATAGCAAGGACATCGACTAAGAATATTGGATTTCGCAATATCAGGTGTGTAATTCTCCACACCATCTAGATCTGTTTGATTAGTATATAATTATAAGTCTTATATGTTTTGTTAAATGCAGAAATCCCGGTGATAATGACGTAAACCCAAAGAGGGTAAAAGCAAATCACGAGTTAGTGAATGCTCGATTAAATGATATAAGAATATTGATTATTTGTGATTGCATGGGTTGGGTTGATGAAAGGAGGAAGTTATATGTTGTAGCGGTTTTTACCGTGATCTCGTTATGTAGCAGCTTCTCATCGTGATCGCTTGTGGTAGCGGCTTGCGCGTGATTCATTGTAGTGGCTACGGCCATGATCTCGATGATGAGCAAAGACGATCGCCATCAAGGCGTGTAGCGATGTGGGTTGATTGTAGAAATCCCCAATGGTGTGAATGGCTGGTACGGAGGCGTGTAGCGGATGGACACCTAGGATATGGGTTGGGCTTTGCATATTATTTTTGTTACTTATATTTTGATTATTCTGTTTTATGGGGCTAAAAGCCCAAATCTAATGGTGCATGTGGGTTGCACACTGAGTCTCGCGACTCACCATTTAATTTTAACCATCTCAGGTGACACTTAGGGCATCGGACCGGGCTGGAGAGGAGAGCAAGGTGGCCATGCGACAGAGCTTTGAGAATTCAGCAAAAAGACTTAGTCTAATTTTTTTTATTTTCATTTTATTAATGGGTTCAAATTTCCTTGTAATAAGGCCATGGGCCACTAGACTACCATTTATGTTTTGGGATTTTGTTGGGCTTGTATTACTGAGATTTAAGTTTTACGTTTTCAATTAAGTTAAGACCTGCATGAAATTTCGGTTCTTATATAAAATCTACCAAGATAATTGGTTACTTAATATTTTATACTTTAATGAATTATTAAGCTTTCGAAATAAAGGTGTAAACCTAGTAATTGTTTTCCAAAATGCGACATGTTATGTAAAATCTCTTAAGTGACATACCAAATCCGGTTGTAGCGTTTGGGCCGGGTTTGGGGTGTTACAAATTGGTATCAAAGCCCGGTTCAAAACTCGGCTCTGGGGTTTTTTTGGGCTCAAAACATTTTCTAAAGTTGGGTTTTCGAAACATGCATATTTATACAGGTCTGTTAGCTCAAAGATGGCAGCACTGCTCTCCGCCCAAGTCCGCTGTAAGTAAGTATTCTGAACCATTGTATGGTATAATATATGTATACTTGATGGGCTTTATGGGACGTAGATTAGTTAGATTAGAACTTGATGGACTTTAGGCCTAGCTGAAACAACTCTTAAAATCTCATAAGACTTAACTTCACTAAACAAACCCGTGAACGAGCCGCAAGACTAGGGTGTGGTAACAGGCATACGCATGTCTAGGATTGGATCCGGAAGAGCCTGGTATTTAAGCAGTCCTAGTGACTCACCTCCTTCTTTGGAATCCTACCAGTGCGTAGTGACTATTCACCTTAGCCAAGTTAGGGTGTGGCAATGGGCATACGCATGTCTAGGAGTGGATTCAGGGAGAGCTTGGTACTTAAGCAGTCCTAGCGACTCACCTCCTCTTCACTAGAATCCTACCTGGTGCATGGTGACTATTCACCCTAGTTACGAGGACTTGTTGATGGGCTAAACCTTATAAGTAAAACCCGAAAGGACCAGCCACCCTAGTTTGAAAAAAAAAAGAAAGAAAATTTCTCAAGTTTTGCAAAATTTTCAAAATACGTTTGATTTGTAAAAACTACCAACCAGCCATGAATTTGTAAAATACCTATATTTTGAAAATTTACTCGAAAATCTCATGTTTATAAGAGTAACCCGGACCATGAAACTAGATTTTTCCCCAAAGTACCCTGTTTGAAAAGAAAAAAAAAACAACAACAACAACATCGAAATATCCCTGGTTAGAAAAAAATTACCAACCTACCCTCGTTTTGTCAAATGACCAAAAATGACCAAAATACCCCTGGTTTGTACAATTACCAAATTACCCCTGATTTGCAAAATTACTAAATTACCCCTGATTACAAAATTACTGAAATACCCCCAGATTTCAAAATTACCAAAATACCCCCAGATTGTAAAATTATCAGAATACCCTCACTTCACGAAATCAACAAGGAACTTTATTATGAAAAATTACGAAAATACCCCTGTAGGATGAAATTACGAAAATACCCATGGGTAGTGAATCAACGAAAACACCTTTACGTGAAGAATGTAAGTGCTTGGATGATTTTTGTATGATGTATGTGTTTTATTTTAGTTAGAGGTTACAAACTTGAGACTGTATTGTGAATGCGAATTCGAAAGAACCACTCTTAAAACTGTTATTCATAAGATTGTTAGTGGTTAACTAGTGAAAGAAAACTAATAATTCATAAAATTCTTAATCAGATAAATGCCAATCGGAGGAATGAGTTCAAGGGGTCGAGGACGTCCGCCGCGTGGACACGGTAGGGGTAGAATGACCGTGTGTCGAGCCGTAGGGTCCGCCACGGTCAGAAACGATCTGCCGGCTGCCGGTGTAGAAGGAGAATTTCGGGATGAGGCACCCGGAGATGATCTTTGTATCTCAAAGCGATGTTGAGGGTTTTAGAGAGGGTTCTTTGGAGTAGGCATGGGCACAAGAGCCCAAAAATGCACCGGAGCGGCTTAAGCCAATGGGGGGGGAAGTGTTTAGGGAGTTTCTGGTGTAGCCCCTAACACAGCTGAGTATTGGATGGAAGCGACTGAGCGCATAATGGATGACTTAGACTTCACGGTAGAGGAAAAGTTGAAAGGGGTCGTGTCTCTTCTTTGAGACGAGGCCTATCAGTGGTGGCTCACGGTGAAAGAGGGTACTGCCGCAGACTGTATTGACTGGGATTTCTTTAAGGAATCATTTCAAGGGAAGTATGTTGGGGCCAGCTACGTGGATGCACAGAGGAAGGCATTCCTGAATCTAGTGCAGGGAAGTAAGTCTGTGGCTGAGTACGAGGCAGAGTTTCTGCGCTTGAGCCGCTACGCTCAGAGAATGGTAGCAACGGAGTATGAACGTTGTGTACGGTTCGAGAATGGGCTGCGGAATGAGTTAAGGGTTCTGATAGCACCGCAACGGGAGAGAGTTTTTACTGTTTTGGTAGATAAGGTTAAAATAGCTGAGGAAGTGAAACAGTCGAGAGACAAGAAAGGGATAAGGATAGGAGTAAGAGTAAGAGAAGTTTTGAGATCGGGAGCATCCGGGAATTATAAGAAAAGGCCTAAGATCGATGGGCACTCGTGCTCGACGGATCGAGAATCGAGCATGTCCTACATGCGGGAGGGCGCGATTATGGGGAGTGCGTAATGAAATGGCGGTGGATGCTTTAGGTGTGGATCCACGGGACATCCGATTAAGGGGCGTCCTCGGATGGATCGGTACAGCCGCGGGACGAGGTTACGATCAGCCGAGAGAGGTGATCAACAACCACCAAGAGGCCGCGAGACAAGCCGGGGCGATAATGGTAGTGAACGCGGTCGTGGAGCAGGGTAGAGGTGCGAGTTATCGAGGCGAGGTCGCCGGCGTTGGTCTATGCAAAGACATCGCCAAGGGGAGAAGACGCCCAGATGCGAACAATGGTGCGTACCCTACCATAGTATACTAAGTGTTTATTTTTTTGGCTTTAGAAATTAGAAGTGCGTGAAAGCATAGTGGTGCAACTTAGGTAGTACGATTACTAGTTAGTTGGAAATTTCGAGGACGAAATTTCTTTAAGGGGGTAGAATCGTAACATCCCGAATAATTAGGTGCATGCATTTTATGTGTTTGGATGCTTAAAATATTAATTTGAGAATTTGAGGTACAATTGGGGCTCAAATTGGGCTGAGGCCTTGTTTTAAATATTTTGCTTAGACACTCTAAGGGCTTAAATTGAAGTTGTAGTAGTTTAATTGACATATTGGGCTCGTGGCCCAGCAGCCTAGGGGCACGATGAAGGTGAGCTATAAGTGGCGTCACTAGTGCATGAGGAAGGCCCAAATTTTTGGTTGCTTGAAGCCCAAGTTATAGGGCTAGATTTCAGCACTTAATTGAGTAAGGGGGGGACGGCACAAGGCTATTTTTTTGGGAATCTTATTATATTTATTTCATGTGGATAATAAGCAGATAAAGGCTATTATTTAGGGATTTAGTCTTTAAGGATAATAAGCAGATAAATGATATTTTGAGGAGATAATGATTAAGATAAGGGAAAAGGGATAGGAGCTATCATGTGTGCGCAGTGTTGGCCGAAAATCAATCTCTGCTAAAGGAGGAATCGGTTTTCTATATAAAGAGGGGGTGTGCCGAAATTTTGAAGCCTCTCTTTTATTTTCTTTTCTCATCTTCTTCCTCTCAAAAGCCGAAAATCACCATCTTCTTCACCTTTTCTTCCTCTCTAAAATTTCCTGGTTGGCCGAATCTTTTAACCTCTATTGTTATTCTTCTTTTAATCCCTAAAAGCCGAAATCACATCTCTATTATTCTATTCTTCTCCTTAATATTCATTGGACGAATCTCTCTTAGCCATCTCTTCAATTCGTACATCTTCTAAAAGCTGAAATTCTTAGATCTCACTTCCTGAAGTTGCCGAATTCTCTTCAAAGGAGTTTGCTTGTGCCGAATCTTGAAGGAAACAATAGGTAAGTATTGATTTCGGGATTTCAATGTTCTTCCGGCTTTTCAAAAGTCTTTAGTCGAATGGCTATTAGAAACTAATCTCTTATTTCACTCTTCTTTTCGGCATTCCAGGATTTGAAGAAGGAGGCCAATCGCATAGATCTCTAAGTTATAGAATCGTGTTACTTTCGAGATTTCAAGGTAACAGGATTTGTTTATTTATATATATAAAATCGGGTAGAATACTAACCATGGCCGAATATAGGAGAGGCCTATTTTTGCAATTGTTTCAGCTTTTAAGCAAGGCTATAGATTAAGGATAATGGATCCAGATAGCAAGGACATCGACTAAGAATATTGGATTTCGCAATATCAGGTGTGTAATTCTCCACACAATCTAGATCTGTTTGATTAGTATATAATTATAAGTCTTATATGTTTTGTTAAATACCAAATCTCAAGATAATGACGGAAACCCAAAGAGGGTAAAAGCAAATCACCGTGTTAGTGAATGCTCGATTAAATGATTTAAGAATATTGATTATTTGTGATTGCATGGGTTGGGTTGATGAAAGGAGGAAGTTATATGTTGTAGCGGTTTTACCGTGATCTGTTGTAGCGGTTCCTTACCGTGATCTGCTGTATGCGCTTCCTGCTGTGTGATTCGTTGTAGTGGCTACGCCATGATGATCGATGATGAGCAAGACGATCGCCATCAAGGCGTGTAGCGGTGTGGGTTGATTGTAGAAATCCCCAATGGTGTGAATGGTGAGTACGGACGCGTGTAGCGGATGGACACCTAGGATATGGGTTGGGCTTTGCATATTATTTTTGTTACTTATATTTTGATTATTCTATTTTATGGGGCTAAAAGCCCAAATCTAATGGTGCATGAGGGTTGCACACTGAGTCTCGCAACTCACCTTTTAATTTTAACCATCTCAGGTGATACTTAGGGCATCGGACCGGGTGGAGAGGAGAGCAAGGTGGCCATGCGATGTGAGCTTTGAGAATTCAAAGAAAAAGACTTAGTCTAATTTTTTTTTCATTTAATTAATGGGTTCAAATTTCCTTGTAATAAGGCCATAGGCCACTAGACTACCATTTATGTTTTGGGATTTTGTTGGGCTTGTATTACTTGGTTTTAAGTTTTACGTTTTCAATTAAGTTAAGACCTGCATGAAATTTCGGTTCTTATATAAAATCTACCAAGATAATTAGTTACTTAACATTTTATACTTTAATGAATTATTAAGCTTTCAAAATAAAGGTGTAAACCTAGTAATTGTTTTCCAAAATGCGACATGTTATGTAAAATCTCTTAAGTGACATACCAGATCCGGTTGTAGCGTTTGGGTCGGGTTTAGGGTGTTACAAAATACATGTTATTAGGTAATGTTTGAATAATTAAATGAAATTGATTTGAATCGTGGCTCGTATGAACCTTAAGAATGCTTAGGATACAAGTGACATGTCATTAGGGTTATTACCATTTCGGGTATTGGTCTTGGATGTCCTATCGATGGCTAAAATCCTGCATTTGTTGTGGATTCTTCATAGCTTGTATGAGCAGACCCATTTCATAGCTCGTGTGAGCATTTACAGTCACAGCTCATGTGAGCATTTATCGTCACAGCTTGTGTGAGCATTGTTCTCGCGTATCCAACACTATTTCATTATGGTTCATCGGGTGAAAAATGAATAAATAGGAATGGTTACATGAAATTGTTATACAAAATGGTTATATGGAAATAGATATATGAAAGGGGACATTTGAAATGGATACTTGAAATGAATACGTGAAATGTTAAATAAATAAGTGATGGTTGAATTGTAACAGCCCGTTTTTAGTGAAATCAGAACAATGGTTTCGGGACCACAAATCCGAAGTTGAAAAAAATTTAGTTTATTATTATTTTATGGTCTACAGTATGATAGAAATACCGTAAAAATTTTTCATTAAGAAATTTTACCGTTTACATGTCTAATTTGATAAAAAGGACTAAATTGTATTAAGTGCAAAGGTTGAGTTCTAATAGCAAAAAATATTAAATAGCTATAGAATTTTAAATTGGAGGTCCTTATATAGTAAATAGGCCATTAAAGTGGTTAGTGGATAAGTATGAATAATCATCATTGGAAATTTAATAATTTATTAAGGTTAATTTTGAAAATTAGTGATTAAAGTTATAATAAATAAAATAAAATAATCTATTCTCATCATCTTCCACCAAAAAGAAAAAAGAAAAAGAAAGAAACCTAGCCATGGAAGCTTGAATTTGGACAAGCTTATTTTGCTTAATTAGGTATGTATTTTTGTCCCGTTTTTTATGATTTCTATGTTTCTGAGATCATAGTAGCTTAATCTAGCTAGTTCGGGGATTAATTTGCAAAACTATTAAAGTATTAGAGTTTTTTTATTGATGAATATGCTTGAATTTTGAAGTTTGATGTTAGAATATGCATGATTGTTGTTAGATAAACAACTTTTGTAAAGAGAATTTTGATGAAATTATCAAATAGGGATTAAATTGAAAAAGATGATAAATTTATGGTAAAATTTGTGAATTTTGTGAAATACATGGGCTGCTATTAATATGTATAAAATTCGACTAGGCTTGAGTAATGATTAAATTATATGAATTTCATTTTACGAGCCTAGGGACTAAATTACAAAGGAATTAAAAGTATAAGGCAAAATGGTAATTTTGCCAAAATTCCATATTGGATTAAATTGAATGAGAATTATATTAAAATGAGTTAAATTTATTCATATAGATCCTGTCAGACCTCGTACAGAGTTAGATCGAGGCAAAGAGAAAATATCTGATTAGTCGCCTTCGTATCTACATACACTTGTCGAGGTAAGTTCGTGTAATTAAATTGTACATTTATATGTGTTAAATTGAATTATTGTTTTTGAATTGTATAATTGCCATAAATAAATACCGATTGTATATTCAACAATTACCGAGCCCCGTTTGAACCTTAGGAATCCATAGGATACAAATGACATGTCATTAGGGTCACCGATTCTAGCTCTTATGAGCTTTCTGATACTCAGCTCGCATGAGCTTCCCGTTATTCAGCTCAGATGAGCTTACCGTTTACAACTCGTATGAGCATACATGTACATGACTTGACGGATTACAGTTCAGTACACTTCGTTTGTACTGCCTGTGTAACGAACGATATTCTAAATGGTTCAACAGGCACAATTCTGTTGCAAGATTATATGAGTTTGAGATGAACTATTACTGGTATTTACATGAAATACTAAAAATGTGATTACTTGATGAATTCATTCATGTGTATTGGATATTATATATGATTTTCATGGCTAATATGTTGGTGATCATGTGTTTAGGCTTTTGGCCAAATTGGTTGAGATATGCTATGTTTACTTACCTATTTTATGAATATATGGTAAGTTAAATTCTATATTATAGGAACTTACTAAGCTTAAATGCTTACTCTATGTTATTTTCCTTGTCTTATAGTAATTCGGAAGCTTGGTCAGGTTGGAAGCTGGTTTGAGTTATTTCACACTATCCTTCGATCCTTTTGGAACTTTCAGTAAATTAATGTAACGCCCCAAAATTTTTGTTTATGTTGTGTTATAATATGACACACAACTGTGTATCTGCTTCAGTGGTTATGTGTTCTGGGTGTGTGTGAGAGGTCCCAAGTTCAAGCCTTACTTGGGCTAAATTTTGGTATTTTTATGTATAAAGCGCTACCACTAGTCAGTAGACTTTTAAGTCGTTGTTGGTAAGTTGATATCAGAATGGGCCTGCTGGTCTGATGGTTTAGTGGAGTGTTAATTTGCTGGTGGTCTTAAGTTCGAATCTCTGTGGTGGCAAGGGTAATATTTTTGCTGCCAAAATTTCGACTAGAGTGTGTTTTACCGAAAATCTGAGTAGTGGGGAGTTGGTGGAGAGAATTAAAGGGAAAAGATTGGGGGTTAACAGTTTCTGTTCAGTACTGCTTTCTCTTTTTGAAAAATTTGGCGAGATCTTTTCCTTTTCCTCTCTACTTGCTGCCGATTTCCTCTTCTATTATCTCTTTTACTGTCAAAATTCTACTGCTTCCCCATTTTATTCCGGTTCTTTTCTCTTCCAATCGTGTCTGTTATTCATATTTGGGACGCGCGTTTGGTAAGTGGTGGGTTGTATTAATTTTAGCTGTTCCTTTTGAATGTTTAAGTTTTTAAAAGGGTTTTGTTCTGCTGAGGAGTTAATTGAGAGGCTGGAATCAACGTTACGTCGATTTGATTCGAAGTAGTGATCGATTTGGTAGCGGTAAGTCGACTTTACGTTATTAGAATTAATCGATTTAGATTCGTTTTTGGTTTCTAAGAGGTGAAATATTCTGATTTTAGGTTTCGAGAGGCTCGGGAGTAGTTTCATAGCGAGACGATACCAGGTGTGTACCAAAAAACACAGAAAATGAGAATCGGCAAAAGCCAAAAAAGTTTCTGCCGATGCCACACGACGGTGTGGTAGGCCGTGTGCAAGGCTGTGAGCTACAACACGGCCGTGTGATCGGTGAGCCAGGTCGTGCGCAAGTGACATGGTCGTGTGATGGCCGAGCAAGGCCGTGTGTGATATACGGGCTTGACCTATTGGGCCGTGTGGGCCACACGGGTGAACCACAAGGGCGTGTAGAATTCTAGGACAAGGCCAATTTGGGCCGTGTGGGCCACATGGGCGTGTGGGCCCACACGGGCAGACCACATGGGCGTACGAGCCTATTTTTCTGAACTGATCTGTAAGGTTGCACGGGTCGTCCAAGTCAACTGTGGACCTACTGTAGGGTCAATAAGCATTACTTAGACCCCTAATTACGTGATTCGATTATGTGATATATGTATTAAGCATGTTACACTTAGCACATTTACCGATTTGTATGTGTGATCTGGTTATTGCATTACAGCATGTCATCGATTGTATGCTGCATCACATTGGGGTGGGTTGATGATATTGGAGGAAGTATCTGAAAGGCTATTAAGCCTGTTATCTGGCAGCTCAGCTGCAATTATCTGATTATGTACTGCATTTTGGTACCACATGGTGTGTAGGGATGGGTGGGTTGATTTTGTCTTCACATGGTGTGTAGGGTTGGTCGGAGATGGTGTGTAGAGGCTGGTGGGTAGGATTCTGATATTCTGCTCGTCGCATGATATATCCGATGTAAATTTGAGGCCCTAAATTGTATCTTATTCTGTATTTGAGTGGGCTAAGGTTCACACCGATTCTGTAATGGGCTCAGACCCGAACTGTAGATACATGACTATTTTCTGATATTATGCTGTGTGCATGTTTTCTGTGGGAAATTACACACTGAGTTTGCGAAAACTCATCCTTTTTCTGTTTAATCTGTTCATGTAATCCCCAGCATTAGTCGGATCGGTGCGGCGGAGGACTCGGCGGTAACCACGATTCTGGACTTTCATGGGTTTTTTCCTGTTTTACGATTATTGGTTTATTTTGATGTAACTCGCGGACTTTTGGGACTTTTGCTTAAATGTGGTTTTTATTTATTGTTTTATGGATTCATAACTGCTAGACGTAGGAAGACTCGGTTTCCAAAAGCTAAAGTATTTTCTAAACCCTCGATCCCTTAGACGGTTTTCTCGAAAATAAGGGATTTACTTAATTAACTCAGTTTTTCATAAAATAAATGAGTTCTAAAGCTTCCGTAATGAATTACATTTTAAACAATCGACTAGATGAGTAAGCGATTTCTGGAATCAATAAGAGTAATAAAATGAACAAGGTTTTATCATAATAAATTAGTTTTCAAAATTCCATTTCATGTGACATCGCCAGATTCGGCCATAATGTCTAGGCCGGGTTTGGGGTGTTACATTTAGTGGTATCAGAGCTAGGTCGTAAAACCCAGTTGTAGTTTTGGGTTACAATGATTGGTTTTAAGAAATGATTTTTAAGTGATTTGAAATGTTTTTGACTGAGTATGTGGTACACCGAGTCTCCAGCGCCGATCCTGTAAGTGTTCTGAAACTCTGTTTAGATTTGTCTGAAAATACTACTAGCATGCTTGAAACAACCAATAGGTAGTATACTATACTGAGAACACTCTAGGTAGTGTAAACTGAAAACTGTAATGAGACTGAGACTCGTGATAACGAACTCTGAACTTCTGATACTGTTCTACATAAAATATTTGTTAATAAATATCGGAACTGTAACTAATGCATAAAACTGTTAATACAAATAAACTTTGAATTTACGATGAGCACACGGGGTACTTGCGGACGGGGTTCAAGAGGCCGTGGTAGAGGTAGTAGAGGGGCTCGAGCTGGGTTTTCACCATCTGGAAATCTACCTAATCTGGATACAAGCGAGACGTTGGTCTCACCTACTACAGAGATTGGGTCTCATGATCATGCGGCTGGGGACAACGCACTGTCCCAAGACATGTTACGGATATTGGAGAGGGTCGCTGGGCCCAACACTGGATCTGGGGGCCGAAGGTCAGTTTCGAAACGACTCCGGTCCAATGGGGTTGAGTTATTCAGGGATGCCAGTGGAGTCACCCCTAATGTGGCTGAATATTGGATGGAGGCCATGGAAAGAATTATGGACGACCTGGACTTTACCGCTTAGCAGAAGTTTAAGAGGGCTGTTTCTCTGCTTCGCGATGAAGCTAACCAGTGGTGGCTGACAGTTAAGGAGGGTACTCAGCCCGACCGATTGACTTAGGATTACTTTAAGACGACTTTCCAGAGTAAGTATGTGGGAGCCAGTTACATTGACGCTAGGAGACGTGAGTTCCTTAATCTCACCCAGGGGGACCGTTTAGTGGCCAAGTATGAGGCCGAATTCCTGAGATTGAGCCGTTATGCACGTGGTATGGTGCCGACCGAATATGAGAGATACGTCCGCTTCGAGGATGGTCTAAGGGACAGTTTACGAGTTCTGATAGCTCCACAGAGGAAGCGTGAGTTTGCTACACTGGTTGAGAAGGCGAAGATCACCGAGGAAGTTAAGCGCGCTGAACGCCAAAATCGAGAGAGAGGACAGAATAAGAGGGAAAAAGAGTCCTCGAGTTCTGTGATGAGGCCTAAGAAAAAGGCCAGATCTGATGGGTCAGTGAGAGTTGGGCCTCCTTTTGCACCTATTGGGGTGGCGCTTTGTGGGCTCTGTGGTAGACGCTATCCAGGCGAATGTTGGTGGACTACTGGGGCTTATTTAAGATGTGGCTCTACTGAGCATCGTGTCAGAGATTGTCTGCTAAGAACCGATCAGATGCCAGCTACGGGTACTAGTGAGGATCGAGATGCTTCGGATGTCATCACGGGTACATTTTTAATTTATAATGTACCTTTTTTGGCATTGATAGACATAGGCTCTACCCACTCTTACGTAGCTAGTACTGTGTCTGAAACCTTGGGGATTCCGGTTGAGAGTACTTCGAGTGAGGTAGCTGTTATGAGTCCATTGGGGCAGACTATCCAGGTGAGTAAATTGTTCAGAGACATCCTGTTAGAGATTCAAGGGACAGTATTTCTGCCTGATCTGATGGAGCTTCCATTTGGGGAGTTCGATTTGATTCTAGGAATGGACTGGCTGGTTAAACACCGGGTAAGTCTGGACTGTGTGACAAAAAGGGTTATTTTGAGAACCGAGGAGGACAATGAGGTAGTGGTGATTAGGGAACGTCGAGACTATCTGACTAATGTGATTTCTGTGTTGGTGGCAGAAAAGTTGGTACGGAACGGATGTGAAGCATTCTTGGCCTACATCAGTGTTTCTGATTCTGAGGACTCTTCGGTTAAGGACATTAGAACTGTGAGGGATTTTTCGGATGTTTTTCGTGAGGAACTACCGGTCTGCCTCCGAGCCGAGAAGTGGAATTTAGGATTGAGCTCATTCCGAGTACAGCTCCGGTGTCTATCGCGCCCTACCAAATGGCATCGAAGGAGCTTACAGAGCTTAAAGCTCAAATTCAAGAACTGTTAGATCGTGAGTTCATCCGTCCAAGTGTGCCTTCATGGGGAGCACCGGTGCTGTTTGTTAAGAAAAAGGATGGGACAATGCAGATGTGCATCGATTATCGGCAGTTGAACAAACTGACAATCAAGAATAAGTACCCACTTCCTAGGATAGATGATCTATTCGACCAGTTCAGAGGGGCTTCTGTGTTCTCTAAGATTGATATACGTTCAGGATATCATCAATTGAGAGTTAAGGAGGCCGATGTGCATAAGACGGCATTTAGGACTCATTATGGACATTACGAATTCTTGGTTATGCCTTTTGGGTTGACCAATGCACCAGCGGCATTTATGGATTTGATGAACCGTGTGTTCCAGCCTTATCTAGACCAGTTTGTGGTGGTATTCATCGATGATATCCTGGTGTATTCTAAGACCGAGGACGAACACGATGAGCATCTCAGAGTGGTACTACAGACTCTTCGTGAGAAACAGTTGTATGCGAAGTTCAGTAAGTGTGAGTTCTGGCTCCGGGAAGTAACCTTTTTAGGACATGTGGTTTCTGCGGAGGGGATTCGTGTTGATCCTCGTAAGATTGAGGCTGTGTTAGATTGGAAACAGTCGAAGAATGTGTCCAAAATCCGTAGCTTTCTGGGGCTGGCGGGTTATTATCGACGCTTTGTAGAAGGGTTCTGTAACACCCCTAACCCGTATCTGTCACCGGATTAGGGTTAAAGGTGTTACCGGACAGAATGGAGACTTTACAGACATTTCATAAGACAATTCATCATTCACAAACAGTGAGTCCCTTTTTATAGGTCAACGAGACCTTAATCATACTTTATAATAGGGTCGGGACTAACCGAACACATATGGAATTTCTCAGAAATTTAAAACTTTTCTAAGTTATAGAGGCCACACGCCCATGTGAGCAGGCCGTGTGCCTTCCACGGACACCATACACACCCATGTGTCTTGGCCGTGCCAAAACAGAGCATGTATACTGACTTATCAACACGGCCACTAGACACGCCCATGTACCATGGCCGTGTACTCTTAAGCTAGATACTGACTTATTCACATGGCTACCAGGCACGTCTGTGTACCAAGGCCGTGCACACTTGGGCTAGCTACTGACTTAATCCCACGGCTACTAGGCACACCCGTGTGCCACAACCGTGTATGCATAACAGGCCATTTGCAAGGCCAATATGCCACCCACACCAGGGTCATACCTACAAGCATAAACAAGCCTATTTCCACAATCAAATGACAACAAAAAATACACCAAATGGTCATCATATTATTCCATTTAATCTCATTTCTAAACATGCTAATTTGTACAATCAACTCCCATGTCAATCCAAGTATAATTCAACCATAACCTCATTAAATCACTAAGGCATCAATTCATCCATAAGCTTACCATTCATAAGGCTATTTCATTGCCATCAAGCCATACCAAAACATGCACCAAATACCATATTCACTCATGCACATTACCAACATTTAGCTAGCCAAATCACATGGCTATTTACATCTCAAACATATACTAAATCACTAGCCTATACATGCCATACTTAGTATATACATTTCCAAAAGGTACCAAAATGAGTTTGAGTAGTGTGATGACGATCCTCGATGATTCCCGAGCCTTCAGTAGCTTTGACAATATATAAAACAGAGCAAACACACACAGAGTAAGCTTTCAGAAACTTAGTAAGCCATATGCAAATAAACTTAGCATAAAATGCATATAATCAATTTGATACAATAACATCATTGATTCTCATAACAAATTCATCACATATATTCTTTGGCTCATTTGCTTAGCCATATCTTACCATATTATTCAACTCAAATATCACATATACACATAGCTCATTCAAGCATATCTTCACATATAATCTCATCATTTCCATATACATAATCATCTTAGTAAGTTCATATAGATACTTACCTTTCATACACACTTAGTGTACATATCAAACGTACCTGAAACAGATATACAAATCACATAGTCGTTCGTATCTCAGATTTGCCCGTTGAACCGTTCAGAATCTAATAGGATACTCAGAGTGCTCGGAATAGTCGTACAATGCCAACATCCCAGATGTGGTCTTACATGTATCCAGATATCGATGCCACTGTCCCAGATAGGGTCTTACACGAATCAATACGATGCCAATGTCCCAGACATGGTCTTACACGTAAATCTCATATCGATGCCAACGTCCCAGACGTGGTCTTACACGAAATCTCAAATCAATGCCAACATCCCAGACGTGGTCTTACATGATTTCACATTACGGACACCTATGTCATGACATACGTAATTCTTATCTATTCCTAGGTTCAAACGAGACTTCTCGGACGTTGACACTATGTCGATTCTATCTCGGGAATCATGTATACATCATCTCATTTGCATTCATCCTTATCAATAATCATATGAACATATATAATTCAATACAAATACATTTATTTGTATATCGACTTACCTCAGATTCGGATATTCGTTCGGACTCGGTTATTCGACTACTTTCGCTTTCCCGCGATCAAAGTCCATTTTCTTCGGTTCTTGATCTATACATATTCAAATTTAACCCTTTTTATTTACCAACACATTCAATTCAATCCAAATACACATATTTAGGGCAATTTTCAATTTAGCCCTCACATTTTCACATTTGGACAATTTAGTCCCTAATTCACAAAATCACAAAATACACCAAATTTGCTTTTACCCATGTTTAGTCGAATACACACTATGCTCATATCAATCCATACATTTCATTTATTTCACAATTTAGTCCCTCAAAATGCTATTTTCACAATTTAGCCCTAATTAGCTAAATTTATCAAAATTTCAAGAACAAAACATGTTCATTAAACACATATCTTTCATTTAACACCAATACTCATCACAAAGCTTACCATTTCATCAATGACACATCTCAAAAACATCATCAATTCTCAAAATTAAGACATGGGTTTTGAAATAGACGAAGCAACGATTACAAAAACGTAAAAATTATCGAAAACCGATTGAAATCATACATTGAATTGAGCTTATTGATGACTGAACACCATGAAAACTCAAAACCCTTCTTTTCTTTCTATTTTTGGTGATGAATCAATAGAAATGGCCATTTTAATGCTTTATTTTTGTTATAAAATAACTTAATAACCAATTTCCAAATTTAACCTTCAAAATAAAATATTTAAAACATATTATACAAGGTCATTTTTGACCATTACCACCCACTCACCTTATTAATGTGCTATTTGCCTATTAAGGACTTCTCATTTAAAAACCATCACCAATAAGTGTTTTTTCATAAAGCATGCAAATTTTACATTTTCACAATTAAATCCTTATGTCAAATTAAGCATACAAACGGACAAATTAATTTACGAAACTTTAACACATGCTTAATCATGTATCATAGGCACAAAAAATAATATTAAAATATTTTACTGAATCAGATTTGTGGTCCTAAAACCACTATTCTGACTAGGGTCTAGACCGGACTGTTACAGGTTCTCTTTGATCGCAGCACCGTTAACCAAGCTTCTGAGCAAGGGAGTTCCCTTTATCTGGACTAATAAGCAACAAGAGAGCTTTGAGAAGCTCAAGTCTGTTTTGACACAGGCTCCGATTCTGATACAGCCTGAACCTGAGAAGGATTTCGTTGTTTACAGTGATGTGTCACATGTGAGTTTGGGTTGCGTACTGATGCAGGATAGTAAAGTTGTAGCTTATGCGTCACGTCATCTTAAGACGCATGAGGTGAACTATCCTACTCATGATTTGGAACTGGCTACTGTAGTCTTCGCATTAAAGATTTGGAGGCACTACCTGTACGGTGAGAAGTGTACTATCTACATTGATCATAAAAGCCTCAAATATCTCCTCACTTAGAAGGAGTTAAACCTTAGGCAACGTAGATGGGTTGAACTGTTGAAGGATTATGACTGCACCATCGAGTACCATCCTGGGAAGGCCAATGTGGTGGCAGACGCTTTGAGTCTTAGGGCTATGACTGATTTGAGAGCGATGTTCGCTCGACTCAGTTTATTCGACGATGGGAGTCTGTTAGCGAAACTTCAGGTTAAGCCTACATGGATTGATCAGATTAGAGGTAAACAGATGGGGGATAAGTCTCTTGAGTTGTGTTTCCGTCAGGTTGAGGCTGGTGATGGTACTAATTTTGGGATTAACAGTGATGGGGTACTTTGTTTCCGTGGTCAAATTTGTGTACCGAGTGATGAGGAGTTACGACAGTGGATTCTAAGAGAGGCGTATAGTAGCCCCTATGGTATGCATCCCGGTGGGAATAAGATGTACCGAGATCTTCGAGAGCTGTACTGGTGGCCAGGATTGAAGCGTAAGGTTACTGACTTTGTTGCTCGCTGTTTGACTTGTCAACAGGTTAAGGCTGAGTATTAGTTGCCTTCGGGGTTGCTGCAGTCGGTAAAGATACTAATGTGGAAATGGGAACGAGTAACGATGGAATTTGTTAGTGGGTTACCTTTAACACCCACTAAGAAGGATTCTGTTTGGGTCATCGTGGATTGATTGACCAAGTCTGCTCACTTCATTCTGGTCAAGATGGACTTTTTTTTCCAGAAATTGGCTAAACTATATATATCTAAAATAGTGAGACTGCGTGGGGTTCCTGTCTCGATTATCTCCGATAGGGATCCTCACTTCACGTCTCGATTCTGAAAGAAATTACATGAGGCTCTGGGTTTAAGGTTGGACTTTAGTACTGCTTTCCATCCTCAGACTGATAGTCAGTCGGAGAGGGTGATTCAAGTACTGGAGGATATGTTGAGGAGCTGTGTTACAGATTTCTGAGGCAGTTGGAAGGAGTATTTGCTGTTGGTAGAGTTCGCTTACAATAATAGCTATCAGTCTAGCATTTAGATTGCACCTTACGAGGCCCTGTATGGTCATAAGTGTCGCACTCCCTTATGTTAGACTTAGTTGGGTGAGCGACGTGTTCTGGGTCCAGAATTGGTTTCTAAAACTGAAAATAAGGTCTGATTAATTCGAGATCGTCTAAAAGTAGCATCTAATAGGCAGAAGTCCTATGCTGATCTGAAGAGGAAGGATATTGAGTATTCTGTAGGGGACTTAGTTTTTCTCAAGGTCTCGCCATGGAAGAAGGTCTTGAGGTTCGGTCGCAAAGGTAAGCTGAGCCCTCGATTTATTGGGCAGTACCATATTCTGAAGCAAGTGGGGCCAGTCGCATATCAGTTGGAACTACCTCCGGAGTTGCATCGCATTCATGATGTTTTTCACGTTTCGATGTTGAGACGCTACCTCTCTGATCCTACGCATATTATTTCGATGGAGGACATTGAGGTTAAACCAGATTTGACATTTAAGGAGGAGCCAATCTAGATTCTAGATCACGACATTAAGGTTCTGGGAATGAAGTCTATCCCCTTAGTGAAAGTGCTCTGGCAGAATCATAGCATTGAGGAGGCCACTTGGGAGCCGGAGGATTCGATGCGTCAGCAGTATCCTCACCATTTCTGATCAAGTAAAATCTTGAGGACAAAATTTTCTTTTAGGGGGGTAGAGTTGTAACGCCCCAAAATTTTTGTTTATGTTGTGTTATAATATGACACATAACTGTGTATCTGCTTCAGTGGTTATGTGTTTTGGGTGTGTGTTATAGGTCCCAAGTTCAAGCCTTACTTGGGCTAAATTTTTGTATTTTTATGTATAAAGCGCTACCACTAGTCAGTAGGCTTTTAAGTTGTTGTTGGTAAGTTGATATCAGGATGGGCCTGTTGGTCTGGTGGTTAAGTGGAGTGTTCATTTGCTGGTGGTCTTGAGTTCGAATCTCTGTGCTGGCAAGGGTAATATTTTTGCTACCAAAATTTTGACTAGAGTTTGTGTTTTACCAAAAATCTGGGTAGTGGGGAGTTGGTAGAGAGAATTAAGGGGAAAAGATTGGGGGTTAACAGTTTCTGTTCAGTACTGCTTTCTCTTTTTGAAAAATTCGGCAAGCCCTTTTCCTTTTCCTCTCTACTTGCTGCCGATTTCCTCTTCCATTATCTCTTTTGCTGCCAAAATTCTACTGCTTCCCCCTCTTATTCCGGATCTTTTTTCTTCCAATCGTGTCTGTTATTCATATTCGGGACGCACGTTTGGTAAGTGGTGGGTTGGATTAATCTTAGCTATTCCTTTTGAATGTTTAAGTTTCTAAAAAGGTTTTGTTGTGCTTAGGAGTTAATTGAGAGGCTGGAATCAACGTTGCGTCGATTTGATTCGAAGTAGTGATCGATTTGGTAGCGGTAAGTCAACTTTACGTTATTAGAATTAATCGATTTAGACTCGTTTTAGGTTTCTAAAAGGTGAAATATTTTGATTTTAGGTTTTGAGAGGCTCGAGAGTAGTTTCATAGCGAGACGATACCAGGTGTGTACCCGAAAACACAGAAAATGATAATCGGTGAAAGCTAAAAAATGTTTCTACCGATGCCACACGGCCGTGTGCAAGGTTGTGAGCCACAACACGGCCGTGTGATCGACGAGCCAGGTCGTGCACAAGTGACACAGCCGTGTGATGGCCGGGCAAGGCCGTATGCGACACATGGGCTTGACCTATTGGGCCGTGTGGGCTACACGGGTATGTGGGCCCACACGGGTGTGTGGAAACCTGGGACAAGGCCAATTTGGGCCGTGTGGGCCCACACGGACGTGTGGGCCCACACTGGCAGGCCATATGGGCGTGCGAGCCCATTTTTCTGAGCTGATCTTTAAGGTTGCAAGGGTCACCCAATTCGACTGTGGACCTACTGTAGGGTCGGTAAGCATTACTTAGACCCCTAATTACGTGATTCGATTATGTGATATATGTATTAAGCATGTTACACTTAGCATGTATACCGATTTCTATGTGTGATCTGGTTATTGCATTACAGCATGTCATTGATTGAATGCTGCATCACATTAGGGTGGGTTGATGATATTTGAGGAAGTATCTGAAAGGCTATTAAGCCTGTTATCTGGTAGCTCAGCTGCGATTATCTAATTATGTGCTGCATTTTGGTACAGCATGGTGTGTAGGGATGGGTGGGTTGATTTTATCCCCACATGGTGTGTAGGGTTGGTTGGAGATGGTGTGTAGAGGCTGGTAGGTAGGATTCTGATATTCTGAATAGTTCTGCATGATATATCTGATGTACTGAGGCCCTAAATTATATCTTATTCTGTATTTGAGTGGGCTAAGGTTCACACCGATTCTATAATGGGCTCAGACCTGAATTGTAGATACATGACTGTTTTCTGATATTATGTTGTGTGCATGTTTTCTGTGGGGAATTACACATCGAGTTTGCTAAAACTCATCCTTTTTTCTGTTTAATCTGTTCAGGTAATCCCCAGCATTAGTTGGATCGGTGCGGCGGAGGACTCGGCGGTAACCACGGTTCTAGACTTTCATGGGTTTTATCCTGTTTTACGAATATTGGTTTATTTTGATGTAACTCGCGGACTTTTTGGGACTTTTGCTTAAATGTGGTTTTTATTTATTGTTTTATGGATTCATAACTGCTAGACGTAGGAAGACTCAGTTTTCAAAAGCTAAAGTGTTTTCTAAACCCTCAATCCCTTAGACGGTTTTCTCAAAAACAAGGGATTTACTTAATTAACTCAGTTTTTCATAAAATAAATGATTTCTAAAGCTTCCGCAACGAATTACGTTTTAAGCAATCGACTAGATGAGTAAGCGATTTCTGAAATCAATAAGAGTAATAAAATGAACACAATTTTATCATAATAAATTAGTTTTCAAAATTCCATTCCATGTGACATCGCCAGACTCGGCCATAATGTTTAGGCCGGGTTTGGGGTGTTACAATTAATTTCGTTTATAATGGCATGTATAGGTTATTTTGGCCAATGTTGGCATATAAATTTTTTGTTGAGACTAGTCACTTGAATGGCTTGTGTTTGATATATTTTGATATGTATATAAGTTGCCTTATCATATTTGATGTGTGTTTGATATGGTAGAATGAAAGAACGTAAAATGTGGTTTGAATATGCATATATGTATTTGGTCATTTAGGTAAGAATGAATACTTGGTTGACATGTTTTTAAGTTGTCAGTTGAGGTGCTTAAGGGCATATTAGTTGTATGTGGCGATATTTTATGCTTAAAACTTGTTTTTGGCTTGTGTTGAATGTCTTGTTATGACTTGTTAATGTGCAAAAATGTTAAGTTAGGTTGGTGTCAAATTGGGTGAGAAATGTGGCTTTGAAATTGGCCTATTTTTGTCTACACAGGCAGAGACACGGGCGTGTGTCTCAGCCGTGTGTGACACATGGCCAAGTGACACGGCCGTATGTCCCCTGTATCTTTTAAATTCCGCAAGTCAGTATGCTCACACGGCCTAGCACACGGGCGTGTTTCTTGGCCGTGTGACCCAAGTCAGGGAGTTACATGAGCACAAACACGGGCTGGGACACGGCCGTGTGTCCCTATTTCGAATGCTGACACGGCCTAACCACTCGGCTGTGTGTCCCCTGCCGCTTTGAAAAATTTCAATGTTTTTCGAAAAATTCTTTGAGTACCCGATCTAGTCCCGACTTGTTTCTAACGCGTATTTTGGTCCCCAAGGGCTCGTATAAGGGACAATATGTTTGATTTCGATTGGTTTTTGACATGAATGTTATGCGATATGAAATATTTTTTTATTTGATCTGTAAACTTCGGTAATACTCCGTAACCCTATTCTGGCGATGGATAAGGGTTAGGGGTGTTATATTTGAATTGTGTATCAAAGGTGTTTACATGAATATGTTTTATGACATGATAAAGTTACATGTTTCATATATGTGAACTCGCTAACCTTGTGAGACTTGTGATGTGTATAGGCAATTAATAAACTTATGACATTGATTATGGATTTAATTGTGAAATGTTTAAGTTACATCCTTTACAGTAAGTTAAATTTTAAGTTTAATACAAACTTACTAAGCAATGATTTGCTTATGTCCTTTGTGTTTGATTTCTTTGTAGATTATTGGAAGTTTGATTGGTTGGAAGTCAAGTTGGAGCTAACATTATCCGTTCAGGACTTGGTAGAAATTTTGATCATTTTGGTTTAGGTTATAAGTGGCATGTACTAGAAGATTAATTCTAGATGTATATATTTATGTTGGGTTATATTTTGGTTATGTAAGTATTGTTGTGATGATTGCTTAATTGGTACTTTTGAAATACATATGCTCATGTATATGCAAGTAGTTTTGTTCATTTTTGTGAGTTTGGTTACATAGGTGTTAAGGTGCAATGTCTTTGTTGATAAGTATATGCTTGTGGGTTGATGATTTATGAATGTGAATTTGTATATGGATATATATATTATTTGAGGTGTCAATTGAGGGCATATTGGTTAGGCACTTAGGTTGAATGTTATTTGGTATATTTTGGCATGTTTCAATGTATTTTAGATAGGTCTAAGAAATTTTAGGTGAAATGACTTGGTTTTGAAGGCATTTTTAGGTGCACACGGCCTGCGACACAATCTGCCACACAGCCGTGTGTCACACATGGTCGTACGACATGACTATGTAGCCTATTTAATTTTAGTGTAGGTTTGTCCACACTGTCACAATTTGTTACACGACTTGGTGACACAACCTTGTGACCCAATCTTACATGGCATCAGAAAGTTACACAGCCTGGCGATATGGTCGCGTGACCCTGAATTACACAGTCACAGTTTGTTACATGGTTTGGCCACACAGCCATGTCTTTGAGTCACACGGTCTAAGCTTTGTCACACGACCTGGCCATATGACCGTGTGACCCCTATTTTCTATTTTTACCATATTTTTCTATTTTATTTCAAATTAGTTCCCACTTGCTTTTAAATTGCATTTTGGGTTCCATAAGCTCGATTTAAGTTTCATTTTTGTACGTATTCCATGAATAATGAATGACTATTTGTAACACCCCAAACTCGGCCTACACTTTATGGCCGAATCTGGCGATGTCACATGGAATAGAATTTGAAATCGCATTTACCAAGTTAAACCGTTTCCGTTTATTAGCTTCTATTTATCTATTGACAATTTCAAAATCATTTTCTCATTAAATTGGTTTCATTTAAAAACACTTGTGTAGCGGAAGCTTTTAAAACCGTGATATTTGAAGAAACCGTTCGCGTTTAGGAAAACGTTACTTTTAATAAATCGTGTTTCCGTTGAGTTTTGTAGTTTAAAATCCATGAACAGTTAAAATCCAAAATAAAGGCAAAAAGTCCAAAAGTCCAAATTACATCAAAAATACTCCCAAAATAATAGGAATTAAAAACCTTAAATGAAAATTAGATCAGTTCAATGAACGTGTGGTCACCGTAGAGTCCTCCGCTGCACCGATCCGTTTAAGTCTGGGGATTACCTGTACAGATGAAACAGAAAGAGGTGAGTTTACGTAAACTCAGTGTGTAATCCCCACAGATCAAATGCATACAGTCAATCATAACAAACAATCAAAGACAGTCTGGGCGTAAGCCCATTTCAGTTTCAGTAGCAGTTTGGGCCTTAGCCCATTTCAGATTCAGTATCATATATGCATTTAGGCCTAAGCCCATCACAGTAACAGTATCAGATATACATTTGTCAGTAACAGAATCCTACCCAACCAACCTCTACACACCATCTCCGTCCATCCCTACACTCCATGTGGGGTTTAAAACAGCCACCTATCCCTACACTCTAAGTAGTACCGAGTGTGACACATAATCAGTAAATTGCAGCTGAGCTGCCCGATATTAGGCTTAAGAGCCTTTCAGTACACTTCCTCCAAATATCAACATCCCAACCCAATGCAATGCAACATACAGAATATGACATGCTAATACACATACAGTTCAGTATTCATTCATACAATCATCATGCTCAGTACAGACATAATACATACAATTCATACATTTAGGGGTCTAAGTAGCGCTTACCGACCCTACAGTAGGTTCACAGTCGACTTGGGCGACCCGTGCAACCTTAAAACATATTTCGGTTAAATGGGCTCACACGCCCATGTGGCCTGCCCATGTGGGCCACACGGGCAGATTGGCCTTAGCCCGTGTGAATCACACGGCCTGACCCAAATTCTCACACGCCCGTGTTGTAACACCCCAAACCCGGCCCAAAAGTTAGGCCCGAATCTGGCGTGCCACATTGAAGTGTTTTTCGAAAACCGTGTATTTATTGAAAACCCTTCTTGATATTTAAAAACTAAAGTCTCAGTTTGCGTATGTTTATTTTTAATCGTCGTTTATTAAAAAGTTATTATTTTCAAAACCTTATTGTTGCGGAAGCTTAATTTAAAACTGTAACACACCTTACCCGGGTTCTACGCCGGGAACCGGGCCCGAGGCGTTACCGAACTCAAACCGTTTAATCGCCACTTAGGCTTAATGTCGTTACTTGCTATAAGCTCATTCTCGACTTACGAGGCCTCACTCATACACACGAGGGCTCTCGAGACTAATCTGAAACTTTTACGATCCTTAAAACTTTTCTCTTTTATACAGGTCTCACACGCCCGTGCAAGATTAGACACGCCCGTGCATGAGCACACATGTAACAGCCCAATTACGACCCTAATAGGAACAGTGGTTTTGGGACCACGAATCCGGGTTAGAAAAATATTTTTTTTATTAATTTGATATTTATGTTATGTGTTTGAGCATGTTCTAAAATATGGTGGGTTAATTCGTTTGTTTAGATGCTTAATTTTAGTTAAGGGATTAAATTGTATAATGGTAAAAGTAGCCTATATTTAAATTAAGGGGTTCAATTGAATTGTTTTCTTGCATGAATGGACTTGCATGGTAAATTAACCAAAAGTCTAGTGGGTGGATGGCATGATGATTATTTTTATATATTTATTTAATTGTTTGGTAAGTGGGGATTATATTAATATTGTATAATAAGATTAAAATAAAGAAAAACACAAAAGTATGAGTGGATGTTCATCTTCCATCCATTTGTTCTTCATTACCGAAAATTTGACAAAGAAAAGAAGGAACTCAAGCTCTCATCTTTCGGTCATTGCATGTCCCTTTAAGGTTAGAATTTGAACATGGTTTTTGTAAATTTTTATATTTTTGAGAGTTAGTTACCTTGAATATTATCAAACCCATGTGGAAATTTTAGAAATTTAAGCATGTTATAGATTCGGCCATGGATGAATGCTTTGGATTTGTTATGTTTGATGGTAGAATATTGAGAATATGTTTTAAAACAACATGATTTGAATTGGAAATTTTGATGAAATTGGGCATTATAGATTAAATTGTAAAAAAATAAATAGTTGAAGGATTGAATTGCTAAATAAATGATTTGTATGGATTTAGATAGGCAAGAAGAACATTCGGCCTTAAGGGAAGATAACCAAATTTTGAATATTTGATGAGTTTTGGCATTAGGGACTAAATTGTATAAGTTGTAAATATTAGGGGTAAAATGGTAAATTTTATAATTATGAGTTTTTGAATTAAATTGAATGAATATGTGTTTGAATGAGTTCAATTTGAATTATTGAGATCAAGTACAAAAGGAAAAGGTTTTGGATCGGGGAAAAACAAAGTTGAACGAATAGTCGGAAAGCTCAATCCGTCGAATTTCGAGGTAAGTGTTTAAGCAATTGGAATTAATCAAATAATTGTTATAATGTAATGTATACGTTCTAATAAATTAATGGATTTGATATCTTTCAAATTGATGAATGAGATATGGAATACTATAGAGTGTTAGCCGAATGTGGTTAACTATGGATATGTAATTGTTGATACCTCTTGAGTAGTTACAAATGAACATACTAAAGTTCAATTTAGCCGAACAGGGTATGAAATGAGATTTAATATATATATACTAGCTGATTGTGTAATTGAACTATGGGGAAACTTGATATATTTGGGGTGGTTATATAATTATGGGATGAGTAGTAATTAATTGTGGACCTTGAAATGGGTGATGGTGTGATTGAATAATTATCTATGTGCTTATATGAATGAGGCCGAATGTGTTAATTAGACATAGTAAGAAAAGTTCGACTAGAGTATGGGTATATGAGTATGACATATGTACAAAATGTGGATATTTATATATGTGTTTAATGTGTTCGAGAAGAGGAGATTTATTAATGAGCACTGTGTGTGCGATTATTTACACCGAGCACTATGTGTGCGAAATCGGTTGTATGGCACTTTGTGTGCGGATAAACTAGTAATGGCACTATGTGTGCGATACATTACTAGGGAATGGCACTAAGTGTGCGGAAATATTAAGTAACGGCTCTATGTTAGCGATACGGGAAGATGGCACTAAGTGTGCGGAAATGTTAAGTAATGGCTCTATGTGAGCGATACGTTACGGGAAGATGGCACTAAGTGTGCGGAAATGTTAAGTAACGGCTCTATGTGAGCGATACGTTACGGGAAGATGGCACTAAGTGCGCAGAGTTACGGATTCATCCAAATATTGACTAATGAATGGAGATATTTAGAAATTGTACTTATGAAAATGATGCATGAAATCTTGGGCAATATGGTATTAACGAGGTAAGTTACTCCTACTTCATGAAATTATAGGATGAGATGTATATATTAATTAAGGAATTTATTCAAATTGAATATGTGGTATAATAATATGCGGTTTTGAGGCATATGAAAATAGGTAAGGTTTGCATTTTAATTGGTTACATAAGTATACTGTTATGAACTCTTTTACGATTGAATTGATTTATTTAAAGTTCGATTATTGGAATGTTGTTCATAAAAAAAAACCATTGCTTATCACTTACTAAGCTAAGTAAGCTTACCGTTGATTTCATTAGACTATTTATAGGTCTTGAAGTTTAAGCTCGTACTCGGGGATTCTTGTCGAAGTCAAGCACACTATCAACTACTATTTTGGTACCTTATCAAAGTTGATCTTTTGTATTAATGGCATGTATAGGCTATGTTACCTTTGGAAATGTTGCAAATGATGTGTATATGTATCTGTGTATTTATGTATGCCATGCGAAAATGGCTAAAACATGATATTTTGGGTTTATGAGAGTTCGGTCATGTTAATATGTTATGATGAAGGTATGATTCATGATGTGTATGTGATTGATGCTTGGTTATAAGAATGAATGTGTGAAATAAGGTTTGGTGTATGTATATTTGGTTTTGATAATGGTTAATTAATTTTAGTAAAGTGATTATAGCATGTACATATTCAGAGGATGGAGTTTCGGTGACCTAATGAATTGAGTCTTTTGTTTGTAATGAATAAAGAATGCCTCTTACATGAAATGGGTTATACGAATTAGGAATAAATAAGATAATGTTTAAAGCATGCTATGGAAGTTCTTTATTACCTATTAGGCATTCGGTAAAGACCATATGAATAGTGTATTTTATGCTCGAAATGTATATACATGCTTATATTATTCGATCTTGTTATATATAACTAAACAAGTAGTTAAATTTTATTACATGTTAGTTGATTTCAATATTTGATAAAACAAATGATAGGTATATAAATTATTTATTTGTTAACGCTTGTTTGGGGTTATGTTATGTTAGGTAATACCTCGTAACCCTAATCCGGTGACGGATACGGGTTAGGGGTGTTACAACACACGCCCATGTCCCCAGACCGTGCCTAAAAACCCAAGCATTCTGCCAAATGCCCCACGGCCATGGCACGCTCGTGCTCCCCAACCGTGGTGAGCATCGACTTCCTCGTGACGGCCTAGAGTCTAGACACGCGCGCGTGTGGCTAGCCCGTGGCCAACATCGATTAATCCTACACGCCCTAGTCACACGCCGTGTGACTAGTCCGGGTCTATTCTGCATTTTCAAATATTAACATGCAGGGGACGACGGCCACAGACACGCCGCGTGGTGCTGACTGTATCACACATGGTCTAGACACACGCCTGTGTGTGTCTACCCACATGGTCAAGAACAAGACTAAGTGTCAAGTTCTTTTCACCCTTCTAACATACACAACATATACTCATCTAATACCATCATAATCAACTCAAATTGAAGTGCATTCTCACATAGAAAACTACATCTTTCTTTCATATAATGTAATAGCCAACAACCATGGCATTATACAAAATAAGCTATCCATCTATAGGCCAACACATCTTAGCCATTTACAACAAAATTTACTAACTTATCTAGCCCCTATACATGCCATATACAAAACATTAAGTTTCATGTACCAAAGTGTGCTGATATGTGGGCTATCTTCTGATGATCCTCGTATCTCGATTCAACGCTTTTAATCTATAAGACAAGGGAAAAGAAAGAGAGTAAGCTTTGAGCTTAGTAAGTTTACACATAAACAAATAAGCAACATAGTATAAGCTAAGCAACTATTAGCATTATACCAACAAGTAATTCACAACTATGCTTACTCTTTCTATCCCTTACCACATTTCCAACACATCATGAGTCACATGCTCATAATTATTGAAATGCACCCCTGCATTCAATATCACATTTACACAATATACAACACGTCATTATAGCTCAATAATACATCCACATAGCTAACTCACATAGCTAATCCATACATCTAATCCACATATCTTATCCACACAGCTATTACACACAGCTAATATACACAATTAATCCACACAGCCAATATCTCGGTGGTTTCGCACTTAGCACACCACAATCAATTTATAAGGTGGTATCGCACTTAGCCTACCACAAAGGTAATCATCGTGATCTCGCACATAGCCACTAAATGATATACCTAACGATAGCATCGCACATAGCCAGCTCATCGTCAATATGCATTAGGATGGTATCGCACTTAGCCTACCATCTAGCATTATCACAACACATGCACAAGTCTACTTAAACCACATAGATTCCCAATCATTCTCGATCATACATTCATTCACCATTTCTACTACATTCATTCTACTTGAACCACATAGGTTCTAAATCAATCTCGAATTAGCTACACACTAGCTATCATCAACAAATTGTAAGTATGAATGCATTGTTTATGCATAGACTTACCTCGGTACTCAAAAGTATTTAAATGTGCAATTTAGTCCACCACCTTGCTTTTGCCTCGATTTTGATCCGGGCTTCGTCTTTCTTGATCTATAATGAATAAATCAGCTTATTCAATACACACATTGACTAAATTGACCTACATCTCATACTTTAGCAAAATTACTATTTTGCCCCTAAACTTTCTCATATTTACACTTTAGTCCCAAAGGTTTGTAAAGTGATTTTTATTCAACTTTCTAGCCTTTCATGCTTAGCCGAACCACTTACTCAACTAAAGCATTCATCAAATCTCACTAAATCACCCATGTATGACCAAACTTAAGATTTTCACAACTAAGTCCCTACATGCATTTTCATGGAAAATCACTTAGCAAAAGATGTTTCTACTACATCAAGCTTTCATATTCTTCCATAAAACATCAAAATACATGCATGTCATACATATGTACATTTTTGAACATCCATAATAGCTCACCAAATAGCTATAAATAGCTTACTCATGCTACTAGGACTTCAAAAATACGAAGAATATCAAAAACCGGGCTTAAGAGCACTTACTAGCAAGCTTGAAAAATTGAAGGAGCCCTAACAATGGCTTCTCTAATTTTCGGCAGCTATGGGAAGAAGATGAATGAATTTCTATCATCTTTTCACCTATTTTAATCACTTAATTGATAAATGGCCAAAATGCCCTTTTTGATAAACTTTCAATTTTAACTCATCCATGCCCATTTTTGTCCAAAAATTAGAATTTGGATAAATTGCTATTTAACGACCTCTAATTATTAATCTAAAGCTATTTCACACATATAGCTTCTAGAAACACACATTTTGTAACTTTTGCAATTTAGTCCTTTTGGACAATTCAACTACAATTTCACAAAATTGCTTCATGAAATTTTCACACTAGCATGCATATATAATATAAGCCTCAAAAACTCATTCATGACCCTCGAATTTGTGGTCTCGAACCACTATTCCGACTAGGCCCTAAACCGGGATGTTACAACTCTCCCTCTTTAGAGATTTTCGTCCCCGAAAATCTTACCACTAAAGAGATTTGGATGTTGCTCTCTCATAGCTTCTTCCATTTCCCACGTAGCCTCTTCCACACCATGTTTCTGCCATAACACTTTCACTAGTGCTATGCTCTTATTTCTCAACTGTTTCACTTCTCGAGCCAAGATCTTAATCGGCTCCTCTTCATAAGACATATCCGGTCTTATCTCAATTTCTGTTGAAGGAATCACAGGTGAAGGATCGGAGCGATACCGTCGCAACATCGACACATGGAACACGTTATGAATCTTTTCTAACTCTCACGGCAAGGCCAACCGAAGCTACTGAGCCCAGTGCATGCAGTAATCTCATGACGGCCCTATAAACCTTGGACTCAATTTCCCTTTTTGTCCAAATCTCATAATCTTCTTCCATGTTGATACTTTCAAAAATGCTTTGTCGCCTACCTCAAACTCAATTTCTTTTCTTTTCAAATCGCATACGACCACTTTCGGTCCAAGCGACTTTTAGACTATTACGGATTACTTTCACTTTCTCTTGGTCTCTTTTACTAGATCGACCCCATGGATTCGTTTCTCGCTAAGCTCACCCAATACAAAGGAGTCCGACACTTACGGCCATACAAAGCCTCATACGGTGCCATCGTATAATTGAATCGATAACTATTGTTATAGACGAATTCGACCAAAGGTAGATATCTCTCCCAACTACTTTCGAATTCTAACACACAAAGATCGAAGCATATCTTTAAGAACTTGAATTACTCTTTCAGATCGACCATCGGATTGCGGATGGAATGGGCGAGACTAAAATTCAATCTCGCACCCATGGCCTCTTGCAACTTCTTCCAAAATCTCGAAGTAAACCTCGGATCTCTATCCGATATAATAGACACTGGTACACCATGCAATCTCACTATCTCGCCACGCATTACAACTCATTAACTTATCCAGTGAATAACCAACACGCATGGAATAAAGTGAGCCGACTTAAATCAACCTATCCACAACAACCCCACAAGCATCTCTCTTTCTGAGTCATGGCAACCCCGTCACAAAATCCATGGTAACCCGATCCCACTTCCATTCGGGAACCATCACTGGCTTAAGCAATCCCGAAGGCACTTGATGCTCAACTTTCACTTGTTGGCAAATCAGACACTTTGCCACAAACTCTGAAATATCTCTTTTCATACCCGGCCACCAATACAACTTTCTCAAATCATTGTACATTTTTGTAACGCCGGATGTCTTGACAAGCATCCTTTGTGGGCCTCATACAAAACCTTCGAATCAACTCCTCATTTTTAGGAACACAAATTCTGTCACGATACATCGGACAACCATTCAAATCCACTCGAAAATCGAATCACTTTACGATCCGCACTTAGCTATCTTAGCTTGCATCTCGTGTCATTTCTCCGAGCTTCACATATTTGTTGAACAAATAGTGGCTTAGCTCTCAACTCGCCAAAATAGCACCATCATCAGACAATGCTAAACTCGCTCTCATAACTCTTAGAGCGTACAGGGATTTCCTACTTAAGGCATCCACAACCACATTCGCTTTTCCCGGGTGGTAATCAATGACTAACTCATAGTCTTTCAACAACTCAAGCCACCATCTCTGTCTCAGATTCAGATCCTTCTGATCCATCAAATACTTTAAACTCTTGTGATCCATAAAGATTTGGCACTTTTCGCCATACAAATAATGTCGCCAAATCTTTAACACAAATACAGTCGCAGCCAACTCCAAATCGTGAGTCGAACAATTCTTCTCGTGCGGTTTTAAATGCCTCGAGGCGTAAGCGACTACTTTACCCTATTGCATCAACATGCAACCGAGACCATTAAACGACGCATCACTATATACCACGAACTCCTTCCCCGATTCTGGTTGAACCAAAACCGGTGCCTCAGTCAATATTATTTTCAGTCTCTCGAAGCTCTGTTGACATGTCTCAGTCCATTCAAACTTGACATCCTTATGCAATAGCTTCGTCATCGGGGTAGTAATCACAGAGAACCCCTTTACGAAACGTCTGTAATATCCTGCTAATCCCAAGAAACTTCTGATTTCTGACACGTTCCTCGATGATTTCCAATCCATAACAGCCGATATCTTACTCGGGTCAACTCTGACACCATCACCTGACACCATATGTCCTAAGAATCCGACCTCTCGGAGCCAAAAATCACTCTTGCTAAACTTAGCATACAACTGCTTATCTCTCAAAGTTTGCATGACAATTCTCAAGTGCTCTTCATGATCGTTCTCATCCCGAGAATAGATCAATATGTCGTCAATAAAGACAACCACAAACTTGTCCACATATGGTCTGAAAATACGGTTCATCAGATCCATAAAAATCGCAGGTGCATTCGTCAAACCAAACGGCATACCTAAAACTCATAATGGCCATACCTTGTCCGAAATGCAGTTTTCAACACATCTTGCTCTTTCACTCTGAGCTGATAATAACCAGATCCCAAGTTTATCTTAGAGAACACTATAGCTCCCTTCAGTTGATCGAAAAGATCATCAATCCTTGGTAAAGGATACTTATTCTTAACCGTCACCTTGTTTAGTTGTCTATAGTCTATACACAACCTCATAGACCCATCTTTCTTATTCACAAACAATACCGGAGCACCCCGCGGCGAGTAGCTCGGTCTTGCAAAACCCTTATCTATCAACTCTTGTAACTGAACCTTCAGTTCTTTCAACTCTACAGGTGCCATTCTATACGGGGCAACCAAAATAGGTGTCGTTCCCGAAACCAACTCAATTCCAAACTCGACCTCTCTTACTGGAGGTAATCCGGGTAACTTTTCCAGAAACACATCTGAGTACTCACATACCACTGGCACTATTTCAAACCCTACACCAACCTCTTGAGTATTCAACACAAACGCAAGATAGGACTCACACCCTTTTCTTAAACATTTCTCAGCCACTAAGGAAGAAATCATCATGGGTAGACTGTCCGATCCACCTGATTCAACCCGAACTACATCTCCACTCTCACATTTCAGTTCAAAAAACTTACTACCACAGTTCACTAAAACACTATGGGTAGTCAACCGATCCATGTCTAGGATTAAATCGAACTCATCAAACGGCAACAACATAAGGTTTGCCAGAAAGCAATGATTCTCAATCGACAAAGGACAATTCTTACACACTTTGTCCATTAATACATGCTTTCCTAACGGGTTTGACACCTTAATCACAATGTCCGTAGACTCAACGGTCATACTCAAACTAGATGCTAATCTCATGCAAATATAAGAGTGAGTAGACCCTGGATCTATTAAAGCAATAACAGAGGTGTCAAAGAGAGAAAAAGTACCCGTTATCACATCAGGGGAGGATGCCTCTTCGCGAGTGCGAATGGCGTACGTCCTCACAGGTGCCCGACCCTCTGGTCTCACAGTAGAGTCCCTGGACACACCTCTACCACTAGCCCCACCTCTTGGGTTCCTTGGTGGTCTACCCCTCGTAGACACATCACTAGGTCTCACTTCTTGCCTCTATTTCTTATCATCCCTCTGGGGCGATTCACGGATAAAGTGGTCGGGGAACCACATTTGTAACATTTTCATCGTTCCCCCCAACACTCTCCGGTGTGATACCTACCACAACTTGGACACTCCGGTTTACTCTTTGTATTACCCACACTTTCCATCGAGAGGGCTCGGACTCTCGAACCCTGACCAGCATTGTCCAAGTCTCGATGCAAATATCCCACTGAGGCTGACATCCGAGTATTCACTTCCTTGGATCTTTTCGACTGGGCTTGATACGACTTACCCATTGGTCTCTTTCTCACATCTCGGGCTTCACTCACAGCCCTCCTCTTATCTGAACTCAACTCTTCGGCCTTACTTGCCCTCTCAACTAATACCACGAATTCTTTCAACTCCAAAATGCCAACTAGGAGTTTGATATCCTCATTCAGCCCATCTTCGAACCTCTTACACAAGATGGTCTCTGTCGACACACATTCTTGAGCGTATTTGCTAAGCCTAACAAACTCACGCTCGTATCAGCTATTGTCATCCTTCCTTGCTTCAGCTCAAGGAATTCTTTCCTTTTTCGGTCAGTAAACCTCTGGCTTATGTACTTCTTCCGAAACTCTTCCAGAAAGAAGTCCCACGTTACCCGCTCTCTCGGGACCACTAATGTCAGCGTCTTCCACCAATGGTATGCCGAGTCTCTCAGCAAAGATACGGCACACTTCAAACTTTCCTCAGGTGTACATGAGAGCTCATTGAACACCCTCATCGAGTTCTCCAACCAGAACTCCTCCCTCTCAGGGTCATCATCTACCTTAGCTCTAAACTCCTCAGCCCCGTGTTTCCTAATCTTATCCACCGGGGGTTTCGATATCCTCACTACATCCACACCTTGAGGAGCCACAGGATTTGGCTGAGGTATAGGAGGAGGTGGATGAGGTTGAGCATTAGGGTTCGCTCGGACATAATCCGAGTACCAATTACTCATCATATGGAGAAAGGCTTCTCGTGCCTCATCCCCTTGACCCCTCGCCTCGGGTCCACTTTGCACCGATACGGTTCCTTGCGTAGGAGCCGGTGCATTACTAGCTGCTTCATCAGCAGTCAATGGATCGGAATCTATATTCTATATAAAACAAGATTTAAAATCATCAGAAACCACCACACTATCATCGTACACTTATGGCATGTATAGCTAGACTCTTACACCGGCTATGGTAGTCCTAAAACTGACTAAACCATAACTCTGATACCATTGAATGTAACACCCTTTACCCGAGTTCTACACCGGGAACCGGGCCCGAGGCGTTACCGAACTTAAACCGCTTAATCGCCACTTAAGCTCAACGTTGTTACTCGCTATAACCTCATTCTCGACTTACGAGGCCTCACTCATACACACGAGGGCTCTCGAGACTAATCCGAAACTTTTACGATCCTTAAAACTTTTCTCTTTTATACAGGTCTCACACGCCCGTGCAAGATTAGACACGCCCATGCATGAGCACACACGCCATGTCCCTAGACCGTGCCTAAAAACCCAAGCATTCTACCAAATGCCCCACGGCCATGGCACGCTCGTGCTCCCCAACCGTGGTGAACACTGACTTCCCTCACACGGCCTAGAGTCTAGACACACGCCCGTGTGGCTAGCCCGTGGCCAACACTAATTAATCCCACACGCCCTAGTCACACGCTCGTGTGACTAGTCCGGTGTCTATTCTGTTTTCAAATATTAACATGCAGGGGACGCACGGCCACAGCACACGCCCGTAGGCTGACCGTGTATCACACATGGTCTAGACACACGCCCGCGTGTCTACCCACATGGTCAAGAACAAGACTAAGTGTCAAGTTCTTTTCACCCTTCTAACATACACAACATATACTCATCTAACACCATCATAATCAACTCAAATTGAAGTGCATTCTCACATAGAAAACTACATCTTTCTTTCATATAATGTAATAGCCAACAACCATGGCATTATACAAAATAAGCTATCCATCTATAGGCCAACACATATTAGCCATTTACAACAAAATTTACTAACTTATCTAGCCCCTATACATGCCATATACAAAACATTAAGTTTCATGTACCAAAGTGTGCTGATATGTGGGCTATCTTCTAATGATCCTTGTATCTCGATTCAACGCTTTTAATCTATAAGACAAGGGAAAAGAAAGAGAGTAAGCTTTGAGCTTAGTAAGTTTACACATAAACAAATAAGCAACATAGTATAAGCTAAGCAACTATTAGCATTATACCAATAAGTAATTCACAACTATGCTTACTCTTTCTATCCCTTACCACATTTCCAACACATCATGAGTCACATGCTCATAATTATTGAAATGCACCCCTGCATTCAATATCACATTTACACTATATACAACACGTCATTATAGCTCAATAATACATCCACATAGCTAACTCACATAGCTAATCCACACAGCTAATCCACATATCTTATCCACACAGCTATTACACACAGCTAATATACACAATTAATCCACACAGCCAATATCTCGGTGGTTTCGCACTTAGCACACCACAATCAATTTATAAGGTGGTATCGCACTTAGCCTACCACAAAGGTAATCATCGTGATCTCGCACATAGCCACTAAATGATATACCTAACGATAGCATCGCACATAGCCAGCTCATCGTCAATATGCATTAGGATGGTATCGCACTTAGCCTACCATCTAGCATTATCACAACACATGCACAAGTCTACTTAAACCACATAGATTCCCAATCATTCTCGATCATACATTCATTCACCATTTCTACTACATTCATTCTACTTGAACCACATAGGTTCTAAATCAATCTCGAATTAGCTACACACTAGCTATCATCAACAAATTGTAAGTATGAATGCATTGTTTATGCATAGACTTACCTCGGTACTCAAAAGTATTTAAATGTGCAATTTAGTCCACCACCTTGCTTTTGCCTCGATTTTGATCCGGGCTTCGTCTTTCTTGATATATAATGAATAAATCAGCTTATTCAATACACACATTGACTAAATTGACCCACATATCATACTTTAGCAAAATTTCTATTTTTTCCCTAAACTTTCTCATATTTACACTTTAGTCCCAAAGGCTCGTAAAGTGATTTTTATTCAACTTTCTAGCCTTTCATGCTTAGCCGAACCACTTACTCAACTAAAGCATTCATCAAATCTCACTAAATCACCCATGTATGACCAAACTTAAGATTTTCACAACTAAGTCCCTACATGCATTTTCATGGAAAATCACTTAGCAAAAGATGTTTATACTACATCAAGCTTTCATATTCTTCCATAAAACATCAAAATACATGCATGTCATACATACGTACATTTTGAACATCCATAATACTCACCAAATAGCTATAAATAGCTTACTCATGCTACTAGGACTTCAAAATACGAAGCATATCAAAAACCGGGCTTAAGAGCACTTACTAGCAAGCTTGAAAAATTGAAGGAGCCCTAACAATGGCTTCTCTAATTTTCGGTAGCTATGGGAAGAAGATGAATGAATTTCTATCATCTTTTCACCTATTTTAATCACTTAATTGATAAATGACCAAAATGCCCTTTTTGATAAACTTTCAATTTTAACTCATCCATGCCCATTTTTGTCCAAAAATTAGAATTTGAATAAATTGCTATTTAAGGACCTCTAATTAATAATCTAAAGCTATTTCACACATATAGCTTCTAGAAACACACATTTTGCAACTTTTGCAATTTAGTCCTTTTAGACAATTCAACCACAATTTCACAAAATTGCTTCATGAAATTTTCACACTAGCATGCATACATAATATAAGCCTCAAAAAATCATTCATGACCCTCGGATTTGTGGTCTCGAACCACTATTCTGACTAGGCCCTAAATCGGGATGTTACAAAAATAATGATTTACGAAGACGTGTTATCTAAAAATTGAGTTGCGAAACGTAGTGTTTTGAAAATAGTTATCGTTTTGAGAAAACCGCGTTCTACTTCTAGCAGATTTAAATCATAATAAACTAAAAATCCCAAATTAAAAACCAGGATTTAAAAGAGGCCTTATTACAACCCAATAAGAAAACAGTTTAAATAAAGTAGAATAGAATACTAAAATTCAAAGCTGCTCGTAGTGTGGCCACATCTGAATACTCCAGTACGTCGAACCGCTTATTGAGGATTACCTGAAAAATTAAAAGAGGGGTGAGTTTCTTTAAAACTCGTGTGTACAACCCTCATCGATCATAAAGCATGCATCAAATCAATCCGGGCCTAAGCCTCTTACAGTAATCAATGTGGGCCTAAGCCCAACACAGTAACAGTGGCGTTTGGGCCTTAGCCCATAATAGCCTCAGTTGGGAATTAGCCCAATACAGTAACGGTGGCATTTGGGCCTTAGCCCATAATAGCCTCAGTTGGGCCTTAGCCCATATCAAATATCACAGATCACATCTATCTGGGCCTAAGCCCATCTCAATAACATAAAAAGTGTATGCAATGCATTAATGCCCATACCAACCCTGCACTCCGTCTCTTGTCCAACCCTGCACTCCTGTGGGGATTTAATAGACCCACCCATCCCTACACTCCTTATGTAGCACTGGTTGCGGCACTAACCAATGTTGCAGCAGAGCTGCCAATCACATAATCGGCTTAAAGCCATCGGTGGATCCACAGTCGTCAAGCGACCATTTGACCCTAACAAATCATACACTTCCTTCAAATCAATAATCCCATCCCCCATGCAGCATAATATCACATGAATGCAGACATAGTATAAATAGATTACAATAACAATCATATAATATGTAGGGGCATTTTAGTCATTTTGCCCTTCAGGGGCATAACGGTCATTTTACCCTCCAGGGGTATTTCGATAATTTTACCCTTCGAGGGTATTTTGGTAATTTTACCCTTCGAGGGTATTTCGGTAATTTTACCATTTGTGGGTATTTCGGTAATTTTACCATTCGAGGGTATTTTGGTAATTTTACCCTTCGAGGGTATTTCGGTAATTCTGCGGCCTTCCCAAAGGTCTACAGTTGCCTTGAGCGACAGATATAATATAAGGTCATAACGGTGCAAATGGGCCTAAGGCCATTAATCGGCCCAAGTGGTCCCACACTCTCGTGTGCCCCATTCAGCCCAAAACTGCCTTTGGCCATGCGATCGTCATGGCCGGCTCATTGTCTCCTATCCATCAATAAAATTTACTCGCGTAGGGCCCACGACCCATTGGGCCCACTCAACCCATTTCGGTCCATTTGGTCCCAAAAACGACCTAAGCCCATGAGGACGCTCATGGTGGCCTCAACCATCTTATGCCCATATTCGTGGGCTCGGTCCACCACACATGCGATCGTACGCTCGTGTGGCATCATTCACCGGTACTTTGGCTTTTTCGGCATTTGCCGATCTACTGTTTGAGTGGTGTGTGTACACACCTGATCACGTAGAGTACTAAGAATTCCCGCGCGCTGGAACCTATTTAGACATAACATTAGTTAATCACTTATCAAATAGTGTTAGAAAAAACCCTTATCAACCACTTAACCGAGAGGTCGACTACCACTTGCCTTGACTAGATTAGTCGACTGTGATTAGCCGACTCGAACTAGAGTTTGGTGCAGCCACCCTTCCGCATCCTGACGGAAAGGCTCGAACAGCCGACATCGCACGCCTCTTAAACTTGGTAGTAGAGGCTACGAGTCCATTTCCAGTAGGCACTTTTCCTGATCCCCCCAGACTGGCTATCACTTGCCTTCATGATAATCTCTTGATTGCCTTGATCGAAACCTTAGAGTAGGAAGTCGGCTACTATTAATCACTTGCCCTTTAATCGCCCCTCGAGGAACCTTAAATAAACCAATCATCAGTCAAGATAAGAAAGGGAGGTTCGGCAGATAAAGAGGAATACCATTGATACCGAAAACGGTTAAAAACATTAACCACCACTTACTATCTCATTCGGCCCAAAGGAGAAATCCCTAACTCGAGCTCACTGGCTAAACCGTCAAAGATTTGAAAATAAGAGGATTGAAGATGGATGAAGAAACAAAGAAAATAGAAAAAGGAAAGTGTAGAAGTCGACTAAAGATTCTCAATAGGCAAAGTTAAAGTATTCGGCTTTAGCAATACAAGAAGGGACACCCGAAAGGAATCGAAGGAAAGAGAGAAAAGGAAAAAGGGGTATTCGGCTATCACTGGGAGAAGAATAACAGAGAAAATAACAGAGAAAAAAGAGGAACCTTACTTCGATTTAGCAAAAGAGGAGAAGAATAATGTCAATTCGGCACAGGCAGCACTTGATGCAAAGAAAATAATAGAGAAAAGGGGTATTGCTCAGTTTTTTTGAAAAAGGCAAAAAAGAAATAAAACAAATGAGTCAAAAGCCGAAATGGCTAAAAGAAAAATGGCATCCCTTCATACACTAGCCGAATTTCCAAGAGCAAGGACCCCAATATTCGGCCAACACCTACCCATTTCAAATTCCCTGATTTTCTCATTGAATTCAGCCACCAACCGAGTTTGAATTACAATCAAACTCCTTCATCCAATCTTCATCCCTTGAAACACTCCCCTAAAACACTCACTTGACCAATTCAAACTCTCCAACACAGAGTTCAAATCCAACACAAACTCTTGCCCACACAAGAGTAAAATAAATAATCCCCTTTTGCATGCAGTGAGACTTGAACCTCTGCCCTTCTTGCCATACCTTGTAACGCCACAACCACTCCACCACAGGCTCTCTTATGTCTCCTTTTTAACCACAATTACTAATAAGGCTTAATACTAGGAGTCAGGGTCCCATAAAGCTAAAAATAAAAATTTTCCAAATGACATGGCCTGAACCCAGGACTTCATATAAGCCCCCTAACCTTCCAAAATCACTCACCTAATAGATCCAACTTGCATCAATGCCGTTCTCTTGTTCTCAAAAGTTTAAACGTTCCCATGCCCAAGGCCCAATAGGCCCAATTCTACTAGGCCCGAATTCGGTGCATTACACGTGTGGACTACCCGTGTGGGCCTACACGCCCGTGTAGCCCACACGGCCCAAATTAGTCTAGCCCGTGTGTCGCACACGGCCTACCTGTCCATCACACGGCCTGACCTCATCGATCACACGCCCGTGTTATGGCACATGGCCTACCATACAGGCGACCACACCCCTGTGTAGCGTCGACAGTGGGGTTTTTGTCTTTCACGAAACCTTGTTTTTTGCATTTTTGGGTACAAACTTGGCATCGAATTGATGCAAACGCAATTCCCAAGCCTTCATAAACCCAAAAACAGCAATCCAAGGCCACTTAACAACAATTTACGAGCCAACACTAAATCCCAAAAATTACACAAGTGACTTACCGAAGAAACGAACACTCCCTAGTACGATTTATGCTAACCGAACGTAACTTTACTGCCAACCACGTTCACCTAATCCATAATTATGTAGAAAAGTTCCTTAACATATATACCAAAAACGTCAACACAACAATTACGCTTAACCAACGTGTTGAAAAACAAACTAAGTTCTAGAACCAAAATTCCACTTACCAGAATCGTGCGAAATACAAAAATAACGAGATGAGAAGGACAACGATTCGAGGAAGGAAGAAGGAAAAAGGAAAAGAGGAAGACGTAGAGAGAGAGGGGAAAAATGTCAATTCTTTTATCTGCAAATAAAAAATTGGAAAAACCTTACTAGAATTATCCCCAAATCCCCCCTTTTTCTCCACTCATCCACTAACTTTCAACCTCCTCAGACTCCCAGTCCAACCGAAACTCCGTCAGTCGACTGAGCAAAAATAAACTCCCACGCTCGCGCAGGGATTTGAACACAAGTCCTCCAATACATCAACTCACATCTTAACCACCAGACCAGCAGGCCTATTCTGATATGGTTTTATAAATAATTTGTTATAAGCCCACTGAACAGGGATATGGCTTATATCAGAAAAATACCAAAATTTTCCAAAGCTAAGGCTTGAACTTGGGACCTCACACACACACCCAGAACACATAACCACTGAAGTAGATACATAGTTGTGTCACATTTTAACAGAAACAAAAAAATAAGAATTTTAGGGTGTTAAAACTCTACCCTAAAAAGAAAATTTCAGTCTCGAAATTTACCTGATCAGAATAGATGAGGATACCGCTGATGCATAGCATCCTCAGGCTCCCATGTGGCTTCCTCAGTGCTATGATTCTGCCACAGCACCTTCACTAACATAATAGACTTCCTCCGAAGCACCTTTACATCACGATCCAGAATCTGAACCGGTTCCTCCTCGAAGGTCAAATCTGGCCTAACCTCAATCTCCTCAACAGGGACAATATGAGTAGGATCAGAGTGGTAACGCCTCAACATCGAGACGTGGAAAACATCGTGGATGCAGTCCAACTCTGAAGGTAGCTCCAACTGATAAGTGATCGGTCCCACTCGCTTTAGAATTTGGTAAGGCCCAATAAACCTAGGGCTCAACTTGCCCTTGCGACCGAACCTCAGAACCTTTTTCCATGGCGGGACCTTAAGAAAGACGAAGTCCCCCACAGAATATTCAATCTCATGTCTTTTCAAATCATCATAAGACTTCTATCTATTAGAAGTCACCTTCAGACGATCCCTAATTAGTCAAACCTTATCCTCAGTCTCGGCAACCAACTCAGGACCCAAAACTCGCGTTCACCCAACTCAGTCCAACACAAAGGAGTACGACACTTACGACTAAACAGAGCCTCGTAAAGTGCCATTTGAATACTCGACTGGAAGCTATTATTGTGGGCAAACTCGGCTAACGACAGATAATCCTCCCAACTGCCTTGCAAATCGATAACACAACTCCTCAGCATATCCTCCAGTATCTGAATCACCCTCTCAGATTGACCATCGGTTGAGGATGGAACGCAGTACTGAAGTCTAATCTCAAACCCAGAGCTTCATGTAACTTCTTCCAGAACCGAGACGTGAAGCGATGATCCCTATCAGAAATTATTGAGATCGGTACCCCATGCAGTCTCACTATCTTAGAGATGTAGAGCCTCGTCAACTTCTGAAGAGAATAGTCGGTCCTAACCAGAATGAAGAGTGCAGACTTGGTCAGTCGATCCACGATGACCCAGACAGAATCCTTCTTAGTGGGTGTCAAGGGCAACCTACTAATGAAGTCCATAGTCACTCGTTCTCGATTCTATAAGGGAATCTTAATCGACTGCAGCAAACCTGAAGTTAACTGCTGCTCAGCCTTAACCTGCTGGCATGTCAGACATCGTGCCACGAAATCAGTAACCTCATGCTTCAAACTCACCCACCAGTACAGTTCTCGAACATCTCGGTACATCTTATTCCCATCGGGATGTATATCATAAGGGCTACTATACGCCTCCCTCAAAATCGACTGTCTCAGATCTACATCGTTTGGTATACAGATCTGTCCTCGAAAACACAACACACTATCACTATTTAACCCAAATTCGGCAGTAGTACCACTCTCAATCTGTCGAAACCTCAAGCTCAGAGACTCATCCCTTAACTGATTATCCCGAATCTTCTCAATCCAAGTCGGCTTAACTTGCAACTCGACCAACAGACTCCTATCATCAAATAAGCTAAGGCGAGCGAACATCGCCCTTAGATCAGTCATCGCTCTTCGGCTTAGAGCGTCGGCCACCACATTGGCCTTACCAGGATGGTACTCAATGGTATAGTCATAGTCTTTAAGCAGCTCAATCCATCTACGCTACCTAAGATTCAACTCTTTCTGAGTCAAGAGGTACTTAAGGCTTTTGTGATCAGTGTAGATAATGCACTTCTCACCATACAGATAGTGCCTCCAAGTTTTCAAGGCAAAGACTACGGCGGCCAATTACAAATCATGCATTTGATAGTTTACCTCATGCGTTTTGAGCTGACGAGATGCATATGCCACAACCTTTCCATCCTGCATCAGATTACAACCCAAGCCCACATGTGACGCATCGCTGTACACTACAAACTCCTTGCCAGATTTAGGCTGTATCAGTAAAGGAGCCTGAGTTAAAACAGACTTGAGCTTCTCAAAGCTCTCTTGCTAGGCATCAGTCCGGACGAAAGGGATACCCTTATGTAAAAGCTTAGTTAAGGGCACTACAATCAGTGAGAAACCTTCCACAAACCGCCGATAATAACCCGCCAGACCCAGAAAACTGCGGATTTCTGTCACGTTCTTAGGCTGTTTCCAATCCAGTACAGCTTTGATCTTTCGAGGATTAACTTGAATCCCCTCAGCAGAAAATACGTCCCCTATAAAAGTGACTTCATGAAGCCAGAACTCACACTTACTAAATTTAGCGTAGAGTTGCTTCTCACGCAGAATCTGGAGCACTACTCTAAGATGCTCATCATGTTCCTCTTCAGTCTTAGAGTATACCAAAATGTCATCGATGAAAACTACGACGAACTGATCTAGATAGGACTGAAACACTCGGTTCATCAGATCCATAAATACGGCTGGTGCATTCGTCAACCCGAAAGGCATAACTAGGAACTTGTAAATCCCATAACGAGTCTTAAAAGCAGTCTTATGAATATCCACATCCTTCACTCTGTGTTGATGGTACCCAGAATGAAGATCTATCTTAAGAAATATCGAAGCTCCTCGGAACTGATCAAATAAGTCGTCGATCCTCGATAGTGGATACTTATTCTTAATAGTTAGCTTGTTTAGCTGCTGATAATCAATACACATCCTCATGGTCCCATCCTTCTTCTTTACAAATAGGACCGGTGCTCCCCACGGAGACACACTCGGACGGATGAAACCACGGTCCAAAAGTTCCTACAGTTGAGCCTTAAGCTCTGTAAGCACTTTCGGTGCCATTCGATAGGGAGCGATAGACATCGGAGCTGTACCAGGAAGAAGCTCAATCCCAAATTCCACCTCCAGATTTGGAGGTAATCCCGGTAACTCCTCAAGAAAGACATCTAAAAAATCTCTTATAGTTTTGATGTCTTTTACAGTAGAGTCTCAAGAAACAGAAACACTAATGTATGCCAAGAACGCCTCACATCCCTTACGAACCAGTTTCTCAGCCACCAGTGCAGAGATCACATTCGTCAAATAATTTCAATGTTCCCCAATCATTACTACCTCATTATCCTCCTCAGTTATCAAAACGACCCTCTTAGTCGCACAGTCGAGGCTGGCACAGTGCTTGACCAACCAGTCCATACCCAGAATTAGGTCGAACTCCCCAAATGGAAGCTCCATCAGATTAGCCAGAAATACCGATCCTTGAACCTCTAGCGGAACATCTCTATACAGTTTGCTAACCCAAATAGATTGCCCTAACGGACTCAGTACAATGACCTCACTCGTAGTGCTCTCAACCGATAACCCCATATTTTTCAGAAATAGAACATGTTATGTAGGAATGAGTGGATCCTATGTCTATCAGAGCAAGATATGGTACATAAAAAATAAGGAATGTACCAGTGATGACGTCAGGAGCATATCTGTCCTCGCAGCGATGAGCAGCATATACAAGAGCAGGCTGCACCGCCTTAATCTGTCCAGCACCTCTGCCTGGTGCTCTCTATCTACGACCCATACCGTTACCACCCCTAGCCTGACCACGGCCCCTCGGTGGCTGCTGAACTACCCTCTATGGTTGTGCAGTACCAGAACTCAGAGCTTGCATCTGATCGGCCCTTAACAGACACTCCCGAATGCGGTGCTCCAATGACTCACACCTCAAACATGCCCCAGTCCACCTCCACCACTCGCCCTGATGGCGTCTACCACAATCTCTATACAGCTGTAAACCAGTAGGAGCAATAGGGGGCCCAACTCTAATCGACCCATCAGTCCTGGCCTTTTTCTTAGGCCTCTGGACCAAACTCGAGGGCTCTAAATCCCTCTTATTCTTACCCCTCTCACAGCCTCTGTTCTGGCACTTAGTGCGCTTAACATCCTCGGTAATCTTCGCCTTCTCTACCAGTACAGTAAACTCTCGCTCCCTCTGCAGAGCTATCTGTACCTTCAGATTATCCCTAAGGCCGTCCTCAAACTGGATACATCTCTTATATTCAGTCACCACCATACCTCACGTATAACGGCTCAGTCTCAAAAATTCGGCTTCATACTCGGCCACTGATCGGTCTCCCTGAGTGAGATTCAGAAACTCTCGTCTACAAGCTTCGATGTAACTTGCTCCCATATACTTCCCTTGGAAGGCAGACTTAAAGAACTCCCAAGATAGACGATCGGGCTGAGTGCCCTCCTAAAGGGTCAGCAACCACTGATAGGCCTCATCGCGAAGAAACGATATTGCACCCTTTAATTTCTGCTCAGGGGTACAGTCTAAATCGTCTATTATACTCTCTGTGGCCTCCAATCAGTATTCAGCCACATTAGGGGCGACTCCTGTGACACCTCTAAATAACTCAGCTCCATTAGACCGGAGTCGTTCAGTAATCGACCCTCGGCCCCCAGATCCAGTGTTAGGCCCTGCGACCCTCTCCAGTATCCTTAACATATCCTGGGACAATGCATCGTCCCCAGCCATGCGATCTTGAGACCCAGTCTCAGTAACATGTGACACCGGCGTCTCACTCGTATCTAGATTTGGCATGCTACCCAGAGAATAGGACTCAGCTCGAGCCCCCTACGGCCTCTACCTCAGCCTCTAGTACCACGTCCACAGATACCTCGAGCACTCATGTCTATTCAAATTTGTTTGTATTACGAATTTTATGAATTAGTTACAGCTCCAGTATTTATTAACAGAAATTTTATGCAAAGAAGTATCATAAATTCAGAGGTTATTTTTCGCAAGTAAAGTCTCTATCAGTTTCAGTTTCACTATAGTTTCAGTATACACCACTAAAGTGTTTTCAGAATAGGCTATTTATAACAGTTTATCAGAATACTTATAGGATCGACACCTGAGACTCAGTGTACCACATTCTCAGTCAAGTCATTTTGATTATTTGAAAATCAGTTCTTAAAAACCAAGTTTTAAAAAAAAACCCAAAATCCACAACCGAGTTTTGCAACATGACTCTGATACCATTAAATGTAACACCCCAAACCCGACTTAAAAGTTATGGCCGAATCTGGTGATGTCACATGGAATAGAATTTGAAATTGTATTTACCACGTTAAACCGTTTCCGTTTATTAGCTTCTATTTATCTCTTGACAATTTCAAAATCATTTTCTCATTAAATTGGTTTTATTTTAAAAACACTTGTGTAGCAGAAACTTTTAAAACCGTGATATTTGAAGAAACCGTTCGCGTTTAGGAAAACGTTACTTTTGATTAAACCGGGTTTCCATTGAGTTTTGCAGTTTAAAATCCATGAACACAGTTAAAATCCAAAATAAAGGAAAAAAGTCCAAAAGTCAAAATTACATAAAAAATACTCCCAAAATAATAGGAACTAAAAACCTTAAATGAAAATTAGATCAGTTCAATGAACGTGTGGTCAACGTAGAGTCCTCCGCCGCACCGATCCGTCTAAGTCTGGGGATTACCTGTACAGATGAAACAGAAAGAGGTGAGTTTACGTAAACTCAGTGCGTAATCCCCACAGATCAAATGCATACAGTCAATCACAACAAATCAAAAAAGATGCGGGCCTTAGCCCATTTTGGCGATGAGCAGTTTAGGCCTTAGCCCATTTCAGTTTCAGATATGCATTAGGGCCTAAGCCCATCACAGTAACAGTATTAGATATACATTTATCAATAACAGAATCCTACCCAACCAGCCTCTACACACCATCTCCGTCCATCCTTACACTCTCTGTGTGGTTTAAAACACCCACCCATCCTTACACTCCAAGTTGTACCGAATGCGGCATATAATCTGTAAATTGCAACTGAGCTATCAGATATTAGGCTTAAGAGCCTTTCAGTACACATCCTCCAAATATCAACATCCCAACTCAATGCAATGCAACATACAGAATATGACTTGCTAATACACATGCAGTTCAATATTCAATCATACAATCATCATGCTCAGTACATACATAATGTAATATCCTGAAATAGGGGTTATTTGTGATTGAACTATTTTGCATGTGTTTGGACTGTGGTGTTATTATTTGAGGTGTTTTAAGACTTAGTTATAAGTCTAGAGCAGGCCTGAGTGGTAGGAAATTTTTGTTTCTAAGCTTCAAGTAAAGGGAGCTGAAGGAGCTAGGGTATATAGATATTTCAGGGGGAATTTTAGCACAAGAGAAGCCTTGGTAAAGTGGCAAGGAGGCGCCACTTAGGGCCTTGTGATTGACGCCATCAGCAGGGGAAGGAGATCTCAGGTTCGAGCAACAGAAGCCCCACTATTTACTTATTATTTTGACGCCAAGGAGGGGGAGGAGTTGTGCTCAGCACAAACTCTGTCAGATAAGGATGGACCAAGTCAAAATAATTGAATTGGTGGCAAGGAGAAAAATAAGGAGCTTGTGGAATTCAAATTCGTTTGAATTAGTGGCAAAGAGGAATTTGAGGAAGTGGCCAAATTTTGAACTCCTCCTTGAAGGAGTGTTCGGTTTTGGGAAGCTGAGTGAAGGGAGGGTGCCGAATTTTCTTAGGCACCTAATGGGGCATTTTCGGCTAGCTGAGGTTCTTGTGTGCTTAGCGTATCAAAAGCCGAAAACCATTCTTGAGCATTACCGATTTTCCTAGTGCACATATTGAAGAAAAGCCGAAACTTATTTCTTGTTTTTGCACCTAGCCGAATGTTCTCTTGGGTTCTTTAATTTTTATTTCATTTTGCTTCTTTTTCTTCTTCTTGGTATTTGGCCGAATCCCCTACCCTCCCATCTCTCCCTTTTTCTTTTCCATTTTTGCTCAAAGCCGAAAGTATCCATCTTCTCCCTTTCACTTTTTATTTTCTTCCTTTCTCAAACTCTTGTGCCGAAATTCACTTTACCTTCCTTTTCCAAATTCCCTCTCCTACTTTCACTTCTCTTTTCCCTTCTCTTTCTCCACTCTAGCCGAACCCTATTTGTCTGCTTCTATCAACCTTAGCCGAAACTCCCTTCACCATTCAACTCTCTGTCAAAAAGTCTTTCTTTCTTTCTTACATTGCTTTGGCCGAATATCAACAAGGGTGGATCTCTTTTGGGTCTTTTCTCTAATCGGTTTTGAAGGGTAAGTGCCTATAGCCGAAATCTTATTACTTCTTTCTCTTTTTTCTGGTCGACATGGGTAGGCAAAAGCCTAATCCGGTATTTGTTTTTGATTCATCATTCTATAAGTTGTTGAAAAGTCGAAGGCTATTGAGACTAAGGTTTGTTGTTGGCCGAATGTAGGGGGAGGATCAGTCTCGCATACTTCGATGTGTGATTTGTTTCGTAAGGCAGAAGGTAAGGGTGGTGTTGTTTGTGCGTTATCTCACCCTTCGGGATTTGTTGGTGTGGCCGAATGGCCTTGTTAATAGTCTTGTGATTTGGCCGAATATAGGGCAAGGAGATCCAAAGATCTGATGAGATCGGGTTCGGGATTCAGTGGTAGCGTTAGTAACAGGTGTGTAACTTACACACTTTATAACCTAGTAATATGTTAATAACCTAAATGTGTTAAAAGCCGAAACTGTGTAGATCTTAATATGATGCCTTATAGGTATGAGCAAGGATTCGGGTAAGTCCGTTTCGATATGACTTTTGCGATATGGTGCATAATAATATGACTTATGATATATTTGCTTCATGTTGCACGTTAAAGCATGATGGCATGATTTGCACTTGTAATGCATTGGTATGGGTGATATGAGAGGAGGGGGAAGATGATATCCGTGACTTTGGGTCACCAGAGGTTTGGTACCTCCAGTGGTTTGGTACCACAGATTATTTTGTGACTTTGGGTCACCAGAGGTTTGGCACCTCATAGCGACTCGTCCCAGTGGCTTAGCACCACAGTGGGTTGGCCCCACACTTGATATTATGGGATTGTCGCCAGTGATTTGGCATCAAACGTGGGTTGGCCCCGCACCTGGAGTATTGATATTTTGTGACTTTGGGTCACCAGAGGTTTGGCACCTCATAGCGACTCGTCCCAGTGGCTTAGCACCACAGTGGGTTGGCCCCACACTTGATATTACGGGATTGTCGCCAGTGATTTGGTATCACAACGTGGGTTGGCCCCATAGATGGATTATTTGTGACTTTGGGTTACCAGTGGTTTGGCACCACATTATTATTGGATATCGTGACTTTGGGTCACCAGTGGTTTGGCACCACCAATGGTTTGGTACCACACGGGGTAGAAACGGAGTTATGGATGGTTAGGTTTGGGTGCATTATATGTATTGCTTGGTTATGATTTGTGTAAGTATGTTGCATTAATCGGGAGAAGGAGTTATGCACTGAGTCTTGGTGACTCACCTTCTCCCTTATCTTTTCAGGTGATTCATAGATCGCGGATGAGGAGCCGGGTGGACTCGAGGTGGCCATGCATTGAATAAATTCAGGTTTTACATGGACTTGATTTGGGTACTTTATTCTCATTTAAGTTTGGTTTTCATTTTTATTTGGGTTTGTAATAAGGCCTTTTAAGTTATGTTTTTGGTTTAGTTATAAGGTTTGAATTTGTTTTAAACATGGTCAAACAAATTACTTGATAGATTTAATAATTTAAGCCCAATGTTTTCTAACTACAAACGACATGGTTTTCAAAACTTTACCATCGGGTAACATTTACTAATTGAAAATGACAACAACTCAAATGATTTCCAAAACTTGAGGTTTTCCCCATTCAACTCAACGATTTCTAAATAACTCAGAAAAGAACATCAGATTTTTAAATAACATAACCATTTTCTAAGCTTATGGAACAATGATTGAGTTTTAGGATCTAATCCCTGGATTTCAAAGCAAAGTATCGGTTTTAACTAATCATGCACCTGAATTCTACAAGCATAAAACAACAAAGAGTTTTACTCAAAAATTTAATCGGTAACCTGTTTTCTTCAAAACATTTTCCCCTATAACATGCCAGATTCTATCGTGGTGTGTTGACCGGGTTTGGGGTGTTACAATTGTGGTATCAGAGCCAAGTTCAAAGGCTCGGCTGTGGGCCTGAGGCCCAAAATGTTTTAAAAGCATGGTTTAAATGTTTTGTCTGAAATTATATGACTTGAAAGGCATGGCACCGAGTCTCCGGCACCAATCCGCCCAGGTAAGTACCCCTAACCAATGGTTGTGTACATGAATATGATTATGTTAAGCCTTGAAAGACTAGTGATAGTGGACAACTTTAGAGACTGAAACTTGTTAGGACTCTATGGACTCGCGAAAACAAAACTCTTTAGTAAGGATTATTCATAAGACTGTGCTTTAATAATAGTGGAATAATGACTAATGCATAAAACTTTTAAATCAGATAAGTCAAGACTTTAGTCATGAGCACTCGAGGTGGTCGTGGTCGTAATACGCGAGGACATGGTCGGGGTAAGATGATAGTTTCTGAACCAGTGGGGTCTGGTCAGGGGTCAGAGAATGAGATACCGGCACCACAACCAGCTGTAGGTGGTGAGTTTCAAGATCAGACGGGGGATGACGCAGTGTCGCAGGCGATGCTGCAAGTTCTTGAGAGGGTAGCTGGAGTAGGTGGAGGCGTAGGAGCTCGGAAATCTGTATCTGAGCGACTCCGAGCCAATAGAGCCGAGGTATTTCGAGGTGTTTTTGGTGTGGCTCCCAGTACGGCTGAGTATTGGTTAGAGGCGACGGATCGAATCATGGACGATTTGGATCTGACTGCTGAGGAGAAACTGAAGGGGATAGTGTCGCTTCTCCGGGATGAGTCATACTAGTGGTGGCTCACGGTTCGGGATAGTGCTGCAGCGGATGATCTCACTTGGGACTATTTTAAGGCAGCTTATCAGAAGAAGTATATTGGATCTAGTTATATTGATGCGCTTGTGAAGGCGTTCGAGGTTGGTTCGGGGAGTAAGTCCAGATCGAATACAAGGCAGAGTTCTTACGGTTGAGCCGGTATGCTAGGGGTATCGTGGCTACAGAACATGAGCGGTGTGTCAGGTTTGAGGATGGTTTGAGAGATGAGTGAGGTTGTTGATTGCTCCACGCCAGGAGCGTGAGTTTCTTTGCTCAGTGGAAAAGGCTAAGGTAGTCAAGGGTTAAGGAGGTGAGGCGAGAATATGGATAGGAATAGACATAAGAGAGGTTTTGGATCATCTGGGTGGTGGTAATTCCCGAGAAAAAGGGCTAGACATGGTGGGCCGAATCATGCGGAAGGTCCATTGTCGCCAATCGAGGACCCGCCGCAGTGTAACCGATGTGGAAAATCTCATTGGGGAAGATGTTAGACCGGTGGAAAAGGATGTTTTGAGTGTGGCTCGTTGGACCATCGTGTGAGGGACCGCCCACGTAAGCAAGCCGTGATTCGACCGAGGGTCGTGGTCGTGCTCAGTTCAGAAATGAGGGACCGCCACCGCAGAGGGGTCGTGGTAACGGTAGAGGAGGTAATGGTTTTGGTCGGGGCCGCGAAGCACCGGGGTGCAGGCAACACTGAGGCAAGACAGCCTAGGTTGGTATATGCAGTGAGGCGTTGAGAGGAGGGCGACGCACTGGACGTCATAACCGGTACGTTCTTAATCTTTGGATTACCATATACTGCTTTGATTGATGTGGGTTCGACGCATTCGTATGTTGCTAGTAGCATAGTAGAGACCATGACCTAGACTGTGAGACTACTTCTAGGGAGATGACAGTAATTAGCCCTCTAGGTCACTCTGTAGAAGTGAATAAGCTGTATAGGGATGTACCCCTAGAACTCCAAGGGGTAGTGTTTGTAGCTGATCTGATGGAACTGCCGTTTGGGGAGTTCGATCTGATTCTTGGGATGGACTGGTTGGTTAAGTACCAGGCAAGTTTGGATTGCACGGCTAAGCGCATGGTTTTGAAATCGGTTGAGGGTGAAGAAGTGGTGATGATAGGTAATAGAAGAGATTATCTATCCAACGTGGTATCTGCTTTGAAAGCTGAGAAGATGGTCAGAAAGGGCTGTGAAGCATTTATGGTTCATGTGTGTGCCTTGGAGGCTAAGGAGTCTGCTGTAGGGAATGTCCGAACAGTAAGGGAATTTGTTGACGTATTTTCAGAGGAACTTCCGGGACTGCCTCCGGATCGTGAGGTTGAATTTGGCATAGATCTGTTACCTGGTACTGCGCCAGTGTCTATTGCCCCGTATAGGATGGCGCCTAAGGAATTAGTGGAATTAAAGGCTCGATTCGGAGTTGTTGGACCGGGGTTTCATCCGCCAAGTGTTTCGCCTTGGGGAGCAGCAGGTACTCTTTGTCAAGAAAAAGGACGGTACGATGCGGATGTGTATAGACTACCGCCAATTGAATAAGCTGACGATCAAGAACAAGTATCCGTTGCCCAGGATAGATGACTTGTTTGATCAACTTAAGGGTGCATCGGTGTTCTCGAAGATCGATCTAAGGTCAGGATACCATCAGCTAAAGGTGAAGGAGGCTGATATTCACAAGACGGCGTTTCGCACTCGGTATGGGCACTACGAATTCTTGGTGATGCCGTTTGGGTTGACTAACGCACCGGTAGCATTCATGGACATGATGAATCGGGTGTTTCAGCAGTATTTGGACCAGTTCATCGTGGTATTTATAGACGACATCTTGGTATATTCAAAGTCAGAGGCGGATCATGATGCGCATTTGCGAATAGTGTTGCAGATTCTGAGAGAGAAGTAGTTATATGCCAAGTTTAGTAAGTGCGAGTTCTGGCTTAGAGAGGTGACTTTCTTGGGTCACGTGGTATCGGCTGAGGGGATTAGAGTGGATCCTTGAAAGATTAAGGCAGTGTTGGATTGGAAGCCGCCTAAGTCAGTGGCTGAAATTCAGAGTTTTCTAGGTTTGGCGGTGGTATTCACAGAAGATTTGTAGAGGATTTTCTTTGATCGCAAAGACCGATGACCAAGTTATTAAGGAAGGGAGTTCCATTTGTATGGACTAAGAAGCAGCAAGAGAGTTTCGACAAGCTAAAGAAGATTTTGACTGAAGCTTCGGTTTTGATTCAGCCTGAGGCGGGGAAGGAATTCACGGTATATTGCGATGCATCATATACGGGCTTGGGGTGTGTGCTGATGCAGGAAGGGAAGGTAGTGGCTTATGCATCTCGATAGCTGAGACCGCATGAAGTTAACTATCCGACACATGACTTGGAACTAGCTGCAGTGGTCTTCGCTTTGAAAAGGTGGAGGCACTATTTGTACGGAGAGAAGTCGATAGTCTACACGGATTACAAGAGTCTAAAATATCTTCTGACCCAGAAGGATTTGAACTTGAGACAGCGCAGGTGGATCGAGCTGTTGAAGGACTACGATTGTTCGATTGAGTATCATCCAGGCAAGGCTAACGTGGTGGCAGACGCGTTGAGCCGTAAGGTTGTGTCAGACCTAAGAGCGATGTTTGCCCATCTTAGCTTGTATGACGATGGGAGTATTCTCGCGCAGTGCGAGTTAAGCCGACCTGGGTGGAGCAAATCAAGGAGAAACAATTAGTGGATGAGGGTTTGAATGCGCGGAGGTTGCAAGTTCAGAATGGTGGTTCAGAGGATTATAGTTTGTCCAGTGATGGAGTCATTGTGTTTTCAAGGAAAAGCTTGTATGCGAGAAGGATGTCGAGTTAAAGGCAGAGGATTCTTCAGACGCACATAGCATGACCATACGCTATGCATCCCGGAGGTAGTAAGATGTACTGAGGGATTTAAGAGAGCGATTTTGGTGGCCGGGGATCAAGGGAAGTAACAGAGGTTGTGGGTAAGTGTTTGACGTGTCGCAGGTCAAGGTCGAACATCGATTCTTGCCGTCAGCTTTGCTTGGCCGGTGAAGATTCCACAAGTGGAAGTGGGAGAGGATCACTATGGATTTTGTCGGTGGATTACCCCTTACGCCTAGTAAGAAGGACTTAGTCAGGTAATTGTGGATCGTCGACTAAGTCGACTCACTTTATAACGGTAAGGGTTGATTACTCGCTTGAAGTTAGCTAAGTCGTATGTGTCGAGAGAGATAGTGAGGTTGCGGGGGTGTGCAAGATCGATCATCTCGGATAGGGATCCCGATTTACGTCGAGGTTTTGGAAAGCGTTGCATCAGGCTTTGGGGTACGCGGTTGGATTTGAGACGGTATTTCATCCACGATCACGACGAATGATCGTAAAGGGTTATACAGATCTTAGAGGATATGCTGAGGGGTTGTGTTTTGGACTTTAGAGGTAGCTGGGAAGAATTTCTACCATTAGCTGAGTTCGCATACAACAATAGTTACCAAGCAAGCATCAAGATGGCACCATACGAGGCGTTGTATGGTAGGAAGTGTCGCACACCTACATGCTGGACGGAGTTGGGTGAGCGTCAGATGTTGAGACCAGAGTTGGTTGTAGAAACTAAGGATAAAGTTAAGTTGATTCAGGCTCGATTGAAGGAAGCTTCGGACAGGCAAAAGTCATATGCCGATCTCAAGCGGAGGGATATAGAGTTTGCCGTGGGTGACAAGGTCTTTCTGAAGGTCTCACCGTGGAAGAAGGTATTGAGGTTCGGAAGGAAAGGCAAATTAAGTCCAAGGTTTATTGGGCCGTATGAGGTAATCGAGGCGAGTGGGACCGTGAGCCTATCAGCTCGAGTTGCCAGCAGAGCTGAGTCAGATTCACGATGTGTTCCATGTCTCCATGCTTAGGCAATATCGTTCAGATCCATCGCATGTTGTAGCAGTGGAGGAGATTGAGGTGAGTCCAGATTTGACCATGGAAGAGGAACCAGTGCAGATTCTAGATCGAGATGTGAAATTCTTGCGTAAGAAGTCAGTTCCTTTGGTGAAGGTTTTATGGCGGAATCATGGCATGGAAGAAGCTACATGGGAACCAGAGGATGTGATGAGACAGCAATACCCTCAACTCTTTTGACCAGGTAATTTTGAGGCCAAAATTATTTTTAAGGGGGGTAGAACTGTAATATCCTGAAATAGAGGTTATTTGTGATTGAACTGTTTTGCATGTGTTTGGACTGTGGTGTTATTATTTGAGGTGTTTTAAGACTTAGTTATAAGTCTAGAGCAGGCCTGAGTGGTAGGAAATTTTTGTTTCTAAGCTTCAAGTAAAGGGAGCTGAAGGAGCTAGGGTGTATAGATATTTCAAGGGGAATTTTAGCACAAGAGAAGCCTTGGTAAAATGGCAAGGAGGCGCCACTTAGGGCCTTGTGATTGATGCCATCAGCAGGGGAAGGAGATCTTAGGTTCGAGCAGCAAAAACCCCACTATTTACTTATTATTTTGACGCTAAGGAGGGGGGGAGGAGTTGTGCTCTCACAAGACAAACTGTCAGATAAGGATGGACCAAGTCAAAATAATTGAATTGGTGGCAAGGAGAAAAATAAGGAGCTTGTGGAATTCAAATTCGTTTGAATTAGTGGCCAAGAGGAATTTGAGGAAGTGGCCAAATTTTGAACTCCTCCTTGGAGGAGTGTTCGGTTTTGGGAAGCTGAGTGAAGGGAGGGTGTCGAATTTTCTTAGGCACCTAATGGGGCATTTTCGGCTAGCTGAGGTTCTTGTGTGCTTAGCGTATCAAAAGCCGAAAACCATTCTTGAGCATTGCCGATTTTCCTAGTGCACATATTGAAGAAAAGCCGAAACTTCTTTCTTGTTTTTGCACCTAGCCGAATGTTCTCTTGGGTTCTTTAATTTTTATTTCATTTTACTTCTTTTTCTTCTTCTTGGTATTTGGCCGAATCCCCTACCCTCCCATCTCTCCCTTTTTCTTTTCCATTTTTGCTCAAAGCCGAAAGTACCCATCTTCTCCCTTTCACTTTTTATTTTCTTCCTTTCTCAAACTCTTGTGCCGAAATTCACTTTACCTTCCTTTGCCGAATTCCCTCTCCTACTTTCACTTCTCTTTTCCCTTCTCTTTCTCCACTCTAGCCGAACCCTATTTGTCTGCTTCTATCAACCTTAGCCGAAAATTCCTTCACCATTCAACTCTCTGTCGAAAAGTCTTTCTTTCTTTCTTACATTGCTTTGGCCGAATATCAACAAGGGTGGATCTCTTTTGGGTCTTTTCTCTAATCGGTTTTGAAAGGTAAGTGCCTATTGCCGAAATCTTATTACTTCTTTCTCTTTTTTCTGGTCGACATGGGTAGGCAAAAGCCTAATCCGGCATTTGTTGTTGATTCATCATTCTATAAGTTGTTGAAAAGCCGAAGGCTATTGAGACTAAGGTTTGTTGTTGGCCAAATGTAGGGGGAGGATCAGTCTCGCATACTTCGGTGTGTGATTTGTTTCGTAAGGCAGAAGGTAAGGGTGGTGTTGTTTGTGCGTTATCTCACCCTTCGGGATTTGTTGGTGTGGTCGAATGGCCTTGTTAATAGTCTTGTGATTTGGCCGAATGTAGGGCAAGGAGATCTAGTGCAGTAGACCGGGTTCGGGATTCAGTGGTAGCGTTAGTAACAGGTGTGTAACTTACACACTTTATAACCTAGAAATATGTTAATAACCTTAATGTGTTAAAAGTCGAAACTGTGTAGATCTTAATATGATGCCTTATGGGTATGAGCAAGGATTCGGGTAAGTCCGTTTCGATATGACTTTTGCGATACGGTGCATAATAATATGACTTATGATATATTTGCTTCATGTTGCACGTTAAAGCATGATGGCATGATTTGCACTTGTAATGCATTGGTATGGGTGATATGAGAGGAGGGGGAAGATGATATCCGTGACTTTGGGTCACCAGAGGTTTGGCACCTCCAGTGGTTTGGTACCACAGATTATTTTGTGACTTTGGGTCACTAGAGGTTTGGCACCTCATAGCGACTCGTCCCAGTGGCTTAGCACCACAGTGGGTTGGCCCCACACTTGATATTATGGGATTGTCGCCAGTGATTTGGTATCACACGTGGGTTGGCCCCACACCTGGATTATTGATATTTTGTGACTTTGGGTCACCAGAGGTTTGGCACCTCATAGCGACTTCCCCAGTGGCTTAGCACCCGCGGTGGGTTGGCCCCACACTTGATATTACGGGATTGTCGCCCGGTGATTTGGTATCACAACGTGGGTTGGCCCCACAGATGGATTATTCGTGACTTTGGGTCACCAGTGGTTTGGCACCACATTATTATTGGATATCGTGACTTTGGGTCACCAGTGGTTCGGCACCACCAGTGGTTTGGTACCACACGGGGTAGAAACAGAGTTATGGATGGTTAGGTTTGGGTGCATTATATGTATTGCTTGGTTATGATTTGTGTAAGTATATTGCATTAACAGGGAGAAAGAGTTATGCACTGAGTCTTGGTGACTCACCTTCTCCCTTATCTTTTAAGGTGATTCATAGATCGCGGATAAGGAGCCGGGTGGACTCGAGGTGGCCATGCATTGAATAAATTCGGGTTTTACATGGACTTGATTTGGGTACTTTATTCTCATTTAAACTTGGTTTTCATTTTTATTTGGGTTTGTAATAAGGCCTTTTAAGTTATGTTTTTGGTTTAGTTATAAGGTTTGGATTTGTTTTAAACATGGTCAAACTAATTACTTGATAGATTTAATAATTTAAGCCCAATGTTTTCTAACTACAAACGACATGGTTTTCAAAACTTTACCATCGGGTAACATTTACTAATTGAAAATGACAACAACTCAAATGATTTCCAAAACTTGAGGTTTTCCCCACTCAACTCAACGATTTCTAAATAACTCAGAAAAGAACATCGGATTTTTAAATAACATAACCATTTTCTAAGGTTATGGAACAATGATTGAGTTTTAGGATCTAATCCTAGGATTTCAAAGCAAAGTATCGGTTTTAACTAATCATGCACCTGAATTCTACAAGCATAAAACAACAAAGAGTTTTACTCAAAAATTTAATCGGTAACCTATTTTCTTCAAAACGTTTTCCCCTGTAACATGCCAGATTCAGTCGTGGTGTGTTGACCGGGTTTGGGGTGTTACACATAATACATACAATTCACGCATTCAGGGGTCTAAGTAGTGCTTACCGACCCTACAGTAGGTTCACAGTCGACTTGGGCGACCCGTGCAACCTTAAAACATATTTCGGTTAAATGGGCTCACATGCCCATGTGGCCTGCCCATGTGGGCCGCACGGGCAGATTGGCCTTGGCCCGTGTGAATCATACGGCCTGGCCCAAATTCTCACACGCCCGTGTGGACTACCCGTGTGGGCCTACATGCCCGTGTAGCCCACACGACCCAAATTAGTCTAGCCCGTGTGTCGCACCGGTCTACCTGGCCATCACACAACCTGGCCTCATCGATCACACGCCCGTGTTATGGCACACGGCCTACCTCACGGGCGACCACACGCCCGTGTGGCGTCGACAGTGTGGTTTTCGGCTTTCGTCGAAACCCCATTTTTTGCATTTTTGGGTACACACCTGGTATCGAATTGATGCAAACGCAATTCCCGAGCCTTCAAAAACCTAAAAACAGCAATCCAAGGCCACTTAGCAACAATTTACAAGCCAACATTAAATCCCAAAAATTACACAAGTGACTTACCGAAGAAATGAACACTCCCTAGTGCGATTTAGGCTAACCGAACGTAACTTTATTGCCCACCACGTTCACCTAATCCATAATTTTGTAGAAAAGTTCCTTAACATATATACCAAAAATGTCAACACAACAATTACGCTTAACCAACGTGTTGAAAACCAAACTAAGTTCTAGAACCAAAACCCCGCTTACCAAAATCATGCGAAATACCAAAATAACGAGACGAGAAGGACACCGATTCTAGGAAGGAAGAAGGAAAAAGGAAAAGAGGAAGACGCAAAGAGAGAGGGGAAAAACATCAATTCTTTTGTCTGGAAAGAGAAAATTAGAAAAACCTTACTAGAATTATCCCCAAATCCACCCTTTTTCTCCACTCATCCACTAACTTTCAACCTCCCCAGACTCCTAGTCCAACCGAAACTCCGTCAATCGACCGAGCAAAAATAAACTCCCACGCTCGTGCAAGGATTCGAACACAAGACCTCTAATACATCAACTCACATCTTAACCACCAGACCAGCAGGCCCACTCTGATATGGTTTTATAAATAATTTATTATAAGCCCACTGAACAGGGATAGGGCTTATATCAGAAAAATACCAAAATTTTCCAAAGCTAAGGCTTGAACTTGGGACCTCCCACACACACCCAGAACACATAACCACTGAAGCAGATACACAGTTGTGTCACATTTTAACAAAAATAAGAATTTTGGGGAGTTACACTATTTATAATTGATGATTAAATTAAATTCTAAATTTAATGATATATTATTTGAACTGCTAATTGTTGTAGTATCCCGTAACCCTAATTTGGCAACAGAGACGGGTTCGGTGTAACAGCCCATTTTTAATCAAATCAGAATAGCGGTTTTAGAACCATAAATCTGAGATCAAAATTATTATTTTAATTTTTACAGCACGATATTGTGATTGTGTGAAATTTTCGTTGAGAAATTTTATCGTTTGAAAGCTTAATTTGATAAAAAGGACTAAATCGCGTAAAGTGTAAAACTTGTGTTCTATTAGCTAAAGGTGTCTAATAGCTATAGAAATTTAAAGTAGAGGTCCTTATGTGGTAAATAACCAAATAATATGATATTGGATGATAGTGGCATGGTATTGGTGTAATTAATAAGTATTTTAAAGGTTAATAGTGTAAATTGGTAATTAAAGGTAAATTTAATAAAACAAAAGAAATTTTATTCTTTCATTCATCTTCTCCACTGATTTTTAACCTAAGAAAAGCCATGGAAATAGCTTTAAGTATTCAGTCACTTCTCCTAGTGCATGTAAGTCATTTTTGACTCGGTTTTTAATGATTTCTATGTTTTCAGGATCGTTGCAACTAGGTTTAGCTAGCCCAAGGACTAATTTGAAAAATTGTTAAAGGTTTAGGATGTTTTCATTGATGAATATGTATGAGATTTAATGATTTATGATAGATTATAAATGTTTGATGATAGTTTTACAAGTTTTGTTAAGTGATTTTTAGTAAAATTGCCATTTAGGGATTAAATTGAAAATTATTGAAAGTTTGTGGTTAAAATGTGAAATAAATGAAAATATGGGCTGCGATAGACTTGTATTAAATTCGGTTAACATTGAGTATAGGTTGAATTGCATGAATTTGTGATTTTATGAAATAAGGACTAAATTGTAAAAATGTTGAAATATTAGGGAAAAAGTGTAAATGCGGCTTAAAGTGTATTTTGGACTAAATTGAATAGAGAGATAATTGAATAAGCTAAATTTGATATTATATAGATAAATAAAAGCAAAATACGGACTTAGATCAGGGAAAGAACAAGATTTTGGATTAACCAACTCGTTTCACCGTTTTTACATCCGAGGTAAGTTCGTATGTAATAAGCATTATCTTTATTGTGTTTTAAATGCTGTAAGTTTGAATAAATTGTGAAATATGACATTGAGGATATATTCGACAATGATTCGGCAGTGGAAATCCCGGTTGAACCTTAGGAATAGATTAGGATACGAATGACATGTCATTAGGGGTAGTTATCGAGATAGCTTCGGCTATGTATTGGCATTTCGTGTGCATTATTGAGATAGGTTCGGCTATATATATTAGCACTTCGGGTGCAACATTATTGAGATAGCGTCGGCTATATTTTTATTGGCACTTATTGTGCGAGATTCCCGGGTATTCGATATTATTCCAAATGGTTCAACGGGTATATTGAAGATATGAAATGGTGAGAATAGACAGGTATCAGTACATGTATGTACAAAAGCTGTATATGCATCGAACATATGAAAGAATTGAGCTCATGGTTATATAGATGATTGAATACATATTAACATTATGGTTAATTATTTTGTGGTATAATGTATACATATTTTGAATGGTAAATTAAATGGTGAGTTTTGCTTATTATCCTCATACGAGCTTACGAAGCTTTATAGCTTACATCGTTTATTTTTTCTGTATTTTATAGTGAAATCAAAGCTAGCTCGGATTCAGGAATCGTCGGAGACTTCATCACACTATCCTACTATCACTTTGGTATTTTTGAACTTAAGTATATTGAGTATATGGCATGTATAAGAGTTTGGTCATTTTGGTATTTGTGTTGTTAATGAATTTAGTCATTTGAATTAGCTTGTAAATGTCTAGAGTTTGGTTTTGTATATAGCCATGGAAGTTGGCTTAATTTGCTTGGTTTGGTTGTGTATATAATTGTGCATATGGCTCTTATTCTGTGTTTGAATATGGTTATATAATGCTTGTAGATAATAGGTATTATGGATAGCAAATGGTTGAGATTTGAGTTTGTTATGTATGTGAAATTAGGTAAAATAATGCATGTCTAGAAAATGACCCTATTGATGATTTGTAAAGTGAAATTTGTCATGAAATTGAATGGCACATTGTGAGATTGTATATCTTGGGTTAGTTGGTGTTAGAAATGGTATGAAATATGCTTGAATGATGTTGATTGAATGCCTATTATATGCTATGTTTTGTGCCATTTGAGTTTGGTGTAGGTATATGCAAAATTGCTTGGTAAATAGCCTATTTTTGTCTACACGGGCAGAAACACGGGCGTGTATCTCAGCCGTGTGTGACACACAGTTTGTTGCACTGCCATGTGTCCCCTGGTGTTGAAATTAAAATCAAGTCAGTATGCTCCACACGGCCCAGCACACGGGCGTGTGACTTGGCCATGTGGCATAAGTCAGTATAGCCTACAGGTTTGGCACGGCCTAGCACATGGCTTGGCACACGGGCGTGTGAGGCTATTTCGAAAGGGCACACGGGCTGGTCACACGGGCGTGTGTTTGGCCGTGTGACCCAAGTCAGAGAGTTACACGGGTTGGGACACGAGCTGGGAAACGGCCATGTGATCCCATTTTGAATGTCCACACGGCCTATGACACGGACGTGTGTCCCCTGTATTTTGGAAAATTTTCTAATTTCGTAAAAATTTCCTGAATTATCGGTTTAGTCCCAAACCTTCCCTAATGTATATTTAGGGCCTCGTAGGCTCGTATTAGAGACAATGTGATTGAGTTTGAATGATGATTGCATGAAATTTGAAAAAATATGTGAAATGAATGTTTAATTGTTTTATAAGTCCGGTAATGCTCTGAAACCCTATTCCAGCGTTGAATACGGGTGAGGGGTGTTACATTCGGGGTGTTACGAACCCAGTCCCCAGAGATATGACTATTTATAATTGATGATTAAATTAAATTCTAAATTTTAATGATATATTATTTGAACTGTTAATTTTCGTAGCATCTCGTAACCCTAATCCAGCGATAGAGACGAGTTCGGGGTGTTAAGAACCCAGTCCCAGGAGATCGAGCAAACTGCCTGCAAAGTTGCATTATTGGAGGAGTAAAGTTGTATCATTCAACCCAGTTCCAGAAAATCATGCAAGCTGCCTGCAAAGTCGTGACATTGGTCATCGAATATTACAACATTGAAGCTCGATGGTCCAAAATTCTGCAAGGGTGTTTCCATCCGTACAATTGAATTTATCTTGTAATTTAGTGTGTAATCGACCTAATTAGGTCAAAATACATCTAGACTATATATATTACCTTAAAACATTAGTTGTGGGGCTCTCTTAGGTTTTAGATTCATAGTTTGAGTGAGTTTTCAAATTTTTCTCAATATTGATTTGTTACTTTTCAATTTTGAAGTTAATCTATTTCCAGTTTTCATCCGCTATTTTCCTTTTGCTTTATTTTTTCTCGTGCTTTAATTCATAATCAACATATCTTGTGGATTCACGTTGCCATTCAACCAATCACAAGTCTTGAAGACATTGGATTTTTTGAGAACTCCTTACCTTTCTCTTTATTATTTTGCATTATTTTAATGTTTAATAATAGGGCTAGGTTAATTGCATTTAGAATGGATCGTAACTAAATCCATAAGAGGGTTGGTGATCTGCCGTAATTCGTTGTAGCAGATTAAACTACTTTTTGTACTTAATGAGCTCTTAGGATATCAACTTTGGTATGTTTTTATTTAGTTTTTACTTTCAACACTTAGGTAATAAAATGAGCAATTTAGGCAATTTATATGATCTTGTGGGTCAAGGTAGGCCTAAAGGTAGACTAATATGTTCGATGAGTGTGCAGGACATCATTTGTAGACAAAAAGTATAACAACCTGTTTCCAATGGTATCAGGAGTAAAAGTTTTGCTACCACAATTCCAGCTAGTGGGTCAAAATATATTAATTATTTGGTAATTATATGGCATTATGGGTGTCGTATTAAAATTTGACAGTGAAATTTTAAGGTTCATGTAACACCCCTAACCCGTATCCGTCGCCGGATTAGGGTGACGAGGCATTACTGTAACAATTACCAAGTCAATGCACTCCATCCAAACTAACACTTGATAAATTCATATCATTTCATGCTATCACAAATGAATATATATATATTCTATCTGGTCTTAATACATCAACTTGCATTATACGTATCACATGGTCATTTAAAAACAATGACTGAATAGGTATATAATATTTAAACATTTATATCATTTCTATTATCAACCATACATTCAAGCATACACTATTATTAAACGTATGATACATTTGTTTCTTTAATTATAGACATGAATGCTCACTGTATCAATATCACATATGAAAAATACCATTTACTCACCTATACACAAACACAAAATAAAATCTAATAGTCACTTACATATTCAATCAAACAAAATTTCAAAGCATTCCATATATATGTAATATTTACAATTACCTAATTAGCACATACCATTTTCAAAATCAACCCATGCACAAATATGTTCATGTACAACTTTATTATTTACCATTATACACCGAATCCCTATAGCAAAATATACTAGCAAATCACCATAATAAATATGTATATATATATATCAAACGGCTGCACATTTAAACTATGAAACATTGTACATAACATGAACATATATTTAAACCGAATATACATTATCAAAACATTATCTTAGCCCAAAATGCCATAATCCACAAAACTAAGCTATACCTATCAAATATATATATGTACCATGGCCGAATATATGCTAATTAAAAACCCCCACAACTCATGCACAATAATGACATAAACATATACACCATTTGACCATTAAAAACCATATGCCTCAATACCAAACTAACAAAGGAGATAAGCCATATTCGCATGGCTTTTAATATATATACAAGAACAAAACTCATGGCTCATAACATAGTTTAGCCTATACATGCCTTTAGTCCAAAAACCAAACTTAAAAAGTACCAAAATAGATTGATAGTGTGGATGACTTCGTTGATGATCCCCTGAGCTCGTAGCTTGGTCAAAATCTATAAAACAGAACGATGAACACACAGAGTAAGCTAATTAGGCTTAGTAAGTCTTAAGCAAAAGTATTAAATCAAATGATCATTCAAACATTTTCAAATCCAAATTTAATATCATACAAATTCAAAGCTTAGTACTTAAATGATCTACTGATGCCGAATGCTAGTACCCTTTTCTTTGATAACCTCAAAATATCCTTATCGCACCTTAATTGTGCAAACTCACCGAATACACATAAATGTAATATGTATCCACATATAACCAAACCAAGTAAGTGTAATATACATATTAACCACATGTAATCGATCATACACATAAGTAAACATATCCCTTTACCCTCACATATAGCATTTACACATATGGCCGAATCTCAAAGGCACAACCAAGATTAAATTCCAATATATATATATATATCATATTCATTATTTGTAAGACCAAATGCACATAAAAAAAATACTTCAACTACATCACATGTTACTCACTTCGAATAGTAATATAACAACTTACCTTATTCATTTGAACTATGAAGCTTATACTTACTCGAACATTTAGCTTAATTGCAAGAATTACATTCCACCTTATTAATGATCCATGAATCCTCTATTTATAATAAATCAGGCATTGATTAAGCCCGCTAGGCAACCAAGCTCAAAACACACACCGCACTAAGCCCGCTGGACCGAGGTCCGAAATTTAATCACCAGGCATTTAGCCCGCTAGGCAACCAAGCCCAAACACACACCCCAGCATTAAGCCCGCTAGACCCGAGGTGCGAAATTTAATCAGGCATTTAGCCCGCTAGGCAATAAGCCCGATACACTTCACCTCAAGACAAGGCACGCTAGGCAATAAGCCCGATACATTTCACCAAGACAAGGCCCGCTAGGCTCAAGCCCGAATATCGATATAATTAAACCATCTCATACACATTACTTATTACCAATATCACATATATCCCACATAATTCATATCACTGTAACATATCAAACTCAATTAAATATAACTACATTTCATTATTAAATCACTTACCACATTCGGCTTTGGCCAAATTCACATTTATAATTTCATAATTCAGCATGTAATCAAGGTTATAACCGATATTAACAGAATTAAATTGCTTATAGACTTACCTCGGATAACGTCAGACGACAAAACTGGCTAGTCGATTACTTTAGCTTTTCCCCGATCCAAGTCTTTTTTCTTTTGATCTTGATCTAAATATGTTCAAATTAAGCTCTGTAACAACCCAAACCCGGCCCAAACACTATGGCCGAATCCGAGTGGCTACAGTGGGAAAGATTTTTGGAAAACCTTACTTAGGATTTATTTAAAAGTTAATTCAACCAAGTTATTATATAATATCGAGTGTGCCCGATGGCACTATGAAAACATTTTCGTGCTAATTTGGGAAAACATGTGACTTTAATTTAATATTGGTAATCATAGTTTAAAACAATTATTCGACATATGAAGAATAATAAAACAAACAAAAAAAAATATCAGGAGGCCTTATTACATCCAAATAAACTAAAAACCGGAAATAAGAGTTATCATAACTAAAATCAAAGTTCATTTAATTTAAATCCACCGCATGGCCACCTCGAGTCCAACCGGCTCCTCAACCGCCATCTACGAGTCACCTGAAAAATGTTAAAGGAGAAGGTGAGTCACCAAGACTCGATGATGTAACCCTTCCCCGTTTTAAAGACATTTCCATACACAACATATAACGCTTAATATGAGAATATTATGTACCCCAACCTAGCCAACCACGCCATCTGTCTACCCCATTGTGGTACCAAACCACCTGGTGGTGCTAAACCACTGGTGACATATAGTCACGATGTGTTACCAAAACACCGTGTCCGTGAGACACGAATCGATTGATGGGGCCAACCCATCGTGTGATACCAAATCACCGCGCAGACGATCCCATATCTCAAGTGGGGCCAACCCACGGTGGTGTTAACCACGTGGACGAAGTCGCTATGAGGTACCAAACCTCGAGGTACCAAACCTCACGGTGACCGTAGTCCAAGTGTGTTACCAAAACATCGGTGCCCGCTTCGGCACGATTATTACGCTTCTCCACTCATCAATCCCACATCAGTCACATATGTACATGTTTCATGTCATCACATACTTAAATCTCATGTATCAATACATCATGCTTCCCAAAAGCATCGAATAACAAATTCATATTAAATGTGTACTTACCGAATCACCATCTATACCGATATGGTATATTATCCAATGCTACATAAAATCAAGATAGCATTCACAACAATCCAAGCACATTAACAAGTTATACGTGTGTATGTACACACCGATATTACGATGGTCTTAATCCCGAAGAAAACCAATCGGCCACACTCTAAGTCCTTGCCCCTATATTCGGCCAACTATCAAAGTTAGTGAAATGGCCATTCGGCCAAACCAAATAATTTAAAAGGGTTTTCTTTTTGACCCCGAATCCTTACCTAATCGCTTGAATTCTAACTTCTGCACCGAATCGCGATTCGGTTCACCACCACATTGGGTCGCTTAACACTATCAATAACCATGGCCTTTGGCTTTTAAACACTAACATAAGCCTTACCTATACTTACCAAATCGATTGCTAGAAGACTTGAACCAACTCGCTTCAAGATCCCAAACACGTGATGTAATCGGTTTAGAATAGGAGTTAATATCCTAGCCACAAGTGCCGAAATTAGTTCCTATTTCCTTAAAAAGAAATCGGCAAGAATAGGGAATCAAAATAAGGCATTCGGCTTTTGCCCCTTACCCTCCAAATGAACCGACATTGGGGAAAAACTTGAGAAGATTACCTTAATTAAGCTTATTCGGCCAAAACCACCCAACCGAGGAGAAGGGATTCGCCTTATAGTGACAAAGAGAAAGTGCAACAGAGTTTTGGCTAAGTGTTTTTGAGAGGAAGAAGAAAGACATAGGTGGGGAATTTTGGTATAGAAGATTCGGCCAAGGTCTAGGAGAATGGAGAAAAATGACAGAAACAAAGAAGGAAAGGTTGGGGATTTCGGCCAAAAAAAAAAAAAGAAAACAAGATAGTAGATTGAGGCTTTTATAGACATTCTAAGCATCCCCTAGTGGCCTTGCCGTCCACTTCTCCATGAAGTGTTTAAATTTCTGCAAACACTTACAACCTCTCTGGCCACTCATTTAAATTAATTCAAATTAATTTGAATTAATTTCCCTTTAATCAAATAATAATCCAACCAATATCCTCTTTATCTTCTATTATCCTTAGAATTAATAATAACAATTTAAACACTCATATTATCCCCTTTATCTAAATAAAAAATTAAGAGTTTAAAGAGAGAAAGTCTCTCTCCTCCCTATGCCGTCCATAACAAGGTGCAAAAAGGGATCTTCGTGACTCGAACACAAGCACTCCCATCCTCAGTGTGGCGTCACATGTAACTCTTAAGTGACCCTCCTATTGCCACTTTTCCAAGTTGATTTTCATGTCAAATTATCCACATTTATTCTTATAACCCCCCTCTTGCTAAGGCTCCCTTCCTTTAAAATTAAAACTGAAATTTTTACCAAACCGAGCCTACTCAAGGCCTTTGATTAAACCATATATTCCCATAAATAATATCACAAAATAGTTCCAACATACCAAATAATTATTCAATCACAAATAGCCCCTAATTTAGGATGTTACGCTTCTACCCTCTTAAAATAAATTTCGCTCCTCAAATTACCCGGTTAAAAGAGGTGGGGGTATTACGCCGCATCACATCCTCTGTTCCCACGTAGCTTCCTGCACTCATGGTTCCGCCATAGCACTTTTACTAAGGGCACCGACTTCCTACGTAGAACCTTCACATCTCGATCTAAGATCTCGAACCGGTTCTTCTTCAAAAGATAAACCGAAGTTCACCTCAATCTCGCCATCGCACAACGCGCGAAGGATCGACCGATACCGCCTCAAAGATCGATACATGAAATACGCCATGGATCTCGATTCGCTTCTACCGCAACTCTAGCCGATAAGCTACCGGTCCTACTTCGCTTTTATAAATCAGATATGGCCCGATGAACCTTGGGCTTAGCTTCCTTTTCGCCCAAATCTCAACACCTTTTTCCAAGGCGACACTTTCGTAAAGACTTTGTCTCCCACAAAGATACTCCATTTCCTTGCGTTTGAGATCGGCATAAGACTTCGCCTATCTCGATGCTTCCTTGAGACGAGACCGAATCACCTTGACTTTGTCTTCGCCTGTTACTACCACTCGACCCTAACTTGTCGCTCCCCAACTCCGCCCAACATGTAGGAGTACGGCATTTTCGCCCATATAGGGCCTCATATGGAGCCATCTCGAATACTCGCTGATAACTATTGTTATAAGTTTAATTCCGCTAATGGTAGGTACTCTTCCCAACTACCACTAAAATCCAAGACACAACCTCTTAACATGTCTTCTAGGATCTCAGATCACCCTTTCCGATCGTCCGTCGATCGTGGATGGAAAGCCAGATTGAAATCTAAGTGTACCCAAAGCTTGATGCAACGCTTTCGTAACCTCGACGTGAATCGGGATCCCTATCCGAGATAATCGACATCGCACACCATGCAACCTCACTATTTCACCCACATACAACTTCGCTAGCTTCGGAGTGAGTAATCCATTCTCACCCGGCATGAAGTGAGCTGATTTAGTCAAAGCGATCCACAATTACCCAAACTACATCCTTCTTGTTGGGCGTAAGGGGTAGCCCACTAACAAAATCCATGGTGATCCTCTCCCATTTCCATTGAGGATCTTTATCGGTTGAAGTAGTCCCGATGGTAATCGATGTTCAGCCTTAACTTGCGGGCATGTCGGACACTTTCCTACTTAACTCGCTTATCTCACGCCACACCGCCACACGTAATCAAGCTGCAAATCTCCATACATCTTGCTTCCTCCCGGATGCATAGCATATGGGCTGCTATGTACATCATGGAGAATTTTCCGCCTCAACTCTTCATCATTCGGCATGCATGCTCGCCCTTGAAAACATAGCACTCCATCCCTAGCATTGCACTGCACTCTTCCAAACCACCATCCTAAACTTGTACCCTCTTAGCGCTCAAGCCTTCATCCACTAACCGCTTTTCCTTAACCTCCTCAATCCATGTTGGCTTAACTTGGAGTTCCGTCAAAAGACTCCCATCATCATATAGACTCAACCGAGCGAACATTGCTCTTAAGTCCGTCACCACCTTCCGCCAACGCGCGCCTACCACATTAGCCTTACCCGGATGGTACTCGATTGAACAATCGTAGTCCTTTAGTAGTTCAATCCACCGACGCTGCCTCAGATTCGATCCTTCGAGTCGGAAGATACCTCAAGCTTTTGTGATCCGTGTAGACTATCGACTTCTCCCCATACGGGTAATGTCTCCATATCTTGAGCAAAGACGATCGCCGCTAACTCCAAGTCGTGGCGTTGGGTAGTTAACCTCATGCGGTCTTAATCGACGGGATGCATAGGCTACTACCTTCCCATCTCTGCATCAACACACATCCCAAACCAGAAAGTGAGATGCATCACAATAGATCGTGAATAACTTTCCCGCTTCAGTCGTACTCAAAACCCGAGCTTCCAGTCAAAATTTTCCTTAGCTTATCAAAACTTCCTTTGTCGCTTCTCCGTCCATACAAATGGAACACCTTTCCTTAGTAACTTAGTTAACTTGTATTTGCTATTAGAGAGAATCCTTCCACGAATCTCCGATAGTACCCTGCTAAACCCAGAAAACTTCGTATTTCAGCCACCGACCTAGGTGGTTTCCAATCCAATACTGCTTCAATCTTGCGAGGGTCTACTCTAATTCCTTCAGGTGATACTACATGACCTAAGAAAGCCACCTCCCTAAGCCAAAATTGCATTTCATCGAATTTGGCGATAACCTCTTTTCCTCAACACTTGTAGGACTTCTCGCAAATGCTTGTCATGCTCCTCCTCCGTCCTCGAGTAAACCAATATGTCGCCGATGAACACCACGATTTAATTGGTCCAAGTATCGTTGAAATACCCTATTCATTAAGTCCATAAATGCCGCCGGTGCATTGGTCAACCCGAATGGCATCACCAAGAACTCGTAATGCCCATACCGAGTTCGGAATGCCGTCTTGTGAACATCAGCCTCCTTCACCCTTAATTGATGATAACGACCTAAGGTCAATCTTTGAGAATACCGACGCATTCTTTCGCTTGGTCAAACAAATCATCGATCCGAGGCAACGGGTACTTGTTTTTGATCGTTAACTTGTTTAATCGACGGTAGTCGATGCACATCCGCATAGAACCGCCCTTCTTCTTGACAAACAACACAGGTGCTCCCACGGAGATATACTTGGTCGAATAAACCTCTATCCAAGAGCTCCCGAATTTGAGCCTTTAGCTCCACCAATTCCTTTGGTGCCATTCGGTATGGTGCTATAGACACAGTGCCGTTCTGGTAGCAAGTCTATACGAATTCGACTTCCCGATCCGGGAGGCGGCACTTAAGCTCTTCCGGGAACACATCAAGAAATTCCCCAACCGTTCGGACCTTTCCAACTACTAACCCCTTAGCTTCCAAAGCACGATTTGAACCAAATACGCCTCACAACCCTTCTTGACCATCTTTTCAGCCTTCAAGGCATACACTACATTAGATAGGTAATTCCTTCTATCCCCTATCATAACCACTTCATCACCTTTAGCCGTCTTAAGAACCATGCGCTTAGCTGCGCAATCCAAATTCGCTTGATACTTAACCACCGGTCCATTCCAAGGATCAAATCGAACTCCCCAAACGGTAGTTCTATCAGATCAGCCACAAATACTACCCCTTGAAGTTCTAGGGTACGCTCTATAAAGTTTGTCTACCACTACAGAGTGACCTAAAGGGCTAACTACGGTCATCTCCCTAGAAGCGGTTTGAGTTTAGGTCCATAGTTCCTACCACACTACTAGCAATGTACGAGTGCGCCGAACCCACATCAATTAATGCAACATAAGGAAGATCAAAATTAGAAAAGTACCGGTTATGACATCCGGTGCGTCACCTTCTTCGCGACACCTCGCCTGCGTAAACTAAGCCAGCCGCCTAGCCTCGTGTTGCCCTGAACCTCGCCTCGAGTTCCACGACCTCGGTTAGGACCGTTGTTTCCTCTCGCCATTACCACGACCCTCCGTGGTCCCATATTTCTATCCCGAGTGCGATTACCGCCTCCGCTGATTCTTAGCTAGTTTCGGGGACAATCTCGACACGATGCTCCAAAGACCCACACTCAAAACATCCTCTATCACCGGTCCAACAACCTCTCCAATGGGTCTTTCCACGTGATGTTACACCGAGTCGGCCTCGATTAGTAGTCGTGGGCCTTGCCACTGATTTGGCCCACTTGGCCTAGCCTTTTCTCGAACACTACCGCTTGATCCGGTGACCCAAATCCTCTCTTCCGATTATTCCTACTATAACTTTGCCTCACGGCCTCCTTGATCCCTTCGGCTACCTTAGCCTTTTCCACTAGAGATGAGAACTCACGAACTCGTCTGCGGGGCAATCAAGAACCTCAAATCATCTCGAGTCCGTCCTCAAAGCGGACACGGCGCTCATGTTCGATGAGACACGATGCCTCTCGCATACCTACTCACCTTAAAAATTCCGCCTCATATTCGACACGGACTTAGTTCCTTGCACTAATCCCGTAAAAGCCTTTCTCTGTGGCGTCGGTGTAGCTGGTGCCCACATACTTCTTTCCGATAGGTGGTTTTGAAATACTCCCAAGTCAAATCATCCGCTCAGAGCCCCATCTCGAACCGTAAGCCACCATCGACACGCTTCATCCTTTAGAAGCGACACCGCCTTTCGCCTTTTCTTCCTCTCGGCCAAAGTCAAGGTCATCCATGATTCTTTGGGTTGACTCTAGCCAAGATTCTCACGCATTGGGTGCCACTCTCGACACACCCGAATACCTCCGCTCCGTTAGATCGAGTCGTCGCTGGGGACAGATTTTGAGCTCCCACATTTCCACTAGCCCGACCACCATCTCCAAGACTCGCAAAGCGACTGCATGATACCGCTCACCACCTGGCCCGATCCTCGCTCCTCAACTCTAAAAGTAGGAGGTGGTGGTGGCAAAGTGGTACCTCATTTTCGTAACCTTGTCCCGACTGACGGGTTCATACACCGTCATCCTACCCCTACCACGCCCACGGCGCCCACGTCCTCTAGAACTCATTCTATCTACGCGCTTTTTAACTGATTAAGAAAAATTTTATGCGTTAGCATTTGTTCCACTTTCTTATTCACGAAGAAATTTTATGGATAGAGTTTTAATCAGAGATTCTTTCGAGCAACCAAGGTTTCAGTTTCCTATCCTAGCTCGCACAAAGAGGTTCATGCATCCATTCCTTAATACTTTCCATACCTATTCGCTCATCGGACATTTCTGCCCATTTCTAACCTAGGGTATTTTCGCTCTTTTCCTACTGTGGGTATTTTCGTAATTTTCCGTAACCAAAATATTTTGCCGATGATTTCCAAAGCTAAGTTGTTGAATATTTGTAAAATAGTTGAATTTTTTTTTGAGCAATACTATTGAACTGATATTTTATGAACCGATGGCATTTTAGTAATTTTACCCCACTAAGGGCATTTCGTAATTTTCCACAATTAAGTTTTTCGAGAAAACGTTGTAAAAATAATGTTTTCGGATTTGAAAAAGTTATTGCACAAGTTTTGAAAACATTAGGTTTGTTGTTTCATTCTTTTTCAAAACATGGCTAATTCCCTTTTGGGTTTTAATCATTGTGTTTAGCCTATGACCGAGCCCTCCTAGTCGAGTGAACCAAAGCTACGCACAGTGCGTAATTCGAGTGAAGAGGAGGTGGGTCACGCGGACCGCTTAAATACCAAGCTCTCACCGAACCTTTCTAGACATGCGCACAGAGGTTACCACACCACCGAGCCCTCTCGAGTTAGGGTGAACTGGAAGCTACGCACTGGTAGGATACCGTGAAGAGGAGGTGAGTCACGAGGACCGCTTAAATACTGTGCTCTTAGGATCCAATCCTAGACATGCGCATGGGGTTACCACACCCTAGCTCATTGACTAAGTCATAGGTTGGTTTAGTTCCTTAAGTCTTATGCTTCGTTTGTGTGTTTGAGTAGCCTAATCCTAGGGTTCAAGCTCCTATAAGTCTATCTACGTTCCATGCTTCCTACCCTTCTACGTAATATAATTCACAAAGAGGTTTAGAGGTACTTACCGGGCGGATCGGTGTCAGGAGACTCGGGCCATCTTTGTTCAAAAACCAAAAATCATTCCATAAGGCCTACTAAAACATTTTTGGGCCTTGGGCCCCCACACAATGAGCTTTGAACTGGGCTCTGATACCAATTTTGTAACAACCCAAACCCGGCCCAAACACTATGGCCGAATCCGAGTGGCTACAGTGGGAAAGATTTTTGGAAAACCTTACTTAGGATTTATTTAAAAGTTAATTCAACCAAGTTATTATAGAATATCGAGTGTGCCCGATGGCACTATGAAAACATTTTCGTGCTAATTTGGGAAAACATGTGACTTTAATTTAATATTGGTAATCATAGTTTAAAACAATTATTCGACATATGAAGAATAATAAAACAAACAAAAAAATATCAGAGGCCTTATTACATCCAAATAAACTAAAAACAGGAAATAAGAGTTATCATAACTAAAATCAAAGTTCATTTAATTTAAATCCACCGCATGGCCACCTCGAGTCCAACCTGGCTCCTCAACCGCCATCTACGAGTCACTGAAAAATGTTAAAGGAGAAGGTGAGTCACCAAGACTCGAGATGTAACCCTTCCCCGCTTTTTTAAAGACATTTCCATACACAACATATAACGCTTAATATGCGAATATTATGTACCCCCAACCTAGCCAACCACGCCATCTGTCTACCCATTGTGGTACCAAACCACGGTGGTGCTAAACCACCGGTGACATATAGTCACGATGTGTTACCAAAACACCGTGTCCGTGAGACACGAATCGATTGATGGGGCCAACCCATCGTGGTGATACCAAATCACCGCGACGATCCCATATCTCAAGTGGGGCCAACCCACGGTGGTGTTAACCACGTGGACGAGTCGCTATGAGGTACCAAACCTCCGGAGGTACCAAACCTCGTGACCGTAGTCCAAGTGTGTTACCAAAACACTGGTGCCCGTCGGCACGATTATTACTGCCCCCTCCACTCATCAATCCCACATCAGTCACATATGTACATGTTTCATGTCATCACATACTTAAATCTCATGTATCAATACATCATGCTTCCCAAAAGCATCGAATAACAAATTCATATTAACAGGTACTTACCTGAATCACCATCTATACCGATATGGTATATTATCCAATGCTACATAAAATCAAGATAGCATTCACAACAATCAGCACATTAACAAGTTATACGTGTGTATGTACACACCTGATATTACGATGGTCTTAATCCCGAAGAAAACCAATCGGCCACACTCTAAGTCCTTGCCCCTATATTCGGCCAACTATCAAAGTTAGTGAAATGGCCATTCGGCCAAACCAAATAATTTAAAAGGGTTTTCTTTTTGACCCCAAATCCTTACCTAATCGCTTGAATTCTAACCCCGGCACCGAATCGCGATTCTAGTTCACCACCACAATTGGTCAGTTAACACTATCAATAACCATGGCCTTTGGCTTTTAAACACTAACATAAGCCTTACCTATACTTACCAAATCGATTGCTAGAAGACTTGAACCAATTGCTTCAAGATCCCGAAACACCTGGATGAATCGGTTTAGAATAGGAGTTAATATCCTAGCCACAAGTGCCGTAAATTAGTTCCTATTTCCTTAAAAAGAAATCGGCAAGAACAGGGGAATCAAAATAAGGCATTCGGCTTTTGCCCTTACCCTCCAAATGAACCGATTGGGGAAAAACTTGAGAAGATTACCTTAATTAAGCTATTCGGCCAAAACCACCCAACCGAGGAGAAGGGATTCGTCTTATAGTGACAAAGAGAAAGTGCAACAGGAGTTTTGGCTAAGTGTTTTTGAGAGGAAGAAGAAAGAAATAGGTGGGGAATTTTGGTATAGAAGATTCGGCCAAGGTCTAGGAGAATGGAGAAAATGACAGAAACAAAGAAGGAAAGGTTGGGGATTTCTACTAAAATGAAAAAAAAAAAGAAAACAAGATAGTAGATTGAGGCTTTTATAGACATTCGGCATCCCCTAGTGGCCTTGCCGTCCACTTCTCCATGAAGTGTTTAAATTTTAAGCAAACACTTACAACCTCTCCTGGCCACTCATTTAAATTAATTCAAATTAATTTGAATTAATTTCCCTTTAATCAAATAATAATCCAACCAATATCCTCTTTATCTTCTATTATCCTTAGAATTAATAATAACAATTTAAACACTCATATTATCCCCTTTATCTAAATAAAAAATTAAGAGTTTAAAGAGAGAAAGTCTCTCCCTCCCTATGCCGTCCATAACAAGGTGCAAAAAAGGGATCTTCGTGACTCGAACACAAGCACTCCCATCCTCAGTGTGGCGTCACATGTAACTCTTAAGTGACCCTCCTATTGCCACTTTTCCAAGTTGATTTTCATGTCAAATTATCCACATTTATTCTTATAACCCCCCTCTTGCTAAGGCTCCCTTACTTTAAAATTAAAAACTGAAATTTTTACCAAACCGAGCCTACTCAAGGCCTTTGATTAAACCATATATTCCCATAAATAATATCACAGCAGTTCCAACATACCAAATAATTATTCAATCACAAATAGCCCCTAATTTAGGATGTTACAAGCTCATTCAAATACATTTCAATTCAATTTAGTCCTAAAACACTTAAATGGACAAATTAGCATTTTACCCCTAATGTTTCACACCTTTACAATATAGTCCTATTTGCACAAAATACCAAATACACAAAATTTGATTTCACAACCTAAGGGCCGAATATTCATGGAGATTATACAAGTCCATTCATTTAATTTATTTTGCATTTTAACCCCTCAAAAATTTATTTTCTCAATTTAGCCCTATTTAGCTAAATTCGTCAAAAATTCAAAAACAAAACATATAAATCTATCACATATATTTTATAATCCATCATTAAATAACATAAACATCCAACTATCAACAATGACTCAACTCAAAATTTTCATCAAATTCAAAAATTAAAGCATGGGTCTTGAACATTTCTAAGCAACGATCTCAAAAACGTAGAAATTATCAAAAACCGAACAAGAACTAACCTTTAATTTTGCTTAATAGTAGCCGAACGTGAGAAAGCTTCAAAAAATTTTCTTTCCTTTATATTTTCGGTGGAAACAATGTATGAATGAATCCCACTATTATGTTTCTTTTAGTTTAATATAATTATAACTTATAAAATAAATATAATATAACATTTTAACTAATAAAATAACATAAAGAACATGTTATAAAGCCATGTTGCCGTCCACTTTAAATAATAATGGACTAATTGTCCTTTAAGGACTTCACTTTACTAAAGCCATCTCAATTTAGCCAATAATCAATTAAGGGGCCACTTTTACTAATTATGCAATTTAGTCCTTTTGTCAAATTAAACACACAGATAGTCAATTTAATTCACAAAAATTTAGCACATGCTAATTCACATATCAACGACACAGAAAATAATATTAAAATATTATTCAGACTCGGACTTGTGGTCCCAAAACCACTGTTCCGATTAGGGTCAAATTCGGATTGTTACAGTTCAAATAGCTAATTAAGTAAAAAGGACTAAAGTGTAATAGATGCAAAAGTTGAGAGTTATTAGTAAATGTGATTAATTGATGTAAAAAGGAAATTTAAAAGACTTATTGGATAATAATACAAATTATTAAGATAGTGGATGTACATGGATTAGTTTAGTTGTAATTTTAATATGCTTAAATGGTAAAATTATAAATAGGAAATTAGAGAAAACTTTGATAAAATAAAAATAGGTGGTCATCTTCTCTAATGTTTCTTCTTCACCAAAAAAACACCATAGGAGGGGGAAACTTAAGCTTTGGTTGTTGAATGCCTTGCATGTAAGTGTTTTATACTTTCATTTCTAATAGATTTTGCATTTCTGGAACCCTTGAAGCTAGACCAAGCTAATTGAGGGACTAACTGGATAAAATATGATAAGATTAGGGACTATTTTGAGATTCTTTATTGTGCTGGAAATGTTGGTTGAATTATTAAATTTTATGGAATGAGAAATTATTACCCTAAGTAATGATTCTTACTAGTGTTAGCTTTCAAGGAGTTAAATGTTATAAATTTTAAATAGCATGGTGTTAAATTATAAATTTCAAGAGTTTAGTGTAACACCCCAAACCCGGGCTAGATGTTATGGCCGAATCTGGCGATGTCACATAACAATGCCTTAGAAAACATAATTACGATAAAACCATTTTTTGATATCTTAGGCTACCATCAAAAACGTGTCGTCTGTTCATTCATTATCCATTTTCAAAACATTATATGTTCCCGAAGCTTTTAAAATAATTTGCGAATTCGTAAGTATTTTGATAAAACATTTGTTTATTTTGAAAATTTGAGTTTTCCTACTTTTAACCGTAATACCATAAATGTCACAAATCCCAAATTTAAAACAAAATACGTAAAGGCCATATTACATAAAACTTCCCAGATATAACCAAAACCACAAATAAAAGTAAAAGCCAAAAAGGTCTAGAACCGTGGTCACCGCCGAGTCCTCTGCCGCACCGACCCGTCTACTGCTGGGGATTACATGAACAGATTAAACAGAAAAGGGTGAGTTTTCGCAAACTCAGTGTGTAATCCCCACAGAAAACATGCACACAGTATCATATCAGAAAACAGTCATGCATTTACAGTTCGGGTCTGAGCCCATTACAGAAACGGTGTGGACCTTAGCCCACTCAGATACAGAATCAAATATATATTCTAGGGCCTTAGCCCATTTCAGACATAATATGCAGATCAGAGCAGAAAAGCAAAGTCCTACCCACCAGCCTCTACACACCAACTCCGTCCAACCCTACACACCATGTGGGGATAAAATCAACCCACTCATCCCTACACACCATGCTGTACCGAATGCGACACATAATAAGAAATTTGCAGCTGAGCTGCCAGATATCAGGCTTCAGAGCCTTTCAGACACTTCCTCCAGTAAATCAACAACCCACCCCGATGCAATGCAACATACATAAAATGTCATGCTATAATGTAGATAACAGTCCATACATTCAAATTAGTATACGTACTAAGTGTAACATGTTCCGTACAGATTTCACATAATCAAATCACATAACTACGGGTCTAAGTACTGCTTACCGACCCTTCATTAGGTTCACAGTCGACTTGGGTGACCCGTGCAACCTTTTAGAACATTTCATAAAAATGGGCTCACACGCCCATGCGGCCTGCCCGTGTAGGCCCACACAGCCCAAATTGGCCTTCCCATGTGGATCACACGGCCTGGCCCAGAATTCCACACGCCCGTGTGGCCCACACGGCCCAATTGGTCGAGCCCGTGTGTCGCATACGGCCTTGCCCGACCGTCAGACGACCGTGTCACTCGTTCACGGCTTGGCTCATCAATCACACAGCCGTGTGGTGACTTAGAGTCTTGCACACGGCCTACCACACGGGCGACCACACGCCCGTGTGGCATCGACAGAGAGGTTTTCAGCTTTCGCTGAAACCTCGTTTTCTATGTTTTTAGGTACACACCTGGTTCGTTTTCGCTCTTTACGTAATCCCACTATCACCAGCACCTGTAATTGAACAACGCTTCACTCAAATAATCTTTTAAACGATCGAATCGAACTAACCCAAAACGGAATGCTCATTCAACGAGTGACCAAACTTACCTTTGAGCAAGAAGTAGTGTTTTTGTAACACGAGAACCTGATTAAAGCCTTCGAGCAGTACCTAAACGTGAGTAAATAATTCCTCCGTTAATCGCTTAATAAAAAATAACACTAAAACTAAAGAAAAACCACTTACCGGTCGCACATCCCAACTATAGGTAACAGACACAGTTGACAGAAAGAAGAACCGGAATAAGAGTGGGAAAATAGTAGAATTTCGGTAACCAAAAGAGATAATGGAAATGGAAAACGGCAACAAAAAGGGAAAAATGAGAAAGGGTTAGCCAAAATTTTCAAACAGAGGAAGCAGTACTGAACAGAAACTGTTAACCCCCAATCTTTTCCCCTTAATTCTCTCCGCTACTCAGAATCCCGTTATAACACAAACTCTACCCAATTTTAGGACAAAAAAAACTACCATTTGCCATCATCAAGAGTCGAACACAAGACCTCCAACTCACCCACACTTCACTTAACCACCAGTCCAACAAGCCCATTCTAATAGCCTACTACACACAAAAAAATTAAGCCTACTGGACAAGAGTAAGGCTTTGTTCACTAAGAAACATTAAATTTTACCCAGACAAGGCTTGAACCCAAGACTTCTCAGACACTCCCAGAACACTTAACCACTAAAGTAGATAGATATTGTGTCACAAATTTACAAAAGCCGGAATTGAAAAAAATCGGGGCGTTACATTTAGGGACTGTAAGAGAATCATATGTACATTCGATTAGCTAGGGAAATTAGATAAGGATGTGACTAATTTTTGTAAATGCCAATTTTGTAAATGCCAATTGTTGAAGGTTAAATGTATAAATATGATGAAGAGATAAATTGCTTAAGTTAAACTATTATGGTTTTTAGTTAATTACTTGAATTAAATTGTCGTATTTAGATAAAGAAATGAGTAAAGCGGTCGTTAATCGAGGGAAGACGAAATTTTTCGAATAATCAACTTCAATTATCAGAAATTAACGTAATTTCAGTAAGTTCATAGTCCTTGAACTCAAACTTTATTTAATTATTTATTTATTCATTTTAATTAATTTGTTTATTACTTTGATATCTAATTGCAATTGTATATAATTTATAAGTAGTTAAACGAAGAATAATGGAATTATGCAAATATGTATGTATTTTTTGATTTTACTGACTAGTGCTGGGCACACATTGATATTGTCAGTTTACCCGACTAGCACTGGGCGCAAAACCATTGTCGGTTTATCCGACTAGTGTAGGACACACTACAGTCGGTTTATCTGACTAGCGCTGGGCGCAAACTTTGTTACAGTTTATCCGTCAGGCACTGGGTGCCAATAACAGGTTGATTCCATATTGATGATGTATAACCGATCTATTGAAGAAGGTTGGTAAATAAAGGATATCTTGGAATTTTCATGATGAACTTTATGTAAACTATATGGTAACAACCATTAAATGTTATGGATTTTGAAATTATGGATTATTAAGTGTATGTGTAGTTCTTTGAGTTAATGAAATTTATTCATTATTTGATCATTCCTTTATATGCAGGTTAAGTACCTATTTTTAATTGTCTACTCAGCATCCAGTGATAATCCCAAACTCAATGTTGGTGATGTTTTCTTTTATATTTTGGCATGTACCTAGGATGTTAATGTTATGAGAAATGGTCATTTTGGTGTATAGTATCTAAATGAAGGATTACATGTATTGGATGTTGTCATGTAAAATTTTGAGTTATATGTTTTTCTAATGCAAATGCTTTTTTACAGATGTGGATGAATATATGTTTGTCTTATGAGTTTAACTCTTTTGGGATGTGTATTTTATAAGTTAAGTAGTTTGGATTGATGTATGGTTTAATATGCTAAATAGAATGGATGGTTATTGATATATAGCTGTATATATTTGAGTTTTAATGGATAATATTGCATATTTTTAGATGTATGAAATGTGGTGTCAATGAGGGCACATTGGTTAGGCACTTAGGTTGTTTTTATTTGATACATATTGACTTGTCTAAAGGTGTTTTAAGAGGTATTTATTGGGTGGTTATGGTCTTGAATTGGTATGCAACATTGGTGTAAATTTTGCTTTGCTTTTTAAGTTAATTTTGGTACACACGGCCTATCACACGGGCTGCCACACGGCTGTGTGTGTTATTTGGTTTAGGTGTAGGTTTCACACGGTCCGAGACACAGCCGTGTGAACCAACTTAGAATATACACACGGTTGAGCACATGGTCTGCGACATGGCTATGTGACCCTATTTCGAATAACCACACGGGCGGACACACGGGCTGGGACATGGTCATGTGTCAAAAATTTGATTGTCCACACAGTTCGGGCTATGTCACACGGCCTAGCAACACGGCCGTGTGACCCCTATTTTTATAATTTTCAATTTTATGCTAAACTTTTTGTTTTGTTTCAAATTGGTCCTTAATTATTCCCAAACTATTTTTGGGGCCCCATAACCACGATTTAAGGCCCATAAGTACATGTTTGCTATAAATCAAATGTGTTTAGATAATTTATATATATATTTGAATATTTGTTTCTATGAACTGTTAAATGTTTGAAAATTTCATTGTAATACTCCGTAACCCCAATTCGGCAACAGAGACAGGTTAGGGTTGTTCTAAAAAGATAGTGGACTGCTTGTGATGTTGTAACTCAGAGCTTGGATGTCGTAACATAGCAAGAAGAATACCCAAGGAGCAGCCCTGAGACATGCCAAAGATGCATACTGCAGTCAGTGTCATGACACAGACTAGAGGGTGTTGTGACACCGACACGACATGGCCACTTAATGGACCAGGGGTGTTTTCATCTACATAATGAAATTTAACAAAGATTAGTCAGCTGTTTTAGGTCAAGGATGAGCTGCTAACCCTAGGCTTATAAATATGATTGCTTAGAATAGTTTAGAGACGATTTTTCCCTTAGTTTAATTTTACATTCATTTTTAGTTTAGCTTTCTTTGTAGTTTTTAGATCCATCAGACTTATCACGGATTACTATTCGCATAGCAATATTTAGATCTATATCAGGATCTTTCTCAACTTTACTTTTGATTTTGCAAATGTCTCTTTTCCAATTCAATTCTATTGAATACGTTAGAGCCATGAGGAACTAATCTGGTAGGGAGATTAATGAGTGGATGTGGGAGTAATTAACGTCTATGTAGGTTTTCTTAGCGGATCAGTTGGTTGAGAAAGGAAGAATCTAAAGCCCTAGGATTGACGACCCTAGGAAATCATGAAGGTAGGAATGAACCTGAAATCAGTATTGCTAGTCATGAAAACCTTACCCTGACCTAGTTTGACCTGTGGCATCAAGAGATAAGTAGTGCTTACATACTCATTAGGTTAGGGGAAGACCGAGAGGCCCTATAACAGCCTAATTTTGGTGAAATCAGAATAGTGGTTTTGGGACCACAAATCCGAGCCAAAAATAAATTTTTATTTTATTTTATTGTCCGTATTATGATAGATATGACATGCAAAAATTTTTAAAAGAAAATTTTATCGGTTTAGTGCTTAATTACGAGAAGGACTAAATCGCATAAAATGGGAAAGTTGAATTCTAGTAGCTATAAGGATCAAATAGCTATGGAATTCAAAACTAGAGGTCCTTATATGGTAATTAGACCGTTAATAAAAAGTATGTAGATATTTTTGGATGATTCATCCCTGGAAAATCAGAAAAAGGCTAGGGACTAAATTGAAAAGTGAAAATATTAATAAATTAAAAAGATGAAATGAAAATAAAAATCATATTTTCACATCTTCTTCCCCAAAATAAACATGGAAACCCTAGGAGAGAGAGAAGAAACTTTCATGGCCAAATTGGATCCGGATAGACCAAATTCGGAGTTGGAACAACGAAAATGTTGGATTAGTGGATTTATGTACACAAATATTTGTCGAGGTAAGTTCGTGTAACTAAATTATGTTTATTTATATGTTTTATTTGATTGTGATAATGTAAATTGTATAAATTTCATAATAAAATGAAAGAATTACATATCCGATCAAGCCCGATAAATAAAAATGTTCAAATTAAATGATAATGCCAGATAAATGAAAAATGGTAAACGATGAAAATGTTACCTTTATGCTTGGAATGGATGAGGAATGTGATCATTTGAATTATATGGATGTTATAGATGTATGAATATTCACATACTGGAAAATGCTTGAAAATTTTAAATCCCAGTTGAATAAATGAAAAACCGATGGATACATGATTTCCCAAAATGAATGAGGTCCTGTATTTGTTGCGGAAGAGATTTAGCTCGGACGAGTAATCCTATTAACCTTATTATAAAAAAGATTTAGCCCGGACAGGTAATCCTGATAAAAGTCCTCCCGAGCATATGTTATGGATTGGATTTAGCCCGGATGGGTAATCCAGATCGAGCTCCTTAGAGCATATGTCGTAAAAAGGGATTTAGCCTGGACTGGTAATCCTGTTGAATACATGTGTGGCTCGAGAGTGTACTCTCTGAAATACTACCTTATGGGTACCATTGAATACGAATTGACGGATCTTGATTTGTACGCTTCGAGTGTACTACCTGTGTATCCATCGATATTTCGAATAAATTCAACTGGTAAAGTTCTGACAAGAGCAAAGATGAATTGAAAAAAAATTTACATGGAATAATACATATGATATGAAAATATGACATGAAAGAATATTACATGAAATGCAAGAAAATGATGATACATGACAAGTGATATAAGAAAACATGAGATGATGATACTTGTACATGAAATTCATTTGATGAATATGTCATCCTTGATTATAGACTTGCATACTTTGAGTGTACTATTACTCGTGTGACATTGATATTTCAAGCAATATGAATAAAGTTCTGATATGAAATAATCTGAACTTGAGATGAACTATTATGAAATTATATTTGTAATACAAAGAGATGATTTATGCATGTTAAATGGACAAATGTTATGGAATGCAAATGTGCATGGAAACTTGATTGTTGTTGAGCCCAAACATGTTTTGAGGTTATTATGGAATATATGACTAACAAGGGCAATGAGGATATGTGTAGGGCTTGAAGTCAAATTGAATGAATGTGCCTTACATAGTTACCTCAAAATAGAATGAATGGTAAGTTAAGTACCATGTTATACGAACTTACTAAGCATACAATGCTTACTTCGTTTTATTTTCCCTTGTTTTAGAGTAAATCAGAAGCTCGTTGGATTGGAAGCTTGGCAGGGATCACTCATACTATCCATCGGCCCATGTCGATATAGTATGGTAATTCAATTATGGTTATAATGGCATGTATATGTTATATTGGCCACATTGGCATGTGAATGTAAATGATGCTTGTTATCTAGCCATTGGAATGGCTAGTAATGGTTTGATTTGATATATTTGTAATGTCATACTATGGTAGCTACACATGTGTAAGTAGTTGATAAAATTATGCCTATCATATGAACTAAATCAAGGCAAGATTATAAACACGTATGCATGTAGTGGTATGCCTTGTAAATGATGAAATTTGCTTAAGATGGATGCTTGAAACGGTTGGATTATATTGGTATGTTTTAGTGCAGGAACATGGTAAATTTGGGTGACAAATGAGGCTAGGAAATGGCTTTATTTTGTCTACACGGGTGGACACACGGGGGTGTGTCTAGACCGTGTGTGACACAGGGCCTACCATATGGGCGTGTAGCCAGGCCGTGTGTCCCCTGCACCTTAAATTTTGAGAAACTGAATGCTTAGGATTGAGCACACAGGCAGAGACACAGGCGTGTGTCTCAGTCGTGTGGGAGACACGGCCTTGAACACGGGTGTGTGTCTTGGCCGTGTGAAACCTGCACCTAATTCGAAAGGAATTAATTAACCACACGGCCTAGCACACGGGCGTGTGGCATGGTCGTGTGGCACAAGTAAGAGAGCTACCTAGTTTTGAACATGGCCTGCAGCACGGGCGTGTCCCAGGGTCACACGGGGGTGTCCCTTGGACCACACAGGCGTGTGAGCCCTGCACCTTGGAAAGTTTTTGAAATATCACAAAAAATTCTTAGAGTTTCTGATTAAGTCTTGAATCGATTCTAATGCTTGTATTGGGCCTCGAGGGTCCGTTTAAGGGACATTATGAATAACCTCGGTGAATGAATAGTATCTTACCTGAATTAATTGATAAATGTTCTGAATGTTTTGGTAACACTCTGAAACCCTATTTCAGTGACGGATACGGGTTAGGGGTGTTACATTTAGTGGTATCAGAGCTACGGTTTAGTCAGTTCTCGGACTGAATGTAGCATATGTGGAGTCTAGAAATACATGTCATTATATAACCTGTGATAGTGTGATATCTCCCAACTCTGATGAAAATTATTTTACAAATATACAGAGATGCTTTCCAACCAAGCTAATTCCGATGACTCCGAAAGAGATACTCAAGTATCTGAGTAAAATGTTACTGATGATGAATTAGAATCCGAGAAGGTACGGATAAATGTTTTATGGTACATGAGAATGATAAATGTTGTGTTATATGAGTATATATACGAAAGTTAAATTTTGAGGCTTATGATCTCCACCCCCTCACCCGTATAGTTTTATACAATGAAATTCACAAGATTCATATGGATTAAGCTCATGAATATGGAACTAAAGAGTTCAAAGGCTGAATGACTAATGATGTAGTCACAATGAGAACGGGTTATAAGTAAAGACAGTATTAAAGAGATATCAGATTTTTTCTGAGGATTATTCTGAATATGTGATGTCATTGTTAAGGAAGAAGTTGTTCGTGAGTAAACGACTTATCTAGATATGATATTTACAGAACATATTAGCCGAAAATTCTTCCGAATTGACTCTTTCAGTGAACTGAATAATGTAAGATTATTGATGACTTTATGGGTCAATGGAATAGTGATAAAGCTGCAAAGATATTTGAATACAGTTGTGATAATTGGGTATATTATAGTAACATCTCCTGGGTACTCTATAAGTCCTATTATTCTCAGAAGCATATGAAGTTGTGCATGTACAGATGCAATATTTATCGTATTGAAAGGCTAGTAAATCATGATAGATGAAATTACTGTAAGTCTGGTTAATTCATGAGTGGTATTGCTCTATCATACTTGGGACTTCTAATTCATCATGATTGATATAAGATTTAATGATAAGGTTCATATGATGTTATTTACTACTTCTACTGATTGAAGCCCTGAATTGTGAATATGCAAATTATATTGTCTTTATCACAATTGTTTCTACTGAGTATTTGTGATATTGCTCTTCTAAATTTTCTCCGAGATGTCATCAATCTCTTTATTATTCAAGCATGGTTTATTTGTGAAAGATATTGTAACACCCCTGACCCATATTCGTCGCCGAAACAGGGTTACGGAGTATTACCAAAATTTTCGGAACAATTTCGGTTAACTTACGTCATTTACTAGATACCCAATTCATTTTTATGCATGTTGTAACAAACATGTTAACCAAATTCCATCATCAATATACTAACATGAATTCTATAAATTAATCATTTTAAACATATACCATAATATGATCTTTTATACGTAAACATCGAAACATGTTTATCAGTAGTCATTCCAATGGCTAGTTATAACCAAACTTTTACATGCCATTGTTGACCAAATTAACCTATACATGCCATTATAACCATAATTAATTTACCATATATATATACCGAAATAGGCCGATGAATAGTGTGAGTGATCTCTTCCAAGCTTCCAATCCAACGAACTTCCAATTTATATTCATTCATTTTCAATATAAACATGCATGGCACATTTAATTCTTTTGATCACAAGCCCTAACACATATCCTTACCATATCTTGTATCCCTATAATGTTTTCAAAACATATCTCTATATTTCAAGTACATTTTCATATTAATTCATCCCAAATTCAATCTATTTCATGTCAGAACTTTACTCATTAATCAATTGAGATAACAATAACTATACGGATAGTACACTCAAGGTGTACAAATCTATTCTCATAGATGAACGTATTCATCAAACCATTTCATGTTCATATATAAACATTTCATACTTTCATATTTCATGTAACATTATTTTCATATATTTCAGGCAGATACATGTAAAAATAATTTCTTTTCATGTCATATTTCCATATCTCATATTTCATTCCATGGCAACTTATCTTTAGTTCATATTTAACCCTGTCAGAACTTTTCCCGTTGAATTTATTTGAAATATCGATGGATACTCATATAGTACACTTAAAGTGTACAAGTCTGTAATCCGTCAATTTGTATCCAGTGGTACCCCTTTAGGGCACATAATTGGAAAGCACACTCTCGAGCCACATATCGGGATGCTCATCCAGGCTAAATCTCAGGAAGTTCACAAAGAACTTTTAATCAGGAAACTCATAATTGCTTACAAAGGGCCATGTAACAAGAGCACTGGATAGCCATGTCTCAGAGAGTTCAAGCGAGCCATGTCCGGACGCTCACAAAGAGTTGCATTTGTGTCTGCAACATATGCAGGACCACAACCGATCGAATCATGTAACAGGATGCTCACAAAGAGCTATTGTAGTGTGCAACACATGCAAATTCACTACCAATCAGGATGCTCGCAAGAACTATGTAGCAGGATTACCTGTCAAGGCTATATCCTGTCTACAACATATAATCATTGAGATCAGGATTACCAGTCCAGGCTAAATCCCATATCCAACATATAATCAGGATTACCAGTCCAGGCTAAATCCCGATTTCAACATAAGATTAGAATTACCAGTCCAGGCTAAATTCTGTCTTTAACATATGCTCGAGAAGGCTTATATCAGAATTACCCATCCGGGCTAAATCCTTTCTGTAATGAGGTCAAGGATTATTCGAGCTAAATCCCATTAGCAACACATACAGTACCTTATTCCATATGGGAAATCACCTTTATCAATCGATTGTAACACCCCAAACCCGACCTAGACGTTATGGCCGAATCTGGCGATGTCACATGATAGTGCTTTTGAAACCGTAGCCACGCTCAAACCATTTCTCCTTTTAAAGTGTTTTTCATTATTTTATGTTAATTCCAATTAGTATCATTCGTTTCAAAAACGCTGTCTGTTTTCCAAAACATTTATACTTCGCGGAAGCTTTTAAAAATAGTTTGCGTAATCGTGGTGTTTTGGTAAAACATTTGTTTCTTTTGAAAACCCGTTCTTTCCTACTTCTAGCAATAAAAACCATAAAAAATTACAAATCCAAATTTAAACAAAAATCCGTAACGGCCATAATTACATATAACTTTTCCCAGATATAATCAAAACCATAAATAAGTATAAAAACCGTGAATTTATCGTGAAGCAGAAGAACTGGTCACCGTCGAGTCCTTCACTGCACCGATCTGTCTAATGCTGGGGATTACCTGAACAGATCAAACAGGAAAAGGATGAGTTTTCGCAAACTCAGTGTGTGATCCCCACAGAAAACATGTACACAGCATAATATCAGAAAACAGTCTTATCTTACAATTCGGGTCTGAGCCCATTACAGAATCAGTGTGGACCTTAGCCCACTCAAATACAGAATAAGATACAATTTAGGGCCTCAGTTCATCAGATATAACATGCAGAATAGAATAGACTATCAGAATCCTACCCACCAGCCTCTACATACCATCTCCGACCAACCCTACAGACCATGTGGGGATAAAATCAACCCACCCATCCCTACACACCATGTTGTACCGAAATGTGGCACATAATCAGATATTTACAGCTGAGCTGCCAAATAACAGGCTTAATAGCCTTTCAGATACTTCCTCCAATATCGTCAACCCACCCTAATGTAATGCAGCATACAATCGATGACATGCTACAAAGCAATTAACAGATCATACATTCAAGTCGGTATACATTCTAAGTGTAACATGCTTAATACATATAACACATAATCGGATCACGTGATTAGAGGTCTAGGTAATGCTTACCAACCCTACAGTAGGTCCACAATCGACTTGGGCAACCCGTGCAACCTTACATATCAGTTCATAAAAATGGGCTCGCACGCCCATTTGGCCTGCCCGTGTGGGCCACACGGCCCAAATTGGCCTTGGTCATGTGGATCACAGGCCTGGCCGAGAATTTCACACGCCCGTGTGGTTCACCCATGTGAGCCCACACGCCCGTGTGGCCCACACGGCCCAATAGGTCGAGCCCGTGTGTCGTACGCGGCCTTGCCCGACCATCACACAGCCGCGTCACTTGCGCACGGCCTGGCTCGTCGATCACACGGACACGGCCTACCACACGACCGTGTGGCGTCGACAAAATCATTTTTCGACTTTCGCCAATTCTCGTTTTCTATGTTTCCGGGTACACACCTGTATTGTTTCCACTGTTTTTGTAACCCTAAGATCGCCAACACCTATAATCAGAATACTTCATCTCTTAGTAACCAAAAAAAATCTAAATCGATTAATCCCCAAATCGTAAAGTCGAATTACTGGTACCGAATGAACACGACTCTGAAATAGATCGACAGAAAGCGATTTCCAGCCACACAGCCTCCTCCTAAATAGCAACAGCACACCTCTTAATCACTCAACCAGAGAATAAACGAGTTTAGAAAAATGGAACTTACCACCTACCGCATAACGCAATTAGCCTTGCAGGAAAAGCGAAAAAGGTGTATTGGGAAACAAAGGAGAAGGGAGAAGAGGAAAACAAAAGGGGAATTTCGGCGGCAAGGGGAAAGAAAATGGCTGAGAGAGAAGAGCAGGGAAGAGGGGAAAATGTTAGGAAGAAAACGAAATTGAGAGGGAGAGGGAGATAGCCAAATTTTGCCAATCCAAACCAACTGATCAGATTTCGATAACTCCCCCATCCACTCTCCTTACGTTTCTCCCTCAACCACTCCACTATCAGCATTTCACTCCCTCTCAAACTCCTACACGCCACTGGCAGCAAAAATCAATTCCCTTGAATGTACAGGGATTCGAACACAAGACCTCCTTCACACCAACGCTCCACTTAACCACCAGACCAGCAGGCCCATTCTGATATAATTCTACTAACATATAATTAGAATCTTACTGAACAAGAGCAAGACTTTATTCACAAAAAGAACAAAAAATTTTCCCAAGTCAAGGCTTGAATCCAAGACTTCTCAAACACTCCCAGAACACTTAACCATTGAAGCAGATACATATTTGTGTCAATTAATTTCAGAAACACATACAGATACTTTTGTGCTCTAAAATCACATAAGCCAGAATTAAAGAAATTTGGGGCGTTACAACTCTACCCCCTAAAAGAAAATTCTGTCCTCAAAATTTTACCTGATTAGAAAAGGTGAGGATACTTCTGACGCATCGAATCCTCCGACTCCCAAGTGGCCTTCTCAGTGCTATGATTCCGCCACAACACTTTCACTAAGGGGATAGACTTCCTTCGCAGAATTTTAATGTCGCGATCTAGAATCTGGACCGGCTCCTCCTCAAACGTCAGATCTGGTTTAACCTCAATGTCCTCCACCGGAACAATATGCGTGGGATCAGAGCGGTAGCGTCTCAACATCGAAACTTGAAAAACATCATGAATGCGATCCAACTCTTCCAACTGATATGCGACTGGCCCCACTTGCTTCAGAATACGGTACGACCCAATAAACCTAGGGCTTAGCTTACCCTTGCGACCGAACCTCAGAACCTTCTTCCATGGCGAGACCTTGAGAAAAACTAAGTCCCCCACAGAATACTCGATATCCTTTCTCCTCAGATCAGCATAGGACTTCTACCTATCAGATGCCACTTTTAGTCATTCTCGAATCACTCGAACCTTATCTTTAGTTTCAGAAACTAGTTCAGGACCCAGTACACGTCGCTCACCCAACTCAGTCCAGTACAAGGGAGTGCGACACTTACGACCGTACAAGGCCTCGTAAGGCGCCATCTGGATGCTAGACTTGTAGCTGTTATTGTAGGCAAACTCCGCCAAAGGCAAGTACTCCTCCCAACTGCCTCGGAAATCAATCACGCAGCTCCTCAACATGTACTCCAGTATCTGAATCACCCTCTCCGACTAACCATCTATCTGAGGATGGAATGCAGTACTGAAGTCTAGTCTTGAACCCAGAGCCTCATGAAGCTTCTTTCAAAACCGAGACATGAAGCGAGGATCCTTATCGGAAATGATCGAGACAGGAACCCCATGCAGTCTCTCTATTTCAGATATATATAGTTTAGCCAATTTTTGGAGAGAAAAGTCCGTCCTGATCGGAATGAAGTGAGCAGACTTGGTCAATCGATCCACTATGACCCAGACAGAATCCTTCTTAGTGGGCATTAAAGGCAACCCACTAATGAAGTCCATCGTTACTTGTTCCCATTTCCACATCAGTATCTTTACCGGCTGTAGCAACCCCGAAGGCAACTGATGCTCAGCCTTAACTCGCCGACAAGTCGACAAATGAGCAACGGTCACCCACCTCACTTCAACCTTGGCCACCAGTATAACTCTCGGAGATCTCGGTACATCTTGTTCCCATCGGGATGCATAGCATAGGGACTACTATGTGCCTCCCTCAGAATCGACTGTCGCAACTCCTCATCACTCGGTACACAAATCCGACCGCGGAAACAAAGTACCCCATCACTGTTAATCCCAAAATCGTGAGCATCACCAAATTTCAAAACCCGATGTAAACGCAACTCAAGAGACTTATCCCCCATCTGTTTTCCTCTAATCTGATCAATCCATGTAGGCTTAACCTGAAGTTCCGCTAACATACTCCCATCGTCGAATAAACTGAGTCGAGCAAACATTGCTCTCAGATCGGCCATAGCCCTACGGCTCAAAGCATCCACCACCACATTGGCCTTACCAGGATGGTACTCGATGGTGCAGTCATAATCCTTAAGCAGTTCAACCCATCTACGCTGCCTAAGGTTTAACTTCTTCTGAGTGAGTAGATATTTGAGGCTTTTATGATCGGTGTAGATAGTGCACTTCTCACCGTACAGGTATTGCCTCCAAATCTTTAAAGCAAAGACTACAGCAGCCAGTTCCAAATCATGGGTAGGATAGTTCACCTCATGCGTCTTAAGCTGACGTGACGCATAAGCTACAACCTTACTATCCTGCATCAGTACGCAACCCAAACCACATGCGACGCATCATTGTATACGAAGAAATCCTTCTTAGATTCAGGCTGTATTAGAACCGGAGCCTGAGTTAAAACAGATTTGAGCTTCTCAAAGCTCTCTTATTACTCATTAGTCCAAACAAAGGGAACTCCCTTGCACAGAAGCTTGATTAACAGTGCTGCGATCAAGGAGAACCTTTCTACGAAGCGTCGATAATAGCCCGCCAGCCCCAGAAAGCTGCAGATTTTGGATACATTCTTTGGCTATTTCCAATCCAACATAGCCTCAATCTTACGAGGATCAACACGAATCCCCTCTGCAGAAACCACATGCCTCAAAAAGGTTACTTCCCAGAGCCAGAACTCACACTTACTGAATTTTGCGTACAACTATTTCTCACGAAGAGTCTGTAATACCACTCTAAGATGCTCATCGTGCTCGCCCTCAGTCTTAGAATACACTAGGATATCATCGATGAATACCACCACGAAGTGGTCCAGATAAGGCTGGAACACACGGTTCATTAAATCCATAAATGCCGCTGGTGCATTGGTCAACCCAAAAGGCATAACCAGGAACTCGTAATGTCCATAACGAGTCCTAAATGCTGTCTTATGCACATCGGCCTTCTTAACCCTCACTTGATGATATCCTGAATGTAGATCAATCTTGGAGAACACAGAAGGCCATCTGAACTGGTCGAATAGATCATCTATCCTCGGAAGTTGTTCTTGATTTTAGCTTGTTCAGCTGCCGGTAGTCAATACACATCCTCATTGTCCCATCTTTCTTCTTCACAAACAACACCGGTGCTCCCCACGGAGACACACTGGGACGAATGAATCCACGATCTAACAGTTCCTGAATTTGAGCCTTAAGCTCCGTCAGCTCTTTCGGTGCCATTCGGTAGGGTGCGATAGACACCGGAGCTGTACCCGAAAGAAGCTCAATCCCAAATTCCACTTCATGATTTGGAGGCAAACCCAGTAATTCCCTAGGAAAAACGTCTAAAAAGTCCCTCACGGTTTTGATGTCCTTAACCGAAGAGTCCTTAGAGTCAGAAATAGCGATGTAGGCCAAGAATGCCTCACACCCTTTCCTCACTAACTTTTCCGCTACCAAAGCTGAAATTACATTAGTCAAATAGTCTCGTCGCTCCCCAATCACAACTACCTCGCTGTCCCCATCGATCCTTAAAACAACCCTTTTTTTCGCACAGTCTAAACTTACCCTGTGTTTAACCAGCTAATCCATTCCCAGAATCAAATCAAACTCTCCAAATGAAAGCTCAATCAGATCAGCCAGAAATACTGTCCCTTGAACCTTTAACGGGACGTCTCTAAACAATTTACTCACTCAGATAGACTGCCCCAATGGACTTACAACAGTTACCTCACTAGAAGTACTCTCAACCGGAATCCCCAAGGTTTCAGACACAATACTGGCTACGTAAGAGTCTGTAGAGCCAATGTCTATCAATGCCAAATAAGGTACATTACAGATTAAAAATGTACCCGTGATGACATCCGGAGCATCTCGTTCCTCCCAGTGACGGGTAGCATAAACCAGTGCGGGCTGCCTCACCTCAGTCGGTCCAACACCTCTGCCCGGTGCTCTCTATCCTTGGCCCATACCGTTACCACCCCTGGCCTGACCTCGGCCTCTAGGTGGTTACTGAACTACTCTCGGTGGTAACGCAGTACCAGTACCCGTAGCTTGCATCTGATCGGTTCTCAGTGGATAATCTCTGACACGATGCTCAGAAGAGCCACGTCGTAAACAAGCCTCAGTAGTCCTCCAACATTCGCTTGGATGGCGTCTACCACAGTGCCCACAAAGCGCCACCCTAATAGGTGCAATAGGAGGCCCAACTCTCACTGGCTCATCAGATCCGGCCTTTTTCTTAGGCCTCATCACAGAACTCGAGGGCTCAAAACCCCTCTTATTTTTTCCTCTCTCTCGGTTTTGACGCTCAGCGTGCTTAACCTCATCGGAGATCTTCACCTTCTTAACCAAAACAGAAAAATCCTGCTCCTTCTGCGGAGCTATCAGAACTCGTAAACTATCCCTGAGTCTATCTTTAAAACAAATGCATCGCTCATACTCGGTCGCCACCATGCCTAGCGCATAATGGCTCAATCTCAGGAACTCAGCCTCAGACTCGGCCACTGAATGGTCCCCCTATGTGAGATGGAGAAACTCACGCCTCCTAGTATCGATGTAGCTACTCCCACATACTTATTTTGGAACACAGTCTTAAAGTAATCCCAAGTCAGTAGGTCGAGTTGAGTGCCCTCCTTAACCGTCAACCACCACTGGTAGGCTTCATCGCCAAGCAGAGAAATAGCCCCCTTAAGCTTCTCCTTAGCGGTAAAATCTAGGTCGTCCATAATTCTTTCCGTGGCCTCCATCCAATATTCGGCCACATTAGGGGCGACTCCAGTGACACCCCTGAATAATTCAGCCCCATTGGACCGGAGTCGTTCCGTAATCGACCCTCGGCCCCCAGATCCAGTGTTGGGCCTAGCGACCCTATCCAATATCCTCAGCATGTCCTTGGACAGTGCGTCGTCCCCAGCCATGCGACCTCGAGACCCAGTCTCTGTCGTAGGTGATACCGGTGTCTCACTAGTATCCAGATTAGGCAGATTTCTAGATAATGAGGACCCAGCTCGAGCCCCTCTACGGCCTCTACCACGGCCTCTTGTACCCCGTCCGCGAGTACCCCGTGTGCTCATCATAAATTCAAAGTTTATCTGTATTAATAGTTTTATGCATTAGTTTACACTTCTGATATTCCTTAACAGATATTTTATGCAGACAGTATCAAAAGTTCAAAATTTGTTATCGCGAATCGCAGTCTCACTACGATTTTTAGTTTCGCTACAGTTTTCAGTTTACACTACCTAGAGTGTTTTCAGTACAGTATACTACCTATGGCTGTTCCAAACATGCTAATAGTATTTTCAGAAAAATCTAAATAGAGTTTCAGAACACTTACAGGATCGGCGTCGGAGACTCGATGTACCACATACTCAGTCTAAAAACATTTCAAATCACTTAAAAATCATTTCTTAAAACAAATCTTTATAAACCAAATCCATAGCCGAGTTTTGTAACATGGCTCTAATACCACTAAATGTAACACCCTAAACTCGGCCTAGACGTTATGGCCGAATCTGGCGATATCACATGATAGTGCTTTTGAAACCGTAGCCACGCTCAAACCATTTCTCATTTTTAAGTGTTTTTCATTATTTATGTTAATTCCAATTAGTATCATTCGTTTCCAAAACGCTGTCCTTTTTTAAAACATTTATACTTCGCAGAAGCTTTTAAAAACAGTTTGCGTAATCGTTGTGTTTTGGTAAAACATTTGTTTCTTTTGAAAACCCGCGCTTTCCTACTTCTAGCAATAAAAACCATAAAACATTGCAAATCCTAATTTAAACAAAAATCCGTAATGGCCATAATTACATAAAACTTTTCCCAGATATAATCAAAACCATAAATAAGTATAAAAACCCTGAATCTATCGTGAAGCAGAAGCAGTGGTCACCGTCGAGTCCTCCGCTGCACCGATCAGTCTAATGCTGGGATTACCTGAACAGATCAAACAGAAAAAGGATAAATTTTCGCAAACTCAGTGTGTGATCCCCACAGAAAACATGCACACAGCAAAATATCAGAAAATAGTCATATACTTACAATTCGAGTCTGAGCCCATTACAGAATCAGTGTGGACCTTAGCCCACTCAGATACAGAAAAAGATACAATTTAGGGCCTCAGTCCATCAGATATAACATGCAGAATAGAACAGAATATCAGAATCCTACCCACCAGCCTCTACACACCATCTCCGACCAACCCTACAGACCATGTGGGGATAAAATCAACCCACCCATCCCTACACACCATGCTGTACCGAAATGCGTCACATAATCAGATATTTGCAGCTGAGCTGGCAGATAACAGGCTTAATAGCCTTTTAGATACTTCTTCCAATATCGTCAACCCACCCCAATGTAATGCTGCATACAACTGATGACATGCTACAAAGCAATTAACAGATCATACATTCAATTTGGTATACATGCTAAGTGTAACATGCTTAATACATATATCACATAATCGAATCACGTGATTAGGGGTCTAGGTAATGCTTACCGACCCTATAGTAGGTCCACAGTCGACTTGGGCAACCCGTGCAACCTTACATATCAGTTCATAAAAATGGGCTCGCACGTCTATTTGGCCTGCCCGTGTGGGCCCACACGCCCGTGTGGCCCACACGACCCAAATTGGCCTTGGCTCTGTGGATCACATGGCCTGGCCGAGAATTCCAAACGCCCGTGCGATTCACCCATGTGGGGCCACACACCTGTGTGGCCCACACGGCCCAATAGGTCAAGCTCGTGTGTCCCACACGGCCTTGCCCGGCCATCACATGATCGCGTCACTTGCGTACGGCCTGGCTCGTTGATCCCACGACCGTGTTGTGGCTCACAGCCTTACACACTGCCTACCACACGGCCTACCACACGACCGTGTGGCGTCGACAGAATTGTCTTTCGGCTTTCGCCAATTCTCGTTTTCTATGTTTCCGGGTACACACCTATATCGTTTCTACTGTTTTCGCAACCCTGAGATCGCTAATACCTATAATAAGAATACTTCATCTCTTAGTAACCAAGAACAAATCTAAATCGATTAATCCCAACATCGCAAAGTCAGCTTACCGGTACCAAATGAACACGACTCTAAAATAGATCGACAGAAAGTGATTTCCAGCCACACAGCCTCCTCCTAAATAGCAACAGCATACCTCTTGATCACTCAACCAGAGAATAAACGAGTTTAGAAAAATAGAACTTACCACCTACCGCACAAGGTAATTAACCTTGCAGGAAAAATGAAAAAGGTGTATTGGGAAACAAAGGAGAAGGGAAAAGAGGAAAATAAAAGGGGAATTTCGGCTGCAAGGGGCAAGAAAACGGCTGAGAGAGATGAGCAAGGAAGAGGGGAAAACGTTAGGAAGAAAACAAAATTGAGAGGGAGAGGGAGATAGCCGAATTTTGCCAATCCAAACCATCTGATCAGATTCTGATAACTCCCCCAATCCACTCTCCTTACTTTTTTCCCTCAACCACTCCACTATCAGCATTTCACTCCCTCTCAAACTCCTACACGCCACTGGCAGCAAAAATCAATTCCCTTGAACGTACAGGGATTCGAACACAAGACCTCCTTCACACCAACACTCCACTTAACCACCAGACTAGCAGACCCATTCTGGTATAATTCTACCAACATATAATTAGAAGCCTACTGAACAAGAGCAAGACTTTATTCACAAAAAGAACAAAAAATCTGCCCAAGTCAAGGCTTGAACCTGATCGTTATGTCAGAGTCTTAAAATTTTATATAATGAATGATCTAGCCTAGAAACTAATTGTGATAACGATTGAGGCAAGCGCACCTATCGAATAGTAGTATAGTTTAGTGGCAAGATCAGAATGTCAAACCCAAATGAACCAAAAGTACTAATACTAACTTTCTTTCTATTATTTAGCCTAAGAATTGAAGTGAATTATTGTTTAATTTAAAATTAACTAGCTACTAAGCTAAAGATGCTAAGACAAAGAGAATGAATTGGGGAAATACTTGTGGGAAAAACCAATTGATTAAGACAATACCCAAGGAAGAATCCACCTAGACTTCACTTATTATCTAACTCTGAACCAGACGATTTATTCACTTGACTTGATCCGTAGGATTCCCTAATGTATATTAATACCTCCGTCGAGGCTACTAACGTCTAACCCTAGGTTGATTAATTGAAATCTCTTTCTAATTAAAACCCCTATAATTGCATTAACTCGATCTATGGACTCCCATATTAGGTTTGACCCTAATCCGGTAGATTTTTGTCATCCTATGTCTAGGGTTGTGATCAACTCCGCTTAATTATGCTAGATCTACTCTTAGACAGGGAATTTTGCTCCACTGCCTAAGCACATCAATACTTGAATCAATACCCTGAAAAATCAAAGCAAGAATTAAGAACACATAATTAAGAACAAATCAAGTATTTATCATATAGTTCAGAAAACAATAACAAGATCCGTCTTAGGTTTCATCCCCCTCAGGTATCTGAGGGGTTTAGTTCATAATCATAAAAGAATACATCTCAGAAGAAAAGATAAAACAAAACATAAGAAAACCCTAAAACCCCCTGAAGGAATTGAAGGAGAGATCCGCCGTCTTGAGTATGATTTCGGCTTCTTGAAATGAATCAACTGGCTTTCATCGAGTAAATCCCACGATTCTGACCTCTCTGGCTCGGCTCCTTGGCCTAGCTGGACGCCCCCTAAAGGTTGGCCTTTAGGGTGTTTATATAGGCTTTTGGAATGTCTTTCTTTGCCTCTAAGTACCCTAATCTGAATAAAATCCTTCTTGGTCACGGCAGGGACACGCCCGTGTGACACACCCGTGTGAATCGAATTGTGGACCGTGGTTGAGCCTACTAGGGAGGCACGACCGTATGGTGAAACCCCAGGCCGTGTCGATTTCTCTTTTTGGGTAAATTGGTCCGTTTTTGGCCCGTTTCTTGTTCTTTTCATCCTCCGGTGCTTTCCTAAGTATAAAACATGAAAATAAAGGATTAGAAGCCCAAATTCCACAATTTAGGGAATAAATCATCCAAAAGCATGCTAAATGTGGAGATAAAATATGCTACTATTACAGTTTATCAGAACCCAAGACTTCTCAGACACTCCCAGAACACTTAACCACTGAAGCAGATACACATTTGTGTCAATTAATTTCAGAAACACATACAGATACTTTTGTGCTCCAAAATCACATAAGCCTGAATTAAAGAAATTTGGGGCGTTACATCGATATTCAATATTCAACTGGAACTTGTCACTTATCGGGCATTATCATTTATCGGGCTTTGTCAGACATATGCGAATAATTTCAAATATATTCATAGTATTTATATAATTTATATTCACACATCCAATACAAGCATAAAAATATACAAAATTTAGTTACACGAACTTACCTGGCTAAATTGCAGAAATACCAAGATTCAGGGGCATTTTGGTAATTTTCCATTTTCCCCGATTTTCACCCAATATTAAATTAATAGTTTCATTAAATTTATTAATTTAAACAATAAAATAATTCATTTCCTTCAATTTGGTCATTTTTGACATTTTTACAAATTGCCCCTAAAGTTTTACTTTTATTCAATTTAGTCCCTGAGCCTAAAACATGTAAATTATCCATTTTTAATGTAAACCCTTGCTAGATAAATATTCATATATTTATTTTCCTCATCCTCCTCTCCATTCCACATCCTTAATATATACATAATTCCACTATTTACTTATATGTTCATATTAAGCTATCCACTTGAGTCATAGTCACTAAATTATTTATATATTGAGATACAGAATTCCAAATTAAAATCTGCTTGATGTTTTTGAAACTAGACTCAAATATATTTCTACCAAAAAAATTTTAGAATTTATTATTTATCCAACAAGTACAGTAAAATCTTTAAATTTATCCTTGTTCTGCTGTTTGAAAGTTTCGACATTTCTTTACTAAAAAATAATTATCTCTTAGTACGGAGTTTGGATGATGTCACCGTTTGTTTTTCTTGAAAATAGACTCATTAAGAATTTAAAAATATAAATTTAAACCCCTAATTATGTTTTTAAAATTTTTGATGATTTTCCAAAGTCAGAATAGGGAAATCCGAAATCATTCTGACATTGTCTCAAAAAATTTATTATATCTTATAATTTACAATTCCATTGCTTACACCGTTTCTTCTATGAGAAACTAGACTCAATAAAATTTAATTTATTATTTTATTCAACTTCTAATTCGATTTCCACAATTTTTGGTGACTTTTCAAAGTTAGACCACTGCTGCTGTCTAAAACTGTTTTTTTGTGCAAAATGTTAATTACCAAGTTTATAACACCCTTATTCCATTTCTCTATAATATTTCTCATCACTTTCTCTTATTTCCCTTCACTAAAATATCAAGAACATAGAGCCTTATATAAGAAAACTCTACTATAACATCATTTTCATGCTTTTTCAATAATATCAAACTTAAAAATATATTGAAATCTTGATGTTCTTACCTTGTTCTATTGATTTCAATCTTTAACTTGATTTTTTTCTCTTCTCTAGCTTCTATTTCTTCAATCTAACTTGATATTCTAGCTCCCCATAGTCTCCTTGTTAACTTTCTCTCTTGATGGCTATGGAAATTCTTTTGATTTCTAGGTGAAAATGGTGGATTTTTGGTGAAAGGACCAAATTGTAAAGAAAGCAAAACTTTCTTTCTTTCTCTCTTCTTCTCACGTTGATGCATGGGAAAGATGAATAGAATTATTCAGCTTTCTTTCCTTATATATTACATGAAATAATAATAAAATATAATTTATAAAAAAATTCAAATTAAAATATTAATAAACTAATATTTATTTATTTAATTAATCTAAAATATCTCCACATCATCATTGCCTTCTAGATTTCTCTCTCCTTCTAATTGACCATTTTTCCCTTTATAATCTTTTAAAATTCCATCCTTGAGTCATCATCTAATTTGGTATAATTGCAATTTAGTCCCTCATAATTCTTCACCTATTCAATTTGGTCCTAATTCATCCATTTTCCTTAGTTTCTAAATCATTCCACCCTTAAAATATTTACACTATTGGTCCTTCAACTTTTTCATATTTTTCATATTTTGAGTATTTATTCTTGTGCAACAAAATTTTTCTCACTTTTACGATTTAGTCCTTTCTTGAATTAATATATCATAATATACTTCCCAATGTTGACATAACACAAAAATTTCCTTTTTATCACTTTATTTCCTTATTTTACTATATCAAGGATAATATCTTACTATAAAAATTTTCGGGGTATTACAGATATTCATTGGTCAGTGGTAATTATATTTATTACCGTTATGAATTCTGACTTGATCATGGGAATTTGGTAATATGGAACATAGATTATAGAAACTGTATTATTGCACTGGATGATTTTGGAGCCACCTTGGTATTCCTCTTTTATTTGAAAAATAGTATTGAGGTTGAGGTATTTTTCCATTTATATTGTGGAAACGTCGGATCTATTATAGTATGATGGTTTTAACCTATCTGATGATTGTGATCTCGGAATAATTAAAAGCTTCGATATCCTTTTTAATTTTTGTGAAAGTGTTTTCTATGATAGCTACATCAATGATATGGATATTACAGAAAGAGGTAAGATTTGAATGAACTGATAAATATCAGTAAAGTTTTGACCAGTTGGAAGCTTTGTTGATGAAAGTATTGATTATGATTCAGCCTGAATTGGGTAAGGAATTTGTTATTACAGTAATGTAACATTGAATGGAACTAGATTGTGATTTGATGCAATAAGGCAAAGTAATAGCCTATACATTCAGATAGTTAAGAACTACATGGAAAGAATTACCCAATATATGATATAGGAGTGACAACTATTGATTTTGAATTGCCCGATACATGATCTAGAATTGACAGGTATTGTTTTTGTATTGGAATCTGATAAGATTACTTGATTGGTGAAAAATATTGTATATTCACCGATTATAAAAGTTTGAAGTATCTGATGTTGCTAAAAGATTTGAATCTGAGATAGCGTATGTGGTTTGAAAGGTTGAAAGATTGTGATTTGATAATTGCATATCACTTAGAAAGAACGAAGGTAGTTACAGATGTTCTGAGTAGAAAATCTATGTATACTTTGCAAGCCATGGATACCGATTATGATTGTCTAATAATAGCTCAAATTTAACTGAGTGTGGAGCTAAACTGATGTTTCTACAACAAATTAGTGAAACCCAGAAAAGTGATAATGAGTTGTAGGTTAAATGAATACAATGTGAAATAATTTCTGATTCAGAATTTCAGAGTAGAACTGATAAATGCCTGTTATTCAGAAATAGAGTTCGTGTACTGAAGAATTTGGAAATTTTACAGAAAATTTTACATGAATGATCACAGTGGTACTATGTCTGTTTATTAGAGAAAAGATACATGTGTTAGTTTTGATTCGTTGAACCCAAAGAGAGATGAAAGGGACCTGAGAAAGTTTAAAAGCAGTATTTGATCGTCAAAAATCTGATGTGGATCTGAAATGAAAAGAATTAGAGTTTCTGATGGTAACAAAGTATTTCTAAAAAATTACCACATTGGTTGTTCAGGTAAAATTAAGGCTCCGGCTTACTGAGTCATATGATATCATTGAAAAGAATAGTATTTCTAAAAAATTACCACATTGGTTGTTCAGGTAAAATTAAGGCTCCGGCTTACTGAGTCATATGATATCATTGAAAAGAATTAGACTTGTTGCGTATTGATTGGTATTATTATCAGAGTTCTACAGAATTCATAATGTTTTTATGAGTATATGTGTTATGACAAAATCGATCAGACCCATCATCTGTTATTGCTTTGATAAATGTTAAATTCAGCTTGGCATGATTTACAACGAGTGACTAGTTAAAATTCTAGCATGTGAAGTGAAAGAAACGAAAAATATAACGGTATCTTTAGTGAAAGTTCTTGGACAATAATATGATATAGAGAAATCTATTTGGGAACCGGACAAAAACATGAGAAAGTAATGCATGAATCTTCTTACTGGTAAAATTTTCGAGGACAAAAATTTCTTAAGGGGGAGAGTTGTATCAGCCCAATTTCGATGAAATCAGAATAGTGGTTCCGGGACCACAAATCCGAGCCAAAAATAAAATTTATTTTTATTTTATTTTATGGTCTGTATTATGATAGATATGACATGTGAAATTTTTAAAAAGAAAATTTTATCAATTTAGTGCTTAATTACGAGAAGGACTAAATCACATAAAATGCGAAAGTTGAATTCTAGTAGCTATAAGGATCAAATAGCTATGGAATTCAAAACTAGAAGTCCTTATATGGTAATTAGACCATTAATAAAAAGTATGTAGATATTTTTCGATGATTCATCCATGGAAAATGAGAAAAAAGCTAGGGACTAAATTGGAAAGTGAAAATATTAATTAATTAAAAAGATGAAAATAAAGTAAAATTCATATTTTCTTATCTTCTTCCCCAAAATAAACATGGAAACCCTAGGAGAGAGAGAAGAAACTTTCATGGCCAAATTGGATCAAGATAGACCAAATTCGGAGTTGGAACGAGGTAAATGTCGGATTAGTGGATTTATGTACATGAACATTTGTCGAGGTAAGTTTGTGTAACTAAATTATGTTTATTTATATGTTTGATTTGATTGTGATAATGTAAATTGTATAAATTTCATATATATATATGAAAGGATTACATATCCGATCAAGCCCGATAAATAAAAATGTTCCAATTAAATGATAATGCCCGATAGATGAAAAAGGGTAAACGATGAAAATGTTACCTTTATGCTTGGAATGGATGAGGAATGTGATCATTTGAATTATATGGATGTTATAGACGTATGAAATAATCACATACCGGAAAATGCTTGAAAATGTTAAATCCCAGCTGAATAAATGGAAAATCGATGGATACGTGATTTCTCGAAATGAATGAGGTCCTGTATTTGTTGCGGAAGGGATTTAGCTCGGACGACTAATCCTATTAACCTCATTATAAAAAGGATTTAGCTGGGACGGGTAATCCTGATAAAAGTCCTCTCGAGCATATGTTATGGATTGGATTTAGCCTGGACGAATAATCCAGATTGAGCTCCTTAGAGCATATGTCGTAAAAAGGGATTTAGCTTGGACTGGTTATCCCGTTGAATACATGTGGGGCTCGAGAGTGTACTCTCTGAAATAGTACCTTATGGGTACCATTGAATAAGAATTGACGGGTCCTGATTTGTACACCTCGAGTATACTACCAGTGTATCCATCAATATTTCGAATAGATTCAACGGGTAAAGTTCTGACAAGAGCAAAGATGAATTGAAAACAAATTTACATGGACTAATACATATGATATGGAAATATGACATGAAAGAATATTACATGAAATGCAAGAAAATGATGATACATGACAAGTGATATAAGAAAACATGAGATGATGATACTTGTACATGAAATTCATTTGATGAATATGTCATCCTTGATTATAGACTTGCATACTTTGAGTGTACTATTACTCGTGTGATATTGATATTTCGAGCAATATGAATAAAGTTTTGATATGAAATAATCTGAACTTGAGATGAACTATTATGAAATTATATTTGTAATATAAAGAGATGATTTATGCATGTTAAATGGACAAATGTTATGGAATGCAAATGTGCATGGAAACTTGATTGTTGTTGAGCCCAAACATGTTTTGAGGTTATTATGGAATATATGACAAACAAGGGCAATGAGGATATGTGTAGGGCTTGAAGTCAAATTGAATGAATGTTCCTTACATAGTTACCTTAAAATAGAATGAATGGTAAGTTAAGTACCATGTTATACGAACTTACTAAGCATACAATGCTTACTTCGTTTTATTTTCCCCTATTTTAGAGTAAATCGGAAGCTCGTTGGATTGGAAGCTTGACGGAGATCACTCACACTATCCATCGGCCCATGTCGGTATAGTATGGTAATTCAATTATGGTTATAATGGCATGTATAGGTTATATTGGCCAGATTGGCATGTGAATGTAAATGATGCTTGTAATCTAGCCATTGGAATGGCTAGTAATGGTTTGATTTGATATATTTGTAATGTCATACTATGGTAGCTACACATGTGTAAGTAGTTGATCAAATTATGCCTATCATATGGACTAAATCAAGGCAAGATTATAAACACGTATGCATGTAGTGGCATGCCTTGTAAATGATGAAATTTGCTTAAGATGGATGCTTGAAACGGTTGGATTATATTGGTATGTTTTAGTGCAGGAACATGGTAAATTTAGGTGACAAATAAGGCTAGGAAATGGCTTTATTTTGTCCACATGGGCGTGTGTCTAGATCGTGTGTGACACAGGGCCTAGCTCATGGGCGTGTAGCCAGGTCGTGTGTCCCATGCACTTTAAATTTTGAGAAACAGAATGCTCAGAATTGAGCACACGGGCAGAGACACGGGCATGTCTCTCAGCTGTGTGGGAGACACGGCCTTGAACACGGGCGTGTGTCTTGGCCGTGTGAAACCTACACCTAATTCGAAAGGAAATAATTAACCACACGGCCTAGCACACAAGCGTGTGGCATGGCTGTGTGGCACAAGTTAGAGAGCTACCTTGTTTTGAACACTAACTGCAGCACGGGCGTGCCCCAGGGTCACACGGGCGTGTCCCTTGGACCACACGGGCGTGTGAGCCCTGCACCTTGGAAATTTTTTGAAATATCACGAAAATTTTTTAGAGTTTCCGATTAAGTCCCGATTCGGTTCTAATGCTTATATTGGGCCTCGAGGGTCCATTTTAAGGGACATTATGAATGACCTCGATGAATGAATAGTAACTTGCCTGAATTAATCGATAAATGTTCTGAATGTTTCAGTAATGCTCTGAAACCCTGTTTCAGCGACGGATACGGGTTAGGGGTGTTACAGGCCCCGCTAGGTTAATAACTAGCTGATTGAATAAAACCCAAAATAGGAGCTAACTATGAACATGGAAATGAGTTAGTCTTCTGTCTTTAAATCTGATAAATTTACACTCTGTGTCAATCATTATTATTATTTTTAAATATCATTTTATTATAAATTTATGAATAATCGTAATATAATCTAATTAGAGTACTAATTAGACCTGTTAGTGTAGGAATTATTTTTAATTTAATCAAGCCTCCTGTTGGTACGATCCTCGGAGTACTTCCAGAACTTCGTTGTACAATCATCTTACAACCCTGACTCATATACTTGCAGACACCACTTAAATCCTTATCTTTTTTAGCAGCATTCTCACTTCCAACGTTAGTACGTCGAGAGGCGGTCAAGTTGTTGGCGCCGTTTCCGGGGAGGCTTCTTTATTAGATTAATTTTAATTTTTACACTTAATAGGATAGTTAGGAAATTTTTCAAATTATAGATACGATTTTAATTTTTAATAATTTATTCAATTTACTAACTTGCTTCTTTTCTTTGTGGATTTCAGTGTATGACTCGGAATAGGGGCACACCTATAGAGCCAACCACTGATCCAAAGAGAATCATTCACCGCAATCGTTGACAACAACAACAACAACAACAACAACAACAACAACAACAACAACAACAGATGCAAAATAACCCATCTATTGTAGTTGATTTACCACGAGACAATCCATTGTTCGACGATCCACTAATAAAAAACCCACCACCACCACAACACCAGTTACTGATAGAGCTGCCCATGGCTCGAGAAGAAAGAGTGCTCATAGACTATGTGTTATCGAACCTGGATGCAGTACAACGAAGCATCATAAGACTAACAATTACAACAAATAACTTTAAAATAAAGCCGACAATGATCCAGATGATACAGAACAACCTCCAATTTAGGAGGATGATGACGGAGGACCCAAATCGACACTTAAAATGGTTTTTTCTAGCTTTGTGATACGTTTAAATCTAACGGGGTCACTGATGACATCATTCATCTTTGGTTGTTCCCCTTCTCCTTAATCGATAATGATTTTTCTTGGTTATACTCGCAAGCACCAGGATCAACCATGACATGAAAGGATCTTATGAAGAAATTTCTATACAAGTTCTTTCTTATCAGCAAGACGGTCCAACTAAAAAGGGATATGACCAACTTCAAATAGATGGAAAGAGAACAATTTTAGAAAGCTTGGGAGTGGTTTAAGTAGTTGGTATAGAGATGCCCTCATCATAGTCTACCTAAAGTGTTTTGCAATGGGTTGGATGAAAATTCGAGGTCAAGACTAGATGGAGCTGCAGGGGGAGCCTTGATGAATCAAACATATGAGGACGTCTATCAATTGATAGGGAACATGACTATGAATTCCTGCCAATGATCGAATGAAACATTTACATAAAGTCTGAGGCCATTCGCGGCTAAAGCTGTCTCGGAGGAGGATAAGTAGTAGCAGATTTTGGACAAGTTGAACCGGTTAGAATCGATGTCCACCAGACCCATAATGAATGATGCAGTTAGAAAAGTCGGCCAATACCCTGAGAACCAAGCTGAGGATGTGAAATACATTGGGAATAGGTGTAAAAACCCCCAATCGAACACTTATAATCCCAGCTCGAAAGACCACTCAAATTTGAGATGGGGAGGTAACCAATGAGGAGGTAATCCTAACCAAAATCGTTAAAATATTACTTACAAACCTCCTTATTTGCAGAAAGCTCAGGAAAAGACCAACCCAAATGTTCATATTGTATGTGGTCAAAGGCTGGATCGAATAGAGAGGGAGTTGTAGTCAATGCGGACAGAAGTGAGACAAGTACAGTCTAGGTGCACTCAAATTAGAACCACATTGACTAAACTCAAAAAATTGGCAACGACATTCCAAGTACTACAGAGAATAAACCTCGAAGAGACGGGAGGAGCAAGTGAAAGTAATAGCGCTTTATTAGAGTAAATTACTGAGTAGCCTTGATGAACCCACTCAGGAGGAGGAAGAAGGAGGTGCGGATATTCTTCAAGAAGAGACCCTTCAGGAGGATGATACTGTAGAAAAGCCAGACACGGTAGCCGAGCCAGAAGTTGAGCAAAACAAAAAACTGTTGTTACAAAAATACCATTCCCATCACGGCTAGAGGACAAACGAAAAAGAGATGAAGCAGAATTTGTAAGTTTCTTAAACTTATTCAAATCACTTAATTTTATTTTCCCCTTATCTAATTAATAGAGAAAATTCCTAAATACGTAAAGTACTTAAAAGAAATATTGGCTAATTGTAACGCCCCGAATTTTGGTCCTAGAAGTATTGGGCCTTGTGTATGGATCAGTAAGGAGGCTGTACATAAGTATTTAATTGTGCAAGGAAATGACAAAATTAAATGTCTGCTTTAGTGGTTAAGGGTCCTAAGAAGTGTTGGAGAAGTCTTGGGTTCAAACATGGGCTTTAGCAAAAATTTTAGTTTTTAAGTGAATAAAACCATTGCTGCTTGATAGTAGGCCTTTTACATATGTGTGGTTAAAATATGACACAAGATGAGCTTGTGGCTTGGCGGCAAGTGGCGTGTTCAAGGTTGCAAAGGAGCTTAAGTTCGAGTCTCATAATGCGCAAGGGAGTATTTATTTTATTTCTTTGCAGCATGAGAAGTGGAGTTAGACCGAAACTCTGTCAGGTGAAGTTTGAATTGGTCTTGGAGGGTTTTTTGGAGCAAATCAAGGAGGAGATTGGGGAGAAAATCAAGGAAATTCAAAAATGGGAGGTTGGTAGGGTGTTGTGGCTGATTGGGACTCTAAGGTTTAGTGAAATTCGACTAAGGGGAAGTGAGGGAGCATTTTCGACACAAGGTAATTCTTTGTTCGGTTTTGAAAGGTTGAAAGGAAGGTGTCGAATGTTCTTTGGGATTTTTCTACCATTCGGGGTTCCTTTCGGGTTTGCGTTTTAGCTATTGAAGTGACCAAAATTTCCACTACTTTCCTCCTTCCTACAATTATCGTATAGGTAACCTTCTTTTTAGTTTCTTTTTCTTTCTTTGCTTTGCCGAAATCCCTTTCCTCTCTCACTCTTTGTTCTGCTTCTTCTTTTCCTTCTGGATCCCTCTCCTCTCGGCCTCCCTTCTAAACCGAACCTACTCTCCATCTTCTTCTTCTCTGCTTTCCACTCTCTTCCAATCATAGCCGAGTTCTTCATAAGGTTTTTTGTGTACGTTCAGTTTATCATCTTTCCCTATTGTGCTTGGCCGAATATACCTGAACTATTCCAACCGATTCCATCATCATCAATTTTGGTAAGTCTTCCAACTTTTTCCAAGTGAGTTATTTCATTAGCACTGTGTTTCCAAGCCACGCTTATTTTGTTCTTAGGGTTCTAAAATCTCTAGAAGAGAAATGGAGGTTTCCAATAATATGTTGCATAAAGAGATATCGATGATGGCGAGTAGTAGCCATTCTGAGGGAGGATCAGGAATGGTGCCAGCTGAGAATGGGCACGTAGCCCCTGCCCCCAAATTTAAGCAGCGTAAAGTGTCAGCTGTTCAGGATTTTTCGCCGGGATGCGGCAGGGTGGTGCACCAATCTCCGGATCAAGTGGGCAAACCATAACCGATCGATCTAGTCAAGGAGAGGTAACTGTTGGACAAGTATTTTTGTGAGAGGTTGTTTTTGATAAGTTGATTGGGATTCGATTAACCCGATTGACAAGTGATTAATGGATTGCCTTGATTGAATGAAGGTTGGAGTTCTCGTGGGTCATTCACACATTTCGCAGTCAGGTGTGTAATCGCACTATCTCTGCTGTGAATCGGCGAAAGCCAAAAAGCCGAAACTTCGGCATTTGAGGCCTCACGAGCGTGCGATCACTCGTGTGGTAAATCGAGCCCATAAATCATGGGCGATAGATTGTAGAGGCCACTACAAGCGTTCTCGTGATCTTGGGCCTCGTTTGGCTTAAATGGGTTGTGTTGGCCCAATGGGCTCGTGAGCCCCACACGGAGAAAAATCCACGTTATGTGGCAAATACTGGACTAGGCTATGTAGTTCACATAGCCGTGACTGAATTTGGGATAAATGGGCCACACGAGCGTGTGGGCTCACTTGGGCCGAATAATGGGCCTTGGGCCCATTTACACCATTATGACCATTTAGGTTATCTCAGACGCTCAAGCATCAGAGACCTTCGGAGAGGTCGTTATCTGCACCGAGACCCCAAAATAAGTGAAATGACCGAAATACCCCCATAGGGTAGAATGACCGTGATGCCCTTGTAGGGTAGAATGACTGTGATGCCCTTGTAGGGTAAAATGACAGTAATACCCCTATAGGGTAAAATGACCGTAATGCCCCTGTAGGGTAAAATGACCGTAATGCCCTTGTAGGGTAAAATGACCGTAATGCCCCTGTAGGGTAAAATGACCGTAATGCCCCTATAAGGTAAAATGACCGTAATGCCCCTGTAGGGTAAAATGATCGTAATGCCCCTATAGGGTAAAATGACCGTAATGCCCCTGTAGGGTAAAATGACAGTAATGCCCCGTAGGGTAAAATGACCGTAATACCCCTATCTGGTAAAATGACCGTAATGCCCCTGTAGGGTAAAATGATTGTAATGCCCCTGTAGCGTAAAATGACCGTAATGCCCCTGTAGGGTAAAACGACCGTAATGCCCCTAAAGGGTAAAACGACCGTAATGCCCCTGTAGGGTAAAACGAACGTAATGCCCCTGTAGGGTAAAATGATCGTAATGCCCCTGTAGGGTAAAATAATCGTAATTCCCCTGTAGGGTAAATGACTATTTTGCCCTTCGAAGGTAAATGACTGACTTGTGCTATGATTTGACTGATTTGACTGTGATTGTATGACTATGATTTGATTGACTTAACTGTGAATGATATGATGATTTGTGGGCCAGACATTCTGCATACATGACATACTGCAAAGGGTTGGGATATTGGTTATGGAGGAAGTATTGTTCTGATAGGGTCGCATGGGTCGCACAGGTAGTACGAGATGACTGTGGACCCAGTAATGATCTGTTAAGGTCGCACGGGTCGCACGAGACGACTATGGACCTACCGATGGCTTTAAGCCAGTTAATCTGATTATGGCTTTGTGCCATCTTGATTATGACTTTGTGTCGATCATATTTATCCATGGCTATGTGCCGGTCGTAATTATTGATGACTTTGTGTCAATCATACTTACCCATGGCTGTGTGCTGGTTATATTACCGTAGCTGATGGCTATGTGCCGATCTTATTACAGTTACCGGTGACTATGTGCCAATTATAAGACTGTTACTGAAGGCTTGAAGCAGCATATATACTAGCAGCTTTGCTGCGATTTCGGTTAGTGCTGCAACCGGTGCTAACACATGGAGTGTAGGGATGGCGAGCGTGATTTATTCCCTACAGGTAGTGCAGGGTTGGACGGAGGCAAGTGCAGGGTTGGATGGGTTTGCATGCATCATGCATCATTCATACTGAGACTGTTACTATGATGGGCTAAGCTCAATTGATTCTGTTATGGGCTGTGACCCAAATGATATTGTTTTGGGCTTTGGCTCACATATACTCTGAACTAAAACTGCATCAGCATTATTAAAGGGCCTGTGCCTGCATCGATTCTGCTTTTCAGATAATCGGTTGTTTCTTTAATAAGGGGATTACACACTGAGTTTTCGTAACTCACCTCATTTTTAACCTTTCAGGTAATCCCCAGCGTTAGATGGTTCGGAGCTGCGAGGGACTCGGAGAGGGCCACACAACTGCACATATTTTATTCTGTTTTGCTCATTTACTTAAGCACTTTGATTTTGATTCGGGTTGTAATAAGGCCTTTATAATTTTTGGATTTTAAATTTGGGATTTTATTGATTGTGATTTATATCCGCTAGAAGTAGAACACGATTTTCCAAAATAATAACATTTTCTAACACTACGTTTCCGCAACTCAATTTTTAAATATCACGTTTTCGTAAATCATTTGTTTTAAATTAAGCTTCCACAACAAATAAGGTTTTAAAGGTAATAACGTTTTAAAAGGGAATAACTTTTTAATAAACCACGATTGAAAATAAACAAATGCAAACTGAGGTTTTGTACAAGTTTTAAATGGAAAGAAGTTTGAAATTTCAAGAAGGGTTTTCAATGAAAACATGGTTTTCGAAAAACACTTCAATGTGACACGCCAGATTCGGCCATAACGTCTAGGCCAGGTTTGGGGTGTTACACTAATCATAGGAAAATTAAAAATGGAGACCAAATTAGCATAGACGCATCCTGTAGTGTGTTAATAACAAAAAGATACCCCAAAAATTAAAAGACTCGGGTAGTACAGTTCCTATAGAAATAGTGGACATAAACTTTAGAAAGGCCCTATGTGACCTAAGAGCCAATATTAATTTGAAGCCTTTATCAATATATAAGAAACTCGGGCTAGGGGAACTAAAAAACACAAATATCACACAACAGTTAGCTGACATATCTTCGGTACAACCGAAATGGGTGCTCGAAGATGTGTTAGTAACAGTGTGTAATTTCGTCATCCCAATCGATTTTGTAATTCTCAAGTTTGAAGAAGACTGTGAAATCCCCATTTTGTTAGGAAGACCCTTTTTAGAAACATCTAGGTCTTCCATTGATTTAAGCACTGTAAAGTGTCAGCTGTTCGGGATTTTCTGCCGGGATGCGGCAGGGTGGCTGCACTAATCTCTGGATCAAGTGGGCGAACCACAACCAACTGATCTAGTCAAGGGATAGGTAATCTGTTGGACAAGTATTTTCGGTAGAGGCTATTTTTGATAAGTTGATTGGGATTCGATTAACCCGATTGACAAGTGATTAATGGATTGCCTTGATTGAATGTAGGTTGGAGTTCTCGTGGGTCATTCACACATTTCGCAATCAGGTGTGTAATCGCACTATCTCTGCTGTGAATCAGCGAAAGCCAAAAAGCTGAAACTTCGGCATTCGAGGGCTCACGAGCGTACGATCGCTCGTGTGGTAAACCGAGCCCACAAATCATGGGCGATAGATTGTAGAGGCCACTACAAGCGTTCTCGTGATCTTGGGCCTCATTTGGCTGAAATGGGTGGTGTGGGCCCAATTGGCTCGTGGGCCCCACACGGATAAAAATCCACGTTATGTGGCAAACATCGGATCAGGCTATGTAGTTCGCAGCCGCGGATCGAATTTGGGCTAAATGGGCCACACGAGCGTGTGGGCCCACTTGGGCCGAATAATGGGCCTTGGGCCCATTTACACTATTATGACCATTTAGGTTATCTGTGTCGCTCGAGGCGACTGCAAAACTTCAGAGAGGTCGTTATCTGCACCGAGACCCCAAAATAAGTGAAATGACCGAAATACCCTCATAGGGTAGAATGACCGTGATGCCCTTGTAGGGTAAAATGACAGAAATACCCCTGTAGGGTAAAAAGACCGTAATGCCCCTTTAGGGTAAAATGACTGTAATGCCCCTGTAGGGTAAAATGGCCGTAATGCCCCTGTAAGGTAAAATGACCGTAATGCCCCTGTAGGGTAAAATGGCCGTAATTCCCCTGTAGAGTAAAATGATAGTAATACCCCTGTAGGGTAAAATGGCCGTAATGCCCCTGTAGGGTAAAATGACTGTAATGCCCCTGTAGGGTAAAATGACCGTAATACCCCTATAGGCTAAAATAACCGTAATGCCCCTGTAGGGTAAAACAACCGTAATGCCCCTGTAGGGTAAAATAACCGTAATGCCCTTCGAGGGTAAATGACTGACTTGTGCTATGATTTGACTGATTTGACTGTGACTGTATGACTATGATTTGATTGACTTAACTGTGAATGATATGATGATTTGTGGGCCAGACATTCTGCATACATGACATACTGCATAGGGTTGGGATATTGGTTATGGAGAAAATACTGTTTTGATAGGGTCGCACGGGTCGTACGAGACGACTCTAGACCCAGTAATGATCTGTTAAGGTCGCACGAGACGACTGTGGACCTACCGATGGCTTTAAGCCAGTTAATCTGATTATGGCTCTGTGCCAACCCAATTATGGCTCTGTGCCGTCTTGATTATGACTTTGTGTCGATCATATTTATCCATGGCTGTGTGCCGATCGTAATTATTGATGACTTTGTGTCAATCATACTTACCCATGGCTGTGTGCCGGTTATATTACCGTAGCTGATGGCTATGTGTCGATCTTATTACAGTTACCGATGACTATGTGCCAATTATGAGACCGTTAGTGAAGGCTTGAAGCCGCATATATACTAGCGACTTTGTCGCGATTTCGATTAGTGTCGCACCTGTCGGTGCTAACACATGGAGTGTAGGGATGGCGTGGGTGATTTATTCCCTGCTGTAGTGCAGGTTGGACGGAGGCAAGTGCGTGGTTGGATGGGTTTGCATGCATCATGCATCATTCATACCGAGATCAGCATCGTGATGGGCTAAGCCCAATTGATTCTGTTATGGGTTGTGACCCAAATGATATTGTTTTGGGCTTTAGCCCACATATACTCCGAATGTAACTGCATCATTATCGTTAAAGGGCTGTGCCCAGCCGATTCCGTTTCGTACACTATTTCGCTTTCTTTAATAAGGGGATTACACACTGAGTTTTCGTAACTCACCCCATTTTTAACCTTTCTGGTAATCCCCAGCGTTAGATGGTTCGGAGCTGCGAGGGACTCGAAAAGGGCCACACAACTGCACATGTTTTATTCTGTTTTGCTCATTTACTTAAGCACTTTGATTTTGATTCGGGTTGTAATAAGGCCTCTATAATTTTTGGATTTTAAATTTGGGATTTTATTGATTGTGATTTATATCCGCTAGAAGTAGAACACGGTTTTTCAAAACAATAACATTTTCTAACATTATGTTTCCGCAACTCAATTTTTAAATATCACGTTTTCGTAAATCATTTGTTTTAAATTAAGCTTCCGCAACAAATAAGGTTTTAAAGGTAATAACGTTTTAAAAGGGAATAACTTTTTAATAAACCATGATTGAAAATAAACAAATGCAAATTGAGGTTTTGTACAAGTTTTAAATGGCAAGAAGTTTGAAATTTTAAGAAGGGTTTTCAATGAAAACATGGTTTTCGAAAAACACTTCAATGGACACGCCAGATTCAGCCATAACGTCTAGGCCGGGTTTAGAGTGTTACATTTAATGGTATCAGAGCCTAGTTGCAAAACTCAGCTGTGGAACGGGTTTTCAAATTTTTGGATTTCAAAAGGTTGTTTTCGAATATGTGAAGTGATTGAGATATTTCTTCCATAAAGTGTGGCACACCGAGTCTCCGACGCTGAATCCGTAAGTTTTCTGAATACTTTTGTCTGTTTAGAAATTGAAATACAATAAGTTAGGAAGTACTGTGGTTACTTTAGAAATTAGACAATACCACTCTAGATAGAGCAAACTAAAACTATAGGAAACTGAAAACTGTAGTGAAACATCGATCTGCATAAAACTGTTAGTTCTGATAAAACGCGAATAGACAATGGGCACAAGAGATACACGCGAACGTGGTTCAAGAGGCTGTAATAATGTTTTAAAATTAGAGTGCACAGTAGGAGCGTAGCGGTGTAGTCTATATAGGCGACCATTCTGATAGTTGGAAATTTCGAGGACGAAATTTCTTTAAGGGAGGTAGAATTGTAACGCCCCGAATTTTGGGCCTAGAAGTATTGGGCCTTGTGTATGGATCAGTAAGGAGGATGTACATAAGTATTTAATTGTGCAACGAAATGACACAATTAAATGTCTGCTTCAGTGGTTAAGGGTCTTGAGAAGTGTTGGAGAAGTCCTGGGTTCAAACCTGGGCTTTAGCAAAAATTTTAGTTTTTAAGTGAATAAAACCCTTGCTGCTTGATAGTAGGCCTTTTACATATGTGTGGTTAAAATATGACACAAGATGAGCTTGTGGCTTGGTGGCAAGTGGCATGTTCAAGGTTGCAAGGTAGCTTAAGTTCGAGTCTCATGATGCGTAAAGGAGTATTTATTTTATTTCCTTGCAGCATGAGAAGTGGAGTTAGACTGAAACTCTGTCAGGTGAAGTTTGAATTGGCTTGGAGGGTTTTGTGGAGCAAATCAAGGAGGAGATTGGGGAGAAAATCAAAGAAATTCAAAAATGGGAGGTTGGCAGGGTGTTGTGGGTGATTGGGACTCTAAGGTTTAGTGAAATTCGACTAAGGGGAAGTGAGGGAGCATTTTCAGCACAAGGCAATTCTTTGCTCGATTTTGAAATGTTGAAAGGAAGGTGCCGAATGTTCTTTGGGATTTTTCTACCATTCGGGGTTCCTTTCGGGTTTGCATTTTAGCTGTTGAAGTGACCAAAATTTCCACTACTTTCCTCCTTCCTACAATTGACGAATAGGTAACCTTCTTTTTGGTTTCTTTTTCTTTATTTGCTTTGCCGAAATCCCTTTCCTCTCTCACTCTTGGTTCTACTTCTTCTTTTCCTTCTAAATCCTTCTTCTCTCGGCCTCCCTTCTAAATCGAACCTACTCTCCATCTTCTTCTTCTCTGCTTTCCACTCTCTTCCAATCATAGACGAGTTTTTCATAAGGCTTTTTGTGTATGTTCAGTTTATCATCTTTTCCTATTGTGCTTGGCCGAATATACCTGAACTATTCCAACCGATTCCATCATCATCAATTTTAGTAAGTCTTCCAACTTTTTCCAAGTGAGTTATTTCATTAGTACTGTGTTTCCAAGCCACGCTTATTTTGTTCTTAGGGTTCTAAAATCTCTAGAAGAGAAATGAAGGTTTTCGATAATATGTTGCATAAAGAGATATCAGTGATGGCGAGTAGTAGCCATTTTGAGGGAGGATTAGGAATGGTGCCAGCTGAGAATGGGCACGTAGCCCCTGCCCCCAAATTTAAGTAGCGTAAAGTGTCAGCTGTTCGGGATTTTCCACCGACATGCGGCAGGGTGGCTGCACCAATCTCTGGATCAAGTGGGCAAACCACAACCGACTGATCTAGTCAAGGGAGAGGTAATCTGTTGGACAAGTATTTTCGGTAGAGGCTATTTTTGATAAGTTGATTGGGATTCGATTAACCCGATTGACAAGTGATTAATGGATTGCCTTGATTGAATGTAGGTTGGAGTTCTCGTGGGTCATTCACACATTTCGCAATCAAGTGTGTAATCGCACTATCTTTGCTATGAATCGGCGAAAGACGAAAAGTCGAAACTTTGACATTCGAGGCCTCACGAGCATGCGATCGCTCGTATGGTGAACCGAGCCTACAAATCATGGGCGATAGATGGTAGAGGCCACTACAAGCGTTCTCGTGATCTTGGGCCTCATTTGGCTGAAATGGGTCATGTGGGCCCAATGGGCTCGTGGGCCCCACACGGATAAAAATCCACGTTATGTGGCAAATACTAGACTGGGCTATGTAGTTCGCATAGCCGTGACTGAATTTGGGCTAAATGTGCTACACGAGTGTGTGGGTCCACTTGGGCCGAATAATGGGCCTTGGGCCCATTTACACCATTATGACCATTTAGGTTATCTGTGTCGCTCGAGGCGACTACAGACCTTCAGAGAGGTCGTTATCTGCACTAAGACCCCAAAATAAGTTAAATGACCGAAATACCCCCATAGGGTAGAATGACCGTGATGCCTTTGTAGGGTAAAATGACAGTAATACCCCTGTAGGGTAAAATAACCGTAATGCCCCTGTAGGGTAAAATGACTGTAGGGTAAATGAACATAATGCCCCTGTAAGGTATAATGACCGTAATGCCCCTGTAGGGTAAAATGACCGTAATGCCCCTGTAGGGTAAAATGACCGTAATGCCTCTGTAGGGTAAAATGGTCGTAATGCCCCTGTAGGGTAAAATGACCATAATGCCCCTATAGGGTAAAATGATCGTAATGCCCCTTTAGGGTAAAATGACTGTAATACCCCTGTAGGGTAAAATGATCGTAATGCCCCTGTAGGGTAAAACGACCGTAATGCCCCTGTAGGGTAAAATAACCGTAATGCCCTTCGAGGGTAAATGACTGACTTGTGCTATGATTTGACTAATTTGACTGTGATTATATGACTATGATTTGATTGACTTAACTGTGAATGATATGATGATTTGTGGGCCAGACATTCTGCATACATGACATACTGCATAGGGTTGGGATATTGGTTATGGAGGAAGTACTGTTCTGATAGGGTCGCACGAGACAACTGTGGACCTACTGATGGCTTTAAGCCAGTTAATCTGATTATGGCTCTGCGCCAACCCAATTATGGCTCTATGCCATCTTGATTATGACTTTGTGTCGATCATATTTATCCATGGCTGTGTGCCAGTCGTAATTATTGATGACTTTGTGTCAATCATACTTACCCATGGCTGTGTGCCTATTATATTACCGTAGCTGATGGCTATGTGCCGATCTTATTACAGTTATCGATCACTTTGTGCCAATTATAAGACCGTTACTGAAGGCTTGAAGCCGTATATATACTAGCAGCTTTGCTGCGATTTCGGTTAGTGCTGCAACTAGTGCTAACACATGGAGTGTGGGGATGCGATTTCGGTTAGTGCTGCAACTAGTGCTAACACATGGAGTGTGGGGATGGCGTGGGTGATTTATTCTCCACAGGTAGTGCAGGGTTGGACGGAGGCAAGTACAGGGTTGGATGGGTTTGCATGCATCATGCATCATTCATACTGAGACTGTTACTGTGATAGGCTAAGCCCAATTGATTTGTTATGGGCTGTGACCCAAATGATATTGTTTTGGGCTTTGGCCCACATATACTCCGAACGAACTGCATCATATCTTGTTAAAGGGCCTGAGCCCAGCCGATTTCGCTTCAGACACTAGCTGTTTCTTTAATAAGGGGATTACACACTGAGTTTTCGTAACTCACCCCATTTTTAACCTTTCTGGTAATCCCCAGCGTTAGATGGTTCGGAGCTGCGAGGGACTCGGAGAGGACCACAGAACTGCACATATTTTATTCTGTTTTGCTCATTTACTTAAGCACTTTGATTTTGATTCGAGTTGTAATAAGGCCTCTATAATTTTTGGATTTTAAATTTGGGATTTTATTGATTGTGATTTATATCCGTTAGAAGTAGAACACGGTTTTCCAAAACAATAACATTTTCTAACACTACGTTTCCGCAACTCAATTTTTAAATATCACGTTTTCGTAAATTATTTGTTTTAAATTAAGCTTCCGCAACAAATAAGGTTTTAAAGGTAATAATGTTTTAAAAGGGAATAACTTTTTAATAAACCACGATTGAAAATAAACAAATGCAAACTGAGGTTTTGTACAAGTTTTAAAATGGCAAGAAGTTTGAAATTTCAAGAAGGGTTTTTAATGAAAACATGGTTTTCGAAAAACACTTCAATGTGACACGCCAGATTCGGCCATAACGTCTAGGCCAGGTTTGGGGTGTTACACTAATCATAGGAAAATTAAAAATGGAGACCAAATTAGCATAGATGCATCCTGTAGTATGATAATAACAAAAAAGATACCCCAAAAATTAAAAGTCTCGGGTAGTACAGTTCCTATAGAAATAAGGGACATAAACTTTAGCAAGGCCCTATGTGACCTAAGAGCCAATCTTAATTTAAAGCCTTTATCAATATATAAGAAACTCGGGTTAAGGGAAGTAAAAAACACAAATATCACACAACAGTTAGCTGACATATCTTCGGTACAACAGAAATGGGTGCTCGAAGATGTGTTAGTAACAGTGTGTAATTTCGTCATCCCAATCGATTTTGTAATTCTCAAGTTTGAAGAAGACTGTGAAATCCCCATTTTGTTAGGAAGACCCTTTTTAGCAACATCTAGGTCTTCCATTGACTTAGAGTAATGAACTGATAATGAGAATAAATAGTGAGACTAAAATATTTAAATGTTGTAACCTACAAAATGAGGGATGCGAGGAAAATAATGGAGATAAATGTTTTCAAAAATCTATAAATACCCTTAACGACCTGGATCTTGTAAAGGTATATTCTATTATAAGTGGAGGTCGAACGAGTAAGCCCAGAGAGCAAGACAACTGGAGTATTGTGGAGTGGCATGATGGAGTGTGGACGAACTCAAATAGACAAACACAAAAGGGGTTGCCTATGAATAGACTAATTGAGTTGTCAGATGAATCAAATAGCAAAACGTGAAGGACTTGCGGACGAGATATTTATTATTTTGTAATTTTTTGTAATTTAATTATTTTTTTTATAAACCTAATCAATATTAATTAAATAGAAGTAGGACATAAATTAGGAATAAATAGGACATTAGGACGTACTTATATTGGGGTAGCTCAGAATTGGGATATGCATGTGCTAAACACCTTGAAAAAGAAGAAACCAAGTTAAAAACAGAGTCAGTGTCGCAAAACAAAACCTCAGTGTCGCAACAACAACAACAATAGGAGCTGAAAATTTAGAAATTTAGCTTAGTGTCGTGACACAGGTACCCCGATGTCGCAACACCGAGGATAGTGGCCTCAAAACTCAAATTTCCAAGTTGTGTCGCAACATTGAACCCCGATGTCGTAACAACGGGACACTACCAGAGGTGTCGCGATAGGGAACCCTTGTGTCGTGACATCATTGCAAAAATTTTCAATTTTTTACCCAACCCAATGTGTAACCCACCTATTCTTTCCTGATTTTAACCCTAATTTCCCACCCCTATATAAGTTAAAACATTGCACTAGGCTTAAGTTCTAAACATTAAAAAGCTAAATTTTTCTTATCTCCCACTAATTCTCAAACCTATTCTTACTCTTTTCTTTTCAAAATCTTTCTTTTCCTTGTTTATTCTTTTTCAGGTACATTGCAAAGTGAAATGTTCTAAGCAATGAGCATTTACAAATAGGAGAAAACGAAAAGAGAAGCAATCGGAGTGACAAGGTTAGGGGTTCCTATTATTGTTACTATTATATTACTTACATTAGGAAACATATTGCTTAGGTTTTATTCTTTCTAAGTGAAAAATATTAAAAGTATGCCTCCTAGGAAATCTAGAAGAACTATTGAGTAAGAAGCACTGGTGAATGTAAATCCCTCTAATGTTACAAACCAGAATGTCAAAAAATATTTTCTCAAATTACAAGGAAAGACGATTATTCAAGGGAGTGGTTTTGAGCCAACGATCTATTTATGTAAGGAAATTTGGGTATTGATTCGGTACCATAGGTGGGAGCGCTTTTGTGTAACCCCAAAATAACCTACCGCTATACCCGTAGTACAAGAATTTTATGCTTCATTTAAATACCATCAAGTTAGGAGACCATACGGGGCTATATGGGACCATGTAATAATTAGGGGAAAAGAGGTGCTCATCACCCCTAGGAAAATCTATGAATTTTACAATGTGTCATACTATGAGTCTGATTTTATTAAAAACACTGATTTAACATACTTCAAAGACATAGATATGGAAAACATTGTAAATTACTTAACCGAGGTTAGGGGTGAATGGAAGCACCGATTGGGCACTGATGTCTCAACTTCCTTTAACCAAGTAATTATGTTCCCAATTGCAAAAATGTGGATGCAGTTTTATGCACTCAGATTACACATTCTTTAAACGTATCTAACGCTAATACTTTTCGAGCTATTCTATTATATGCTATTTTGTAGAAGAAACATGTATGCTATTTTGTTTAGGACCACATTGTAAAGTTTTGAAAATTTAGGGCCGACGTCGTGACGACACCTTGACCGCCACCAAACGTGTGAACATTTGGACTGGAAATACTACAGAAAAAGATATACTAATCAACCAATACTCACTTATCTTTCGACCTCACTTTCTTGACCAGGATAAATTGTGATTTACACGATAAACTTAACTTTCAATCTCGTTTATCCTAAATTACTTCCTAGAGTTTAATCGCACATAATTTAAACCAACTAACTCGAAATTGACCGTCTCCGGATGTACTAGCATCTAGTGTAACATCCCAAATTTGGGGGTTAGAAGAATTAAGGTTTGCTTGTAAGTCAGGGATTTTGGGTAGGTTCTTAAGTTTTTCGTGGTGAATTAGAATCAAGAAATAGCTTGTGGTTCAGTGGTTAGGTGTTTAGTTTACTCTTGGTTCTATGTTCAAAGCCAACACATAGTTACTCACCAACCATGCTATTCAACTGCTCGACTTTACATTTCGATCAATCTTTGCTAATCTTTTGATTTGTTCGCACACTTAGTGCCAATTTCGTAGTCGAAACATAATTTTCATCGCACATTTTGTGCCAATACGTTAAACCGAACTTCTGTTGGTATCGCACACACAGTGCCAAATCAATAAGCCGAAGCTTCTATCGTTTCGCACACACAGTGCTAATCAACTCTGTCTCAATTCAATTTCGCACACTTAAGTGCCTCGTTACTCAATTTCGTATTTAACATTTCTAATTCAATAATTATATGTTAATTCAATTCACATCACATAGATATAATTTAATAACTAGTATTATATCCGAACTTACCTCGGACATCGAAATACCGAAACGGTCGATTAATCGAGCACTTTGTCTTTGCCTCGATCTCGATCTCGATCCGAACCTTTCCTTTCTTGGTCTATACATATTCAAATTTAACTTATTCAATCACCAATTCATTCAATTTAATCCAAACACACATATTTAGGGAATTTTAAAAAATAGCCCCCACATTTTCACATTTCGACACTTTAGTCCCTATTTCATAAAATCATCAAATACACATAATTTCTTTTCACCCATGCCTAGCCGAATTCTTCTAATGTCTATACAAGCCCTCACATTTCATTTATTTCACATTTTAGTCCTCCAAAACATTATTTTCACAATTTAGCCCAAATTACTCAAAATCACCAAAAATCCAAAGACAAACTATGTTAATCTATCACATAACTTTCATAATTCATCATCAACTATCACAAATCTTAAGTATTCATCAATGGAATATTTCAAATTCATCATCCATACATAAAATTGAAGCATGGGTTTGATAGAACACAAAGCAACGATCACAAAAACGTAGAAATTATCAAAAACTGAACACAAAACACTTACCAATTGAAGCTCACTAGTGCCAAAAATCACAAAGCCTCAAACTCTCTTCTTCTTTTCTTATTTCGGTGGAAGAAAGATGATAAAATGGCCACCAAATGTTTTTGTTTTATTTAATATTAACATAATTGACATTTTACCATCTTATCCTTAATGAATTTTAATAATAACACCAATTGCCATGCCATTATCATCCATTAACTATTTAATGGTGTAATATCAATATAAGGACCTCTCCTTTAATAAGCCATGTCAAATTAGCACTTTAACAATCAGCACACAGCTTTTATATTTTACGCGATTAAGTCCTTTTTACAAATTAAGCACACAATCGATAAAATCTTCACACAAAAATTTCACACATGCTTAATCACATACTGTATACACCAAAAATAATATTAAAATATTTTTTTGACCTCGAATCTGTGGTCTCGAAACCACTGTTCTGACTAGGGTCTAAACTGGGCTGTTACAACTCTCCCCCCTTAGGGATTTTCGTCCCCGAAAATCTTACCAGTGAATAGGTGTGGATATTGCTCTCTCATAGCATCTTCAGGTTCCCACGTAGCCTCTTCTACTCCGTGTTTGTGCCACAACACTTTCACTAAAGAAATTCTTTTGTTTCTCAACTCTTTAATCTCACGAGCCAGAATTCGAATCGGTTCTTCACTATACGACAAATCTGATTGAATTTCAACCTCGGTAGGAGCAATCACATGAGACGGATCAGATCTGTACCGTCGAAGCATCGACACATGAAACACATTATGAATCTTTTCTAAATCAGGTGGCAACATCAATCTATAAGCAAATGGCCCAATCTGTTCAATTATCTCATACAGCCCGATGAACCTCGGACTCAACTTGCCTTTACGTCTGAATCTGAGTACTTTCTTCCACGGAGATACTTTTAAAAATACTTTATCACCGATTTCAAATTCAATGTCTTTTCTTTTCAAGTCTGCATAGGACTTTTGATGATCTGAGGCCGCTTTCAAACTGTCACGAATCACTTTTATTTTCTGTTCAGCCTCTTTAATTAAATCAATCCCGTGAATCTTATTCTCACTCAGCTCAGTCCAATACAATGGAGTTCGACATTTTTGACCGTAAAGAGCCTCATACGGTGCCATTTTAATGCTAGATTAAAAACTATTATTGTATGCAAACTCAATCAATGGCAAATGTTTTTCCCACGTACTTTCAAACTCAAATATACAGCATCTCAACATATCTTCGAGAATTTGAATAATCCACTCGGACTGACCATCCGTCTGCGGATGAAATGCAGTACTAAAATGCAACTTTGTGCCTAAAGCCTCTTGCAATTTCTTCCAAAATCGCGAGGTAAATCTCGGATCTCTGTCAGATATGATAGATAGTGGCACCCCATGCAATCTCACAATCTCAGAGATATACAATTCAGCTAACTTATCAAGTGAATAATCTGTTCTCACCGGAATAAAATGAGCTGATTTCATCAATTTGTCAACTATCACCCAGATTGCATCTTTTTTTCCCGGAGTTAAAGGCAATCCTGACACAAAGTCCATCATAATCCTCTCCCATTTCCACTCAAGAATCATTATAGGTTGTAACAAACCGGATGGAACCTGATGTTCAGCTTTTACTTGCTGACAAACTAAACATTTCGACACAAAGTCAGAGATATCTATTTTCATACCATGCCACTAATAAAACTGTTTCAAATCGTTATACATTTTTGTACTTCTAGGATGAACAGTCAACCGGCTATTATGAGCTTCGTTCAAAATCAACTGAATCAACTCAGAATTCTTCGAAACACAAATCCGATTTTTGAATCTCAAACAATCATCACTATCAACTCGAAATTCTGAATCAGAGTTCAAATCACATTGAGCTCGTTTTGCTATCATTTCATCATCACTTTTATGGGCATTACAAATCTGACGTACGAACATCGGCCTTACTTTCAAATCAGCCAAAACCAAGCTATCACCACATAGATCTATCTGAGTACTCATTGCTCGCAAAGCACATATAGACTTTCGACTCAAAGCATCAGCAACAACATTAGCTTTACCCGGATGATAATCAATCACAAGCTCATAATCTTTCAGCAATTCTAACCATCTTCCCTGTCGCAAATTTAATTCTTTCTGAGTCATCAAGTACTTCAAGCTCTTGTGATCAGTATAAATATGACATTTCTCACCAAATAGATAGTGACGCCAAATCTTCAATGCAAACACAATCGCGGCTAATTAAAGATCGTGCGTCGGATAATTCTTTTCATGCGGCTTTAACTGCCTCGAAGCATAAGCGATGACTTTGCCTTCTTGCATCAGCACACAGCCCAATCCATTCAACGATGCTTCACTGTAAACTATGAATTCTTTACCCGATTTCGATTGAATTAACACGGGTGCCTCTGTAAAAAATGCTTTCAATCTTTCAAAACTCACGCACTTTTCTCGACCACCGAATTTAACATCTTTTCGTAATAACCGTCAAGCGAGTCGCAATCATAGATAATCCTTTTACAAACCGCCTATAATATCCTGCTAGTCCCAGAAAACTATGGACTTCAGACACATTTCTCGGAGGCTTCCATTCTAAAATAGCTGAGATCTTACTCGGATCAACTCGTATTCCCGTAGCTGATACAATATGCCCCAAAAATCCAACCTCATGCAACCCAAACTCACATTTTCTAAATTTTGCATACAATTGCTTCTCACGCAGAGTCTGTAGCACAACTCTCAAATGCTCGGCATGTTGCGTCTCATCACATGAATAAATCAAAATATCATCAATGAACACCACAACAAAGCGATCCAAATATGGTCTGAATATCCAATTCATCAAATCCATAAACACTGCAGGAGCATTCGTTAGTCCGAAAGGCATAACTAAGAATTCATAATGTCCGTACCTCGTTCTAAAAGCAGTCTTCGATACATCTGACTCTTTGACTCTCAACTGATAGTAGCCCGATCTCAAATCTATCTTAGAAAACATTGTAACTCTTTTCAACTGATCGAACAAATCATCAATACGTGGCAAAGGATATTTATTCTTTATCGTCATTTTGTTCAACTGTTAGTAATCAATACACATCCTCATAGTGCCATGTTTCTTTTTCACGAACAACACAGGAGCACCCCATGGCGAGAAACTCGGTTGTGCAAATCCTCTATTTGCCAACTCTTGCAACTGAGACTTTAACTCTTTCAATTCTGTCGGTGCCATTCTATACGGAGTTATTAAGATTGGGGTCGTTCCCGGCACTAATTCAATACCAAACTCAACTTCTCGTATCAGAGGTAATCCTGGTAGTTCTTCAGGAAACACATCTGGGAACTCACATACTATAGGTACAGATTCAACTTTCTTTTCTGTCACTTTTGTACCAATTACATATGCAAGATAAGCTTCGCAACCCTTTTTCACATAATTCAAAGCTTTCATCGCAGATACAACAGCTGGTAGTCCATTCAACTCAATGGATTCAATTCGAACCATCTCACCATTCTGACTTCTCAAATCAATGCTCTTTCTTTTACAATTCACAATAGCATTATGCAGAGTGAGCCAAACCATACCCAGAATAATATCAAATTCATCAAATGGTAGCAACATCAAGTTAGCCAGAAAACAAGCATCCCGAAACATCAATGGACAGTTCTTACACACTTTATCAACGAAGACACACTTACCTAAGGGGTTTGATACTCTAATCACGAATTTAGTAGACTCAAAAGGTAGAGTCTTACTTGATACTAAATTCACACACACATAGGAATGAGTAGATCCCGGATCTATCAATGCAATCACATCAGTATCAAATAGAGTAAAAGTACCAGTAATGACGTCTGGAGATGACACTTCTTCACGAGCATGAATAGCATAGGCTCGGGCAGGTGCTCTCGCCTTAGATACTACCGTTGTATCGGTAGTCCCTCTCTGACTTCCACTCACATTTTCGGTGTTTCTAGGTGGTCTACCCCTAGCCGTCGTATTATTCGGTCTCGTACTCTGAACATTTTCTTCCTCAGCTAACTTTGGGCAGTCTCGAATGAAGTGATCTCGTGATCCACACTTATAACAAGTTTGATTATAGTACTTGCCCCAGCATTCTCCCACATGTCGTCTTCCACACTGTCTACACTCAGGCTTGCTGCTTTTAACACTACCAACACTTGATTCAATCGGAATTTGAGCTCTTAGTCCAACACTTTGTTTCGCACAATCTCTACTCGGATGTCCAAACGAAGCATTTGATCGATTGCTTGCAACTCTAAATCTCTTCGTCGAAGGTTGAGACGACTTAATCATCAATCTTTTTCTTTCATCTCAAGCTTCAAACTTTCTTTCTTTCTTTTTATCGAGCTCCTCGGCGGCTGCAGTGCTCTTTCAACTAACACAACAAATTTATTTATGTCAAGTATCCCAACCAACAATGATAAACCGTAAAAGTAACATATTTTAAGCCCACATTTAGCATGCTTTTGGATGAATTATCCCTTATTTTATGTAAAAAGGTGCTCTTAATCCTTTATTTTCATGTTATATACTCAGGAAAGCACCGGAGGATGAAAAGAACAAGAAACAGGCATAAAACGGGCCAAATGGGCCAAAGCACGAAATCGACACGGCCTGGACCTAAGACCACACGGCCGTGCCTCCTCAATAATCTTGAAAATGGTCTAGCCAAGAGATACACGGCGGTGCCTCATCAACAAAGTCCACACGGCCTGGCCACGACTTACACGGGCGTGTGCCAGAGGCCGTGCCCCTGCCGTGGCAAAGAGCAATTTTAATCGAATTTGGATACTTAGGGGCAAAGAAACACATTCCAAAAGCCTATAAATACACCCTAAGTATGACCTGAAAGGTGGAGCCCAAAGCTATCGTTTAGGGACGTCTTGCTAGGCCAGAGAAGGCAGATTTGTGGGGATTCGCTCAGGGATAGCCAGTTGATCCATCTCAAGAAGCCGAAATTATACTCAAGACGGAGGATCTCCTCTTCAATTCCTTCAGGGGGTTTTAGGGATTTCTTATGTTTTGTTTTATCTTTTCTTCGAGATGTTTTCTTTTATTGTTATGAACTAAACCTCGAGATACCGAGGGGATGAAACTTAGATGAATCTTGTTATCGTTTGCTAAACTATATGATAAATATTTGATTTGTTCTTAATCATGTGTTCTTAATTCTTGTGTTGATATTTCGCGGATACCGATTCAAGTTTGATGTGCTTAGGTGGAGGAGCAAAAGTTCCTGCCTAAGAGTAGATCTAGCATAGTTAAGCGGAGTTGATCGCGCGCCTAGACATAGGGTGACGAGGCGTTGCCAGATTAGGGTGAAACCTAATATGGGAGTTCATAGATCGAGTTAATGCAATTCTAGGGGTTTTAATTAGAAAGAGATTTCAATTAATCAACCTAGGGTTAGACGTTATTCGCCTCGAGATAGGGTTTAATATAAATTAGCGAATCCTACGGATCAAGTCAAGTGAATAAATCATCCGCTTCAGAGTTAGATAACAAGTGAAGTCTAGGTGGATTCTTCCTTGGGTATTATCCTTATCAACTGGTTTTTCCCAAAAGTATTCTCCCAATTCATTTTTCTTTGTCTTAGAGTCTTTAAGTTTAGTAGTTAATTAATTTAGATTAAACACACAAAATCTCTTAATTTTAGGCTAGATAATAAAAAGAAAGTTAGTATTAGTACTTTTAGTTCCTTTGGGTTCGATAATCCGGTCTTGCCTAAGCTATACTACTGTTCGATAGGTGCACTTGCCTCAATCGTTGTCAGAGTTAGTTTCCAGGTTTGATCATTCTCTTTATAAATTTTAAAACTCGACAGACATACGATCAAGTTTTTGGCGCCGTTGCCGGGGAACTAAAATATGAAGAACGCTCTATTTTTATTACTTTAGCCATTTTTATTTTTTTCAATTTAATTTAATTTCTTATTTTATTTGCTAATTTTTCTTCTTTTATTACTTCTTCCTTCCAGGTACCTCTAGTTTATGACTAGAAGGAACCCGAAAGGACCTTTAGTATCTGACATGTGATATTGAAGCTACCGTTCGTAGAAATCGCGAGAGAAATTAGGCGAGCCCTAAATTACCAAGAAGAAGAACAACAAGACGAATCCAATCCTACTGAAGGGATGGATGAGAATAATCCACCACCACAAGATGTGGCGAGAAAATAATGCTCCACGCACTATGTATGATTATGCTAAACCTCATTTAACAGAGCCAAATCGAGTATTGTTAGGCTCGCTATAGTCGCTAATAATTTTGAATTAAAGCCTAACACTATACAAATGATTCAACAATTTGTTCAATTTGATGGTTTGTAGGACGAAGACCCAAACACTCATATAGCTAATTTTTAGAGTTTCGTGATACCTTCAAAATAAATGGCATTTTCGATGATGCCATACGGCTTCGGTTATTTCCCTTTTCATTAAGGAATAAAGCCAAACAGTGGTTAAACTCATTACCACGAGGGTCAATCACTACATGGGATCAAATGACCGAAAATTTTTTATTAAAATATTTCCCACCGGCCAAAATGGCCAAATTACGGAATGATATCTCTTCTTTTGTGCAGATGGATTTAGAGACATTATATGACACATGGGAGAGATATAAGGATCTCTTGAGAAGGTTTCCACACCATGGTTTACCCTTGTGGCTCCAATTCCAAACTTTCTATAACGGTGTAAACCCCTCAACGAGGCAACTAATTGATTCAGCCGCCGGTGGAACCCTGAACAACAGAACTCCTAAAGCAACCTACGAATTCATAGAGGAGATGTCACTGAATAACTATCAGTGGCAGGTTATAAGGACAAAACCAACAAAATCAGCCGAAGTTTTCAACATCGATGCAGTAACTATGCTATCAACACAGTTAGAGATGATGAATAAAAAGCTTGATAGTTTTTGTTCTTCGCAGGTACATCCAGTAATGCAATGCGATGCAAGTGGAACTGTGGCGAATCCTGAGTACCCACCCTACCAACCGGGCACAGAAAGCGAACAGATGAACTATATAGGTAATAATTTCAGATCTAATAATATCTTTATAGTAATACTTATAATCCAGGTTGGAGGAACCACCCAAATTTTTCATGGGGAGGACAAGGAAATCAAGGAATTCAAAGACAACAACCTCCTCAAAATTTTCAAAATCAGCCCTATCCACAGGAGAAGAAGCCGAACCTTGAAGAGATGCTGTCAAAATTCATGGCAGCTACAGATAACCGTCTCCAAGACACTGAGACCACCCTTAAGAATCAACAGGCATCAATTAAAGGGATCGAGAGCCAAGTTGGGGAACTCACTAAGACAGTTGGACAACTTACTAACACAGTTGGACAACTTGCAAAGATAATTTCCGAACGACCACAAGGGCGTCTACCGAGCAACACTGAGATTAACCCAAAGGAGCAAATCCAAGCCATATCAGCTCAAGAAAGTGAAGGGTTAGACGAGCCCAATTCAAAGCAAGAGAATGTGGTCAAAGAAGGTAAGGTTGAGGTAAGTAATAATAAGCCAAAATTGGTAGTCAAAAAGTACCAACCTCGCATTCCTTATCCCGAAGCAATGAAGAGAGACGATACAGAAGAACAGTTCGGTAAGTTTCTTAAACTTTTAAAGAAATTACATCTCAACTTACCTCTTCTTGAAGCTCTTTCACAGATCTAGATTCGAGGAAATTTTTAAAACATCTCTTGACGAACAAGCGTAAGTTAGACGAGGAGCCACATGTAGAATTAAACGCAGTATGCTCAGCAATGTTACAGAATAGATTACCGCGAAAGTTGAAAGATCCAGGGAGTTTTACGATTCCATGTTTAATTGGTAGTTTACCTATTGATAATGCGTTAGCTGATTTAGGGGCAAGCATAAATGTCATGCCTTATAAATTGTTTAAACAACTAGGTCTAGGGAAACCCAAACAAACTAAGATGAGCATTCAACTAGCTGATAAAACTATTAGAATTCCTAGGGGTATTATCGAAGATGTTCTTGTAAAAATTGATAAATTCGTTTTCCTAGTAGATTTTGTTGTCTTAGACATGGATGAGGATGATTCGATTCCCCTAATTTTAGGAAGACCATTCTTAGCAACTGCTAGAACTAAAATCGACATTGATGCAGGAGAACTAATACTTCGTGTAGGTAATGAGACAGTCACTCTCCAAGCTCTCGACTCGGCTAGAACATCGAGTAATCCAGGTGAGAAAACAAATTCTATTGATAACCATTCGGTTAACCCTTCTTTTCAGGAAACACCAGGAAAGAATACAAATGAACCAGATTCTATACCATGTGCCAACAAAGAAATGACACACGAAGAACAAGGGATTCAGATCGATGATCTAGACGAGTGGAATACGCGTTTCAAGGAGAAATTAAGAATACACGAAGCAGAACCAGAGCCACTCCATGAAGCAAACAAGTTCAAAATCGGAGATCAGGTATTGATAGAAAAAATAGACCCTCGAACATCTCCTCCTGACCCTAACACAAACAAAGAAATATCGTTTAGGGTAATCGGTGTTTTCCCCATACGAACAATGAGGTAAGTAATCCTATTTTCTGGTACTTTCAATATAAACGCTTCTCGACTTAAACTTTATCAAGGAAATAGAAGCGATAGCATGAGGAAGATATTCAAATTTTTAAACCACCACGATTTGTTGCGAATACGAGGAAAGTATAGCTTAAGACTTTAAACGAGCGCTTCTCGGGAGGCAACCCGAGCACTAACCCTAATTACTTTCATATTTGTTTTCATTTTACTTTCTTCGCTTATCTTAGTCTTAAACACCTAGTTTTAAACTAACCAAAAGTGCAGATTTCCAGCCCACACGGCCTTGCACACGGCCGTGGCCGTGGTCGTCTGGAGGTACATAATCTCCGTACTGACAATGGCAGAAGAGGTACAAGCCAGAAAGAATCAAATCTTCAAGTCACGGACTCCAACCACCACCCCACGGGCACCAACAAAATGCCACGGCCGTGTGACGCGGCCGTGGACGACACTGACTTATCACCAACGGGCATGGCAATCAGAACATGGGCGTGGGAGAAACGATAAGATGCATAACACGGCCGTGCAAGGCGGCCGTGTGAATTAACACGCCCATGGTACATGGGCGTGGGGTTGTACCTGATTTGAGAATTCTATTTAAACCACCCACCCATCCCTCTTCTCACCTAACTTTCACCCTTCTTCCTCCCTTACACCCTTACACCATACATTCTCAGCATTCTTCATTCTTAGCATTCTTCTCAATCTTTTGGCCACGTCGAAGAAACGGAAGGATCTCAACACAGTCTCTCTCATAGAGATCGATCTATATAAGTTCATGCCGGCCGCTTCAATCACTCGACAAGCCAAGGACATTTGAGGCTATTTAGTTTTTATTTCATTTTTCTCTTTTGCTTCAATTTCCTTATCTTTACTTCTCTTCTGCTTAACTTAGTTTCTTTTATTTTAGTTTCTTAGTGTCAGGTTCAAAAGGCTGCTTGGGAATCACGCCACTTTCGCCACCACCAGTACCTCCGCAGCCTTAGAGGTCACACCCACCTCGCGAACCATCCAACAATAAGGACCCCTCAGTCCATCCATCTTTTCTTTTAATTTTATTTTACTTCATGTTTTCTTTCTCTTTATCTTTCTTTCCTTTAATTATATATTTAGTTTATTTTAAATGTGTCTTAATAATTCCTGGATAATCCTCTATGAGCTACCCAATTTCTTCATCTAGCACAGGATCGTCATCCAGACCGACCCCTCCGACCTATCTTTCACCTCTGACCCAAAGATGTCATCCATAATTCAGGAAGTTTCACTTCTTCCCATATCTTATGATTTTATAATGATATTATCTATCTTTGTACATTGAGGGTAATGTACATCTTAAGTGTGGGGGTGAATCTTAAGGATGCCTAACTTTTTTGCATTATTCTCAAATCCCTGAATTTAGTCTTGTTTTTAACTAATTTTCTCATATTACTAATTAGGATGAAATTTCTGATGATTTATGATTTTTATTGATATGTTTTAGATTAAGCCATTGATAATTGTGCATTGATGATTGAATTCTAAGAATACTAGAGAATCCAGCATGATAAGTCTATTTTTCAAGAAAATAAAAAAAAATTTAGGTTGTCTACCTGAATTTGAATATTACTTTGAAGTTTGAAATTTACGAGGTTGATATCAAAATACCCATAATTTTTGTGAGATTTTTAGCCTTATAGAGCATAAATTCTTTTTATTTCTCACTTCATTGATTATGAGTGTGTCAACATTGATTTGTTATTCTAGAACTTGCATCGATTATACATGTCGAGACCACACCTTTGATTTGATATACAGAGATGATGAAGGCACCTAGGATTTAACCCACTTACTCCACTAAAAAGCTTGCCTTCATAATTAACCCCTAGTGAACCCCGTTCAATCCTAACAACCTTTTTATTGACTTACCCACTAACACTAACCCAAAAACCCGTTTTATTTGTTATCACCATCCTTTTTAACTACCCTTATATCGAGATTTGATTTGATTAAAAGCCTAACTATGTTTTTTATTTCAGTAATTTATCCTTTGTTATGTATTTATGATGTAAAAAAAATCAAAAGTTTATTCATTTTTAGTTTTGTGATTAAAGAGCTTATACGTTTGAATTCCAAATATTGAAGAAGAAGCTCGTAGTATTAGTATTTTTCAAATTGATGTAATCACTTTTATTTAGTTCGTTGTTTCTGGTTAGGTAATTTGTCAATTCAATCTCGATTCTAACCCTCTAATTCAGCCTTTAACCACACCTTTAACCCAATCCCCATTACAACCCTGTTAAAGACCTTTTGATTTGTGTATCATCTCATTTAATAGTGGTGGAAATTTGATTTTCATGCAAGCCTATGGGATTAACTTTTCAGGTTTGACATTTGAGTGCTTAATTCTGAACCTTAAACACTTCGAGTGATTTGAGAGAATCTTTAGTAAGGATGTCAATTCTTGTCAGTTTTGAACCAGAGGTAATTATTTAGATGAGGGGAAACACCTATGTTTTGTGCTACAAATGTATGACTTAGACTGTTTGAATCTTTAGAACTCTTTGAATTGAATTATCCAATGTATAAATTATCCTTGAATTGTGATGAAACATTATTAATGACTATTATGAATTATGGAAAGTTCGTCTTAATTCTAAGTTGAGAATTTTGCTTGAGGACAAGCAAAAGCTTAAGTGTGGGGGTATTTGATAAACCGTAAAAGTAACATATTTTAAGCCCACATTTAGCATGCTTTTGGATGAATTATCCCTTATTTTATGTAAAAAGGTGCTCTTAATCCTTTCTTTTCATGTTATATACTCAGGAAAGCACCGGAGGATGAAAAGAACAAGAAACGGGCTTAAAACGGGCCAAATAGGCCAAAGTACGAAATCGACACGGCCTGGACCTAAGACCACACGACCATGCCTCCTCAATAATCTCAAACACGATCTAGCCACGAGATACACGGCCGTGCCTCATCAACAAAGTCCACACGGCCTGGCCACGACTTACACGGGCGTGTGCCAGAGGCCGTGCCCCTGCCGTGGCAAAGAGCAATTTCAATCGGATTTGGATACTTAGGGGCAAAGAAACACATTCCAAAAGCCTATAAATACACCCTAAGTATGACCTGAAAGGTGGAGCCCAAAGCTATCATTTAGGGGCGTCTTGCTAGGCCAGAGAGCACAGATTTGTGGGGATTCGCTAAGGGATAGCCAGTTGATCCATCTCAAGAAGCCGGAATTATACTCAAGTCGTAGGATCTCCTCTTTAATTCCTTCAGGGGGTTTTAGGGATTTCTTATGTTTTGTTTTATCTTTTCTTCTGAGATGTTTTCTTTTATTGTTATGAACTAAACCCTCAGATACCTGTGAGGGATGAAACTTAGATGAATCTTGTTATCGTTTGCTGAACTATATGATAAATATTTGATTTGTTCTTAATTATGTATTCTTAATTCTTGTGTTGATATTTTGTGGATATCGATTCTAGTTTGATGTGCTTAGGTGGAGGAGCAAAAGTCCCTGCCTAAGAGTAGATCTAGCATAGTTAAGCGGAGTTAATCGCGCGCCCAAAGATAGGGTGATGAGGCGTTGCCGGATTAGGGTGAAACCTAATTAGAAAGAGATTTCAATTAATCAACCTAGGGTTAGACGTTATTCGCCTCGAGAGAGGGTTTAATATAAATTAGGGAATCCTACGGATCAAGTCAAGTGAATAAATCGTCTGGTTCAGAGTTAGATAACAAGTGAAGTCTAGGTGGATTCTTCCTTGGGTATTGTCCTTATCAACTAGTTTTTCCCAAAACTATTCTCCCAATTCATTTTTCTTTGTCTTAGAGTCTTTAAGTTTAGTAGTTAATTAATTTAGATTAAACACACAAAATCTCTTAATTTTAGGCTAGATAATAAAAAGAAAGTTAGTATTAGTACTTTTAGTTCCTTTGGGTTCGATAATCTGGTCTTGCCTAAGCTATACTACTGTTCGATAGGTGCACTTGCCTCAATCGTTGTCAGAGTTAGTTTCCAGGTTCGATCATTCTCTTTATAAAATTTTAAAACTCGACAGACATACGATCAAATAACTTAATATCCTCATTCAACCCTTCTATGAAATGTTTACACATAGTAGCTTCGGTCGAAACACATTCACGTGCATATTGACTCAACCCCACAAACTCCCGTTCGTACTCAGTAACAGACATGTGACCTTGTTTCAACTCGAGGAATTCTTTACGTTTCTGATCAATGAATCCTTGACTGATATACTTCTTTCTGAATTCAGCCTGAAAGAAATCCCAGGTGATTCTCTCTCTCGGAACCACGAATATCAATGTCTTCCACCAGTTATACGCGGTATCCCTCAACAACGAAACAACACATTTAATACAATCATCAGGAGTCAACGACATCTCGTCAAATACTCGAATGGTATTCTCGAGCCAAAACTCAGCTCGCTCGGTATCATCATCAGCTATGGCCCTAAACTCTTCGGTCCCGTACTTACGGATTTTATTCACAGGAGGTTTATTCAGTCGGATCAGATCTACGACTTGTGGCACAACAGGTACTTGTGGGGGTGGAGGTTGTGGAGCAGCAGGATTCGTTCGAATGAACTCCGAAAACCACTCACTCATCATTCAAAAAAAGGCTTGCTTAGCCTTTCCCTCTTGGCTACTATCATTCGGCCTAGATATGGCCGGCACCGTCCCTTGAGCGGGACCAGGCGCGTTACCCTATACATCGTCAGCAACTTGAAACACCCCAAACCCGGCCCACGAGCTTTGACCAGATTTGGTATGTTCCTCAAGTAAACCGGTTCAAAGTTCTTTTGTCCTTAGGAAAAATTTGTGCGATTTTAAAAAAAAAAACATTGTTTGGGTTGGGCTTGTGTTGCAAACGAATTCAATTCTTTATATTAAAAAGGTTACTTAAACTTTAATAGGTAAAACTCATAATCATAATAAATAGAAATAAATGGAAAACAATTCAACTATGGCCTTATGGCCTTATTACATCAAATAATTTCCAAGTTATTCAAGTACTTAAATAGAAATAGTAGTTCATAAAATAAAAACTTCATGTTGAGCATGGCCACCACAAGTTCTGCCGTCCGGGTCCATCACTGTTCATCACCTGAAACATGGTCCCACAATGGGGTGAGTCAAACAGACTCAATGTGTACACGACACTAAGTCATAATAGAATCAGGCATACAAATGTTACGCATTCATATCCTAGCATACAAATTATGATGCATTCCCAAACCCAAACCTAATAAGCCATCCGCTACACTCCCCGCACCAACTTTGTACACCGTGGGGACTACTAAGTCGACCCTCCTTCCGCTACACTCCATATCGCGGTCTTAGGTCACCGCATTTGTGGTCTTAGGTCACCACATTCAGATATCGCGGTCTTAGGTCACCGCATTCAGACATCGTGGTCTTAGGTCACCACATTCAGATACCACGGTCTTAGGTCACCGTGTTCGTGGTCTTAGGTCACCACATTCACTTCCCCTTTCAATAACCCATATGCCCCATTTTGTAATATGCATTAATATGCCAAAGATCACATTCTTATTCTCATGTTACAAATAACATATTTCATATTCCTAGTAGGAGTAGGAAACGTACCTGAGTACTTATTACCATAACATGATACCTTAGCCACTTTCTTATTCTTATTATCACATATTTAATTAGACATAGCCATAAAACTTATTATGAAGTAGTGTGGGGTACACACCTGATTTGCTTAACCACTTCACTGAAATTTCGAAATCTGATCTACTCCCTTAGATCTCAAGTTCCTACAATTGATTAATCACTTACTATTTAGCACAAAGCCTATTCGGCTAGAAAACCAAATCCTAGTAGGATTTGTATTCTTAAAGCTTACCTTGGTGTCGATTTGATGATTTAATCAAATCCCAGAAACTCGTATTTTTCCCCTTTGAAATTGGCTAGTCACTAAATCCCTTGAATTGGTTAGTTTTCGGCTTAAAACACATAATAATAGATCTACTACTAAAATAGGCCTTGGCCGAATTTACCTTTGTTCTTACCTTCCAAATCTTAAATCCCAAATTGGATCCTTGCTTCTTTATTGCTGTCAAAATCCCTATGTACCCATGTTAGATCCAATCTAACATTAAATCATAATAATATAGCTTATGGCCGAATGGTATTCATAACTTACCTTAGATCTTAGAAGTTCCGAAGGATACCTTCTTGTAGTTGACAATTTCTTAAATCCTGAAAACACCCTTCCATAACTCAGCCAAAATCCATAATAGAGATTAGTCCCTAAATTTTAGATAGGTTTAAAATATAAAAGAATTGAAACCAAACTTTGGATCTTACCCTTTTTAAGAAATCGGTCGCACCCTTGTTAAAAGCCCCTTAAAGAATCGGCCTTGATGACTAGATGATAAAGCTTCGATTTTTGGGATTTAATGGAGAAGTCGACTAGAGGTTCTCTTGGGGTATTTGGTTTCCACGAAAATAAGGAAAAGAAACTTGAGAATTTTGGCAATGGTGGACTATAGATTCGGCTTGACAAAAGAAAAAAGAGAAGAGAAGAGAGGAGAGCACTCGTAAATTCGACAGAGAGAGAGGAGGAGGAAGAAAAATTGATGAGTAGCCCTATTTCCTTCCTTTTATAGCCGAAACTACTCCTCGTAATCCCTTACTTGGCCACCACTCTTCTTTATTTGATAGCTTTATCTCTTAATTTAAAATAATTAGAGAATAATCCTTTATTATCTCTTCAAAAATAATCCAAATTAAATCCCTTATTTATCACCTTATTAATCGAATATTAAAGAGAATAAAACTCCTCCTTTCTAGAAAGCTTGTGCCGTCCACCTCAGAGCTTCTGGAAGCAAAAATAAAACTTCTTTTATTTGCTTCCCAAGTGACTCGAACCCAGGCCCAACACCTTGCATGTGGCACCATTTCCAGAGGCCCTAAGTGGCATCTTCAAGCCACTTTTCCAAGCCTGTTTGTGTGTCAAATTTCACAAAATTTTTCTTTTAAGGCCACCTTGCCTTAATTTCCTCTTTTAAACTTTAAAACTCGACATTTTCTAGGTCATTTCCTTTCATTTCCAAGTTTCCAAAAATTTTCGTTTGGCTCTTTAAACTTGACATTTCCTTACATTTCCAAGTTTCCAGAAATGTTCGCTTTCCTCTTTTGAATCATTTCTAAATCATTTACTTACATTTCCTAGTTTCCAAAAATGTTCAGAACACATTCATAACATATAAGACATGTCATTTCGCACAATTAAACTGAAAATGCATAGGCCCTTTTCAGGATGTTACAGTTCTACCCCCCTTAAAATAATTTCGTCCTCGAAATTTCCTAACTAAAATAATTGAGGGTATTGCTGTCGCATTGCCTCTTCTGGTTCCCACGAAGCTTCTTCCGATCCATGATTGCGCCATAACACTTTGACTAGAGGAACTGACTTCCTCCGCAACACTTTCACGTCACGTTCCAATATCTAAATCGACTCCTCTCTGTAGGATAAGTCTGGCCTTAGCTCCACCTCTTCAACCGGTACTACGTGAGATGGATCCGATCGATATTGCCGTAACATGGAAACATGGAATACGTCGTGCATCTGTTTCAACTCCGATGGCAACTCTAACTGATATGCCACTGGTCCAACTCGCTTCAACACTCGATAGGGCCCTATAAACCTTGGGCTTAACTTCCCTTTGCGACCAAACCTCATCACCTTCTTTCAAGGCGAGACTTTCAGAAACACTTGATCTCCCACTTCAAACTTTATTTCCTTCCGTTTAAGGTCTGCGTACGACTTCTACCTATCAGAGGCTTCTTTTAACCATGCTTTGATTATCTCAGCCTTCTCTTCAGTTTCTGCCACTAACTCTGGGCCCAAAACTCGACGTTCTCCTAACTCAGTCCAACAAGTAGGTGTTCAAAATTTCCGACCATACAACGCTTCATATGGTGCCATCCGAATGCTAGCCTGATAGCTGTTGTTGTAGGCGAACTCAGCTAAAGGCAAATAGTCTTCCCAACTTCCTCGAAAATCCATCACACAGCCTCTCAACATATCCTCCAACACTTGTATAACCCGTTCAGACTGCCCGTCTGATTGTGGATGAAAAGCCGTAGTGAAGTCCAACTTAGTGCCTAAAGCTTGATGAAGTGCCCTCTAGAACCGAGACATAAACCTTGGGTCTCTGTCGGAGATGATCGATACTGGTACACCATGTAACCTCACAATTTCCACCACATATAACTTAGCCAGCTTCTGAAGAGAATAGTCAACTCTTACCGGGATAAAGTGCGCGGACTTAGTCAAACGGTCCACTATCACCCATACCGAGTCCTTCTTAGTAGGCGTAAGGGGAAGCCCACTAACGAAATCCATGGTAATTCTCTCCCACTTCCATTGCGGAATCTCGATTGGTTGAAGCAATCCCGATGGAACTTGGTGTTCAAAGCCTTAACTTGGCGACACGTCAAACATTTCCCCACAAATTCGGTCACTTCTTGCTTAAGATCGGACCACCAAAATTGTTCCCTTAGATCTCTCATGATGACTTAATGCCTCCGGGATGCATAGCATAAGGGCTACTATGCGCCTCCCAAAGAATCCTTTGTCTTAACTCCTTGTCCTTCTAAGCATACGGACTTTTCCTTTGTAACACAATGCTCCTTCATCATTAACGCCATAATCCTTTAATTCCCGTTCGCACTTGTCAGAACTTAGCACTTAGATCCTTATCAACCAACTGTCCCTCTTTCACTTCCTTCACCATGTGGGCTTGACTTGCAACTCGCCAACAAAGCTTCCATCATCGTACAAACTTAAGTGAGCGAACATAGCCCTTAGATCCGACACAACCTTCCGACTTAGGGCATCGGCTACCACATTCGCCTTGCCCGGATGATATTCTATCGAGCGATCGTAGTCCTTCAACAACTCCACCCACCTTCGTTGCCTCAAGTTCAACTCCTTCGAGTCAACAGATACTTAAGGCTCTTGTGGTGCGTGTAGATCACCGACCTTTCTCCATAGAGGTAGTGCCTCCAAACCTTAAGGGCGAAAAACCACTGCTTTGCGGTTCCAAGTCATGAGTTGGGTAGTTAACCTCATGAGGCCTTAGTTGTCGAGACGCATAAGCGACTACTTTTCCTTCTTGCATTAGCACACATCCTAATCCCGTATGCAAAGCGTCACAGTACACCACAAAATCCTTCCCAGCCTCCAGCTAAATTAACACTAGAGCCTCCATCAACACCTTCTTAAGGTTGTCAAAGCTCTTCTGTTGCTTATCAGACCATTCAAAGGGTACTTCCTTCCTTAGTAACTTTGTCAAAGGCGCTATTGATGAGAATCCTTCTACGAACCTTCTGTAATAGCCTGTCAAACCTAAGAAACTTCGAATCTCAGCCACGAACCTAGGTGGTTTCCAATCCAACACTGGTTCGATCTTCCTAGGATCCACTCTTATTCCTTCTGCGGATACCACATGCCCTAAGAATGCCACCTCCTTAAGCCAAAATCCACACTTGCTGAATTTGGCATAGAGCTTCTTCTCCTTAACACTTGTAGCACCACTCGGAGATGTTCATCATGCTCCTCTTGGACTTAGAATACACCAAAATATCGTCGATGAACACAACGACGAACCTATCCAAGTAGGGTTGAAAAACTAGGTTCATCATATCCATGAACGCGGCTGGAGCATTTGTCAATCCAAACGGCATCACCACAAACTCAAAATGGCCGTATCTTGTCCTAAAAGCGGTTTTATGGATATCCGCCTCCTTCACCTTCAATCTGGTGATATCCCGACCTTAAGTCTATCTTTGAGAATATCATGTCCCTTCACCTTAATTTGATCGAACAAGTCATCGATCCTTGGCAAAGGATACTTGTTCCTCATGGTCACTTTATTCAATCGACGGTAATCTATGCACATACGCATAGTTCCGTCCTTCTTCTTTACAACAGTAATGGTACTCCCCATGGAGACACATCGGGTCGTATGAACCCACGATCCAACAACTCTTGGATTTGAGCCTTGAGCTCAACTAACTCTTTGGCGCCATTCGGTATGGAGCGATTAACACTGGAGCTGTTCCTGTAGTAAGTTTATTCCAAACTCCACCTCCCTATCTTGGGGTATTCTGGTAATTCCTCCCGGAAATACATCTTCAAAGTCTTTCACCATTCTAACTCCATCGACACCTTCTTCCTTTCCACCTAACGCACTTACGCTAAGGCTAAGAACGCCTTGCACCCTTTCTTAACCATTTTCTCACCTTCAACGCGAAACTACATTGGACAGTAGTTTCTTCTCTCTCCGATCACTACTACTTCATCCTCCAGGGGTCCTTAGTTCCATTCGTTTAGCCGCATAATCCAACACGGCTCTGCTCTACTAGCCATCCATTCCAAGTATAAGTTCAAACTCCCGAAAGGTAGTTCCATTAAGTCACCAAAGTTCACTCCCGAATCTCTGGGGTACATTCGAAAGATCTTATCCACCACTACGCTTAGGCCTAATGGGCTTACTACATCTCATCCGCCTATCGGAAGGTTCAGAGTCTAGGCCTAGTGTTTCCACTACACTACATGCAACATAGGAATGGGTCGAGCCCACATCAATTAGAGAAAAATAGGGCTTGTCAAAAATAAAGAACGTACCGGTTATAACGTCCGCGGCGTCTCCATCTTCCCTCCGCGAACCGCATAAACCAAACCTGGTTGCCTTGCCTCAAAGATTAGCGGCACCTCTCGCCTTGTGTTCCACGGCCTCTGCCAGCACCATTACCTCTGTTACTCGAACCACGACCTCGTTTCAGTCAAATCAAAACAGTGGTTTCAGGACCACAAATCTGAATTCAAAATAATTATTTTATTATTATTTTATTGTCTAAATTATGATAGTATGATTGTGTGAAATTTTTGTTGAGAAATTTTATTGTTTGAGTGGTTAATTTGATAAAAATGACTAAATCGCGTAAAGTGCAAAAGTGGTGTTCTAATAGCTAAAGGTATTAAATGGCTATAAAATTTAATAGTGGAGGTCCTTATGTTGTAATTAGCCCATTTTTAATATGAGTGGAAAATTATGGATATGCATTAAATGATTTTAATGTTTTATAAGTAAGGTTAATTAATTAAATATGTAATTAAACATAAAATAAATAAAACAAAATCACAATTTGGTGTCCATCTTCTTCATTTCCAAAAATTAAAGAAGGAAAACACCATTTTTATGCTTTGGAAGGTTCGGCTATGGTACCTTAAGCATGTAAGCGATTTTTGACTCAGTTTTTAATGATTTCTATGTTTTTGTGATCGTTGCAACTAGGTCTAGCTAGCCCAGGGACTATTTTGCAAAACTGTTAAAGATTTTAGATGTTTCCATTGATGAATACATGATTAATTTGATGTTTAATGATAGATTATGAATGTTTGATGATAGTTATACAAGTTTTGTTAAGTGATTTTTAGTGAAAATGCAAATTAGGGATTAATTTGTGAAAAGTGTAAAATTCATGGTTAAAATGTGAAATAAATGAAAAATATGGGCTGTTTTAGTAATTAGAGAAATTTGGCTAGCATGGGTAGGGACCTAATTGCATGAATTTGTGATTTTATGAAATAAGGACTAAATTGTAAAAGATGTGAAACATTAGGGGCAATTGTGTAAAAATGCCTTAAAGTGAATTTTGGACTAAATTGAATAGATAGATCATTAAATAAGTTAATTTTGACTACATATAGATCAAGAAAAGTGAAACTCGAATCTAGATCGAGGGAAAAACAAAGTTCTCGACTAATCGACTCGTGTTGTCGTTTTTACATCCGAGGTAAGTTCATATGTAATAAGCATTGTTATAATAATGTTTTAAATGCTTTGATATTGTATGAACTGTGAATACGAGACTACGGACATGTTTGACAATGATTTGACAAAGATTCGGCATTGGAACTCCCGGTTGAACCTTAGGAATAGATTAGGATACGAATGACATGTCATTAAGGAATTCATTGAGTTGGCTTCGAGCCATGATATTAGCACTTCGAGTGTGAGTTCATTGAGTTGGCTTCAGGCCATGATATTAGCACTTCGAGTGCGAGTTCATTGATTTGGCTTCGGGCCATGATATTGGCACCTAGGTGCGAGACTTCCGAGTATCCGAATTTTATTTCGAATGGTTCAACGGGTCTATGGAAGATGTGAAATGGTGAGAAATAGATACGTATCGGTACAGGTATGTATGGAAAACTATATGAGCATTGAATCTATGGAAGTTGTGAGCTTATGATCAATTATGTGATCAAATTCATGTTAACTTTGTGATTAATGAATTGTTGTGTATTATGTTCTTATAACTTGAATGGTAAATGAATGGTGAATGTTGCTTATTATTTCATAGGAGCTTACTAAGCTTTATAGCTTACTCTGTTTAATTTTCGATGTTTTATTATGACTTCAAAGCTAGCTCAGATTCGGGGATCGTCGGAGACTACATCACACTATCCAACAATCACTTGGTACTTTTGAAATTAAGTTTTGGGTCATATGGCATGTGTAACACCCCATACCTGAGTCCGAGGCTCAGACCGGATACGAGACATTACTATGCTTGAACTTTCTTAATCATGACATTACGGGCTATAAAATTTCGTTCCGAAATTAAAACTTCTCATTCTTAAACAATTCGTACATTTCATGGGCCTACGAGGCCTTAAACTCGTACTGGTAAACTTTTGGAACCTTATCGAAAAAAATTTCTTTGAAATAGGGGTTACACGCCCGTGCATAGGCATACATGCCCATGTCCTCAGACCGTGCCCTAAAACTTAGTATTCTGCCAATTTCCACACGGCCATGACACGCCCGTGGACTTAGATCGTGTACTACATCTTGATATACTGACTTATTTCACACGACCGGGCACACGCCCATGTTCTAACCGCGTGTCATGCACGGCCTTAACACACGGCCGTGGGATTAGTCCGTGGCCTATTCTTACTTATAAGACTAAGGTGCAGTTTACGCACAGCCTAGACACACGCCCGTGTGTCTAACCGTGTGGGCACCTAGAGGCTATTTACCAAGCCAATTGCCATCCTGAAATTAAGATACAATTCATACTCACTTCTACAAATCAATACTACATCATCTTGAATAATACTACATGCTTCATTGATAATTATAAACATACACACTTGGCCAATCACTTAGCCATATACAAAAGAATAACAAACTTAATAGCCTATACTTGGGCTCTTCTTAAAACATTTACTCAAAATGTAATGCTACCTATACATGCCATACTTAATAAAACAACTTGGCTATACCAAAATAGCGATTGATAGTGTGCTCCGAGCTCCGATGACGGTGATCCTCGGTATTAGCTTGGTGGGACTACATGAAAGAAGGAATGAAAGATATAAGCATTTAGCTTAGTAAGTTTGCATAATACACATAGCAACATTCTTACTTAATATAGACCATTTGATATAAACAATGGCATCATAAGTTCAGCTATATAAGGCTTACTTACTCATACTTGATTCTTACATAACTCATGAAACTTACTAGTCTCATACTTGATAGGCAAACAAAGTACCTGTATCACTAGATCACATTGATCAGCATACTTGAACATAATACTCATAATTTCTAATTCATCATTCATAACATGAATAATATTCTTTTTCACTTGATAATAACCTTACTTACTTAGCTTTCTTGTTATCTCTTTGGAGCTTCACTCGTTTGCCCGATGAATTTATATGAATAACCGAGGATACTAAATCTCATCTAAATTTTGAGGCCATGACTTAACATGGACTTATACGAAGTCTTTCTTGTTCTCACCAATGCCATGCCTTAACTTGAACTTATATGGGATCTCTTTCTCTTGATAACTTTTCAATGCCAAGCTTGCCTTGGTCTTACATGATAACTTGTTCAATGCCAAGCTTGCCTTGGACTTACATGATAACTTACTCAATGCCAAGCTTGCCTTGGACTTACATGATAACTTATTCAATGCCAAGCTTTCCTTGGACTTACATGATAACTTATTCAATGCCAAGCTTGCCTTGGACTTACATGATAACTTATTCAATGCCAAGCTTGCATTGGACTTACATGATAACTTGTTCAATGCCAAGCTTGCCTTGGACTTACATGATAACTTATTCAATGCCAAGCTTGCCTTGGACTTACATGATATCTTGCTTGCTTGCCGATGCCATGCCTCGGCTTGGTCTTATACAGGCTTTCTTGTTTCATGTGGTAGATTGAGTATCCTAAGCTATTCAACTTCAATCGGGGCTTTCTCATACTTGATTTCATTAATTTCTTTGTTTAACATAACATTAAACATTTTCATAATAACATTGTATATTATACTAAGCAATTCAATGATATAAATCATAAAGCTTAGAAATCATACAAACTTACCTCAATATACAAAATGTAGCTAGGTATGCAATTTAGTCCTCGACCTTGTTCTTGCCTCGGTTTCGATCCGGGCTTCGTTTTTCTTAATCTATAGTCATAAATAGATCATTTAATACTCACATTGACTAAATTGACTCTTAAATCATACTTTGGTAAAATTACTATTTTGCCCCTAAACTTTCTCATATTTGTACTTTTCCCCAAGGCTCGTAAAATGATTCTCATTCAACTTTCTTAAAATTCATGCTTAGCTGATTCATTTTATCTACTATGACAACCATCAATTCTCACTATTTCTACCATGTATGAGAAATCTCAGAACTTTTACAAACTAGTCCCTATATTCATTTTTCATGAAATTCATTAAGGAAAAGATGTTTATCTAACATCAAACTCTCATAATCTTCCATGAAACATCATCTAACAAGCATGTCATACATGGGTAGATTTTTGAACATGCATCTTAGCTATTTTATAGCTAAAAATAGCCAATTCATAATACGAGAACTTCGAAAACACGAATAATATTAAAAACGGGACTAAGATGAACTTACTAGCAAGCTTGAAAGATGAGCAAACCCTAGCTATGGTTTCTTTGAAAATTTCGGCAATGAGGAAGAAGATGATAATGATTTTTGTCATCTTTTTCCTTTATTAATCATTTAATAGGTAAATGACCAAAATACCCTTCTCTTAAAAATATCACCATTTACTAACTCATGTCCAATTTTGTCCAAAAATTATAATTTGGGCAAATTGCTATTTAAGGACTCATAATTGCTATTCTAGAGCTATTTCATACAAAATGCTTCTAGAAACTCATAATTTGCATCTTTTGCAATTTAGTCCTTTTTGGACCATTCAACCTCAATTTAGCAAAATTGCTTCATGAAACTTTCACACTAACATGCAAACGTGACATAAATCTTAAAAACTCATAAATTCACCTCGGATTCGTGGCCTCGCACCACTATTCTGACTAGGCCCTAAATCAGGCTGTTACAATTCTTCCCCTTAGGGATTTTCGTCCTCGAAAATCTTACCAGCAAAAAGGTTTGGATACTGGTTTCTCATACTCTCTTTCCTGGTTCCCATGTGGCTTCTTCTATTCCATGTCTTTGCCACAATACTTTCAATAAGGCAATAGTTTTCTTTCTTAGTCGCTTCACTTCACGAGCTAATATCTTGATGGTTCTTCACCATAAGTCATGTCGGGATGAATCTCTACCTCTGATCGGGAATTACATGCGAAGGGTCCGATCGGTAGCGTCTTAACATTGACACGTGAAACACATCATGTATCTTTTCTAACTCGATGGCAAAGCCAATGTAAGCTACTGAGCCCAACCTTCTCGGTAATCTCATACGGTCCAATAAAACGTGGACTCAACTTGCCTTTCCGGCCAAATCGAGAACTTTTCTCCAAGGTGACACTTTCAAGAAAACTTTATCTCCGACTTGATACTCTATCTCTTTTCTCTTTAAGTCTGAATAGGACTTCTATTTATCTGATGCAGCTTTTAAACTTTCTCGTATCACTATCACTTTCTCTTCAGCCTCTCTAACCAAATCAACCCCGTGAATTTGGTTTTCTTTAAGTTCAGTCCAATATAGAGGCGTTTGGCACTGACGCCCATATAAAGCTTCATAAGGCGCCATCTTTAAGCTCGACTGAAAACTATTATTGTAGGCAAACTCTACTAATGGGAGAAACTTTTCCCAACTGCCTCGAAATTCAAGAATACAACATCTGAGCATATCCTCGAGTACTTAAATTAACCTCTCTGACTGACCGTCACTTTGAGGGTGAAAGGCCGTACTAAAGTTCAACTTTGTACCCAAGGCCTCTTGTAACTTCTTCCAAAACCTGGATGTGAATCTCGGATCTCTATCCAATATGATTGACAAGGGAACTCCATGAAGTCTTACTATTTCTGAAACATACAAGTTTTCCAACTTGTCGAGGAGTAATCAACTCGCATGGGTATAAAATGGGCTGATTTCGTGAGTCTATCAACTACAACCCATACGGCATCTTTCTTTGCTCGAGACAATGGTAAACCCGTTACAAAATCCATAGTAATACGGTCCCATTTCCACTCGAGGAACTAAAATGGGTTGAAGCAAACCCAAGGTACTTGGTGTTCAAACTTTTACTTGTTGACAAATCAAGCATTTGGAAACAAATTCTAAAATATCTTTCTTCATTCTCGCCACCAATATCGTTGCTTCAAGTCATTATACATCTTGGTACTACCTGGATGTACAGATAAACATCCATTATGGGCCTCATACAAAATTCTCTGAATAAGCTCTTCTTTTCTTGGTACACAAACCCTGTCTTTGAACATCAGACTTCCATTGGGACTAATCCGGAAGTCCGACTCAACATCTGTCTCGCACTGATCTCTCTAAACTTGCAATTCACTATCCTCTTTTTGAGCTTTAATGATCTCTTGGAGGAATATTGGTCTAGCTCTCAACTCAGCTAGAATAGAACCGTCGTCGGACAAAGTCATCCGTGAATTCATTGCTCTTAATGCAAATAAGGATTTTCTGCTCAAAGCGTCGGCGACCACATTCGCCTTCCCGGGATGGTAATCAATGACCATTTCATAATCTTTTATCAACTCTAACCATCTCCGTTGTCTTAAGTTCAACTCTTTCTGCGTCATCAAGTACTTCAAACTTTTATGATCAGTGAAAATTCGACATTTCTCACCATATAGGTGATGTCTCCATATCTTCAATGCGAAGACTATGGCAGCCAACTCTATATCATGCGTCGGATAATTCTTCTCATGAGGCTTCAACTGTCTGGAGGCATAAGCAATAACTTTTCCTTCTTGCATAAGTACACAGCCTAATCCATTTAAGGATGCATCGCTGTAAACTATGAACTCTTTCCCCGTCTCATGTTGTACTAAAACTGGAGCTTCTGTCAATAATGCTTTCAATTTTTGAAACTTTTTCGCATATTTACGCCCACTCGAACTTCACATTTTTCGTAACAACCGTCATCGGGGTTGCAATCATGGAAAAACCCTTGACAAATCGTCTATAATAGCCGGCTAGGCCTAGGAAACTTTTAACCTCGAGAGATATTCCTCGGTGGTTTCCAACCGTAATAGCGAGATCTTACTTGGGTCTACTCGAACCCCTTCTCCCGAGACAATATGCCCTGAAATCCTACTTTATTGAGCCAAAACTCACTTTTACTGAACTTGGCATACAACCTGATTTTCTCAAAGAATCAGAAACTATTCGTAGGTGCTCAAAGATGCTCATTCTCATCTCGGGAATAAATCAAGTATGTCGTCAATAAAAACGACTACAAACTTGTCGAGGTATGGTCCAAGATGCGGTTCATTAAGTCCATGAATACCGCAGGAGCATTGGTCAAACCAAAAGGCATGACTAACAATTCATAATGCCCATACCTTGTTCGAAAAGCCGTCTTGGATACATCTGACTCCTTTACTCTTAACTGGTAATACCCAGATCTCAAGTCTATCTTAGAGAACACGATGGCTCCTTTCAATTGATCGAACAAATCATCGATCCTTAGAAATGGGTACTTGTTCTTTACTGTCACTTTATTAAGCTGACGGTAATCTATGCACAATCTCATAGTGCCATCCTTCTTTTTCACAAATAAAACTGGAGCACCCCAGGGAGAACAACTTGACCTTGCAAAGCCTTTGTCTGTTAACTCTTGCAACTGTATCTTCAACTCTTTCAACTCTGTTGGAGCCATTCTGTAAGGAGTAATAGATATTGGTCCAATACCGGGAGCTAGCTCAATACTGAACTCAACCTCTCTAACTGGTGGTAGTCCTGGCAATTCCTCGGGAAACACATCCACGTACTCACATACTATTGGCACTAACTCAATCTTTAACTCTATTTTTTTTTCATTCATCACAAGGGCCAAATATGCTTCATACCCCTTTCTCATGTATCTCTGTGCTGTCATGTGAGAAATCAATTCTGACAATCTACTCTGTTCATCTGATTCTATATGGAGAATATCCCCATTCTCACATCTCATTTCAATGTACTTTTTCCCACAATTTACTATTACCTCATGGGTTGTCAACCAGACCATACCAAGAATGATGTCAAACTCATCAAATGGTAATAACATAAGGTTTGCTTTAAAACAGTGACCTTTAATCATTAACGGACAATCTTTACATACTTCATCAATTAACACTCTCTTGCCTAAAGGATTAGACACTTTAATCACAAATTTTGTAGACTCTACAGGCATGCTCATATCGGATATTAATTTCATGCAAATATAAGAGTGTGTGGATCCGGGAACTATTAAAGCAATAACTTTGATAACATAAAGAGAAAAGGTACCGGTGATAACATCATGAGAAGATGCCTCTTCGCAAGCGCGAATGGCATAAGTCCGTGCAGGCGCCCTACCCTCGGGTCTCGCGGCCTGCTCTCTAGGGTTACCTCTTCCTCTTGCCCCACTTCCTGGGTTTCTCTGCGGTCTTCCTCTGACCATACTCCCGGATCTCGAGTTCTGAGCTCTCTCTTCTTTCATTGTCTCTGGACAATCTTTTATGTAGTGGTCTTGGGAACCATATATAAAACATGCATTTTCGTGCGCTCGGCATTCTCTAAGATGACGTCTTCCACACTGTGGGCATTCGGGTCTTTCAGATTGAAAGTTCCCCACACTAGCGACTGAAGTAGTCTGTGCTTTATTTCCTTAATACTGTTTACTCTAGTCTTTCTTTGAAAACCCAATGGAAGTAGCCGATCGGGTAGGGAAATATCTTAACTTCTTGGATGAGGATTGGAATGACTTATTCCACTGTCTCTTTCTAGAGTCACGAGACTCAATTTCAGACTTTCTCTTCTCTTTTACTAGCTCTTCAGCTTTACAAGCCCTCTCCATTAGCACAATAAATTCTTTCAATTCTAGGACATCAACAAACAGTTTGATGTCCTCATTTAGCCCATCTTCAAATCTTTTGCTCATGATGGCCTCGGTGGACATGCATTCTCGAGCGTATTTGCTGAGTCGTACAAACTCACGCTCATAATCAGTCACTGACATCTTGCCTTGCTTTAACTCTAAAAATTCTTTTCTTTTCTGATCTACAAATCTTTGACTGATATACTTTTTCTTAAACTCTTCTTGGAAAAATTCCCACGTGATCTTCTCTCTTGGGACTACTGATACCAAGGTGTTCCACCATTGATAGGCAGAATCTCTCTAAAAGAGAAACTACGCACTTCATGCACTCTTCAGTGTACATGATGACTCATTAAATACCGATGGTATTTTTAAACGAATTCGACTCTTTCCGGATCGTCATCTTTTCTAGCCCAGAATTCTTCAGCCCCATGTTTCCTGATCCTATCAACTGGAGGCTTAACTCCTCTTGCCACCTCTATTACTTGAGGGTCTATTGGGATAGGTTGAGGAATAGGCGGGGGTGGAGGGGGTTGTGCATTCGGGTTCGTACGAACGAACTCTGAATACCACGTATTCATCATATGGAGGAAGGCTTCTCTAGCCCCTTCTCCTCATTCTTGACTCACCGTAGTAGGTCTATTCTCATTCTCGTTCGGCACCATCCCTTCAGCGGGAGCCAGCGCGTTACTTTCTACGTCATCCGCCATATCTCTTTCAGGATCCATTTACTATATATATAAACATAATTTAAGTCGTCAGGAGTTGTAACCTGTCATTATAAAAACATCTCTGATACCACTAAATGTAACACCCCATACCCGAGTCCGAGGCTCAGACCGGATACGAGACATTACTATGCTTGAACTTACTTAATCATGACATTACGGGCTATAAAATTTCGTTCTGAAATTAAAACTTCTCATTCTTAAACAATTCGTATATTTCATGGGCCTACGAGGCCTTAAACTCGTACTGGTAAACTTTCGGAACCTTATCGAAAAACTTTTCTTTGAAACAGGGGTTACACGCCCGTGTAATATAAGACACGCCCGTGCATAGGCATACACGCCCATGTCCTCAGACTGTGCCCTAAAACTCAGTATTCTGCCAATTTTTACACGGCCATGACACGCCCGTGGACTTAGACCGTGTACTACATCTTGATATACTGACTTATTTCACACGACCGGGCACACGCACATGTTCTAACCGTGTGTCATGCACGGCCTTAACACACGGTCGTGGGATTAGTCTGTAACAACCTTATATAGGGGCTATTGTGTTTAAATTGTTCTTGCATGTGTATGTATTGATTGTGGTATTAATTGAGGTGTTCTAGGGTCTAGGTATAAGCCGAGGGTAGGCCCGAGCTATAAGAAAAATTTTGTTTTTAAGCTTTGGTCAAGGGGAGCTGAAGGAGCGAGGGGTTAAATATATTTCGGGGTGAAATTAAGCACAAGAATTGGCTTGGGAAAGTGGCAAGGAGGCGCCACTTAGGGCCTTGAGAGTGACGCCACATGCGGGAAGGGGAGCTCTGAGTTCGAACAATGGAGATCCCATTTTCTGCTTACCATTTTGACGCCAAGGAGGGAAGAGTTGTGCTCAGCTCAAACTCTGTCAGATTTGTTGATTAAGTCAAATTAATTTAAACTAGTGGAGAAGAGAGAATTTAGGAGCTTGTGGAATTCAAACACATTTGAATTGTTGGTCAGGAGAAATTTGAGGTGTTTGCTAAATTTTGAATAGTGCAGGAGGAGTGTTCGGTTGGGGAACTTGTTAGGTGTGCCGTCCCTCCATAGTTAGCTTAGGAGGACATTTTTGGCTAGTCTAGGCTATAGTGCATTCGATTGAGAAGCAAACTGAAACTCCTCTTTGCTCATCGATTTTCCCTTAATGCACTATGTTGAAGCAAAAGCCGAAATCCCTTTTTGCACCTATCAAATTCTCTTGAAAGCACCTAGCCGAATGTCCACCTAAACTTCCTTAGTTTTATTTCTTTTTCTTTTTCTTCTCAAGTGCTTGGCCGAATCTCCTTCTCTCCCATCTCTCTTTTTTTTTCTCTCATAATTGTTCAAAACCGCATCAACAGTCTCTTCTTCTCAAATCAACAACTTTCCTTTCTCTTCATTCTCTCTTGTGCCGAATCTTCTTCTTTTTCTTCCTCCTTTTGTCGAAACTCCCTTAATCTCTTTTCTTTAAACCAAATCCGGATACCATTCATCTTTCTCCCATTCTCTCCTTTCACTTTAGCCGAATCTTATTTGCTTTTCTCTTCTTTCAGCCATAGCTAGATCACATTGAAGTCCATCACCATTGCCGAAATCTCCCTACTTTCTTCTTATTTTATTTTGGCCGAATATCAACCAAGCATAGATCTCCCTTGGTTCTTCTCTAATCGGATTTGAAGAGGGTAAGTAATCTTGGCCGAAACTCTATTCTCACTTTATCTTTTTCTCTGTCGACATGTGTAGACAAAAGTCGAATTTCGGCATTTGTCTTGGTAATTAATCAACCATGCAATTGGTTTCTTATAGGACCTTCGAGATTTTGAAGCAGTAGATCGGGGTCATCTATTTCCTGTCAAGCAATTTTAGTAAGTCAGTGGTAAGGTTTCATGCCGATTCGATCTGAAAAGCTGAAGGCTATTAAGGTTAAGTGTTAATGTTGGCTGATTGTAGGGGAAAGATCAGTCTCGCACATCTCGGGTTGTGGTTAGCATTCGAAAGGCAGTAAGGTAAGGGTTGTGTTTGGTTATGCGTTATCTAACCCTCCGGGATTTGCTAGTATAGCCGAATGGCTTTTGCTAATGATCTTAGTGTGGGCCGAATGTAGGAAAAGGGGATCTAGTGCGATAGATCGGGACGCCGGGATTCGATGTCGCGTTAGTAATCAGTGTGTACCTTACACACTTCTTAATCGTCGTAAACTTGTTAATAACCTAAACTTTATTAAAAGCGAAAGCAGTGTAGATTTCAATTTGGTACCCTTTTGGGTATGCGCAAGGACTCGGGTAAGTCCGTTTGATAAGTTTAAGATAATTGATTCGGTTGAAATCGCATATGCTATGTTTCACTGTATGTTTAATGATTAAGCATGATAGCCTGATTTGCATGTACATGAGCACTATGGTGGGTGATATGAGAGGAGGGGGAAGATTGATATCTGTGACTTTGGGTCACGGAGGTTTGGCACCTCGGAGGTTTGGCACCTCCGGTGGTTTGGTACCACAGTTGATTTCGTAACTTTGGGTCACCAGAGGTTTGGCACCTCATAGCGACTCGTCCTAGTGGCTTAGCACCACAGTGGGTTGGCCCCATATTTAATAAACGGGATTGTCGCCAGTGATTTGGCATCACAACATGGGTTGGCCCCACAATTGGATTATTCGTGACTTTGGGTCACCAGTGGTTTGGCACCACATTATTATTGATATCAGTGACTTTGGGTCACCAGTGGTTTGGCACCACCAGTGGTTTGGTACCACACGGGGTAGGAAATGGAGTTGTGGATGGTTAGGTTGGGTGCATGATATGTTTGCTTGATTATGATTTGTGTAAGCATGTTACAATAATTGGGAGGGGGATTATGCACTGAGTCTTGGTGACTCACCTTCTACCTTATCTTTTCAAGTGATTCGTAGATCGCGGATGAGGAGCCGGGTGGACTCGAGGTGGCCATGCGATAATTGTTTCGGTTTTACATGGACTTTTGACTGGGGTACTTTATTTTAAATTTCGGGGTTTTTTTTATCTGGGTTTGTAATAAGGCCATTAGTATTTTTATTTTGGGTTTTATTATATCTGCTTTAATTTTTCGGATGTTACTAGATAAATTGCTTAAACATGTTTTAAACTACCTGATAACCAAAGTTTTCTAATCTTTACTTCGCATCGAGTTTTCTAAATGTTACCATCGGGTAACATCACTCATGCAATGATAAAAAAGTCAACTTAAAAAAATCTTTCAAATCTAAGTTTTCAAAGCTTAAATACAAACGATTTTCAAAGTAATTAAGTAAGAATCACTCGGGCTTTTTGTAGACATAAACGTTTTCTTAAGTTATGAATCACGAACGAGTTTTAAAAAAAGGATTTTCGGGATTTCAAAGCAACTTAACGATTTCAACTATACATGCACCTGATTTCTGCAAACATACAAAGAGTTTTTTTTCACTGGAATTAAACCGGCAACTTGTTTTTTTTTTTAAAAAAGTTTCACTCTGTAACATGCCAGATTCGGTCGTGGTGTGTTGACTGGGCTTGGGGTGTTACAATTTTGGTATCAGAGCCAGTTTCAAAAGCTCGACTGTGGGCCCGAGGCCTAAAATGTTTTAAAATGTGGTTCCAAAAAGTTTTGCTCGAAAATACAGGGTCTGAAAAGCATGGCACCGAGTCTCCGGCACCAATCCGCCCAGGTAAGTACCCCTAACTGATGTTTGCATTTGATTATGATGATATATGTTATGAATGACTAGTGATAGTGGACTACCCTAGAGACTAAAACCTATAGGATTCTGGGAACTCGCGAAGACAAAACTCTTTAGTAAGAACTGATCATAAGACTGTGCCTTAATAATAGTGGAATGGTGACTGTCGGATAAAACTTTTAAATCAGATAAGTCGAGACGTTAGACATGATAACTCGAGGTCGTGGTCATAATACTCGTGGATGCGGTCGGGGTAGGATGACTGTGTCTGAACTAGTGGAGTCTGGTCAGGGGTCGAAAAATGAGATGCCGCCACTACCACCAGCTGCAGGTGTTGAGTTTCAGGATCAGACAGGGGATGACGCAGTGTCGCAGGCGATGCTGTGAGTTCTTGAGAGAGTGGCTGGAGCAGGTGGAGGTGCGGGAGCTCGGAAATCTGTATCTGAGCGACTCCGAGCCAATGGAGCTGAGGTATTCCGAGGTGTTTCTGGTGTGGCGCCCAATACGGCTGAGTATTGGTTGGAGGTCACGAAGCGAATCATGGATGACTTGGATTTGACTGCTGAGGAGAAACTGAAAGGGATAGTGTCGCTTCTCCGGGATGAGTCGTACCAATGGTGGCTCACGGTACGGGATAGTGCTGCAGCGGATGATATCACTTGGGATTATTTTAAGACAGCTTATCAGAAGAAATATATTGGGTCTAGCTACATTGATGCGCAGTGGAAGGCGTTTCTTAGGATCGGTTCAGGGAGTAAGTCCGTGATCGGAGTATGAGGCGAAATTCTTAAGGTTGAGCCGGTATGCTCGAGGTATCGTGGCTACGAGCACGAGCGATGTGTCGAGTTCAAGGACGTCTTGAGGATGAGTTGAGATTGTTGATTGCTCCACAGCCAGGAGCGAGAGTTTCTTTGTGTTAGTAGAAAAGGCTAAGATAGCCGAGGGGATCAAGGAATCGTGAGGCGAGAATCATGACAGGAATAGACATAAGAGAGGTTTTAGATCGGTGGGTCGGTTGGTAATTCTCGAGAAAAGGGCTAGGCATGGTGGGCGAATCAACTGGGAGGCTGTGCATCGCTAATCGGGACCAGCCGCAGATGTAATCGGTGTGGGAAATCTCATTGGGGAGAATGTTGGACTGGTGGAAAAGGATGTTTTAAATGTGGCTCGTTGGATCATCGTGTGAGGGATTGTCCACGGAAGTTAGCCAGGATTCAGTCTGACGGTCAGGGCCGTGCTCAATTCAGAAATGAGGGACCGCAACCGCAGAGGGGCCGTGGTTCTGGTAGAGGAGGTAATGGTTCTGGTCGAGGCCACGGAGCACCGGGTAGAGGAGCAGGCAACACTGAGGCTAGACAGCCGGGATTGGTATATGCAGCGAGGCGTCGAGAGGAGGGTGACGCACTGGACGTGATAACCGGTACGTTCTTAATCTTTGGATTTCCATATCCGCTTTGATTGATGTGGGTTCGACGCGATTCGTATGTTGCTAGTAGCATAGTAGAGACCATGAACTTAGACTCTGAGATTACTTCTAGGGAGATGACAGTAATTAGCCCTCTAGGTCACTCTGTAGAAGTAAATAAGCTGTATAGGGATGTACCCCTAGAACTCCATGGGGTATTGTTTGTAGCTGATCTGATAGAACTACCGTTTGGGGAGTTCGATCTGATTCTTGGGGTGGACTGGTTGGTAAAGTACCAGGCAATTTTGGATTGCGCGGGTAAGCGCATGGTTTTGAAAACGTCTGAGGGTGAAGAAGTGGTGATGATAGGTAATAGAAGAGATTATCTATCTAATGTGGTGTCCGCTTTGAAAGCTGAGAAGATGGTCAGGAAGGGTTGCAAGGCGTTTATGGTTCATGTCTGTGCCTTGGAGGCCAAGGAGTCAGCTGTGGAGAATGTTCAAATGGTGAAAGAATTTGTCGACGTATTTCCAGAAGAACTTTCGGGTCTGCCTCCGGATCGGGAAGTCGAATTTGGTATAGATTTGTTACCTAGGACCGCGCCAGTGTCTATTGCCTCGTATAGGATGGCGCCAAAGGAATTGGTAGAGCTAAAGGCTCAGATTCAGGAGTTGTTGGACTGGGGTTTCATCCGGCCAAGTGTTTCGCCTTGGGGAGCGCCAGTGCTCTTTGTCAAGAAGAAGGATGGTACAATGCGAATGTGTATAGATTACCTCCAGTTGAATAAGCTGAAGATCAAAAACAAGTATCCATTGCCCAGGATAGAGGACTTGTTTGATCAGCTTAAGGGGGCATCGGTTTTCTCGAAGATCGACCTAAGGTCAGGGTATCATCAGCTAAAGGTGAAAGAGGCTGATATCCACAAGACGGCATTTCGCACTCGGTATGGGCACTATGAGTTTCCGGTAATGCCGTTTGGGTTGACTAACGCGCCGGCTGCATTTATGGACATGATGAATCGGGTGTTCCAGCAGTATTTGGATCAGTTTGTCGTGGTGTTTATAGACGACATATTGGTGTACTCAAGGTCTGAGGAGGAGCATGATGCGCATTTGCGAGTAGTTTTGCAAATTCTAAGGGAAAAGCAGTTATTTGCCAAATTTAGTAAGTAAGAGTTCTGGCTTAGGGAGGTAACTTTCTTGGGTCACGTGGTGTCAGCTGAGGGGATTAGAGTGGATCCTCGAAAGATTGAGGCAGTGTTGGATTGGAAACCGCCTAAGTCAGTGGCAGAAGTTCGGAGTTTCCTAGGACTGGCAGGGTATTACCGCAGATTTGTTGAGGGATTTTCTTTGATCGCAGCGCCTATGACCAAATTACTGAGGAAAAGAGTTCCATTTGTGTGGTCTGAGAAACAGCAAGAAAGTTTCGACAAGTTGAGAAAGATTCTGACTGAAGCTCCGGTTTTGATTCAGCCTGAGGCAGGAAAGGAATTCACGGTCTACTGTGATGCATCACATATTGGTTTGGGATGTGTGTTGATGCAGAAAGGGAAGGTAGTGGCATATGCATCTCGACAGCTGAGATCGCATGAGGTTAACTATCCAACGCATGACTTGGAATTGGCTGCAGTGGTTTTCGCCCTGAAAATATGGAGACATTACTTGTACGGAGAGAAGTCGATAGTCTACACGGATCACAAAAGTTTGAAGTATCTATTGACTCAGAAAGATCTGAACTTGAGACAGCGGAGATGGATTGAACTGTTGAAGGAATACGACTGTTCAATTGAGTATCATCCGGGCAAGGCTAACGTGGTGGCAGACGCGTTGAGCCGTAAGGTAGTGTCGGACTTGAGAGCGATGTTTGCTCATCTTAGCTTGTACGACGACGGGATTCTGTTGGCGAATTGCGGGTAAAACCGACTTGGGTAGTACAAATTAAGGAGAAACATTAGAGGATGAGGGTTTGAATGCTCGGAGGTTGCAAGTTCAGAATGGTGGGTTGGAAGGTTACAGCTTGTCCAGTGATGGAGTACTATGTTTTCAAGGGAAAGCTTGTATGCCGAAGGACGTCGAGTTAAGGCAGAGGATTCTTCAGGACGCACATAGCAGTCCATACGCTATGCATCCTGGAGGTAGCAAGATGTACCGGGATTTGCGAAAACAATTTTGGTGGCTAGGTGCAAAGCGGAAAATGGCGAGTTTGTGGGTAAATGTCCGACGTGTCAAATAAGTCAAGGTCGAACATCGCCGTCGAGTTTCGCCGGCCGGTGAAGATTTTGCGATGGAAGTGGGAAAGGATCACTATGGATTTTGTCAGTGGATTACCCCTTACGCCAAGTAAGAAAGACTCAGTCTGGGTAATTGTGGATCGTCTGACTAAGTCAGCTCATTTCATACCGGTAAGGGTTGATTACTCGCTTCAGAAGTTAGCAAAGGCGTATGTGGTGGAGATAGTGAGGCCGCACGGGTGCCGTGATCGATCATCTCGGACGAGGATCGAGTTCACGTCGAGGGTTCGAAAGCGTTGCATCGGGCATTGGGAACGCGGTTGGATTTTAGTACGGCGTTTCATCTCGCAGCATGCATTTGATCGAGAGGGTTATACAAATCTTGGAAGATATCTTTGAGAGGTTGTGTTTTGGACTTTAGAGAGGCGGTGGAAGAATTTCTACCGTTAGCTGAATTTGCGTGACAACAATAGTTACCGTGCAAGCATTAAGATGGCACCATATGAGGCGTTGTATGGTAGGAAGTGTCGTACACCTACCTGCTAGACAGAATTGGGGGAGCGTCAGATGTTGGGACCAGAGTTGGTTGCTGAGACCGAGGATAAAGTCAAGTTGATTCAGGCTCGTTTGAAGGAAGCTTGCACAGTGCGAAGTCATATGCCGATCTTAAGTGGAGAGATATAGAGTTCGCGATGGGTGATAGGGTTTTCTTGAATGTCTCGCCGTGGAAGAAAGTGCTGAGATTTGGAAGGAAAGGCAAGCTAAGTCCAAGGTTTATTGGCCCATATAAGGTGTTGGGACAAGTGGGACCAGCAGCTTATCAGCTTGAGTTGCCAGCAGAGCTGAGTCAGATACATGATGTGTTCCACGTCTCCATGCTTAGGCGCTATCGTTCAGATCCATCGCATGTTGTATCGGTGGAGGAAATTGAGGTGAGCCCAGATTTGACCATGGAAGAGGAACCAGTGTAGATTCTAGATCGGGATGTGAAAGTTTTGCGCAATAAGTCAGTTCCATTAGTAAAGGTATTATGGCGAAATCATGACGTGGAAGAAGCTACGTGGGAACCAGAGGATGTGATGAGGCAGCAATACCCTCAACTCTTTTGACGGTGTAATTTCGAGGCCGAAATTATTTTGAAGGAAGTAGAGCTGTAACATCCTTAAATAGGGGCTATTGTGTTTAAATTGTTCTTGCATGTGTATGTATTGATTGTGGTATTAATTGAGGTGTTCTAGGGTCTAGGTATAAGCCGAGGGTAGGCCCGAGCTATAAGAAAAATTTTGTTTTTAAGCTTTGGTCAAGGGAGCTGAAGGAGCGAGGGGTTAAATATATTTCGGGGTGAAATTAAGCACAAGAATTGGCTTGGGAAAGTGGCAAGGAGGCGCCACTTAGGGCCTTGAGAGTGACGCCACATGCAGGGAAGGGGAGCTCCAGGTCGAGCAGCGGAGATCCCATTTTCTTGGTTACCATTTTGACGCCAAGGAGGGAAGAGTTGTGCTCAGCTCAAACTCTGTCAGATTTTTTGATTAAGTCAAATTAATTTAAACTGGTGGAGAAGAGAGAATTTAGGAGCTTGTGGAATTCAAACACATTTGAATTGTTGGTCAGGAGAAATTTGAGGTGTTTGCCGAATTTTGAATAGTGGAGGATGAGTGTTCGGTTGGGGAACTTGCTAGGTGTGCCGTCCCTCCATAGTTAGCTTAGGAGGACATTTTCGGCTAGTCTAGGCTATAGTGCATTTGGTTGAGAAGCAAACCGAAACTCCTCTTTGCTCATCGATTTTCCCTTAATGCACCATGTTGAAGCAAAAGCCAAAATCCCTTTTTGCACCTGTCGAATTCTCTTGAAAGCACCTAGCCGAATGTCCACCTAAACTTCCTTAGTTTTATTTCTTTTTCTTCTTCTTCTCAAGTGCTTGGCCGAATCTCCTTCTCTCCCATCTCTCTTTTTTTCTTTCTCTCATAATTGTTCAAAAAGCGCATCAACAGATCTCTTCTTCTCAAATCAACAACTTTCCTTTTCTTCATTCTCTCTTGTGCCGAATCTTCTTCTTTTTCTTCCTCCTTTTTCCTAAACTCCCTTAATCTCTTTTCTTTAAACCAAAGCCGAATACCATTCATCTTTCTCCCATTCTCTCCTTTCACTTTAGCCGAATCTTATTTGCTTTTCTCTTCTTTCAGCCATAGCCGGATCACATTGAAGTCCATCACCATTGCCGAAATCTCCCTACTTTCTTCTTGTTTTATTTTGGCCGAATATCAACCAAGCATAGATCTCCCTTGGTTCTTCTCTAATCGGATTTGAAGGGGGTAAGTAATCTTGGCCGAAACTCTATTCTCACTTTCTCTTTTTCTCTGTCGACATGTGTAGACAAAAGCCGAATTTCGGCATTTGTCTTGGCTTTTAATCAACCATGCAATTGGTTTCTTATAGGACCTTCGGGATTTTGAAGCAGTAGATCGGGTTCATCTATTTCCTGTCAAGCGATTTCGGTAAGTCAGTGGTAAGATTTCATGCCGATTCGATCTGAAAAGCCGAAGGCTATTAAGATTAAGTGTTAATGTTGGCCGATTGTAGGGGAAAGATCAGTCTCGCACATCTCGGGTTGTGGTTAGCATTCGAAAGGCAGTAAGGTAAGGGTTGTGTTTGGTTATGCGTTATCTCACCCTTCGGGATTTGCTAGTATAGCCGAATGGCTTTTGCTAATGATCTTAGTGTGGGCCGAATGTAGGAAAAGGGGATCTAGTGTGACAGATCGAGACCTTCGGGATTCAGTAATCGCGTTAGTAATCAGGTGTGTACCTTACACACTTCTTAATCGTCGTAAACTTGTTAATAACCTAAACTTTATTAAAAGCCGAAATAGTGTAGATTTTGATTTGGTACCCTTTTGGGTATGCGCAAGGACTCGGGTAAGTCCGTTTGATAAGTTTAAGATAATTGATTCGGTTGAAATCGCATATGCTATGTTTCACTGTATGTTTAATGATTAAGCATGATAGCCTGATTTGCATGTACATGAGCACTATGGTGGGTGATATGAGAGGAGGGGGAAGATTGATATCTGTGACTTTGGGTCACCAGAGGTTTGGCACCTCCAGAGGTTTGGCACCTCCAGTGGTTTGGTACCACAGTTGATTTCGTGACTTTGGGTCACCAGAGGTTTGGCACCTCATAGCGACTCGTCCCAGTGGCTTAGCACCTGAAACACCCCAAACCCGGCCCACGAGCTTTGACCAGATTTGGTATGTTCCTCAAGTAAACCGGTTCAAAGTTCTTTTGTTACTTAGGGAAAATTTGTGCGATTTTAAAAAAAATTGTTTTGGGTTGGGCTTGTGTTGAAAACCAATTTATCTTATATTGAAATCCATTTATTTAAGGTGACAAAACATGTAGGGTTTATTTTAAATTTAATTAACTTAATCTTTAATAAATAAAATTTAATAACATAATAAATAAAAACAGAAATAAAAGAGTTCACTATGGCCTTATTACATCAAATAAAATCCCTAATAATTTAAAGTGCTTAAAAGTTAATAGTCCATAAAACAAAATATAAACTTCAAGCTGAGCATGGCCACCACAAGTTCTGTCGTCCCGGTCCATCACTGATCATCACCTGAAAAATATTCCCCAACGGGGTGAGTCAAACAGACTCAATGTGTACACAAACACTAAATCAAAATAGAATCAGGCATACAAATGTTACGCATTCATATCATAGCATACAAATTATGATGCATTCCCAAACCCAAACCTAATTAGCCATCCGCTACACTCCCCCGTACCAACCTGCACACCGTGGGGACTACTAAGTCGACCCTCCTTCCGCTACACTCCATATCGCGGTCTTAGGTCACCGCATTCGTGGTCTTAGGTCACCACATTCAGATATCGTGGTCTTAGGTCACCACATCCAGATTTCGTGGTCTTAGGTCACCACATTCACTTCCCCTTTTCAATAACCCATGTGCCCCATAACATATATTATGCATTAACATGCCAACTTTCACATTCTTATCACATATTAAATATAACATGTTTCATAATCCTAGTAGGAGTAGGATACGTGCACTGGGTACTTTGTACCATAACATGGTACCTTAGCCACTTTCATATTCTTAATATCACATATATTAATTATACATAGCCACAAAACATATTATGAAGTAGTGGGGTACACACACTGATCCGCTTAACAATTTCCTTGAAATCCCGAAATCGATCTACCGCTTAGATCCTTAATCCCTACATTTGATTAATCACTTACTAATTTAATAAAAAGCCATTCGCCATAAATCCAAATCCTAGTAGGATTAGTATACTTAAACTTACCTTGTTGCCGATTGGAACACCAACAAATCCCGAAGTTGATCCTTATTTTCCTAGGAATGTCGAAATTCCTATAACCTTACGTTAGATTTATTCTAATCATCAGGACATAAAACATGGCCTTTGGCCGAATATACATGTGTCTTACCTTAATCTTAGAAATCCCGAAACCTTCCTCCTTGTAGTCGACAGTCACAAAATCCCGAAGCTTTCCTTCAAAGTTTTGGCCAACATGAATATGTCATTAGAATCTTGACTTTCGGTTAAAGAAAAGAAGATAATAGCAATAGATCCTTACCCTTTTATATGGAAATCGGCAACACCTATGCTTGATGCCCCTCCAAGATTCGGCTTTTGAATGGATTGGAAAGAAAGAAATAGGAAGAAAAGAAAGGTGAAGAAATTGGCTTGCTTTGCTAGAGTTTTCGGTTTTGGCAAAATAGCAGAGAAGAGAGAATTTGCTAGGGAAAATTCGGCAAAGAGAGAGGAGAATTGCTTAGGGAATTTCGGCAAAGGAAAAGTGAAGGGATGGATGGCCTCTTTTCCTCTAGTAGCCGAAATTACTAGCTAGAGTCCCTTACTTGGCCACCACTCTCCTTTATCTTGATAACTTTATCTCCTCAATTTAAAATAATTAAAGAATAATCCTTATTTATCTCTTGGAAATAATCTAAAATAAAATCCATTATTTATCCTCATTAGCCGAAATTTAAAGAGGATAAAACTCCTCTTTTTAAATGCCTTGTGCCGTCCACCTCTGCTTTCGGAAGCAAAAATAAAATTTCTTTTATTTGCTTCCCATGTGACTCGAACTCAGGCCCAATTCCTTTGTATGTGGTGCCATTTCCAGAGGCCCTAAGTGACATCTTCAGGCCACTTTTCCAAGCCCATTTGTGTGTCATATTTCACATACATTTTCTCTTATGGCCTCCTTGCCTTAGTTTCCTCTTTTAGACTTTAAAACTTAACATTTCTATGACATTTCCTTACATTTCCAAGTTTCCAGAAATTTTCGTTTTCCTCTTTAAACTTGACATTTCCTTTCATTTCCAAGTTTCCAGAAATGTTCGCTTTCCTCTTTCGAATCATTTCTAAATCATTTCCTTACATTTCCTAGTTTCCAAAATATTCGAGAATACATTCATAACACATAAGACATGTCATTTCGTACAATTAAACCGAAAATGCATAGGCCCTTTTTCAGGATGTTACAGTTCTACCCCCCTTAAAAATAATTTCATCCTCGAAATTTCTTAACTAAAATAATTGAGGGTATTGCTGTCGTATTGCCTCTTCTTGTTCCCACGAAGCTTCTTCCGATCCATGATTGCGCCATAACACTTTGACTAGAGGAACTGACATCCTCCGTAGCACTTTCACATCACGTTCTAATATCTGAATCGGCTCCTCTTCGTAGGATAAGCCTGGCCTTAGCACCACTTCTTCAACTGGTACCACATGAGACGGATCCGATCGGTAACGACGTAACATGGATACATGGAATACGTCGTGCATCTGCTGCAACTCTGGTGGCAACTCCAATTGGTATGCCACTGGTCCAACTTGCTTCAGTACTCGATAGGGGCCTATAAACCTTGGGCTTAACATCCCTTTGCGCCCAAATCTCATCACCTTCTTCCAAGGCGAGACTTTCAGAAACACTTGATCTCCCACTTCAAACTCTATTTCCTTCCGTTTAAGGTCTGCGTACGACTTCTTCCTATCAGAGGCTTCTTTTAATCGTGCCCTGATTATCTCAACCTTCTCTTCAGTTTTTGCCACTAACTCTGGGCCCAAAACTCGACGTTCTCCTAACTCAGTCCAACAAGTAGGTGTTCGACATTTCCGACCATACAACGCTTCATATGGTGCCATCCGAATGCTAGCCCGATGGTTGTTGTTGTAGGCGAACTCGGCTAAAGGCAAATAGTCTTCCCAACTTCCTCGTAAATCCATCACACGACCTCTCAACATATCCTCCAACACTTGTATAACCCGTTTCATTGCCGATCGATTGTGGATGAAAAACCGTAGTGAAGTCTAACTTAGTGCCTAAAGCTTGATGAAGTGCCCTCCAAAATCGTGGACGTAAACCTTGGGTCCCTATCGGAGATGATCGATCTGGTGCGTGCAACCTCACAATTTCCGCTACATATAATTTGGCCAACTTCAAGAGAATAATCCATTCTCATTGGAATGAAATGCGCGGACTTGGTCAAACGGTCCACTATTACCCATACCGAGTCCTTCTTAGTAGGCGTAGGGAAGCCCACTAACGAAGTCCATGTTGATTCTTGCCCACTTCCATTGTGGAATCTCGACATTTGAAGTAATCCCGATAGAACTTGGTGTTCAGCCTTAACTTGGCGACACGTCGGACATTTCCCCACGAATTCGATAACTTCCGCTTAAGATCGGGCCACGGCTGTTCTCTTAAATCCTCGTGTACAACTTAGTGCCTCGGGATGCATAGCATATGGGCTACTATGCGCCTCCGAAGAATCCTTTGTCTTAACTCCTGGTCTTTTGGCATACAAACCTTTCCCTTGAAGCACAATACTCCCTCATCATTAACACCATAATCCTCTAACTCTCCGTTCTGCACTTGCTGTAGCTTAGAATTTAAGTCCTCATCCAACAATTGACTTTCCTTTACTTCATTCAACCACGTGGGTTTGACTTGCAACCGCGCACAGGACTTCCATCATCATACAAACTTAAGTGTGCGAACATCGCCCTTAGTTCCGACACCACTTTCCAACTTAAGGCATCTGCTACCACATTTGCCTTGCCTGGGTGATACTTGATCGAACAATCATAATCCTTTAATAGCTCCACCCACCTTCGCTGTCTTAGGTTCAACTCCTTCTGAGTCAACAAGTACTTGAGACTCTTGTGATCCGTGTAAATTATCGACTTTTCTCCATAAAGATAGTGCCTCCACACCTTAAGAGCGAAGACCACTGCCACCAATTCCAAGTCGTGGGTTGGGTAGTTAACCTCATGAGGCCTTAACTATCGAGACGCATAAGCGACCACTTTTCCATCTTGCATTAGAACACACCCTAATCCGTGTATGCGGCGCCACAAGATACCACAAACTCCTTTCCGCCTCCATTTGAATTAACACTGGAGCTTCGGGCCAAGACCTTCTTGAGCTTCTCAAAGCTCTGTTGTTGCTTATCCGTCCATACAAAGGGTACTTCCTTCCTCAATAACTTTGTCAAAGGCGCGGCTATTGATGAGAACCCTTCTACAAACCTCTTGTAATAGCCTGCCAAACCTAAGAAACTTCGGATTTCAGCCACGGACCTAGGTGGTTTCCAATCCAACACTGCCTCAATCTTCCTAGGATCCACCCTTATTCCCTCTGCGGATACCACATGTCCTAAGAATGCCACCTCCTTAAGCCAAAATTCACACTTGCTGAATTTGGCATAGAGCTTCTTTTCCCTTAATACTTGTAGCACTATCCGTAGGTGCTCATCATGCTCATCCTCTGACTTCGAGTATACTAAGATGTCATCGATGAACACGACGACGAACCTATCCAAGTAGGGTTGGAAGACCCGATTCATCATATCCATGAACGCGGCTGGAGCGTTCGTCAACCCCAAACGGCATTACTACAAACTCATAATGGCCGTATCTTGTTCTAAAGGCGGTCTTATGGATATCTGCCTCCTTCACCTTCAACTGATGATATCCAGACCTTAGATTGATCTTTCAAAATACGGCGGCCCCCTTAAGCTGATCGAACAAGTCGTCTATCCTTGGCAAAGGGTACTTGTTCTTGATGGTCGGCTTATTCAACTGACGATAGTCTATGCACATTCGCATAGTCTCATCTTTCTTCTTCACAAATAAGACCGGTGCTCCCCATAGAGACACACTGGGTCGAATGAACCCACGATCCAACAATTCTTGAATCTGAGCCTTGAGCTCAACTAACTCCTTTGGCGCCATTCGGTATGGGGCGATTGACACAGGAGCTATTCCCGGTAGCAAGTCTATTCCAAATTCCACCTCCCTATCTGGGGGTATTCCTGGTAATTCCTCTAGAAACACATCCACGAAGTCCCTTACCATTCTGACTCCATTGACTCCTTCTTTCTTTCCATCTAACGCACTTATGAAGGCTAAAAATGCCTTGCACCCTTTTCGAACCATCCTTTCAGCCTTTAGTGCCGAAACTACATTAGACAAGTAGTTTCTTCTTTCTCCTATCATGATAATCACCTCACCCTCCGGGGTTCTAAGTTCCATTCGTTTAGCCACACAATCCAACACGGCTCGATGCTCTACTAGCCAGTCCATCCCAAGTATGAGGTCAAATTCTCAAGGGTAACTCCATTAAGTCGGCCCAGAAAGTTCACTCCCGAATTTCTAGGGGTACACTCCGAAAGATCTTATCCACCACTACGAGTTTGGCCTAATGGGCTTACTACGCTCATCCGCCTATCGAAAGTTCGAGTCTAGGCCTAGTGTTTCCACTACACTACATGCAACATAGGAATGGGTCGAGCCCACATCAATCGAGCATAATAAGGTTTCCCAAATATAAGGAACGCACGGTTATGACGCCCGGTGGTCTCCATCCTCCTCCGGCGAACCGCATAAACCAAACCCGGTTGCCTTGCCTCAGTATTAGCAGCACCTCTGCCCTGCGTTCCACGTCCTTTGCCAGCACCATTACCTCTATTATTCGAACCACGACCTCGTTGAGGGGTTGTTGTACACCTCTACCACCGACTAACATTCCGAAGTCGCTGGTTGATTCCCATCCAGTTTTGTAGGACAATCCTTAATCATGTGGTCCTTAGACCCACACCTGAAACATCCTCCCGTCTTTTTCCAACACTCTCCTAAGTGTTTCTTCCCACACCTGGTCACAAGGACGACATCGCCTCTCCTGTAGCAGCCTCTGTCGACCTCGCGACCTATCAACTCTAGGCCTTTTATTCCCGAGATGATCCGACGAACCAAAGCCTCTTTTTTCGCTGCTGCTCTGGTCGAAGTTCCGCTTTGTAGAATCCTTAATCCCCTCAACTACCTTAGCTTTCTCCACTAAAGCAGAAAACTCGTTCTCGATGCGAGCTATCAACGACCTTAAATCATCCTCAAACCGCCTCAAATCGGACACACCGTTTCACGCCCGTAGCCACCACTCCTCGAGCATAACGGCTCACCCCGTAAACTCGACTTCATACTCGCCACGGACTTGTTCCTTGAACCAACCCCATAAATGCCTTCCTTTGCTCATCAAGATACCGGCACCGACATACTTCTTCCGATAAGCCGTCTTAACATAGTCCCACGTCGGATCTCTCGGTGTGGCACCATCACGAATCGTGAGCCACCATTGGTACGCTTCATCGGCGTAGGAACGCCACCATTCCTTTCACCTTCTCTTCGTGGGGTTAGATCTAGTTCATCCATGATCCGCTCGGTTGATTCCAACCAATACTGGTGATGATCGGGTGCCACTCTCGACACTCCACGGAACACCTCACTCGTTGGCACGAAGTCGCCAGTACCGACACGGGCTCCGAATTTCTCTCCGCACCGACCACCAACTCTAGAACTCGTAGTACACCTGCGACAAACATCATCCCCATGCGTGCTTGCCGCTCAACACCAACGGTTTTTGGGGTTGTGATGGCATCTCGTTGTCGGACTTCGACCGATCTAACAATGTGTTACGACACGGTCATTCTACCTCTACCGCGTCCTCAGACGTTACGACCACGTCCCCTAGAGCTCATTTCTACCGTCGCGACTTGATTAAAAAGTTTTATGAATTAGTGCTTGTTTCACTTATTACCCGCAAGAAGTTTTATGAAAAGAAATTTTAGGAGTGGTTCTTTCGTATTTATGCATGCACACAGTCTTTGCATTCATACATCCATCAATCAATTATGAACTTCCGTTCATTCAGAGAAATGTTGTAGTTTCCATTGTTGTTGTTTTTCCACTACCCAGGGGTATTTTCGTAATTTGTCCTACTGGTATTTTCGTAGTTTTTCAAGATAAGGTTCCTTGTTGATTTTGTCAATAAGAATGTGTTGGTAATTTTGAATTCTGGGTACTTTGGAAAATTTTGAAATCAGGGTATTTTGGAAATTTTGAATCTCGAGGGTATTTTGGAAATTTCATAAACCAATGGCATTTCTGTAATTTTACTGCTAGGGGTATTTTAGTAATTTTTCAATTCGGAAATTTTTCGAAAAATTTTGTAAAAATAGTTCTCAAGAATTAAAAGGGTAATTTTAAGAGTTTTAGAACTAGGTTTTTTTTTTTAAAACAAGGCTAGTTCCCTTTCGGGTTTTAGTTATTGTGTTTAGCCTATGACCGAGTCCTCTTGGTCGGGGTGAACCAAAGCTACGCACCAGGTAGGATTCGAGTGGAGAGGAGATGAGTCACGCGGACTGCTTAAGTACCAAGCTCCCACCGAAACCAGTCCCAGACATGCGCACAGAGGTTGCCACACCCACTGAGTCTTCTTGGTTAGGGTGAACCGAAGCTACGCACTGCAGGATTCCAGTAAGAGGAGGTGAGTCACTAGGATCGCTTAAATACTGTGCTCTTAGGATCCAATCCTAGACATGCGAACAGGGGTTACCACACCCTAACTCGGCGACTTAGCCATAGGTTTGTTTAGGCATTTAAGTCTTATGTATTTGTGTTTGAGTAGACTAGACCTACGGTTCAAGTACCTATCATACTATTCTACGTTCCATTACATTTCTACCCTTATATAGATCATATTAAAAATCACACAAGGGATAAGGGTACTCACCTGGTGGACCTCGGGTCGGAGACTTGGGTGCCATGCCAGAAAACCTGCTGATTTCATAAAATATTTTTATAAAACTTATTTGGGCTTGATTCGAAAACGTTTTGGGCCTTAAACCTCAGGCCGAGAGTTTGAAACGGGCTCTGATACCAAACTTAAACACCCCAAACCCAGCCCACGAGCTTTGACCAGATTTGGTATGTTCCTCAAGTAAACCGGTTCAAAGTTCTTTTGTTACTTAGGGAAAATTTGTGCGATTTTAAAAAAAAAATTGTTTTGGGTTGGGCTTGTGTTGAAAACCAATTTATCTTATATTGAAATCCATTTATTTAAGGTGACAAAACATGTAGGGTTTATTTTAAATTTAATTAACTTAATCTTTAATAAATAAAATTTAATAACATAATAAATAAAAACAGAAATAAAAGAGTTCACTATGGCCTTATTACATCAAATAAAATCCCTAATAATTTAAAGTGCTTAAAAGTTAATAGTCCATAAAACAAAATATAAACTTCAAGTGAGCATGGCCACCACAAGTTCCCGCCGTCCCGGTCCATCACCGATCATCACTGAAAAATATTCCCCAACGGGTGAGTCAAACAGACTCAATGTGTACACAAACACTAAATCAAAATAGAATCAGGCATACAAATGTTACGCATTCATATCATAGCATACAAATTATGATGCATTCCCAAACCCAAACCTAATTAGCCATCCGCTACACTCCCCCGTACCAACCTGCACACCGTGGGGACTACTAAGTCGACCCTCCTTCCGCTACACTCCATATCGCGGTCTTAGGTCACCGCATTCGTGGTCTTAGGTCACCACATTCAGATATCGTGGTCTTAGGTCACCACATCCAGATTTCGTGGTCTTAGGTCACCACATTCACTTCCCCTTTTCAATAACCCATGTGCCCCATAACATATATTATGCATTAACATGCCAACTTTCACATTCTTATCACATATTAAATATAACATGTTTCATAATCCTAGTAGGAGTAGGATACGTACATGGGTACTTTGTACCATAACATGGTACCTTAGCCACTTTCATATTCTTAATATCACATATATTAATTATACATAGCCACAAAACATATTATGAAGTAGTGTGGGGTACACACCTGATCTGCTTAACAATTTCCTTGAAATCCCGAAATCTGATCTACCGCTTAGATCCTTAATCCCTACATTTGATTAATCACTTACTAATTTAATAAAAAGCCATTCGGCCATAAATCCAAATCCTAGTAGGATTAGTATACTTAAACTTACCTTGTTGCCGATTGGAACACCAACAAATCCCGAAGTTGATCCTTGTTTTCCTAGGAATGTCGAAATTCCTATAACCTTACGTTAGATTTATTCTAATCATCAGGACATAAAACATGGCCTTTGGCCGAATATACATGTGTCTTACCTTAATCTTAGAAATCCCGAAACCTTCCTCCTTGTAGTCGACAGTCACAAAATCCCGAAGCTTTCCTTCAAAGTTTCGGCCAACATGAATATGTCATTAGAATCTTGACTTTCGGTTAAAGAAAAGAAGATAATAGCAATAGATCCTTACCCTTTTATATGGAAATCGGCAACACCTATGCTTGATGCCCTCCAAGATTCGGCTTTTGAATGGATTGGAAAGAAAGAAATAGGAAGAAAAGAAAGGTGAAGAAATTGGCTTGCTTTGCTAGAGTTTTCGGTTTTGGCAAAATAGCAGAGAAGAGAGAATTTGCTAGGGAAAATTCGGCAAAGAGAGAGGAGAATTGCTTAGGGAATTTCAGCAAAGGAAAAGTGAAGGGATGGATGGCCTCTTTTCCTCTAGTAGCCGAAATTACTAGCTAGAGTCCCTTACTTGGCCACCACTCTCCTTTATCTTGATAACTTTATCTCCTCAATTTAAAATAATTAAAGAATAATCCTTATTTATCTCTTGGAAATAATCTAAAGTAAAATCCATTATTTATCCTCATTAGCCGAAATTTAAAGAGGATAAAACTCGTCTTTTTAAATGCCTTGTGCCGTCCACCTCTTTGCTTCTGGAAGCAAAAATAAAATTTCTTTTATTTGCTTCCCATGTGACTCGAACTCAGGCCCAATTCCTTTGTATGTGGTGCCATTTCCAGAGGCCCTAAGTGACATCTTCAGGCCACTTTTCCAAGCCCATTTGTGTCATATTTCACATACATTTTCTCTTAAGGCCTCCTTGCCTTAGTTTCCTCTTTTAGACTTTAAAATTTAACATTTCTATGACATTTCCTTACATTTCCAAGTTTCCAGAAATTTTCGTTTTCCTCTTTAAACTTGACATTTCCTTTCATTTCCAAGTTTCCAGAAATGTTCGCTTTCCTCTTTCGAATCATTTCTAAATCATTTCCTTACATTTCCTAGTTTCCAAAAATATTCAGAATACATTCATAACACATAAGACATGTCATTTCGTACAATTAAACCAAAAATGCATAGGCCCTTTTTCAGGATGTTACAGAGACACAGTGGGTTGGCCCCACATTTGATAAACGGGATTGTCGCCAGTGATTTGGCATCACAACGTGGGTTGGCCCCATAATTGGATTATTCGTGACTTTGGGTCACCAGTGGTTTGGCTCCACATTATTATTGATATCAATGACTTTGGGTCACCAGTGCTTTGGCACCACCAGTGGTTTGGTACCACACGGGGTAGGAAATGGAGTTGTGGATGGTTAGTGTAACACCCCAAACCCGGACAAGACACCACGTCCGAATCTGGTATGCTACGGGGAAAATGCTTTTGAGAGATCAGATTTTCCGTTTAAAAGTCGAGTGGAACACACAGTGTGTTTGAAACAAATTTGAGTAGTCTTGTTAAAAACGGTTGATGTATTTGAAACCCAAGATTTTGAAAACTTAGCTGTAATGTGTAGTTAACACGGGTTATCACCATTTAAAACCCCATTAGTTTCTCATTGATACATAAAACACTTTAGAACTTAGGAGACTACAAGTTTGATTTGGAAACCTTTTAGTATTTGTTTATCGTGAACTTAGTGCGATGCCGATGGTATAGTTTAGAAACACGCTATGTTATAATTTGAAAACCTTGTCTTTCCAAATTTTTAGTAAAACTTATTCCGAGTTACTTTGTTAAGGCATATAAAACCAACTTAAAACATAGACAACATAAAACATAACTTAAAAAAAGCCTTTTACAATCCGAAATAAAACCCAATTTAAAGTAATAAACTAAAGTACCCAAATAGTAGAGTCTCGAGTAAGAACTTTATTCAAAGCATGGCATAAGCACCTCGAGTCCATCCTACCCAAGTCCGCATCTACGAGTCACTGAAAAATCAAAGGAGAGGGTGAGTCGAGTGACTCAGTGTGCAAATCCCGCTCCCGAAGAAACAACATGCTAACACACATCATACATAGCAACATAATTAATGCAACCCGATCCTAACCATCCATATCGCCTTTTCTACCCCGTGTGGTACCAAACCACTGGTGGTGCCAAACCACTGGTGACATATAGTCACAATGTGTTACTAAAACATCGTGTCCCAAAGACACAATATCCATCATTGTGGTACCAAACCACTGGTGTCCCAAAGACACGATGTGCTACCAAAGCACTGGTGACCGTAGTCACAAATCCGATGATGATGGGGCCAACCCATCGTGTGATACCAAATCACTAGCAGACGATCCCATATCTCAAGTGGGGCCAACCCACGGTGGTCAAACCACAGGGACAAGTCGCAATGAGGTGCCAAACCTCCGTGTCCCAAAGACACAAGTGTGCTACCAAAGCACCGGTGACCGTAGTCACAAACCGTGATGGGGCCAACCCATCGTGTGTGTTACCAAAACATCGGCGTCAATCCCGTATAATCATTTGTGGGGCCAACCCACTGTGGTACTAAGCCACTGGGACGAGACGACTGAGGTACCAAACCTCTGGAGGTGCCAAACCTCTCCGTGACCCAAAGTCACAAAGTGTGCTACCAAAGCATCTGGTGCTCACAAGACAATATACCACCGCTCCCTCCTCTCGTATCACCCACACATATCATACTCATGGGATTATGCATCTCATACAAGCCATGCATATCATGCCCACATATCAAGCATTACAACACATAACATGCATAATATAAATCATGGTATCATGTATTATCATTAATACTCATCATAGAACAGACTTACCCGAATCATACACATACCCCTTTTTGGGTATCCAATCATCCTCTCACTGTTTCAATCTTATTAAGCAATCAAGTTTATTAACAACGTTATTAAGTAGAGAGTGTGTTAGTTACACACTGGTATACTCGAGTTTAACAATCCCGACAAAAAGCGCTCTAAGTCCCTTCTTTACATTAGCTCCTACAACAATTGGCCAACATAGGATTAGGCACTAAGACCATTCGGCCAAAGACACTCAACCAAAGGGGTTAATATCGGATCATCACCTTCACTTGGTTTGATTCCCTACCAAACCCGAACCACAGTGGTTCTTCTACCCACAATCGGTCACACCTTCACAAGAGAACGGTTAATCATTTACAACTCCTGATTAAACGAAATTAAAAGAATGAACTAACAACCCAATCGCTTACCCCCAACTCACCAATCGGTCAACAGAAAATGACCCCTCTTGCTTGATTCCGCAATCCAAAGACCCTATAACGAAGAGATTAGTACCTTTCCAAAATGACCAACTTCGGCCCTTAACCAAACCATAACCAAAAAAGATCAAAAGAGGAAGATATGGCCATTCGGCCTTGCACTTACCAACACCCAATATTCGGCCAACCTATGACTTCTAGGAGAGGAGAGGTTCGGCCAACTTTTAGAACAAGATGAAGAAAGAATTCGGCTTATTCCCAAAGAAGAAACACAAGAGAAAGGTGTATGTAGGGGATTGGTATTCGGTCAACAGTGGAAGGAAGATTCGGCTCAAAAGTGTTAAGATAGAAAGAAAACAAAAATGGGTAAAGGGAGAGTACTTACGGTTTTGGAAGAAAGAAGAAGAAATGGAGAGAGAGAGCTTTGGAGAATGGGTTTCGGCTACCAATAAAAGTCAAGGGGAAACAAAGCAATTTCGGAAAGGTGGAATTGCTTAAGCTTTCGGTTTTCACAAGGAAGAAAATGAGAGCTTACTTGGAGAAATTCGGCTACTATTGACAACAAAAGAGGAAAAAGGTTTGAAACCAAAAGTGACCGAATTAATGCCAAAATGCCAAAATGAATTTCGGCTACCACTCCCCCTTACCAAGCCGTCCCCTCCACCAACACCTACCAACCGGCCACTCCCCAAAACTCCCCCAAAATTTTCGCCATATCCCCATTCACTCCCAACCACCATTTCAAACTACATGACCAAGTCTCCTCCAACAAATGCTCTCCACCCTCATTTGAATATGAAGACTTGGTCCAAGGTAGTGTTCTAGTTGCTCTCTCACCTCTACTCCCATGCCGTCCAAAATAGGTAACAAAAAGGGGACTCTCGCTCGAACACCTGGACCTCCCCTCCCTTGCAAATGACGCCACACACACAAGCTCCAAGTGGCGCCTTGCTTTGCCACTTTGCTAACACTTCTTTTGTGCAAAGAAACCACCATTTATTTTCTTAAACCCCACTACCTCAGCTCCTTCCTATAAAGCCTAAAAACTAAAATTCTCCCAACCACTCGGGCATACACCTAGGCTATAATTAAGCCCCAAAAACATAGAGATAGCAACCTAGCATACTAACAACATGCAGAACATGCCATGACAAAAGAAATAGCCCCTAACCCGGGATATTACGCTTCTACCCCTCTTAAAAATAATTTCGACCTCGAAATTACCACGATCAAAAGAGTTGCGGGTATTCTTTGTCTCATCGCATCCTCGGGTTCCCATGTCGCTTCTTCTATACCATGATTCCGCCAAAGTACCTTAACCAAAGGCATGACTTCCTACGCAGAACCTTCACATCCCGATCAAGAATCGCACGTGTTCCTCTTCCACCGTCAACTGGATTCACCTCGATTTCCTCCATCGCTACCACATGCGACGGATCTCGAACGATACCTCCAAGCATCGAAGCGTGAAAGACGCCATGAATCGCTAAGCTCTGCTGGCAACTCAAGCCGATACGCCATCGCCCAACTCGCCTCAATACCTTATACGCCCAATGAACCTCGGACTAAGCTTGCCCTTCTCCCGAACCTCAAGACCTTCTTCCAAGGTGAAACCTTTAGGAAAACTCGATCTCCCACAACCAAACTCTATATCTCTTCGCTTAAGATCTAGATAAGACTTTTGCCGGTCCAAGCTTCCTTCAATCGAATCGAATCACTTTGACCTTGTCCTCGCCTCGCCTACCAACTCGGGTCCCAACAATTGACGCTCACCCAACTCCGCCCAACATGTAGGTGAGCGACACTTCCTACCATATAACGCCTCATACGGTGCCATCTTGATGCTAAGCAGTAATCGTTGTTGTAGGCAAACTCGGCTAATGGTAGAAACTCCTCCCAATTACCTCTCAAATCCAAGACACAACCTCTCAAAGATATCCTCTAAGATCCGAATAACCCTTTTCGATTGTCCGTCGATCGCGGGTGAAAAGCCGTCTTTGAAATCCAAACGAGTACCCGAGAGCTCGATGCAAAGTGCTTTCGTAACCTTGACGTAAACTCGGGATCCCTATCCGAGATTATCAAATCGCACACCGTGCAACCTCACGATCTCCGAAACATACAGCGCTAGCTTCAAGTGAGTAGTCAACCCTCACCGGAATAAAGTGAGCCGATTTAGTCGACGATCCACCACTACCCAAACCGAATCCTTCCTGCTTGGCGTAAGCGCGGTAACCAACGACAAAATCCATGGTTATCCTCTCCCACTTCCATCGCGGAATTTTCACAGTGAAGCAAACCCGACGGCAATCGATGTTCGGCCTTGACTCACGACAAGTCGACATTTCCCAACAAACTCTGTCACCTCTTTCTTCAAACCAGCCACCAAAATCGCTCTCTAAGATCCTTATACATTTTGCTACCTCCGGGATGCATAGCATGAGGATCGCTATAAAGGCGTCTGAAGAATCTTCGCCTCTCACTCAACATCTTTGGGCATACAAGCCTTACCTTGAAAACACGTAACCTCGTCACTAGACAAATCAGAACCCTCCAAACCACCATCTAGCACTTGCAACCTTCGCAAGACTCGTAACCTCATCCAACAATCAAGCTTTCTCTCGACCGCTTCAACCCAAGTAGGCTTAACTCGTAGCTCGCGAGAATACTCCCGCCGCCATACAAACTCAAATGGGCAAACAAAGCTCTTAAGTCCGAAACAACCTTACGGCTCAACGCGTCGCTACCACGTTAGCCTTACCGGATGATACTCAATCGAGCGGTCATAATCTTTCAAGCAATTCGACCCATCTACGCCGCCTCAAATTCAAGTCCTTCGAGTCGATGAGATACTTTGGACTCTTATGATCCGTGTAGACTATCGATCTCTCTCCATACAAGTAGTGCCTCCAAATCTTAAGGCGAACACTACACCGCTAGCTCCAAATCGTGCGTCGGATAGTTGACCTCGTGTGGCCTCGTTTGCGGGAAGCGTAAGCCACCACCTTACCTTCCCGCATCAACACACAACCCAAGCCCCGTATGTGATGCATCGCAAGAAATCGTGTATTCCTTACCAAACCTCAAAGTTGAATCGAACCGAGCCTCACCAAAATCTTCTTTAACTTTTCGAAGCTTTCTGTTGTTTCTCGGTCCATACAAACGGAACCTCTTTCCTTAACAACTTGGTCATCGGCGCCGCTATTAACGAGAAACCCTCAACAAACCTTCCGGTAGTATCCGCCAAACCTGAAAACTCGAATCTCACCATCGACCTAGGTGGCTTCCAATCCAAGATCGCCTCAATCTTACGAGGATCTACACGAATCCCCTCACCGACACTACATGACCCAAGAACGTCACTTCTCTAAGCCGTAACTCGCACTTCATCGAACTTAGCATAGAGTTGCTTTTTCCTCAAAATCTGCAGCACCACCCTCAAATGCGCATCATGCTCTTCCTCCGTCCTTGAGTATACTAAGATGTCGTCTATGAAAACCACCACGAACCGATCTAGATATCTTTGAAACACCTGCTCATCATATCCATAAACGCCGCCGGCGTTGGTCAACCCGAACGGCATTACAGTAAATTCGTAGTGCCCATACCGAGTCCAAACGCTGTTTTATGGATATCCGCCTCCTTAACCTTTAATCGGTGATACCTGCACCTCAAGTCGATCTTCGAAAATACCGCAGCACTCCCGGTGATCAAACAAGTCATCTATCCGTGGCAACGGATACTTGTTTTTAATCGTCAGCTTGTTCAACTGGCGGTAGTCTATGCACATCCGCATCGAGCCATCTTTCTTCTTGACAAAGAGTACCGGCGCGCGCCTACGGCGAAACACTTGGCCCGATGAAACCTCTATCCAATAACTCCCGGATCTCGAGCCTTAAGCTCCACCAACTCCTTCGGCGCCATCCTATACGGAGCAATAGACACCGGCGCAAATTCTGTAACATGATCAATCCCGAACTCTACCTCACGATCGGCGGCAAACCCTAAGCTCCTCAGAAACACATCAGCAAATTCCTTAACAAGATGCGAACCTTCTCAACAGCAGACTCTCTAGCCTCCAAGGCATACACATGAACTACATACGCTTCGCAAATTTCTTCCCGACCATCTTCTCCGCTTTCAAAGCAGATACCACATTTGATAAGTAATCCCTCCGATTACCTATCATAGCCACCTCATCACCATCAACCGTCTTAAGAACCATGCGCTTGGTCGCGCGCAATCCAACCTCGCCTGGTACTTAACCACCAATCCATCCTAAGAATCGATCGAACTCCCCAAACGGCAGTTCCATCAGATCAACAGCAAATACTACCCCTTGGAGTTCTAGAGGTACATCTCTAAACAGCTTATCTACTACTACAGAGTGACCTAACGGACTAATCACAGTCATCTGCCTAGAAGATATCTCAGAGTCTAAGTCCATTGTCTCGACTATACTACTAGCAACATAAGAGTGCGTAGAACCCACATCAATTAAAGCAGTATAAGGGGCACCAAAAATCAAGAACGTACCGGTTATGACGTCCGGCATGCGCGCCTCCTCTCGCGCCGCAAAGATATACCAATCCAGCCGTCTAGCATCAAAACCACCGCACTCTCGCGGTGCTCCACGGCCCCGACCGTAACCATTACCACCTCTACCATTACCACGGCCCCTGCGGTGGCGGTCCATTACCTCTCGAATCGACACGGCTCGACTCTCCGACCGAATCCTGGCCATCCTACGCGGACAATCCCTAATGCGATGATCCAGAGAACCACATTCGAAACAACCTTTTCCACCAGTCCAGCAACCACCCCAATGAGATTTCCCACATCGATTACATCTGCGGGCGGTCCTCGCCTTAGCAAAGAACAACCCTAGCAGATCGATTCGCTCACTCGGCCTAGCCCTCTTCTCGCAGTTACCCGACGAACGAGAAGACCCAAGCTCCTCTTAAGCCTACTCCCGCCCATGCTCTGTCTTACCGATTCTTTGACACCCTCGGCTACCTTAGCCTTCTCAACTAAGACAAGAACTCGGCCCCGCCGAGGAGCAATCAGCAACCTCAACTCGCCTCGCAGACCATCCTCGAAACGAACACACCTCTCATGCTCGGTGGCTACAATGCCCCCGGCATACCTACTCGGGCCAGGAACTCACCAGACTCGAAGAACAGACTTACTCCCTCGAACAAGCCTCGTAAATGCCTTTCTTTGGGAGTCGATATAACTAGCCCCGATGTATTTCTTTTGATATGCAACTCTGAAGTAATCCCATGTCAAATCCTCTCACGCCACACTATCCCAAACCGTGAGCCACCACCGATATGACTCATCCCGAGAAGCGAGCACGATACCCTTCACTTCTCTTCACCGTCAAGTCCAGATCATCCATGATCCGCTCGCTTGCCTCCGGCCAATATTCAGCAAGGTGCTAGGAGCAACCCCGAGAGACACCTCGGAAGAATTCGCCCCATTGGCCCGAAGTCGCTCAGAATGCATTTCCTAACTCCCGCACCACCACCGCCCCACCTACCCTTTCCAACACTCGCGAAGATCGCTCTGTGACACTCGCGCCGCCCCCATCGATCTTGGAACTCACCACCTCCGGTGGTGGCGAACCGGTATCTCATTTTTCGAACCTCGCGCCTGATCCTACGGGCTCGTAAATGATCATTCTACCCCTACCTCTACCACGAGTATTACGCCACGTCCGCCTCGAGTGCTCATGTCAAATCTTTCTACGATCTGGTTAAGGAATTTTATGCATCAAGATTTATTCCACTTGTTTAAAAGCAAGTCTTATGAACATTAAAGAGGATTTGTTCTCGCGAGTTCACGTAATCCTATCGCCTCAATCTCTAAAGTAGCATACTATCGCTAATCATCAAATCACAAGTAATAGTACGGGTACTTACCGGGCGAATCGGTGTGAGAGACTCGGTGCCATGCCTTTCAAACCATACTTTCAAAACAAACACTTAAACAGACTTTTGAAAACCTTTTTGGGCCTCAGCCCACAACCGAGCCTTTGAACTTGGCTCGATACCACAAATGTAACACCCCAAACCGGACAAGACACCACGTCCGACCGGTATGCTACGGGGAAAATGCTTTTGAGAGATCAGATTTTCCGCTTAAAAGTCGAGTGGAAACACGGTGTGTTTGAAACAAATTTGAGTAGTCTTGTTAAAAACGGTTGATGTATTTGAAACCCAAGATTTTGAAAACTTAGCCGTAATGTGTAGTTAACACGGGTTATCACCATTTAAAACCCCATTAGTTTCTCATTGATACATAAAACACTTTAGAACTTAGGAGACTACAAGTTTGATTTGGAAACCTTTTAGTATTTGTTTATCGTGAACTTAGTGCGATACCCGATGGTATAGTTTAGAAACACGTTATGCTATAATTTGAAAACCTTGTCTTTCCAAATTTTTAGTAAAACTTATTCCGAAAGTTACTTTGTTAAGGCATATAAAAACCAACTTAAAACATAGACAACATAAAACATAACTTAAAAAAAGCCTTTTACAATCCGAAATAAAACCCAATTTAAAGTAATAAACTAAAGTACCCAAATAGTAGAGTCCGAGTAAGAACTTTATTCAAGATGGCATAAGCACTCGAGTCCATCCCGACCCCAAGTCCGCATCTACGAGTCACCTGAAAAATCAAAGGAGAGGGTGAGTCGAGTGACTCGATGTGCAAATCCCGCTCCCGAAGAAACAACATGCTAACACACATCATACATAGCAACATAATTAATGCAACCCGATCCTAACCATCCATATCGCTTTTCTACCCCGGGGTGGTACCAAACCACTGGTGGTGCTAAACCACTGGTGACATATAGTCACAATGTGTTACTAAAACACCGTGTCCCAAAGACACAATATCCATCATTGTGGTACCAAACCACTTTGGTGTCCCAAAGACACGATGTGCTACCAAAGCATCGGTGACCGTAGTCACAATCCGATGATGATGGGGCCAACCCATCGTGGTGATACCAAATCACTAGCGACGATCCCATATCTCAAGTGGGGCCAACCCACGGTGGTCAAACCACAGGACAAGTCGCAATGAGGTGCCAAACCTCTCGTGTCCCAAAGACACAAGTGTGCTACCAAAGCACCGTGACCGTAGTCACAAATCGTGATGGGGCCAACCCATCGTGTGTTACCAAAACACACTTGGCGTCAATCCCAGATAATCATTTGTGGGGCCAACCCATCGTGGTACTAAGCCACTGGGACGAGACGCCGAGGTACCAAACCTCTGGAGGTGCTAAACCTCCGTGACCCAAAGTCACAAAGTGTGCTACAAAGCACTGGTGCTCGTCAAGACAATATACCATCGCTCCTCCTCTCGTATCACCCACACATATCATACTCATGGGATTATGCATCTCATACAAGCCATGCATATCATGCCCACATATCAAGCATTACAACACATAACATGCATAATATAAATCATGGTATCATGTATTATCATTAATACTCATCATAGAACAGACTTACCCGAATCGCATACATACCCCTTTTTGGGTATCCAATCATCCTTCTCACTGCTTTCAATCTTATTAAGCAATCAAGTTTATTAACAACGTTACTAAGTAGAGAGTGTGTTAGTTACACACCTGGTATACTCGAGTTTAACAATCTCGATAAAAGCGCTCTAAGTCCCTTCGGTTACTAGCTCCTACAACAATTGGCCAACATAGGATTAGGCACTAAGACCATTCGGCCAAAGACACTCAACCAAAGGGGTTAATATCGGATCATCACCTTCACTTGGTTTGATTCCCTACCAAACCCGAACCACAGTGGTTCTTCTACCCACAATCGGTCACACCTTCACAAGAGAACGGTTAATCATTTACAACTCCCGATTAAACGAAATTAAAAGAATGAACTAACAACCCAATCGCTACCCCCAACTCACCAATCGGTCAACAGAAAATGACCCTCTTGCTTGATTCCGCAATCCAAAGACCCTATAACGAAGAGATTAGTACCTTTCCAAAATGACCAACTTCGCCCTTAACCAAACCATAACCAAAAAGATCAAAAGAGGAAGATATGGCCATTCGCCTTGCACTTACTAACACCCAATATTCGGCCAACCTATGACTTCTAGGAGAGGAGAGGTTGGCCAACTTTTAGAACAAGATGAAGAAAGAATTCGGCTTATTCCCAAAGAAGAAACACAAGAGAAAGTGTGTATGAAGGGGATTGGTATTCGGTCAACAAATGGAAGGAAGATTAGGCTCAAAAGTGTTAAGATAGAAAGAAAACAAAAATGGGTAAAGGGAGAGTACTTACGGTTTTGGAAGAAAGAAGAAGAAATGGAGAGAGAGAGCTTTGGAGAATGGGTTTCGGCTACCAATAAAAGTCAAGGGGAAACAAAGCAATTTCGGAAAGGTGGAATTGCTTAAGCTTTCGGTTTTCACAAGGAAGAAAATGAGAGCTTACTTGGAGAAATTCGGCTACTATTGACAACAAAAGAGGAAAAAGGTTTGAAACCAAAAGTGACCGAATTAATGCCAAAATGCCAAAATGAATTTCGCTACCACTCCCCTTACCAAGCCGTCCCTCCACCAACACCTACCAACCGGCCACTCCCCAAAACTCCCCCAAAATTTCGGCCATATCCCCATTCACTCCCAACCACCATTTCAAACTACATGACCAAGTCTCCCTCCAACAAATGCTCTCCACCCTCATTTGAATATGAAGACTTGGTCCAAGGTAGTGTTCTAGTTGCTCTCACCTCTACTCCCATGCCAGTCCAAAATAGGTAACAAAAAGGGGACTCTCGCTGCTCGAACACTGGACCTCCCCTCCCTTGCAAATGACGCCACACACACAAGCTCCAAGTGGCGCCTTGCTTTGCCACTTTGCTAACACTTCTTTTGTGCAAAGAAACCACCATTTATTTTCTTAAACCCCAGCTACCTCAGCTCCCTTCCTATAAAGCCTAAAAACTAAAATTCTCCCAACCACTCTGCATACACCTAGGCTATAATTAAGCCCCAAAACATAGAGATAGCAACCTAGCATACTAACAACATGCAGAACATGCCATGACAAAAAGAAATAGCCCCCTAACCCGGGATATTACAGTTAGGTTGGGTGCATGATATGTTTGCTTGATTATGATTTGTGTAAGCATGTTGCAATAATCGGGAGGGGGATTATGCACTGAGTCTTGGTGACTCACCTTCTCCCTTATCTTTTCAGGTGATTCGTAGATCGCGGATGAGGAGCCAGGTGGACTTGAGGTGGCCATGCGATAATTTTTTCGGTTTTACATGGACTTTTGACTGGGGTACTTTATTTTAAATTTCGGGTTTTTTTTTATCTGGGTTTGTAATAAGGCCATTAGTATTTTTATTTTGGGTTTTATTATATCTGCTTTAATTTTTCGGATGTTACTAGATAAATTGCTTAAACATGTTTTAAACTACCTGATAACCAAAGTTTTCTAATCTTTACTTCGCATCGAGTTTTCTAAACGTTACCATCGGGTAACATCACTCATGCAATGATAACAAAGTCAACTTAAAAAAATCTTTCAAATCTAAGTTTTCAAAGCTTAAATACAAACGGTTTTCAAAGTAATTAAGTAAGAATCACTCGGGGTTTTTATAGACATAAACGTTTTCTTAAGTTATGAATCACGAACGAGTTTTAAAAAAAGGATTTTCGGGATTTCAAAGTAACTTAACGATTTCAACTATACATGCACGTGATTTCTGCAAACATACAAAGAGTTTTTTTTCACTGGAATTAAACCGGCAACTTGTTTTTTTTTAAAAAAAAAAGTTTCACTCTGTAACATGCCAGATTCGGTCGTGGCGTGTTGACCGGGCTTGGGGTGTTACATAGTCTGTGGCCTATTCTTACTTATAAGACTGAGGTGCAGTTTACGCATGGCCTAGACACACGCCCGTGTGTCTAACCGTGTAACATCCCAAAATTTGAGTATTAGTTGTGTTGGCTCGGGTATGAATTTTGTGTGTTAGCATAGTCTTATGAAGGCTTGATTTTATTTAGGAAGTTAGAATAATTTTTAGTATGGTTTATTTAATGAAGTGGATTAAGTGAGCTTGACACTTAAGTTAATTTAAGTGTTAATTAAAGCATAAGAGGAGTAAGTGGCAAGTTGGTTAAGGAGCTTGAAAGGTGGCTTGAGGTTAGAGGTTCGAGTATCATGGAAAGCATTTTTTTTTTGAAGACTTTATTTTGTGTTCTAGCATTGATGGACGGTCAACCTATGTTTATGATAGGTTGGACCTTAAGTTTTTGGTAAGTTGAATTTTGGATTAAGGAAAGCATGAAATAGGGGATAAGAATCTTAAGGTTATGGAAGGTTGGGGAGACATAAGGCTTGGTTGTAGGAAAATGTTTTGGAAAGTAATCCTAGGCCTTTAGTGCATGTATGTGGACGGCATGGGTGTCTAGAGGGTGGCCGAATGTTGTTAGGTAGCTTGGGGGGGATAGTTGGCCAATTTTTGTCATTTGAACATCTTTTTGCAATTGTTTTTTTTTCCTCTCCAAAAAAAAAAACTCTCCTCCTTGGCCGAATGTGTCTTGTGCATTTTGGTGCATTTTGCTTTTGATTTTAGCCTCATTTTGTTGAATCAAATCATACCATTTTCCTTTCTTTCATTTGCTCTTTTGAAACCGAAACTACAATCTATCTTTGTGCATTTTTGTGCACTTTCTTTTTGGCAAAGAAGTGTTTGGCCGAATCTCTCCCACATCTCTCTCTTTTTCTTTCTTTCAATATTATTCAAATCACATTTTCCTTTACACTCTCTTGGCCGAATCATTCTTCATCTCAAATCCCATTTCTTTTTCATTTACTCAAAGTTAAAACACCCATTTACATTTTATTTCTTCTTCTCTTTTTATAGCCGAAACTCTCATATTCTTTTGATTTATTTTTAGCCGAATATTCAAGGGTAGGACTTCATTTGATTTCTTCAATCGGTTTTGGTTATAAGTAAGTATTCTTAGCCGATTCTCTTTCAATTCTTTTCTCTTTTCCAAGTTATTTTCTTGTGGTCAAAGGCCGAATCTTTGGGCATTGGTTTGCAAGGTTCTAATCATTCTTAGAAACCGATCTCTTTTAGGCTTCTCGGGACGTTGGAAGCAATCAATCTAAACCTCGTTTCTTTATCAATCGATTTGGGTAAGTTCAGGTAAGATTTGGTATTACAAGTGATAACTCTTTGGGATTTAGTAGTATGGCCGAATGGCCTTTGTTCATAATTTTAGTATTGGCCGATTGTAGGACAAGGTGTTCTAGTGTGGTAGATCGGATTCGGGAGTTAGTTCTTGCGTTGGTGAAAGGTGTGTATCTTACACACTTTATAACTTGGTTTATATATGTATATTTGTGTGTTATAACTAATCATATTATGAAAGTGGGTAAATCGATGAGATCTGGATATGATACCATGATGGTATGAATGAAGATTCTGTAAGTCCGTTTCAATATGTTGTTAATACATGTGGATTGAAATCATGATATACGATTTATGATATATTTGTTATGAGATACATATCAAAGTTTATTGACATGATTTGTTTATCTATTGCATTGGTATGGGCAATATGAGAGGAGGGGGAAGATTGAGGATTCGTGTCTTCTGACACCAAAGTGGTTTGGCACCACCAAAGTGATTTGGTATCACATTCGTGTCTTTGGACACCGTGAGGTTTGGCACCTCATAGAGACTTGTCCCCGTGGTTAATTCCACCGTGGGTTGGCCCCACTTTTGAGATATGGGATCGTCGCGGTGATTTGGTATCACACGTGGGTTGGCCCCACAACTTGATGATTCGTGTCTTGGACACCGGTGGTTTGGCACCACAGTGATTTGGTATCACATTCGTGTCTTCGGACACCGGAGGTTTGGCACCTCATAGCGACTTGTCCATGTGGTTAATTCCACCGTGGGTTGGCCCCACTTTTGAAATATGGGATCGTCGCGGTGATTTGGTATCACACGTGGGTTGGCCCCACAGATGGATTATTCGTGACTACGGTCACCGGTGATTTGGTATCACATTTGTGTCTTTGGACACAGTGGTTTGGCACCACCGGTGGTTTGGTACCACGGGGTAGAAAAGGAGTTATGGATGGCTAGGTTGGGTACATTATACATATATGTTGCTTTGTTATAATTTGTGTAAGTATGTGGTATTTACCCGAGAGGGAATATGCATCTGAGTCTTGGTGACTCACCTTCTCCCTTATATTTTCAGTGAATCGTGAGATCGCGGATTTGGAGCCGGATGAACTCGAGGAGGCCATGCAATAAAGTTTGGTTTTACATGAACTTCCATTTGGGTACTTTATTTTAATTTGGTTTTCATATTTTATGGATTTGTAATAAGGCCTGTTTAATTATGGTTTTGGATTATTTATATGCTTTGAGATTTATTCTAAACATGTTTAAGCATGTCACTTGGTTAATCTAATAATTGAGCTCAAAGTTTTCTAAACTAAAAACTCGCAATGGTTTTAAAAATCTTACCATCGGGTAATATGAATAGTTCGATAGAAAAATTACAAGTTAAGTGTTTTCAACAAATTAAGTGATTTCCAAAATTCAAGTTTCTATACTCAATTGCAAACGGAATTTTCAAAGTGATATTTCAAATTTTCTTAAAAAGATATAAATGTTTTCTATCCTATGATTTATCAACTAAGTTTAAAGTTTTATGTAATTCAAAATAAATCTCAGTTTTAACTTATTTTCGACAAATAAAGAATTTCAAAGAGTTTTTCACAAAATTTAATTGTTAAGTCGATTCATTCAAAAATATTTTCCTTAGTGACATACCAGATTCGGTCGTGGCGTATTGACCGGGCTTGGGGTGTTACAAACCGTGTGGGCACTTAGAGGCTATTTACCAAGCCAATTGCCATCCTGAAATTAAGATACAATTCATACTCACTTCTACAAATCAATACTACATCATCTTGAATAATACTACATGCTTCATTGATAATTATAAACATACACACTTGGCCAATCACTTAGCCATATACAAAAGAATAACAAACTTAATAGCCTATACTTGGGCTCTTCTTAAAACATTTACTCAAAATGTAATGCTACCTATACATGCCATACTTAATAAAACAACTTGGCTATACCAAAATAGCGATTGATAGTGTGCTCCGAGCTTCGATGACGGTGATCCTCGATATTAGCTTGGCGGGACTACATGGAAAGAAGGAATGAAAGATATAAGCATTTAGCTTAGTAAGTTTGCATAATACACATAGCAACATTCTTACTTAATATAGACCATTTGATATAAACAATGGCATCATAAATTCAGCTATATAAGGCTTACTTACTCATACTTGATTCTTACATAACTCATGAAACTTACTAGTCTCATACTTGATAGGCAAACAAAGTACACTGTATCACTAGATCACATTGATCAAACATACTTGAACATAATACTCATAATTTCTAATTCATCATTCATAACATGAATAATATTCTTTTTCACTTGATAATAACCTTACTTACTTAGCTTTCTTGTTATCTCTTTGGAGCTTAACTCGTTTGCCCGATGAATTTATATGAATAACCGAGGATACTAAATCTCATCTAAATTTCGAGGCCATGACTTAACATGGACTCGACGTAAGTCTTTCTTGTTCTCACCAATGCCATGCCTTAACTTGGACTTATATGGGATCTCTTTCTCTTGATAACTTTTCAATGCCAAGCTTGCCTTGGTCTTACATGATAACTTGTTCAATGCCAAGCTTGCCTTGGACTTACATGATAACTTACTCAATGCCAAGCTTGCCTTGGACTTACATGATAACTTATTCAATGCCAAGCTTGCCTTGGACTTACATGATAACTTATTCAATGCCAAGATTGCCTTGGACTTACATGATAACTTATTCAATGCCAAGCTTGCCTTGGACTTACATGATATCTTGCTTGCTTGTCGATGCCATGCCTCGGCTTGGTCTTATACGTGCTTTCTTGTTTCATGTGGTAGATTGAGTATCCTAAGCTATTCAACTTCAATCGGGGCTTTCTCATGCTTGATTTCATTAATTTCTTTGTTTAACATAACATTAAACATTTTCATAATAACATTGTATATTATACTAAGCAATTCAATGATATAAATCATAAAGCTTAGAAATCATACAAACTTACCTCAATATACAAAATGTAGCTAGGTATGCAATTTAGTCCTTGGCCTTGTTCTTGCCTCGGTTTCGATCCGGGCTTCATTTTTCTTATTCTATAGTCATAAATAGATCATTTAATACTCACATTGACTAAATTGACTCTTAAATCATACTTTGGAAAATTTACTATTTTGCCCCTAAACTTTCTCATATTTGCACTTTTGCCCCAAGGCTCGTAAAATGATTCTCATTCAACTTTCTTAAACTTCATGCTTAGCTGATTCATTTTCTCTACTATGACAACCATCAATTCTCACTATTTCTACCATGTATGAGAAATCTCAAAACTTTTACAAACTAGTCCCTATATTCATTTTTAATGAAATTCATTAAGGAAAAGATGTTTATCTAACATCAAACTCTCATAATATTCCATGAAACATCATTTAACAAGCATGTCATACATGGGTAGATTTTTGAACATGCATCTTAGCTCATTTTATAGCTAAAAATAGCTAATTCATAATACGAGAACTTCGAAAACACGAAGAATATTAAAAACGGGACTAAGATGAACTTACTAGCAAGCTTGAAAGATGAGCAAACCCTAGCTATGGTTTCTTTGAAAATTTCGGCAATGAGGAAGAAGATGATAATGATTTTTGTCATCTTTTTCCTTTATTAATCATTTAATAGGTAAATGACCAAAATGCCCTTCTCTTAAAAATATCACCATTTACTAACTCATGTCCAATTTTGTCCAAAAAATATAATTTGGGCAAATTTCTATTTAAGGACTCATAATTTCTATTCTAGAGCTATTTCATACAAAATGCTTCTAGAAACTCATAATTTGCAACTTTTGCAATTTAGTCCTTTTTGGACCATTCAACCTCAATTTAGCAAAATTGCTTCATGAAACTTTCACACTAACATGCAAACGTGACATAAATCTTAAAAACTCATAAATTCACCTTGGATTCGTGGCCTCACACCACTATTCTGACTAGGCCCTAAATCGGGCTGTTACAGCATGTATAGGGACTTTGGTCATTTTGGTTCATAAGTTAATGATGATTATAGCCATATGAATTGGCTTGTAAATGTCTAAGGTTTAGTTTTGTGCATAGTCATGTAAGTTGGCTTATTTTGGTTGTGTATGTATTTGTGCATATGGCTCTTGTTATGTGCTTGATTATGGATATTTGATGTTAGTTGGTATTTGGTATTTAGGGGTACTAAATGGTTATGATTTTAGTTTGGTATGTTTGTGAAAGTTGGCTAAATAATGCACGTTTATAAAATGACCATATTGATGATTTGGTATAGTGAAATATGGTATGAAATTGAATGGTACATTGTGGTATTTGTGTATTGTATTGGTTGGTAATGAAATGGCATGAATTATGTTTGGTTGGAGTTGATTTAAATGCTTATATATGCTATGTTTTGGTGCCATTGAGTTTGGTGTAGGTGTGCATAAGATAGGGTGGAAATATGGCTTGGTAAATAGCCTATTTTTGTCCACACGGGCAGAGACACGGGTGTGTGTCTTAGCCATGTGTGACACACGGTCAGGTTACACGGCCATGTGTCCCCTGGTGTTGAATTAGAAACCAAGTCAGTATGCTCCACACGGCCTCACACACGGGCGTATGACATGGCCGTGTGGTATAAGTCAATATGCCTTATAGGTTTGACACGGCCTAGCACACGGCTTGACACACGGCGTGTATGGCCATTTTTAGGGCACACGGACTAGCCACACGGGCGTGTGTGTTAGTCGTGTGACCCAAGTCAAAGAGTTACACGGGGTCAGACACGGGTTGGGACACTGCCATGTGCTCCCATTTCGAATGTGCACACGGCCTGCGACACGGGCATGTCTTTGGCCGTGTGTCTCACACGGCCGGGCCACACGAGCGTGTGTCCCTTGTTTTTGAAAAAATTTTCTAAATGTTCAAAAAGTTTGTAAAGTTATTTGATAGTCCCAAACCACTCCTATTGCATATTTAAGGCCTCGTAGGCTCATATTAGGGACAAAATTATTGGTTGTGAATGAATTATTTATGAATTGACTATTTGTATGTGATATATATGTTTAAATGTGTTATAAATCCGATAATGCTCCATAACCCTATTCCGGCGTTGAATACGGGTGAGGTGTGTTACATATCAACTTTATAAGTTCGAAAGAACTTAGTAAGTTTTGTGCATTAAATGCGTATAAGACGGCACGAATCTTAAGTAATTAATATTTTTGGCTCAGAATGAACTCCCTGAATTTCTTAAGGGTATTTGCGAACTTAGTTGACAAGACCTGGGCCTTATACACACCCTGAGCCTTTTATTGGCGGGCCTGGACTTCCGACCAGTCTTAATCGAGTCCTCTTTTAGGTCTCACCCCTACTTCATCCCTAATTATTCCACCCTCTGATATTCATATTCATCACTTCTGAATGGCGGCGTTTAGCGTCTGTCCAATTGATTACCATAATTTGCAATCTCTATCAAAACATAACACTCTCACTTCCTTAGAGAACTAATGACCACAAAGCAGTACCATAGTACCCGCTTCTTTAGCCCCACTCTGGCGGGCTCATTTTGTTGCATATCACTTGTAACACCCTAGTTTTAGGGGTTAGGCATTTGGTGCTTAGCTCAAGTGGTGGCACACTCTAGTGTGTGGTTGGGTAAGTTTTAGGGGTCCTGAGAACCCTAGGTGGTGGTAGGTTGCCTTAGAAAATTTTTTAGTTTTAGGGGCTAAAAGGGGGAGCTTGGCGAGGGGGTGTCTTAAGAGAATTTTTGGTGGAGTTTTGGCATAAAGAGTGGCTTGGAAGAGTGGCAAGGAGGCGCCACTTAGAGCATGGAGAAGTGACGCCATTTGCAGAGGGAAGGGGCTCAGGTTCGATTCGCAAGGGTAGCATTTTGGGCATTCTTTTTTGCGTCATTTTGGTGGGGTGGATGGACGGTTTGAAAGGCTTAAAAAGTGGAGAAGACTTGGTCTTTTTTTTTTAAATTTGGCTAGGCAAAAGTTTGACTCATTCAAACTTTTTGAATGGGTGGTAGGGAGCTATTTTAGGAAGATTTTAGGGGCTATTTTTGGGGGGTTGGAGCTTGGCCTTTTAGTATAAATAGGGGGAAGGGGGATGCTCATTTCATTCATCCATCCGCCTCTTCTCCTCTCTTCTCCTCTCTTCTCTCTCCTCCTTTGCCGAATTTTGTTCCCCATCTCCAAAGCTCTGTTGGCCAAACCTCCACTCTCCCTATTTCCCTTCCCTTTTCACTTCAAAACCGAAAGTACACCCCACACTTCTTCTTTCCCTTCCTTTAAATACCTCTTTGGCCGAAATTGCTATTCCCTCTCCTTGATTTAATTAATAGCCGAATCTACATCCATCACCCTTTTGCCGAATTTCCTTCTCTCAACTTGATAGCACTTGGGGTCGAGTGTTAGCTTAGATCCTTTCGAAGTTCGTGGATCGAGATACTTGGGGTTTTAGTGGTTGGCCAAGCCTCCGCTTGTAGCAATCGGTTTGATCAAGTGGAGGTAAGATTATTTATTAGGGTTTAATGCTTAAGTGGTGTTTTGGGGTTAACCTATTTACCTGATTAAGCTTTTGCATGGAGGCCACAACCCAATGAGTGGGCAAAGGAAGGTCCCTATTCAAGTTCAAGAAAAGAGCGGTTTATTGATTCGAGATTGGCCACTGTGGTGTGGGGGCAGCAGAAAAAGCGAGAAGCGATAGCAGTAGTTTCGCTAGACGATAGCGCCGAGGATCGAGAGTCTAGAACTCCTAGTAATAAGGTGTGTAGTTAGCCATTGTTTCCGGATTTACGCGATATTTGCCTGTTTTTATATGTTGCTAACAAGTGCAAAGATATGTGAGAATAATACCCTTGAAGGGGGTATGATGATGACCAGTTAGTAGCAAATCGACTAATATGTGATGACCGATTTTATTATGTGAGTATACCTATGATTGTGTTTAATATGTACATGCACCACCTTATCATCATTTTATGTTACATGTGCATGGGTGGGTTATGAAAAGAAGGTACGGGTGTACTTCGAGTACGTGGTTGATGTCAGCTTTGTGCTACATCGTGGATTGACGCTGACTGAGGTCGCGTTGTGGATCTTTGCGATTTAGTTCGCGTGGTTACCTTGATTGATATGAGCTTTATGCCATATCGTGGCTTGATGGATTCTTGTGTGTGCTCCATCGTGGTTTGATGTTGGCTATACGCTACATCGTGGATGGCATTGGTTGCCTTTATGGAGGGAAAAGGAGAGGGTGACTCGATAGTCCCCTGGTGTGTGGTAGGCTGGATAAGGGGGTGTGTAGCGGATGGACCCTAGGTTATTTGGGAATCATGTTGCATCATAGTTGTAATATTATGGAAATGGGCCAAGCCCAATATGACATGTGGATAGGTATGTTTTGGGAACATACGTGGAAATGGGTCAAGCTTCAGTTGATATGTGGTTTATTGAGAAGTGGGCCTAGCCCAAAGATTTGAGTATGATTTGAATGTGGGCCAAGCCCAGATTGTGGTAATGTTTAAATGAATATATATATATATATACTTGTTGCCTTTGATATTTGGGATATTATGGCTAAGCATGTGGGTGGATTCCGGTGGTTATCTTACACACATCGAGTCGTATGACTCACCCAACTTTTAATCATCGCAGTGAGTCATGACTAGTGGACGGGTAGGAGTGGATACAAGGTGGCCCATGTAAGGAGATTTTCATACAGTAACATGTTTTCACTTTATTTAAGTATGTTATTTTGGGATTTTATTGATGTAATAAGGGCCTCTTTGGTTTAAAGTACTCTATTTATTAAAGTTGAAGTTTACACTACACTTAGTAATAATTTCGCAAAAAGGATTCACATTATAGCAACTTATAATAATGTTGTAATTGAATTTTCAACAAACTTATATTTTTATTAAATTTTAATGGACACGATTTTCAAATGATAACAAATTTTCAAGTTTAGTTCTAAAAACAAAGATTTCCAACCGTCTTTCCCAGTGACATAACCAGATTCGGTCGTAGTGAATGGGCCGGGTTTGGGGATGTTACAGTTTGGTATCAGAGCCAAGTTCAAAACTCGGCTTTAAAGGTTTTGGGCCCAAAAACGTTTCAAAATGGGCTTTTAAGAAACTTTTTCAGGTTATTCTGGCATGGCACCTGTACCTCCGACCCGAAGTCCACCAGGTAAGTACTTCGGACTTTTGAAGTGATTTGTTTGTATGAATGGTTATGGGTTTATTTGGGCTCGTAGATTAGAGTATTAGGGCTATTGGACCCTAGGACTAGTCTACTCAAACATATGCATAAAACTTAAGGTTACCAAAACAAACCTGTGATTAGGTCGCCGAGTTAAGGTGTGGCAACCATTGTGCGCATGTCTAGGAGTGGATCCTAAGAGCACAGTACTTTAAGCGATCCTCGTGACTCACCTCCTCTTCGCAGAATCCTACAGTGCGTAGTAGCTACGGTTCACCTTAACCAAGAGGACTTGTTCATAGGCTAAACCAGATTATTAAAACCCGAAAGGGAATTAGTCTTGCCATTTTTTTAAATTTCCTGTTTTAAAATTTTCAACTCTACTCCTTGGGTTTGTAAGCTCTAAATCTGTTTTTGAACGATGTCTTCTCGATTTGCAAAATTTCCAAAAATACCCTCAGAGGAAAATGACGAAATTACCCCGGGTAGGAAAAGGAAACTTGATTGCTCGAAAGAACTACTCGGAACCTTCATTGCATAAAATTGCTCGTGAATAAAACAGTGAAACAATAATTTCTAATTCATAAAACTTTCTAAACAGATTAAATCAAGCGCTAGAGATGAGTTCTAGGGACGCGAGTAGAGGAAGAATGATGACTTGAACCGGTGAGGGTCCGCTATGGGTCGAAGCGAAGTGCCGCCAAAGAAGTGGATGTAGAGGAACAAGATCCGATAAGTGAAGAGAACGCAGTTGTCGCAGCTATGTTACGCGTGCTTCAAAGCAAGTGGCAAGAGCTAGTAGGGGAAATGGAGCTCTGAAGTCGCGCCCGAGAGGCTTAGGTCTAACGGGGTGAAGTTTTTAGGGAGTATTCGGAGTAGCTCCGAACGTAGCGGAGTAGTGGCTAGAAGGAGTCGAGAGAATTATGGACGACTTCGATTGTGCCCTGAGGAAAAGCCAAAAGTGTCTTTGTTTCGCTTCTTCGGGATGAGGCTTATCGTTGGTGGCTCATGTCAAACAAGGTGTACCGCAGAGCGATTGGATTGGGACTACTTTAAGGAAAAGTTTGAAGGAAAATACGTTGGAGCAAGCTACTTAGATGCGCAAAGGAAGGCGTTCTAAACTCCGTGCAAGGAAATAAGTCGATAGAATCACGAAGCGAGTTTGTACGGCTAAGTCAAGATGCTAAGGGAATTGTGGCCACCGACTATGAGAGGTGCGTCCGGTTTGAAGATGGATTGCGAGATGAGCTTCGAGTGCTGACGCTCCGCAGAGGGAAAGAGACTTCGCGGTGCTAGTGGAGAAAGCTCGTATAGCCGGGAAGAAGTTAAGAGGACGGTAAGGGAAAACCGAGAAAAGAATAGGAACGAGAATAAGAGAAATATTGGGCGTCACAAGATCGTTTGGTAATGTCTAGAAAAGACCAAAGATCGAGAATCTCGTAAGTGCACTTGTACCAAGTGGATCGGAATCGTTCTTGTGCTCGATGTGGAAGACCTCACTGTGAGAGAGTCTTTGGGGAATAGTAAAGAATGTTTTCGGTGTGGATCTAAGGCACATCTGGTTAAGAATTGTCCTCAAGCGACGAGGGGTCGTGGTTCAAGTCATGGAAGGAATGGTTCTAGTCGGAGTCAACCAAGGATGTGATGCTAGGTAAGCTCCTTTGCTTCGGTACTTGCATTAATTGCTTTGTTTGCTTATGAGTTAGCCTTTCCGGTGTTGCTAAGAGAGGCGTTTCGAGTTTTGAGCGCGAATTTGGAGAATGTGTAGGTACGATAGCCTTAGTAAGATCAGAGTGCGCAGCATAAGCGTAAGGTGGTAAGATAGGTTGTATGGATGTTTGTTAGTAAAGTAATTTCGAGGACGAAATTATTTTAAGGAGGGTAGAATTGTAACACCCTAGTTTTAGGGGTTAGGCATTTGGTGCTTAGCTCAAGTGGTGGCACACTCTAGTGTGTGGTTGGGTAAGTTTTAGGGGTCCCGAGAACCCTAGGTGGTGGTAGGTTGCCTTAGAAAATTTTTTTAGTTTTAGGGGCTAAAAGGGGAGCTTGGCGAGGGGTGTCTTAAGAGAATTTTTGGTGGAGTTTTGGCATAAAGAGTGGCTTGGAAGAGTGGCAAGGAGGCGCCACTTAGAGCATGGAGAAGTGACGCCATTTGCAGAGGGGAAGGGGCTCAGGTTCGATTCGCAAGGGTAGCATTTTGGGCATTCTTTTTGCGTCATTTTGGTGGGGTGGATGGACGGTTTGAAAGGCTTAAAAAGTGGAGAAGACTTGGTCTTTTTTTTTTAAATTTGGCTAGGCAAAAGTTTGACTCATTCAAACTTTTTGAATGGGTGGTAGGGAGCTATTTTAGGAAGATTTTAGGGGCTATTTTTGGGGGGTTGGAGCTTGGCCTTTTAGTATAAATAGGGGGAGGGGGGATGCTCATTTCATTCATCCATCTGCCTCTTCTCCTCTCTTCTCCTCTCTTCTCCTCTCCTTTGCCGAATTTTGTTCCCCATCTCCAAAGCCTGTTGGCCAAACCCTCCACTCTCCCTATTTCCCTTCCCTTTTCACTTCAAAACCGAAAGTACACCCCACACTTCTTCTTTCCCTTCCTTTAAATACCTCTTTGGCCGAAATTGCTATTCCCTCTCCTTGATTTAATTAATAGCCGAATCTACATCCATCACCCTTTTGCCGAATTTCCTTCTCTCAACTTGATAGCACTTGGGGTCGAGTGTTAGCTTAGATCCTTTCGAGTTCCGTGACTGAGATACTTGGGGTTTTAGTGGTTGGCCAAGCCTCCGTTTGTAGCAGTCAGTTTGATCAAGTGGAGGTAAGATTATTTATTAGGGTTTAATGCTTAAGTGGTGTGTTTTGGGGTTAACCTATTTACTGATTAAGCTTTTTGCATGGAGGCCACAACCAAGTGAGTGGGCAAAGGAAGGTCCCTATTCAAGTTCAAGAAAAGAGCGGTTTCAGTTAGATTCGAGATTGGCCACTGTGGTGTGGGCCAAAGAGCAGTAAAAATGAAGAAGCGTGATAGTCGTAGTTTCGCTAGACGATAGCGTCGAGGATCGAGAGTCTAGAACTCCTAGTAATAAGGTGTGTAGTTAGCCATTGTTTCCGGGATTTACGCGATATTTGCCTGTTTTATATGTTGCTAACAAGTGCAGTATATGTGAGAATAATACCCTTGAAGGGGGTATGATGATGACCAGGTTAGTAGCAAATCGACTAATATGTGATGACTGATTTTATTATGTGAGTATACCTATGATTGTGTTTAATATGTACATGCACCACCTTATCATCATTTTATGTTACATGTGCATGGGTGGGTTATGAAAAGAAGGTACGGGTGTACTTCGAGTACGTGGTTGATGTCAGCTTTGTGCTACATCGTGGATTGACGCTGACTGAGGTCGCGTTGTGGATCTTTGCGATTTAGTTCGCGTGGTTACCTTGATTGATATGAGCTTTATGCCATATCGTGGCTTGATGGATTGCTGTGTGCTCCATCGTGGTTTGATGTTGGCTATACGCTACATCGTGGATGGCATTGGTTGCCTTTATAGAGGGAAAAGGAGAGGGTGACTCGATAGTCCCCTGGTGTGTGGTAGGCTGGATAAGGGGGTGTGTAGCGGATGGACCCTAGGTTGGGCTGGGAATCATGTTGCATCATAGTTGTAATATTATGGAAATGGGCCAAGCCCAATATGACATGTGGATAGGTATGTTTTGGGAACATACGTGGAAATGGGTCAAGCCCAGTTGATATGTGGTTTATTGAGAAGTGGGCCTAGCCCAGTATTTGAGTATGATTTGAATGTGGGCCAAGCCCAGATTGTGGTAATGTTTAAATGAATATATATATATATACTTGTTGCCTTTGATATTTGGGATATTATGGCTAAGCATGTGGGTGGATTCCAGTGGTTATCTTACACACTGAATCAGTATGACTCACCCAACTTTTAATCATCGCAGTGAGTCATGACTAGTGGACGGGTAGGAGTGGATACAAGGTGGCCCATGAAGGAGATTTTCATACAGAACATGTTTTCACTTTATTTAAGTATGTTATTTTGGGATTTTATTGATGTAATAAGGGCCTCTTTGGTTTAAAGTACTCTATTTATTAAAGTTGAAGTTTACACTACACTTAGTAATAATTTCGCAAAAAGGATTCACATTATAGCAACTTATAATAATGTTGTAATTCGGAATTTTCAACAAACTTATATTTTTATTAAATTTTAATGGACACGATTTTCAGCGATAACAAATTTTCAAGTTTAGTTCTAAAAACAAAGATTTCCAACCGTCTTTCCCAGTGACATAACCAGATTCGGTCGTAGTGAATGGGCCGGGTTTGGGGATGTTACATCACTTATATCTCCCTATCCAATGAGCCTCTTTCTCTTCTCACCCTAACTAGGTTGAGCCTCCGACAGACTCATTTTGTAGTCTCGTTATCTCGTTGGTTTGTGTCCTTCAGACACACCACGTTTATCCATTCTTATGACTTATTGCATGTAATGACCCAAAATTCACGAGCATCGAAAAAGTACATTATCGGGCCTCCGTCTTGGCTAAATAGGTTCGTAAATAATTATTAGAAATATTTATGAGTCTAGTGATGTATTCAATTAGGTTTTGATTAGGTGAATTTAACTTAATTAAGAGTAATTAGCAAAAAGGACTAAAGTGAATAAAGGGTAAAAGTCTAATTATAGATCAAAATAAAATAAAGGGGACTAAATAGGCAATTATGCCCATTTTAATAGGTGAGGGGGCATATGTTTAAAAGATCTAAGATTTTTACATGATATTTATTAGATTTATTATATTATTATTATTATTATTATTATTACTATTATTATTATTATTATTATTATTATTATTATTATTAAATAAATTAAAATAAAGACAAATATATGATGATAAAATTGTACATGTGTAATATATGTATTTGTACACTTGTAATATAATTGTATATTTTCTTAAATTTTAAGTAAAAGATATTTTATATATTAAATTATTATATTAATTAGATAAAAAGTATATTATAAATTATATTATATTATATTATTATATTATAAAATAAATTGAATTGTAACAAATGTATGGTAATAAAAATATACATGTGTAAAAATCATATTTGTACAATTGTAATTTAAATACATAATTTACTTATAATTTAAGTATAAAGATATTTTATAATTATTAATTATTAATTAAATTAAATATAATACAAAGTAAACAAGATAAAAGAAAGGAAACAAATAAAGAAAAGAAGAAACAGAATAGCCATTTCGAAACAGAGCAGGGAAAGGTGAAAAAGAAAAGAAAAAAAAAATAAAAGGAAAAACTAGGGTTTTAAGGTTTGAAGCTTTAATAGGTAAGTTAATTAAGCCATTTTCTTTTAATTTTGATGATTTAGAAGCTTTAGAATAAAGTTTTGTTGAATTTAAGTTGAAATTTTGGAAGTTCTTAGATTTTTGAACATGATTCATGTTGAACAAATTGTTGAATTAGGGGTTTAATTGAATGAATTTTTAGTTAGAATTGATTAAAGGATTAAATTGTAAAAGAAGCTATTAGTTCTACATAGTAGGGACTAAATTGCAAGAATTTCGAAATTAAGGTTTTAGGATGAAATTTAGATAGTTATGTCTAAGTTTGGTTGAACTTTGAATAGAAATAATGTAACACCCCTTACCCGTAATCCCCGCCGGAACCGAGTCCAAGGCGTTACCGAATTAAAACTACTTGATCGCCACTTAGGCTCAACGTGACTACTCTCCTTAAGTCACCACGACAACCTCATTTTCGAGTTACGAGGCCTTACTCAAACACACGAGGGCTCTTGAGACCATATCGGAAACTCTTACTATCTTAAAAATTTTCTCCATCTAGACAGGGACTACACGCCCGTGCTAGATGATACACGCCCGTGTGTAGTCACACACGCCCATGTCCACAACCCGTGCACAAAACTCAACCATTCTGCCAAAGTCCCACGGCTAGGTCACACGCCGGTGTTCACCACCCGTGGTGCACACTGACTACTTCACACGGCCTTAAAGTCTAGACATACGCCCGTGTGGCTAGCCCGTGGCCAACACTGAATAACTCACAAGTCCTAGGCACACGCCCGTGTGACTAGTCCGTGGTCTATTCTGACTTAAAATACTAACATGCAGGGGACACACGGCCAAGTCACACGCCCATGGGCTGACCATGTGTCACACATGGTCTAGACACACGCCCGTGTGTCTACCCACATGGACAAGAACAAATCTATTTGTCATGCCCCTTCTCACCACTCTAGCACACACAACATGTACTCATTCAACGCATCCATAATCAACTCAATTTGAAACACAATCTTACATGGATAACTACATCTTTTCATATAATAAAATAGCCAACAACTATAGCATTATACAAAATAGATTATCCATCTAAAGGCCAACATAACTTAGCCATTTACAACCAAAATCACTAACTTGTCTAGCCCCTATACATACCATATACAAAACGTTTAATCCAATGTACCAGAGTGTGCTGATAGTGTGGGCGATCTTCCAATTGATCCACGTATCTCGATTCAACTCTATTACTCTATAAGACAAGGGAAAAGAAAGGGAGTAAGCTTTGAGCTTAGTGAGTTTACACATAAACAATTAAGCATCATAATATAAGCTAAACAACAATTAGCATTATACTAACAAAAGTAATTCACAACTATGCTTACTCTTTCTATCCCTTACCACATTTCCAACACATCATGAGTCACATACTCATAACCATTGACATGCGCCCCTGCATTCAATATCGCATTTACACAATATACAACACATCATTATTTCACAATAACACATCCACACATCTACACTACTCACTAGTACATCCACACAGCTACTCTCTCGGTGGTTTCGCACTTAGCCTACCACAATCAATACAATAAGGTAGTATCGCACTTAGCTTACCAATAAGGTAATCATAGTGGTCTCGCACTTAGCCCACTAAACAATATACTTAGCAATAGCATCGCACATAGCCCAGCTCATCGTTGCTAAGTATTGGGGTAGCATCGCACTTAGCTTACCATCAAGCATTATCACTACACATTCACATATCTACTTTGTAGTTCAATCATTCATTCGTTCACTATAACTAATTCATTCCACATGAACCATATAGGTTCTCAACCATGCTATACTCTAGCTAGCATTTACAAAGTATACACATAATGCATCGTTTATACGTAAACTTACCTCGGTACTCAAAAAGCATGGAGATGTGCAATTTAGTCCACGACCTTGCCCTTGCCTCAGTTTCGATCCGGGCTTCGTCTTTCTTGATCTATAATGACAAATCAACACATTCAATACACACATTGACTAAATTGACCTTTATCTCATACTTTAGCAAAATCCTCATTTTGCCCCTAATCTTTCTCATATTTACACTTTTGCCCCAAGGCCCGTAAAGTGATTTTTATTCAACTTTCTAGCCTTTCATGCTTAGCTGAATCACTTACCCAATTAAAGCTATCATCAATTCTCACTAATTCTCACATGTATGACCAAACTCAAGACTTTCACAAACTAGTCCCTACATGCATTTTTCATGGAATTCACTTAGTAAAAGATGTTTCTACAACATCAAGCTTTCATATTCTTCCACAAAACATCAAAATACATGCATTTCATACATGGGTACATTTTTGAACATCCATTTTAGCTCATCATATAGCTAAAAATAACTTACTCATGCTACTAGGACTTTAAAAATACGAAGAATATCAAAAACGGGCTAGAATACACTTACTAGCTAGCTTGAAAAGTTGAAGAGCCCTAACAATGGCTTCTCTCAAATTTTTGGCAGCCTTGGAGAAGTAGATGAATGAATTTTGTCATCTTTTCTCCTATTTTAATCATTTAATTGTCAAATGACCAAAATACCCTTTTTGACAAACTTCCTAATTTAACTCATCCATGCCCAAATTTGTCCAGAAATTAGAAATTGTGAAAATTACTCATTAAGGACTTCTAATTGATATTCTAAAGCAATTTCACACAAATAGCTTCTAGAATCTCATATTTTGCAACTTTTGCAATTTAATCCTTTTAGACAGTTCAACCGCAATTTAACCAAATTGCTTCATGAAACTTTCACACTAGCATGCAAACATGGCATAGACCTCTAAAACTCATACTTATGCCTCGGATTTGTGGTCTCGCACCACTATTCCGACTAGGCCCTAAATCGGGATGTTACAAATAAAGTATGAATTGAGATAGAAAAGTAAGTGAATTTAGTTAAGACTAAATTGAAATTAAAGAAGAAAATTGAATAGAAATTCAATTAATTAGATATAAATTAATAGTGTATTAATGATTATGAAATTATCTTAATTTTTCGTAGCTAATAAAGAACCCGAGGCATTGGCACAGAAAGGAAAAGAGAAGATCATCGAGGAGTAATCGCAAATTTCGGGTTTGTATTACTATAATTTAAAATACTATTTAGTTAATGTTATATTTAAATTTTTATGTATGGTAAGAAAATTATAAGGTAAGTATTACTTTTGACATAAATGAAATTGAAATGAAATATGAATATGTTTGAGTATTTAAATCGTTTATTGATTGGAAAGTGGAAAAAATGTATTAAATTGAATTGTGGTTAAATTGAAAGGTGTGTTTTGAATTGAAATGAGATTGAATTGAGAAATGATTTGAATACCTTATTAACTAGTCGAGCTGAGTCGGATATAGTTGGCAGGCCATAGGATTTGGAAGAGTTCAGGGGACTTTTTGGTTTGGCCGAGGAGATACTGATGTTACTATAATTCTTCGGATTATCTGAAGAGGCATTTAATGCCTTTCTGGTGTGTTTGGGAGGATTATTTATTCTGGTGTGTTTGGGAGGATTATTTATTCTAGTGTGTTTGGTTGGATTATTTTGGTGTGTTTGGTTGGAATCCGTGTATCCGCTAAGGTCCGAGTCTTGTTAATAGGGGTAATTAAATGAAAAAGAAAATGAATAAATCTTGATTTGAATGAGTTGATGGAAGAAATGAGATAGTGAAATTATGAATCGAAATGTGAAGTGAGAATGAGATATGAGATTTGAAAGCATGAACTTAAGGTTCATGAATTGATCAAAAATGCAAATTGTTTATATATGATATCTGTTGATAGACTATTATAAATGAGATATTAAATTGATTGTAAAATTTGTTCTTATGATTTTCTATATTACAAGTTGATGTTATAATTTATTAATGTTATATAATTTGAATTATGGTAATACCACTGAGTATAGGCATACTCAGCGTACGGTTGATTCCGTGTGCAGGTCAGTAGAAGTCAAAGGTCCCGGTCCAACATCCAGATCAATCCCGACTTCAGCACAACTTTGGTGATGTACTTTTCCCTTTGGTAAATGTGGCATGTACCTAGGTTATATACATAGGTCATATGATTTTAATTATAAAGTATGGATGGTTTGTAATGTTTTGAACTTAGTCTAAGTGAAATGGTAAAGAGTATACTTTAAAATTTGGTATTAAGATTGAATAGAAAATGAATGAAGTTATTAGTAAATTTTGAATGATATTATGAATGTTTAATTATTAAATTATAGTGTTAATGAATTGGTTATGATTTAGGTGTATTTGAGTATAAATTGTTTTGGTTGTGCCATTGGTTTTGGATTGGTTGTGGTTTGAAATTGCAGGGAAGGTTAGATGTGTATAAAGGAGTTATATTGAGTTCAAAAAAAATAAATAAATAAATAAATTTATGAAAAATTTTCGGAGCACCCGATCAAGTCTCGATTTCACTTCTAATTCATATTTTGAGCTTCGAGGGTCCATGAAAGGGACTTAATGAATGTATTAAATTATAAATGTTAATTAATTGTATAATATTAGTAAATTGTCTGATATGTTCGGTAATGCTCCGTAACCCTGTTTTAGTGACGGTTTAGGGTTAGGGAGTGTTACATTTCACTAGTCACTCCGCAAACTCTACCTCAAACCTTGATCTCTCTTTGACATACTGGTTTGTGGATTTCCCATGCGTAGTCCAATGTTTTACGTCCTAGCGGACTTTCCCGTGCCTATGGTCTCGGTAGACTACCCCGTGTTTAGTGTCCCAACAGACTATCCCGTGTTTAGTGTCTTGGCGGACTCTATTAGTTTCCATTAGTTGAGCTATGGTCTTACACCTTAAAACCTCTTTGAGGTGTTGCCACGAAGGACCTTACCACCGTCGTGATGTTGCCCCGTAGAGCCTGCTAACCACCGTCACGGTATTATATTATGGAACCTAAATATTGTTGTTACGATGCCACCCTGAAAAACTAGTCGATATCATCCCTTTTTCACATTTACCTTGATGCTTGAACACTGAAGTGTCCCCCCCACAAGGCTTGGAGCTTCACACATCAGGTTTGCTCCCAATAAAATCGATTGGAAGAATCTTAACTGAATTCCAATTTTCCTTATTGCTCCACCCATTCCTCAATTTTATCATTCCTAACATTGTTGCTCGAATACCGCAATGTCCCTTTCGTAATGCTCGGAGCTTCACACATCACGATTTGCACTCAACAACACCATATGTCGATATTTAACTGAAATTCTCATTTCCAAGTCCTAGTTTCATCTATCCCGTCAATAATTTCCATGTCCATACACACCATAACTTAAATAACCTTAGTACATCATCAACATGATACATTCAAGTCACATGACAATCATCTAACATCTTGGATATAAGGTACAAAAACTCACCTTGCTTCTTTTATCCTTGACAGCTTAGTTGGTCTGAATGCCAGAGCCTCATCATCTTGATAGTAGTTTCTCAATTTCTCTACCACTAGACTTCAATTCACGTAACTGCTTCAACATGCAGAGCTTTCTTCAGTTGCATCCCCTTCTTTTTCAGAACGAATGAAAAAGATGATGTTATGTATAGGAAAAGATTTGTAAATAGAATTGATAAAATTTTGTCTCTTCTCATACCTATATATATTCCTTACGCACGGTCCTCACCGACCATTTCAACCATTCATTCTTAATTATGTTGTCTCCCACTATGGAATCAACCGGTTCCAATATAGCTAAACTGGAATTGGAATCCAACTAATCACAATTCAACCACTAAAATTTCTAAATTTCCCGATGGAGTTTGACAACTTGCTGATCCATTCAATTTCAATCCTAATTTTCCTTAAATTTCAAGCCAATAGAAATAACTAGGTGTTACAAATTCAATATAATCATCAATGCAATTTCCATTTCTTACCATCACATATACTACCTCCTTTCATACTCATTTTACCCTTTTAAATATCAAACACAAGTTACCATAACATCCACGATTGCATATATGAACTTTAGCTTTCCAAAATAAAAAATTAACCAAGGTGTAAACCAAGCCATCATTCACAAGTAATACATATATATATTACATGTATAAGCACCTATGTACATGCCACAAAATCGAGCTTAAAATGAGTAAAAGTCTGTTGAATTGATAGTTGGATAGTGTGAGCTTCAAGGTGACCAGATTGACATGTTTCGCCCAATGAAAACTATAGAAAAAAGAACAACAACAGAGTAAGCATTTTGAAATACTTAATAAGTTCGTAGGCATAAAATAACAACTTACCTTACTTTACACATAAGCATAATAAGTAATTTAACTTGACAAATAGGCCTAAAATGGTAACACAATTCAACAAGATGAGCTTATCGTATAAATATCATATTGTGATATAAACATTTAACATTTCAATTCACTATTATTCATATGAAGTAATCAATACAATACCATTTCCAGTATTCATTCTACATTCAACTATCTCTCTATATATAAATATCATTTCATTTCATTTTTCTTCCTCAATTTCTATATACCAATTAGCTCGATAACTTCTAGTAAATAAACTCAGATACATAGGTAGTTATAACCCATTAGAGAGCACCAAAGTGCTAAACAGAGCATTGGGAAATGTGCCCATACTATAGTAAACATATATTTGTTTTTTATGTTTTGAATTTATAGCGAAATTTGTTGGAAAAATGGATTTTTGGAAGCTTTGAGGTATATTCTTTATTATTAAAGGTGGAGTTTGAATCATAAAACTATGGTTTTATATTCTACTCCATGTGACCTTTACAACGGTATATCATATGCTCAAAATGGTTGAGTGATGAATGAGAAATTGATGCTCAAAGTAAGCCACTTGTGAATTATGTTGAGGAAAATGGAAAGCTAAGCCCCACATTGGTTAGATATCAAGTGTGGAATATGTTTATATATCTGAACCAACTTGGTGGTTAGTGAATGACAAAACTAATACTCTCCCTCGCGCGCATAGGGGGTGCAAATCCAAACCCGCTAGGGTTGGCACAGCTCACACGCACTATGTGAGCATGCGAAATGTCTGAACTGGTCGAGCCTTCTAGGCATGTAGATATTTTAGCCCAATACGTAATCTTTTTTTTCCTTAGCAGAGCTTATCTGTTTGGAATTAAAAGCAGTTAATAGCTCCTTTAATATAAACGTTAATTTAGGTTTAAATGGCTCCTTAATTCGGACACGTTTTGGCTCCATTAGTCAAAGATTTCCAAAAGTTCTCCATTTGAATTTATTTAAAACCAAATATTCTGAATGAAAAGAGATACACTAGATTTTTCAAAAAAACAATTCGAGATATCTTTTCCCTGCATATTTTTCAAACTATTTTCGGTGATAGGCGAAGGCAAGACTACTGTTCATTGATCACTACAGTCGTGCTACTGCTGTGCTCTTCTTGTTGTTGTATCCTGAGAGACAATCGACCAATGTTTCTCCATCACCAAAGCAACGGCCGAATCTATTTTAAGGAAACTGTGAGAACAGGCCTCAACTTCCAATCTGTTTTTCCTACCTACCTACGAGTATAATATTTCAATCCAGTCTTTATTTTTGTTCTTTTCTGATTATATAAATATATGTTTATTTATATTTTTCTTGTTCGATCTTGTGATTTAAATATATTGTACAATAATATTTATTTATTTTACTAATGTATGTGCAACAAAATTTTGACAAGCAAATATTAGATCATTGATTGTCTAAGTTCAAACTGATGATAAGTGGGATTGTAAGAACGTTTACATTGCGAGAAAGACAACTTACTTCAATAAATAATCTAAATAAGTCTGTAATCTCGTAAAAGAATCAAAGTGAGCATTTGATTTAAATACTTATAAGGATTATTATGTCGTCTACAATTCCAATTGAAGAGATGACTAGTCTTGGCTATCGGAGCAGTTGACTCCACGAGTAGAGACATAGATGCATTCATAGGAAGAATGATACATTAGACTGAACCCAAGATGAATTAATTATGAATCTATTTGGGAATTAATTCACTTGTGACATTCATGGTGTGTTTTAACTAAATCCTGAGTTATTCACTGACCATGCGTATGTAACTTATGTGCTTTAATAAAAGTGGAGACTTATGCTCTACAGATGATCGAGTCCATAGCTGGAATGTTGGGTACATGACTTGTGTATGGCATGGCTTTTCTAGCAACAGTGTAATTCATAGCTTAATTAAAGAGTTAACGATACCCTCTTATTAGCATTGGGTGGATTGATAAATATGTAACGTGGCCACGGGTTGCTCGTTCTCAAACTAGTAATTTATCACAGTCATTTGTTGACAATGATCATGATAATCATTAATAAAACATAATGGTGACAATGAGATAAAATAGGATTATATTGAGTGAATGAATTTAACTCAAAGGGTCAGCATCTTAGCTGTTGCTTTAGCCATTGGAACCTCTACTGGAGATGCTTTGGTTAAAAAAGGCTCAAAGATATTGTGGCTGTGGCTGTGGCTGTGGTTCGCAATGGGGCAACAATGTTTATTGCTCATGATCATAAAATCATAAAATTATGTTTGGATAGATAAAATAAGATTATTTTTTGGCTTTAGTAAAAGTAAAAAAATAATAATAATAACAAAATTACAAGGATCCGAATAATAAGAGTAGACAGATTGGTATGAATATATTAAACAAGTGAAAAATGTCAGTTTCAAAGAAAAACAGTTAAAAATAGAGTATTCATAGAAATTAGAAACTAGATCATCGATAATTCCATTTTCAGCAAAAATTAGGTACATCTAATTTCATAGAATTAAAAACCAAATCATAAAAATTCCAAATAATCAAATCATCAACTACAGATTAAAAATTCTAAGATCTAGACACTTAAAAAGACACAGTGGTTGCATAAGAAAAATTTTAAAAATCTAATTGCTAAAAATACTATAAATACGATTAAATTCAAGAATAAACTATTAATTTAAAACTTAAAAAATCAACAACAACAAAAATTAAGGATCCAGTCCGATTGCTAAGAAATTACACAAAAATCAATCAAGCAAAATGGGAAATAGGAATTCTTACGAGAGTGGCAGGTTTGCTTGAAACACCTCGGAAAAAGATGATCAGCTTTTGGTTTTTCATTGAGGAATATCGTCGAACAGCGGGAAGACTAGGCTTCTGATTTTTGAATGAGGTGACAATGGGAAGATTAAAAAGAGAAGAAGGAAGGGGGAGTCGGTTGTGGGTTGATTTCTGATTTTTTAAGGTGGTGGGTTGGTGGTGACAGTGGGAAGATGAAATAGAGAAGAGGGAAAGGGTAGTGACTGTGACAGAAACCGAACTAGAAATCTAGAAGACTGAAAAAGAATAAGAACGGAGAAGAAGAGAACAAACAGAGAGAGAATGATTTTTACTACTGTATTCTCTTCATGAACATTTCCACTCCTTACATGCGAAAATATAGGGAAAATAATAACAGCAAAAATAATAGAAAGAACAACAAACTGTACGATAAGATTGGCATGCACAAAACGTACCGTTTGTCTAACTTGATGTTGCGCACCGTTTGACTAATTCCCTTCGGCCCACTGTCTCAGCCCAAACTGGTTCATGGGTCCATAACAATTACTTCCCCAACGAGAGGATCCATATCCTCAAGGATCAAAATGATGATAGACCATCTTCAGTTTCTCCAAAGATTCCCAAGTAGAATCCTTGGGGAAAGAGTTTGCCCATTCAACCAAAACTTCTGTTGCAGCCGCATTTCCACGTTTCACCATTTGTCTATCGATAATGCGAATAGGTTTCTTGGCCCAAGATCCTTGGTCGTCCATGTTGCACTGGAGTAGTACCAACATGTTTCTTAAGTTGCAAAACATGAAATGTAGGATGGACCCTCGAGCCTTGTGGTAGTTGGAGTCTATATGCCACCTTCCTAATCCTATTGACCACCCTGTAAGGTCTGAAAAATTTAGGAGCCAACTTTTTATTCAACACCTTTCGAACCAAATGCTATCTGTATGGCTAAAGCCGTAAATAAACCCAGTCCCTTTCGTCAAAAATATGGTCTGTGCGATGCTTATCAGCTTGTTGTCGCATTCTATCCTGAGCCTTTCTGAGATAAAATTTTAGTAGTTGCCTAGCAGCCTCCCGACACTGCAAACTCCTATCCATAGTGGCCACGAGAGACATCCCAACTAAGTATGGAGTGTGAAGAGAAGGAGATTGGCCATATAAGGCCTCATATGAAGTACACTGAATGTAACACCCCTAACCCAAAACCGTCACCGGAATAGGGTTAAGAGGCATTATCGAACTATCAGAACATTTCACATCCATTTCACAACACAAAGTCAATCATCAATCAAACATATTCAAATATAAACATATAGTCCCTTATTGAGGTCTACTAGACCTTAAACATGTGTTAGAAAGAAGTCGGGACTAAACCGAACACATATGAAAATTTCTGAAATTTAAACATTTTTCTAAGTTACAGAGGACACACGCCCGTGTGGGTAGGCCGTGTGCCTCACACAGCCTCGGACACACCCGTGCGTCCCAGCCGTGTCAAAACAGGGCATACATACTGACTTGCACCACACGGCCAGTCACACGCCTGTAACATCCCAAAATTGGGCCTAGTAGGATTGAGCCGATTGGGAATTGGGCTTTAGGAAAATTTGAGTATTATTTTTGTGTTGGCTCGGGTAGGAATTTTGTGTGATAGCATAGTCTTGTGAGGGCTTGTTTTTATTTAGGAAGTTAGAATAATTTTAGTATGGTTTATTTAATGAAGTAGGATTAAGTGAGCTTGACACTTAAGTTAATTAAGTGATTCATTTAAAGCACAAGAGGAGTAAGTGGCAAGTTGGTTAAGGAGCTTGAAAGGTAGCTTGAGGTTAGAGGTTCGAGTGGTATGTTTAGCATTTTGAAGGTTTATTTTTGTGTATTAGCATTGATGGCGGTCAAACTTATTTATGATAGGTGGACTAATAACTTTTGGTAAGTTGAATTTATGATTAAGGAAAGCTTAATTTAGGGATAAGAATCTTGAACTTATGGCATGATGAGGGGACAAAGGCATGGAATAGGGAGGATGTTTTGGAAAGTAATCCTAGGCTTTAGTGCATGTATGTGGACGGCATGGGTGTCTAGGTGGGTGGCCGAATTTTGTTAGGTGGTTTAGGGGGGGAATATTTGGCTAATTCCTCTTTTGTGCATCTTTTGCATTTTGCTTTTCCTCTCCAAAAACTCTTCTTTGGCCGAATGTTTATTGTACATTTTGTGCAAATTTTGCTTTTGTTTTAGCCTTCATTTCATTGAACCAAAAATACTATTTTCTTTCTCTCATCTTTCCACTTGAAACTAAAACTTCATTTTGGCATTTTATGCACTTTTCTTTTGGTAAACAAGGTGTTGGCCGAATCTCATTTCTCCCATCTCTCTCTTTTCTTCCTTTGATTTGTGCTCAAACACAAATCCTTTTCTTTCATTTGGCCGAACCTCTTTCTTCCTCAAATCCTCTTTTCTTTTCTTTCTTCCATTGTTGATTAAACCGAATCCCCATTCACTCATTGTTATTCTCTTTTCTACTTATATTCCCTCACTTTTATTCACATATTTTCTCCTTTCATTACTATATAGCCGAAATCTTTCCTTCTCCATTAGAGTTACTTTGGTCGAATATCAAAGGAGCACAAGATCCTTTTTGGGATTCTTTTTCAAGCATTAGTAAGAGGAAGCCATAGCCATTAAGGGAAGCTTTTGGGATTTATTCTCCTAAGGAAAGGTGGTAAGTAACATTCGGCTATAGGCTTTGGTTATGAATAGATGTGCAAGCTAATTATTATCAAGTGTTTTGGTAGGAATCTCGATAGGACAAGTGACAAATACGGAATTCGGTGAATTGGAGGAAACAACGTCTCGAGATTTCGCTAGTATATTCGAGAATTGCTAGAAAATAGGTGTGTAAGATCTCTATACACACTTTATTAATTTACGTGCTATTATTATTTGCCTTAGATCTTTTGGTTGTGATTTGCTTATGGCTAAGCATGGAATTGAGTAAGTCCCCTAATTTGTAATTTTGATATATGATTTGTATGCCATTACATGATGTTAAATGCTATGACATGAAACATGATAATTGATATATAAGCATGTGATGGTGGGATTGATGAGAGAGGGGGATGAATTATGGACTGTCGTCAGTGGTTTTGACCACAAGATGGGTTGGCCCCATCAGATTATTTGTGACCTATGGTCATCAGTGGTTTTGACCACAACGATTGATTAATTTGCGACTAAGTCCCAGTGGTTTGGTACCACCAAAGTGGTTTTGACCACACTTGATTATTGTGACCTATGGTCATCGGTGGTTTTGACCACACGATGGGTTGGCCCCATCATCCGATTTGTGACTCTAAGTCATCAGTGGTGGTTTTGACCACCGGTGGTTTTGACCACGGGGTAGAAAAGGAGTATGGATGGCTAGTTGGGTTGCATGTGCATGTTTATTAATGACTTGTGTATGAGTTACTTTACCGGGTGGGGATTACACACTGAGTCTTGGTGACTCACCCTTTTCCTTAACATTTTGCGGATGAGTAGATCGCGGAAATGGGTAGGATGGACTCGAGGTGGCCATGCAAAGTGGAGTTTTTAATAAATGAATTTTGGGTTTTATTATCTTTCTTTTGGATTTATGTTGTTTAATTGTAATAAGGCCTCCTAGGATTATTTTATTATTGCGCATGTTTTGAATGTTTTGTTTAAACTATTCGATGATGTTAAAACGGATGCACATGTTTTCTCAAATTAAACATAAAATGTTTTAAGGTACCATCGGGTACATTTGAAATTTGTAAACAACTCGACTCAACAAATATTTATTAAGTATGGTTTTTAACAAAGAAATTTAATTTGAAAGGCATTTCGACAAATTTTAAAATCAGTCTTAAAAATGGTTTTCAAAATGTTTTCTCTGTAGCAAACCAAATTCGGTCGTAATGTTTGGGCCGGGTTTGGGGATGTTACAAAATTGGTATCAGAGCCCAGTTCAAAGCTCGGCTGTGGGGGCCCAAGGCCCAAAAAAATATTTTGGTAGGCCTTTTTGAAATATTTTGGTTTTGAATAAGCATGGCACTGAGTCTCCGGCACCGATCCGCCCAGGTAAGTATCACTAACTTTTTGTATGAATTATTTACTGTAGAAGGGTAGGAAGCATGGGACGTAGATAGTGATAGTATTTTAAACTTTAGGACTAGTTTACTCCAAACAAAGACATAAGACTTTAAAAGCCTAATTAAACCAACCTACGACCAAGTCGCCGAGTTAGGGTGTGGTAACCTCGGTGCGCATGTCTAGGATTGGATCCGGAAGAGCTTGGTACTTAAGCAGTCCTCGTGACTCACCTCCTCTTCGCGAGATTCCTACCTGGTGCGTAGCTTCTGGTTCACCCTAACCAAGAGGACTCTGGCCATAAGGCAAAACCCTAAATAAAACCCGAAAGGGACTAGCCATGTTTTAAGGAAAACTTGGTTTTAAAATCACTAAATTATCTCTTTTAGATAGTAGGACAAATTTATCTTGAAATTATCAAATATTCGGTTTATCAAAATTACCAAAATGCCCTTAGTGGCAAAATTACCAAAATACCTCGGTTTTCAAAATTTTGTTGCACCTTTAAATTGCGAAATTTACAAGGAATACTCCTCGATTTTAGAAGTTACAAAATGTTTTGATTCATTAAAATTTTAAAATTTTCTTGATTTATTACGAAAATACCCTCAGTAGGAAAATGACTTAAAATACCCTTGGGATAGAAACCGACGTAAACGTCCAAGAGTGAATAGGAATGAAAGGTATTAGGAATGGATGTTCTTCTCTGTTTGAACTGGGACAGAGGACTTAAAACCTTATGTGATTGAAAGAATCTCTATTAAACTCCCTTCATAAAAATTTCTTCGCGAATAACCAAGTGAAACAAAGTACTAATCTATAAAATTTTTCTAAATAGATTAAAAGCGCGATAGTTAGAATGAGCTCTAGAGGACGGGGTCGTCGTGGACGCGGAAGGGGAAGGATGACCGTGTCTGAACCCGTTAGGTCAGGTCAAGGTTCTGAGAATGAAGTACCACCGCCACCACCACCACCAACTTTTGGAGCTGAGGAGCAGGATCAGACCGGAGGTGAGGCAGTGTCGCAAGCTGTGTTGCGAGTCCTTGAGCTGGTGGCTGGGGCTAGTGGAAATTTGGGAGCTCGGAAATCTGTTCCCGAGCGACTCCGATCTAACGGAGCTGAGGTATTTCGGGGTGTGTAGGGAGTGGCACCCAGTGCGGCGGAGTATTGGTTGCAATCCACTGAAAGGATTATGGGTGATTTGGATTTCACCGCTGAGGAGAAGTTGAAGGGTATTATCTCCTTGCTTCGGGAAGAGTCTTATCAGTGGTGGCTCACCGTAAGGGATGGAACGGTGGCAGAAAATCTCACGTGGGAATTCTTCAGGGAAGCTTACCAAAAGAAGTATATTGGAACTAGCTATGTAGACGCACAGCGAAAGGCTTTCTTGAACCTAGTTCGTGGAAATAAGTCGATGTGGCGGAATATGAGGCCGAGTTCCTCCCGGTTGAGTAGGTATGCTCGTAGTATGGTGGGTACCGAGCATGAACGTTGTGTTAGATTCGAAGATGGGGAGAGATGAGGTGAGAATGATGATAGCTCCACGTGCCAGAGCGGGAGTTTTTGTCCTAGTAGAGAAATCAAAGGTTGTGAAGAGGTAAGACAGTCCGTTAAGCGGAACCAAGAACGGAATTGGAATAAGAGGAGCTCGGAACCTTCAAAGTTCTCGGGTAATGAAGCAGTAAGAGGACGAGGTTTGATGGGTCGATCAAGTCGTTAGGGCTGCTGCTTTGCTACTAATCCTCAATGGCCGCCACGGTGTGATAAGTGTGGCAAGTTTCACAAGGGGGAGTGTTGGAATGGTAATCGAGGATGTTTTGAGTGTGGATCGCTCGATCACCGTAAGGGATTGTCCCCGGAAGTTAGCTAAGAATCACCGGAGGGTCGAACCGGTGCTCGGGTTAGAAATGAAGGACCACCACAGAGAGGTCGTGGTAATGGTGATGGTAACGGGCGTGGCCGAGGTTTGAAGGTACAGAGGCGAGGCAACCAAGGTTGGTTTATGCGGTTGGCCGTCGCGAGGAGGAAGATGTGCCGGATATGACAACGGGTAAGTTCTTTTTCGGAATACCTCAATTGTCTTATTTGTGGTTACGTTAGTTTGTTCTTTTGAGTTGGTGAAGTGTGGGAAAATTTGATTATGAACTTGGAGAATGTGTTTAGAAATATGACAATTCTTTAAGATCAGAGTGCAGATAGGAGCGTAGTGTGGCGAGATAGGAGGTAATGCATGTGAGCTAGTTGGAAATTTCGAGGACGAAATTTCTTTAAGGAGGGTAGAATTGTAACATCCCAAAATTGGGCCTAGTAGGATTGAGCCGATTGGGAATTGGGCTTTAGGAAAATTTGAGTATTATTTTTGTGTTGGCTCGGGTAGGAATTTTGTGTGATAGCATAGTCTTGTGAGGGCTTGTTTTTATTTAGGAAGTTAGAATAATTTTAGTATGGTTTATTTAATGAAGTAGGATTAAGTGAGCTTGACACTTAAGTTAATTAAGTGATTCATTTAAAGCACAAGAGGAGTAAGTGGCAAGTTGGTTAAGGAGCTTGAAAGGTAGCTTGAGGTTAGAGGTTCGAGTGGTATGTTTAGCATTTTGAAGGTTTATTTTTGTGTATTAGCATTGATGGCCGGTCAAACTTATTTATGATAGGTGGACTAATAACTTTTGGTAAGTTGAATTTATGATTAAGGGAAAGCTTAATTTAGGGGATAAGAATCTTGAACTTATGGCATGATGAGGGGACAAAGGCATGGAATAGGGAGGATGTTTTGGAAAGTAATCCTAGGCTTTAGTGCATGTATGTGGACGGCATGGGTGTCTAGGTGGGTGGGCGAATTTTGTTAGGTGGTTTAGGGGAATATTTGGCCAATTCCTCTTTTGTGCATCTTTTGCATTTTGCTTTTCCTCTCCAAAAACTCTTCTTTGGCCGAATGTTTATTGTACATTTTGTGCAAATTTTGCTTTTGTTTTAGCCTTCATTTCATTGAACCAAAAATACTATTTTCTTTCTCTCATCTTTCCACTTGAAACTAAAACTTCATTTTGGCATTTTATGCACTTTTCTTTTGGTAAACAAGGTGTTGGCCGAATCTCATTTCTCCCATCTCTCTCTTTTCTTCCTTTGATTTGTGCTCAAACACAAATCCCTTTTCTTTCATTTGGCCGAACCTCTTTCTTCCTCAAATCCTCTTTTCTTTTCTTTCTTCCATTGTTGATTAAACCGAATCCCCATTCACTCATTGTTATTCTCTTTTCTACTTATATTCCCTCACTTTTATTCACATATTTTCTCCTTTCATTACTATATAGCCGAAATCTTTCCTTCTCCATTAGAGTTACTTTGGTCGAATATCAAGGGAGCACAAGATCCTTTTGGGATTCTTTTTCAAGCATTAGTAAGAGGAAGCCATAGCCATTAAGGGAAGCTTTTGGGATTTATTCTCCTAAGGAAAGGTGGTAAGTAACATTCGGCTATAGGCTTTGGTTATGAATAGATGTGCAAGCTAATTATTATCAAGTGTTTTGGTAGGAATCTCGATAGGACAAGTGACAAATACGGGAATTCGGTGAATTGGAGGAAACAACGTCTCGAGATTTCGCTAGTATATTCGAGAATTGCTAGAAAATAGGTGTGTAAGATCTCTATACACACTTTATTAATTTACGTGCTATTATTATTTGCCTTAGATCTTTTGGTTGTGATTTGCTTATGGCTAAGCATGGAATTCTGTAAGTCCCCTAATTTGTAATTTTGATATATGATTTGTATGCCATTACATGATGTTAAATGCTATGACATGAAACATGATAATTGATATATAAGCATGTGATGGTGGGATTGATGAGAGGAGGGGATGAATTATGGGTCATCGTCAAGTGGTTTTGACCACAAGATGGGTTGGCCCCATCAGATTATTTGTGACCTATGGTCATCAGTGGTTTTGACCACAACGATTGATTAATTTGCGACTAAGTCCCAGTGGTTTGGTACCACCAGTGGTTTTGACCACACTTGATTATTGTGACCTATGGTCATCAGTGGTTTTGACCACACGATGGGTTGGCCCCATCATCTGATTTGTGACTCTAAGTCATCAGTGGTTTTGACCACCAGTGGTTTTGACCACACGGGGTAGAAAAGGAGTATGGATGGCTAGTTGGGTTGCATGTGCATGTTTATTAATGACTTGTGTATGAGTTACTTTACCGGGTGGGGGATTACACACTGAGTCTTGGTGACTCACCCCTTTTCCTTAACATTTTGCAGATGAGTAGTGTAACATCCCAAATGTGGGGCTATTTGAAATTTCATTATGTATGAACTACTGAAATATTATTTATGGAATAAGAGAGTTTAAATTAAGGCCTTGAGTTGTCTCATTTTGGTAGAAAATTTTAGTTCTTAACTTTAAAGGCAGGGAGCCTTAGCAGGAGTGTGTTATAAGAATATATGAAGGAATTTGGGCATAAATGAGGCCTTGGTAAAGTGGCAAAGTAAGCCCACTTAAGAGCTACATGTGACGCCACAAGGGGGAACAAGGAGAGCCTGGGTTCGAGTCGCAAAGTTTCTCTTTTTTGCTCATTAATGGGACGGCACATGTGGAGAGTTTTTCTCTCCTTGGATTCTTTTTATTTTGGATAATAAAGGGGTTGATAATATTATTAATATTATGGGGTAATTTAAGCACTTTAAATTGGTTTTAAATTGCTTAAAATTGATGATAATAAGGGATTTTATTATTTGATAAAAAGAGGAATTAATTCAATTAAGTTTGAATTAAATTAAAAGGGTGGCTTGGAGCAAAAATAGGTGATGGCCGATTGTGGGACTCCTTGATGAAGAGGAGTGGACGGCTAGGAGTTGAACTCCTTGTTGCTTAGGATGGACGGCAATGCTACTAGGGGGTGCCGAATGGCTATAAAAGGAGCAACCTAGCACCTTTCTTTCGTTTCTTCATTTTTCTCGCTACAGAAAACCCTAGCCCTCCTTCTTCATTCTTCTTTTATTTTCTTCCAGCCTCCCAAACCCATTTAGCCGAAACTTCTCTTCCCTCTCATCCCCATTATTTTCCTTCCTTCAATAGCCGAATACACCCCCTTGAAGAACCGAATCTCACACTCCTCCTTGGCAGCATTGTTAGCCGAATACTAAAGGAAGTATAAGGCTCTTTGGAAGTTAGTTTGCAATCGGTTTGAGGAAGGTAAGAAGGGCCGAATATTCCTCTTTTAATCTTGTATTTTTGTCGACTAAAGTGAAAAGAAAAGCCGAAATTTGGTGTTGGTAGCGGCTAACCATTTATCCTCTTTGGAACCAATTCCACTAGGTATCCCGGAATTTTGAAGTGCTTAATCCCAACTCCTATCCTCTAGTAATCGATTTGGTAAGTAATGGTAAGATTTACATTGATTAGTTATTTGATATTCATTTAAGCCGAAGGCTACTAATGGGAGTTATGGCAATGGCCGATTGTAGGGGAGCAAAATAAATAGTTTGGTGACTGGTACTCAAGGGCATTAGGTAAGGCTTCCGGGTTAAATCTTAACCCCTTTTGGGTATTTTGGTTTTGGCCGAATAGGCCTTTAAGCACTAACTTTGACAAATGGCCGAATATAGGGGCAAAGACTTGAGTGTGGCCGACTTCTCTTCTCGGATTTAGACTCCTTGTTGGTGACAGTGTGTACATACACACCATTTAACTTATTAAATTATGCTAAGTAAGGTGATTGCTAACTTGATGTGTGTAGCAATGGCTTGAATACCATAACGGTATATGGGGTAACCTGGTAAGTACCTGTGCATATGATTGCTATTTTATGCTTTTGGGAAGCATGCTGTGATAATACATATGATAAATCTATATGTGATCATTGACTATGTGGGTTGATTGAGTGGGGGCGGTGTATTCGTGGTCGACGAGCACCACCAGTGCTTTGGTAGCAGCACATCGTGACTATATGTCACCAGAGGTTTGGTACCTCCGGAGGTTTGGTACCTCATAGCGACTTGTCCTCGTGGTTAACACCACCGTGGGTTGGCCCCACTTGAGATATGGGATCGTCGCCGCTGATTTGGTATCACACGATGGGTTGGCCCCATCACCCGATTTGTGTCTACGGACACCGGTGCTTTGTAGCACATCGTGACTATATGTCACCCGTGGTTTGGCACCACCAGTGTTTTGGTAACACATCGTGACTACGGTCACCGGTGGTTTGGTACCACGTGGGGTAGACAAAGGTGTTTGGTTGGCTAGGTTGGGTACCTGATACTTTGCTTAATTAATTTGTTATTTGTTGTGTATGAAAATGCTTTAAAATGGGGGAAGGGGTTACATACTGGGTCTTGGTGACTCACCTTCTCCTTTAACATTTTTCAGGTGACTCGTAGATGGCGGTTGAGGAGCCGGTGGGACTCGAGGCGGCCATGCAAAGGACTTTACTTTACAGAACTTTAAATTTTGTTTAATTTTATTTTGGGTTGTAATAAGGCCTCCATAAACTATAGTTGCATTTTTTTTTATGTTGGATATCGACTTAAACTATATCATTAAATTATATTAAATCACATGTTTTCTTAAGTTAACACGTGGAAGTTTAAACGTGCCATCGGGTACATTTGAAACTTGTGTAATAACCGGACTTAATTAAAACCCCAAATTAGATCTAAGGTTAGCTTAACAAGACAACCGAAAAAAAAGTTTTCAATGGGAAATTAAGTGTTTTCGAAATAGCGTCCACAAGGTTTTACCTCGTAATAACTCCAATTCGGTCGTAGCGTTTGGGCCGGGTTTGGGTTGTTACAGAATTGGTATCAGAGCCCAGTTCAAAGCTCGACTGTGGGGGCCCAAGGCCCAAAAATGTTTTTGGTAGGCCTTATGGTATGATTTCTGGGTTTTTAAGCAAAGATGGCCCGAGTCTCCGGCAGACCGATCCGCCTGTAAGTACATCTAAACCTTTCTCGTGAAATATATTCGTAGAAGGGTAGGAAGCATGGAACGTAGATAGATTTATAGGACTTGGACCCTAGGGTTAGAATACTCAAACACAACACAAAGATAAGACTTAAAGAACTAAACCCACCTATGACTTAGTCAATGAGCTAGGTGTGGTAACCCCTGCACGCATGTCTAGGATTGGATCCGGAAGAGCTTGGTATTTAAGCGGTCCTCGTGACTCACCTCCTCTTCGCAGTATCCTACAGTGCGTGCGTAGCTTCTGCTCACCCTAACTTTCGGAAGGCTCGGTGGTGTGGTAACCTCTCAGGCGCATGTCTAGAAAGGTTCAAAGTGAGAGCTTGGTATTTAAGCGGTCCGCGTGACCCACCTCCTCTTCACTTGAACTCGCGCTGCAGTGCGTAGCTTTGGTTCACTACGACCGGGAGGGGCTTGGTCATAGGCTAAACACAATGATTAAAACCCGAAAAGGGAATTAGCCTTGTTTTTCAAAATAGAATGAATAACAAGCCCTAATGTTTTCAAAACTTGTCCCAATAACCCTCTCAAACCCTAGAACATAAGGTATACAATGTTTTTCATGAAAACTCGACTTGTGAAAAATTACGTAAATACCCTTAGGAGTAAAATTACTAAAATGCCCTTGATCCATAAAATATTGATTCAACGGTTTTGCCCAAAAAATTTAACTATTTTACAAATATTCAACAATTTAGCTTTGGAAATCGCGCAGTAGAATATCCTGGTTTTGGAAAATTACGAAAATACCTGTAGGGAAAAAGACGAAAATACCCCAGGTTAGAAATGGCGTAAATGTCCGATGAGTGAATAGGTATGGAAAGTATTAAGGAATGGATGCATGAACTCCTTTGTGTGAACTAGGATAGGAAAGCTGAAACATTGTTTGCTCGAAAGAATCTCACGATTAAACCTCATCCATAAAATTTCTTCGCGAGTAATAAAGTGAAACAAATGCTAATGCATAAAATTTTTCTTAATCAGATTAAAAGCGCGGTAGATAGAATGAGTTCTAGAGGACGTGGGACGCCGTGGGCGTGGTAGGGGTAGGATGACGGTGTCCGAACCCGTCCAGTCGACAAGGTTGAGAGAATGAGGTACCACCGCCACCACCACCTCCTACTTTTAGGGTCGAGGAGCCGAGCGCACCGGTGGCGACCCGGTACGCAAGCGGTGTTGCGAGTCTTGGAGATGGTGGTCGGGCTGGTGGAAATGTTGGAGCTCGGAAATCTGTTTCGAGCGACTCCGATCCAACGGAGCGGAGGTATTCCGAGGTGTGTCGAGTGGCACCGGCGCGCAGAATCATCGCTAGAGTCAATCGAAAGGATCATGGATGACCTTGACCTGGATCAAGAAGAGAAGCCGAAAGAGGCGTGTCGCTCGAAGGATGAAGCGATCGCTGGTGGCTTACGGTTCGAGATGGGGCTACAGCAGATGATTTGACTTGGGAGTATTTTGAACCGCCTACCGAGAAAAAGTATGTGGGCATTAGCTACACCGACGCCAGCAGAGAAAGCTTTTTTCGGGATTAGTTCAAGGAACTAAGTCCGTGTCGGAATATGAGGCAGAATTTTTAAGGCTGAGTAGGTATGCGAGAGGCATCGTGGCTACTGAACATGAGCGCTGTGTCCGCTTTGAGGATGGACTCCGAGATGATCTAAGGTTACTGATTGCCCCACAGCAGGTTCGTGAGTTCTCATCCCTAGTGGAGAAGGCTAAGGTAGCCGAGGGAATCAAGGAGGCTGTGAGGCAGAACTATAGTAAGAACAATCAGAAAAGAAGTTTTGGGTCAACTGGATCAAGCGGAAATGCTCAGAAAAAGGCTAGGCCAAGTGGGCCCAATCAGGCAGCAAGGCCCACAACTGCTAATCAGAAGCCGACTCAGTGCAATCGCTGTGGAAAGACCCATTGGGGAGGATGTTGGACCGGCGATAAGGGATGCTTTGAGTGTGGATCTTTGGAGCATCGCGTCAGAGATTGTCCCCAAAAACTAGCTAAGAAGCAGCCAGAAGGACAGAACCGTGCTCAAGATAGAAATGTAGGACCACAAAGGGGTCGTGGTAATGGTAGAGGAAACAACGGTCCTAACCGAGGTCGTGGTACTCAAGGTAGAGGTTCAAGCAACACAGAGGCTAGGCAGCCTGGCTTAGTCTATGCAGCAAGGTGTCGCGAAGAAGGTGACGCACCGGATGTCATAACCGGTACGTTTCTAATTTTTGGTTTTCCTTATGTTGCATTGATTGATGTGGGCTCGACACACTCGTACATGCTGCTAGTAGTGTGGTAGGAACTATGGACCTAGACTCAAACCGCTTCTAGGGAGATGACCGTAGTTAGCCCCTTAGGTCACTCCGTGAGTCGAGATAAACTCTATAGAGGCGCACTTCAGAACCGCAAGGGGTAGTATTTGTAGCCGATCTAATGGAACTACCGTTTGGGGAGTTCGATTTGATCCTTGGTATGGATTGGTTGGTTAAGTACCAAGCGAGTTTGGATTGCGCGACTAAAGCGCATGGTCCTTAAGACGATCAAGGTGATGAAGTGGTTATGATAGGAGATAGGAGGAATTACCTATCCAACGTAGTGACTGCCTTGAAGGCTGAAAGGATGGTCAAAAAGGGTTGTGAGGCGTATTTGGTTCAAATCTGTGCTTTGGAAGCTAAGGAGTTGGTAGTTGGAAAGGTCCGAACGGTTGGGGAATTTGTTGATGTGTTCCCAGAAGAACTTCCGGGTTTGCCTCCGGATCGAGAAGTCGAATTCGGTATAGACTTGCTACCTGGAACGGCACCTGTGTCCATAGCACCATACCGAATGGCGCCAAAGGAATTGGTGGAGCTAAAGGCTCAAATTCAGGAGCTCTTGGATAGAGGATTTATACGACCAAGTATATCTCCGTGGGGAGCGCCTGTGTTGTTTGTCAAGAAGAAGGACGGTTCTATGCGGATGTGCATCGACTACCGTCAGTTGAACAAGTTAACGATCAAGAACAAGTATCCGTTGCCTCGGATCGACGACTTGTTCGATCAACTGAAGGGTGCCTCTGGTGCCAAGATTGACCTTAGGTCGTTATCACCAACTTAAGGTAAAGGAGGCTGATGTTCATAAAGCGGCATTCGAACTCGGTATGGGCATTTCGAGTTCTTGGTGATGCCATTCGGGTTGACTAATGCGCGGCGGCATTCATGGACTTGATGAACAGAGTATTCCAAAGAAGATTTTTGGACCAATTGGTCGTGGTGTTCATAGACGACATATTGGTTTACTCAAAGACGTAAGAGGAGCATGACAAGCATTTACGGATAGTTTCGCAAATATTGAGGAGAAGTAGCTTATATGCCAAATTCAAGAAGTGCGAATTTTGGTCAAGGAGGTGGCTTTCTTAGGGCATGTAGTATCGGTGAAGGAATTAGAGTAGACCTCGCAAGATTGAGGCAAGATTGGAGTGGAAACCACCTAGGACGATGGCAATAAATACGAAGTTTTGGGTTTGGCAGATACTATCTGAGATTCGTGGAAGGATTCTCTCTAATAGCAAGCGCCGTTGACTAAGTTGCTAAGGAAAGGTGTCCCGTTTGTATGGACGTAAAAGCAGCAAGAAAGCTTTGATAAACTAAGGAAGATTTTGACTAAGCTCCGGTTTTGGTACACCAAGCGGGAAGTTATTCACGATCTATTGTGATGCATCTCACACCGGTTTGGGATGTGTGTTGATGCAGATGGGAAGGTAGTGGCCTATGCATCCCGTCAATTAAGGTCGCATGAGGTTAACTACCCAACTCACGACTTAGAGTTAGCAGCGGTCGTCTTCGCTCTAAAGATATGGAGACATTACCTGTATGGAGAGAAGTCGATGGTCTACACGGATCACAAAAGCTTGAGGTATCTTCTGACTCAGAAAGATCTGAATCTGAGACAACGTCGATGGATTGAACTACTAAAGGACTATGATTGTTCAATCGAGTACCATCCGGGTAAGGCTAATGTGGTAGCTGACGCATTGAGCCGGAAGGTGGTGACGGACTTAAGAGCAATGTTCGCTCGGTTAAGTCTATATGATGATGGAAGTCTCTTGGCAGAACTTCAAGTAAAGCCGACTTGGATTGAGGAGATTAAAGAAAAGCAGTTAGTAGATGAAAGCTTGAGCGCTAAGAGAGTACAAGTTCAAGACAGTGGTTTGGAAGGGTACAGTCTGACTAGTGAAGGGGTGCTTTGTTTTCAAGGACGGGTATGTATGCCAAAGGATCCAGATTTAAGGCAGAAAATTCTCCAAGATGCACATAGCAGCCCATACGCTATGCATCCTGGGGGAAGCAAGATGTATGGAGATTTGCGAAACATTTTGGTGGTCGGGTTGAAGCGTGAGATAACGGAGTTCGTAGGGAAGTGTCCGACGTGTCGGAAAGTTAAGGTGAACATCGGCCACCATCGGGACTACTTCAACCGATAAAGATCCTCAATGGAAATGGGAGAGGATCACCATAGATTTTGTTAGTGGGCTACCCCTTACGCCCACTAAGAAGGATGCGATTTGGGTAATTGTGGATCGCCTAACTAAGTCACCACTTCATGCCGGTGAGAATGGATTACTCACCCGAAGCTAGCAAGGTTATATGTGGTCGAGATAGTCGATTGCATGGTGTGCCAATGTCGATTATCTCGGATAGGGATCCGAGGTTCACGCCGAGGTTTTGGAAAGCGTTGCATCAAGCTTTGGGTACACGGTTAGATTTCAAGACGGCTTTCCATCCACAAATCGACGGATGATCGGAAAGGGTGATACTGATTTTAGAAGATATGTTAAGGGGTCGTGGTCTTGGATTTTAGTGGTAGTTGGGAGGAGTACCTACCACTAGCGGAATTCGCTTATAACAATAGTTATCAGTTTAGTATTCAAATGGCTCCATACGAGGCCCTATATGGTCGAAAGTGTCGTACTCCTACATGTTGGACGGAGTTGGGAGAAAGACAAGTTCTGGGTCCAGAGTTGGTAACCGAAACGGAAGACAAAGTCAAGGTGATTCGGTCTCGTCTCAAGGAAGCATCGGATAGGCAGAAGTCTTATGCCGACCTCAAACGCAAGGAAGTGGAGTATGCTGTGGGAGACAAGGTCTTTCTGAAAGTGTCGCCTTGGAAAAAGGTGTTGAGATTTGGACGGAAAGGGAAGTTGAGCCCAAGGTTCATTGGGCCATATACTGTTGTGAAGCGAATAGGACCAGTGGCTTATCAGCTAGAGTTGCGGCGAATCGAGTCGATTCATAACGTATTCCATGTGTCAATGCTAAGACGGTATCGGTCGGACTCTTTCGCACGTTGTGCCGATGAGCGTAAATCGAGGTGAATCCAGATTTATCTTTTGAAGAGGAACCAGTTCAGATCTTAGACCGAGATGAGAAAGTTCTACGTAGGAAGGCAGTGCCTTTAGTAAAAGTGTTATGGCGGAACCACGGAGTGGAAGAAGCTACGTGGGAACCCGAGGATGTAATAAGGCAACAATACCCCCACCTTTTCTAGTTAAGGAATTTCGAGGACGAAATTTATTTTAAGGGGGGTAGAACTGTAACATCCCAAATGTGGGGCTATTTGAAATTTCATTATGTATGAACTACTGAAATATTATTTATGGAATAAGAGAGTTTAAATTAAGGCCTTGAGTTGTCTCATTTTGGTAGAAAATTTTAGTTCTTAACTTTAAAGGCAGGGAGCCTTAGCAGGAGTGTGTTATAAGAATATATGAAGGAATTTGGGCATAAATGAGGCCTTGGTAAAGTGGCAAAGTAAGCCCACTTAAGAGCTACATGTGACGCCACAAGGGGGAACAAGGAGAGCCTGGGTTCGAGTCGCAAAGTTTCTCTTTTTTGCTCATTAATGGGACGGCACATGTGGAGAGTTTTTCTCTCCTTGGATTCTTTTTATTTTGGATAATAAAGGGGTTGATAATATTATTAATATTATGGGGTAATTTAAGCACTTTAAATTGGTTTTAAATTGCTTAAAATTGATGATAATAAGGGATTTTATTATTTGATAAAAAGAGGAATTAATTCAATTAAGTTTGAATTAAATTAAAAGGGTGGCTTGAAGCAAAAATAGGTGATGGCCGATTGTGGGACTCCTTGATGAAGAGGAGTGGGACGGCTAGGAGTTGAACTCCTTGTTGCTTAGGATGGACGGCAATGCTACTAGGGGTGCCGAATGGCTATAAAAGGAGCAACCTAGCACCTTTCTTTCGTTTCTTCATTTTTCTCGCTTGCCGAAAACCCTAGCCCTCCTTCTTCATTCTTCTTTATTTTCTTCCAGCCTCCCAAACCCATTTAGCCGAAACTTCTCTTCCCTCTCATCCCCATTATTTTCCTTCCTTCAATAGCCGAATACACCCCTTGAAGAACCGAATCTCACACTCCTCCTTGGCAAAGATTGTTAGCCGAATACTAAAGGAAGTATAAGGCTCTTTGGAAGTTAGTTTGCAATCGGTTTGAGGAAGGTAAGAAGGGCCGAATATTCCTCTTTAATCTTGTATTTTTGTCGACTAAAGTGAAAAGAAAAGCCGAAATTTGGTGTTGGTAGCGGCTAACCATTTATCCTCTTTGGAACCAATTCCACTAGGTATCCCGGAATTTTGAAGTGCTTAATCCCAACTCCTATCCTCTAGTAATCGATTTGGTAAGTAATGGTAAGATTTACATTGATTAGTTATTTGATATTCATTTAAGCCGAAGGCTACTAATGGGAGTTATGGCAATGGCCGATTGTAGGGGAGCAAAATAAATAGTTTGGTGACTGGTACTCAAGGGCATTAGGTAAGGCTTAGGGTTAAATCTTAACCCTTTTGGGTATTTTGGTTTTGGCCGAATAGGCCTTTAAGCACTAACTTTGACAAATGGCCGAATATAGGTGCAAAGACTTGAGTGTGGCCGAACTTCCTTCTCGGATTTAGACTCCTTGTTGGTGACAGGTGTGTACATACACACCATTTAACTTATTAAATTATGCTAAGTAAGGTGATTGCTAACTTGATGTGTGTAGCAATGGCTTGAATACCATAACGGTATATGGGGTAACCTGGTAAGTACCTGTGCATATGATTGCTATTTTATGCTTTTGGGAAGCATGCTGTGATAATACATATGATAAATCTATATGTGACTGTTGACTATGTGGGTTGATTGAGTGGAGGGGGCAGTGTATTCGTGCTGACGAGCACCAGTGCTTTGGTAGCACACTGTGACTATATGTCACCAGAGGTTTGGTACCTCCAGAGGTTTGGTACCTCATAGCGACTTGTCCCTGTGGTTAACACCACCGTGGGTTGGCCCCACTTGAGATATGGGATCGCCCGCGCTGATTTGGTATCACACGATGGGTTGGCCCCATCACCCGATTTGTGTCTACGGACACCGGTGCTTTGGTAGCACATCGTGACTATATGTCACCAAAGTGGTTTGGCACCACCAAGTGTTTTGGTAACACATCGTGACTACGGTCACCAAAGTGGTTTGGTACCACGTGGGGTAGACAAAGGTGTTTGGTTGGCTAGGTTGGGTACCGATACTTTGCTTAATTAATTTGTTATTTGTTGTGTATGAAAATGCTTTAAAATGGGGGAAGGGGTTACATATCTGGGTCTTGGTGACTCACCTTCTCCTTTAACATTTTTCAGTGACTCAGAGATGGCGGTTGAGGAGCCGGTGGGACTCGAGGCGCCATGCAAAGGACTTTACTTTACGTAACTTTAAATTTTGTTTAATTTTATTTTGGGTTGTAATAAGGCCTCCATAAACTATAGTTGCATTTTTTTATGTTGGATATCGACTTAAACTATATCATTAAATTATATTAAATCACATGTTTTCTTAAGTTAACACGTGGAAGTTTAAACGTGCCATCGGGTACATTTGAAACTTGTGTAATAACCGGACTTAATTAAAACCCCAAATTAGATCTAAGGTTAGCTTAACAAGACAACCGAAAAAAAAGTTTTCAATGGGAAATTAAGTGTTTTCGAAATAGCGTCCACAAGGTTTTACCTCGTAATAACTCCAATTCGGTCGTAGCGTTTGGGCCGGGTTTGGGTTGTTACAAGTAGATCGCGGAAATGGAGCCGGATGGACTCGAGGTGGCCATGCAGTGGAGTTTTTAATAAATGAATTTTGGGTTTTATTATCTTTCTTTTGGATTTATGTTGTTTAATTGTAATAAGGCCTCCTAGGATTATTTTATTATTGCTGCATGTTTTGAATGTTTTGTTTAAACTATTCGATGATGTTAAAACGGATGCACATGTTTTCTCAAATTAAACGCAAAATGTTTTAAGGTACCATCGGGTACATTTGAAATTTGTAAACAACTCGACTCAACAAATATTTATTAAGTATGGTTTTTAACAAAGAAATTTAATTTGAAAGGCATTTCGACAAATTTTAAAATCAGTCTTAAAAATGGTTTTCAAAATGTTTTCTCTGTAGCAAACCAAATTCGGTCGTAATGTTTGGGCCGGGTTTGGGGATGTTACAACGCCCGTGTGTTCAGCCCGTGGTCGCTACTAACTTGTTTCACTTGGCAACTTAAACAACACGGTTGAGCCACATGCCCATGTGCTCAACCGTGTGGGCAATTATAGGTCATATTCAAAGCCAAACTTGCCGCCCACACTTAGGTACACCTACAAGCTTCAAAGCATTACCAATTCATGCCTCAAAATGCATCCAATCATAACATTTCATACACCAATCAATCACCAACTATACCATCTATAATTATACTCAATTTCATCTCACATTAGTTCAACCAAAGTATCAAAATTCACATCTCAAACATATAGACCAAACATCATATAAACCTTACCACCATTCACATTTAAACCACAATTTTCATCAACCATTTAAGCATGAAACATACCATATTCATCATTTACAAAGTTCACACTTAAAACCTACATCATTCTACTTCCAAGCCAAATCACATGGCAAGGATTAAACTTTCCAAAACATGCCATATCAATTAGCCTATACATGCCATATACCAACTATATGCATCTTTCAAAAGTACCCAAAGTAGATAGCCGATAGTGTGATAGAGATGCTGACGATCCCCAGATCTGAGCTAGCTTTACTGACACTATAAAACAGAGATATAAATCACAAAGTAAGCTTTCAAAGCTTAGTAAGTTCGTAATATAATACATGTAACTCAAAAATTCAAGTTAATATACAAAAATGAGCTATCACTTAGATTAATTTCCCAATGATACACAAACACAACTATGCTCAATACTCACATAGCTTTCCATTCATCTACTTTCAAATTCACCAACACATAGGTATCATACATACTGATCGTTGTGAAGTTAGAGTTTTAAAAATTTCTAAAGAGAATGATCGAACCTGGAAACTAACTATGACAACGATTGAGGCAAGTGCACCTATCGAATAGTAGTATAGCTTAGGCAAGACCGGATTGTCGAACCCAAAGGAACTAAAAGTACTAATACTAACTTTCTTTCTATTATTTAGCCTAAAAATTAAGCGAATGGTTGTTTTAATCTAAATTAATTAACTACTAAACTTAAAGACTCTAAGACAAAGAAGAATGAATTTGGGAGAATACTTGAAGAAAAACCAATTAATTAAGACGACACCCAAGGAAGAATCCACCTAGACTTCACTTGTTATCTAACTCGAACTGCACGATTTATTCATTTGACTTGATCCTTAGGATTCCCTAATTTATATTAAACCCTCTCTCGAGGCAAATAACGTCTAACCCTAGGTTGATTAATTGAAATCTCTTTCTAATTAAAAACCCTAGAATCGTATTAACTCGATCTATGGACTCCCATATTAGGGTTCACCCTAACCGCAATGCCTCGTCACCCTATCTCTAGCGCGCGATCAACTCCGCTTAACTATGCTAAATCTACTCTTAGGCGGGGACTTTTGCTCCTCCACCTAAGCACATCAAACTTGAATTAATATCCATGAAATATCAACACAAGAATTAAGAACACATAATTAAGAACAAGTCAAATATTTATCATATAGTTCAAAGAAACGATAACAAGATTCATCTAAGTTTCATCCCCTGTGTATCCGAGGGTTTAGTTCATAACAATAAAAGAAAACATCTCGTAAGAAAAGATAAAACAAAACATAAAAATCCCTAAAACCCTCAAGGAATTGAAGAGGAGATCCTCTGTCTTGAGTAGAATTCGCTTCTTGAGATGGATAAACCGGCTATCCCCGAGCGAATTCCCAAAAATCGCCTTCTCCTGCCTAGCAAGACACCCCTAAACAGTAGCTTTAGGCTCCCGTCGACTCCTTCTTAGGTCATACTTAGGTGTATTTATAGGCTTTTTGGAATGTGTTTCTTTGCCCCTATGTAACAGCCCGGTTTAGACCCTAGTCGGAATAGTGGTTTTATGACCACAAATTCGAGGTCGAAATAATAATTTAATGTTATTTTTGGTGTTGATTCTATGTGACATAGTCTGTGTGAAAATTCTGTGTGATAATTTTATCGATTATGTGCCGAATTAAGAGAAAGGACTTAATCACAGAAAGAGTAAAAGCTATGTGTCGATTTATAAGTACCTAAGTGTGGTTGTCTTTTTAATGTGAAGGCCTTATGAGGTAATTAGCCCATTATTAAAATTAGTGGATGGTAGATGGACATAAATGGCCTAATATTTGATTGATAAATGGTTGATTCATTAAGGGCAAATTGGTAAAACATGAAATAAGTTGATATTAAAATAAAACAAAAGCTAAATGGTGCTCATCTTTGTTTCCATCAACCGAAAATAAGAAAAGAAGATGAGGTTTGAGGCTTTGTGAATTTCGGCAATAGTGAGCTTCAATTGACCAAGAAAGGAGAGGTTCGAATCGAGATCGAGGCAAGGAAAAAGTGCTCGATTAATTGACGTCTCGGTATTTTGACATTCGAGGTAAGTTCGGACATAATACGAATACTTAGTTATGTTAATTGCTATGAAATGAATGTTATAATGATATTGAAATGTGGATGCTATGTGAGAGTTTGAGTTATGTGGCACTAAGTGTGCGTATTCGGAAATATGATCGAGATGATTGGCACTGTGTGTGCGAATTGATATAAGCTCAGACTTTATGGTTGGCACTGTGTGTGCGATATCGATTTAAGATCGGATAGATATGGATGCACTGTGTATGCAATGTTAATTAAATTTCAGCTTACCAAATTAGCACTGTGTGTGCGATACCGATACAAGTTCGGTTTAACGAACTGGCACTAAGTGTGTGATGATAAATAAGTTTTGATTACGAATTGGCACTAAGTGTGCGAATAAATCAAAAGTATAGTAAAGATCGATCGAAATGTAAAGTCGAGCAATTGAGTAGCTTGGTTGGTGAGTAACTATGTGTTGGCAAAGGTATGTATGATAAATACGTATTAGCTAAGGTATGTATGATAACTATGTGTTGATTAAGGTATGTATGATATCTATGTGTTGGTGGATTTTGAAAGTAGATGGATGGAGTGCTATGTGAACATTGAGTATAGTTGAGTTGGTGTAGCATTGATAAATTAATCTAAAAGATGGATTATTTTTGTATATTAATTTGAATTATTTAATTACATGTATTATATTACGGACTTACTAAGCTTTAGAAAGCTTACTGTGTGATTTGTTTCTCTGCTTTGCAGTGTCAGTATAGTTAGCTCGGATCGGGGAATCATCAGCATCTCATTCTCACATCGGCAATCTATTTTGGGGTATTTTGGAATGATGTACATAGTTAAATATGGCATGTATAGGCTGGTCATTTGAATCATGTTTGATATTTGTAAGTAGCCATGAGATGTGGCTAGATATGTGCTAGTTTTAGCAAGAATGGTTTTGGTATATGTGATGCATCTTTTGGTATGGATTATGAGTTGTGAAATTTACTTATGAATGGTAACTTTGTGTTGGTAAAATGCTAGTATGAATTAGTGAAATTGAAAAAGGATTATGTTTGGTAATGAATGAATTATGCTTGTGATAATATGAGTTTTAATCTTTAAAATTGTCATGGTTGGAATTGGTTTGAATGGCTATTTTGGTATGTTTTTGGTGGTAATGTGTGCATGAGATGTCTTGGTTAATATGGCTTGTTGGTTTGACCCTTATGGGTGGCATTTTGGCCTTGTAAATGGCCTATAATGTCACACGGTCGAGGCGCACGGGCGTGCCTAAAGATCGTAGTTGAATTGGCAGAATGTAGCTTAGTATCACACGGCCTTGACACGGGCATGCTTGGTGGCCGTGGTGAGGAAGTCAGTATATGGCTTAGTAGCACACGGCCATGACACACGGGCGTGCCTAGTGACCGTGTTAACATAGTTAGTATATAGACACGAATGGACACACGGGGGTGTCTAGTAGCCGTAGAGGGTACACGGCCTCCTTCCACGGGCGTGTCTCCCCTGTATCTTAGAAAAGTTTTAAATTTACGAGAATTTTCAGATGTGTTTCAATTTAGTCCCCCCTCTTTAGCATGTGAATTAGGTCTCATAGACCTTGATAAGGGACACCATGATTGTAATTGAATGAGATTGAAGATGATTGACTTTGTGTCGTAAATTTTAGATGTTAAATATTCTGATTGATCGGTAATACCTCTTAACCCTGCTCCGGCAATGGTCTCGGGTTAGGGGTGTTACACCCTAAGTATCCAATTCCGATTGAAATTGCTCTTTTCCGCGGCAGGGACACGGCCATGGTACACGCCCGTGTGAATCGTCTTTAGGCCGTGTTCAGACTTTATTAATGAGGCACGGCCGTGTATTTTGTGGCTTAGACCGTGTTCGAGATTATTGAGGAGGCACGGCCGTGTGGTCTTGGGCCCAGGCCGTGTTGATTTCATGCTTTGGCCCATTTGGCTCGTTTTAAGCCCATTTCTTGTTCTTTTCATCCTCCGGTGCTTCCCTGAGTATAAAACATGAAAAGAAAGGATTAAGGGCAACTTTTTACATAAATCAATGGATAAATCATCCAAAAGTATGCTAAATGTGGGATTAAAATATGTTACTTTTATGATTCATCACATACCCCCACACTTAAGCTTTTGCTTATCCTTAAGCAAAATTCTCAACTTACAATTAAAACAAACTTTCCATGATTCAATATTCCTATCAACAATGTCTCATCATAATTCATAGATAATTTATACATGGATAATTTAACTCAAAGAGTCCTAAAGATTCAAACAATCTAAGTCATACATTTGTAGCACAAAACATAGGTGTTTCCCCTCATCTAAATAATTACCTCTGATTCAAAACCTACAAGGGTTGACGTCCTCACTAAAGATTCACTCAAATCACTCAAGTGTTTAAGGTCTGTAATTAAGCACTCAAATGTCAAACCTAAAAGTTAATCCCATAGGCTTGCCTGAAAATCAAATCTCCACCACTGTAATATGAGATGATGCACAAATCAAAAGGTCTTTAACAGGGTTGTAACGGGGCTTGGGTTAAAGGTGTGGTTAAAGGCTGAATTAGAGGGTTAGAATCGAGATCGACCTGAAAAATTACCTAACCAGAAATAATAAACTAAATAAAAGTAATTACATCAAATGAAGGCTAATAATACTAATAATACGGACTTCTTCTTCGATATTTGGAATTCAAACGTATAAGCTCATTTAATCACAAAACTAATAATGAATAATGAATATACTTTTTTTAAGAACAAATCATAAATACATAACAAAGGATAAATTACTGAAATAAAACACATAGTTAGGCTATTAATCAAATCAAATCTCGATATAAGGGTAGTCAAAAGGAATGGTGATAACAAAAGCGAAGGGTTTCTGGGTTAAAATCAGTGGGTGAGTCAATAAAAAGGGTTGTTAGGATCAAAGGGGTTCACTAGGGGTTAATTATGAAGGTAGGTTTTTAGTGGAGTAAGTGGGTTAAATCCTAGGTGCCTTTATCATTTTTGTATATCAAATCAAATGTGTGGTCTCGACATGTATAATCGATGCAAGTTCTAGAATAACAAATCAATGCTGACACACTCATAATCAATAAAGTGAGCAAGAAAAAGGATATATGCTCTTATAAGGCTCAAAATCTCACAAAAATTATGGGTATTTTGATATCAACCTCGTAAATTTCAAACTTCAAAGTAATATTTAAGTTCAGGTAGACAACCTAGAAAATTTTTATTTTCTTGAAAAATAGACTTATCATGCTTGATTCTCTAGGTATTCTTAGAATTCAATCATCAATGCACAATTATCAATGACTTAATCTAAAACATATCAATAAAAATCATAAATCATGGAAATTTCATCCTAATTAGTAATATGAGAAAATTAGTTAAAAAAAACAAGATATAATTCAGGATTTGAGAATAATGCAAAAAGTTTGGCACCTAATTTCAGTAATTTGAGAATAATGAAAAAAATTAGGCACCTTTTTAGGTTGTTCACCCCCCCACACTTAAGATGTACATTGCCCTAAATGTACAAAGTTATATATATAGACAATTAAGTAGAAATTCAAAAGATATGAAGAGAAGTGAAACTTCCTGAATTATGGATGAAATCCTTAAATTGGAGGTGAAAGATAAGTTGGAGGGGCGTTCTTGATGACGATCCTGCGCTAGATGAAGAAATTGGGTAGCTCATGGAGGATTAGCCAGGATATAATAATAATTAAAAATATACTAATTAAATAATTAAAGAAAAGCAAGCTAGAGTGAAGAAAAATAAAAATTGAAATAAAATTAAAAGAAAAGATGGATGGACCGTAGAGTCCTTATTGTTGGAGTGTGATTTCTAAGGTGGGGATATGGTGGTGGTCGTGGTGTGATTCCCTAGCAGCCTTTAGAACCTAAAATCAAGATACTAAAGTAAAATAAGTTAAATTAAGCAGAAGAGAAGTAAAGATAAGGAAATTGAAGTAAAAGAGAAAAACGAAATAAAAACTAAATGGCCTCAAATATCCTTGGCCTGTCGAATGATTGAAACGGCCGGCATGAACTTATATGGATCGGTCTCCCTCAAGGAGACTATGCTTGTTTCCTTCCGCTTCTTCGGCATTAGGTGTAGCTCAAGGGTTTTGGGAATGTATTGGAGAAAAGGAGTAGGGGAAAGATGCAAAGGGTGGAAAAAAAAATAGGGAGAGAGTTGAGAAAGAAAAGGAAAACTGAATGGGCTGAATGGGTGAGAAGAGGGAGGGGTGGGTGGTTTAAATAGAATTCTCAAATCAGGTGCAACCCCACGCCCGTGTATTGTGGGCGTGGCATCTCACACGGCCGCATCGCACGACCGTGGTGGGCTTTGTTTGTTTCTCCCACGCCCATGCTCAGGTCGCCATGCCCGTTGGTGCTAAGTCAGTGTCGTCTACGGCCGCGTCGCACGGCCGTGGCATTTTGTTGGTGCCCGTGGGTTGGTGGTTGGAGTCTGTGACTCAAAGATTTGATTCTTTCTGACTTGTACCCTCTCTGCCGTGTCAGTACGGCGATTCTGTACTTCCACACGGCCACGGCCACGGCCGTGTGTAAGGCCTTGTGGCCTAGAAATCTGCACTTTTGGTTAGTTTAAAGCTAGGTGTTTAAGACTAAGAAAAGAAAAGAAAAATGATAACAAAAGCAAAATTAACTACGGTTAGTGCTCGGGTTGCCTCCCGAGAAGCGCTCGTTTACAGTCTTAAGCTAGACTTACCTCTCGTTTGTATCGTCAGGGTGGTTTGAGGAGTTGAAAATCCTTCCTCATGCTATCGGTATTATCATGATAGAATTTAAGTTGAGATGTGTATATTTTGAAAGTGCCAAAGACAGGGTTACTTACCTCGACTGTTTCGTATGGAAAAACACTGATTACCCTAAACGGTATTTCTTTGTTTGTGTTAGAATTCGGGGAGATGTTCGAGGGTCTATTTTTCTATCAATACTTGATCTCGATTTTGAACTTGTTTGATTCGTGGAGTGGTTCAGTTCTCGCTTCGTGTATTCCTAATTTCTCCTTGAAATGCGTCTTCCACTCGCCTAGATCATCGAATTGAATCCTCGTTCCTCATGAGTTATTTCTTTGTTAACACCGGGTCTAGGATCGGGTTCGGATTGTATTCTTTTGCGGTGTTTCACGAAAGAAGGGTTAACCAAATGGTTATCAATAGAGTTTGTTTTCTCACCTTGATTACTCGATGTTCTAGCCGAATCAAGAGCTTTGAGAGTGACTGTCTCGTTACCTACACGAAGTATGAGTTCTCCTGCACCAATATCAATTTTAGTCCTGGCAGTTGCTAAAAATGGTCTTCCTAAGATTAAGGGGATCGAATTATCCTCATTCATGTCTAAAATGACAAAGTCTACTGGGAATACGAATTTTTCAATTTTTACGAGTACATCTTCGATTATACCCCTAGGAATTCTAACAGTTTTATCAGCTAGTTGAATGCTCATCCTAGTTTGTTTGGGTTTTCCTAGACCTAGTTGTTTAAACAATTTATATGGTATGACATTTATGCTTGCCCCTAGATCAGCTAACGCATTATCAACAGTTAGTCTACCAATTAAACATGGAATTGTAAAACTCCCTGGATCTTTTAATTTCTGTGGTAGTTTAGTTTGCAAGATTGCTGAGCACATTGCATTTAGTTCCACGTGTGATGCCTCGTCTATCCTTCGCTTGTTCGTCAAAAGTTCTTTTAAAAATTTTCTAGAATCTGGCATCTGTGAAAGAGCTTCAAGTAACGATAAGTTAATATGTAATTTCTTTAAAAGTTTAAGAAACTTACCGAACTGTTCCTCTGTATCGTCTCTCTTTAATGCTTCAGGGTATGGTATGCGAGGTTGGTATTCTTTGATTACCGATTTTGGCTTTTCTTGTGTTTCCTCAACCTTACCTTCTTTGACCACATCCTCTTGCCTTGAATTGGGCTCGTCTAACCCTTTACTTTCTTGAGCTGTTATGGCTTGTATTTGCTCCTTTAGGTTAATCTCAGTATTGCTTGGTAGACGCCCTTGCGGTCGTTCGGAAATTATCTTTGCAAGCTGTCCAACTGTGTTAGTAAGTTTTCCAACTGTCTTAGTGAGTTCCCCGACTTGGCTCTCGATCCCTTTAATTGATGTCTGTTGATTCTTAAGGGTGGTCTCAGTGTCTTGGAGACGGTTATCTGTAGCTGCCATGAATTTTGTCAGCATCTCTTCAAGGTTCGGCTTCTTCTCCTATGGATAGGGCTGATTTTGGAAATTTTGAGGAGGTTGTTGTCTTTGATTTCCTTGATTTCCTTGTCCTCCCATGAAAAATTTGGGTGGTTCCTCCAACCTCGGATTATAATTATTACTATAAGGGTTATTATTAGATCTGAAGTTGTTACCTATATAGTTCATCTGCTCGCTCGTGCCCGGTTGGTAGGGTGGGTACTCGTGATTCGCCACAGTTCCACTTGCGTCGCTACATCGCATCTTTGGATGTACTGCCAAGAACACAAACTATCAAGCTTTTTATTCATCATCTCTACCGTGTTGATAGCATGGTTAATGCATCGATGTTGAAAACTCCGACCGATTTTGTTGGTTTTGTCTTGTAACCCGCCACCGATAGTTATTCAAAGTGATGACTCTTCAATAAACTCGTAGGCTACTTTAGGAGTTACGTTGTTCGAGGGTTCCACCGTGCGGTGAATCAATTAGTTGCCTCGTTGAGGGGTTTACACCGTTATAGAAAGTTTGGACTTGGAGCCACAAGGGTAAACCATGGTGCGGACACCTTCTCAAGAGATCCGTATCTCCCCATGCGTCGTATAATGTCTCTAAATCCATCCGCATAAAAGAAGAGATATCATTCCGTAATTTGGCCGTTTTGGTGGTGGGAAATATTTTAATAAAAAATTTAGGTCCTTTGATCCCATGTGGTGATTGACCGTGGTAACGAAGTTTAACCAATCGTTTGGCTTTATTCCTTAATGAAAAGGGAAATAACCAAGCCTTATGGCATCATCGAAACGCCATTTATTTTGAAGGTATCACGAACTCTAAAAATTAGCTATATGAGTGTTTGGATCTTCGTCCTGCAAACCATCAAATTGAAGAAACTGTTGAATCATTTGTATAGTGTTAGGCTTTAATTCAAAATTATTAGCAGCTATAGCAGGCCTAACAATACTTGATTCGGCTCCTTTTAAATGAGGTTTAGCATAATCATACATAGTACGTGGAGCATTATTTTCTGCCACATCTTGTGGTGGTGGATTATTCTCATCCATTCCTTCAATAGGATTGGATTCGTCTTGTTTTTCTTCTTCTTGGTAATTTAGGGCTTGCCTAATTTCTCTACGATTCCTGCGAGCGGTAGCTTCAATATCACTGTCATATACTAGTGGTCCTCTCGGGTTCCTTCTAGTCATAAACTAGAGGTACCTGGAAGGAAGAAGTAATAAAAGAAGAAAAATTAGCAAATAAAATAAGAAATAAAATTGAATTGCAAAAAAAAAAATGGCTAAAGTAATAAAAATAGAGTGTTTTTAATATTTTAGTTCCCCGGCAACGGCGCCAAAAACTTGATCGCTGTGAAGTCAGAGTTTAAAAATTTATAAAGAGAATGATCGAACCTGGAAACTAACTATGACAATGATTGAGGCAAGTGCACCTATCGAATAGTAGATAGCTTAGGCAAGATCGGATTGTCGAACCCAAAGGAACTAAAAGTACTAATACTAACTTTCTTTCTATTATTTAGCCTAAAAATTAAGCGAATGGTTGTTTTAATCTAAATTAATTAACTACTAAACTTAAAGACTCTAAGACAAAGAAGAATGAATTTGGGAGAATACTTGAAGAAAAACCAATTAATTAAGACGACACCCAAGGAAGAATCCACCTAGACTTCACTTGTTATCTAACTCGAACTGCACGATTTATTCATTTGACTTGATCCGTAGGATTCCTAATTTATATTAAACCCTCTCTCGAGGCGAATAACGTCTAACCCTAGGTTGATTAATTGAAATCTCTTTCTAATTAAAACCCCTAGAATCGCATTAACTCGATCTATGGACTCCCATATTAGGTTTCACCCTAATCCGGCAACGCCTCGTCACCCTATCTCTAGGCACGCGATCAACTCCGCTCAACTATGCTAGATCTACTCTTAGGCAGGGACTTTTGCTCCTCCACCTAAGCACATCAAACTTGAATTAATATTCGCGAAATATCAACACAAGAATTAAGAACACATAATTAAGAACAAGTCAAATATTTATCATATAGTTCAGCAAACGATAACAAGATTCATCTAAGTTTCATCCCCCTCAGGTATCTGAGGGTTTAGTTCATAACAATAAAAGAAAACATCTCAGAAGAAAAGATAAAACAAAACATAAGAAATCCCTAAAACCCCCTGAAGGAATTGAAGAGGAGATCCTCCGTCTTGAGTAGAATTCCGACTTCTTGAGATGGATCAACTGGCTATCCCCGAGCGAATTCCCACAAATCTGCCTTCTCTGGCCTAGCAAGACGCCCCTAAACGGTAACTTTAGGCTCCCATCGACTCCCCCTTCTTAGGTCATACTTAGGGTGTATTTATAGGCTTTTGGAATGTGTTTCTTTTCCCCTAAGTATCCAAATCCGATTGAAATTTCTTTTTTTCCGCGGCAGGGACACGGCCATGGAACACGCTCGTGTGAATCGTCTTTAGGCCGTGTTCAGACTTTATTAATGAGGCACGGCCGTGTATTTCGTGGCTTAGACCGTGTTCGAGATTATTAAGGAGGCACGACCGTGTGGTCTTGGGCCCAGGCCGTGTTGATTTCATGCTTTGGCCCATTTGGCTCGTTTTAAGCCCGTTTCTTGTTCTTTTCATCCTCCGTTGCTTCCCTGAGTATAAAACATGAAAAGAAAGGATTAAGGGCACCTTTTTACATAAATAAAGGGATAAATCATCCAAAAGTATGCTAAATGTGGGATTAAAATATGTTACTTTTATGGTTCATCACATACCTTAGCCAACACATAATTACTCATCAACCAAGCTACTCAATTGCTCGACTTTACATTTCAATCAACCTTTGCTATTCTTTTGATTTATTCGCACACTTAGTGCTAATTTCGTATTTGAAACATGTTTTTCATCGCACACTTAGTGCCAATACGTTAAACTAAACTTATGTCGGTATCGCACACACAGTGCCAAATCAATAAGCCGAAGCGTCTATCGTTTCGCACACACAGTGCTAATCATCTCTGTCTCGTTTCTAACTTCACACACTTAGTGCCTCAATACTCGATTTCATATATAACACATTTCTATTTCATTAATATACATTCATTCATTTCTCATCACATAGATATAAGTTTAATGGCAAGTATTATATCCGAACTTACCTCGGACGTCGAAATACCGAAACGGTCGATTAATCGAGCACTTTGTCTTTGCCTCGATCTCGATCCGAACCTCTCCTTTCTTGGTCTATAAACATTTAAATTTAGCTCATTCAATCACCAATTCATTCAATTTAGTCCACACACACATATTTAGGGCATTTTACAAAATAGCCCTCACATTTTCACATTTCGACACTTTAGTCCCTATTTCATAAAATCATCAAATTCACAAAAAAAAATTTCACACATGCCTAGCCGAATTTTCCTTGTGTTCATACAAGCCCACATTTTTCATTTATTTCACATTTTAGTCCTTCAATTTACACTTTTTTCAATTTAGCCCAAATTACTCAATTTCACTAAAAAGTTCAAAGACAAAACATGTTCATCCTTCACATATCTTCCATATTTGATAATCAACTATCACAAAGCTCAAGTATTCATCAATGCCATATCTCAAAATAACCATCAATTTCTAAAATTAAAGCATGGGCTAGCTAGAACACTAAGCAACGATCACAAAAACGTAGAAATTATCAAAAACTGAACAAAAACTAACCTTGAATCAAAGATCTTGATGGCCAAACCTTACAAAGTCTAAAACCCCTTTCTTTTGTTCAATATTCGGTGGTGATAAAGATGATAATGGCCATCAAATTTTGTTTTATGATAATTATAATGACTTTATAATTCAATTACCATTTTATCCTTTGATGAAAACAATAAAATTCTACTAATATAAGCCCATTTTTGTCCATCCCATTAATCAATGGTTTAATAACAACATAAGGACTTCTCATTTAGAAAGCCATGAAAAATAAACACTTTAACAATCAGCACTCAGCTTTTACATTTTATGCGATTAAGTCCTTTTTCATAATTCAACACACAGTCAATAAAATTTTCACACAGAATTTTCACACAGTCTCAATCACATATTATAAACATCAAAAATAATATTAAAATATTTTTCTGACCTCAGATTTGTGGTCTCAAAACCACTGTTTCGACTAGGGTCTAAACCAGGTTGTTACACTGAATAGCTGAGTGGAAAGTGGAGTTATACCACCACTCAGCTAAAGGCAACCAGTTGACCGAATCCTATGGTTTCTCCCCCGTCATGCAACATAGGTCTCCTTCCAAACACCTGTTGAGCACTTTCGTTTTTCTATCGGTCTCTGGATGGTAAGTTATGGAAAGGTGGAGTTTTGTACCTACTTTCTTGAACAAGTCCTGCCAAAAGTGGCTAACAAAAATCTTGTCCCTGTCAGAAATAATGGAATCGGGCATGACATGTAACTTGTACACACTATCCAGAAACACTTGAACAAAAATGAGAGCAAAGTAAGGATGGGATAAAGCCATGAAATACGCATACTTCGTAAGGTGGTCCATGATAACTAGAATCACATTTTTGCCTTTGGAGTTAGGCATCCCTTCAATAAAATCCATAGCAATGGAAGACCAAGCTCGTTCGGGAATGGGTGATGGCTATAACAGACCTGGAAGAGCGACGGTTTCGGTCTTGTTTCTTTGACAGAGGTGCATTCACGTATCGCTTGTTTGATGTCCTTAGTGACTCCTTTTCAATACAACTGACTATTGATTCTCTTGATAGTAGCATGAACCCCCAAATGGCCATCGAGAACACTGTCATAGAATAACTTGAAGAGTTCCTATTTCAAACTGCCTACATTCCCAACCACGATCTTGCTTTTCCTTCAAAGGAATATGTCATCCCAACTAAACTTTGGGTGGGAGTTGTTCTGCTGTTGGACCTTATCACATAACTTCCGTAGTTTAAGATCCAACTGATAAGATATTTCTACGCGGGAGAGCAGCTAAGAGCTTACGACACTGCAGGTAAGCTGGAACAATTTCCCATCACGCAAAACAGACTAATTGGACAAAGCATCAGCAGCTGAGTTCCCAGACCCCTTTCGATATACTACCTCATAGTTAAAGCCAATCATCTTAGGAACCCATTTTTGTTGAAAGGGTGTAACTATCATCTTCTCAGTCAAGAACTTTAAGCTTTAATGGTTCATACGAAATTTAAAATGTCTCCTTATCAAGTAATAATGCCATTTCTTAATTGCTAAAAGAGCAACCACCATTTCTTTTTCGTGGATTGATAAGGCTTGATGTCTTATGCCTAATCATTTGCTAAAATAGGCCACCGGTTCGCCCAACTACTAAAGAACAACCCTACCCCAAAATTGGAAGCATCCGTATCAATACAAAACTTTAGCTGAAAGTTGGGAAGAACAAGTACAGGGCAGCACATAAGGACGCTTTCAACTACTGAAAAGCTCGAGCAGCCTATTTCGTCCAATCCTAAGCATTCTTTGTAGCAAAATTGTTAAGGGTATTGCCAGGATACCATAATCCTTAATAAATTGCCTATAGTACCCTGAAAGTCCCAAGAACCCTTTAAATTCCTTCATAGTGGTAGGCAAAGGCCAATTTGCAGCACACGCCACCTTGGATTCATCCATGGAAATAGTTCTTCGAGAAATGACATACATTAAATACTCTACTTCTTCTGTTCCAAAGCAACACTTGTTTCTTCGAACAAAGAGTCTACGGTGTCTCATGATCAAGAAGGCTTTACGAATATGTGTCAAATGATCCCCCAATTGGTCAAGAAAACCAAAATATCATCAAAGAAAACTAAAATAGTCTTTTTGAGCAAGTGTTTAAAAATGGAGTTTATCAAATTTTGAAATGTTGAAGGAGCATTGGTGAGGCCAAAAGGGATCACCAAGAACTCATAGTGTCCCTCATGAGTTTGAAAGGCTATTTTGGGAATTCAGATTCAAACATTCTTATTTGATGGTATCCCATGTAACACCCCAAAATTTAAGTACTTATTTTTGTATGTTTGTAATGCAAGTACTTGTCTGCTTCAGTGGTTAACTGATTTGGGTGTGTTTGGGAGTGTTTGAGAAGTCTTGGGTTCAAGCCTAGGCTTGTGCAAAAAGTTTTATTTTTAAGGAATAAACCCTTGCCTATAGTTAGTAGGCTTTTAAATTATTGTGGGTAAGGCAAGACATAAAAAGCCTGCTGGTCTAGGGGGTAAGTGGCGTGTTACCTATGCCAGTGGACTGAGGTTCGAATCTTGGTAGAGGCAATGGAGTATTCATTTTGGTGCTATGCCGTGGGGGGTGTTGTAGTTTGACTGAAACCCTGAAGTGGTTTAAAAGAATTCAAATTGAGTGGTTGAGGGGATGTGTGATCCAGTGGAGAGATTTGAGGAGGGATTTTGGGAGAAAATCAAGGGAAGTGAGGGGAGAGGGAGAGTTGTGCCGAAATTGGACTGTGGGCACTCATGAATTCGGCCAGAGGGGGAATGCTCCTCATTTCGGGGTTTGCTTGTGCATTTTGTTCTCTTTTTTGCAATTTCGGCTCCCTCTCATCTTTCCAAATATTTCTAACGCTTTTCTGTTGTTTCCTTCCTTGTCGATTTTCTTTTCTTTCTACCCTCATTGTGTCGATTCTGTTCTTACTGCTTTCTGCCAAATTAGTGTTCATGTGGTCTCTCTCTTTTAACTTTCCAGAATATTACTCTTCTGAAAAAGGTAAGCAAATGTTTTCCTTTTCCCTTGGCCGAACCTTCTCCCTCTTTTCATCCTTCCCCTTTCATTTCTTTTTGTTGATTCTTTTTTTTCCCTTGCAGCCGACTATTTTTCCTTCCCCATTGTCGGGTTAGCATTCTCTACGTACTGATAAGTTCTTACACTTCGTAGCTGATACCCTTTTCGCGTTGTTGGTAAGTGTAGATAATAAATTGTTATTCTGTTGCCTGATGAATCAACGCTTATTTGATTTCGGTTGGTGCCTAGGAGTTATTCGAGGGGTGGAAGATCGTTAATTGGCATTTACGTGGGAGAAACCTCCCTCTTTACTCGATTGAAAGTAACATTGTTGCTTGTTAACGCTTGGTCAACTCGTGTGTTTCAATTGAGTAGGGCTTTAAGTGATTAATTGTTGATTGTTTGGTCACACGTAGGTTGCAAGGGCTTGGGGCATTCCTTCTCAGCGAGTAGAAACCAGGTGTGTAAACACTGCCCAAATCGTAAACTGGTAAAAGCCGGAAATAGGACAATTGACGCTACACGAGCGTGCGCTCATTCATGTGGTAATCTGAACACATAAAACGTGGGCGTTAGACTATTGAGGCCACCATGAGTGATTTCGTGGTATTAAGCCATTTTGGGCTAAAATGGGCCGTGTAGGCCCAACGGGCTTGTGGGCCCTACACGGGTAAACCACACGAACGTGTGGAGAGTATTGGGCCAAACTGTGTAATGTTCATGATCGAGACCAATTCTGGGCTATGTGGGCCACACGGGCGCGTAGGCCCATATGGGCCCGCATTATGGGCTTTGGGCCCATTTTTACTGTTTGACTGTTAAGGTTGCACGGGTCGCCCGAGATGACAGTGAACCTACTGATGGGTCGGTAAGTATACCTAGACCCCCAAACTGATATGAAATGACTGTTATGCCCCTATGATATAAAATGACTGTATGCCTTATGTTATGTATGAATGTATATGAGCATGCCACGATATATATGTTGCATAGTGTAGAGGCTGGTTGGGTAGGCTTTCTGATTGCATGCATGAACTGTTACTGTCACTGAAATGGGCTAAGGCCCACACTAATACTGATACTATAATGGGCTAAGGCCCAACTGATCTGAACTGTTATTGATTTGGGCTTAGGCCCAGATCAGATTGCCTACTACTACTGATTGGCCATTTTGCTTATATGGGGTTACACATTGAGTTTTTGTAAACTCACCCCTCTGTTTATCTGTACAGGTAATCCCCAGTCTTAGGCGGATCGGTGCTGCGAGGGATTCGGAGGTGGCCACACAACCGCACATGTTTTTATATTTGAGTTTTATTTCCAATAAATTTGATTTGGGTATTTGTTTTATAATAAGGCCTCTTTAAATTTTAACTTTTAATTTGGGGATTTTACTTATTTTAATTCACATCTGAGAATAGTAGGACGCGGATTTTCAAAAGATAAATGCTTTTCAAAACATCACGTTTTCGTAACATGCTAGAAAAGCTTCCGCATCAAACATTGTTTTAAAGTATAGTAACAAACTAATATGATCAATGTTCTGTTAAAAACAACTTGAGTTTTAAAAGAACAAGATACCCTAACATTTCCGTTAAGATCATAAACGAGATTTAATAATAAGAATAGATTTTCCAAAAAAACTATGTTTTCGAAAACCACTTCCATGTGATGTCGTCAGATTCGGCCATAACGTCTAGGCCGGGTTTGGGGTGTTACATTTAGTGGTATCAGAGCGAGGTTTCAAAACTCAACTGTGGTTTTTGGGTTTCTTCTAAAACTTGGAATTTTCAAAAAAAAATTGTTCCAAACAATTTGGAAGTATTTTGAAATATTTTTTCTGAATGTGTGGTTCACCGAATCTCCGGCGTCGATGTGGTAAGTCCTCTGAAACTTCTGTTTGTTTGAAGTGAAATATTGAGACTACTATAGGTAGTAGACTATACTGAAATATTCTGGTTAGGGAAAACTAAAACTGTAGTAAGACTGCGTTCTGCGAAAACAAACTATTAAATAATGATATTACTTTCCATAAGATATCTGTTAATCAACACTGGAACTGTAAACTGATGCATAAAATTGTTAAAAACAGATAATAAGCAAATTTATAATGAGCACCAGAGGTACTCGTGGAAGGGGTACAAGAGGCCGTGGCGGAGGCCGTAGAGGTGCTCGGGCTGGGTCTTCGTCATCGGCCAACATGCCTAACGCTGAAGCTAGAGAGGCACCGGCTTCACCTATGATTGAGACTGGGTCTCACGATCGAGCGGCTGGGGACGACGCATTGTCCCAAGCTATGTTACAAATTCTGGAGAGGGTCGCTGGGCCCAACACTGGTACTATGGGCCGTGGGTCGGTTACAGAACGACTCTGATCTAATGGGGCTGAAATTTTTAGGGGTATTACTAGAGTTGCCCCTAACATGGCTGAATATTAGATTGAGGCACAGAGAGGATCATCGATGACCTTGACTACACCCCCAAAAAGAAACTAAGATGTGCAGTGTCATTGTTACGAGATGAAACCTATCAGTGGTGGCTTACAGTTAAAGAGGGTACTCAGGCTGACCGATTGACATGGGAATTCTTCAAGACTGCTTTCCAAGAGAAGTATGTGGGTGCTAGTTATGTGGATGCCCGGAGGATGGAGTTTCTAAGTCTGACTCAGGGGGATAAATCAGTGGCTGAATATGAAGCTAAATTTCTACGATTGAGCCGATATACGCGTGGGATGGTGGCAACTGAATATAAGTGGTGTGTTTGGTTCGAGGAGGGCCTCAGGGATAGTCTGAGAGTTTTGATAGCTCTACAAAGGGAGCGAGATTTTACCACACTAGTAGATAAGGCGAAGATCGCCGAGGAGGTAAAGCGCACTGAGCGTCAGAACCGAGAAAAGGGTAGGAATAAGAGGGATTCGGAGCCCTCAAGTTCCGTTTAGAGTCAAAAAAAGGCCAGAGTGGATGGGCCGGTCGAGTTGAGGCCCCTAATGTCGCTCTTGGACCACGTGAGCCATGTGTTGATCGTGGTAGACACCATCGTGGCGAAAAGTCTTTGGAAAAGGATTGGGGCATGTTTGAGATGCGGGTCATTAGAGCACCGTATTAGAGATTGTCCACGGAGGCCCAACAGATGCAAGTTACTGTGTCGAGTCTTGTTCGATTCTTTGAGAGGTGTTCAAGAGCCCACCGAGGCGTGGTCGGGCCGAGAGATGGAAATGGTATGGGCCGTGGTCGTGGAGCACCGGAGAGGTGCCTGGTTATCCGAGGTGAGGCGATCGGCTCACAGTTTATCGCCGCACGCCGAGAGAGGATGGGCGCCCGGATGTTATTACATCGGTAAGTTTTTTTATCCATAATGTACCTTATATTGCACTGATTGATGTTGGGTCTACGCATTCGTATATAGCATGCTCGGTGTCTGAGACTTTAGGTTTAATTGTTGAAACCACTGTGAGTGAGGTTACTGTGTTGAGTCCTTTAGGGCAGTCAGTTAAGGTAAACATATTGTTCAGAGATGTACCTTTGGAGGTTCAAGGAACCATCTTTTTGGCGGATTTAATGGAACTTCCTTTTGGAGAATTCGACTTAATACTGGGCATGGATTGGCTGGTTAAGCATCAAGTGAATCTGGATTATGCTACTAAACGGGTAGTACTAAAAACTGTGGAGGGTGATGAGGTGCTTGTAATAGAGGAGCGTCGGAATTATTTGTTAAATGTGATTTCTGCCCTGAAAGCCGAGAAGTTGGTTCGTAAGGGTTGTGAGGCGTATATAGCCTACATCGATGTTTTTGATTCTGAGGTTTCATCTGTTAAAGATATTAGAACAGTCAAAGATTTTTTGGATGTTTTTCCTGATGAATTACCTGGACTACCTCCAAACCGTGAAGTTGAATTTGGGATTGAGCTCCTACCGGGTACAGCTCCGGTGTCCATCGCTCCCTATAGAATGGCACCGAAAGAGCTAGTGGAGCTTAAGGCTCAGATTCAAGAGTTACTGGATCGAGGGTTCATCCGCCCTAGTATGTCTCCATAGGGAGCACCGGTGTTATTTGTGAAAAAGAAGGATGGATCCATGCGTATGTGCATCGACCACCGGCAACTGAATAAATTGACTATTAAGAATAAGTACCCCCTGCCGAGGATTGATGATCCATTCGACCAGTTTTGAGGAGCTTCGGTCTTCTCTAAGATTGATCTTCAATCGGGGTACCATAAACTGAGAGTCAAAGAGGCTGATGTTCACAAGACAGCGTTTAGGACTCGTTATGGTCATTATGAGTTCCTGGTGATGCCATTTGGACTGACAAATGCACCAGCAGCTTTTATGGATCTGATGAACCGAGTGTTCCAGCCTTATTTGGATTGTTTGTGGTGATTTTTATAGATGACATCTTGGTGTATTCGAGAACTGAAGATGAACATGATGCTCATCTCCGAGTTGTTTCTGCAGATTCGAGGAGAAACAATTATACGCTAAGTTCAAACAAGTGTGAATTCAGCCACGAGAGGTAACATTTACGGGCCATGGTATCTCTTGAAGGGATTAGAGTTGATACTCGTAAAATTGAAGGTATTTTTGGATTGGAAGCCGCCTAAGGCGGTATCCGAGATTCAAGTTTTCTGGTCCGCAGGTATTATAGACGTTTTGTTGAGGGGTTTTTGTTGATTGCTACACCTCTGACTAAATTGTTGCGTAAAGGGGTGCCGTTTATTTGGAATGATAAGCAGCAAGAGAGTTTTGAGAAACTTAAGAAAGTTCTGACAGAGGCCCCTGTCTTAATACAGCCAGAGTTTGGGAAAGAATTCACTGTCTACAGCGATCCATCACATGTCAGTTTGGGATGTGTGTTGGTGCAAGAGGGTAAGGTAGTGGCATATGCGTCTCGCCTGCTTAAGTCTCATGAAGCAAATTATCCGACGCATGACTTGGAGTTGGTCGCGGTGGTATTCGCACTGAAAATTTGGAGGCATTACCTGTACGGTGAAAAGTGTATCATTTACACAGATCATAAGAGCCTCAAATACCTCATCACTCAGAAGGAGCTAAATCTTAGGCAGCGTAAATAGATTGAGCTGCTTGTTCGATAGAATACCATCCTGGTAAGGCCAATGTGGTGGCTGACACACTGAGCCGTAGGGCTATGACAGATCTACGGGCGATGTTTTCTCGTCTCAATTTATTTGATGACGGTAGTTTGTTTGCCAAACTTCAAGTTAAACCATCGTGGCTTGAGTAGATTAAGGGAAAACAGTTGGAAGATGGGTCTTTGGGTCCTTGATTTCGACAGATTGAGAGTGGGGAAACTTCAGATTTTGGACTGAATAGCGAAAGGGTACTGTGTTTCCGTGGGAGAGTCTGTGTACCAAGGGATACTGATTTGAGGCAGTCTATACTGTGAGAGGCGAATAGTAGTCCTTATGTTATGCATCTCGGCAGGAATAAAATGTACTGAGACCTTCGTGAGTTATACTGGTGGCAATGTCTTAAGCGTGAAATTACCGACTTTATGGGTAAGTGTCTGACTTGCCAGCAGATTAAGGCAGAACATCAGTTACCTTCAGGGTTGCTTCAGCCAGTTAAAATTCCACTTTGAAAGTGGGAGAGAGTAACTATGGACTTTGTTAGTGGGCTGCCCCTAACGCCTACTAAGAAGGATGCAGTATGGGTCATCGTGGATCGGTTGACCAAGTCAGCCCATTTCATACCAGTTCGTAATGATTACTCTTTGCAGAAGCTGGCTAAACTGTATGTGGCTGAGATAGTGAGACTGCATGGGGTACTGGTTTCCATAATATCATATAGAGATCCTCGCTTCACGTCTCGTTTCTGGAAGAAGCTACACGAGGCTTTAGGTACAAGATTGGACTTCAGTACTGCATTTCATCCTCAGACAGATGGTCAATCAGAGAGGGTGATTCAAATACTGGAGGATATGTTAAGGAGTTGTGTATTAGATTTCTGAGGCTGTTGGAAACACTATTTGCCATTGGCAGAGTTTGCATATAATATTAGCTACCAGTCTAGCATATAGATGGCACCTTACGAGGCATTATATGGCCGTAGGTGTCGTACTCCTTCGTGTTGGACTGAGTTGGGCGAGAAGCGTGTTCTGGGCCCTGAATTGATTTCTGATACTGAGGACAAAGTTAGATTAATTCGGGAGCGATTGAAGGCGGCATCTGACAGACAGAAATCGTATGCGAATTTGAAGCGCAAAGAGATTGAGAATTTTGTGGGGGACTTCGTTTTTCTCAAAGTCTCGCTATGGAAGAAGGTACTGAGATTTGGACGGAAGGGCAAGTTGAGCCCTAGGTTTATTGGGCCTTATCGCATACGGAAGCGTGTGGGACCGGTTGCCTATTAACTTGAGTTACCTCTAGAGTTGGATCGGATTCATGATGTATTCCACGTCTCTATACTGAGGCGTTATTGCTCTGATCCCACACACGTGATATCGATTGAGGAGATTGAGGTTAGATCGGACCTAAATTTTGAGGAGGAACCGGTTCAGGTTTTAGATCGTGATGTGAAAGTGTTGAGGAAGAAGTCTATCCCACTGGTTAAGGTACTTTGGCGCAATCACAGTTCAGAGGAGGCCCCATTGGAACCTGAAGAGGCGATGCGTCAATAATACCCTCATCTATTTTGATCAGGTAAATTTTGAGGCCAAAATTTTCTTTTAGGGTGGTAGAGTTGTAACGCCCCAAAATTTAAGTACTTATTTTTGTATGTTTGTAACGCAAGTACTTGCCTGCTTCAGTGGTTAAGTGATTTGGGTGTCTTTGGGAGTGTCTGAGAAGTCTTGGGTTCAAGCCTGGGCTTGTGCAAAAAGTTTTGCTTTTAAGGAATAAACCCTTGCCTATAGTTAGTAGGCTTTTAAATTATTGTGGGTAAGGCAAGACATAAAAAAAGCCTGGTCTAGTCAGGGGTAAGTGGCGTGTTACCTATGCAGGTGGGTGAGGTTCGAATCTTGGTGGAGGCAAGGGAGTACTTATTTTCTTCTTTGTGCCGTGAGGGGTGTTGTAGTTTATTTGAAACATCAAGTGGTTAAGAAGAATTCAAATTGAATGGTTGAGGGGAGGTGTGATCGGGTGGAGAGATTTGAGGAGGGATTTTGGGAGAAAATCAAGGGAAGTGAGGGGAGAGAGAGAGTTGTGCCGAAATTGGACTGTGGGCACTCATGAATTCGGCCAGAGGGGGAATGCTCCTCATTTCGGGTTTTGCCTGTGCATTTTGTTCTCTTTTTGTAATTTCGGCTCCCTCTCATCTTTCCAAATATTTCTGACGCTTTTCTGTTGTTTCCTTCCTTGCCGATTTTCTTTTCTTTCTACCCTCATTGTGTCGATTCTATTCTTACTACTTTCTGTCGAATTAGTGTTCCTGTGGTCTCTCTCTTTTAACTTTCCAGAATAATACTCTTCTGAAAAAGGTAAGCAAATGTTTTCCTTTTCCCTTGGCCGAACCTTCTCCCTCTTTTTATCCTTCCCCTTTCATTTCTTTTTGTTGATTCTTTTCTTTCCCTTGCAGCCGACTGTTTTTCATTCCTCGTTGTCGGGTTAGCATTCTCTATGTACTGATAAGTTCTTACACTTTGTAGTCGGTACCCTTCTCGCGTTGTTGGTAAGTGTAGATAATAAATTGTTATCCTGTTGCCTGATGAATCAATGCTTATTTGATTTCGGTTGGTGCCTAGGAGTTATTCGAGGGGTGGAAGATCGTTAATTGGCATTTATGTGGGCGAAACCTCCATCTTTACTCGATTGAAGGTAACATTGTTGCTTGTTAACGCTTGGTCAACTCGTGTGTTTCAATTGAGTAGGGCTTTAAGTGATTAATTGTTGATTGTTTGGTCACACGTAGGTTGCAAGGGCTCGGGGCATTCCTTCTTAGCGAGTAGAAACCAGATGTGTAAACACTGCCCAAATCGTAAATCGGTAAAAGCCAAAAAATAGGACAATTGATGCTACACGAGCGTGCGCTCACTCGTGTGGTAATTCGAACGCATAAAACGTGGGCGTTAGACTATTGAGGCCACAATGAGTAATTTCGTAATCTTAGGCCGTTTTAGGCCACGTTGGGCCGAAATGGGCAGTGTGGGCCCAACGGGCTTGTGGGCCTCACACGGGTAAACCACACGAAGGTGTGGAGAATATTGGGCCAAACTGTGTAATGTTCACGACCGAGACCAATTCTGGGCTATATGGGCCACACAGGCGTATGGGCCCGTATTATGGGCCTTGGGCCCATTTTTACTGTTTGACTGTTATGGTTGCACGGGTCGCCCAAGACAATTGTGGACCTACTGATGGGTCGGTAAGTATACCTAGACCCTCATACTGATATAAAATGACTGTTATGCCCCTATGATATAAAATGACTGTTATGCCCCTATGATATAAAATGACTGTATGTCATTTGTTATGTATGAATGTATATGAGCATGCTACGATATATATGTTGCATACATGTGTGATATGTTGCATGAGATGGGATTATTATGATTGGAGGATGTGTATCAGATCGCAGCCCTTTCATCAGAATATCATTTAGCGCCAGAATAGGTGCTAATTTTGGAGTGTAGGGATGGGTGGGTGATTTTATCCCCACATGGAGTGTTGGGCTGGACGGAGTGGAGTGTAAAGGCTGGTTGGGTAGGATTTTTGATTGCATGCCTGAACTGTTACTGTCACTGAAATGGGCTAAGGCCCACACTGATACTGATATTGTAATGGGCTAAGGCCCAACTGATCTAAACTGTTATTGATTTGGGCTTAGGCCCAGACGGTACTTGCCTACGGCCTGATTGGCCATTTTGCTTATATGGGGTTACACATTGACTTTTCGTAAACTCACCCCTCAGTTTATCTGTACAGGTAATCCCCAGTCTTAGGCGGATCGGTGCTGCAAGGGATTCGGAGGTGGCCACACAACCGCACTTATTTTTATATTTGAGTTTTATTTCCAAAAAATTTGATTTGGGTATTTGTTTTGTAATAAGGCCTCTTTAAATTTTAACTTTTAATTTGGGGATTTTGCTTATTTTAATTCACATCTGAGAGTAGTAGGACACGAATTTTCAAAAGATAAATGCTTTTCAAAACACCATGTTTTCGTAACATGCTAGAAAAGCTTCCGCATCAAACATTATTTTAAAGTATAGTAACAAACTAATATGATCAATGTTCTATTAAAAAAACTTGAGTTTTAAAAGAACAATATGCCCTAACATTTACGTTAAGATCATAAACGAGATTTAATAATAAGAATGGATTTTCTAAAGAAACTATGTTTTCGGAAACCACTTCCATGTGATGTCGCCAGATTCGGCCATAACGTCTGGGCTGGGTTTGGGGTGTTACATCCCACTCGCAAATCAAGCTTGGAGAATATCCTAGCTTGGCCTAATTGTCAAAGAGCTCATCAATGATTGGTATTGGAAAACTGCCTCCACAGTCAACCGGTTGAGTTGTTTCTAATCCACACAAAGTCTCCATCCCCCATCTTTTTTCTTGACCATCACCACTAAAGAGGCAAAAGGACTACAACTATCTCTGATGATACTCGCTTGAAGCATCTCATTGATTAACCTTTCCAGCTCAGACTTTTGAACCATGGGATACCTGTAGACAATAGCCCCTTCATCTATTAGAGGAATATGGTGGTCTTGAAGCCGTGGTGGGGGTAGGCAAACCACCTATTGAAAAATATGTTCAAATTCCTTTACGAGTAATTGTAGTTCTTCAGAAGTATCCCCTCATGTAGCAGTTGACAATTGTAACTAGTCATCACTAATCATAAATAAAGTGCAAGGATCCATTTCTCCATGGACAATCAAGAGACACTTGGTAGCATGTCCTCATTCATCACTTCAATGGTCCCAGGTAAATTGCCTTGAATAGTGTATGGAATTCCCCTGAAGGAAAAATGCATGACCATCAAATCAAAGTTCCAGGTAATCGACCCAAGTGAAAGAAGCCACTAGATTCTCAACACTGCATCACACATTTTTAGTCAAAGAACCATGAAATTAGTAGCAAAACGAGCCCCTTGTTCATCCCATTCCATATTTTTGCAAACCCCCGAATGAATAATTGGCGACCATCAGCCACGGTCACCCTCGATTGTTGTTGTAGGTCCACTTGCAAGGCCAAATTAGTGAGCAACTTAGCATATAGGAAATTATGAGTGCTTCCCAATTTCACCAAAAAATGGCTTTAACGGTACCTATGCTTGCCTCGAATCGCATAGTATGAAGCCCTTGAGATCCCTTAATAGTATGGAGAGACAACACTAGTGTCTGTTGTTGGTCAACCTCCTCTATTAAATCTTCCAGCTTGTCAGGACACTTCTATAATTCTTTCGGCTCTTCCTCACCAGGTGAATCCAAAAGCATCTGTTATAATTTACTTTAGATGCACTTGTGACCCACATGGTATTTAGCACCACACCAGAAGTAGAGTCCCTTATGTTTTTCTTTCTACCATCAATGTAGAACTGATACCCTTCAAGGGCCCTTTAGACTGAAACGAGCATGCAGGTGTTGAGTACCTCGAATGGGCAGAAGAGCCCTTTAAACCTATTGATTGGATGATTATACCGACTACATTAGTGGAGAGGAATTACTAAGCTCAACTTATGAAGACCACTAATTAAACCTTGGGATTGCTATGTTTAATTGATAAGGAAAGCATATTGATTAATGAATGTTATGTATCACTTTGGAAATGCATGTAAACTATGATTCATGTTGACATTACGATGTGCTTAGTATAAAGTTTGGAAATAATATTTGCATTCGAGCTACTTATCAATAAAAACTATTTTTGAGCATGATTTTGTTTATGCATGATTATGTGGGAAGATTGATTATACTTTATCATTTTGCAAAAGTGCCTTAACAGAAGTTGTGTTGTGCATGAACATTACTCGGGACGAGCAATGGTTTAAGTTTTGGGGTTGTGTAAACTCGAAATTATATAGGGTTTTTCTATATATGTTTACCACCTGTTTAGTTAATAAATATGTTAATCTTGAGTAATTGTTATTAAAATAAGTGAATTTTACTTAATTGGTAATATTGGGCATGAATTTATAAACTATGTGAAATTGTGCTTAATTATATCATTTTTGTACATATTTTATATTATTTCATGTTCAATTATTAATATGTGATTTTTCACTATGCAGGAGGACCATTAAAGATGTGATTAATGTGAATGAAATGTGGACATGCATAAATTAATTCATGTGGACAGCAAGATCATGCAATTTGGGTCATGAGGTTGATAATTTGACCTAGTAAAAGAGGTGCTAAAAGATGGACATGTCTACTACATTATTGGACTGAGAAATCATCCAACAAAGGGGAACTAAAGCCTAGTTTCAGCACAAGTAGATGGCTTCCCAAAAGCAAGTTTTGGGGTATTTAATTGAAGGTCCTTACAGTTGGAAAATAATAAGAAATCAGCCCAACAACTTGTTGTTGAAACCGTCCACCCTATGGCTATTAATAGTTTGAATTCAAAATGGGGAGACTAAGTCATCCCCTTCTCCTTGAAATATGATTGGCCATGTGTGATAGAAAAAGAAGGAATTCAAATGATATTTTTAGCAAAATCTACCCCTTACCTTCACCTATAAATACCATGCACCTACCACTTCTCAAATCATCCTTCAATATTCCTCTCTCAGTCTCACTAGTTTCATCTCAATTCTTTTTCCCTTTACCCCTTGCATAGTCGTCCATCCCTCATCTATTCTTTAGCCTCAAAAGCTTGTCAAAAGCACTCATTAGTCGGCTACCCCTTAAACACTTAGCAAACGAAGCATCAATCAGAACGGAGGAGTGCCTCAATCAAAATAGATCCAAAAGGCTGCTGAACTGAGTCAGTTAGAATAGATTCGAAAGGCTGCTGAACTGAGTCGGTTAGAATAGATCCGAAAGGCAACTAAACTGAATAGAGTTTACTTTTTCCTCTTATTATTATTTTAATCATATTTGCTTTGATTTTATTGTTTTTGACATCAATAATGATACTTTAAATCCTAATTGCTAAGATGATTATGTTAATTCAATAAGATTTATTTTATTCATGTTTAACATGTTTAGGCCTCAGTCAATCATGTTTTCAATTAATATCATGATGCATTTCATTCATACGTGATTAGGTGCACTCAGATTAGCTGAGCGATCCTAACCAGACGACGGCTAGTAGACACATAATTGAAAAGTGCAATGCTCAATTTAAATCCTTAAACCGGACTAAGTTAAGGTTCGTAATATCTTTAGTTAGCTCTATTGCCTTGCATAGTTTTTAGGTTTATGTAATTAAACTGTTGCAAACATAAATGTCCATGTAACCTTACATAAATGCTAAGAAACCCTTAGTTAATATGATCAGTAAAATACATATTTAACTAAGTAAAAGATCCGAGAGGACTTAATTTGGTTTCCAAACTCATGAAAGATCGAGTTACCGTGGAAGTATTTCTGAACATTGTTAAGCATGATAAAGTAAATTGAATTGATTAATATAATTATCCTAGCCCATTTAATGTTGATTGTTTTTGTTGCTAAAGCCATTCATTCATACAATTAGGTAAATTGCATCTAGATTAGAATTGCATAGAAATCAATCTTTGCATCTAATTAATTTTACTTAGTTTAATCATCACCATCAAATTTATTGAGTTTTTACATCAAATTGTTAATTATAATTTTGCAATTAATCGGTTAAGCTTATACAGTCCCTGTGGAGACGATAACTCATTTTACATCCTTATTACTTGAACGACTGTGTACACTTGCACAAACCCGGTTACTATAACAGCCCGTTTTTAGCTAAACCAGAACAGTAGTTTTGAAACCACAAATCCAATGTCAAAAAATTATTTTAATATTATTTTTGGTATTCACAGCATGATAGCATGTATGTGTGAAAATTTCGTGAGCTGATTTTAATGTTTAATTACTCAATTTAAGAAAAATGACTTAGTCGCGTAAAATGCAAAAGTTGCATTCTATTTGTTAAAGATGTTTGATTGTTATTATTTATTAAACCAAAGGTCCTTATGATGATATTATACCATTGGTAGTGTAAGTGGACAATTATGGCCATCCATTATGTGTTTATATATGTTTATTATTAAGGTTAATTTTGGTATTTGATAAATAAGGTTAATATTAATAAAATAAAAGAAAATTTTGTTCATATTATCATCATCTTGAACCGAAAATAAAGGAAGAAGAAAGCCATTTAGGGCTTGAGATATTCGGCCAACTCTAAGCTTGATTAAGGTAAGGTTTTAGCTCGATTTTTGATGATTTTTTATGTTTTTGTGGTCGTTGCTTCGTGTTCTAGCTAGCCCGTTCCTTTAATTTCGAAACTGTTAAAGATTTTAAGAGTTGCCATTGATGAGCTTATGTGTTCTTTGGTGTTTGAAGATGAAATATGATTTTTTGATGATAGATTTTCATGTTTTGTAAAGTGATTTTTGATGAAATTTCATAATAAGGATTAAATTGTGAAATATACAAATTGAGGGGTTGAAATGTGAAATAAAATAAATTTTTGGGCTGCTAGAGACCTATGTATAATTCGGCCAAGCATGGGTTAAGTTATATTGTGTGAATTTTGTATATTTGTGAAATAGGGACTAAATTGACTAAATGTGAAAGTTTAGGGGCTAAAGTGCAAATAGGCCTAAATGTATGTTTTGGACTAAATTGAATGAGTGGTTGATTAAAGAAGTTAATTTTGAATATATTTATATCAAGAAAAGAGGAATCCAGAATTAGATCGGGGGAAATGCAAGATTATCGAGTAATTGACTCATTTCGTCGTTTTCGTACTCGAGGTAAGTTCGTATGTGACGATTTCTTTATAAATGTATGTTAAATACTTTGATATTTCCTAAACTGTGATTATGAGATTTTTATTAATGTATGAATTGTAAATACGATTCTACAGATATATTCAAAGATAGAATCGACAAGCTAAAAGTCCCGGTTGAACCTAAGGAATAGATTTTGGATACTGATGATATGTTATAAGATGATATATTGATTTGGCTTCGGGCCATGCATATTGGATGTGTTGGCTTCGGGCCACGATATCGGCACTACGGGTGCGAGTGATACCTTGATTTGGTTACGGGCCATGGTATAGGTATTTCAAAAAGGAGTTACCTTGATTTGGCTGCGGGCCATGGTATAGGTACTCCGGGATAAGTTACCTTAATTTGGCTTCGGGCCATGGTATAGGTACTTATCGATTGAGAATTTTGAGTACTCGACTTCTATTCTGAATGGTTCAACGGGTAAAGGAATGTTGTGGTTGAGAAAGAGGTTAGTACGAGGCGATACAAGTATGTACAGAACCTATTCCAGTATTAAATAGAGAAAGTTGATAAAATGGTATTTGATCATGTTTTGAGACATGAGAAAGGTTTGTAGTTAATGTGTATATGGTGATGTTATGTAAATTTGGTTGATTTGGATTTATTTGATGAATTAAGATATTCACATACGAGCTTACTAAGATATGAAGCTTACTTTGTGTTATTTTTCTATGTTTTTTATAGTGAATCAAGGCTAGCTCAGATCCGGGATTCGTCGGGAACATCATCGCACTATTGGACATCTATTTGGTACTTTTGAGTTATGTATATATGGTATATGGCATGTATAGGCTACTTGTGGTATTTTGGTTGTGATGATAGCCATGAGAGTTGGATTGTAAATGATGTTAATTTTGATGTGTGTTTAGCCATTAGAAATGGCTTGTAAATGCATATGTTTTGGTTGTATAAATAGCCATGTGTGATGGTTTATTTTGGCATGTTTAGAATGAAAATGGTGATGGTTAAATAGTTGCAAATGGTTAAATTGATTTATGGAGTTTAATGCTTGAGAAATGCTTTGGTGAAGTATGATTTTAGAAGTTGAGTTGATAAGTATTTGAATAGGTATTTGGCATTCAATTGAGTATTGAATTTGGTTGAAATGGATATGGTATGAATTATGTTTTTGGTTGATGATTTTGGCTACTTATTGGTTGATGAAATGGTACCATTTTGGTTGTTTAGGTGAGCATGAATAAGGGTGGCAAATTGGCCTTGCAAATGGCCTATTTTTGTCCACACAGGCAGAGACACGGGCGTGTGTCTCAGCTGTGTGCGACACACGGTCATGCTATAAGGCCGTGTGTCCCCTGATGTTGAAATTGATTTGAAGTAAGTCTGCTCCACACGGTCTCACACACGGGCGTGTGATTGGCCGTGCAGCACAAGTCAGTATACCCCCTAAATGGCACACGACCTAGCATACGGGCGTGTGACTTGGCCGTGTTGCATAAGTCAGTTTACCCTACAGGTTTGGCACGGCCTAGTACACGGCCTGGCACACGGGCGTGTGTAGCCACTTCGAAGGGCACACGGGCTAGACACACAGGCGTGTGATCGGCCGTGTGACCCAAGTTAGTATGTATGCCATGTTTTCACATGGTCTGGGACACGGGCGTGTGACCCCTGAATGAATGAAAAAAATTTCTAAGTTTTCCAAAAATTTTGTATGTTATCGGTTTAGTCCCGAACCACTTCTAAAGCATGTTTAAGGCCTCGTAGGCCCTTATAAGGGAAAATATGATTGTGTTGAATGGTATTTGATTATGAATTGTAAATGTATAAGTATTGTGTGTTAAATGATATGTATTGATCAGTAATGCCTCATAACCCTATTCTGACGGTGAATATGGGTTAGGGGTGTTACATTTATTGGTATCAGAGCTACGGTTTAGTGGATTCTAGGACTAACGTAGCGTGTATGAGAGTCTAGCTATACATGCCATATATACTCTGCGATAGTGTGATGATTTCTGACAGCTTAAATTGTGTTTTCGTATAGTAATGGATCTCGAACGAGCTGTAGCCGATGATGTAGAGAGTAATGCGCCCGCTCCCGCTCAAGGGGCAACACCATCAGATTCTAAGCCTATAACGAGTAGCCACGAGGGAGAGGCTAAACAAGCCTTTTTCCAAATGATGAACGAGTGGTTCACGGAGTTCGTACGAATGAATTCGGTTGCTCAACAACCTCCACCCACACCTATTCCTCAACAAATCCCTGTTGTTCCTCAAGTTGTAGATCTGATACATTTTAACAAGTCGCCAGTAGATAAAATTCGTAAAAATAGGGCTGAAAAGTTTTGGGCTACTATTGATGATGATGCTGAGAGAGCTGAGTTCTGGCTCGAAAATACGATTCAGGTATTTGATGAATTATTTTGTACTCTTGATGAATGTATTAAATGTGTTATATCTTTGCTGAGAGACACCGCATATCAATGGTGGAACACGCTGATATATGTGGTTCCGAAAGAACGGGTTACCTGGGAGTTCTTTTAGACTGAATTCTGAAAGAAATATTTAAGCCAACAGTTTCTAATTCAAAAGCACAAAGAATTTTTAGAATTGAAACTGGGCTGCATAACTGTCACTAAGTATGAAAGAGAATTCGTACGATTAAGAAAGTATGCTCGAGAGTATGTGTCAACTGAGGAGATTATGTGTAAACGGTTCGTTGACGGGTTGAATGAAGATATAAAACTATTAGTCAGAATTCTAAAGTTAAAAGAATTTGTTGTTTTGGTTGAAAGGGCTTGTAAAGCCGAGGATCTTAGTAAAGAAAAGAGAAAAGAAGATTCAGAAGTTAAAGATTCGAGAAAAAGATCGATGAGTAAGCCGTATCAATCTTTGTCAAAGAAATCCAGAGATTCGTATACTCGCCCAAATGTTTCAAATGAATATTCGAGTAGAGATCGTAGAAAACAATACTCTGGTTCTAAAGCTCAACCTACATCAGTGTCAAGTGTTGGAAATGTGCGAGACAACAAACCCGAGTGTCAGCATTGTGGGAGACGACATTTTAGAGAATGTTGGAATAAAAATACTAAAGCTTGCTTCAAATGTGGCTCGCCGGATTATTTTATTAAAGACTGTCCTGATATGAATGAGAAAAATAGACCTCATAATGTGAGACAGAGTAATATGTCGGCTAAAGGAAGACCACCGAGAAATGCTGGGAATATGAGTGGTAGTTGAGGGGCGACGAGAGACTCTACCATAAGATCTGAGGCCAGAGCACCTACTAAAGCCTATGCTATTCACGCTCGCGAAGAAGCGTCATCCCCAGATGTTATCATCGGTACTTTCACTCTTTATGATACTAATGTGATTGCATTGATAGATCCAGGATCAACTCATTCTTATATATGCATGAATTTAGTATTTAGTAAGACTTTTCCTGTAGAGTCTACTGAATTTGTGATTAGAGTATCGAACCCCTTAGGCAAATGTGTTTTGGTTGACAAAGTCTGCAAGAATTGTTCGTTAATGCATCGAGATTTTTGTTTTCCGGCTAATCTGATGTTGTTGCCATTCGATGAATTTGATGTGATTTTAGGTATGGATTGGCTAACGATGCATAATGCTCTAGTGGATTGTAGACGAAAGATAATAGAACTAAAATGCCAGAATAATGAGACTATTAGAATTGAATCTGACGATCTGAATAGTTTGCCAGTTGTGATCTCGTCTATGTTAGCTCAGAGATTTGTGAGAAAGGGGTGTGAAGCTTATCTTGCATATGTACTTGATACAAAAGTGACAGAAACAAAGATTGAATCAGTACCAGTTGTGTACGAATATCCAGATGTATTTCCTGAAGAGTTACCGGATTTACCACCTATCAGAGAAGTTGAGTTTGGTATTGAATTAGTACCGGGAACAATGCCGATATCGATAGCTCCGTAAAGAATGGCTCCGACAGAGTTAAAAGAATTGAAAGCTCAGTTGCAAGAATTGTCAGATAGAGGTTTTGCTAGACCGAGTTTCTCTCCCTAGGGTGCACCGGTGTTATTTGTGAAAAAGAAAGATGGCACGATGAGAATGTGTATAGACTATCGACAGCTCAACAAAGTGACGATCAAGAATAAATACCCTTTGCCACGAATAGATGATTTGTTTGATCAGTTAAAAGGGGCAACGGTGTTTTCAAAAATTGATTTGAGATCGGGTTATTACCAGTTGCGAGTTAAAGACTCGGATATGCCAAAGACTGCATTTAGAATAAGGTACAGACACTAAGAATTTCTTGTTATGCCTTTCGGACTAACAAATGCACCTGCTATTTTTATGGACTTGATGAACCGGATTTTCAGGCCGTATTTAGACCGATTCATTATTGTGTTTATTGATGATATTTTGATTTACTCTCGTGATGAATCTGAGCATGCTGAAAATTTGGGAATCGTATTACAAACTTTGAGAGATAAACAATTGTTTGCAAAGTTCAGTAAATGTGAGTTTTGGCTACGAGAGGTTGGTTTTCTGGGACATATAGTTTCATCCGAGGGTATCCGAGTTGACCCGAGCAAAATTTCTGCGATTATAGATTGGGAACCTCTGAGAAATGTATCCGAAGTCTGTAGTTTTCTAGGACTAGCCGGCTATTATAGACAAATTGTGAAAGGTTTTTCGATGATTTCGACTCCGATGACACGATTGCTTAAAAAAGATGTTAAATTTGAATGGTTAGAAAAGTGTTACCAGAGCTTCGAGCAGTTGAAACCATTATTAACTGAAGCACCAGTGTTAGTTCAGCCTGAGTCAGGTAAAGAATTCGTAGTTTACAGTGATGCATCGTTAAATGGTCTGGGTTGTGTTTTGATGCAGAAAGGCAAAGCTGTAGCTTATGCCTCGAGACAGTTGAAGCCACACGAAAAGAATTATCCGACGCACGATCTTGAATTAGCCGCGATAGTGTTCGCATTGAAAATTTGGCGCCATTACTTGTTTTGTGAGAAATGTCATATTTTTACCAACCACAAAAGCTTGAAATATTTGATGACTCAGAAAGACTTGAATTTGCGACAACGGAGATGGTTAGAATTGCTAAAAGACTATGAATTAGTTGAACGTAGTTGCTGATGCGTTGAGTCGAAAGTCCTTATTTGCTTTACGTGCTTTGAATACACAATTAGCTTTGTCTGACAACGGTTCGATAGTAGCCGAGTTGAAAGCGAGACCGTTATTTTTACAGGAGATTTGTGAGGATCAAAAATTTGATAATGAATTGCAAGTAAAACGAACTCAGTGTGAGTCGACTTCTGATTTAGAGTTTCGAATAGGGCCTGATGAATGTTTGATGTTTCGAGGTAGAATTTGCGTACCGAGAAATCTCGAGCTTATTTAGAAAATTCTAAATGAAGCACATAATAGTTGTTTATCAGTACATCCAGGAAGCACGAAAATGTATAACGATTTGAAACAGTTTTATTGGTGGCACGGCATGAAACGAGATATCTCAGAATTTGTTTCAAAATGTTTGATTTGTCAGCAAGTCAAAGCTGAACATCAAGTGCCGTCAGGTTTATTACAGCCTATTATGATTCTCGAGTGGAAGTGGGATAGAGTAACAATGGACTTTGTATCGGGATTGCCCTTATCTCCAAAAAAGAAAGATACGATCTGGGTTATTGTTGACAGATTGACGAAATAAGCTCATTTTATTCCGGTACAAACAGATTTCTCTCTTGATAAATTGGCTGAGTTGTATATTCCAGAGATTGTTCGATTGCACGGAGTGCCACTATCTATTGTTTCAGATAGAGATCCGAGATTCACTTCGCGATTTTGGAAGAAATTGCAAGAAGCTTTAGGTACAAAGCTGTATTTTAGCACTCACGTTTCACCCAAAGCGGATGGTCGATCCGAACGAGTTATTCAAATACTTGAGGATATGTTGCGATGCTGCATTCTTGAGTTTGAAGGTAGCTGGGAGAAATATCTACCGCTGATTGAATTTGCTTATAATAATAGCTTTCAATCGAGTATAAAGATGGCACCGTACGAAGCTCTATACGAACGTAAATGTCGAACACCGTTGTATTGGACTGAGCTTAGCGAAAGCAAGATTCACGGGGTTGATCTGATCAGAGAGACATAAGAGAAAGTGAAAGTGATTCGTGATAGTTTGAAAGCAGCTTCGGATCGACAGAAATCGTATGTAGACTTGAAATGGAAAGATATTGAGTTTCAGATCAAGGATAAAGTGTTTTTAAAAGTATCACTGTGGAAAAAGATATTACGGTTTGGTCGGAAAGGGAAATTGAGTCCTCGATTCATCGGACCGTATGAGATTACTGAGCAATTGGGCCAGTGGCATATCGGTTGTCCTTACCGTATGAGTTGGAAAATATACATAATGTGTATTATGTGTCGATGCTTCGACGATATCGATCTGACCCATCACATGTCATTTCCCCGACCGAGGTTGAAATTCAATCTGATATGTCATATGCTGAAGAACCGATTAGAATTTTAGCTCGTGAGATCAAAAAGCTGAGAAATAAGAAAATCGCATTAGTGAACGTATTGTGGCATAGACACGGGGTTGTAAAAGCTACATGGGAACCTGAGGATGCTATGAGAAAGCAATATCCGAACCTATTAACTGGTAAACTTTTCGGGGACGAAAATCCCTGAGGAGGGAGAGTTGTAACAGCTCGATTTTAGCTAAATAGGAACAGTGGTTTTGGAACCACAAATCCGATGTCGAAAAATTATTTTAATATTATTTTTGGTGTTTACAGCATGATAGCATGTATGTGTAAAAATTTCGTGAGCTAATTTTAATGTTTAATTGCTCAATTTGAGAAAAATGACTTAATCGCGTAAAATGCAAAAGTTGCATTCTATTTGTTAAAGATGTTTAATTGTTATGATTTATTAAACCAAGGTCCTTATGATGATATTAGACCATTGGTAGTGTAAGTGGACAATTATGGCCATCCATTATGTGTTTATATATGTTTATTATTAAGGTTAATTTTGGTATTTGATAAATAAGGTTAATATTAATAAAACAAAAGAAAATTTTGTTCATATTATCATCATTTTGAACCGAAAATAAAGGAAGAAGAAAGCCATTTAGGGCTTGAGATATTCGGCCAACTCTAAGCTTGATTAAGGTACGGTTTTAGCTTAGTTTTATATTATTTTTATGTTTTTATGATCGTTGCTTCGTGTTCTAGCTAGCTCGTACCTTTAATTTAGAAACTGTTAAAGATTTTAAGAGTTTCCATTGATGAGCTTATGTGTTCTTTGGTGTTTGAAGATGAAATATGAATTTTTGATGATAGATTTTCATGTTTTGTAAAGTGATTTTTGATGAAATTTCATAATAAGGATTAAATTGTAAAATATACAAATTGAGGGGTTGAAATGTGAAATAAATGAAAGTTTTGGGCTGCTAGGGACCTATGTATAATTCGGCCAAGCATGGGTTAAGTTAAATTGTGTGAATTTTGTATATTTGTGAAATAGGGACTAAATTGACTAAATGTGAAAGTTTAGGGGCTAAAGTGCAAATAGGCCTAAATGTATGTTTTGGACTAAATTGAATGAGTGGTTGATTAAAGAAGTTAATTTTGAATATATTTAGATCAAGAAAAGAGGAATCCAGAATTAGATCGGGGGAAAGGTAAGATTATCGAGTAATTGACTCATTTCGTAGCCAGACTCGAGGTAAGTTCGTATGTGACGATTTCTTTATAAATGTATGTTAAATACTTTGATATTGCCTAAACTGTGATTATGAGATTTTTATTAATGTATGAATTGTAAATACAATTCTACGGATATATTTGAAGATGGAATCGACAAGCTAAAAGTCCCGGTTGAACCTTAGGAATAGATTTTGGATATTGATGATATGTTATAAGATGATATACCGGTTTGGCTTCGGTCCATGCATATCGGATGTGTTGGCTTCGGGCCACGATATCGGCACTACGGGTGCGAGTGATACCTTGATTTGTCTACGGGCCATGGTATAGGTACTCCGGGATAAGTTACCTTGATTTGGCTTCGGGCCATGGTATAGTTACTTATCGATTGAGAATTTTGAGTATCCGACTTCTGTTTCGAATGGTTCAACGGGTAAAGGAATGATGTGGTTGAGAAAGAGGTTAGTACGAGGCGATACAGGTACGTACAGAACCTATTCGAGTATTAAATAGAGAAAGTTGATGAAATGGCATTTGATCATGTTTTGAGACATGAGAAAGGTTTGTAGTTAATGTGTGTATATGATAATGTTATGTAAATTTGGTTGATTTTCATTTATTTCATGAATTAAGTTATTCTCATACGAGCTTATTAAGCTATGAAGCTTACTTTGTGTTATTTTTCTATGTTTTATAGTGAATCAAGGCTAGCTCGGATCCGGGAGTCGTCGGGAACATCATCGCACTATCGGACATCTATTTGGTACTTTTGAGTTATGTATATATGGTATATGGCATGCATAGGCTACTTGTGGTATTTTGGTTGTGATGATAGCCATGAGAGTTGGCTTGTAAATGATGTTAATTTTGATGTGTGTTTAGCTATTAGAAATGGCTTGTAAATGCATATGTTTTGGTTATATAAATAGCCATGGGTGATGGCTTATTTTGGCATGTTTAGAATGAAAATGGAGATGGTTAAATAGTTGCAAATGGTTAAATTGATTTATGGAGTTTAATGCTTGAGAAATGCTTTGGTGAAGTATGATTTTAGAAGTTGAGTTGATAAGTATTTGAATAGGTATTTGGCATTGAATTGGGTATTGAATTTGGTTGAAATGGATATGGTATGAATTATGTTTTTGGTTGATGATTTTGGTTGCTTATTGGTTGATGAAATTGTACCATTTTGGTTGTTTAGGTGAGCATGAATAAGGGTGGCAAATTGGCCTTGCAAATGGCCTATTTTTGTCCACACGGGCAGAGACACGGGCGTGTGTCTCAGCCATGTGCGACATACGATCATGCTATATGGCCGTGTGTCCCCTGATGTTGAAATTGAATTGAAGTCAGTATGCTCCACACGGCCTCACACACGGGCGTGTGATTGGCCGTGTGGCACAAGTCAGTATACCCCCTAAATGGCACACGGCCTAGCACACGGGCGTGTGACTTGGCCGTGTTGCATAAGTCAATATACCCTACAGGTTTGGCACGGCCTGGCACACGGACGTGTGTGACCACTTCGAAGGGCACACGGGCTAGACACACGGGTGTGTGGTCGTCTGTGTGACCCAAGTTAGTATGTATGCCCTGTTTTCACACGGTCTGGGACACGGGCATGTCTGAAGCCGTGTGAGGCACACGGCCTGTTCACACGGGCGTATGACCCCTGAATGAATGAAAAAAATTTCTAAGTTTTCCAAAAATTTCGTATGTTATCGGTTTAGTCTCGAACCACTTCTAAAGCATGTTTAAGGCCTCGTAGGCCCTTATAAGGGACAATATGATTGTGTTGAATGGTATTTGAGTATGTAAATGTATAAGTATTGTATGTTAAATGATGTGTATTGATCGGTAATGCCTCGTAACCCTATTCTGACGGTGAATACGGGTTAGGGGTGTTACAGTTACACAAACCCTTTCATTTTTCGGGTGGGCCTTCGAGCTCATGAACAAGTCTACGTCGAGGGATAATCCATTATTTTTTCTTTTCCTTGATTATCTACGGTTTGATTCAAATCCCGATCAATCTTTAACCCAAAAGTTTGAAAACTCAAACCCTATTCTCACTTCTTTGTTTCGTGAAATGAAGAAGATGATAAGAGAAAATGTTTGTTTTTTTCCTTTTATTTTAACTTATATAATTTAATTAAAATTAATTAATCATAATTTATTAACTAAAGCTTAATTAATTAATCACTAATCTTAATTAACAAAATTAGTGGAGTACAATGGCCATCCACCACCGTTTGGCCATTTAATAATGGTCTATTTGCTCATTTAGTCCTCTAATTAATTAAAAATTTATAGTGATTAAGTTTTATCACTTTTATAATTTAGTTCTTGTACCTTAATTAATTACCCAAACGAAAAATTAATGGACCAAACTTTAATTGAAGTTTGTACTAACCTCGTAAATATTAAATAATAATATTTAAGAACTCGGTCATTGGAAATAGGGTTCCAAAACCACCGTTTCTAACACCACTAACTTTCGGGCTGTTACACGTGGTTCATCTTGGTACATAAGTGCGCATAATCCCATACACAATCAAATCTCATAGCATGTCAATTATATCCAACTCAACCCAACTAGTAATAGGGAACCCATGTTTCTATTTCATTTTAGAATTCAATACATGTACCATTTCTCAATCATATTCATAATCACAATTCAAATCATCATCTATACACATGTATTTCTTATCATACAACATATTTCTATCCAATTTCCATTTCACATAACATAATTAAAGTAATTCTTGTTATTTCACATTTTATTCATTTTAATCCTCTATATAGATATTTCATATCAAACTCAATCAAAACAATTCATACTATCACCATATACTCACCTCAATGATCAATCATTCAATAAACATACATATACAAGCAAATATTTCTATCCCAAATCAAAAAAGTACAAACTAGAGTTTCTGAGCTACTCGTCGACAACTCTCGTTTTTCATTTCCCTCTCAAAGGTTCCGCGTCGACATTATCTACGTACGATACACAACATAATAAATAATATCAATTTGCATTCAAACACAAAGTCATGCATATTTTGCAATTTATTCAATTTAGTCCCTAAACTCGAGACAATGATAACTTTCGATCTTAAGCTTCAGATTAAAATCCGATTTCATATTTACTCATTAATGACCTTCTACTTTCTATTCTTACCACAATTTCATAACAGGTTTGCATTTTATTTAATTTGGTCTATAATGTAACAAATCAAACAATCAAGATTGTTTAAGCTTTATAGTTTAGTCATTTTTATAATCTAAGCTTAATTTCTATCAATTTTTCACCTAATTCATTCAATTCTCAACAATAGAAACTTATCAAAATCTTGCTAATTGAACAATTGATACAGGGGTTAGCTTAATCAAGCTCTCATGAAAAAAATCTAGAAAAATCAAAGAAAAATGGATGGGGACTTACTTAAAATGTTGGTCGAATATCAAATAGGTTTTCAAAGCTTTTCTCTTCAACTCTTTAATGGTGAACGGTGGCTTTAGGAAGAAGATGATGACTTTTTCATCTTTTCCTACTAATTTTTACTTATATAATTAGATTAATTTTAATTAAACTTAATTAATTACTTTAATCATGCTTGATTAAACATAAACCCTTAATTAATTTAATCTAGTGACAATCAACATCACATCCGACTATCATCTATTTAAAATTGGTCTATTAGCCATTTTAGTTATTTGGATAATTGTTATTTAAGTCCCCGAGCCTTTTCCTAATTAAAAATCTATAGCGATTAAACTTATACAATTTAGTCCCTGAGCCTTAATTAACCACATTTTCGGCTATTACTTAACCAAATTTTAATATATTTTTATACTAACTCCTTAAATATCTCTATTTAATATTTATAGACTTGGTTTACAGAAATGAGATTTCGAAATTGTATTTTTTGACACAATTGAAAATTAGATCGTTACAAGATGAATCATGTATCATCTCCAATTTATAACCAACCACTAAAATTGGATATGAGACTTAAATTAAAATGTTAGACATAATTGGACAAGATTACACAAGCACATAGTATTTGAAAAATGCTTCTAACTAGAAGTGCTTTACTTAAAAAACTGATAAACTATTTAAATTGTGTGTTTTCCTTTACGAAAAAAATTATTGAGAATTTTGTGATAAATAAAAAATACCTTATAATTAAAAGTACTGTACTAAAAAATTCATAATAATAGCTTTTCTATTTTAATTATACAAAATAAAAGCTACCTACAATCTAATAGCCTAAAGTTTGTTACTATTTAAATCCAACAACCACGATTTAAGAAGAAAATGAAACGATTGACGAGAAGTTTGTGTTTTGCAAAAGCATGCACCAGACAAATTGTCTCGTCAACCAAATCACACTAATTACCTAAATAAAAATTGGGGTATGGTATGTAAGCATTTTTTTCAACTGTGATATTAGTTAAAAAAATATTCTAACATTTTATTGTATATTTTATGATGTTAATATTGTCTATACTATTAGTTAAACTTTTGATTGAGTTAATGTCGCTTTTAACTGGGTTTTAACTCGATTAAAAGAATTATAAAAATACCCTTTGATGTATAAATATATTATATAATTGTGAGGACACTTTTATCTTTTTATCTTTTAAATAAAATCAATAAAAATTTACTTATGGTGTGATTTGGACCCATACCACTAACACTTTTAAAATAATTTCTTTACAAATTTAACCAAAGTTTTATTTTAATTCTTTTTATACATTTCAATGTTATTGTAGAAATTGTTTCACCCACATTGTTAGTATATATTGCATACATGTGTGATAGAATTTTCGTATTAATAATGTCGTTGATTAAGTTAGTGTTACGAGTTAATTCGGTACCAACTTACGAAAAACAACAATGCTATAATAAATAATTGCAGTGTATTTAATTTTTTATTTTGATGTATTTACCCATTTAAATTTTCTTTTATTCACAATTTAAACTATTTTTTATTTTAATTTCGTACATATTATATATGTGTTATTGTTATTAGTTTCAAACTCATGTTTTATTATATATTTTTATTATTTTTAAAGGTTTTATTATATATTTTTTTTATTTTTAAAGGTAGATGTGTATTTTAAATACGAAATTACCACACTAGAGAATTTATAGTATTGAATTTTATGTTATATAAATTTAGAATATTTATATATTTAAATATATTATTATCGTATATAATATTATTGGATCTTAGGAGGGAAAACCTCTAAAACCCTAAAAACAAAATAAACTAATCCGTTTATCAAGACGTCTTTTGAACAGTCAAATATCAAAAGTCAATCATCTTACCTTCGTAACTTTCATCCAACGGCTCAGCTTACACGACCCCAGATTAAAATAAATAAAAAAACCTAAAACAAAAAAAAAAACAAATTATAAACTAAAAATAATAAAAAATAAAAAAATCTGCAGAGATTTTCCTCTTTCTCTCTCTAAAACCTCAAAAATATTGAAAAACCAATGGAACGCAATGAAGCCCAACAACACTACTTCACCACCAACACCTCCACCACTGTCAACACCACTCCGTCACCGACTAATGGCCTTCTGCCGCCTAACGAGAGTGGGGGTTCCCACCACATGGTGTACCCTCACTCCGTGCCTTCGGCGGTGACGTCACCCTTGGAGCCTGCGAGGCGGAAGAGAGGGAGGCCTAGGAAGTATGGCACCCCGGAACAGGCCATGGCCGCTAAGAAAACGGCGTCATCGACCTCGAAGGAAAGGAGAGAACATCAGCAGCTGCAGCAGTTGGCTCTTGGTGGCGCCGGTGCTTCGCTTTCCGGGTCTTATAGGAAATCTCAGTTGGTTGCTTTAGGTAAAAGGTTTATTACTTTTGGTGTACCCTTTTTGGTGAATTTGATGGTTTTGGGTTTGGGGGTTGCAAAATTATTGAAAGTTGAGAGGCTTTTGGTGCATGCGATGGGACACCATTAGCTTTATATACTCTCTAGGTGTTTTTGGAAAAGAAATCAAAATTTATTCTTCCGGTGCTTTTTTGGTGAAATTCGAGAACCTTTTGTTGCAAATTTGCTGGAATTGGGATTACTTTTTAGTGCATTACGTGAGAAGCGAATGCTTGTTTGCTGTGGTTGGGTTTTTTCTTGTTAATGAAAATTACTTTCTTTGTGGTTCCTATTCGTGAATTTGATGGTTTTGGGAGTGCTTGTGTTGCAAATTTTTTGAATTTATGTGTGTTTTGGGTGCATTGTTTACGAATCGTTGCCTTTGTTTGCTCTAGGTGTGTGTGCTTTTTGAAAAATAGTTTTCTACTTTCGTCTATCGTTTTGCCAGTTTAATCATTTCTGGGGAGCTTATTGCAAATTTTTTGAATTTTTTTAAGAATGTTTTTGATGTTTTAAATTATGATCCTTTGCCCTCTGTTTGGTTGTTTGGGGTGAACCCCGCTTCCCCATCTACGAATTTATTTTTAGTTGTTTAATTGACAACATCTAATTTTAAAGAACTTTTAGCTTATGCTTACCTATAGGTTTCTCTATTTGTGTATGGTCATTTTCGTTATATTTTCCTTTGGCTTATTTATTTTGTTCCTTATTTGTTTTTGGTTGTAATATTTTTGCAATTTCTGATATTTTTTACTGCATTTTTGGGCAGATTTGCATTTCTTTTAAAACCTTTATTTGTGGGGGGAAGAATAAAAGAAAAAAAACTTCAGTCCATTTGGAGGACATTTTTTCATTATGTGCAAACCTGATTTTAGATTTCCACATTACTTGGTGGTAGTTCATTCTTCTGTATTCCTTTTTTTCCTGTTCCTTTGCGAGGAGCTTTTTTTGTTTTAACTTATAACTGCAAAACTGACTTGCATGGTTGCTTTGATTCATTTTTCGAAGCTCCACGGGTTTGCTTTTGGCTAGAAGATGGTATATCTACATGTATCTATGTAGCTTTGGTTTCATAACCAAAATCCAGATCACAGTTGAGTTGTGTGTTCTACATGTTGATTGCTAGTTACTGGTGGTGGATAGTGCTATAGACTGAGCAGATTGGTTAAAAAAAAAAAAATGGGACTAATAGAGAAAAAGAGAACTTAAATTCTTTGAGTCACATGAATAATAGAGAAAAAGAAATTTTCCTTTTTCCTTTTGTCAGTAGGAAACTGGGAATGAGCCTTTTTCTTTTGTTATTCAATTTGGATGGTAACCTTGTGTCTGTTAATTGTTATGTCAAATTCATCAATACACCAGATGACTGTTCTGGAGTACACCTCTTCAAGGACAGTGCAATGTTGAATTAGGACAGATGAATGCATATTTTTAGTTAATCCTCTCCTAGAATATCATTTATATGAATCAAACTTTCGTTTTGTTTCATTTATGAATGTGCTTTTACCCCCACATACATTGTATGTTTCTCGTGGCTGTGTGCTGTCTGGTACTTTGGTTCTTTAGTAGGTTTAGTTATCATTTGCTTCTAGTAGGTTCTGAGTTTCAATTAGATGCTTAATTCTTATTCCTGCTTCTTTCTAATTGGTGCAGGCAATGCTGGTCAAGGTTTTACTCCACATGTTATCAATGTAGTTGCAGGAGAGGTATGATGCTTATTACTGTTACAAGTTTTTTTAATATTTTAGATAGTCAGTTCTACACATCCTTGAGTCCTTGAGTCACAGATATTCATGCATACCAATCCTGGTACTTTTGAATTTATATAATCTGTTGGAACTATTTTCCTGCATTGTCTAATTGTTTCCAAAAGCTGTGCTCTCCTTTTTTGTTAAAGAATTTGGTGTAGTTTTACATTTTTTTTCATACCTTGAAGCAAGGTTTTGAGGCATGGTTCGATTTATAAAATGTCCCATTGATTTTGCCTCATCTATTGATAATAACATATTTCAAGTTCAGAATAGCAGTGCTTTAGTAGAGGACTAAATTGTCAAAGAAGGGAAATTTGTAAAATCATCAATGGCAAAAGTCTGTTATGAGAAAGTTTAGTGTGCGACTTTCTGTTTCTGATATGAAATCCTTAAAAACTTTCAAGGTTGTCATGTTTTACTACAAGCAAGTTGAGGCCAATATAGCCAGTGTGGAAAGTTTCATGAATCCTGAGGATATTTGTGATACTTCCTGTTATGTTTCATTTTTTATTTGGATTTTCCTGTTTATACTTGATAGTTATAAGGGGATGGCAGTTAAGGCATTTTGCATATGCAATAATTTTAAGACATGGCCCTTTTCCCCCCCTTTCTGCATTGATTTTCTCGATCATTTTTCCTATGAAGAGGATAAATGAGTCCTTTTACGTTGAAGAAGTATACTAGTCTTTTGATCAAGCATACTTATTAAATTGGATTTGGTAATTTGTTATCTCAAGAAGAGAGGAAAGGAAGAAAAGGGATTGAGTTCTTTCAGCTCTCTTTCTCTCTCTCTTAGAAATGATTGAGATGAAGCACCCATATGTGTCTTCACTCATCTGATAACTGATCCAACATAGGAATGGCAATATATGGTGGTTACATTCAGTTAACATCTTTTAGTTTTTGGCTAGTTGAGTTATGCCATATTTTTTTTTCTTTTCCTAATGTTTTTGCCAGTAATGGGATGTTGCTGCACATTCCATCTGTCACCTTTGTGAAAGAATCCCTTATCCATTTGTGCCTCGCTTGCTATTGTTGGTGTTAAATGTAGTGGTTTTGTGCCTGAAACAGTGCCATGAGAGTAGATTTTTGTAGGAATTATAGAAATATATGATCTGTTGTCACCCCTTCAGTTAAGGGATTCTGTAAATATCTCTTACAATCCCTTATTCTAAGGGATCATATCTCTATTAGTATCTTTCCTATCTTAAAGTTTCCTAGATTAGAGACATAGTTTGTATATATAAAGATGTAATATGTTCTATTGAAATATTAAGAAAATACAGAGAATTACTCTGATTTCTACATGGTATCAAATTAGGTTACGGTTCCTTTCCACCCTAGACCATGTCAGAAACTTCTTCTTCTACATATCCTTCTTCTACTTCGGAGATTACTTCAAATCCAGAAAATTTTTCTCAGTTCTCGATGCTCAATCGACTAAATGTCTGTCCGAATATCACTTGTTATCGATTAAATGGCAACAATTTTCTAGAATGGTCTCAATCGGTTAAGATTTTCTCTTGGCGAGAGAAAGATTGGGCTATGTTCTATGGTGAAATCAAGAAGCTGCTTTGTGTTCGACAATCGGTTTTGCTAAGTGGATGCGTGACAATGGTCAGGTTATGACTTGGCTCCTTAATTCCATGACCCCAAGTATAAGCAGAAATTTTCTCCTTTACACCACAGCTGCTGAAATTTGGAGTGCAGTCCGCGAAACCTACTCTAGCAATGATAACATTGCCGAATTGTATCATGTTGAAAATCAAGTAGCCACCCTTAAGCAAGGAACCATGCCCGTCACTCTCTACTACAATACCCTTACTGCTCTTTGGCAGCAATTAGATTTGTATGCACAGTATGATTGGGCAGATCCAAGAGATGCTGCCCTTTATCAGCAAATTGTCACTCAGCGAAGGCTATTTCAATTCCTACAAGGCTTAAACAAGGACCTAGACGAGGTTCGCGGCAGGGTCCTGGCTATTTCTCCTCTTCCCTCCCTTCAAGAGGCCTTCTCTATGGTCAAGAAGGAAGAAAGCCGAAGGTGTGTGATGCTGCTTGATGAACCAAATTCCACTCCTGAAAGATCTGCCTTACTGACACATCAATCATCTCCCTCTTCCAAACGAGGGAGACCTTGGTGTGATCATTGCAAAAAGCCCGGCCATTCCAAAGAAAAGTGTTGGAAGCTTCATGGTAAGCCTCAGGACTGGAAGTCCAAGAACTCTCGAGATACTAAATCAAGTCTTGCTACTGCCACATCTGTCACCAACTTCACCAAAGAGCAGATTGCTGAACTTAAAAAACTGTTTGGAAAGTTTCAGGGGTCTTGTGAGGGTAATCTGGTCATGAAAGAACCGAAGGTAACCCTTCTTCTACTGACATTTTTTCCTCCCGCTTGACTCCTAATTGGATCCTCGATTACAGGTGCTACGGATCATATATGGTAGTAATAAGGCCTTGTTTCACAATTTTTTCCAAACATTTGGTAAAGTCACAAAACGGTGATGGTTCCTTGTGCAAAATAGGACATGGCAATCGTTGTTCTCAATGAACAGATTGCACTTAAAAATGTTCTTTTGTACCAAATCGCTTGCAATCTCATTTTCGTAAGTAAAATTTCTACAGACTTGCATTGCTCCGCAATTTTTAACGATCTTGATTGTACTTTGCAGGCACTGAACTCGAAGAAGATGATTGGTAAGGCCAGCTTGCAGAATGGTCTCTACATCCTCCCTTCCTCTCCTAAAACTGAGATCTCCAAATCTTTCACCACTTTAAATACAGTTGATACTGTTATGTTATGGCATGTTCGTTTAGGCCATCCTAGTTTCTAATACCTTGCAAAATTGTTTCCTGCTCTATTCATTAATAAAAGGCCAAACTCTTTTTCTTGCAAAGTTTGCTCTCTTGCCAAACATACTAAATCATCTTATTTTCCTTCTCCATACAAGCCTTCTCACCCTTTTGCATTGATCCATAGTGATATTTGGGGCCCTTCTCGGGTGAAGAATGCTGATCATTGTAAGTGGTTTATCACTTTCATTGATGATCACAGTAGGATAACTTGTACTTATTTGCTAAAAGATAAATCAAAGCTCTTTGGTATTTTTGCGCAATTTTATAACATGGTTCTCACTCAATTTGGGTCTAAAATCCAGCTCTTTAAATCTGATAATGGCAGTGAATTTTTTGCTAGGTCTTTGGGTAATTTTTCAGGGAAAAGGGCATAGTTCAGCTTAGTTCTTATGTTGGAACCCCACAGCAAAATGGCATTGTCGAAAGGAAAAATAGGCACCTCCTCGAAGTTACTCGTTCCTTTCTGTTTACAACTAATGTTCCCAAATATCTGTGGGGGGAGCCTTATTAACGGCCACATATTTAATCAACCGAATGCCTAGTAAGGTTTTAAAATTTCAAACACCTTAATCTATATTTTTGCAACATTTTCCCCATTTTAAGCCTATCTCCTCTATTCTGCCACTTAAAATCTTTGGTTGCACTGTTTTTATCCAAAATATTGCTCCTAATAAGTCCAAGTTAGACCCTAAGTCTTTAAAATGTGTACTGGTTGGGTATTCTTCACTTAAGAAGGGATATAAATGCTATCATCCTCCATCTAACCAATTTTTTACCACTATGGATATAACATTCTATGAACAGGATCCCTATTTCACTCAGGCTGAAATTCAGGGGGAGACATGGAGTGCTTTTCAGCCACATCAGGTATCTCCTCCTAATCTTCATTCTCAACCTTCAGAATTGCCACCATTTTCGCCTTTACCTCCAACTTTGTCACCCGTGACTACTCCTATTGATTCTCCTGTAATACCTATCACTAATTCACCCACACCTACTTTAAACACCCTTCCTGAAAATACACCTACTCCCATTGAAAGTCTTCAAAAAACACCATCACCTAAACAGCTTCGTGTCTACACAAGAAAAAGAAAACATATCCTTGAGACTGTTTTGCAATCTAATTCTTGCCGAGAATTGGATTTGGGTCCAGCTGCCGAAATGGAAGAAGAAATTAGTAAGTCTACTACTCTAGATGACTTCCCTATTGCTATTAATAAAGGGGTTAGGCAGTGCACCAAGCATCCTATTGAAAAATTTGCTGGTTATAATTCATTAATGCCTTCTTTTCAAGCATTTACAGCAACCTTGGATAAAGAACAAGTTCCCACAAGCATAGCTAAAGCTCTAAAGGATCCTAAATGGAGAAGGGCTGTTGAAGAGGAAATTTGTGCACTAGAGAAAAATGCTACTTGGACCGTTACAGATCTTCCTCAAAGAAAAAAGGTGTTGGTATGTAAATGGATCTTTCTTTGTAAAGTATAACTCCAATGGCGTATCCAACGATACAAAGCTAGACTAGTGGCTAGAGGCTTTACGCAAACATATGGGATAGATTTCACGAAACTTTTGCACTGTGGCAAAGCTTAACACTCGCTCGAGTACTCTAAGTTTGGTCTGTAAATTGCGATTGGCAATTACACCAACTTGATGTAAAAAACGCATTTCTTAATGGCATGCTAGAGGAAGAAGTTTACATAAAATTGCCACCTGGCTTAAAGTCTGTTGAAGGCAGCAACAAGGTTTGCAAGCTCAACAAGTCTCTATACGGGCTAAAACAATCACCCAGAGCTTGGTTCGAGAGGTTCACTAAAGTCACTCTTAAAAACGGCTACAAGCAGTCCCTTGCCAATCATACACTTTTCATCAAGGTAACTTCTACAAATAAGAAAGCTATCCTAATTGTGTATGTTGATGACATAATTCTTACTGGAGATAATGAGGAAGAGATTAGCAATTTGAAGAAGTTGTTAAACAGGGAATTCGAAACCAAGGACTTGGGAAAGCTAAGGTATTTCCTAGGAATGGAGGTGGCAAGATCAAAAGAAGGACTTGTGATTAATCAAAGAAAGTATGTACTTGATTTACTCAAAGAAACTGGTTTTCTTGGTTGTAAGCCAGCCGATACACCAATGGAGGCAAACTTGAGATTCAACAAAGAAGATGGGTCTTTAGTAGATAGAGAGAAATTTCAAAGATTAGTTGGGAAACTTATTTACTTATCCTTGACGAGGTTAGATATAGCCTTTCAGTAAATGTGATAAGTCAACACATGACTAATCCTACTAAAGAGCATATGGCGTGAAAGAAATAGAATTCTCAAGTACTTGAAGAAAACTCCAGGACACGGCTTAATGTTTAAGAAGACACAAGACAGGACTGTTAAGATTTTTACAGACTCTAGTTGGGCCGGAGACCTCATTGAAAGAAGATCCACTAGTGGCTACTGCACTTTTGTTTGGGGTAACCTTACAACTTGGAGAAGTAAAAAACAATCTGTCGTTTCAAGAAGTAGTGCTGAAGCTGAATTTAGAGCACTAGCTTTGGGAATATGCGAAGGAATTTGGCTACTTAAATTACTAAAAGAACTTGACACTAATCAGGAGGATCACTTTAAAGTTCTGTGTGATAATCAATTTGCTATTCAGATTGCCAAGAACCCAGCTCAACATGACCGAACAAAGCATGTTGAGATTGATAGGCATTTTATTGCTGACCAAGTCAACAAAAAGACAGCCACTCTTTCATACATTCCTTCAGAAGGACAGATTGCAGACATTCTTACTAAGGCTTTGCCTAAGCTTGTTTTCAATAAATTCCTATTCAAGCTGGGATTATACAATGTATATCCTCCAGCTTGAGGGGGAGTGTAGGAATTATAGAAATATATGATCTGTTGTCATCCCTTCAGTTAAGGGATTCTGTAAATATTTCCTACAATCCCTTATTCTAAGGGATCATATCTCTATTAGTATCTTTCCTAACTTAAAGTTTCCTAGCTTAGAGACATAGTTTGTATATATAAAGATGTAATATGTTCTATTGAAATATTAAGAAAATACAGAGAATTACTCTGATTTCTACAATTTTTCTATTTTAATATTTATGAATTTCATTTACAACAGTAGTCTTATAGTGTTATATTAACTGTGCTAGGTCAAGATGCAGTATTGTTTCTATATGTAAATCAAGTTATTTTGTTCCCTTCTTGACATGATATATGGATCCAAATAGGATGTGGGCCAAAAAATAATGCTATTCATGCAACAAAGCAAGCGAGAATTATGTATATTGTCTGCATCTGGTACGATCTCTAATGCAGCCCTCCGCCAGCCAGCAACATCAGGTGGTAACATTGCTTATGAGGTAACCACTTGTTTCTCCCCTTTTGTTATAATTATTTTATACAAACTAGATAACTCCTTGTTTTTTCTTCTGGGATCTTTAAATTGGAACTTCATTTCAAAAATAATAACACTTATAAGAATATAAATAAAGTTTTGTTAGTAAAACCTGAGTTACTTCTAAATGCTGGGAGAGGATTAGGTTCTATGATCTAAATGGTTTAGGAAATCTGTTGTTACTTGTCAACAAAAAAAGAATAGCCGAGCTTTTTACTTAAAAGAAATTTATACAATCTAAATAATGGTCTAAAGAATGCTATATAAGTTCAAGTGTTACTGGAAGCTTAGACCTATGCTTCCTTTGGGCACTAGTCCAGTAATATCGGGTTGCTTATAACAAATCATTCTCCTAGTCGGGGAAACGGAAAATAAACCAAGCGGTTAGAATCTGTTGTTTGCGTCAGCTGATTATAAGTATGTATACAATTTCTAATGTCAGACATACCTTAGCTATGCCATGTTACTTAGTAACAGGTAAATGTTTTCATGTATGAGATATGGAAACAATTTAATATGATGCCATTGTAATGCCAATATACCTAAAAGGTTCATATCTTTACGTCATTATTAGTTTCCTTTACCACTTTGTCATTGCTCGCATCACTGAGAGAACTTGTGGAAACGTGCTGATCTTTTTATTTTTTGGATAACTAGAATAACATTTTTAGTACTATCAAAAATATGATTTCTTTCCTGGGTGATGATATCAGGGCCGGTTTGAGATCATTTCACTCTCTGGATCTTATGTTCGGACTGAAATTGGCGGGAGGACTGGTGGGCTCAGTGTATGTCTATCAAGTGCAGATGGCCAGATTATTGGAGGAGGAGTTGGTGGACCTCTGAAGGCCGCTGGCCCGGTCCAGGTATTAGTCTTGTTATTATTTAATTTAGGGAAAAAAGGGGGGATTTGAGCCTAGTTCATTGAGCAGGGAATACTTGTATCCATTATTGATTAAGCAAAATAAACATGTGAATTAAAATAAAAAATGTACAATTGATATAAATAAAACATGTTTAAGCTATCCATATATGATGGAATTTTATGCTTGGTGTTGGCATGAGAGGAAATAAGAAAGAGAGAGCTTGCGGATTCTTCTCTTGAAGTAGGTGTTATTGTCCTTTATTTTATGTTGAAGAGACGATAATTTATTGCATCTACAGGTAATTGTTGGTACATTTATGGTTGACAACAAGAAGGATGGTAGTGCTAATGCAAAAGGTGATGCCTCTGGCAGCAAGTTGCCATCGCCAGTTGCAGGAACTTCAGTATCTAATATTGGCTTTCGCCCAGCTTTTGAAGCTTCAGGAAGAAACCCAATTGATGGAAATGATGATCATCAAAGTTTTGGAGGAAGTCATTTCATGATGCAACCACAGGGCCTGCATTTAGCACCTCGGCCAACAGATTGGAGGACTGGTCTAGATGATAGAACTGGTTTTGAGTTGACAGGTTAGAGTCTTGCACATGCATATATGCATGCACGCTTACACTCATGCGGTAGGAAATACTGAAGCTAAATATCTATTGCAGGAAAGACAGGTCATGGAGCTCATCAATCGCCAGAAAATGGGGACTATGATTAGAAGGGAGATTTGATATTTGTTTTGTCAATGAAGCATCTTTTGTCGTAGGTGTATTTAAGTTACAGCTTTTTACAAGAGCGAACAGAAACAACTCTCCTTGGCCCTTGCACCCGGAGTGTAATATGATATACCTGTACAGGTTGGCCTGATACTCTTTCGTTAGTTGATGCTGATTAGATTATGCACCATAAAGTAAGGAGATGGCTTGTGAAAAAAAAATTCTAGTCCTTTGTTTAGTTGTTGAAATGCTTTCTATGGTATTGCTGCTGATAATTTTATTGCATTGTGTTATAAATCCTCACTGTTTGGGGTATGAGGGGACACTGTAGTGATAAAACATAACAGTTGTGCATTTAGTCTTTGAAATTACTGATTGTTGAAAGCCCTTCTAATTAAGTTGTGGTTCCCATGATTATAGAAGATATTTTTGAAAATTTACTGGGAATTGTGGTGTACTTCTCATCATATTCATGCACCCAAGTCAATTGATCTTGCAAGAACAACTACACTTAATAATTTTTTTTTCTTCCCCATTCTTAATCATTGTGTTGGATATTGGGATTTTGTCTCTTGTCTAATCTTGAATTTTACCTCAAACTGAGATCATTCCGTGCATGTGAATGTAATAATTGTGCTTTGACAGGTTCTTGTAAAGGGGTATGAAAAAGAAAGAGGGGTTTGTTTCAAAGTAAACAAACAAATCTTTAAGAAGTTGACTTATGCAATGTAATGCAGATTCTGGGACCAAACAATTGCCTAATTTATTTTTTTATTTTTATTGTTTCATTTATAGAACATTAGTCTGGATTCTCTATGTTTCATCCCTTAACTATGTCTAAAAATTTTCTGGTTTGCTTAGACATTTTTAACTGCAGATTGCAGCATGCCATGGAGGATTACCCCTTTAACTTGATTTGATCACCTTAATAAAACCCCCTTTTTTTATAGAATAAAATGTGCTAACGAAGAGCATTTAAGCAAGCATATATTTTTTCCAATAATTGATGCATGCATGCAGGCCTCCTCTCTCTCTCTCTCTTTCTTTTTTTAATACGGAAAGGTGTTTATGGGTAGGGTTTTTCTTAAATAAAATATGTTATATGGGAAGGTGTCATATGGGTACGATTTTTTCCTAAAATAAAAAAGTGCTACTGGTGTATATGGCATGGTTGGGTTCGGCAGGATTTAGGTCTTATATTAATAAATATATGTTTTCCACAGCAACTCCTTTTTTTTTCCCAATATATATAAGGAGATAGATTCTTATTTCCACTTTCCTATGTAAACAAAAAAAAAAAAAAAAAAATCCCTCCTAGAATTTTATTTAGTAATTGTAAGATTCGGTTGGGTAAAATTTTAATGGCTGAATTCATTTTTTAAGTGTAAATATGTAATTAATGCCTGTAGTTTGACAAAACTCAATATTTAATTTTTGTACATCAAAAGTTAATATTTTTTTTATTTAATCATCTTCTAGTTCAATTATTAATACAATTAGTAATTTTCATCAATATTTATCATATGTATTTTTCATCAACTATATATAGGTCATATAAAAATAATCTAATCAACTTGTGAAGTGTAAATATAAAAAAAAAAAAAAAAAAACTTAATTTTTATTTTTTTTAATTACTTTAAATCTTTAATTTTACCAAAGTATAAGAATTAACCTATTTTAAAATTAAGATTCTTTCCCTAAAGTTGGTCTTTGGTTATTGTTCGATTTTATGCAGGTACCTTTTTTTCAAAAAAATAAAATCATCAAAATAGTAAAAATTTGCAGGAATAAAAAAAGGAAATTGTTGGCCAAAAGAAAAGTCCAATGGCTTCAAATTAATAAAAATTAAATGCTAATATTAATGAGAAGCAGTAATATTAATGTTCTAGTAGCAGTAAGTAGTGTAAGTAGTGTTGACGAAATTAGATTGGTACGTTATTGGTATTCTAAGGATTGGCAAATTAAGTTTCGATATATTTATAGGGATCATTTAGTTAAATTGGACGGAGGTAGAGTTAATGCTTAGTTATTTTTAAAGATTCATCTCACTCGGTGTAAAATTTACTGGAGGATGATATCCATCCGTCCATAATGGATAATGGTAGAAGATGTTAAGTCTGTATATTTGGACATGGTCTAATTTATTTTGTATCAAAAAATAATAATAATAAAATGTTAGGTGTGTTTTAGATCTAAAAAAATCCAAGTATAGATTTTTTATACATACCAAGTTGTATAAAAGAAAATCTATTCACGCTTGCATCAGCCTCACGTGCGTCACGTGCTTAGTGTTCCATCCTCCAACTCACTTTGAGTTAATCCGCTGTGTCTCTTTAACTCTCGTCAGTATCTGCCCTCACTAATAAAGCTCCAACTGTCAATATTGACATGTCACCAAATCATCCAGCGTTATTTACCGCTTGATCAAATCTTGCCGGGCGATCAAATTTAAGAAAAAAAAAAGAGGAATATACATAGGAAAAAAAATACATATACTGTTCTTCTTCTTTATCCCTTTCTTGTTTCTATTGAAATTCTTCAAAATATCAAATGAAATTTACTTTTTTGAAATTTCATCGTAAATCCGATAATAAAACGTAAGTACACAAATAGTTGACATTATAAGATATATTTTAAATCTTTCTTGGAAGTTAAGTAAATTATATATATTTTAAATAAAAAATTATTATAATAAAAATAAGATTATTTTAGCATGTGTGTGATACAAGTCACACATTTTAAAAAAAAAATCTCAACAATTAAGTATTAGACAATACTAGTGATTAAAAAAAATCTAAAAATAATGATTTTATTATGTGACTGGCGAAGAAAGGGTGTCTAGGTTCTCTTAACATAGAACTTTGGTCTTTGTAGGGGTCCCTTACTTTTTTAAGCTCCTTTCATTTCTTTTTTTCTTTTTGGGGTTGTGTTTTTCTTGTTGTTGCTATTATTTTCTTTAATTAACTTTAAGACAAGTCCTCTCTCTTACTGTGTCCTTGTCCTTCAAGTCGGTTTTTCTAAACTTTTCTTTCAATCTAAAGTGCCAAGAGAGAGATTTTATTTTTTCAGTCTTAAAACCATCTGCTAAGGGGTTTCTCTAAACAAGACCTTTTTTTAGAGTGTTCATTTTTTGATCTTGCTGAAAAAGAAAAAGAAAAAGAAAAAAAAAAAAAAAAAGTGGGGTATTTGATATTTCTTGATTGGATTTGGGGAAAAGTGCAGATTTGGTAAAATGGGTAGTGTTTATTTTCACTTGGGAAGTTGAAAGCTATATATATAATATTGGTGTTGATTGAGATTGGTAGTGCTTTTTTTTCTGCCAAAGGTTTGTTCTTTTTAACTTTGCTCTTTGATTCTTTTTCCTTGTTATTTCCATCTTGCTTTTGAGAGAGGTGAACAAAAAGGTTGACCTTTGATTCTTGTTGTTGGTTTCCTCGAAGTTTTTGTCATTCAATTGAAGAAAGTCGCAAGTTTATAAAAAGATCATCTTTTTTTTTTCTCGATTTCTTTCTTCTTTTTCCTTGTGGCTATATAATAAAATCTTGGAGGGCTTTCAAAAACTACTTCTTGATCGTAGGGGCTGAACAGAAAGGAAATTCTTGAGTTTAGAGCAGGTGGGGGTGTTTTAGATCTTGAAATCTAGGAAAATGATGTTACTTGCTGACATAGAAGAAGCTGTGTAGTTTTAGATCTTGGATTGTGGCATATGGGATTTTATTGTGTTTGCAAAGGAATTGGCTTCAGGAAATGAATACTAAAGCTTTTAGCTGTAGTTAAACGAGTTGCCTTTACTATATTTGGTTGAGTACTAAATTTTATATATTGGGGGTGTGGGAAGTTTGACATTTTCCTTGTATGGATTGAACCGGTAGTCACCTGAGGGGGCAATGTTAAGAGCAGTAGCTCTTGGCTTGTTGATTTCTCTTTTTGTGGTCTTGGTTTCTGGCACTGATAATGAGTTAGCGAGTTGTAATTGTGATGATGAGGGCCTTTGGAGTGTACATAGCATTTTAGAGTGCCAGAAGGTGAGTGATTTCTTCATTGCTGTGGCTTATTTTTCGATACCTATTGAACTGCTTTACTTCATTAGTTGTTCGAACGTCCCCTTCAAATGGGTCCTTGTTCAGTTCATAGCCTTTATAGTGCTTTGTGGATTGACTCATCTTCTCAATGGATGGACTTATTATGGTCCCCACTCGTTCCAATTGATGCTGTCCCTCACCATTGCCAAATTGCTCACCGCCCTTGTCTCATGTGCCACTGCTATAACACTATTAACTCTGATCCCTCTCTTGCTCAAAATAAAAGTGAGGGAGATTTTCTTGAGGCAAAATGTATTGGAGTTAGATCAAGAGGTGGACATGATGAAAAGGAAGAAGGAAGCCAGTTCTCATGTTCGTATGTTAACACTGGAAATCAGGAAATCCTTGGATAAGCATACCATATTGTACACCACTTTGGTTGAGCTTTCTAAGACCCTGGATTTGATCAACTGTGCCGTGTGGATGCCAAATGAGAATGGAACGCATATGAACTTGACTCATGAGTTGAAAGCAAGTTCTTCAAGGAGTAGTTTTCACCAGTCTATTCCGATGAGTGATCCTGATGTGAAGGAGATAAAGGGGAGTGAAGGAGTGAGAATCCTGAGACCAGACTCTGCACTTGGGCTAGCAAGTGGTACTGGATCAGAAGAGGCAGGTGCTGTTGCAGCAATCAGGATGCCAATGCTTCAAGGTTATAATTTTAAAGGGGGAACACCAGAATTGGTGGAGACTTGCTATGCCATTCTGGTATTGGTTCTTCCAAGCACGAACTCAAGGAATTGGAGCTATCCAGAAATGGAGATTGTTGAAGTGGTTGCTGATCAGGTAGCTGTAGCTCTATCCCATGCTGCAGTTCTTGAAGAATCTCAACGAATGAGAGAAAAACTGAGTCAGCAAAATCATGTGTTGCAGCAGGAAAGAAAGAATGCAATGATGGCCAGCCAAGCAAGGAACTCTTTTCATAAAGTAATGAGTAATGGTATGAAGAGACCAATGCACTCAATTTTAGGCTTACTTTCAGTGTTTCAAGATGAAAACATGAACTTCAAGCAGAAGACTATTGTTGACACATTGGTTAAAACAAGCAGTGTCCTTTCAACTTTGATAAATGACGTGATGGAGATTTCAGCTAAAGATAATGGAAGGTTCCTGCTAGATATGAGACCTTTTAGCTTACATTCCATGATTAAAGAAGCTTGTTGCCTTGCCAAATGTTTATCTGTCTATAAAGGCTTTGATTTTGAAGTTGGTGTTCAGAGTTCTTTGCCTGACCAAGTGATTGGTGATGAGAGAAGGACTTTTCAAGTGATTTTGCATATGGTTGGCTATCTACTGGACATCAATAGTGGAGGAGAAACGGTCTTATTCCGGGTTCTACAGGATGTTGGTAGCCAGGATAAGGACAAAATAAATGTATGGAGATCAAGCACACAAGATAATTACCTGCACTTAAAGATTGAAATTGATATTCGTGGGGGGAGTTCTGTGGCTGATGCATCAGTCTCAACCAAAAATTTCTCTGGTGAGAAGCGGAATAAGGATGAAATCAAGGAGAGCTTGAACTTTACGATGTGTAAAAAGCTTGTGCAGGTGAATATTACAGTCCTTTTTCTATTTTCTATTCTTGATTTTATACCTTGATTTGGCTACCACTGCATTTTGCATGGGGTTTGAAGTAACCATGCATCCAATGAGATGAAATTAATAGATTATTTGTGTTGCCTGTGTGTGATCATTTGTTGCTGAAATCTTTCAAGAGATGTGAAAGATTTCCAGCTATTTTACTGCATTTTTCATTTTGACCCCCAAGTTTTTCATGGGACATGATTTGCGGACATGGCAAAGACAGTATAAAAATTCTTGTATGAATGTGGCAACTGCTTTTAGCCTTTTAAGCTGTTTGTGCAATTGATTTTCAAGTTCTGTACATTTAGTGTCTTTTGTTGTTTGCTCAGAGCCCTTGCGGTAAGTTGCTTGTTTCATCGAGCTCCCTTCATCTGGTTTAGGTAACTCTAAAAGGTCTGGATTGGATACAGAAAATCAAGTGAAATAGTAGCTTTTGCCTTTAAGCTTTCTCTAGGGTCAGCTAGAGTTATAATGTGGTCTCAAGAATTCAATTGTGGATATCTTTAGCATTCAATCATATTTTTAAGGACAAAACTTAGACTTTCTATTAACAGAAAATAGAGCATACTTTCCTTTTAGTCGACTGATGCCATTTGACAATATTGACACCATATATAGAGAAAAGGGATTTATATAACAATTCTTTGAAATAGTTTAATGTCAATGGTAGAGTATATAGAAATTTTGAAAGGGATTGTTCTTTGAGCTACGCTGATGTGCTTGAAGCTGTTTTCTGATTCTTTATGTTAATAATGTGTTTGTCTGTCTCTACCTGTTGTCCTTTAACCATTCTTTCCTTCTACGTAAATAGAAGTATGATGACCTTTGCATTACTTGTATTAATTGTAGATGATTTGTTGGGTGTATGCAGATGATGCAAGGTAATGTCTGGATATCGACAAACTCTGTGGGCTTTGCACAGAGTATGACACTTATTCTCAGGTTTCAAATCCAGTCATATGTCCAAAGAACCATGTTCGCAGCTGGAAACTCTGAGCGATCGAATTCCTACTCCAGGTTCAGAGGTCTACGAGTTCTACTAGCTGATGACGATGATATAAACAGGACTGTGACCAAGAAGCTGCTAGAAAAGCTGGGTTGTGAAGTGACAGCTGTTTCTTCTGGCTTTGAATGCCTCAGTGCAGTAAGTCATGCTGAAAATTCTTTTAGGATTGTTGTTTTGGATCTTCATATGCCTGAAATGGACGGATTCGAAGTGGCAATGAGGATCCGTAAGTTTCGCAGCCGTAATTGGCCATTGATTATAGCCTTGACAGCTAGTGCTGAGGATCATGTGCGGGAGAGATGCCTACAAATAGGAATGAATGCAATCCTTCAGAAACCTGTTTTATTGCAAGGAATGGCAGACGAGCTTCAAAGAGTTTTGCAACGGACAGGGGAAGGGATTTGAGGAGCCGCTCATACTTTAGGCCAATGGGGACTGTATACTTATTCAACACCGGGTAGGCAGGACAGGCCTTTTGATACTTGGCCTGCCGGTACGAGGAGGTAGTCGGTCAGGTTTTCTGCCATCAGTTACCTCTTTGATTTCCTTACATGTTCGCAAACAGCTTGCTGTCCACCTGGTTAGAGCAGAGAGATCTTCAACATAGCATTTGCATTCTGTCATTCCATGGTATACCAACATGTAAGCATTAAATTTTGCTAACCATTTTGCTCATTGAACTTCATTACCAGAATTTCATGGAATGACGGGGGGTAAAATTACTTGTACACTTATTTAATACCAAAATCAAAGTTAGTGTGAGATTTATGAAACTGAAAACGTATGGAGATTAATGTATATCGTCAATTCCTTTTCTTTCTATTTCATACAGTATATCAGCAGTGTACCATGCTATGATGATAAATTGAATTTCAGAGCCTGGAATATCTTTGAAGGTTTCTCAAGCTGCTATCATTCATATGTTCAACTTCTATCTTTCTTTTCCCATTGATGCATGCTATTGTGATATCACTGCCGTTGAATATGATCTAGAAATGGTTGATGTTTGTTTGTTTTCAGCCATTACTGTGATACCCATGGGTGCTCTGAAACCCTGACTTCATATGCTATCACTGGTGCATATACAGCATTTGACGGCTAAAAGATTTGGCATTTTAGTCTCTGTCCTCATGATTCAGTTTTAGAACAACTTGTCAATGTTATAAACCTTGGCATCTGAGCATGCAAGCTGAAGCATCAATTTTGGAGCATAAATTCTGGGGACAGGATGCTGAAAACCACCATAGAAAAATTCTTTTACCAATTCTACATGCCGTCCCCAGTCTCCACAAATTTGTTCACACAAGTACCATCAACCCCTCAAACCAATCCCGAAGGATCTTTAAATTTATACAAATGCATAAAACATCCGGTAAGAATACCAATGTCATTTCTCCAAGGACAGTACCTAAAAGTAAACCTGTTGAAAGTGGGAAATGTGTGGTTTATTAGTTAATTATTCACTTTATTCTTAAATCTGTGTGGGTTTAGCTTGTTTGATTCACACAATTATTCTTAGAAGATAGATTAATTTATTTTATTATATATATTCATTAAAAAGAAATAAATGTTTTAACAATGCAATACTAAAATTTTTGGTTGGTTGATATCAAGATTCAACTTAACATCAATAAAAATAAAAAGTTATTCCTTTTACACAGTAAATTATATTACTATGAGAATATTATGTTTTTATAAATCAACAAAAATTCACAGTGTTAATATTTAACACTAAGTTTTAAATATTAAACTTTATCCTTTCATTCGAAGCTTTATTTAGTTTGTATATAAATTTTTAATAAATATATTTATTAAATAATTCTTTTCTCATATTATGCGTGTGTACAATTTGGAGATATCAAATTCGAGTCCTAACATGTGTAATATAATGTGGATTGGAACCTAAAATTCTTCAAGTTTAAAGTTGATAATATGTAGGATTATTGGTTTATAATCTATAGAAAGAAATTTTAAGGGGTCCAAGTTGGGCTGGTAGCGAACAGTTCATTTGAGACCATCAACCCAGCATGTTTTTCTTTTCTTTTTTGGTGACAAACATAAACCGAACATGATGGTTCATATGAAATCCGAGTTTAGTTAATGTTCTATTTTTTACTTGTAACCTAAAGAAAGATAATTGAATTGCAGAGGGCCCAAGTTGGGCTGGTGGCGAACATTTAATTTGAGACCATCATCAACCCACCATGTTTTTTTCTTAATAGACAATATACCCAACATGTTGGTGGTTTGAGAACTCAAACCTTTGATCCGACTAGACATTTTCGAAGACAAAAACATGAGTGCATCGGCGGCTGAAGCTTCAGAGTACCATTCCAAAGACTTCAACTGGGACACACTTCGACAAGAAATAGAAAACGACCCTTCTCTTAACTACCATCTTCTCCCTTTTGTATCCCCACAACCAGGACAACAACTTTCAAAAGATCCCATAAAAGCATGGCAAAGTTTCCACATTCAACACTCTTCTGGCAAATTCTTCAAGGTTTGTCTATAACCCTCCACCGCCCCCCCCCCCCCGCAAAAGAAAAAAGAAAAAAATCCAATCTTTCCTTCATTCTTTTTCTGGTATTCTGTTGCTTTTTAGTTCTTTGTTGTGTAAGCTTAAATGGGATGTTTGATACAGGAGAGGAGGTACTTGTTAAAAGAATTTCCAGAGCTGGTTTCTTGCGGAGATGGTTGTAAGGTTTTGGAGGTTGGGTGTGGAAATGGCAGTACTGCCCTTCCTATATTGCGGTAACCCCTAAATTATCTTCGTTTTTAATTTTTTTTGGTTGTTATAATTTGAATAAAATTTGATAGTTGTACTATATTCTTAACTGTTAGTGCAGTGAAAAATGATGTTTTGTTGTATTGATGATATGAGAAAAGCATTGGTCTTCTTTAGTTATTATATTAAAGAAAGGTTAATGGTTTTCGAATATTGTTGAAAGTATGGATTTAACAACGGACTAATATTGTCTACTTTTAACATGTTTCGTCTTAGGTAGCTGCTAATCTTAATTAATCACTTTGGTTTTGACCTACCATCCAGTTAGAAGTGGACTATATTCTGCAAAAGTTTATATCATTATTCAGGATAAGAGCCTGAGAGAACTTTAGATGATACTTATGAAAGTTGAGATTGTTTTCTTTGAGCTTTTGTTGTGAAGATTAATATTGAAGTATTGAGAAATTGTAGATGGACAGTAATATCAAATAATGTTGAATTTTCGCTTCTTGTACTTATACCTTCAATACATTTATCCAGTGGCAACGAGAAAATTATTCTATATGCATGTGATTGTAGCAATGAGACCCTACAGAGAGCTAAAGAGTTCGTAGCTGCTAGTAATGTAGCATCAGTTGAGAATCGTTTCAGGCCATTCTATTGTGATTTTGCAACAACTGGATTTCCAAAGTGGTTGGCTTGTGCTAATTGCAGAGAAAATCTTGGACAAAAGGACCAAATTTGTGTTTCAGGTAGCTATCTTCCCTGTGTCTTACATTGCTTTGCTTCCAATTATTGGCTTTTCTTATATCATGGACTTAATATCTCGCTTTTTCTTCCCAGATGTCGGAGAAGAAAGAACCCTTGAAACTGGTTCACGGTCAATGGAAGAAAGAAGCTGTTGCGTTGGTGGTGTAGACTTTGTTTCCTTGGTATGCATATTATATTTCATGAATTCCTTGATAGTCAATGTTAATAGAAATCTTAATTTTCTTGGAAATGAAGGAAAATAATTTACTGCATAGTTCATGCTTGAAAGTTATCACGGTGATTAGGTGATGCAGGTGCTTTATCATCAATATTTTATTATTTTCAGTTTTGTTTCAGTTTATTTTATAATATATAGTTTTCAAGTTTTCGATATATTAGTTTTCTTCTGGGTTAAGTCTAGGGTTAAGAGTAAAATTTTAGTTGCAAGAATGTCTAGTAACTTTACTTTTAAAAAAGTCTATTGCAAATATGCTGTAACAAATTTACAGCCATAGCATTATTATTATTATTATTATTATTATTATTATTATTATTATTTTGAATTAATATAAAGGAAGCTGAATGTTTTTTTAAAACCCAAGTTTTTTAGAGTTCCAACTTCTAACTAGTTTTACAGTCATAAATCCTAATTCTCTTGTTTGCTATTGTTTTCTTCACTAAACCACATCAATTTTGGCATTAGAGCCTAATTAGATCCTAGGGATTATATTAGTATTTGCTTTTAAGCCATGGTTGGATGCATTAGAGATCAAGGAAGAGGAAATCAGTGTTGAGAAATGAAATTAGCTACAATACGTCATGCGATTGAAGAATTTTCACATGCAGTTTATGCTTGGCTGTGATAGAAAGAAGTGGAACCCTGATGGAGATTCTGGAAGCTACCGACAACCAGTTTCACATACTGGAAGGTAGTCTCACTGATTAATCTGATTTCAATGACGAAGAAAACCCCTTTCATGACATAGGAGCTGCCAACCTTGCGGTATGAGGTGGACGGAAGGATCGATTGGTGCATGCCTTTGAACTAAGCGAGGGTGGAATTAATGTCAAAGTTGCTGATTTTCTTGACAAGATGCATGTGGAAGAGCAAGAGTATGATCTATTATATCTTATTTATGATGAGTATCCTGAGGAAAGTGAAGAAGGAAAGCCTGCAGTTGTTTAAAGAATGACAACCACAATCTCAAAAGAAGGGGGAGGATTGGAAGCGAATTGGAAATCTCCTAGTATGTCAAAGGACACAACGTCAGATGATGATTATGGAGTAAAGAAAACTGACAGGAAAACTTGAAGACAAGTTATTGTGTGAAGGGGGGGGGGGGGTAATTACTGGCACTCAACCTGAAAGCTGTTTGTGAAAATAGAGTTCTAGTGGTTTCTAGAGAAGATCAGTTGCTGGTGGATGAAATTCATGAAAGAGGTAAGAATGAGGAATACATTGTGTTAGATAATAAATATATTGGTGACCAGCTGGTGGAAGTCAAGGTAGCCAAGGATCAAAATAAAGGGGAAGCATTACATTACAAAATCATATTTAAAATGAGGCTATTTTGGGAGTCAGATGATGCTGTAAAGGATCCAATGTTTGTACAACTTTCTTATTTTCAATTACAACATGATTACATTGTGGGCTATTATCCTGCTGGAAGAGATGATGCCATGCAATTGTCTACACTACAGATCTTACCTGAGATTGGATTTGTTGGTAGCCTTGAATTGTGCATCGACTGGAATACTCTCCTCCACAAATATCTTTAGAGACAAATTACAATTACTTGAACAAGATGAGATTGGGAATTGGATGTTTTCTTGTTACCATTCAATGGAACATCTTACAAAAGTTGATGCAAGACATAAGTTTTTACTATTGTGGACACTTCGTACAGGATTTCAATTTCTTTCATGTTTGCAAAATCAATGATCCAATTAAACTTCTACATTGACAGATAATTTTGGTTATCAACAAGAATGGGGTTTATTTTTTTTAATGCTGTTCCTAAGGAGTATTTACAATCATTTCAATTAAGAGACTCGTTGCAGTTTGGCAGCAGCAATACTTCTGTATTTTTCAAGATGTGAGTTTCTGTTGTTCTTCAATATTCCAACTTCAAACTAAACAAGGGGGTGGAATTTGTGTTGTTATTCGGGCTGCTTTTATTAGAGAAGACGACGATGAAGTTAGGTTAGGGAACAAAGCCAAAAGGGAACATGGCTGAAGCTTAAAGAAGATTCAATTTGGCATTTTGGGAACGAGACTTGGAGCAATATATGCCTGTATATGCTGTTTCATCTTCACTTGCTTGCTTAACTGATTTGAAGTCATCCATTAGAAACTCAACCACCAATTTCCAGCATTGTCCACTTCTGAGTATAACTTACTGGCCTGTATCAAAAACTGACCTGTCTCTTGAAAGGAACTTGATTGTTGTGATCTACAATTCTTGGGGATGGAAAAGAGAGGATGTAATACGTTTTATTGTTGTTAATGAAGATGTTATCGATCATGATTATTAGGGAAGAATATTTGAATCACAGCTTGTTCCAACATTAGATGCTTATATGGACCTAAGCTATTATGCTATAGCTTATTTAGTATCTGGATCAACATGAATGGAAGCTGATAGTGTAAAAAAATCTTCAAGAGTTGAAAGGGCATCTATATATGCGAAAAGAACAGCACAAACTGCTCTTTTGCAGCAAAATAAACCGACTTCCAGTGTGGAAGCTGATACAACAGGTGGTTCTTCACTGAGCTCCCATGCTTTGCCAAAGCTGGAAGTATCTACTTCTCCATCTAAAACTATACATTTAAGAAAGGTGATACTGTTAAGTTTGTAGGTACCACATCACCTTTTGGACTTTCCTCTCCACAACTACTTTAAGGAGGCCAACGACTGGTGTTCGGAGCAAAGTAGTCCTTGCTTTTGAAGCAAATGGTTCCTCAAAATTTGGGGTCAAGTATGACAGATCTGTTCTCTAGAGCAATGACCTTGGTGATTTTTGTGAAGAAGATCCTGGTTTCTTCTGTCCTGCTAATTCATTGTGCTTGGATAGTTTTGGAGGTGCAATTGACAAGCTAGTTGTTAATGAACCTTTCGAGGTTGCATTGAATGAAAGAAAAGGCAGTCCCTTGATACTGTTTGTGACGGACATAGAGAAGTCTAGAGCTGGAAATATAGATAGGAGACTCACTACAGCAAAAACAGACATGGGAGATCTTATATCAATGTTGAATCAAGAAGTTGCAGTTAGACAATTCCTCGCAACATAGTTCAAGGATTTGGAAGTGGAACTTGAAACCACTAGAGAACTGTGAGAACATGCAGCAAGTTGTTTTGTTTGAAAGAGAGATTTACTCAAATACAGTGGGATTTGGTGTTACTTCAAAAGCAATGTTTGGAGATGGATTTCAAATTAAAGAATGAACAAGACAAAAGGGCACAGGTTGAACCAACAAAGTTATTAATCATGAAGAACTACAAAGAGCTGGTCCATTTATGCTGAAAGTGGTGAAAGTTTTCTCACTGGAGCTGAATTTTCCAAGCCAGGGAAAATGATGCAGAAGCTTTATTATTTATATTGTTTTTCTTGAGGGTTAAATCTAGGGTTAAGAGTAAAACTTTATTTGTAAAAAGGTCTAGTAACTTTTCTTGCAAGAGAGTCTATTATAAATATACTGTAACAGATTTACAGCTATAGCATTATTATTTTCTGAATTAGTATAAAGAAACTAGAGGCTTTTTAAGCCCTAAGTTCTTTAGAGTTCCAACTTCTTCCTAACTAGTTTTACAACCCTAATTCTCTTGTTTACTGCTGTTTTCTCCCCTAAACCACATTATTAGGTACAACATCCAATAATTATTAGTAAACGGTGGGGAAAAAATGAAAGAGGATTGTAACCTACTATGCTGGAAAGGTAAGAGTGTAAGCTTCTAAAGTGAAGATAGTGCTTCAGGATGCGTAACAGGAAACTAGCCTGGAAAACAAGGCATGCCATCATTTAGAAGTGGTTGAGTGTATTCTTCACCTCTTGTTTAAATTGGTGCTAGATTGACGTGTTTTGGTACAGAGTGTCATGGTTAGTCTACAAATTGAATACATGGTTTAGGTAGTGGTGGTAGAATGCCACTTATGTTTTGTTCTTCTAGCATTTCAAATAGCTGCGAATTGCATTGATTTTCCAATTTCCTTTCCTTTGCAAGTCCCTTTTTTTCTGCAATATTCATCCCCCCTCCCCCCAACAAAAAAAAAAGCATTATCCTGAAATTATTATACTATATAAAAAATAGATATAAAATACTATTGAGTCTACTATATATGGATTTTGATATGTTTTCTCCGCTACATAATGTGTCAGATATTCACTCTATCGGCAGTACCGCTCCAAATAATGCCAACAGCCCTGCGAGAGTGTTTTTCTGTCTTAAAACCGGGCGGCATGCTCTTATTTAGGGACTATGGTATTAATCAACAAATCACAATGCTACTGCTTTCAGTTATTGTAAAATGCTTGACTGTAGTTTTTCATCAGACCTTGTATTTCTAGCTAAATTTAGTGCTTTTGAAAAGAATAAAAGGTTGTTTCCAGAATCAGTTTACAAAAGTTTCAGTTTGATGGAATCCAGGTCTCTATGACATGACAATGCTGAGATTTGAACCGGACCAAAGAGTTGGGTTCAGGGAATACATGCGTTCAGATGGCACCCGTTCATATTTTTTCTGTTTAGATACTGCCAAAAATCTCTTCAATTGTGCTGGCTTCATCGAGGTACAAAATTGGGTATTGGGAAAATTTTAAGTTTGTACTTCTTATAACCTGGATTTGTGCGTAAGATATAAGTTGCTTCACCACCATTGGTTTGACTTTTACTGCATAAATCTCACTCTGGAATGGTTTCTAGCGCATTTGTGTGTGGTTTGCCTGACCTTTTACATCAAAGAGAGAACGAAACCTTCTCGGAATTTATAGACTTATATTTTATAACTACTTTGTCATATCTGAAGATAGAAACCCTCGAGAAGTTCGCGGTTAATTTGACTGCTAGTGGTGTTGAATGTTAAATTATTTGCACTTGCAGCTAGAGATTGAATATTGTTGTGTGAAGTCAGTGAATCGCCGAAATGGGAAGAGCATGCAAAGAGTATGGGTACACGGTAAATTCCAGAAGCCCACATAAATTTATTGGTCAGCAGCACTACTTAAGGTACGGTTGGAAGAGGGCTTCTTTTTTTCGGTGAATGACTAGATGTGCATATTTTTCTCTCCATATAGCTTACGGTGACAGATTTTTCTCTTATCAGAATGCCAACAAAAGGAAATTGCTGATGGTCGGCTTACAATTTCAAGTAGAGGACATTGTACAATGAATGGAAAATTGATATTCAATAATCATTTTCCCCATAAGACATCCTAAACAGTTACGACAGCTCTAAGCCTGCGGAATGGTATCATTCAGTCCGATCGCATGGAGAAGAACAAAAGATGGAAGTTATTTGGACCTTCAGCGTATCATAGAACCAATGTTTTGTAATGTTAATTTATGTCAACTAAATAAGTCCTTGGTCCAGACAAGTCCGATTTTAGGGCCTTGGACACATATATGTACTGTCATAATCATTTCAATAACCCTAATCTTGATCATTCCTCTTGAATATCTGTCAAGATGGAATAGGTTAGTGAGTGCTAAGCTTAGACTTTCGCATGTGGCATACTGCATAGATACATGCTATCATCTTCAACTATGTAGATACATGCATATGGTGATGATGAATTGAATTTGGTTTGTTTCTCACTCATCGTTTGTATATTCAAAGGCCCCTGACCAATAATCCAGGAGGCCTTACAGTTTTCGTTTACTTATATCCGCTGGCCATGCCGTTTACGACTCACATTGTTAAGAAATAGGTTAGCAAATACTGGCTACCTTTGGAGGTCGGTCAAGTAACTTTTGGAGAAGGCACACCGTGTAGAATTCTCTTTCATATCTAGCAAGCGAATGGGAAAGATAAATACTTTCATAAAATTAGCATCAGAATATATGTTGCGCTTGAATCATCACAGGTTGTGTGTGAATAAACTTCTTGCTAAATTGTGGAAAGGAGTGCAGAAAACTCAGCATTCCTCTATATATAGGATTTGGCAGGGTATGCTACTTACTGGTAATGCTTCCATTTGATCATGGTTTCTCTCTTGGTCTAGCTTTCAGTGGTTTGTTTCTTCAGCATGTTGCTTCTGTAACCATAAAAACTGTTAAAATTATAATAGTCTCACTGGTTAATTATTTTAATGTTTAGGTCAACGTTATTAAATGTTTTTAATACTGAAAACAAATGAAAATGTAGAAAATATTAAATGTTCCCAACCAACAAAAATATTGTCTCCCTTTCTTTGTAGCAGTTCACTCATATTAAATACTTCACTTTCATTATTGACATGTCAAGACTCAAGATGAATGCATATAGAGAATGTGGCAAGTTAACCTTAGTTTCATGCATAAAACAAGATATGAATGTCCCATCACTCTCTTCCCTCAAAAGAAAATGCATATATGCAGGGGAGGGGTTGATGGGGCATTCATATCTTGTATCATGCATGAGATTAAGGTCAACTTGCCACCATCTCTATATGCATGCATCTGGAGTCCTGATGTCAATAATTGAATGAAGTCTTTAATATGTTGCTCGTAGTCTTGTCCCATGCATTTATTTTTGTGTTGTGTGCATAACGCCTTTCTTAAGTTTTGACCATGGATTCTTTTTGCATATGTTTGTTTAAACTTGAAAGAGAAACGTATGAATGCTAAGTTTAGAAATGTACATGGCAAACTCAAAGAAGCATTGGACAGTGTTCAGGCTAACCCCAAAATCCAGGCGGAATTTTAGGGGTTCTAGCAGCTAAGATGTTCACATCATGATACATGTGGTAGGCAAAATCTTAATCAGTCAGATTGTCAACTAGATCTGGTTTCTGTAGTGGGACCCTTTTCCTTGAAATTGGTACCAATAGCCCATCTTTTGTCGTCTTCTACAATTGTCCATTTCTGCACTCTATCTTTTATTGTAAATTTACTGAAAATGGAAAAATATCAATATGCCCCCTTACTTTTTGATATATATGTTAATGGTCCCCCACTCCCCCTTCTGCCTGCATTCAATTGTTTTCGGCATGCATAATGATAAGCAGAGCTCCACAATTCCAGCTTATCAAGCAACAATTTGGAGGCTGCAAGAGCAAAAGATTGAAATCCCATCCTTTACTTGTGCAGACGTTGGTAAGGTTTAATATGCCATTATTGTTCCAATATGATGGTTTTGATTCAGTTCTGTGGAAGTTCCAGTATATATATATATATATATATCTTGAATGAAACCTGCTTATTACTGTAAAATATTAGTTTTTGTTTTGTTTTAATTAATTGTTCGTCTCTCTTTTCTTTGTATTTCTAATGGAAGTGAGATGGTATTTAATAAAGATTGTATGCCTGCATGCAACACATGTAGCTTTCTAAGGTTTAAAATCCGGGATTGAAGAGCCATATAAACTTCCTTTTTGACTTTTCTAAGTTTTAGTTGAGAAAACTGATAAACATTAAGATCAAGACAAAATGGATATTTATTTGTTGTAGACTTGCCATATATATAGCACCCTAAATGCTAACAAATGAAAACTAAATTAATCTAGCTTAATTGTTGATGTGCATAATAGGATTGAAAAGAACATTTATGCCTCATAAACCGATAGTCGGTCACCGAATTAAAAAGGCCTTCCTCCTACTTCTCAGATATGGACAATGAAAAGTTAATTATTATGACGGTTATCAAATATTAGTTTTACATATAAATGTGATAGCCTCTCTAGTGCCTTAAGGTTTTGGCATCCCCCAGCTGCATAATCATCCATGTATCAGGATTTAGTGATCCATAAACTGCTGAAGTAATCAACAGTAGGGGAGAGAAAACAACTTCATAGTTATTGACTTCAAAATTCGGACTGTATTGAGCTATAGATGGAAAGAATCTTGTAGGAAGTGAATATGAAAGTACCTTCACATTGCGTACTCCAACATGATCTGATCCCATCATTGAATTCATACAAATATATGGGTCCCATCCTGCAACCCTCTAATTAAAACTACAACTAGAAACTTTGGAGAAAAACATAAATGACTCATTTAACATCTAGAGAATGCTAGTAACTACAAAAATTATAGCTGTCCCCTTGTTTTGTACATTAGTTGAAGACGTCTGGATAAAATCATAACCGCAGTCCTTTCTTTCCTTTCATTTTCTGTTTTTGTTTAGCAGCAATCTTTAGCCTCCATACATGAGGAGTTGATGAATCATTTATTTGAATCTTCCATCCATGTACGGATACTGAAGATTGCTGTTCAATAAAAATGACAGGTTGTAGCTTGGTGAGCGGTTGTCACGTTTGGCTCTTGCTTTGAGTAGACTCTTCTTTAGTTTTAACTTGCTTTTCTAGTTTGCAAGTTCCCTTCAGGAGATGAATGTTGGTAGCTGGTGACCATTTTATAATTTAAGGATTGCATCACGAATAATGATTCATCAGGGAACTGAAACAAGTGAGTGCATTAAAGTACTCCTGCTTTAGTAGACTATGTTAAAATGGCCATCAATGGGATGAACGTGGTGTTATTTGATTGGAAAATCGAAATAATTTGAGATTATCTAACCGGATAGGAGGTGCAACCTTTTGAAAGTTAGGTCAAATGGCACCTAATTCGCTGAGAACGCCATGTACCCCACGGCAGGTACATGCAACGAATAAAATAATTCAGCATTTTAGACCTGGAAAGTGAACTTGCTCTCAAATTTCAATTGCTGATGCATGATTCTCCATTATCAATAAATAAATTAATCGTTTGCAATTATACAGATTAGGCTTTATTTGGGTGGACCACATTTCCATAATATCGATTTTTCGGATTCCCTCTTAAAAGTATTATAGTTTAATTACCTTGTTCAACTTTTAAGAAGAGCCAGGGCTGCAAACATTGGTAAAACTACACTTAGAAAGACAACTAGGGCAGATAAAGGAATAGCTATTTGTTGTTTGGCTTTAGTTGAAGGTTATTTTAATAAAAAAAAATTAATTATTAAATCCAACGTGGGTTCCACCACTCTCACTGCTTTGCCATTAGAATGTTGTGCAAGTAACTAGGTGAAATTACTAAGGTGTTCATTAACAATGTCATCATCATGTGAATCCATGTGAAGAGGGTCCTTGATGTTTGCTAAAACTCTAGAATCCTTTTGACTGTTTAGAAAACCAGCCTTTTTATGGACATCATGCTGATCTTTTGCCATTAACTTGATTTAATACCTTTCTTTACCTTAATAGATTGTAATAGGATGAGGATGATGACTGTGCAGCCCTTGTTGTATACTTTCAAGTTAATCCATCAGCCAAAGCTTAAGATTCTTGTAGCTGGAGGACAAATTCAAAAACCCGATTTCTTAAGATTCTTGCTGCTGGAGGACAAATTCAAAAACGTTACTTCAAGAAACTGGATTCTAGTTTCATTTTATTACAGATCTATGTATAATATGCTAACATCTTTTACATTGTTCCGTCATATCGAAATCATTCACATTCATAGTCTTAAAAATTTATGCCAATACAACTGTTTCGGACTTTATCATTACTTCTGACATTTGCTCATGTTGTAGATGAAAGGGTTGCATGAAATCCATGGTTTAAATTCTCTGCAGCTATGCCAGTAAAGATGGAAATATACCTAAATGAGCATTTGGAACTTAAGGAGCAACGACTGTGATCGAACTTTTTATCGATCTAGTTAGTTTTAAGTCTCATGATGCTTTCGTTTCTTACTTCTGCAAATGTGAATACTGAAAAACAGTAGTCTTGCATGTAGTAATGCCTTGAAAGATGCTGTTTTGTGCAAGATTCAATGCACATTCCATCATGTTTTCATATTTTTTAAAGAATGTTTGATTTGCTGCCATTTGTGTTCCTTCTGCAGACTGCCATTGAATTTCACTGCTGCACTTGGAATTATTTTAAAGGTAAGCCAAGAAGCATGCCAAAACTCATGAAACTTAACGTTACCCCCAGTTTAGTTCATTCATTTATGGACCTTTCAAAAGGGTGTTAGGTGGATGAAAGGGTTTGGATTTTAGCATTTGTAATTGTTTTTTTTTCTCAGATTTCGATTTACATGTGTATACATATGAAAAAAAACTCAAGGTTCAAGGATGATGCACAAAAATTTAAAAAATAATGGTGAGTACGAGAATTTGCATAGCACATGGCATGGCATGAAGCCAAGAACCATTCTTGCTTTCGCACTTCCCAGCCGAAAGCACCCCATTTCATTGTATTTCATATAATATTGGTGGAATAAGAGAGGTAATACTAACAGTTGAATTGTATTTTATTTGTTATACTCAAAAAATTGGTAAGTATGTATATTAGATTAAAAGGTAATTGATTTTTTTGTTAAAATTGTACATCAAAATGAGGTACATGTGGCACGTTACGTATAACTGTCTGGTTATTTTGTCAGCCACACCAGATGAAATTTCTATTAGAAAGGATAAATTTACTTTTTTATCTAATGCACATGGATTAGTTTACCCATTTTTTGAGTAAATGTGACAAAATACAATTTTGCTTTTGATATAAAGAGATTTTAGTATTATATTTGTTCAATTGAATTAATACTCAATAAAAAGTATTATTCAATTAAATTAATACTCAATTAATTAAGAGACCAATTTAATTAAAAAATTACCTATAGCTTACCTCATTACCTAGTTTGAGGCACAAACATGATAACTACTAATTTTACTTTTTTTTCTTCCAAAGCAGAAAATAAACTTAATTCATGCAATCATCTTAAAAAAAAGAAAAGAAAAAAATATTTGATATATTTAAACTTTCAATTTAACATTTATGATCCTTTTATTTTATATAAATAATAATAACTTTATGTAAACAAAAGTTAATTGAAATGATAAGGATGAAATAGGTAATTAATAAAAATGAGGTGATATTGTTGTTATCAACTGTTTGAATTGATAGATGATGTATAAATGTAAAAAGAGAAGCAATGTTGTAAAATGGAGGTATGTATTTGAAGTTGAGCTTTAGCTCCCAGTCAATCATTTTATGTCTTTTTAGTTGATTATGAAGGAAGTAGGAACAGAAAATGCATATAGTCGTATAAAATGCAGACAATTAATCTTTGCAATTGGAACAGAAAATTGATATTAAAATCATGACATTAACTATAGCTAATTAAATTCCCTCCTCTTCTGCAACATAGTAGTAAAAATATGGAATTCAAACCATTTTTGACATAAAATGATCCAAAAACAATTAATTGAAAATATTCGAAGATGTGAAAAAAGAAATGAATTGTAAGCTTGTGAATTGCAATGAAAATGGAGGTTTTTTTTTTTAAAAATAATTCATGGAAAAATTCACTAAATATATATAATTAGTGATATACCTTTTTATGCTGTCTTATGATCTAACAAAGAAAGAAAGAAGAGATGAAAGGAAGTTCGTAAGAAACTAAACATCATCTTATTATGCAAAGTAATGAAAGTGAAAGCATATATCTAAATCTCTCACAAGCAATGTTTTTTCTTTTTCTATTCTACTTTCTCTTATGTTTACTGATATGGTGGCCTTCCACCATGTGCCCAACCATAAGCCTCATGGTTCAACTGTCCACCGTTAGGAACCAAATTTGGTGGCAAATTATTATAAACTTGCAACCCTGGAGCATCACCACCACCGCCACCTATTCCGCCTTGTTGATGTCCTCCACTTCCACTTCCACTGCCAATCCCTGGTGGGGATCCACCGCTTCCACCACCACCACCACCAAGCTGACCTTGAGCTCCACCAGCTCCTTCTTCTTCCTCCTCCAAAGGCAGCCTCTCATATGTAGCGTTAGAAAACGTTGCTGCTATAACCATGACAGGCCCTGATGCCATCAGTGACCCTACTACACTACCTCCAACAACCTGTCCTTGACCACCGGCTAGGTATATAGTTAACCCGGTTGACCCTGGAGGAGCTGGTCCAGGCAGAAACGCACCAGTTAAAGACAAAATCTCGAACCTACCATGAAGAGCCATCACTGCACCAGGAGCTGAAGGTTGTCTGAGTGTAACGTTAGTGACGGTTCCACTCCCACTAAGAACTGAAACCCCTCTTTGTCTCCTCCTTGCAAACTGAGCTAGGGTTTCAGCTACATCAGAACCATTAGCTATTTCCATAACGTGACTCCTCAGTGCATTAGGGCTATCCCTGGTGACAAAGATAGGTGGTTTGGGCTTGTTTTTGGAGCCTGCTGGTCGACCTCGGGGACGACGAGTGGAGACTTCTACGGCACCTTCTCTGGGTTCATCGCTATGCTCTTTGTCTTCTTCTTCTTCTCCGGTTCCTCCACTGCCTGTTTCTCCATTGTTTGCCATGGATATACCCAGATCTGGTTTCTTCATTGGAGATGATGAAGTAGCTGATGTTTCCATTCCCTGTAGCCCTACTTGCCCCGCCCACCATAGATTAGCCATGGTTTTCAAGTTTTTGAGCTCACGAAAAGAAAGAAAAAAGAATATAAACAAAGCAATAGAAAACTGGGTTTGGATCTTGTTTTGGGTAGTGATACGACCGAATCAAGGCTTTGAACAACAAGAGAACAGATGGAAGAATTCAACTCTCTAGAAAAGTTGGCCGAGAGAGAGAGAGAGAAACTAGTGGAAAGCAAGCAAGTATGATAACCGATCAAAGCTAAGGAATTGCTAAGGGCAAGAAATGAACCCCAAAAAAGTATATATTTTTATTTCCTTCTTGTTTAACAATGCCCCTATCTCTATACTCTTTCAAACTTTTTATATTTAGTACTTATGCTATCCAATTGATAATATTATTAATGAATTTGCGTAATATGTAATATTTTAATATTTAAAAGTTATATTTTATTTAAGTATTAAAGTCTAATTGGTAACATAAAAGTTAATTCAACTTTAATTTTTAAATCAAACTAGTAGAGAGATTAAATTTATTAAATTAAGTGAACTAAAATTTAAATATTTAAAAATACAAGAATTAGGGGTACAATTAGACTTTTTGATGTGTAGGAAGTACAAGTTCCTTTTTAAAAATTTCCAAGAAATTTGTTGGATTTATATTTGCCTTGGTTTTGGGGGGTGTGGACTATCAAGGCCTTGGGGAGCTATGGTTTCTTTGTATTTTCAATGAAAAAACTTTTTCTTTGGAAAATTTAATGGGAGGGAGTGATGGGAAAATTTAGGGTTTATTTTATTTTGTTGGAAGGTGAGAAAGTGGGGTGCACGTCTTACTTCTTGCTCTTGTCCCGACGTTACATGTACTTCATTTATGTTATAAGAATTTTTTAAAATTTTTTATATTCACTATTTAAATCAAACCCATATTATGTATGATTTTATGAACATAAAAAAAATATATTCCTTCAAAAAATATATATATATATATATATATATCTTTTTATCTACGACCCTACTTGAATTCGAATACTATATATTATTAACACATGCAAACATATATGTCATTCCATGCTGAAAATGATATATAGATAAATAGAGCAAATTTGACAAGCTTTTTAGTTGTAAACATAGATACTAATTAAGATTGCTTAGGATTCTCATTATTGTAACAAAACATCTAATTTAAAATGGGTAAATTCTAAAGAATATCATATTTATTTTTATAGTTTATAAAAGTTGTACTCCTACTTAATTTTTATTTTCAATTTTAGATTTTAAAAAATATAGAATCCCTCTATTAATTAAAAAAGTAAACAAATATAAAATACTAGACATTATTCCAAAACTTAGTAGTAGTCATAATAAGGTATAGCAAAATAATAGTTGCAAAACCCTCTTTGCATGACCATCCTTTTTACCAGCCCATTCGAAGCTTACTCTAATTGCACTCAACACATCAACCTTTTTTAATGGAATACGGATATCTTCATTCTTTTTCATGTTCCATCAAAATACTTGAATTTCATGAGAATTGCATACATGTCTTTTTGCAACCTTAATTTTTAATTAAAAGGGTTAAATTTAACCTTCTAAACGCACACTAATCAATAAACTAACTGGTTACTCTTGTTTTTATGCAACAAGTTCATTGTAGAGAATAGTCAAAGTATGATGTTGTAATCAATAATTAATATTATCAAGTAGCTGGGTTTTGATTAATTTATAAATAAAGGTTTTCAAACGAGTATTTTAAGATTATTTTTTTTTTAAAAGGTAAGATATTATTCATAATACATTATATTAAAAGTTCTATAACCGATAAATTTATTCAACATAGTAGAAATATAATTATATTTCCGATACATGATAAGCTACTACCTAGTCGTTTAACAGGTTGAGTAGTTGAACCTTCACTAGGAACTATATATTATTTTAATTAATCTCATAATGAATAGAATAAAATAATTATACATGTTGATAGGAATATGTGGCAACAAGAGAGAAGGGAAAAATATCAATTTTATTTAAAAGATGATAAATTCTAATCTACTTCAAGAAACAATGCACCCATGCTTTGGGTGTAAGCTTTTCATAGTACCATATTGGAGAGGAGAAAGGAATTGAAAGTGTTTGAATTCATATCACTTGGCATTGCTTTAATTGTTTTGTTTGGTATAAAGAATAGAAAAAGAATGATGATGCAAAGTTTGTTAATCAAGTGGTTAAGATATGTTGGTGATCGACTTGATTAAGCAACGAACAAGTAAAAATAGCGGAAGAAATTGAGAAATTGAACACACAAATTTAACGTGAAAAAACCCCTCCAAAGAGGATAAAAAATCACGGGCAAATATAATTTTACTATAATGGTAAAAGAACGAAGAGTACAAAAGATGGAGATAAAACTAAACCCTAAAAACTCAAAAACAAAGAACCCTCAAAACATAAACACAATATTCTCCAAAAATGTTATGATCAGTTCTAATATCTAATGGGATGTATTTTCTAAGGTTGTAAAAGAGTCTATTTATAAGTTAAATTCGTAGGTCAAATAAATTATACTAATAAATGCTAAATATATTATACTAATAAATACTAAATCTTCTAGAATCTCTTATTTGACTGAAATATGAGGCATACTCAACAAATCTCCACATTGACTCGTATTTCCACAACGCCATCTTTGCAAAGCCCGCCCTAGGCCTATCTTGAACTATGCAGGGAATTAACTAAGTCAAATCTGTGCTTAGAAGCTGGAAGACGTTTAGCCTTCGACTTGTGCACTACCAAATCAAAACTAACCTGGGTCTAATTTTCATGAACATAGTGCCCTAACTTTTCAAAACCTGCATCCAAAAGAGAACCTCTCTTCAACGAAACGGTCATACATTTTTTCCTCCTATGACCAAGTTGCCTCCGCTCCAAATGAGTTGACTTCGACTCCGTAACGAACGAGGGACGTCCGATTTCACCGGTCACTGTAGAACCTTTCAGAATATAAAGGCTGCCGATCATTTTACCTTTTAACAAAACGACAGCCCCACGAGACACCTTAATGCCGCTCGACTCAATGTTGATTCTGCAACCTTTCAAGTCTAAAATACTCAAAGAGACGAGATTCTTTCGTAAATCAGGTACATACCTAACATATGAAAAAGTGTCCTAACCGTCCCATTGTGCATCCTAATTTTAACAGTATCAATACCAATTACCTTACTGGATGAATCGTTTCCTATGCGCACAACTTCACCTTCAACCGAACTATATGTGGAGAACCATTCTCTATTGGGACACATGTGGAAAGAACAGCCCAAATCTAGGATCCACTCGGACGTAAGCTTGGAGCTTTCATTCGTTGACACTAACAAGAAATCATCACCACTTTTGTCGGCCAAATTAGCACCAGCTACATCTTTCTCATTACTCTCAGCAGCCCTTTTATTTCGCAATTTATAACAATCTGCTTTGACGTGACCTAACTTTTTACAATAGCGACACCTTTTGTCTCGCTTCTTTGATGCTACAAAAATGAAAGCTTGCCTATCTACCTTGCTACCCGAACCAAACTCATTTTCGAGTTTTTCTTTACTCAAAAAATAACCCTTTACATCCTCGAACGAGAGTTTGTCTCTGCCATAAATTAGGATCTCCTTGAAAGACTTGTATAAAAGGGGTAAAGAACATAATAATAGTATAGCCTGATCTTCATCGTCAATCTGAACCTCAACGTTATTTAAATAATTTAAAATGGTAATGAATTGACTGATGTGATCTCTAAGAAGCTCACATTCATTCATGCGAAATGTAAATAGACGTTGTTTCAACACTAAACAATTAGCTAGAGACTTAGTTACATAAAGAATTTCTAACATTTTCCACAAGGCGAATAAGGTCTTCTCCATCAATACCTCTTGCAATACCCTATTAGCGAGGCACAACTAGATTGCATACATGGTCTTTTCATCAAGCTCTTCCCATTCTGGCTGATCTAGATTCTCGGGCTTTTTCCCGGTAACGACCTTCTTTAGGCCGATCTGAACTAGAATGTCATCATCCAAACTTGCCACAAATTGAAATTTGTGACACCATCGAATTTCTCAATGTCAAACCTTGTTGTTGTCATCTCTGAAGGGGTTGATCTGCGAAAATTGAACTAGCTCTGATATCACTTGTTGGTAATCGACTCGATTAAGCAATGAACAAGTAAAAATAACATAATAAATTGAGAAATTAAACACACAAATTTAACATGGAAAAACCCCTCCAAAGAGGATAAAAAACCACGGGTAAAGATAATTTTACTATAATGGTAAAAAGAACGAAGAGTACAAAAGATGAAGATAAAACTAAACCCCAAAAACCCAAAAACAAAGAACCCTCAAAACATAAACACAAAATTCTCCAAAAGTGTTATGAGTTTTAATCTCTAATGGGGTGTATTTTCTAAGGTTGTAAAAGAGTCTATTTATAAGCTAAATTCGTAGGTCAAATAAATTATGCTAATAAATACTAAATCTTCTATACCAAGCAAAGCCTTAACACATCGTTATTTGACTAAAATATGAGGCATACTCAACAAGATACAATAATAAGTTTCTTACTTTATAACTTAATCATTAGAATGGAATTCTCTATACCAAGCAAAGCCTTAACACATCGTTATTTGAGAGGTCAAGTGCTATGGTGATGGTAGCCTTGTGTATTGGATGGGACGATTTGATTTTGGATTAGATTAACTTGATTAGGGCTAGTTTCAAGTTTAAGTTATTTCAAATTCAGGTTGTTTTGGGTTTTGATGGTTTTGGTTTAGAGTTTGAGATTTTCAAATTGTGTCATTAAAATTTGGATCGTTTGAGATTTTGGTCATTTCAAATTCAGATAATTTCATATTACTTCTCTAGGTACTATGGGTTTGAGTTGTTTCAGTTTCATGTGATTTCAAATACGAATAATTTTGGGTTCAAGTTTGGGTTTGATCAACTTGGGTTCAAGATAGGCTAATTCGGATTGTTGATTTTTTATGATCAAATTGAATTGGAAGAGGTTTGCATTAATTGGATCTATTTTTCATATTCAAATTAAAATTGCACATGTCTTGATGGATGCATATTTTAAGTGAGTTTAATATGTTTAGTATTAGTCTTTACTTGAATGGAGTGATGGTTAAAGCTCTTGCTAGGTACCTATTTAGTACAAATTCGAACTATATTACCCTCATCCATTACCCCTTAATGTTGTATAAAAAAAACTTCTGTATTAGTGTTAATAATTTTGGACATAATACCTATTAATACAAATCTGATTTTTTTTTAACTTAAGCGGGCAAGACCCTAACTACCCTAATGATTACATAGCAATAGTTTAAAAAGCTATCGCTCCATTTAGATATTTCTGCAATATTGGCATAAAACTTAGAGGTGGTGTGTCAAATATAATATTGGCTAAACTAAATTTGTCATTTTAACTCAGAAAATATAATTTTATTTCTCCATAATTATTGTTCTAAAACTCAAAAAAATGGCTCCAAAATTGTCTTTATTACCAACATGTGCCTTATTTTTTTAACTAAAAAAGTATCTTATTAGTTATAGAATTAAGTTTAAAGGAAAATAGTTCTTAGTAAAGAAATGGGAAACCAAATAAAATGGAATAGACTTGGGTTGGGTTGGTTTGGGGTCAAGTTCTTCAAAAGAATTTGGGGTCGGGGTTAGGGTGGATCTTGTCTTCTTAGGTCGAGGTTTGGGTTGTGATAGCCATGCATCGGGTATGGGTTGGGGTGGGCAAAAATTTGACCTGTAAATTTGCTTATTTCTTCACTGCAATCAGTAATCATTTGCACCACCAGCAAATTGTCGCATTCAAGTGAGACTTTTTTTGTATCCTACTTCCTAAGTAATGTCGAGATTATCATATATTGCCCATAGCTTCACCTGCAAAATAGTAGAAGTACCCAAATATCAACTAAATCCATCAATTCAATGTCTACAACTGTCATGGAGTACTCTCTCTTGGTAGCATGATGATTACTAGTGTCCATTAGTCCATGGCAATTGATCTTTATCTTGCCTTTTTCTAGTATCTTGTTGGGATTTTGTGCTCTTGGTGCAGTGATTTCGTCAATATGCTTATAATTTTTTTAACAAATTGAGTAAATACAATTCTATTTATATTATTATCTTTTTTGTATAATTTGTTCTCAATGGTTTTTCCATGAAAAGTAAAATGAATAAAGAAAATATTGGATCATTGATTACCTAAGGTTTAACTAATAATAAGTTACATCATAAGGATAAATTATGATGTGGGAATACAACTCATATTAATAGGTAATCCAAATAGTCCATAGTTTGAGGAATTAAAATGAGCAATTTATTCAAGACACTATGATGTTGTCTATCAAGTCTAATTGAGGAGATATCTTGCCTTGGGTATTGGAGGAGATGTCTCTCCAAAAGATAGAGACATAAATGTAATCGTTTGGATTGACAATATATTGGACATGATCCAAGTTGAATTTATCTTAGATTTGTTTATGGATTTATTCACGTGTAACGTTCATAATGTGGCTTACCTTAGTCTTGAGTAAGTAATTGACTATGTGTATGTAACTCATATACTTTGATATATTGAAAGTTTATGCTCAGTTGGTATCAGAGCCGAAAATTAGTATGTTGGGTATATGGCTTGTGCATGACATGGTTTCACCTACAATAGTAGAATTCATAGCTCATTTAAAGAGTAAATGATATCCTCTTACTAGCATTGTATGACTTAAGAGATAAAATAGGATCATATTGGATGAATGGATTTAACCTAACGAAATTAATGATATCATATAAGGGTAACATACTAATGACACGATCATTGGACAACAAAAATCTAAGTTGCTTTCGTAATGATATATAATGAGGAGTTTTGTCATGGTACTTTTAGTGTATTGACTCCATGACTAAATAATATTGTAATTAATAGACGAAGAGTTAGAACTTAATTACAAATTACTTAAGCCCTAATTATATATGTTCGATTGGTTCTAAGTCCACTAGTTCAGTGCAACCTTGTATGATTTCAAATAAGAACCGATATGATAAATGAATGAAAACGACAGAAGAGAAATAGATTGCATGAATTACTAACTGCAATAAATGCATTTTCTTAAAAGGGACAAGATATGGCTTAGAATTTAATTTAATTTAATTTCTTGGGATTGTTAATTTATTGATTGTAATTAAATAATTGAAGTTCAAACTAAAAATTAAAGTAACTAGCCATCGCAAGTTTTATTAAACATGACAATTTATTTACTTATAGATTCTAATACGGTAAAAATCGTAATAACTTTGTTGAGATTAGAATTGGTTTGAGGAAAATAATTTAATAGAAATATTTAATTTTAAATTAATTAGATAAATAATATTTTCGGAATAAAAAACTAATTATTAGGTTGGGTAAATATATAAAATTGTTTTAATTTAATTTAAAATTAGATTGTACATATAATTGCACTTAATGCATAAAAAAGCCCAACAAGCTTATATGTAATAGGGGTGGGCAATACACTAGGAATCCTAGAGTGTCTCTACACAGTCCTAGAGGAACTCTGGATTTTCCATTAAAATATTAATCTTCCCTCTCTTCTTGTTCTAGTAGAACTCTTGTGATTTTCCCCATATATAGAGACTATGGGGTAACTGAAAATACACATAATTGATATGTGGATACTCTATCAAAATTTAGGGACAATTTATTTAGCTGTAAATAACTTTTATTTTTTGTGAATACTCGTGATAGAGAATTTAGATTTTGGTTCTTTATAGAGAAAGTGAACTTTCCCCACTGGAAATTTTTATTTTTCATTTTGTGTTCGGTTCATGATAAAAGTTGACTCTCTTAGAATTAAAGGGTTCGAGAATAGTGGAGAAGATTATTGAGTCGAAAGCCATTATTTGATAAAACTCCTTAAGCGGAAACACAAGTATAAAATTTGGTAAAACTTATTGCCATAGATATCACCACAAAGGTTCAGTTTTATGAAAAATTTTATAATTCTGTCGTGCAACAAAACACTTTTCATAAATAATTGTTCCAACACCTTTTCCATCCAACCACAACTATGCTTCTACAATCTATCACTTTTTTTGTTTTAAAAGTTGTCATAATCCTTCTTGACCAAGCTAAACTTTGAGTAATTATAGTAGAAGTATAAATTACCAATCGAGATAATTCACGTGTTTTCCTTTGCTTACGGGTCTCATAGATAGTTCCTTAACCACCATCCATTATTTGTAATTCTCGCTCTCAAACGACCATGATCACTGCTCCTCCCTGACTAGTTCATTCTACAACATCTCACTACTTTCGTCCAATGGTAATATCCTTGGACATGCCTCATTCAAATGACCATAAGCATCACAACAAAAATAAATATGCGACAAGATTTCATACTCAACTCTTTGTTAAAAGTTATCTTCACTTTAGAAATCAACCACTTACATAGATACATGAATATTGCCAATATAACATATTGGCCTCTCAATCTTCTTGTTGTCTTAACATCAACTTGAATAACCTTACCAATAGTCTCCCCAATAATGCTCAAAAAACTTTTTTTTTTATAGAACTCACTAGGGAGATCCAATAGTCTGATCTAAACAAACATTATAAGGTTGTGATTGTAAAGTGGAGAATGATGGGGACCATGGTTGAATAATGAGAAAATGACCAAAGATGACCTAAGGCCCCTTTAATAGTACCTTATCATAATCCATCATGGAACTCAATCTCGCCATGTAATCATTGTTTTCCAAATCCATAACCTACACTATTTTGCATAGGTTTTCCAACGCTAAGATTCAATTCAATAGCATGTTATAACTTATTCTCCTACCCAATTGCTTAAGGATTACTATCTGAGACATGCTCTTTTCAACCCCAAAACTTGGATTGACGAAACACCAACCACTATCCCGGTTATTCACTGTCGACTAATTCTCTATCCTTGCCAATCCCATTCACATAAGTGATTCTACCCCTTAATATTGAATTCATTAAAGTATCCTTGAATGATGCCTTCTTACCCTTTAATGGCTCCATTATCGACTCTCCATTATCAAGAGGATTTTTTGTTTATTTCCGGAACTTATTCATAGTCCTATCGGTACCATCTAGTGGCAAAGCCTCCCTTTCGAAATCTTGAAAGTCTCTTTCAATCTCTATTTCCAAGCTTCTTTGCCTAAATTTTTTTTTGGTCAAAGGTCTACAATACAAATGTGATATTTTTAACTAATGAACACCAAAATAATAAATATTATATAGTATATTTAAACATGGTTAATGTAACATGTTTAATAAGCATATCATATAAATATCACTACAGCAAAATAGATTTTTAGCGGCGTTTTTTTAGGCCTTTAGCGGTGTTTTCAAGCGCCACAAAAAACGTCGCTATAGATAACGCCGCTAAATTTTGCGGCTTTTATGTGAAAAAACGCCGCTAAAAAACATGACCTTTAGCGACGCTTTTCCCACAAATGCCGCTAAAAGTCATGATCTTTAGCGGCGCTTTTCCCACAAACGCCGCTAAAGGTCATGATCTTTAGCGGCACTTTTCCCAAAAACGCCGCTAAAGAACATGACCTTTAGCGGCGCTTACCCAAAAATGCCGCTAAAGGCCATGACCTTTAGTGGCGCTTTTCCCAAAAACGCCACTAAAAGTCATGAAAAATAAAAAAAAATTAAAATATTATATAAGAGAGCAGCACTATTATCACAGCAGGCAAACAAGCTTTAATTGGATAACAGTTTATATACAAATCCATTCCTATCCCTCTACCCGCTTAAGCAAATCCTTTAGCATTACTTTGATAACAGTTCCTATACAAATCCATTTATGTTCCAGGGGCACAACTAACATCCGTTTGATTGTAGTAATCAGCCTATTGCTTATAACGCTACTGATATGAACTCTGCAAAGATATGAATGTCACGCAAATCAACTGCAAGTAGCTTGTAGTGATCACTGAGCACTTCCATTCTCTGCAAAGATATGAACTCTGTATCATTCTACAAAGAAGCATGTGCCAAAATACACCAAATCTATCCTACATCTCTATCATATCAATCCAGAATATGATTTTTCATTATTAAACTTTTTTGCATCCAACCAATTATACATCCTAAAATCATTCAAAACTAACATAAAATAAAATAGCCTATTAAACAAATATAAATCGTACATGCAAAACAAATATACTGACAAAAATATAAATGAAAAGCTAAAATGAAGCATGACTTAGGCCCAAAAAAACAAACCCCAAAATTATTCTGCTAAGCAAAAACAAGAAAAGAAGCATATATTAACTAAAAACAGAGAAGAAAATATCTCAGTATTAGGATTTTTGTAATATCCGCTAAGAAGAATAATTTTTACGAGTCTTGGGAGCAATGGAACTAGTGTCATGTTATTTGAAAAAGTAACTATAATGACAAAAAAATATAAATGAAAAGCCAAAATCTAAGCATGATTCAGGCCCAAAAAACCAAACCCCAAAATTACTCTGCTAAGTAAAAACAAGAAAAGAAGCATATATCAACTAAAAACATAGAGGAAAAGTATGCTGCTCAGCGGATATTACAAATATTACTCTGCTAAGCAAAAACAAGAAAAGGTTTTGTAAACTTACACGATTGATGACGATTTTCTACACTTTGAGAGCCGAAGCGACGACATGTTTGAGGGAGAACATTTTGGCGTGTCTGTCACTGCAGTAAATACACTGAAAGAACTACCATGAGGGAGAACATTCCAAGCAATTGTGTCTATCACTGCAGTAAATATCCAATTCAATTCCCCTAGAAGTGTTTTACGGTCATTTTGACGGCCAGGAATTTTATCAATAAGTGAAGAGTCAAGAGACTCATGAAGCAATGAACGTGTACAAAACCTGGAAGAGATAACAACCATCGAGAAGATTAATAAGCTCATTTTATACGAATAATTAAATAAATTAAAATCGGATGAGCAATTTATTAAAAGCGCTCAATAAGGTGAATACCATGTTTAAAAATCCGAGAAACAATGAAAAGTAAACAGAAAACTTAGTAAAAGTTAATTCAAGATGCAAATACAAAGAAGATAATATTTAGCTTAGCAAATAGGCAAATACTATTTGAGTATTAAATGCAACACTAAGTCCTAATCAAGCATATCAAAATGAGAACTTTTACCATCTCAATGTCATTTTGATAGGTGTAGTAAGACAAGAAGTAAACACATCGGCAGGAAATTCAAAGACTTTGAGGAAGAGTCTCATGTGATTCACATGCGAAATGAAGAATGCGATCTCTTGAAGATCTAGGGTAGTTAGAAGTGCCACAGATCAAGAAGCTATCAATCAAATTCAAATAAAGAAAAAAAGAAAATCAAATAAGGCTAGAGAAGGAAGACAATGATGTCTATTTGAATAGCCTTGACCGTAAAAATATACTAGTGACGAATTGAGGATAGAACGCGAGCAAGTACCTCAATGAAGGCATTAACAACCATTCTGCAGCAGAGCAATCAAATAAGGCTAGAGAAGGAAGACAAACAACCATTCCTCTGTAGCAGAGCAATCAAAAACATATATAGAAGGTGTTTTTAGCCAAGAATCAAGATCGCTGATAGGCAAGGGAATATCATGTGTATAACTCGCATTGTGAAATGTTCACTTTAGCAATGAGAAAAGCTGCAAATAGAGCAAAAGAAAAGCAACAAGAATTGATTCCTAACAGCTTAAACAAGTGAACACCTTATTAAACAACCAGATTTCACCATTTGCAAAGTGGCTTTGGAACACCATGTCCATTGTAATGAAATAAAACTCTCGACTTGGCATATCTGCGACATGTATTACAAAGTTTCTTCACTTCATCCCTTTGTAGGATCAAGTTCAACCTTCATCTGCGAGCCTGGCCATGTTTAATAGAAAGAATTAGATTCTAAACTTGATGGAATAGCCTGTAATGAGACGTGGTATAAGATGGTGTTCAAACCTTGTGCTGCCACTTCTCATATTGATCTCTCCAGTTTTTCCCAATAGTTTCCACTGCTTTTTGTGGTGCCATAGAAAAAAGGGTCTGCAACAATAAAAGAAAGAAAAAGTGGAACATACTAATATCAATGAAGAACATTAGATTGAAAAAAAAATTATATATTTTAATCATTTTGTGACCAAAGAATGGATGTTGGATAGAAAATATCCAAACTTAAAAATATCCAAACTTAAAAATTCATGCATGCTCAACAAATCAACAAGCATTTAGTTCGGTCATATATTAAAATAACACAAAACTTATTAAAGATTTCTTGAGGAATAATCATGAGCATTAAAGCTTCAATAACCATTAAATAGCAAAAATGCAAAAATAAGAGAGAATTGACTCAAAAGGCATACTCCAAAGACTCCATTCTTGCGCAAGGAGATATTTTTATTACATCGGGTGGATCAACACTGATATTTAAACATAAAACTAGGGCCACACATCCTGTCTTCATCTGCATATGAAGTCGTAAGTCAAGTGAATATGGTCAAGCACACCATATCAAGACAAATTAAAGGGAAAATAGTTCTTAGGGGATGGTTTCTAATATTTATTAAGAAGAAACATACTATTATCTAAGAATCAAATTCGAGTTCCAAGAAAGAAAATATTACTTAATGTATTGCAAAGAAACCCGAGCAAAGAGGTCACTGAAAGATAAAAACAGTCTTTTTAATGCACATTTTAGGAAGTAGAATGCGAACAAATTTGGTATAGTATAACACTATTTCAAATTATTTGTATTCTGCATGTTTAGGCTTTATAAATCTCTTTAAGCAGACATAACAATCTTCCACAATATTGTCTCCTTATTTTGCTTTTAGATTCAAAATTCATGTCAAAACCTAAAAGGTAAAAATAGAATACATTTCACCATGGCATGTTCAAAACACTAAGCTACAGGAGAAGGTATGGAAATTGTTACTTTACTATAGATGAAATTAAAAAGGATTAAAAGAATTGAGTTTCTACTCTGAAGGCTCTAGTGTGCAAATACATAAACAACCAACCATTCAAAATATATGAGTAGAATAGAAACGAACCAAGAAATTATGATAAAGGAAAGCTCTAGGCTCCCATGAAAGGACTTCAGTCCACTGCTCCCCTCTTTTCCCCAAGCCTTTTCCTCTGCATGAAAACCAAGATCAGAAAACACCATCAAAAGAGATCAAAGCTTAGAAATAAAAGCATTAAGACCCAGTTACCTTTCGGAAGCCATGCATCTATAGGAAGTAAGATCATTGGGCGGAGAATCATCGTCGTTAATGGGAAGAGAGAAAATCCCTAGTCCTAAAAGCATCAATAAAACTACCGTTAACATAAACAACATCGATAATACAAGCGTTACTGTCGACAATTTCTTCGCTTGTAATCGAGAATGTCTCAATTTCGCCATTATTGAATTAAAAAAGAAAAAACAAAAGAAATGAACTCAAAACCTAAGGATGGATAGAAGAAAACCACCCCTAGTTCCGGGTAAAACAAAGATTAGAAAATGTTGAGAAATTTTGCACGGTCACACTTGGATCCAAATCCCCAACATATAGCGAGGTTACAAACTGGTTATTGGCTCCACCAGATCCATTGTTAACGCCTCCACTTTGTCCCTGAACTTGAACATGCACCATCTTTGTAAACCCTAAACCAACAGCTAAAAACATAGAACCATGGCTAATGACCGATGACTGCATAGTGAATTACGAGGAAAACTGGATTGAAAGGTGGGGGAAACCGATTTGGGGGATTTTGGTTTGGGGATTTTGGGAAACCGATGTAGGGAAATTCTGGGGACTTAGGAAATTTAAGTTTTGGGGAAATAAAAATCGGGGCTATAGGGGTTTTTAGCTCCATTTTTTAGCAGAGAAAAAACGACATCGTGTGTATGAATTTTTGCGGCGTTTTTACTAAAAACGCCACTATAGACGCCACTATTACACAATTTTAATTTTTTTCCCATTTTTAACCTATATTTTTCTATGTTTTTTCTTTCAAATTTTTTGTGCTGATATTATTATTTTTTTGAATTTTTTTATTATATTTTGAGTATTGAACTTTTTAACTAAAATATTAAATATTAAATATTAAATTTTAAGTTTTTAATTTTTTTAATTTTTTATTATTAAATTTTAAAAATTTAATTACCATTATCAACTCTTTTAGGAATTTCTTTTTTCTTTCTTTTTACATTAACATTATTCTTTTAAGTATGGTCTACATTAGTTGTTTAGATTTTTATATAAATGGCATTTAATTATATGTATACACCTAAATTTTGATATAGATACATCTTAGAATTATATATGAATTTTGGTTTAATGTGTAATTCTAGATGTGAAATTCTAATTGTGGTTTAAATGTATAGTTGAAACTTTAATTTTGATTTAATCATACACATTATTTTAAAATATAAATACATCAATATATTTTTATATTGAATAAATATAAATTTTTATGTATGCAATATATAAATAAAAAATGATGTTAATTATATCAATAATTGTGTTAATATTTTACAAGATCTAGATCAAATTAAAGTTCATGTATACGATTGCACACTAAACCATTGTTCATGTATGCTTTTGGGATTTAACCCATTTTGATATTATACCCTAAACCCCAAACTCAAAACCCCAAACCATAAATCCTAGACCATAAAACTCGAACCCTAAATTCTAAACCGCAAACCTTAAACCATAATCCGAGACCAAATTTTTGGGAATTCATGTGGCCAATGTTAGTGTAGTACAAAACATATATTTTATATTCTTATACTAAATAATATGGGTGTAGTACAAAATGGCATGAACCTTAGTAAATTCCAAATGTTTTTCAGTTTTCAAACAGTATCCTTAAAGTTTAAACCCCAAACCTTAAACCCCAAACTCAAACTATAAAACCCTAAACCCTTAACCCAAAATAATAAACATTATATCATAAACCCTAAATTTTAAACCCTAAACCCTAAAATACTTTTTTTGCAGCGTTTTTATAAAAAACGCCACTAAAGCTCAAAAAATAAACGACATTGGTTTGCTCAGATCTAAAGCTTACCTTTTGTGGCGTTTTTATAAAAACGCCGCTAATGCTCAGATCTATAGCGGCGTTTTTAAGGAAGCACCGTTAATGCTCAGATCTATAGCGGCATTTTTACGAAAATGCCGCTAATGCTCAGATCTTTAGAGGCGTTTCTACGAAAGCGCCGCTAATGCTCAGATCTTTAGCGGCGTTTTTAGGAAAGCGCCGCTAATGTTCAGATCTTTAGCGGCGTTTTTAGGAAACGCGCTAATGCTCAGATCTTTAGCGGCGTTTTTACAAAAGCGCCGCTAATGCTTAGATCTATAGCGGCGTTTGGGCCAAAAATGCCGCTATTGCTCAACTTTTTGCGGCGTTTTCTTTCAAACGCCGCTAATGTATAATATTTGTGGCGTTTTACTAAAAACGCCGCTAAAAGTCTGTTTTGGTGTAGTGTATGTATAGATATTTAAGTTGTAGAAAAGAGGTTTATAAGTTGATTGTAAGAGTGAATAAAAAATATAAGCTTAGTGGGTTATGCCTATATAAGCCTAAAACGCAAATGAGCTAGAAGGATGGTATTGGTTCCTTTTACATATCAAAACCCAAGCCCAGTAGAGAATTAATTTAATTTTTCAGTATCCTACCAAAAGGAAAACGAGTAATACTAATTACCACTGAAAAAAGATAATAGCCCTTTTTATTTCTTTTTAGAGGGGGAAGAAAGAAAAGGGAAAACTTTCCCCTACATATTTTCCTTTTCTACAAAACTAAAATTCTTGAAAGCTCCCAGTTTTACAAACAGCACCAAACGTTCGAAGAAAGAAACAATTGGTGATTAGTTGAGAGAAAATGGGTGACAATCTATTTGAAGGGTTGCCACCTCCATCTCATCACCAGCAACTACAAGGAAAAGAAAATGAAGAAGAAGAGGGGAAAGAAGGCAATGATCAAATTAGTTTCTCTTTGAAGACAAGTAGTAGCAGCAATAACAAGGAAGCTTCTCCAAAACCAGTTCTTAAAAGTGCTCTTAAGAGACCTAAGCCTACTGAATCTAACCCTGAAGGTGAACCCTACCTACAATTTGCACAATTCTTGTTCTTTTTCCCTTTTCTGGGTTCGTATAATTTTATGTCTTTTATTTGATTTTGAATTCTTGTTGTTGCAATTTTACTTATTATGAAGTGGAATTTGACATGGGTTTTTCTTTTTGGATGGAATGTGACTTTTTTGTGATAATTTTGGGATTTTGCAGCAATTTTCAGTTTAAAATTTCGTTTTTTTAGTGGGGTAAATTTATTTCCGGGGTTAGGGGTTATTGGGGCTTGAATTTTTTAGAGTAATTTTGTTCTTATGCATGAGGTTAATATGCATTGCAGTTTGGAAGAAATTGCTTTGGGAACGATACTTAAGTATGGCCTTGGCTTTTGTGAACATGCACTTACCTTGTTATTTTATTCTTTGGTATATGAGAGACTAGGAGCAAACAGAGATGAAATTTTGAGTTCCTGTGTTTAGTTGTTTCGAAAATTGAAATGGAAAGGAAGAATTGTAGTTGGGAGGTTGATTTGACTATATTTAATGACTTAAGATAGGTTCTAGTCTTATGTATACGGCGGTGTATGCGCTTTATGATTTGGTCTTTTTCTTTTTTTAACTGAATGATAAAATAGTACATGAAAATGGTTTCATTTTCATTCGGGTGAAAGGAGGACGAGGTCAGGAGAATGAAGAAACTGGCTTTTTGTGTCATAATATTTTAAATATATTTATATGAGACTTGGATATTGAAATGATTTGTTTTGGCATAATATAACTCAAAGGGAAAGTACTTGTATGCTATTTTTTGTTTGTTAGTTTTACGATTTTGCTACTTGACAACTTCTCCCTAGAAGCTTCTTTTTGGCTGAACTCTCTTTGCAAGTAGCTGATTATTTATGCATTGTACTATCCAGCTGCTGTACAAGAAAAGCGCTTGAGATTTAAGATGACAACAGATGCCTCAGAGACACAAGTTATTGAGGCAATGCAGAAGATTGCTTCACATATCAAGAACCCCACCAAGTTTTCTAAGGCTTCAAAGCTTGCCATACAGTTGATACAGGCTGGAAGTGTGAAGGGTGGGACTAGTGAACATTTTTTTGCTATATTGGAGGCTGCAATGTCATCCACAACTTCTTGTACTGATCCTTCAGTACGAGGTGATTATCATTCACTGTTCTCAGCAGCACAAGATGCAGCTGAGGTATGATTTTAGTTTGCATTACAAATATAAGGCTTTCTCCCTTGAATATTTTCTTACTTTATCTTTCCTTGCAGTGCCTAAACAAGAGGCAGAAGAACCAACTGACTGTATGGACATTTAGGGCGGTGATGGCAAATGACTTTCTAACTGATGACAGCTTTGTGGTACTTACTTTATTTTTACTTTTAGTATGTATTGTTGCAATAGTACTGTCATTCATGAATTATTCATTTTTCTGAGTACATCATGTTGACAAACATAGAGACAATTATATGCTGTGATGCTGGTGTACGGTATTTTTTTTGGTGGGGGGGCAAAAGTGGGGATTTTGTAACAGTTTAAATGGTGTTGTAGTGTATTTTTTAGCATTAGTGAAAAGCAGATCTTGTAAACATCATGAGTTTTCCTTAGTGAAGGTTGTTTGCTTGACTAAAATGCTTTTTGACAATACTGTTTAAACTGATTCCTTTTTCTTAGTCGTACAAAATATGTTACTGATGGTGTCTTTATATGTTGTTTCTGAACCTTATAGTTTTCGAAAACAGCTAGTAAATTAAAAGATGCAATATGTAGTCTTCCATTTGCGACTGAGGATGATGACATAGATGAAGCTGCTACCCTGAAAGATGAGACTGAAATTGGTAATGATGAAGATGACAAGAAACAAACTATAGTTGAGTCAGCTGAAGAAAATAACAAGGATGAGTCAGATCCTTTTGGACTTGATGCTCTGATTCCTAGTTCTGGCAAAAAAGATGATAGAGCAAAAGGAAGGAAAGATGTGGCAACGAAGAGCAGGAAAGATGATGAGGAGGACACTAAGATATTCCTCAAGTCAAAGAGAGAAGCCTTGATTTCTTGTTTAGAAATTGCTGCTCGACGTTATAAAACACCATGGTAAGTGTTCATTGTTTGCTGCTGCTAATTAAAGGATAAGAAACTCTACTTTTATATAGTTGCTTGTGTTGAGTTTTATTTAGTAGATTAATTGCATGTTGTATTCTTCTTAGGTGCCAGACAGTTATAGACATCTTGGTAAAGCATGCATTTGACAATGTAGCAAGGTTTACATCTCGACAAAGGGATGCCATTGAAAAACTATGGGCTTCTGTTCGGGAGCAACAAATACGTAGGAAGCAAGGGAAATCAGTAACTGGGAAACTTGACGTGAATGCTTTTGAATGGCTTCAGCAGAAATATTCTACTGAGAAGATCAGCATTCGGCATTCTGTTGGTGCTAGTGGAGACCGTCGATGTCAACAATGGCTTGGTTAATCACTTTTTTTTTTTTTTTTTTTTTATGTTCTCAAGGAGTATTGTGATCCAACTCTTATCCAGAAAACAAATTGAAACCGTTGATTGAACATCTGTTCATCTGAATGTAATGCTCTTCAAGTGTGTAATGTTTTGAAGGAGACAATTCAGAATACTTGTTTCTTCTCAAACATTTTCCCTTCATCTGGTTTAATTCTTCAAAAATAGCCTTAATTTATTCTGGGATGATTGTTGATGAAACACAATGGGTTTAAGACCCTAGTCATTTGGTTATGCTTCCAAGTCGTTGAAAGAAGGGTCTAAGGTCTGAAACTGACAAATCTTTGATATTCTTCACTTCACCATATGTGGCAAAAGTAATAATATTCACTTTCTAGCTGATTAATATTACTGCAGTGATCTCAGGAAGGTAACAATTGAAACTTGAAGGAAGGTAATCAACTGCTGATCCAATGATGCTGGTTTAAGCAACAGGTAAAAATGAAGAGAGAGAGAGAATTTTAATTTCCTTTTCATTAACTTTTAACTGTACATATCCTCACTGTGTTCTTGGAACATACATACACAACAGGGGTGCTACCAGTAATCTCCACAGGAACAGGTTCCGTCTCTGAAGTGGTGAAAGCGCTTTCGATCACGTACTCTTATTACTCTCTGATATATTTTGGACAGCAGCTTAGTTGCAGTGTGACAGTCCTTACAAACTCTCAGATTTTTTACAATCTGAATTGGAGTGCCTGGAGCTGTGCTAATGAGACCAAAAGCGATAGCCAATTTTTCGCTGTGATAATTGAGTGACGTTTCTTTCTCTTCCTCATCTATATTTCTTAAGACAGCAGAAGTGTCTGCCATGTACCCTGCCTCCTTTAGCTTGTTTCCCATCTCAGACACCATAGCATTTATCTTTTCGATTTCTGGGTGTGCTTTATCTCCCATTATGAACTCATGAACATATCCATTTACTTCGATACAGCTGAGCCCTGGTTCTTTTCTCATTCCCTTGTTCTTCATTGCTTTTCTCACCTCTGCAACGTCATTCCACCTATTTGCCACTGCATATATATTTGAAATAGAAACATTATAACCACAGTTTTGAGGTTCCAGGTAAACAAGTTGCCCAGCAGCCATTTCCCCTAATACAGTGTTGTGGTGAAGCTTGCATGCAGCAAGAAGAGCACTCCATATAATGGAGTTTGCCCTTATAGGCAAGCTTTTGATAATCCCATAGGCCTCATCAAGCAGTCCTGCTCGACCAAGAAGATCCACCATACAACCATAGTGTTCAATCTTAGGAACCAATGCAAATGCATGAACCATTTTCTCAAAAATTAACTTCCCTTCTTCCACCAATCCTGCATGGCTACAAGCATTTAGAAGTCCAATAAATGTGATATCATTTGGCCTAGCACCCTCTCTTTCCATCTCGGAGAATAGCTCCAAAGCCTCCTTACCGCATCCATGCATTCCTAATCCTGCCATCATCGTATTCCACATACCAATATCTCTATCTTTAACTTCCCCGAACAGTTTCCAAGCCCCATCAATGTCTCCACACTTGGCATACATTTCCAATAGTGCGGTTTTTAATATCGTATCCATTTCAACAGCTTGCCTGTCTATGACAGTATGAACCCATTTACCCATATCAAGGGCTCCAGTCTCTGCACAAAGTGAAAGCATCGTAGTCATTGTTACTTGGTTAGGTCTCACCCCATTTTCCCTCATCTTGACAAAAAGATCAAAAGCCTGATCTATGCAATGTGTTTGTGCATAAGCTGCAATCATAGCACTCCAGATCATAACATCTTTGTCTTTAACTGAGTCAAAAACTGCTCTAGCATTCCTTATCTCTCCACATTTCCCATACATATCAACCAGAGCAGTAGCAAGAGCCAGAGACAAACAAATCCCGTTTCTCAAAATATAAACGTGTAATTGTTTTCCCAGTTCTAAAGCCCCCACAAAACTACACTCTACAACTAAACACAGCAAAGTAATCTCGTTTGGCTTTATCCTTTCTTCAATCATTCTAGCAAAAAGCTTCATTCCCTCTTCTAATTTATTGCAATGAATATATCCAGCTATCATAGCAGTCCATGAAACAACAGTTTTCTGGTTCAATCCATTGAAAAGCAGTCTTGCAGAAGCTAAATTTCCACTTTTGGCATACATATGAATGAAAGCGGTAGTTAACTGAACACTCATTTTCTCAAGATTCCTTGTAACATAAGCATGCATTGCTTTTCCCATTTCAACATCCATGAGGTCTGCAAATAAAGTAATCATGCTAATCATGGCAACTTCACTAGGTCTTATCTGTAAAATTTGCATCTTTATTATCATCTCCAATGCTTCCATGTACAATTTGCTTCTAACATAGCATCTAATCATTGTACTCCAAGAAACAGCATCTCTTTCATACATATTATTAAACAACAATCTGGCAGAGACAACACTGTCACATTCACTATACATTTGTATCAAAGCATTACTTACAAAAACATCTTCAGTCAATCCATTCTTCACAGCAAAACCATGTATTTCTTTGCCCAATTGGGTGTTTGAAACAAAACTACAAGCTTTCAGTACTGCAGGGACCATGAAGTTATCAACTTCATAATCCATTCTTCTCAAATAAGTATAGATGTCAAGTGCACTGTGGGGTTGGCTGTTTTTAGTGTAAGATGTAATAAGGAAGTTGAATTGTGCTGAAGGGCTGAACTTGGTTACATTGAAGTGGCTTTTCACCATTAGAGCATGGGTTTGCCTGGTTTGTTCAAGGGTGGGTTGAAGAAAAGTTTCAGATTTTGGAATTTGGATGAATTTGATTGTTGAAGCCAAGGCAGAAGGAGAAGAAAGTGACGGTTTCTCTGTTGCAGCTACTTTCATCATGTCCATGGCGTTTTGTTATCTTCACAAATAAAATATCTGGTTTGCAAAACTTCAGTTCTTTTTTCCCACTGATAGTTTGCACTATGCTGTTTTGTTCCTTTCATAGAATTTTAGAGGTTTTCAAGCTTCCCCTTCGGCCCAAAATTAGGTGGGCCGAAGTACACCTAATATCTCCACTAAAACCCTAAAATTCTCCCATCCTTTCATGGTTCTCTGCTATAGGGTTTCACATAAACCCCCAAATTCTTCAATCTTCCTTGTGCAGAACTCCAAGCCCCAAATATCAGCAAAAGACAAAACATTTTCATGTTCTACCTTAGTGTTTTGCTTGATTTTTATGGGCATATAGCAGACATCGAAGGCTTGCAGGTGACTTTTATTGTGAGCTCAAAAGTTGAGCAATATCATAAATATCATCCCCTTCAACAAAAATATATATATATATATATATATTTCTGATAAATATTAAAGGTGCTCATGGGCCGAGTTTATGCAAGGTATTTAGATCAATTTTCTAAATTCAGGTTCAACTCGGATAAAAAATGGGCTTATTTTTTCTCAAGGCTGGCCCGATTTAAGAAATGTAAATTCGAGGTTGACCCGATCCACTCATATTTGATTTTTTAGATTAATTTTTATTTAAAATTAAATTTTTTAAGGAATATAATACACTAAATGCATTAAAAAGATTAAAATAAAAGTTTTGTAACATATTAAAAATATATTATATTAAAAAAACACAACCATAAATATAATAAATCTTTTATTATATTAAAAAACATAAATAAATATAATAAATATTTTATTGTACTAGAAATAAATTTTAAAATTTTATATTTTGAGTTGAATTATTTAGTTGGGTAAATTCTTTTAAGTCTTGGGCAACAGATTTAATTGTTATTGGATTAGTAATTTAATATAAATATTAATATAATTTAGGCCGGGTCAAGTTTGAACCAAAAAATTCTTATTCAAAACCCGACCCATATAGAAAACGATCATCGTATTTTATTTAAACCTTCCTGGTTTTTAATGGATGGATGATGAGGTTTTCTTAATACCCATTTGCTAATCTATGGTTATTAGAATGAGGTGTGGATTTCTTTTGTTAATATGATGAGGTTTTCAAGTTCCAGAGTCCAAGAAATGGGCATTTTCAATTTCATTATAACCTTTTGTTTAATTTAGCAACTTCTTTTCTGTTAAAATCGTTCATAAAAAATATAGACTTAACTGTTCTGTGGTGTTTTACTTTCTACAAATTTTGTGACTTAACCGGCTATGTATTTCACCGAAAATGATTTTTATAAAAATTGATTTTTATTTATTATTATTTTGAAAAACTAATGTTTTGGAAAATTCTGAGTAAAATGATTTTTCAATGTTTAATAATTAAAAAAAAAAACTGTTTTCAAGAAGATATACGCAACTTAGATTATATTTATTATAAAATATATAATAATAACTTAATTTTAAGTTTTATATATATAGAGAGTGAATAGTGAGATATTGAAGCTGGAATGGATAAATGATGTCGAAACCATTTTAAAATTTGATTTTAAAAACGGGGATCGACTTTTAAAAACAAAAATGGGAGTCGCCACCAATACCTTTTTACTTAGGTGTGATTGGATTACCTTGTAAAACGTTTCATTTTAAAACATTCGATTTTGGTCTACGAAAAAAAACGAAAAAAAAGGGGTTCGGGAGTCGGTTACGTATGAGGAAGGGTTAGCACCCTCATAGCGCCCAAAAATTGGTACCTAATTGATAGAATCATGTCCAAATATTTGAAATTTAAAAAGTTTAAAATAAGATCCCTTATTAGAAGGAAAACCGAGACTTTCCTATTTCAAAGTAATAAAAATACCACACTCAATAAGTTAGTATACAACATCTTATAACTTTGAAGCTAGGTGCATCTTTATTTTAAAAAATTCATACCTCAAGACACAAAACATCACACCCAATAAGTTAGGATACAACATTTTGAATTCTCAAGAACAAATTTTTGTTTGAAAGACTTGAATTTTGCAAATAGAGGGATATCTAATATTTTAAGTTTTACGAGAAAAATCACGACCCAGTAAGTTAGGGGCACGATTCTTCTCGAAGACTGCAAATATCACATATCACCGTTAAAATATTTTACAAAAAATCTTTAGTTTAAAAGGTATTTTTTATTAAAAATGGTATGAGTAAGACATTGTAACATATATATCAATCCTACAAATTATATTAACAATAAATAATCAATAAATAATATAACATGAATAAATAAATAAAAACATGCTAAAGCAATAATAAACGAATATAAAAATACAAATAAATGTATATAATAATTAATAAAAATCATAATATATATAATAAAATAATATAAAATAATTAATAAAAAATATATAAAAATTATACATAAAAATAATTAGTAGATAATATATAATAATTTTAAATAAAAACATTTATATACATAATATACTAATCGTAAAATTATATATGTAATAAACAATATAAATAAAATAGATTATATATTATAATAAACTTTGTACAAAACAAAATTTTAAAACTAATATATAATATAATATTTAAAAATATAATATAATAAATAATATATAAATATTAAAATAATATATAAGTTATTAAACCTAGTAAAATAATATATTAAATATATATAAAGATAATACATATAAAATATACATATATATGAATTTCACACTATTAGTAAATTAATAAACATATAAAAATAATATAGAATTTTTTAATATGGTAAAATAATTAAATATAATTTAAAATAAAAGGATAAAAAATAAATCAAAGAAACATGGATTAAAATAGCAATTAAAACAAATTAAAAGAACTAAATTAAAACACGCGTTAAATCACAGGGGTTAAAATGACAATTCATCCAAATTTTAAAACGGCATCGTTTTGATTTTTAACTTTTAAAGCAGTCCGAGGGTTTAATTAAAATAAAAATAAACTTTTAGGGTTAATTTAATAAAAAAAATAGAATTTTAAATAGGACTAAATTAAAATAAACAAAATTACAGAAGGATTAAAACTGCAAATCTCCCCTTTTCATAAAACGCGCGGATCCTGAGGGCCGGGTCGGGTCAACGCGCGGGTCTAGCCTTAAAACGACGTCGTTTTGGTCATTATCTGACCACACCAAAACGGCGTCGTTTCTTAGACCTATATAAAGTGAAAATCAATAAAAAAAAATCATTTTTAACAGTCTTTAAAAAAAAAACAGAAACTGAGCTTTAGAAAGCTCTCCCCTTTCCTCTGTTTTCGACCAAACTCCGGCGTGGGTTCAAGCGATAGGCCACCGCGCGTGTATCCCACGCGCCACCGCACATGGCGGCCTGAAGACAGAAAAATCTCCTCTTTTGCGAATCGAGAGGTAAATATTTATACTCCCTTTTTATTTAGTAATATTCTTTAAAAAATGTATAAACCTGAGAAGAATAAAAAAGAAAACGAAAACGAATATTCGGGAATCACCTCTATGTTCTCTGTTTTATTTTTGTATCTTTTTTTTGCTTCTATCGTATCGTGCCGATTTACATGTTCATTAGGTTTATATATAACCTAAAAAATAAACTAGAAATAAATACAAAAATTTCTTTCTGTTTCTGCCATTTTTTCTTTCCTTTTGTTGTTGTTCTTTCTTTGTTTGCAGGCGATTGACGAAGATCTCGCAATAGTGGAATGATTCGGGCGCGGATCCTGGCGCGACCAGAGGCTTTGCGAGCGGATTGCGGCCCAATTGGTGGGCGCGAAAAGCTGCGGCGTGAGGGCTGGAGTGCTGCGGCGCGAGGCTGGGGCGATGCCTGCGGCACCTAGGGTTTCCCAGAAACCCTAGGCCACTGAGATTTGTTAAAGTTTTGGGCCCTTTTGGGCCACGTGTTGTTCGGTCCTGGGTCTTTAATCTGTTGGGTCAGCTTTGGGCTAATTAGGTTTTGTCTTGGGAAGTCTGTTGGTAATGGGTTATTGGGCTAGGGTGTAACTGGGCCACGGTAGTTTTATTGGTTTTGGGCTTTGTAAATGACTGTAAAAGGGCACTTGGTATTTTTTTTTTGTTTTATTTTGGTTTATTTAGATAGGCCCGGGCAAAATTGGGTACTTACAAATGAAATTAAATATTATTTAAACAAATACTAGTGTATTATACAATATTTATTATTAAATAAAATATTAAAAATATTTTAAAATTTAAAATTATTATTAATGTTAAAATTTATTATGAAAATGGAATTGTAATATTAAATAATTTTATTAAAAATAAAAAAATATTGAATATGTTAATAATTTATTATATTATTAAATGTAAATATGTATGTTTAATAATATAAGCGTATGAGAAAATATTTGGTGCACCATTGGTGGAGGTTTTAGACTCCACAAGCTAACCATGTATGTTTAACGATATTAAAATTATGAGAAAATATTTGGTGTACTATCAGTGAAGGTTTTATACTTCACAGGTAAGTTTAGGAGTTGACAAGTGTTCTGTAGGTGTATAACAAAATATTTAAAAAAAAAAAAGACATATAGTAATTTTTTAAGATTGCTTATGGAATAAAAAATGTACATTGGTGTACCAAATACTAATCCTAAAATTATAATATTAACAATATTAAAAATTATGATAAATTATACCATTAGTCACCTAACTATTAGCGTGTTTCTGTTTTGGTCATTGATTGATTATTTTTTTGTCACTCTTTGTTAAAAAATTGATGGAAATGATGATGTAGACATATTTATTCCTCAAATTTTACACATTCTATCAATTTAGTCCTATTCTTAATAATTCAATAAATTCAGCCCTCCACGTTTACAAATCCAATCAATTTGGTCATAATTTTAAAACTAAATAAAAATAAAAATACTGAAAAAATATAGACCATATTTATAATTTAGTCAAGAAGCATTATAGAAAAAAAATGTTGGATGAGAATAAAAGCAATATACCCAAGAAAATGGAAAGAAAGGATTTAACTAAAGTTAGGAAATGAGATTAAAAAATGAAGCCTAATTTTTGACAAAATTGTGACTCAATCAAGTCAAATCCTAAACCTTATACCACAAATTAAGAAGCCAAAACTATGATGTTGATTCAATAAACCCCACATAGGATCAAAGACAAATTGAATGCTTTGGACCAAGTAATTGAACTTCTTCCAAGCCATGACTTGGAAGATTGAATAAACCCCCAAGTATTCCACTTAACACCAAAATCAATTCACACAACTATTCTAAATTGTGTAGCTTGCTTCATTGACGCTACAAAGCTAGAATTTCCATCAATCATGTCTTTCTTTTTTTATAATTTCCTCATTACTTGTTGACTAAATTTGGCTAAGACCAAGTGAATTCATTAGACAGTCTTGGTCTTGGAACCAAGCTAATTAATCTATCTTGAAAATTAATGCATTCGTGTAAAATTGGGTACCATTAAATATGTTTTTTTTTTAGTAAATAATCTTTTATACTTTGTAAACCCATTAAAAGGTGGACGCTAACAATGAATTTTAAATTTGTTACATATTTAAAGTGAACATCGAACTTTCAATCACTGGTTAAAAAAAAAAAATCCTTATCATCTTATTTAATTCTCGTAGTTGAAGACTATTAAACATATCGAATTATGTATTGGAGACAAATATTTAGTATTTCAAAAAATAAAAAATTAAATACCAAAATAAACGTGAGTTAAGTTACAATTGGTAGTGTAATTGAGGTGTTGCACCTCATCTTTACTTTTTTCAACTAAACGTAGTCAATACATGAAAATGAAAACGGCAGGTTGTCGTTGGGACATTAACTTATTTCGACCGTAATTTCGCTGACTTTATCAAATGTTATTGACAAGAAAACATATATGCTTAAATTAAATAATTGAAGACTAAAGTAATGTTAATAATTTCTTACCTTAAATTAAAAATAAAATACTTTTATTCAGTAAAGAATCTTAGCATTTAATGTTGGGGCTCTAAATTGTGGAAGAAAAAAAAGGTAAACCTTATACAACATATTTTTCTACAATGCTTTTTGACTAGACTGATTGCAAAGTAGTATGCTTTGCTATTTTTCTCATCCCACGTATATACATAGACGTGCTCATTACTCGGATCAGGTTTAATCAAAATTTTAGTTTAATTTGCTAGGTCTGATCTGACTCGACTCGAAAAGTGGACTTAAAATTTTACTCAAGTCCAACCCGAATAAAAATGTTAAAATTTGAGTCTGGTCCAGCCCGCCCGTATTAACTTTTTATATAATCTTTATAAAAATATAATATATCAAAAATACTAAAAACATTAAAATAAATATTTCTCAACGAATTAAAAATAAATTTAAAATATTTATATGTATATTTAAATAACACTACGATAGGTGCAACTTAACAAGCAAATGCCTCTAAAATAATAACAAAATTAACAATAAAACAAGAGTTATACAATAACAACAAAATAGTAACAACACAATAGTGAAACTGTAGCAAAGTAATAAAACAAAAAAAAGAGAGCAATAAAAAAGTAAAAAATAACAAGAAAACAGTAAAAAAGAACAACAATTTCTTTTTGCATATTTAGGCCAAGTTGGGCCGGATTAGGCTCGGGTAAAAAAGCTTTACTCGAAGCTTGGCCCGTTTTCTAAACGAACATTATTTTTTTGCCCAAACCCATTTTTCGGACCTATATTTTTACCCAAACCTTTTCACTTTTCAGGCGGGTCGGGAACAGGTCTATATATACCTATATATAATAAATATAATAATTATTTTGGTTTTAAAATCTCTTCTCGATTTCTTTCTATTTTTCTGGGTATACTGCTATTTGTAAGCACTAAATTTTGTCCGGCTCGATTTCGTGTTTAATTTTCAAAATTCAAAAAAAAAATTGAAAAATACAAAAAATAAAAATTGCATTTGACCTCTAAACTTTCCTTAAATTACATTTTTACCCCTAAACTTTCCTTAAATTGTATTTTGACCCCTAAAATTTCCTTAAATTTCATTTTGACCCCAAATATTCTAAAAATTACACTTTGGCCCCAAAAGTTTCACTACATTTGCGATCTGGTCCTTCTGGCAAAATCACGAGATTTGAGCACCTACCCTCCGTGATTTCCGGCCACCAGCTTAGGGCATGGCCTCCCTCCTCCCTAGCCACCTAATACCTACAAAAAAAAAAAAAAACCATAAAAGGGGTTCTTACCCCCAAAAATCGGCCAAGAAGAAACCCCCTAAAAAGAAAAAGAAGAGAAAAAAAGAGAAAGAAAAAGAAGAGAAAAAGAGAGAAAAGAAGAAGAAGAAGAAGAGAAGAGGGAGAGGGGAACGTCGCACCACCGGCGGAGGAAGCGACGGAGGCGTCGACGGCGGCGGTAGTGGGAGAAGAAGAAGAAAGAAGAAGAAGAAGAAAGAAGGAGAGAAAAAAAAGGAAAGGAAAAAAGAAGGAAAAAAGGAAAAAAAATAAAAAAAATAATAAACAGTCGGGTCGACCCGACCCGACCCGTCCTGCCTGACTCGACCCGTGCAACCCGCACCACCCAGCAGGCCCAAGCTTAGCGCCAGCAGAAGGCCCAATCCGGGCCCAGCGCAGCAGCCCATCAAAAAAGAAAAAAAAAGGAAAAAGGGGCAGCCCAATTCTTCAAGCCCAAAGAAAAAGAAAAAGGAAAAGAAAAAGTAGAAGGCCCATTCTTCAAGTCCAAAAGTTTTTTTTTTGGTAACTTTTAACCCATTTTAAATTTATGTATATGTATTTTGACGACATCTCGTATTTAATTTTATTAGTATTTTTAAATATTTTTCTTTCTTAATTTTTAGAAAAATTGTTATATTCATTCTAGTTGCAATTTTAATAATTTTAATAAAAAATAAGGCAACGAATCGGTTTGACACTAAGTCGTTGATTTCATCGCTATGTTGGGTGAATATCATCGGTTCGTATTAAATACGATACGCGCTTTTAAAAATCGAAAAAAATTTAAAAAAATTCTCGGGTTTTAAAATAAAATGATTATTTTTGTGGTTATTTTTAAATTATCAAAATTTCATTTTTTAAAATGTAGATAATACGATAATATGTAATTTATCAAAATTTTCGTGTTTCAAAAAAAAAAATTTCTTGTATTCCAAAATTCTTGTGTTAAAAAATTCTCGTGTTTTAAAATAAAATATTTATTTTTTATAAATTATCAAATTATATTTAAATGAATATATAATAGTATATAATTTATTAAAATTCTCGTGTTTCAATCGAATCACGATTAAATATTAAATTGAACTCGTATTTTTGAAAATTAAGACAACGCGCGTTTAACGAGATACCTATTTTGGGCGTCGTTAGGGTGCTAATACCTTCCTCGTGCGTAACCTACTCCCGAACCCTATTTTTCTTTGGAATTTTGACGTAGACCTAAACTAGGCCTTTTTTTTAAAGAAAATTCAAAAATAATTTTTCTTTTAAAAAGAGGATTTATTAGGTGTCCGATCACACCTAGGAAAAATGATCGGTGGCGACTCCCTTTGTTAAACTAAAATCGAAACTCTGTTTTCTAATTTTCAATAATTTTCTCAATTAGCGCCCGAGCAAATTTTACGTCGCTACACTATTATTCTCATGCAACATCTTTTCGTATAATGCTTTTTGAGTAAATTATAAATTTGTTTATATTTTTAAAAATTTTCATTTAGTTTTTAAATTATAAAAATATGTTTGACGATTAAATTGATAGAATTTGTAAATGTGGAAGGTTAAATTTGTTGAATTATTTAGGATTAGAATCAAATGGATAAATGTGTAATTGTTGAGGATTAAATGTGTTATTATGCCAATTTGAAAAGGTCATGTATCAGTTTTGTTAATGCTTTTAACTATGGGGGACTTAAACAAAAATGATAGAAAATGTTTGTGACAAAATTAAAAGTTTTTGTAGTTTAGTGACTAAAACAGAAACATACTAATAGTTGAGTGATTAATGTTGTAATTATACCCTAAAAGCTATAATATTTGATATCAATATTTTAAAGTGTACTTTTTTTTATATTCTACAAACAGTTTTGAAAATTTGATAAATGTCTTTTTTATTATTAGTAATTTTTTACTATATCCTTATAGTATACTTTTCAATCCCAGACCTTGTTTGTGGATAGGGGAGAGCATTCAGTCAAATCGAATGAAAACAATTTAAGTTAATCAAGTTGATGAATCTTATTTTATCATCCTAACTCGATTTGAAATTTTCTGGATTCGAGTTAAGTGAGATGGAATTCGAATCGAATTGAATCGAATTTGTTTATTCGAGTTAAATTAAAAAAAAATGATTTTGGTGTTTTTTTATTTTTATGTAATTCTTTTAAAAAAATATTTTTCTTTAAAGTTTTTAAACATGACCATACAAAAAAAAATTGAAGTGAACAAATAAAAGCAATTGATGAAAAAGAATTGAGGATTTTGATTTTTGGAGATAAAGGGGGAGAAATTGATATTCGGTTTATTCGAATTATTTAAGTTATTTGAATTCGAAAGCTCAACTCAATTCAAACTTGAAATTCAAAAAAATTCGAGTTGACTCAATTAACTTGATTCGAATAATTCTGATGGGCATCGAAACCACCAAATATAAATTCCTACGAGAAGATAACAGTAAATAGCATTATAGAGCAGTAGGGTCAAATCCACAGGGACTGGTTATCCAATTTCGTCTTTTCTCGTGACTAGAATTACTGTTGCTATCATAGTCGTGCCCACGACCTGTGCGTAGCAATGCTAAAAAATGAAAAAGGGGGTTTTAGTTTATAAGATAATAAAATAAATATGTAATGTAATAAAATGAAAACAAATTCGAAATTGCAAAAAAAATAAAATCAAATAAAATAAATGGGTAAATAAAATATTTTAAAGCTCATCCTTAGCATCAGTACACCTCGAACTTGAACCGATCCTTGAAAGAAGATTTTTCCTTCTAACCGATAAGTTGGTTACAGCGATCGAGGACGCCTCAAACCACCAGCTTTTCTTCTTGTAGTCAGTTCCGGTGCATCCGAAAAATCGACCCTTGTCGAATTTCTAACCACGTGACACGTGCCCGTAATTTAAGACATCGACAACATTGTGATCTGAAAAACTCAACTCGAATCAATGGCCTCAATTGTGTGGGTCGTTTAAATTCGACCACTATCTCCCCTGACGGAATCCAACTAGCTTTTCCTACCTGAACACGCCAATTTGTTTGCAGGATTTTGAATACAACACGACTGACTCAACTTCCCAACTATACGCCAAACGATTCCAACCCAACGCGCACTTTTTGAATTGAAATCGAATCAACTTTAAGGGACGAATTTGTACTATCCCATATACCGGAGGGATAACGAATATCGAATTGCAAAGTATTTAGTGTGGATTCATATCTCACGATTATTTTGTCGAAGAGGTAACTGGACTAAGGCTAAAAAGGGGTTTAGTTAATCATGAAAAAAAAATCATGCTTGAAAAAAATAGTTTAAATGAAATTGGGGAAAGTGGAAAGGAGGGGCTTGGAAGGCAAATAAGCCAAAAGAAAAAAAAATTGAAATTGTAGAATAGAACAGACGCAAGAAAGAAAAAAAAAAAGAAAGAATTTTATTTAATTTCCAGGAGCCAATTGCGTGTTTAATTGGCTGTAGTCACCAGGTATTTATACACAATTTTAGTGCTAAAATTTAGCTAAATTTTTTTCTAAATATTATCACTGAATAAATCAAAATTTTAAAAATCAAATTTAAATTAGAGATTAATTTTAAACTAATTACAAAATTTTAACAATATAAAAATCCTCGAATCTTTATCCAGCCACTTTTTTTTAAAATCTTCAACCCTTTAATCTTTATCCAACCATCTTTATATCTTCAATCTTTTAATCAAGCCCTCCTCTTTACTTTTTGTTCCAATTTACCCCATTTTTGTAAGAGTTTGAATTCATCACACTAACTTCATTCTTGATAAGAAAAACTCAAATTTAATAGCATTTTATTCGATAATTAGCCAAAAATAAATATATTAAAAATACAAATTTATCTTGCTATCAAATTCCCCCTACTTAGCCGGTGCTTGTCCTCAAGCATGATATCCACTAAAAATAACTCGTCAATCCTTTTCAAAATCAAAACTCCTTTCTTAGTCAAGCATACTGCAAACAATTAGGTGAATAAAAAATAAATAATTGCTAAACTCAATCAATAAGCATTTTATAAAATCTCGAACAGTATGTCAAATTTAACTATTTTACTAGATTTAGGCTTAATCAAACATGCAAAACGATCATACCCAATATATACTTTTATTTATATTTATTATTATTATTTTTCTAACGTAGTCAATTCTTTTGACGCAAAGTGAGATGACAACCTTAGCACCTCACCCCGGTTACTCAACTTGACACGTTATCTTTATTTATTTATTTATTTATTAACGAATTCGAGACATAATCAAACCTTTTGACGCGAAACGAGATGACAACCCAAGCAACTCATCCTAGTTACTCAATTCCACATGCCCCTAATCGATTTATTTCTCCTTTCTCAAGGCAGCTCGGTTAGCGGAGTGCTACAAGTTTCAGTTTGTCACCAAACCTTTTGACGCGAAATGAGATGACAATCCAAGCATCTCATCCCGGTTACTCATTTTGGTCAAATTTTTGAATCTTCACTATTGACCAAGCTATTAGCAAATTTATTTATTTTTTTAAACGGATACTTTCACTAGGCAAGTCGAAAAGAGTTAACAATTTTCATGAAATATTGACTAGAGCATAACATTTTCAATTCTACAAAATATTCATTGATCAATCAAGCGATAGTTATTCATGATTCACCCACTTATTTAAATAAACTAAACATAAGAATTAGATGTTTATTTCCGAAACGAATTAAGAAATTATTCTTAGCAAAACACATGCAAAGAAAAAAGTATGGCATGATCCCCGCCACTTAGCCCACATTGCCCACAATGTGCAAAAAGAATAATAAAAGTTGAGGCAAAGTGTACTCCCCGTGTATATTTAATGGGTCGGAGGACGGTGGGAGTGACTGCTTTGTAGTATGTTGAGGATGCTTGAGATGTTGGCTTTCATTATTCCGAGGCGAGCTTCAATGCGATGAAGTCGTTCATCTATAGTAGAAGGTGGTTTCTCCTCTTGTTCTCTAGTAGCCAGATTGCGTCTTCGTCCATGCTCCTGGAAATAACACGATCAAACAAATTAAAATAACACTTTATTTAATTCTCAAACTAAACTAGAATTTAAAATTAAATTAAATAAATAAAAATAAATGTGGGTTGCCTCCTATAAAGCTCTTTTGTTTAACGTTGTTAGCTCGATGACCTGAAGATTTAGTCATTTGGCTCCTCGAAAAATAATTCTTCCACCACGTGTACTTGAAAATTCTCGTAAAAGGGTTTTAACCTTTGACCATTGACTTTAAAACATTTCCCAGATTCATCGCTTTTAATTTAATTGCGCCATGAGGAAATAGTTTAGTAATAACAAAACGACCAAGCCATTTGGTTTGAAGTTTACCTACAAAAATCCTCAGTGAGGGGTTGTAAAGTAACACTTTTTGACCAATTAAAAATTGTTTGCGAGATATTCTTTGGTCATGAAACGCCTTGGTTTTTTATTTATAAATTTGGGCATTTTCATATGTGTCACGCTGGATTTCTTCAAGCTCTTGAATGTCTAATTTTCGATAATTACCTACAGCATCCATGTAACACCCCAAACCCGTATCCGTCGCTGGAGTAGGGTTACGGAATATTACCAACCAATCAAAACATTTAACAACCAATTCATAAGTAATCATAAGCATATTCTAATTCCATCATTAAAATGTGAATTGTCCCTAAATCGAGCTTTAAAGTTCCCTTGAAAACATTTTGGGACTAATAGAAATCATTTGAAAAGTTAAGAAAGAATTTACAAACTTTTTTTTTACTACAAGGTTCACACGGCCAAGACACACACCCGTGTCTAAGGCCGTGTGGGCATTCGAAGTAGGGACACACGAACGTGTCCCAGCCCGTGTTCGTGCCCGTGTAACTCATGACTTGGGTCACACGACCAAGCCACACGCCCCTGTGCCAGGCCGTGTACCCTTCGAAATGGCCTTGCACGCCCGTGTGCTAGCTGTGTATCTCACACGGCCAAGTCACACGCTCGTGTATCTGGCCGTGTGGACCTAAAATATGCCTTAAACCATAAGTTTACCATTTCCTATTTGCTTGGGCATTAAGTAACTCAAAAACCAATCGTTTAACCTATTCAAAACACGATCAAACACACTTAAAACACGCCAAAACAATTATCTTAGGTGCCTAACCAATGTACCCTCATTGGTACCACATTTATATATTATCAAAACACATCAACAATGCATCATTCAAATCAAAGTTTAAAGTATACCAAAATCACTCAATTTAGGCTAACATAAAGCTACTTAAGACACCAAGCTTTAAGTTTCATACACATATCAAGCCTTTGGTCAAAACGCATACTAACATTTAGCTTCAACCATAAACATATACTTATAACTCAATTTACATCACATTCAAAAAACAACTAACAACCAAAGACATCCTAGGTACATGCCATTACAAAATTAAACATCACCACACTTGAAATCGAGATTGTTTTTGTTGGATGCTGAGTCAACGATCAAAATAGAGTACCTAACTTGCGCAGGGAGAACAAAATTGTACGCTGAGTAAAACTCAGTGATATTTCTATAATCCAGATATTCTAAGACATGATACGATACATGAAAGCTCAAATTGAATTATATCATCATACTACTATCTAAACATACAATTACAATATATCACAATTTCAATTTTATGCATTTCATCACCTTATTTCATGCAATACTCAATTTTCACAAGTATTCACCTTTAGTTGGTTTGAACATATATCTCAATTCACATCACTTGCTATATAAATAGCTTTGCATAGATCAATCAACAATTTACTTATACTATGGCACAAACCAATTCACATTAAGCAACTTCACTTATTCAAATAACCACAAGTATATCTAAAGCATTTGAATTTATTTCACAACTTTAATAATCTAACTCAAGAATATATCATATCTTCTAATGAATAAATGTATATACATAAGTAAACATGACCTTCTTTAGTAATACCTATAACCATCCTCCTTAAATCGTTCATAAAACCTTGCTATATAGTCCAGTTGATACACGACACCCGGTGCCTAGAAGATAATTCACGAAAGAGTTTGGGCCCAGCGCTAGTCGGATAAACCGACAAATGTGTGCCCAGCACTAGTCAGATAAACTGATGAAGGTTGCGCCCAGCGCTAGTCGGATAAATCGGCGAATAATTAGTGAGCCCAGCTCTAGTTGGATAAACCAACAATATTTGCGCCCAGCGCTAGTCGGATAAATCGACGAATGTGTGCCCAGCACTAGTCAGATAAACTGACAAAAGTTGCGCCCAGCGCTAGCCGGATGAACCCGCGAATAATTAATGAGCCTAGCTCTAGTTGGATAAACCAACGATATTTGCGCCCAGCGCTAGTCGAACGAATCGACGATGTCAATTATTCATTTGCAAGTCCATAATTTCTTTACATTTTCATAAATGAATATCAAATTTCATAATTTAATAACACTTTCACTCCAATTATCTACTAATCATACATTAATTTATTCCATAATGTCACATTCCATAAACCTCCATTCAATTGAATTAACTTATACCTCTATAAACTTCCATTCAATTTAATTAACAATTACATTAGGGATATATATTAAGGCATCAAGTAGCAACTAGATTAATTAAAACAATTTATGAAGTTCGAGTTTGGGGACTACGAACTTACCTAAAACCGCAGAAGATTATTCCGCAACCTTCTCTTTTCCCCGATTTACAATTGATCTACTCGTTTCACGATCAAAACATAATAAATCAATTTATTAACTAATTCAAATACCATATCAAGTTCAAATTCAAACCATTCTACCATTTAATTACATTTTTACTTATTTGCACTCAACATTTACCCTCGATACAATTAAATCTCCAATTATAAATCATATTATTTAATTAAAATCAAGAAAGTATCATTTCAACCAATTATTCCACAAGGTTCAAAGTAACTCATACATTCAATTAATTCACAATTTAATCCTTGAATTTACCATTTCCATAATTAACCAAATATGCATATAATTTATTAACAATCCCTAAATTCTTGAATTTTATAACTTAACACCATGCTAATTTAATTTATAGCATTAAACTCCTTGAAAGCTAATACTAACAAAACTCATGGTACAAAATATTTTAATTACTCACTAAACTTAGTAATTCAACTCAAATTTTCAGCACAAAGAACAATCCACCAAAACAGTTCCTAGACTTCACAAAATTAACAACTTAACCTCTAATTCTATCAAAACAACTTCAAACATTAAAGTTTTTCAACAATGGCAACTTCCACAAAAATCATAATTTCTCTAAATTTCCACATGGGTAATCTACTACATAATTTTAAGGTTCTAAAAATATAAAATTTAATTGAAAATAATCAAATCATCCAAACAAAATTAAGCTTTAAAAATGGCACTTAAAGGCCGAATGGTGCTAACCTTTCTTCTCCCCAAATCGACATGCAAGAGATGAAGCTTTAATTTTTGTTTCTCTTTCCTTTTTCTTTCCCCCACTACTCTATTTGTTTCTTTTATTTTATTCCTATTTTCATATCATTTTCATTTTTATTATAACTTAACATATATTACATATATATATATATATATATATATAATTCTCTCATAATTATCCACTAACCAAAACACATCAAATTAAAGGACTATTTATTTAAATAGTCCCTTATTCTAATCCCACTTTAAAATTTAATACTAATTACTAATTTATCACCCACTTAAGTTAATCATTGTACTTAATTAAACACTGATAATTAAAATTATCAAACTATCATTCTACTCGTTTCTAAAATGACTCTGTAAATATTAATCTCAATTTCATATACCATTCAATTCAATACATTTAGCTACTTATTTACACTTTTACACATTTGCCCCAAAACATTTACATCCAATACAATTTAATCCATCATATCAACCAAGTTAATTCCACAATTAACACATAACCCACTATTGCCGAATACTTAACCCTTAATATACAGCCTATATATATCTTTAATTTATAATAAAATCCTTCTCATTTATAATTTACTCAATTAAATTCCTAATTTTTAAATGTAGTAAAATTTTACTCTATAAAATAACACAAATTCAACATCAAGCACCCAAACAGAACTCTTTCAAATAAAAGACTTCAAAATATCTCAATGACATATATATATATATATATATATATATATATTTATACATTGATAATTTCACATAAATAAACAATTTAACCCCCATATTTTCAAAATTTTCCATAATAATCCTCAATGTACAATTTCATGAATTTACTTTACAAATCATCTCACTTCACTTCCAACTTTAAAAATCTACCAAAATAATATTAAGAACTTAGATTTTTTACCATAGTAATTTCTATTAACTACAATCATTCCACAAATTTCAACATGGATATGCTAGTTCATGCTATTAGGTTTCCAAAAACATACAATTCAAGTAAGAAGAACTAGGATATACTAACCAATTGAAGCTTGTAAAAATTTCAGCCCCAACGCCGAAAGTTCTTCTCTTTCCCCCTCTATTTTGATTTGCATGAAGAATAAAGAAAAAAAAAAATGATTTTTCCTCTCTTTCCTTTCCCCCACTCACTATGTTCTATTATAATAATGTTTTTATATTATATCTATTTATTAATAATTATTAATAATAAATTTCTAACATTTAAAACATTTTAAGCCCCACCACCGTCCACTACATAAATACATAGGTATAATTACATTATAAATCCTTTAACTTTGATTTACATTATACTATTAGTTAATATAATAATAATTAAACTTTATAATATATATTCAAAGACATATATAATAAAGTCATAACCGACCACTAATAAGATCACATATATTATGGTCTATTTATTTCGTAAGTCTTATATATTTAATTCTGTTTATAAATCCTACTTTATTCAATTATGCGATTTAGCCCATGTACTCTAGTTAAACACTCTTTCGTCAAAATTACATAACCAAAATTTAATTCACTTCTAATATAACTCTGCAAATATTTTTATTAAATATTTACGAGTCCGATTTAGGGAAACGAGATCACGATACCTCAATTTCCAAAACCATCGACTTTAGAACTGATACACTTGTATATTGTCTAACTTTTCAATAATTAAAATTATTAGACCAAACTTCAATATAATACTGTAATATCCTCGCAAATATTAATAAATAATATTCATTGATCCTATCACAGGAAATAGTATTCCGAAACCACCATTTCCGACTTCATTGACTTTCGGGTCGTTACAGTCCAACTCCATGTTACATCTTTTTACCGCCCAAAATGCCTTATGTTCTAACTCCACAGGAAGATGACACAGTTTACCGAGTATGAGTCGGGAGGGGGACATTTCTATGGGTCCCTTGTAAGCAGTGCGGTATGCCTACAATGCATCGTTTAAACGTAAGCTCTAGTCCTTTCGATCTGGTTTCACGGTCTTATCCAAAATCGACTTTATTTCGCGGTTCGAAACTTCCGCTAGACCTTTTTTCGTGGGTGATAAGTCGTGGCCACACGTTGTGTCACCCCATACTTTTTCAATAGAGTATCAATTACCTTGTAGTAAAAATGAGTTCCTCGATCGCTGATTAATGCTTTCGGTGTGCCAAACCTGGAAAAGATAGAGTTCGTTAGAAATTCACTACAGTTTTAGCGTTGGCATGACAGGTAGCTTTAACTTCTACCCATTTAGATACGTAATCTACAGCGAGAATAATGTAAATAGTATTAAATGATAAAACAAACGGTCCCATGAAATCGATGCCCCATACATAAAAAATTTCGCATACATGTATAGGTGTTACGGGCATCTCATTCTTTCGACTTAAATTCCCCACTTTTTGGCATTTTTTGCAAGTTTTGCAAAATAAATAAGCATCACGAAATATGTGTGGCCAAAACAATACACATTCAAGTACCTTATGTGTAGTGTGTTTAGGTCCGAAATGCCCTCCACAATTATAAGAATGACAAAAAGATAGGATAGATTGTACGTCGATTTCTGTGACACATCGTTGAATTACCTGATCGGAGTAGTGTTTCCATAGGTATGGGTCGTCCCAAATATAATATCACGAGTCTCTTTTGATTTTTTCTTTTTCATAACGTGATAAGTTGGAAGACACAATACTTATAGCGAGGTAATTTACCATATCTACAAACCATGGGTAAACTGTCTGTGCTGATAGTAGATTTTCATCTGGTAAGTCATCTTTAAGAGTAGTGTCGTCTTTTGGAAAATGAATTTGACTCAAATGATCAACTACTAAGTTATCGCTTCCTTTCTTGATTTGACTCAAATGATCAACTACTAAGTTCTTGCTTCCTTTCTTGTCTTTAATCTCAAGATCGAATTCTTGTAAGAGGAGAATCCATCGAATCAGCCTAGGCTTTACCTCCTTTTTTCTGATCTTATATTTCAACGCTGCATGGTTAGAAAAAATGATAACTTTAGTGCCTAATAAATATGGTTTGAATTTTTCCAAAGCAAAAACAATGACTAATAATTCTTTTTCAGTAGTTGAGTAATTGCTTTCAGCATCTAATGTTTTGGAGGCATAAGATATGACGTGGGGTTCCTTCCCAATTCTTTGCCCAAGGACAGCTCCTACACTTTGGTCGCTTGCATCGCACATGAGCTCGAAAAGGTAATCTCAATTTGGTGGCTGTACTATATGAGCTGAAACAAGCTTTTGTTTGAGAGTATCGAATGGATCTTTGCATGTTGGATCAAATTCGAACACTTTATCTTTTTGCAAGAGATTGCAGAGTGATCGCGAAATCTTAGAAAAGTTCTTAATAAAGCGCTAGTAAAAACCTGCATGACCAAGAAAAGAACGAATTTCCCTCACAGTTGTGGGGTATGGAAGTGAGTTGATAACATCAATTTTGGCCTTATTGACCTCGATCCTTTCAGCGCAAGCAATATATCCTAAACTTAATCCTTTATTTACCATAAAATGACATTTTTCATAATTAAGAACTAGATTAAATTCTAGGCATTTTTCCAAAATTTTAATGAGGTTTGACAGATAATCATTGAAAGACTTACGATATACTGTGAAATCGTCCATAAATACCTCAATTATTTTATCAACATAGTCAAAAAATATACTTATCATACACCTCTGGAATGTGGCGGGCGCATTGCAAAGTCCAAATGGAATCCGTCTATAGGCAAACGTGCCAAAGGGACATATAAATGTTGTTTTCTCTTGGTCCTCTAGTGCCACTGGAATTTGGAAAAAAACCCGAATAACCATCAAGACAACAATAATGAGTTTTTCCCGCTAAACGTTCTAATATTTGATAAATAAAAGGGAGTGGAAAGTGGTCTTTTTGAGTTAATGATCGCTGTGAAGTCAGAGTTTTAAATTTATAAAGATAATGATCGAACTTGGAAACTAACTATGACAATGATTGAGGCAAGTGCACCTATCGAACAGTAGTATAGTTAAGGCAAGACCGGATTGTCGAACCCAAAGGAACTAAAAGTACTAATACTAACTTTCTTTCTATTATTTAGCCTAAGAATTAAGCGAATGGTTGTTTAATCTAAATTAATTAACTACTAAACTTAAAGACTCTAAGACAAAGAAGAATGAATTTGGGAGAATACTTGAAGAAAAACCAATTAATTAAGACGACACCCAAGGAAGAATCCACCTAGACTTCACTTGTTATCTAACTCTGAACCAGACGATTTATTCATTTGACTTGATCCATAGGATTCCCTAATTTTTATTAAACCCTCTCTCGAGGTGAATAACGTCTAACCCTAGGTTGATTAATTGAAATCTCTTTCTAATTAAAACCCCTAGAATTGCATTAATTCGATCTATGGACTCCCATATTAGGTTTCACCCTAATTCGGCAACGCCTCGTCACCCTATCTCTAGGCGCGCGATCAACTCCGCTTAACTATGCTAGATCTACTTTTAGGCAGGGACTTTTGCTCCTCCACCTAAGCACATCAAACTTGAATTAATATCCGCGAAATATCAACACAAGAATTAAGAACACATAATTAAGAACAAATTAAATATTTATCATATAGTTCAGCAAACGATAACAAGATTCATCTAAGTTTCATCCCCCCGTGTATACGAGGTTTTAGTTCATAACAATAAAAGAAAACATCTCGTAAGAAAAGATAAAACAAAACATAAGAAATCCCTAAAACCCCCTGAAGGAATTGAAGAAAAGATCCTCCGTCTTGAGTATAATTCTGGCTTCTTGAGATGGATCAGCGGCTATCCTCGAGCGAATCCCCACAAATCGCCTTCTTTGGCCTAGCAAGACGCCCTAAAGCGGTAGCTTTAGGCTCCCGTCGACTCCCCCTTTTAGGTCATACTTAGGGTGTATTTATAGGCTTTTGGAATGTGTTTCTTTGCCCCTAAGTATCCAAATCTGATTGAAATTGCTCTTTCCCGCGGCAGGGACACGGCCATGGCACACGCCCGTGTGAATCGTGGTCAGGCCGTGTTTGGACTTTATTAATGAGGCACGGCCGTGTATTTCGTGGCTTAGACCGTGTTTGAGATTATTGAGGAGGCACGGCCGTGTGGTCTTGGGCCCAGGCCATGTTAATTTCATGCTTTGGCCCATTTGGCTCGTTTTAAGCCCGTTTCTTGTTCTTTTCATCCTCCGGTGCTTCCCTGAGTATAAAACATGAAAAGAAAGTGTTAAGGGCACCTTTTTACATAAATCAAAGGATAAATCATCCAAAAGTATGCTAAATGTGGGATTAAAATATGTTACTTTTACGGTTTATCACATACCCCCACACTTAAGCTTTTGCTTGTCCTCAAGCAAAATTCTCAACTTACAATTAAGACGAACTTTCCATGATTCAATATTCCTATCAACAATGTTTCATCATAATTCATAGATAATTTATACATGGATAATTTAACTCAAAGAGTCCTAAAGATTCAAACAATCTAAGTCATACATTTGTAGCACAAAACATAGGTGTTTCCCCTCATCTAAATAATTACCTCTGATTCAAAATCTACAAGGGTTGACGTCCTCACTAAAGATTCACTCAAATCACTCGAAGTGTTTAAGGTTCAGAAATAAGCACTCAAATGTCAAACCCGAAAAGTTAATCCCATAGGCTTGCATGAAAATCAAATCTCCACCACTGTAATATGAGATGATGTACAAATCAAAAGGTCTTTGAAAGGGTTGTAACGGGGCTTGGGTTAAAGGTGTGGTTAAAGGCTGAATCAGAGGGTTAGAATCGAGATCGACCTAAAAAATTACCCAACCAGAAACAATGAACTAAATAAAAGTAATTACATCAACTGAAAGCTAATAATACTAATAATACGAGCTTCTTCTTCAATATTTGGAATTCAAACGTATAAGCTCACTGAATAACGACTATACTTCAATTTTTTTTAAGAACAAATCATAAATACATAACAAAGGATAAATTACTGAAATAAGAAACATAGTTAGGCTATTAATAAAATCAAATCTCGATATAAGGATAGTCAAAAGGAATGGTGATAACAAAAACAAAGGGTTTCTGGGTTAAAATTAGTGGGTGAGTCAATAAAAGGGGTTGTTAGGTTTAAACGGGGTTCACTAGGGGTTAATTATGAAGGTAGGTTTTTAGTGGAGTAAGTGGGTTAAATTCTAAGTGCCTTTATCATTTCTGTATATCAAATCAAAGGTGTGGTCTCGACAAGTATAATCGATGCAAGTTCTAGAATAACAAATCAATGTTGACACACTCATAATCAATAAAGTGAGCAAGAAAAAGAATTTATGCTCTATAAGGCTCAAAGTCTCACAAAAAAATTATGGGTATTTTGATGTCAACCTCGTAAATTTCAAACTTCAAAGTAATATTCAAATTCAGGTAGACAACCTAGAAAAATTTTTAATTTCTTGAAAAATAGACTTATCATGCTTGATTCTCTAGTATCTTAGAATTTAATTATCAATGTCAATGACTTAATCTAAAACATATCAATAAAAATCATAAATCATGAAAATTTCATCCTAATTAGTAATATGAAAAAATTACTTAAAAACAAGACTAAATTCAGGGATTTGAGAATAATGCAAAAAGTTTGGCATCTTTTTAGGTTGTTCACCCCCCACACTTAAGACGTACATTACCCTCAATGTACAAAGTTATATAATAACACAATAATACTAAAATCATAAGATATGGGGAGAAGTGAAACTTCCTGAATTATGGATGAAATCCTTAGAGGATGTGGAAAATACGTTGGAGGGGTCGGTCTGGATGACGATCCTGCGCTAGATGAAGAAATTGGGTAGCTCGTGGAGGATTAGCCAGGATATAAAAATAATAATTAAAACTATACTAATTAAATAATTAAAGAAAAGCAAGCTAAAGTGAAGAAAAATAAAAATTGAAATAAAATTAAAAGAAAAGATGGATGGACCGTAGAGTCCTTATTGCTGGGTGTGATCTCTAAGGCTGGGGATATGGTAGTGGTCGTGGTGTGATTCCCTAGCAGCCTTTAGAACCTAAAATCAAGAAACTAAAGTAAAATAAGTTAAATTAAGCAGAAGAGAAGTAAAGATAAGGAAATTGAAGCAAAAGAGAAAAACGAAATAAAAACTAAATGGCCTCAAATATCCTTGGCTCGTCGAGTGATTGAAGCGGCCGGCATGAACTTATGTAGATCGGTCTCCATGAGGGAGACTGTGCTAGGATCCTTCCATTTATTCGACATTGCCAAAAGATTGAGAATAATGCTATAAGAATGAAGAATGCTAAGAAGGTATGGTGTAAGGGTGTAAAGGAGGAAGAAGGATGGAAGTTGCAAAGGGGTGAAAAGTTAAGAGTTAGTAGGAGAAGAGAAAAAGGAGGGGGTTTAAATAGATTTTCAAGCCTGGTACAACCCCACGCCCGTGTACCGTGGGCGTGCTAAGTCACACGGCCGCATCGCACGAACGTGGTGGGCTTCGATTGTTTCTCCCACGCCCATGCTCAGGTCGCCACGCCCGTTGGTGCTAAGTCAGTGTCGTCCACGGCCGCGTCGCACGGCCGTGGCATTTTGTCGGTGCCCGTGGGTTGGTGGTTAGAGTCCTTGACTCAAAGATTTGATTCTTTCTGACTTGTACCCTCTCTGCCGTGTCAGTACGGTGATTCTGTACTTCCACACGGCCACGGCCATGGCCGTGTGGCCTGCAAATCTGTACTTTTGGTTAGTTTAAAGTTAGATACTATAAAGAAAAGATAAAGTAGACAAAATAAAAATGTAAAAGTTAATGGGGTTAGTATTCGGGTTGCCTCCCAAGAAGCGCTCGTTTATAGTCTTAAGCTAGACTCTCCTCTCATTTGTATGTTCATGGTGGTTTGAGGAGTTGAAAGTCTTTCCTCATGCTATCGGTTTCATTATCATGATAGAATTTAAGTCGAGATGTGTTTATATTGAAAGTGCCAAAGTAGGATTACTTACCTCGATTGTTCTGTATGGAAAAACACTAATTACCCTAAACGGTATTTCTTTGTTTGTGTTAGGGTCAGGAGGAGATATTCGAGGGTCTATTTTTTCTATCAATACCTGATCTCCGATTTTGAATTTGTTTGCTTCGTGGAGTGGCTCTGGTTCTGCTTCATGTATTCCTAACTTTTCCTTGAATTGCGTCTTCCACTCGTCTAGATCATCGATCTGAATCCCTTATTCTTCGTGTGTTTTTTCTTTGTTGGCACATGGTATAAAATCGGGTTTAGTTGTATTCTTTCCTGGTGTTTCCTAAAAAGAAGGGTTAATCAAATGGTTATCAATAGAATTTGTTTTCTCACCTGGATTACTCGATGTTCTAGCCGAGTCAAGAGCTTGGAGAGTGACTGTCTCATTACCTACATGAAGTATTAGTTCTCCTGCATCAATGTCGATTTTAGTTCTGGCAGTTGCTAAAAATGGTCTTCCTAAGATTAAGGGGATCGAATTATCCTCATACATGTCTAAAACGACAAAGTCTACTGGGAATACGAATTTATCAATTTTTACGAGTACATCTTCAATTATACCCCTAGGAACTCTAACAGTTTTATCAGCTAGTTGAATGCTCGTCCTAGTTTGTTTGGGTTTCCCTAGACCTAGTTGTTTAAACAATTTATAAGGCATGACATTTATGCTTGCCCCTAGATCAGCTAACGCATTATCAATAGACAAACTACCAATTAAGCATGGAATTGTAAAACTCCCTGGATCTTTTAATTTCCGTGGTAGTTTATTTTGCAAGATTGTCGAGCACATTGCATTTAGTTCTATGTGTGATGCCTCGTCTATCCTTCGTTTGTTCGTCAAAAGCTCTTTTAAAAATTTTCTAGAATCTGGCATATGTGAAAGAGCTTCAAGTAACGGTAAGTTAATATGTAATTTCTTTAAAAGTTTAAGAAACTTACCGAACTATTCCTCTGTGTCGTCTCTCCTTAATGCTTCGGGATATGGTATGCGAGGTCGGTACTCTTTGATTACCGATTTTGGCTTATTATTACTTACCTCAACCTTACCTTCTTTGACCATATTCTCTTGCTTTGAATTGGGCTCGTCTAACCCTTCACTTTCTTGAGCTGATATGGATTGGATTTGCTCTTTTGGGTTAATCTCAGTGTTGCTTGGTAGACGCCCTTGCGGTCGTTCGGAAATTATCTTTGGAAGCTGTCCAACTGTGTTAGTAAGTTGTCCAACTGTCTTAGTGAGTTCCCCGACTTGGCTCTGGATCCCTTTAATTGATGCCTGTTGATTCTTAAGGGTGGTCTCAGTGTCTTGGAGACGGTTATCTCTGTAGTCGCCATGAATTTTGTCAACATCTCTTCAAGGTTCGGCTTCTTCTCCTGTGGATAGGGCTGATTTTGGAAATTTTGAGGAGGTTGTTGTCTTTGATTTCCTTGATTTCCTTGTCCTCCCCATGAAAAAATTTGGGTGGTTCCTCCAACCTGGATTATAATTATTACTATAAGGGTTATTATTAGATCTGAAGTTGTTACCTATATAGTTCATCTGTTCGTTTTTTGTACCTGGTTGGTAGGGTGGGTACTCAGGATTCGCCACAGTTCCACTTGTGTCGCACTGCATTACTAGATGTACCTGCGAAGAACACAAACTATCAAGCTTTTTATTCATCATCTCTACCTGTGTTGATAGCATGGTTACTGCATCGATGTGGAAAACTCGCTGATTTTGTTGGTTTTGTCCTTGTAACCCGCCAACGCGATAGTTATTCGGTGACATCTCCTCTATGAATTCGTAGGGTCGCTTGGGAGTTTCTGTTGTTCGGGGTTCCACCGCTGTTTGAATCAATTAGTTGTCTCGTTGAGAGGTTTACACCGTTATAGAAAGTTTGGACTTGGAGCCACAAGGGTAAACCATGGTGCGGACACCTTCTCAAGAGATCCTTGTATCTCTCCCATGCGTCGTATAATGTCTCTAAATCCATCCGCACAAAAGAAGAGATATCATTAAAGTAATTTGGCCGTTTTGGCTGGTAGGAAATATTTTAATAAAATTTTTTGGTCATTTGATCCCATGTGGTGATTGACCCTCGTGGTAACGAAGTTTAGCCAACTGTTTGGTTTTATTCCTTAATGAAAAGGGAAATAACCAAGCCTTATGGCATCATCGAAACGCCATTTATTTTGAAGGTATCGTAGAACTCTAAAAATTAGCTATATGAGTGTTTGGTCTTCGTCCCGCAAACCATCAAATTGAACAAATTGTTGAATCATTTGCATAGTGTTAGGCTTTAATTCAAAATTATTAGCGACTATAGCGAGCCTAACAATACTTGATTCTCGCTCTGTTAAATGAGGTTTAGCATAATCATACATAGTACGTGGAGCATTATTTTCTCGCCACATCTTGTAGTGGTGGATTATTCTCGTCCATCCCTTCAAAGAGGGATTGGATCCGCCTTCTCGCTCTTTTTCGTGTAATTTAGGGCTCGCCTAATTTCTCTCTGCATTCTCTGTGAGCGGTAGCTTCAATATCACTGTCGTATACTAAAGGTCCTCTCGGGTTCCTTCTAGTCATAAACTAGAGGTAGAAGAAAAATTAGCAAATAAAATAAAAAATAAAATTGAATTGCAAAAATAAAAATAAAAATAAAAATGGCTAAAGTAATAAAAATAGAGTGTTCTTAATATTTTAGTTCCCCGGTAACGGCGCCAAAAACTTGATCACTGTGAAGTCAGAGTTTTAAATTTATAAAGATAATGATCGAACCTGGAAACTAACTATGACAACGATTGAGGCAAGTGCACCTATCGAACAGTAGTATAGTTAAGGCAAGACCGGATTGTCGAACCTAAAGGAACTAAAAGTACTAATACTAACTTTCTTTCTATTATTTAGCCTAAGAATTAAGCGAATGGTTGTTTAATCTAAATTAATTAACTACTAAACTTAAAGACTCTAAGACAAAGAAGAATGAATTTGGGAGAATACTTGAGGAAAAACTAATTAATTAAGACGACACCCAAGGAAGAATCCACCTAGACTTCACTTGTTATCTAACTCTGAACCAGACAATTTATTCATTTGACTTGATCCGTAGGATTCCCTAATTTATATTAAACACTCTTTCGAGGTGAATAACGTCTAGCCCTAGGTTGATTAATTGAAATCCCTTTCTAATTAAAACCCCTAGAATTGCATTAATTCGATCTATGGACTCCCATATTAGGTTTCACCCTAATCTGGCAACGCCTCGTCACCCTATCTCTAGGCGCGCGATCAACTTCGCTTAACTATGCTAGATCTACTCTTAGGCAGGGACTTTTGCTCCTCCACCTAAGCACATCAAACTTGAATTAATATCCATGAAATATCAACACAAGAATTAAGAACACATAATTAAGAACAAATCAAATATTTATCATATAGTTCAAACAAACGATAACAAGATTCATCTAAGTTTCATCCCCTCTGTGTATCCGAGGGTTTAGTTCATAACAATAAAAGAAAACATCTCAGAAGAAAAGATAAAACAAAACATAAGAAATCCCTAAAACCCCTTGAAGGAATTGAAGAGGAGATTCTCCGTCTTGAGTATAATTATGGCTTCTTGAGATGGATCAACTGGCTATCCCTGAGCGAATCCCCACAAATCTGCCTTATTTGGCCCAAAGAAGACGCCCTAAGCGGTAGCTTTAGGCTCCGTCGACTCGACTTCTTTAGGTCATACTTAGGGTGTATTTATAGGCTTTTGGAATGTGTTTCTTTGCCCCTAAGTATCCAAATCTGATTGAAATTGCTCTTTTCTGCGACAGGGACACGGCCATGGCACACGCCCGTGTGAATCGTGGTCAGCCCGTGTTCAGACTTTATTAATGAGGCACGGCCGTGTATTTTGTGGCTTAGACCGTGTTCAAGATTATTGAGGAGGCACAGCCGTGTGGTCTTGGGCCCAGGCCATGTTGATTTCGTGCTTTGGCCCATTTGGCTCGTTTTAAGCCTGTTTCTTGTTTTTTTCATCCTCCGGTGCTTTCCTGAGTATAAAACATGAAAAGAAAGGATTAAGGGCACCTTTCTACATAAATCAAAGGATAAATCATCCAAAAGTATGCTAAATGTGGGATTAAAATATGTTACTTTTACGGTTTATCAGTTAAAGAGTTCAATTTCCTGTAATATATACAGACTCTCCACCTATTTTGGACTCGAGTGGGAACTAAAACTCCTGTTGCATTTTGTATTACGGTCATACTAGTTTTCTTAGGCACCATATGAATTGGGCTAACCCAATTATTGTTAGAAGTTGGATAGATCATTCTGTCGTCTAGTAGCTTTTGAACTTCCTTTTTTCACAACCTCCATCATTAGCAGATTAAGACATCTTTGAGATTCTTTCTTTAGGCTTACGTTTTCTTCTATCAGTATTTTATGCATACAAGTCGAGGGATTTAACCCTTTTGTGTCGTGACCATTCATCCGATTGCCCCTTTGTAGTATCTCAAGATTCGAATTAAATTCTCCTCTTCCAATCCCAAAAGTTTACTGGAAACTATTACTAGTAAAGTGTTCTCATTACCTAGGTAGGCATACTTCAAGTGTTCCAGCAATGGTTTAAGCTCTATCTCTAGGGCCTGTAAAATAGAAGGAACAATTTAGTTTTAGAAGGAGAAAGTTCAAAGTATTTACCTTGGCTTCTAGGAAATTGAGGAGTCTTCAATAGAATAATGGTTTCCCGAATCGGTTCTTTGAACGTCATTAACTCTTCTAATCTATCCATCGTTTTGAAGTCTAAACTCCTGCAAAACACTATTTGTAACCCATCCTCTTCATGATACTCAAAATGAAATTTCGTTAATGGTTCAATAATATCAACACTAGAAATATTTGACATTGTGTTGGGTTGGCCCATCACCTTATAAACATTAAATTTTACCACCTCACCATCGAATTCCATAGTGAGGGTTCCACTTAGAACATCAATCTTTGTATGTGCGGTACTTAGGAATGGTTTCTTGAGTAGAATACCAGAAGCATTTTTTGAGTGATCGTCCTCCATATCGATGATATAAAAGTCTGTAGGAAAAATGAGTTCATTTACCTTTACGAATACATCTTACAACACACCTTTTGGATATACACAGGACTTGTCTTCCAATTGAATAATCACCCCTGTTTCTTTCAAAGGACTCGTGTTTAGCAATTTAAAAATTGATAAAGGAATTACGTGAATAGATGCTCCCAAATCACACATAACTTTCTTTATGCCAATATTTCCTATTTTAAAAGATATAGAAAACATAACTTGGTCCTTACACTTAGGCGAGATTTTCCTTTGTAGCACTGCAGAAACATTTTCTACCACATTTACCCATTCATTTCCTTGGAGTTTATTTTTGCCGATGCACAATTCTTTAAAAAATTTTGCATAGCGTGGAACCTGTTTAACTGCATCAAGTAAAGGACTGTTGATTTCTACCTTCCGAAATGTCTCAAGGATTTCTCTCTCTTCCCGTTCCTTTTTAATTTGGACGAGCCTTCTAGGGAATGGGGGTGGTACAACGAATGGTTTTTGTGGTGTCAGCTCCGTGAGAGTTGCTAGTTTGACTTTTTGTTCTTCTTGTTCAACGTTGTGGTCACGACTCGTGCTAGGCACTAGTTCTGACTCTGTTCCATCTTTTACGATCATAGCACTCGCATTTTGATGTGGGTTAGGCTCAGTTTGAGACAGTAGTTTTCCTTGGTTCTCAAAACGACTAACTGTGAGTGCTAATTTACTTATTTGCTAATCCATTTCTTGGAAATGGGCTTTAGTCTTTTGTTGGAACTTTTCGGTTCTAACGACTAACCTCTCTACTATGGTTTCAAGAGATGACTTTGGAGGTTGATATTGTTGAGGCGGAGGTGGTCTTGGTAGATACGGTTGATTGTATTGAGGGTTCAATCCATAGCTTAGATTTGGGTGGTCCTTCCACTCTGTAATGTACGTGTTCGAATATGGATCATAACGCCTTTGAGGTGGTCCTGGAAAGTTCCCAACGGCATTTACTTGTGTTATTGTGTCCTTAAGTAAAATCGGACATGGGTCAGTAGGATGATCAGGCTTGGCATAAATCCTGCATAACCGAGCTGGGTTTGTCTTTCTTGCAAGCATATTTTTAACCATATTAGTAAGCTTGTTAATCTTATTTACTAAGGAAGGAGTACTTAGCTCATGAACCCTTCTCGTAGGTTCTATCGATAGTCGATACTGTTGAAAATTTGTAGCCATGGTCGAAATTAATTCCCTAGCTCTTTGAGGAGTCATGTTCACAACTGCCCCTCTATTAGCGGCATCAATCATTTTTATTTCCATAGGGAGTAACCCCTCAAAGAAATACTGTAAGAGCGACTGTTCAGGCAGACCATGTTGTGTGCAACTTGCGCCCAACTTCTTGTATTGCTCCCAATATTCATAGAGTGACTCTGTTTCTTTTTGCTGTATTTTGACTATATTTCTTCTTAATTCGGCTGCTCGAGCTGTTGGGAAAAACCTGTCAAGGAACAATCAAGACATACCAGCCCATGTATTAACATATCCTAGAGGTAAATAAAACAACCATTCTCTAGAAGAGTCGGCTAACGAAAAGGGAAAATCTCGAAGTTTAATTTGATCCTTAGTTACTCCTTCTGGTTTCATGTTTAAACAGACCATGTGGAATTCCTTCAGATAAATGTAGGGGTTCTTTTTTTTCAAACTGTGAAAAGTAGGCAATAAATGAATTAATCCCAACTTTAACTCGAACGTTGTTTCACCCGTCGGATAAATTATGCATAGTGGTTGTTGTTCATTTGGTGCAACTGCAAGTTGGCGTATAGTTTGATCTGCCATTTCATCTGGTTCGTCGAATGAGAAAATATCTTTAGTGTAAAATCCTACCTCGAAGTCGGGATGTGGTCGTTTACCACGTCGAATAGCTTCTCTTTGCAATGTTCGAGCCAACTTCTCTTTTTTCAATTCAAATTCTAGAGTCCCCAATTTTGAATTAGTCATAAAGAAAACAAACAAAAATTAATTTTTTTTTCAGTCCCGGACAATTGCGCCAAAATTTGATGGGCGTCGAAACGACAAAATATAAATTCCTACGACAAAATAACACTAAATAATCGTATAGATCAGTAGGATCGAATCCACAGGGACTGGTTATCCAATTTCATCTTTTCTCGTGACCAGAATTACTGTCCCAGTCATAGTCGTGCCCACAACCTGTGCGTAGCAATGCTAAAAAATGAAAATGGGTTTTAGTTGGTAAAGATAATAAAATAAATATGTAAAGTAATAAAATGAAAACAAATTCAAAATTACAAAAAAAATAAAATTTAAACAAATAAAATAAATGGGTAAATACAATATTTTAAGGCTTAGCCTTAGCCTTGATACACCCCGAACTTGAATCGATCCTTGAAAGAAGGTTTTTCCTTCCAACCGATAAGTTGGTTATAGCGATCGATGACGCATCAAACCACCAACTTTTCCTCTTACAGTCAGTTTCGGTATGACCTGCAAATCGACCCTTGTCGAATTTCTAACCACGTGACATGTGCCCGTAATTTAAGACTTCGACAACCTTACGATCTGAAAAGCCCAACTCGAATCAACGACCTCAACCGCGTGGGTCGTTTAAATTCGATCACTATCTCCCCTGATGGAATGCAACTAGCTTTTCCTACCTGAACATGCCAATTTGTTTGCGAGATTTTGAATACAGCACGGCCGAATCAACTTCCCAACTGTACGCCCAACTATTCCAACCCAATGCGCTCTTTTTGAATTGAAATCGAATCAAATTTAAGGGACGAATTTGTACTATCCCATACACCGGAGAGATAACGAATACCGAATTGCAAAGTATTTAGTGTGGTTCATATCTCACAATTATTTCGTCAGAGCGGTAACCTGACTAAGGCTAAAAAGGGGTTTAGTTAATCATGAAAAGAATCATGCTTGAAAAAAATGATTTAAATGAAATTGTAGAAAGTGGAAAGGGGAGGGGGCTTGGAAGGTAAATAATCCAAAAGAAAAAAAATTGAAACTGCAGAAAGGAACAGACACAAGAAGGAAAAAAAAGAAAGAATTTTATTTAATTTCTAGGAGCCAAGTGCGTGTTTAATTTGCTGTAGCCACTAGATATTTATACACACTTCTGGCGCTAAAATTTAGCTAGATTTTCCCTAAATATTATCACTAAATAAACCAAAATTTTAAAAATCAAATTTAAACTAGAGATTAAATTTAAACTAATTACAAAATTTTAACAATATAAAAAAATCCTCGAATCTTTATCCAACCACTTTTTTTAAAAAATCTTCAACCCTTTAATCTTTATCTAGCCATCTTTAAGTATTCAATCTTTCAATCAAGCCCCCCTCTTTGCTTTTTTGTTCCAATTTAGCCCATTTTTGTAAGAGTTTGAATTCAGCACACCAACTTCATTCCTGATAAGAAAAACCCAAATTTAATAGCATTTTATTCGATAATTAGCAAAAAATAAATATATTAAAAATACGAATTTATCTTGCTATCAAATTCGAAAGTTGAATTTTTTTCCGATTTTTTCGAATCAAATCGAATTTTTCTCACCCCTACATGTGGAGTTTAAAACTTCATCGACAGTATACCAAATAATTTCTCCAATAATATTATACTTGATTGAAGTAAATTTTTATATAAAAATCAAATTATTCTTCAAAGATTTTTTTCAAAAAATTATTTAAGCTTTTCAAAAGAGAAAGTCAATTTAGATAAAAAAAATACTTATTTTCCAATGATCTGAATTTTTACTGTTTTGGAAACTGCATTATTGGGCTAGGAGAAAAATTATAGGTTCTGACAATATCTGCTCCTTTTAAGATAATGCTTGGAACTATCCATAACCCCTCCCCAACTCATAAATAGGAGGATAATGAGCTTCAATGCACTCGAACCCACGTCCTCCTATATTAACAACAATGCCCATGCCAATCGAGCTAAAGCTCAATAAACAAAAGTTGACTTATTGAAACACCACTTATTATGTATTTTTAAAAGGTTTGGCACTATAATATTATTTTTTATTTTTATATAATATTTTAAAAAATAAAACAATTAAATACTAATAAAATATGACACTCGCACGATGTGGATGAAAAAAAATTATGTAATAAATTTATAAAAAATTGATATGAAAACCAAATATGACTTTGGTTAAAATAATAAAATTTAAAAAAGAAAGATTTTGAGAATTTGAGATCAAATCCCATCATAGTCATGTATTTTTCTAAAATTGTATGTAAAAAGATAAAAATACCCTTGAATTTATATTTGTTGTTTTATAAAAATTTTGAAATTTTAATAATTTCACAACTAATTAGAATCCTATTGAAAGTACATCAATTCAATGATTTGTGTATGTAATATGTATTTTAATAAAGCCCAATATAAGTATTTGCGTATGTAATATGTAAACATAAAATTGTATCTTATCGATAATGATGTTAGTTGTTTATTAAACTTGAATCAAATCAAAATGTCATTTCCATTTTATGGTTTATGTTCGAGGTTCGTAGCTGTCCCTCCTAGTAATGTAACACCCCTTACCCGTATTCATCTCCAGATCCGGGTACGAAGCATTACCGGACATAACTCACTCGAACATACAACTTTGAGCTATGGAATTTCATTTCCAAATTAAAACTTTCCAATTCAAATTTATAACATCCTTATTATGGGCCTACGAGGCCTTAAACATGCAACGAAGGATATCGGAATTAAACCGAGAACTTTGATATACTTAGAAAAATTTTGCCTTAACAGGGCCGCACGCCCGTGTGGGCAAGCCGTGTGGTCACACACGCCCATGTCCCTAGCTCGTGTGTCTTTGGCCCGTGTCCTTCACACGGCCAAGACACGCCCATGTCCTCACCTGTGTGTGAAAACTTGGGTATTCTGTTTATGACGTCAGCAACCTCATAAGGGGCACACGGCCTAGGCACATGTCCGTGTGTCTAGCCCGTGGTCGGCACTGATTTGAAACACTAGCATGCAGGGGACACACGGCCTGGTCACACGCCCATGAGACTGACCGTGTGTCACACACGGCCTAGACACACGCCCGTGTGCCTACCCTTGTGGGCAAGAACAAGGCCATTTGCCAAGCTCTTTAATCACCCTAGTTCACATAACATAAAATTCCATTCAACCATTTACCAAGCAACCCAATCAAGCATCTAACACATTCATGAATAACCTCTTCTTTTCATAATTTAGCATTAGTGAGCCATCAACTATGGCAATATACAAAAGAGTTCATCTCTAAAAGAGCCAACACACTTGGCCAAAACAACAAAACATTTCATTAAGCCTAGACCCTATACATGCCATACTCAAAATGCTAAGTCTAAATATACCAAGATGAGTCGATAGTCTGGGTGATCTTCTGATTATCTTCGAATCCCGAACTAGCTCTCTGACACTATAAAACAAGGGAAAAGAAAGGGAGTAAGCTTTAAGCTTAATAAGTTCACATGTAAACAATAAGCATCATAACATATGCTAAACAATCAATAACATCATATACTAAGCAAGAACAATTCACAATTCCACAATCATGCTTACTCATTTCATTTCTTACCACAATCTAACCACATAATAATTATATTGCTCACATTTACTTGTACACATTCCCTGCACTCAACACCGCAAAGCAACATGAAACATCCACTTATACAAATTCTCGATGAACCCCTCGAAATAATACTAAGTACCCGGTGGTTTCGCACATAGCCCACCATTACTCAATAATAGGGTGGTATCGTACTTAGCCCACCAACAAGAATATTTACGGTGGTTTCACACATAGCCCACCAAATGATAGTATAAACGATGGTATCGCACACAGCCCATCGTGAGTAAGTAATAAGGTGGTATCGCACACAGCCCACCAAATGATTATTACAGATATTTTTTCGCACATACTTATCTATTCCGAGGTTCATACGGGAATTACTCACTATCTATCAATTTCGATCATAAATGATCTCATTCTTTCAATACACCAATAAGTAACAACATATGTATTAAAGACGTATCGTTTACACATAAACTTACCTCGGTGCAAAATGTATAAGTCGACGAATTAATCCGTAACCTTGCCTTTTCCCCGGTCAAGGTGGTTTCCGCGCTCTTCTTGATCTATAATAATGAAATTCACTCATTTAATCCCTTTATAATGCATGATACACCAAAATTTCTACTTAGGCAAAAATGACCATTTTGCCGTTATACTTTGGCAAAATTATGATTTTGCCCCTAGGCTCGTAAATCGTTTTTCATCACATTTTCTCATTAAGCAAGCCTAGATGAACATTTATTCCTCTTAAAACAACTCACAAAATCAATTATTTTATGCATTTATTACACAATTACTACCTTTACAAATAAGTCCTATTTAGGTGTTTTCATGGTAACATCTTTCACAAAAGTTGTTCCTTAACTCACTAGCATTCATTTACTTCCATAAAAACTTAGAAAACTTCATAAAAACTCTCATGGAAAGTCCCTAAACTTTTAACCATTTTGCAAAATAGTCCCTTCATTAGCTAGCTTAAGCTTTGGGGGCTCCAAAAGTACAAAAAATATCAAATAAAACCACCAAAATCACTTACTTGTAAGAGGATTAGTTGCTGAAATTTCAAAGCTCTCAAAACCCCCCCTTTTTGCTGGTATTTTCGGTGATGAAGGTGGTGAAGAAAAGATGATATCACTCTTTTCTTTATTTTATGCTTAAAAAGCAATCTAGTCACCAAATTTCACTTAACCAATTGACTCATTTAATATCCTTGTCCCTATGGCCGGCCATCACTTCCTCAATGGCCTAATTGCACATTAATAACCTCCAATTTAATATTCTATGGCTATTAGAGACCCCTAGCTTGCAAAATAGAACTTTCACACTTTATGCGATTTAGTCCTTTTTCACAATTAAGCATGAAATTGTTAAAATTAAAGCACCAAAATTCTCATGCATCTTTATAAACATGTTATAACAAATAAAATAATATCAAAATAATTTTCTTCAACCTCGGATTAGTGGTCCCGAAACCACTACTCCGACTAGCCCCAAAATCGGGCTGTTACAACTCTCCCCCTTTTAGAGATTTTCGTCCTCGAAAATCTTACCGGTAAAGAGGTTTTGTTATTGTTCCCTCATGGCTTCTTCCGGTTCCCATGTAGCCTCTTCCACACCATGTTTTTACCATAACACTTTCACTAAGGCTATGCTCTTATTCCTCAATTGTTTAACTTCTCGAGCCATAACCTTAATTGGTTCCTCTTCATAAGTCATATCCGGTCGTATTTCAATTTATGTTAGAGGGATCACATGCGAAGGATCAGATCGGTATCGCTGCAACATCGACACATGAAACACGTTGTGTATTCTCTCTAACTCTGCCGGCAAAGCCAACCGGTATGCTACTGGCCCAATCCTCTCAATAACCTCATACGGTCCTATGAATCGTGGACTCAATTTGCCCTTTCGACCGAATCTCAATATTTTCTTCCACGGAGATACTTTCAGGAATACTTTGTCACCCAATTGGAACTCAATTTCTTTCCTTTTTAAATCTGCATATGACTTTTTTCGATCCGAAGCAGCTTTCAGACTATCTTGGATTACTTTCACTTTCTCATCAGTCTCTTTAACTAGGTCGACCCTGTAACACCCCTTACCCGTGTCCAAAGCCGGGACCGGGTTTGAGGCATTACCTAACTTGTCACACTTAACACCTCGAAACAGGCTTTAAAATTTTATTTAAACCTATCACTTACTCAATCTCGGCCTACGAGGCCTTAAACACCCATCCGAGAGGTTTTGGAACTAGTCCCGAAATTTTTACGAACTCGAGAAATTTTTCATCGAAACAGGGGCCACACGCCCGTGTTGAACTAAGGACACGCCCGTGTACCCCTAAGGCATACCCGTGGTCGACACTGACTAAATACACACAACCTTGACACGCCCGTGGCCCTGGCCCATGTGCCAAACCTTGGCATTCTGACTTATCCACACGGCTTGGGGCATACGCCCATGTGCTAACCGTGCCTCCCACATGGTCTAGACACACGCCCGTGTGTCTACCCATGTGGGAGATTAGCAGGCTATCTACCAAGCCTTTGCCACTCTCATTTGCATATATTCATACATCATCACATAACTTCACATAACATCAATATAACTCTTGAATTAAAGACATTTAATTCATACAATGAAATCTTCATCCCAAACACAAGGGAAAACCATTTCTACCATGATTACAATCGACTTAAGCCATCATCTAGGGCTATTCACAACCAAATCATAACTCACTTTGGCCAACACATTTGGCTATATTAACTATGACTTAGTCAACTTTAAAAGAGGTCCCTATACATGCCATGACTCATAAGAACTTGAAACATCATACCAAGCGTCTACTTGATAGTGTGAAAACATCTCCGGTGGCCTCCAACCCGAGCTAGTTAAATTAACCTATAAGAGATGGGAAAAAGGAAAGGAGTAAGCAATAATGCTTAGTAAGTTCATCTGCATATAACTGACAAATACTGATATTTATTGAATATATCCAACCCCAAGGTATTATAATGAGTTTTACTCTTAAACTCATGGTTACTTACTCAACCATTCTTGAAACTTACTCATTCTATCTCTTACCACATTCTAACCATGCCACAAGCCAGTTGCTCATGTTAATTAGCATACATTCCTGCACTGGTCACCACATGGTCACATAAAACAACACATCAAGCATTTTCAATAAGCCACTCATACTACTAATCTCTCGGTGGTTTCACACTTAGCCCACCATCGATCTCTAATAGGGTGGTATCGCACATAGCCCACCAATCATTTATACTTATGGTGGTTTCGCACTTAGCCCACCAAATGATTTTTATAAGCAACGGTATCGCACACAGCCCATCGATTAATGATTAATCAGGTGGTAACTCACACAGCCCACCGTTAATAATATAGTTGATGGTATCGCACACAGCCCATCACTAACCATCAATAAGGTGATATCGCACATAGCTCACCGTTATTATACATTCATGGATAGTTATCCACATGTATTTCTCTATTTCAAATGTTCATCCGGGAACATCCTCATACACTATAATTCTTACTTAACTTTCTACGATACTCATTCGCCTTCACACAATGCATTTATAAATATAACTTATGCATCTGAGGTGCATTGATTACACATAACCCACCAGGGGTTCACCACATACCGAATTTACCTCAATTCAGTCCTAACACATACTTGTGCTTTTCATGGTACAACCACATACTTTCTCTTTTTCAACTTACCCGTTGAATCACTCAAATTGTTAAATAACACTCTTGAGTCTCATACACATAATGTCATATTGACATTATACCCCGATAGGGTCTTACACGCATTAACATATCGATGCCATGTACCCGACATGGTCTTATAGAAATTCTTACACCGAGGCCATATTCCAATATGTTCTTACACAGGACCTAAATTATCATCATATCATGCTAATTTCTTTTCCCACTAGTCTTAAATTAAAATAAGACTCTCATTTCTCGACATTCCGTCAAAACGTACTTAACGTATACATAGAGGCAATTAAACAATCCATACAACATAAAAATGTTAAGTACTTCGCTTAAGTTTCATAATTTAGCATATGAACTTACCTCGATGTCGAAAGGGTCGAAAGGGACTTTTTGCCCACATTTCTCTTTTCACCCGTTCTAGGTCCGAATCTCATTTTCTTTGATCTAGAACAATGGAATTTACTCATTTAATCACTTATAAATCATAATACACCATAATCTACATTTAGGCAAAAATGACTAATTTGCCCTTATACTTTGGCAAAAATTACGATTTTGCCCCCAGGCTCGTAAATAAATTTTCATCACATTTTATTATTAAACAAGCCTAGCTGAACATTTAATACTCTTACAACTATCCACAATTCCAACTATTTCATGCCTTAATGAACAAATTACAGCTTTTGCATTTTTGTCCCAATTAGGTGTTTTCATAACAACACCTTTCACAAAAGTTGTTTATCATCATCCTATCATTCATTTTCTTCCATAAAAACTCATTAAAAAACATAAACTCTATCATGGTAAGTCCCTATACTTTCAACCATATTACAAACTAGTCCTCTCATTAGCTAGCTTAAGTTTTGAGGACTCCAAAAATACAAAAATCATCAAAAATAACCATCAAATTGACCTACTTGTAGAGAAAATGAGCTACTGAAATTTTCAAGCTTTCAAAGCCCTCCCATGGTTGATATTTTCGGTTGGAGAAGAAGACTAAATAAAAAGATGATAACTTTTGCTTATATCATCTTATTTTATTCATCTTTCCAACTAATATCACCAACTTTTAATCATAATAAATGCACTTGTCCCCTATGCACCCTATGGCCGGCCAACTCACTTAACAAGGCCAAATTGCACATTTGGGACTTCCAATTTATAATCCATAGCTATTTGGCACCTCTAGCAAATAAAATAGAACTTTCGCACTTTATGCGATTTAGTCCTTTTTCGCGATTAAGCAAGAAATCGATAAAATTAAAGCACCAAAATTTTTATGCATCCTTATAAACATGTTATAACACATAAAATAACATGAAAATAATTTTTCTAAACTTGGATTAGTGATTTCCAAGATCACTATTCCGACTAGCCCCTAAATCGGGCTGTTACAGACGCCGTGAATTTGCTTCTCACTAAGCTCAGTCCAATACAAGGGAGTCCGACACTTGTGACCATACAAAGCTTTGCACGGTGCCATCCGTATACTCGACTGATAACTGTTATTATAGGCAAACTCAACTAAAGGTAGATATTTTTCCGAACTACCTTCGAATTCTAACACACAACATCAGAGCATATCCTCAAGGACTTGAATCACTCTTTCGGATTGGCCATCAGTTTGAGGATGGAAAGCAGTACTAAAATTGATAAACCGTAATATATACATATTTTAATCCCACATTTAGCATACTTTTTGGATGATTTATCCCTTGAATTGTGGAATTCGATGCTCCTAATCTCTTAATTTCATGTTTTATATTAAGGAGAGCTTAGGGAGTCAAAAAAAAAGGGAGAAACAGGCCAAAAAAGGGGCAAAATGGGCTTACCTTACAGACTCACACGGCCTGGACTATAACCCACGGCCGTGCGTTTCGAGTAACAACCGAGACACGGCCTAAAACATCGTACACGGCCAGATCACACGGCCGTGTGTGGCAAACAGGATCGACCACGGCCAAGAGAGTCGACCACGGGTGTGTCACACGGGCGTGTCCCTACTATAGCCAAGATGAGTTTCATTCGAAATAGGATACTTGTGGGCCAAGAAAGACATTCCAAAGCCTATATAAACGCCCTAAGTATAACCTAAAAAGGGTCTTTGGTCGGAGGCGAAGCCAGAGAGGGTTGAACACAGGGGATTACTCCAAGAAAGCCAGTTGATCCATCTCAGACGCCGGAATCACACTCAAGACGGAAGATCTTCCCTTCAATTTCCTTCAGGGGGTTTTAGGGTTTTTCTTATGTTTTGTTATTTACTTTCTTCTGAGATGTATTCTTTATTAAACATGAACTAAACCCCTCAAATACCTGAGGGGGATGAAACCTAAGACGGATCTTGTTATTGTTTTCTAAACTATATGATAAATACTTGATTTGTTCTTAATTATGTGTTCTTAATTCTTGTTTTAATATTTCAGGATATTGATTCAAGTATTGATGTGCTTAGGTAGTGGAGCAAAAGTCCCTATTTAAGAGTAGATCTAGCATAGTTAAGTGGAGTTGATCGCAACCCTAGAGATAGGATGATGAAAATCTACCGGATTAGGGTCAAACCTAATATGGGAGTCCATAGATCGAGTTAATGCAACACTAGGGGTCTTAATTAGAAAGAGATTTCAATTAATCAACCTAGGGTTAGACGTTAGTAGCCTCGAAAGAGGTATTAATATAAATTAGGGAATCCTACGGATCAAGTCAAGTGAATAAATCGTCTGGTTCAGAGTTAAATAACAAGTGAAGTCTAGGTGGATTCTTCCTCGGGTATTGTCTTAATCAACTGGTTTTCCCACAAGTATTTTCCCAATTCACTCTCTGTGTCTTAGCATCCTTAGTTAGTAATTAGTTAGATAAACATCAATTCCCTTAATACTTAGGCTAGATAATAAAAAGATAGTAACTACTAGTACTCTTGGTCCTTGAGGATACGATATTTCCGGTCTTGCCATAGCTATACTGTCTAACGATAGGTGCGCTTGCCTTATTCGTTGTCATAGTTAGTTTGGAAACGATAAAAAATTCAACTTTGTACCCAAGGCTTCTTGCAACCTCTTCCAAAACCTCGAAGTAAACCTCAGATCTCTATCCGAGATAATAGATATAGGCACCCCATGCAATCTCACCACCTCAGCAATATACAACTCGGCCAACTTATCAAGTGAGTAATCCACACGTATCGGTATAAAGTGAGCCGACTTTGTTAATCTATCAACAATAACCCACACAACATCTTTTTTTCTCGGAGTCATAGGTAACCCCATTACGAAATCCATTGTGATTCGATCCCACTTCCACTCTGGAACCATTACCGGCTGAAGCAATCCCGAGGGCACTTGGTGCTCGGTTTTCACTTGTTGACAAACTAAACATTTTGTAACAAATTTAGAGATGTCTCTTTTCATACCCGGCCACCGATACAATTTCTTCAAATCATTGTACATTTTTGTGCTGCCCGGATGTACTGACAAACAACCACTGTGTGCTTCATGTAAAATTTTCCGGATTAACTCATCATCCTTTGGTACACAAATTCTATCATGAAACATCAAGTAATCATCAGAACTAACTCGAAAATTTGAGTTATTCCCCGATTCGCACTTAGCTCTCTTAACTTGCATCTCACTATCATTCCTTTGATCTTCACATATCTACTGAATAAATAATGGTCTAGCCCTCAACTTGGCCAATATAGCACCGTCATCAGACAACGTTAAGCTCGTACTCATAGCTCTTAAAGCATACAGGGATTTTCTGCTCAAGGCATCCGCAACCACATTCGCTTTCCCCAGATGGTAATTGATTACTAACTCGTAATCCTTTAATAATTCAAGCCACCGCCGTTGTCGTAAATTCAAATCCTTTTGGTCCATTAAGTACTTCAAACTCTTGTGATCAGTGAACATTCGGCACTTCTCGCCATATAAATAATGACGCCAAATCTTCAAAGCGAAGACAATCGCAGCCAACTCCAAATCATGAGTCGTATAATTCTTCTCATGCGGTTTTAGTTGTTTCGAGGCGTAAGCTACTACCTTACCCTCTTGCATCAACACACAGCCGAAACCATTTAATGATGCATCACTGTAGACCACGAACTCTTTCCCCGACTCAGGTTGTACTAAAATTGGCGCCTCAGTCAACAATGCTTTCAATCTCTCGAAACTTTGTTGGCATTTCTCAGTCCATTCAAACTTAACATCTTTTTGCAACAGTTTCGTCATCGGGGTAGCAATCATGGAAAACCCTTTGACAAACCGTCTGTAGTACCCCGCCAAACCCAAAAAGCTTCTAATTTCTGACACATTCCTTGGCGGTGTCCACTCCATAATAGTCGAGATCTTACTCGGGTCAACTCTTATGCCATCACCCGACACAATGTGTCCTAAGAACCCGACCTCTCTGAGCCAAAACTCACTCTTGCTGAATTTAGCATACAACTGCTTGTCTCTTAAAGTCTGCAAAACAATTTTCAGATGCTCTGCATGCTCACTCTCATCCCGGGAATAAATTAATATGTCGTCGATAAAAACAACCACAAATTTATCCAAATACGGTCGGAAGACGTGGTTCATTAGATCCATAAAAATCGCAGGAGCATTTGTTAAGCCAAATGGCATGACAAGAAACTCATAATGGCCATACCTCTTCTGAAATGCAGTTTTCGGCACATCTTGCTCCTTAATCCTCAACTGGTAATAGCCAGACCTTAGGTCTATCTTGGAGAACACAGTAGCTCACTTCAATTGGTCAAATAAATTAACTATCCTTGGCAAAGGATACTTATTCTTCACTATCACCTTGTTGAGTTGTCTATAGTCTATGCACAATCTCATCGACCCATCTTTCTTCTTTACAAAAAGTACCGGAGCACCTCATGGTGAATAGCTCGGTCTTGCAAAACCCTTGTCCGTTAACTCTTGCAACTGAACTTTCAATTCTTTCAACTCCAATGGTGCCATCCTATATGGGGCAACCGAAATAGGTGCTATACCCGGAACTAACTCAATCCCAAACTTGACCTCTCTAACTAGAGGCAATTCGGGTAACTCTTTCGGGAACACATCTAGATACTCGCATACCACCGGCACTGATTCAATCTTTATCTCTGATTCTTGGGTATTCAGTACAAAGGCGAGATAGGACTCATACCCTTTTCTCAAGTGTTTCTCAGTTACTATAGACGAGATCACTACAGGCAAACTATCCGATTTACCTGATTCAACCCGAATGACATTTCCATTTACACATCTCAATTCAATAAACTTACTACTGCAGTTTACTAATGTAACATCCTGAATTTTTGGGCCTATGCGTTTAATGGGTGGATATGTTTAATGTGTTAATTTAAGTGTTAGGGGTCCAAATTGGGCTCAGGCTTAGGTAGAGGCCTTGATTAAAATTATCTGTTTGGGCATTATAGGGTTTAAAAGGTAGTATCTATGTTTAAAATACCAAAGTGGGCTTGTGGCCCAATCTTAGGAGGTGACGCCACACAAGGGAGTAAGGGGCCCAAATTTAAGTTTCATGGAGCACAATTCTTTTAATTTAAGTTAGCTAAATTTTGGGCATTAGGATTAGGTGGAGTGGATGGCAACAAGGCTAAAATTTAGGGGTTTTAATGTTTAAAATATGTCGATAATAAGCAGATAAAGGCTATTATTTAGGAATTTATTTTATGTAGATAATAAGCAGATAAAGGCTAAAATTTAAGGATTTTAATGATTAAAATATGTGGATAATATCTTTGATAAAGGAGGGAGGAGTTAGAGATAATTAAGTCTCTTTTAGATGAGCTAGTAGATTAAGATAAAGGAGAAAAGATAGGATTTATCTGCAAGGTTAGGTAAGTGCCAAATTTCTATAAATAGGGGAATATCTCTTCAATTTCAGCATTTGGGTTTTCTCTCATTCATTTTTCTCTTCTTCTCTCGAGTAAAGCCTAAAACTCCTAAAGTTCCATCTTCTTCTTCATTCTCTCAAAAAGCGAAATCTCTAAGCCTATTCCTCATCTTCACTTTGATTCAAAAGCCGAAACTCTTTCCATTCTTTTTCTTCCTAGCCGAAATCTTCAAGTCTCTTCCTTGTTTTCTTTTCTTCTTCTCTTTTCTGTTAGAAATGAAACTCCTCACTCAAGTATTTTAAAAGCCAAAGACACATCAGCCTTCTCTTGTTCATACTTTTTCCGGGGATTTTCCTAAAAGCCGAAATCCCTAGATCTCATCTCCTGTGATTGCCGAATTACTTCGTGGTGCCTACTTGTGCCGAAATCTAAAGGAAACTTTAGTGGAGTCAATTGCATAGATCTCTAAGTTATAGAATCGTGTTACTTTCGGGATTTTAAGGTAAGGGATCTATTAGTTTTAACGTGTAATTTGGGATTTATTAACCTTGGCCGATTGTTGAAGGGGCTAAATCTTTGTGTGTTTTTCGCTTTTGAGCAAGGCTTTACATTGAGGATAATAGATCCAGGATAGCAAGGACATCGACTAAGAATATTGGATTTCACGATATCGTGTGTAATAATTCCCCACCATCTAGATCGATTGTTAATGTATGCTCATAAGTTTATATGTTTTGATAAATACCGATATCTCGATTTAATGTTGGAAACCCGAAAAGGGTGAAGCAAATCACTGTGTCGTTGAATGTTTGACTTTATATGATAAAAGCATATTGATTTTATGATCGCATGGGTTGGGTTGATGAAAGGAGGAAGTTATACGTTATATGTGTAGCGGTTTATACCGTGATCTCGTTATATGTTGTAGCGGCTAATGCCGTGATTCATTATAAGGGCTTTCGCCATAATATGTTGATGAGCAAGCATGACCGCCATCTTGGCGTAGCGGTGTGGGTCGATTGTAGAAATCCCCAATGGTGTGAATGGTGATGCGGGCGGGCGCAGCAGATGGAAACCTAGGCAAATGGGTTGGGCCTTGCATATTATTTCTTATTTTTTTATAAATGGAATTATTAACTGCTGTTTTATGGGCCTAAGGCCAAAATCTAGTGGTGCATGAGGGTTGCACATCGAGTCTCGCGACTCACCCTATTAATTAACCTTTCGAGGTGATACCTAGTGCTTTGACCGCCGAGAGGAACGCAAGGTGGCCATGCAAAAGACCAACTAGATCCAAAAAAGTCTCAAGTTAATACTTTATATTTTTAATTAATGGATTTTAAATCTCGTTGTAATAAGGCTATGGGCCACTAGTTTATGTTTTGTTTTATTTTGGGCTTTAATTACTTTTAGTTATTTAAATTCTTATTGAACTAATGTATCTATTTAAATTTGAGTTTTTAATTTATAAAGGCATATTTTATTTAAACTATCAACTATTAAATTTCTCTCGAATAAGAAGATAAACTTTAGAAAAATATTTTTCTGAAAATACGACATGTTCTTCCAAAATTTTCTTAGTGACATGCCAGATCCGGTCGTGGTGTTTGGGCCGGGTTTTGGGTGTTGCAAATTGGTATCAGAGCCCGGTTCAAAACTCGGCTCTGGGGGTTTTTTGGGCTCAAAACGTTTGCTAAAGTTGGGTTTTCAAACATGCATATTTATACAGTGTCTGTTAGCTCAAGATGGCACTGCGCTCTCGGCCCAAGTCCGCTGTAAGTATTCAACCATTGTGTGATATAATATATGTAGGCTTGATGGGCTTTATGGGACGTAGATTAGTTAGATTAGAACTTGATGGACTTTAGGCCTAGCTGAAACAACTCTTAAAATCTCATAAGACTTAACTTCACTAAACAAACCCGTGAACGAGCCGCAAGACTAGGGTGTGGTAACAGCATACGCATGTCTAGGATTGGATCCTAAGAGCTCGGTATTTAGCAGCCCTAGTGACTCACCTCCTCTTCGCTGGAATCCTACCAGTGCGTAGGACTGCTCACCTTAGCCAAGTTATGGTGTGGCAATGGGCATACGCATGTCTAGGAGTGGATTGAGGAGAGCTTGGTACTTGCGCAGCCCTAGCGACTCACCTCCTCTTCACTAGAATCCTACCTTGTGCGTGGTGACTATTCACCCTAGTTACGAGGACTTGTTGATGGGCTAAACCTTATAATTAAAACCCGAAAGGGACCAGCCACCCTAGTTTGAAAAAAAAAAGAAAGAAAATTTCTCAAGTTTTGCAAAATTTTTAAAATACGTATGATTTGTGAAAACTACCAACCACCATGAATTTATAAAATACCTATGTTTTGAAAATTTACCCGAAAATCTCTTGTTTATAAGAGTAACCCAGACCATGAAACTAGATTTTTCCCCAAAGTACCCTGTTTGAAAAAAAAAAAAACAACACAACACATGACAACAAACAGAAATCCACAACCACCTGAACACTACTATTTTCTTTTGAAATCAAATCCTTCAAGATACCCCTGTTTGTTTTAAAAATAAAAAAATATTTTGAAAATATTCTGATTTGTAAAAATTACTAAATTTCCCTAATGTGTAAAATGACCAAAGTACCTTTGATTACAAAATTACCAAAATGTCCCCGGATTGTAAAATTACCAATATACCCCTGGATTGTAAAATTACCAATAAACCCCCGGATTGAAAAAATACCAAAATACCCTTCTTTCACAAAATCACCAAGGAACCTTATTTTAGAAAATTGCGAAAATATACCTCAGAGGATAAATTACTTAAAATACCCCAGGTAGTGAAATGACGAAAATACCCTTAGGTGATGAATGTAAGTTCTATTTGTATGATTGATGATTGCATGTATGTGTATATGGAACTAGGAGACAAACTTGAGACTGAAACTTGTAGATGTAATTCGAATTCGAAAGAACTACTCTTAAACTAATTGCTCATAAGACTGTTTCGTGGTTAAACAATGGAAGAAACTTATTAATTCATTCTTAATCAGATAAACGCGAACCGATAGCATGAGTACAAGGGACGAGGACGCTCTAGATGTGAATACCGGTGCGTACTCTACCATAGAATACTAAGTGTTTATTTTGGGTTTAGTATTGGAGTGCGCAGCGAAAGCATGGTAGTGAGACTTAGGTAGTATGATTAATAGTTAGTTGGAAATTTCGAGGACGAAATTTCTTTAGGGGGGTAGAACCGTAACATCCACGAATTTTTGGGCCTATGCGTTTAATGGGTGGATATGTTTAATGTGTTAATTTAAGTGTTAGGGGTCCAAATTGGGCTCAGGCTTAGGTAGAGGCCTTGATTAAAATTATCTGTTTGGGCATTATAGGGTTTAAAAGGTAGTATCTATGTTTAAAATACCAAAGTGGGCTTGTGGCCCAATCTTAGGAGGTGACGCCACACAAGGGAGTAAGGGGCCCAAATTTAAGTTTCATGGAGCCCAATTCTTTTAATTTAAGTTAGCTAAATTTTGGGCATTAGGATTAGGTGGAGTGGATGGCAACAAGGCTAAAATTTAGGGGTTTTAATGTTTAAAATATGTGGATAATAAGCAGATAAAGGCTATTATTTAAGAATTTATTTTATGTAGATAATAAGCGGATAAAGGCTAAAATTTAGGGATTTTAATGATTAAAATATGTGGATAATATTTGATAAAGGAGGGAGGAGTTAGAGATAATTAAGTCTCTTTTAGATGAGCTAGTAGATTAAGATAAAGGAGAAAAGATAGGATTTATCTGCAAGGTTAGGTAAGTGCTGAAATTTCTATAAATAGGGGAATATCTCTTCAATTTCAAAGCATTTGGGTTTTTCTCTCATTCTTTTCTCTTCTTCTATGAGTAAAAGCCTAAAACTCCTAAAGTTCCATCTTCTTCTTCATTCTCTGCAAAAGCCAAAATCTCTAAGCCTATTCCTCATCTTCACTTTGATTCAAAAGCCGAAACTCTTTCCATTCTTTTTCTTCCTAGCCAAAATCTTCAAGTCTCTTCCTTATTTTCTTTTCTTCTTCTTCTCTTTTCTGTCAGAAACCGAAACTCCTCACTCAAGTATTTTAAAAGCCAAAGACACATCAGCCTTCTCTTGTTCATACTTTTTTGGGATTTTCCTAAAGCAGAAATCCCTAGATCTCATCTCTGTGATTGCCGAATTACTTCGTGGTGCCTACTTGTGCCGAAATCAAGGGAACTTTAGTGGAGTCAATCGCATAGATCTCTAAGTTATAGAATCGTGTTACTTTTGGGATTTCAAGGTAAGGGATCTATTAGTTTTAACGTGTAATTTGGGATTTATTAACCTTGGTGATTGTTGAAGGGGCTAAATCTTTGTGTGTTTTTCCGGCTTTTGAGCAAGGCTTTACATTGAGGATAATAGATCCAGATAGCAAGGACATCGACTAAGAATATTGGATTTCACGATATCGTGTGTGTAATACTTCCCACCATCTAGATCGATTGTTAATGTATGCTCATAAGTTTATATGTTGTGATAAATACCGATATCTCGGTTTAATGTTGGAAACCCGAAAAGGGTGAAGCAAATCACCGTGTCGTTGAATGTTTGACTTTATATGATAAAAGCATATTGATTTTATGATTGCATGGGTTGGGTTGATGAAAGGAGGAAGTTATACGTTATATGTGTAGTGGTTTATACCGTAACTGTTATATGTTGTAGCGGCTAATGCCGTGATTCTCATTATAAGGGCTTCGGCCATAATATGTTGATGAGCGAGCATGACCGCCATCTTGGCGTGTAGCGGTGTGGATCGATTGTAGAAATCCCCAATGGTGTGAATGGCTGGTAGTGCGGGCGTGTAGCGGATGGAAACCTAGGCAAATGGGTTGGGCCTTGCATATTATTTGTTATTTTTTTATAAATGGAATTATTAAACTGCTTTATGGGCCTAAGGCCAAAATCTAGTGGTGCATGAGGGTTGCACATCGAGTCTTGCGACTCACCCTATTAATTAACCTTTCGGGTGATACCTAGTGCTTGGACCAGCCGAGAGGAACGCAAGGTGGCCATGCAAAAGACCAACTGGATCCACCAAAAAGTCTCAAGTTAATACTTTATATTTTTAATTAATGGATTTTAAATCTCGTTGTAATAAGGCTATGGGCCACTAGTTTATGTTTTGTTTTATTTTGGGCTTTAATTACTTTTAGTTATTTAGATTCTTATTGAACTAATGTATCTATTTAAATTTGAGTTTTTAATTTATAAAGGCATATTTTATTTAAACTATCAACTATTAAATTTCTCTCGAATAAGAAGATAAACTTTAGAAAAATATTTTTCTGAAAATACGACATGTTCTTCTAAAATTTTCTTAGTGACATACCAGATCCGGTCGTGGTGTTTGGGCCGGGTTTGGGGTGTTACAACTAAAACATTATGAGCAGTCAACCAATCCATACCAAGAATCAAGTCAAATTCATCAAACGGCAACAACATGAGATTTGCCGAAAAATAATGACCTCTAATTGTCAAAGGACACTTCCTACACACATTGTCAACTAGCACATGCTTGCCTAACGGGTTTGAAACTTTTATTACGAATTCCGTAGACTCAACAATCATACTCATGCTAGATGCCAATTTCATACAAATGTAAGAATCAGTAGACCCCGGGTCAATTAAAGCAACTACAGAGATATCATGAAAAGAAAAAGTACCCGGTATCACATCTGGAGATGATGCCTTTTCGCGAGCGCGAATGGCATAAGCCCTTGCAGGTGCTCGACCCTCCGACCTCACAGCAGAGTCTCTTGGCGCACCTCTACTACTAGTCCCACCTCCCGGGTTCTTTTGTGATCATCCCCTCGAAGATACATTACTCAGTCTTACATCTTGCTTTCTCTCCTCATCTTTTTCTGGACAATTCCGGATGAAATGGTCGGGTGAACCGCACTTGTAACAATTACGGTTGTTTCCCCAACACTCCCCAGTATGTTGTCTGCCACAACTTGGGCACTCCGGTTTATTTGAATTTGGATTGCCCACGCTGGCCATCGAGGTGGCTTGAACTCTCGAGCTTGAGTATGTATTGCCCCGATCTCGGTGTGAATACCCTACTGAAGCAGTCGTCCGAGGGTTTATTTCTTTGGACCTCTTTGATTGAGTTTGGAACGATTTACTCATTGGCCTTTTTTTCGCATCTCGGGCTTCATTCATGGCTTTCCTCTTTTCCTTATTCAGCTCCTCGGCCTTACATGCCCTATCAACCAACACCACAAATTCTTTCAATTCTAAGATCCCAACTAGAAGTCTGATATCCTCATTCATCCCGTCTTCAAACCTCTTGCACAAGATAGATTCTGTAGACACACACTCTTGTGCATACTTGCCGAGCTTAACAAACTCGCGCTCATACTCTGCCACGATCATCTTCCCTTGCTTCAATTCAAGGAACTTCTTCCGTTTTTGGTCAACAAATCGCTGGCTTATATACTTCTTTCGGAACTCTTCTAAGAAGAAATCCCATGTCACTCTCTCCCTTGGAACTACCAATGTTAACATTTTCCACCAACGATATGCCGAGTCCTTCAACAATGACACGACACATTTCAAGCTCTCTCTAGGTGTGCAGGAGAGTTCATCAAACACCATCATTGAGTTCTCAAGCTAGAACTTCGCCCTCTCGGGGTCATCCTCTATGTTAGCCCTAAAATCCTCGGCCCCTTGCTTCCAAAGCTTATCTACCGGGGGTTTGGTTATCCTCACCAAATCTATACCTTGCGGAGCCACATTGACTGGCTGAGGTATAGGAGGGGGTGGAGGAGGTTGAGCATTAGGATTCGCTCGTACATACTCCGTGTACCAATTACTCATCATGTGAAGAAAGGCTTCCCGAGCTTCTTCACCTTTACCCATAGTCTCGGGTCTACTCTCTACAGGCGCGGTCCCTTGCGCGGGAGCCGGCGCGTTACTAGCAGTGTCATCAGCAGCTGCTCGGTCGGGATCCATTTACTATACAAAAACATAGTTAAATATAGTCAGAAGTTGCCACACTATCATTGTATTCTATAGCATGTATAGCTAGACCCTTACACACGCTACGGTAGTCCGAGAACTGACTAAACCATAGCTCTGATACCACTAAATGTAACACCCCTTACCCGTATTCAATTCCAGAACCGGGTACGAAGCATTACTGGACATAACTCACTCAAACATATAACTTTGAGCTATGGAATTTCATTTCCAAATTAAAACTTTCCAATTCAAATTTATAACATCCTTATTATGGGCCTACGAGGCCTTAAACATGCAACGGAGGATATCAGAATTAAACTGAGAACTTTGATATACTTAGAAAAATTTTGCCTTAACAGGGCCACACGCCCGTGTGAAATGGGACACGCCCGTGTGGGCAGGCCGTGTGGTCACACACGCCCATGTCCCTAGCCCGTATGGGATTTATTTTTCATTTCAAACCTATAGGGGTTTTCACACGGCCAGACACACGCCCGTGTCTTTGGCCTGTGTCCTTCACATGGCCTAGACACGCCCATGTCCTCACCCGTATGTGAAAAATTGGGTATTTTGTTTATGACGTCAGCAACCTCATAAGGGGCACACGGCCTAGGCACACGCCCGTGTGTCTAGCCCGTGGTCGACACTAACTTGAAACACTAGCATGCAGAGGACACACAGCCTGGTCACACGCCCATGAGACTGACCGTGTGTCACACACGGCCTAGACACTCGCCCGTGTGCCTACCCGTGTGGACAAGAACAAGGCTATTTTCCAAGCTCTTTAATCACCCTAGTTCACATAACATAAAATCACATTCAACCATTTACCAAGCAACCCAATCAAGCATCTAACACATTCATGAATAACCTCATCTTTTCATAATTTAGCATTAGTGATCCATCTACTATGACAATATACAAAAGAGTTCATCTCTAAAAGAGCCAACACACTTGGCCAAAACAACAAAACATTTCATTAAGCCTAGCCCCTATACATGCCATACTCAAAATGCTAAGTCTAAATATACCAAGATGAGTCGATAGTGTGGGTGATCTTCTGATTATCTTCAAATCCCGAACTAGCTCTCTGACACTATAAAACAAGGGAAAAGAAAGGGAGTAAGCTTTAAGCTTAGTAAGTTCACATGTAAACAATAAGCACCATAACATGTGCTAAACAATCAATAACATCATATACTAAGCAAGAACAATTCACAATTCCACAATCATGCTTACTCATTTCATTTCTTACCACAATCTAACCACATAATAATTATATTGCTCACATTCACTTGTACACATTCCCTGCACTCAACACCACAAAGCAACATGAAACATCCACTTATACAAATTCTCGATGAACCCCTCAGAATAATACTAAGTACCCGGTGGTTTCGCATACAGCCCACCATTACTCAATAATAGGGTGGTATCGCACTTAGCCCACCAACAAGAATATTTACGGTGGTTTCGCACATAGCCCACCAAATGATAGTATAAACGATGGTATCACACACAGCCCATCGTGAGTAAGTAATAAGGTGGTATCGCACACAGCCCACCAAATGATTATTACGGTATTTTTTCGTACATACTTATCTATTTCGAGGTTCATACGAGAATTACTCACTATCTATCAATTTCGACCATAAATGATCTCATTCTTTCAATACACCAATAAGTAAGAACATATGTATTAAAGACGTATCGTTTACACATAAACTTACCTCGATGCAAAATGTATAAGTCGACGACTTAATCCGTAACCTTGCCCTTTCTCCGATCAAGGTGGTTTCCGCGCTCTTCTTGATCTATAATAATGTAATTCACTCATTTAATCCCTTTATAATGCATGATACACCAAAATTTCTACTTAGGCAAAAATAACCATTTTGCCCTTATACTTTGGTAAAATTACGATTTTGCCCCTAGGCTCGTAAATCGTTTTTCATCATATTTTCTCATTAAGCAAGCCTAGCTGAACATGCATTTATTACACAATTACTACCTTTACAAATATGTCCTATTTAGGTATTTTCATGGTAACATCTTTCACAAAAGTTGTTCCTTAACTCACTAGAATTCATTTACTTCCATAAAAACTCTAAAAACTTCATAAACACTCTCATGGCAAGTCCCTAAACTTTCAACCATTTTGCAAAATAGTCCCCTCATTAGCTAGCTTAAGCTTTGGGGGTTCCAAAAGTACAAAAATTATCAAATAAAACCACCAAAATCACTTACTTGTAAGAGGATTAGTTGCTGAAATTTCAAAGCTCTCAAAACCTCCCCTTTTTGCTGGTATTTTTGGTGATAAAGGTGGTGAAGAAAAGATGATATCACTCTTTTATTTATTTTATGCTTAAAAAGCAATCTAGTCACCAAATTTCACTTAACCAATTGACTCATTTAATATCCTTGTCCCTATGGCTAGCCATCACTTCCTCAATGGCCTAATTGCACATTAAGGACCTCCAATTTAATATTCTATGGCTATTAGACACCCCTAGCTTGCAAAATAGAACTTTCACACTTTATGCGATTTAGTCCTTTTTCACAATTAAGCATGAAATTGTTAAAATTAAAGCACCAAAATTCTCATGCATCTTTATAAACATGTATAAAAAATAAAATAATATCAAAATAATTTTCTTCAACCTCGGATTAGTGGTCCCAAAACCACTGCTCCGACTAGCCCCAAAATCGGGCTGTTACAAGTAATGTCATCTACAAGATTCAAACTTGGGTTTAGGGGTGTAAATGAATAGAACGTTCGATGAACTGTTCGTATAACATTCGTTTATGTTAATTTATTAAGCTAAATAAACGGGTATGAACAAAATTTTTATGTTCGTTTAATAAACGAATAGAGGTGTGTTCGGTTCGTTTATGTTCACGAACAAGCTCGTTCATTGGTTCGTTTATAAGCTCTTTTATTGACTCATTTATTTTTTAATGATGTTTTCTTATAAAAATATAGAGCTATAAATGAATAGAGCATTCGATGAACATGTTCGTGTATATGTGTGTGTATTTATTTATTGTTTGTTTATTATTTATTAACATTGTTCGTGAACATGTTCAATTATATATTCATGAACATGTTCGATTAATTTAAATGAACATGTTCGTGAGCATTAAACAAACGAACATGAACAAAAAATTGAAATTCTTAACAAACACAAACTGAACATGAACAAACTTAAAAATAAACAAATGAACATGAATAGATGTTTGTTCGATCAAGCTCGGTTCATTTACAGCCCTACTTGGATTCTCCCTTTGGGAGTGCAATGTGCCTTACCATTACACCTAACCACTTGTTGACATAAATTTTTTTATCTTAATAATTTTATTAGAAAGAAAAGGTTTAATCTAAATCTCTAAATAATTTTTTTTTTTTTTTTGAAAACTCCAAATAAACATTCAAATGTATAGAATTGAAGCTGAAGCTACTTTAATCTATCAAAATATGAAAAAAATATTAGCAATGTATTTTTTCTTCTTTTAACTTACTATATATATAAGGAAGAAAATATTAGCAAGTAAACAGACTATAAATCCTTTTTATCGAAAACAGACTAGAAATCCATTTCCTTTTACCATATTTTTGTTTTACCTTACTCTAATTTTACTCTTCTTTTTCTCTCTTAATTAAATGGACATGCCGTGGGAGAGGGGCTTACTCCATTGACTTATGCTTGACTTGACCTCCTTGTCAAGTTTATTTCTATTAGTCAAAACAATGGAACACCAAATTTTTAACGCAATTAGACAATTCGCTTGAAGTGAGTCAATTGAATGCTTCTTGTGGAAATTTAGGGTGTTGGAGAATATTTTCATTTTAGCTTGCTGTCTATATATACTTGGAGTTGCTAGCAATGGTTGCTACTAAGACATTACAATCATGAGAACTGTTACAATCTCCTTACTTCCACTTCTTCTTGTCATTACGACTTTCTGTTTTGGTTTTTGCAATGGCAATGCCAACGTGCTTTGCATTGAAAGTGAGAGAGAAGCCCTTTTGAAGTTCAAGAATGATCTCATTGATCCTTCAAACAAGCTATCTTCTTGGGTTGAAGGTGGTGATTGCTGTGAATGGATTGGTGTCGTCTGCCATAACTTAACAGGCCACGTCCACCAACTACACTTGGCTGCTCCTTCTTCACCTCCTAATGATGATGCATCACTTGCTGAAATGGAAGATTACGAAAGATCAAAGCTAGGAGGCAAAATAAATCCTTCTTTGCTCGAGTTGAAGCATCTCAGCATCCTAGACTTGAGCAATAACAATTTTAGCACCATGCAAATCCCGGTGTTTTTCGGTTTATTGGGGAGTTTAACATATCTTGACCTCTCTCAAGCACAATTCCAGGGAGAAATTCCTCACAGCCTTGGGAATCTCTCAAAGTTGTATTATCTTGATCTTCGAGGTGATAATTGGTGGCCGAAGGATCTCGAAGCGAAAAGTCTTCAATGGGTTTCCGTACTATTTTCCTTGCGGTACCTTGATTTGAGTCATGTGGATCTTAGTGAAGCAACTGATTGGTTACAGGTAACGTTCAAACATCCTTCTTTGTTAGAGTTGCACTTGTCAGATTGCGATTTAGCTGATGATTCCTCTCCCATCAGTGTTAACTCTTCAAAATCACTAGCTGTTCTTGATCTTTCTTGGAACTACAACTGCTTATCTTCAATACCTATGTCGATATTCAGTCTTCATGGTCTTGTGTCCATTGATCTTGCTTCCAGCTCTTTGAAATGCCCAATTCCAGGCTACTTCGGGAACATCTCGTTTCTTGAAGTTCTTGATCTTAGTTTCAACAAATTCAATTCATCCATACCTGACTCCTTGTATAGTTTAAACCATCTTCGATTCCTTAGTCTTAGTTTTAATTACTTAGTAGGTAAAATTTCGAGTGCCATCGGAAACTTAAGCTCTCTTATTCACCTTGATCTTTCGTATAATATGCTGGAGGGAAGATTACCAACCTCTTTGGAAGATCTTTGCAATTTGAAGGAGGTGAATTTGTCATATAATAAAATTGATCAAGACATATCAGAAATCCTACAGAGTCTGTCCAGATGTAGTTTGAATTGCCTAGAGTCACTGAATTTGGGAACTAACCAACTTTCTGGCCTTTTACCTGATAAACTCGGGCAATTTAAGAATTTAGCTTACCTGTCCCTCGCTCAAAACAACATTTCTGGTCCAATACCTATGTCCATAGAAGAGTTATCATCTTTGAAGTCTATTGATGTTTCTGAAAATCAATTAAATGGTACATTTCCTCCAAGTTTTGGACAATTGGCCAATTTAGAAACTCTAAGTTTTGGGCATAATGTGCTGGAAGGAGTTGTATCAGAAACCCACTTTTCTAATCTCACGAGGTTGACAACTTTGTTGGCATCCGGAAACATGTTGAGATTTGAACCAAACTCAAGCTGGGTTCCCTCGTTTCAATGTGAAACTATCGAATTACATCGATGGCATCTTGGCCCAAAGTTTCCCCAGTGTTTAAAGTTCCAAAAGAAATTGTCCGGTTTAGATATTTCTCATGCAGGAATTTCAGATGTCATACCAACTTGGTTTTTGAATATTTCTGCTCAATTTAACTATGTAAATCTTTCCTCTAATCAACTTATTGGAGGGATTCCATACTTGAATGTACGAGAGACTCTTGACTTGAGTTCAAACCGATTGACAGGTCCATTGCCAAGAGTATTCCCAACCTTAGAAGATTTAATTTTGTCAAATAATTCATTTTTAGGATTCCTTTCTGAGTTTGTTTGCAACTCATCAGAACAAAGATGGATGAGAATTCTTGACGTTGGTACAAACCTTCTCTCCGGAGAAATTCCAGATTGTTGGAATCGTTGGCAGCAAGTGACGTACTTAAATTTGACAGGGAAAATCCCACTTTCTTTGGGGTATAAAAATCTACAGGTGCTAAACCTTCGAAGCAATAGCATGTCTGGGGAGTTACCATACACATTGCAAAATAGTACGAGTTTGATCATTCTTGATCTTAGTGAAAATTATTTCAGTGGAAGTATACCGGAATGGATTGTTGACAAGCTCTCAAATCTTGTAGTTCTAAGTCTCCGCTCAAATAACTTTGATGGCCATATTCCTCATAAAATTTGTGCTGGTCACTCTCTTCAGAACTTGGACCTTGCCCAGAACAACATTTCAGGAGCTATTCCAAAATGTTTTAATAATTTTAGTGCAATGGCAACAAAAAACAAAAGCTCTGGCGACCTTGAGATTTGGACTACTTTCCAGAGTAATGTATTTCATTTGAGCGCATTATTGGTGCTGAAAGGACGAGAGGATGAATACAGTACCACATTAGGACTTGTTACCAGCATAGATCTTTCAGTTAACAGTCTCACAGGAGAGATCCCCAAAGAAATTGGAAACCTCATCGGACTACGGTCATTAAATTTGTCAAGGAATCTCTTAATAGGAAATATACCAGACATCATTGGCAAGTTGGAGTTACTGGAGTCTCTTGATTTGTCAATGAATAGACTGTATGGTGAAATCCCTTCAAGTTTCTCTAATTTGAATTTCTTGAATCACTTCAACGTGTCCTACAACAACTTGACAGGACAAATCCCAACAAGCACGCAGCTTCAAAGCTTTGAAAACTCTTCTTACATGAGCAATCATCTTTGTGGTCCTCCGGTCATAAAAAACTGCAGCACAAATGGTGTTCCAACTGATGTTACAAATAATGGAGGTAGCAATGAAGGAAGTAATGGGCGTTCTAAAGTGAATTGGCTTTATGTAAGCATAGTTCTTGGCTTTGTAATGGGATTCTGGGCTGTAGTTGCTCCTCTATGTTTCATTAGGTCTTGGAGGCATGCATATTATCAGAAGCTGGACAATGTTGGTAATAAGCTGTATGTGTTTTGGGCTACTAGGCGCATGTAGTTAGATGTAAAAAAATGTAGAACTAATGTTTGTATGTGTTTGCAGTTAATTATATAGGATTATGATATCAAATTTATCAAATAACACATATTAAAGGAAATTACATGAATAAATTGATCTAAACCTTTGACTTTAGATTTAATTGATTCATGCATTTCTTTTTGCAAGAATAAATGGAATTTACAGTTTGTATAATTTTTTTCAGGATGAAAGTTTGTTTTGATGCTTAATTGTATTTCATTAATAAAGATGTGATTGAGTTAAAGAGTGCAATTTCATGAGTTTTGTTGGGTGAAAATTTATTTATTTAGGGATGGATTGTATTTCGGTTTCTCTATTGAAAAAAATAGATAAATTAATTTTTATGTGTTTCGAAAGGTGTAAATTAGTTCATCCATAAAATTTTTTCTGTTAAATGATGATGTGGACATGCTGAAAATTGTTTTTATGGGTAAACTATAAAAATGGTCATCCAACTATGCCTTTTGTTCTATTTTGGTCACCCAACTATTACTTTTTTTAATTTAATCACTAATTTTTTTGAAATTAAATATTTTAGTCCTCCTGAGCTTATGTGGACTTTTTTGATTGGTCTAGTAACAAAATTAGCCCTCTAATGTTTACACATTCTATCAATTTGATCTTAAATATAAAAAAATTTCAACAAATTTAGCTCTCAATGTTTACAAAATTTGTCATTTTAATTCTAATTCTAAAAAAATTAATAAATTTGACCCTCAACATTTACAAAATATATCAATTTAGTCTTAACTCTAATTTAAAAAAAAAATCATTTTTAACCCTTTATAACCCATCGGCTAACCCATGTGAGATATTAAAATAAGAAAAAAGAGTCTCTTGCAAAAAAACTCTAAAAAGTCGGGATAAAACACAAAAAAATTTAAGATCCAAAAGAAAATAAAAGCATTAAAAATATTATTTGTTTGGGTAATAATGCAACAAATTATTCCAGATAGGTTCCAAATCAATTGATTTGATTTAGTATGAAGTCTAAATTATAGTAAAAGAAATTGTTGCAAGTGACTTGAAAGAGTGTACTTTTTTTTTCTTATTTTAATATCTAATATGGGTTAACTGATGGGTTATAAAAGGCTAACAATGAATTTTTTTTTAAAAAAAGTATTTTTTTTTAGTTTTTATAGTTAGGGCTAAATTGATAGATTTTGTAAATATTAAGGGGCAGGTTTATTGAAATTTTCAGAATTAGAACTAAAATGAAAAATTTTGCAAACAATGAGGGCTAAATTTATTGAATTTTTTATATTTAGGATAAAATTGATAGAATATGTAAATATTAGAGGGCTAATTTTATTATTAAACCAATAAAAAAAAGCCCACATAAGATCAAAGTAACTAAAATATTTAATTTTGAAAAGTTTAGTGACTAAATCAAAAAAATTAATAGTTGGATAACCAAAATAGAACAAAAGACATAGTTGGATGATCATTTTTATAGTTGACCCATATAAAAAACTTTCAGCATGTCCACATCATCCTTTAATAGATGGACTAATTTGCATATTTTGAAATGTATAGGGATTAATTTACCCATTTCTTCGATAGAGGAGCTGAAATGCAACCCGCTACTAAATATAGAGGCTTCCATGATACTTTTACCTTTTTTCCTTCTCTATTTTATTTTTTACTCAAGCAAGCAAATATGTATATAATTTATTGAATTCTACACATGCCACGTTGAGTATTTACTTAATAAATATAAATTCTTTATTTTGGAATAGCAATACAAATATTGTGTTTGAACACCTCCGATCATCGTTTCTGCTAAAATATTCACACTTTGTTCCTCGTTTCTGGAAGAAGAGGAGACTACTTTTCATCAACGAATTAAATAAATCTATTATTGAGTGTTAAAACCAAATTACAATTCTAGTGGTCCTTTAATCCCATTTCTTTTTCCTTCTATTTATTCATTTTTTTTTAAGATTTTGGGTTTTATTAAATTGGGTTTTGGGCTAGGATATTTGCTAATTAATAATAAATATAGTTTTTAAAAATTTTATTGTTGCTAATAACCAAACATAGATTCTTGATCTAACCCTAATCAATTTGAAGGTCTAAAGCATCCCTATGAAAATTGGGGAAGAGGTTCCAACCAAATCTTTCTTAAAATGTAAAGTTTTTAATTTATGCAAAAAGTAATAATTTTGTTATAATATTTGGAACCACGTCCAAAATCAATATGGTCAAATAGTTGTTTAAGTATACATACACGTAATTAGGTTCATTTTGGATGTATGTTTTTAGGATTTTTATAAATTTATTAATAATATTTATGTTTTTATCATTAAAAATATATAAAGGTTGGTCGAACCAATAAAAAATCAATCATTTATAAAATCATCTTCAGCAGCAAAGTCATTAGCATGACCAATAAAAGGATAGGTCTCGAAACTTGGGGCAACAATCAAGGAAGTCATTTCATCAACTTCATGAGTTGCATTCACGGTACACACATTTTGCGCCTCATCAATAGTTGGGTTTATAGGGTTGAAACTCCCCCTGAGAGTATGCATCACCAATCACCTTGAATCATCAAATCATCACCATGCACTATGCACCATAAGGTAATTTGTTGCTGTTATAATCTCCCCCTTTTTGGAAAAGATGCCAAATAAGCTTCTTCTCATTTATGATCTTCTTTAAATCGTCTCAACAAAGTTCATAAACATCCAATAAATTAGTAAGGATTAAGAACAAAACCAAGTGCAATAGCTATAACACCTCGATATCCAACCCAATTGTCAGGCCTGAGCTATAAGGTGCCACATTCATTGCCGGAGCAACTACAATAAAATTACATTCAATTACCAAATGTTAAACATTCAAATATAACTAAAACATGTGTATAAGATGATACATAACTATTTTTTGGGTCTTTACGAAAGTTCTTTTACTAACTTGAGGTCATAATAGGACTAAATTGTAAAAACTTCAAAATTTTGGGTTGACATTGTGATGTAGGGGGTTCCTCGTCGCGACACAACTCTCTATTTTGTGCTCATCGTGTAACACCCTTCACCCGTATTCAATGCATGAATAGGGTTAAAGAGCATTACTGGACTTACAACACACTTAAACATACATTTCATATACAATTTATCAATTCAAATACAATCCAATCAATACCAATCATAATGTCCCTTAAACGAGCCTACAAGGCCCTAAACATGCATTGGGAGTGGTTCGGGATTAAACCAATAACTCGGGAAATTTTTCAACACTTAGCAAATTTTTCTCAAAATAGGGGACACACGCCCGTGTGGCCAGGCCGTGTGAGACACGCCCGTGTCACAGGCCGTGTGGACATTCGAAATGGGAGCACATGGCCGTGTCCCAGCCCGTGTCCTACCCCGTGTCCAAACAAGTGAGCTTACTGACTTGGGTCACACGGCCAACCACACGCCTGTGTGTTTAGCCCGTGTGCCCTTCGAAGTGGCCACACACGCCCATGTGCCAGGCCGTGTGCTAGGCCGTGCCAAACCTGTAGGGTATACTGACTTATGCATTACGGCCAAGTCACACGCCCGTGTGCTAGGCCGTGTGCAAATTAAGGGGTATACTGACTTAAGCCATACGGCCGATCACACGCCCGTGTGTGAGACCATGTGGAGCATACTGACTTCATTTCAATATCAACACCAGGGGACACACGGCCGTGTAACATGACCGTGTATCACACACAGCTGAGACACACGGCACCAATTTGCCAAGCCAATTTGCCACCCACAATCTCATGTACCTAAACAACCCAATTGGCACCAATTCATAGCATAATTGAACATCTATTTTAGCCACAATCAAGACCTTTTCATACCATTTCCAATACTAATAACCAATATGCTTATAACTTATGTTTTTCTTAATCAAATCATACCAAAACACATATACCAATCAACTAGCTAAACCTTTACCAAACTTACATCATTTTGTACCAATTCACAAGCATGATACTAATTCCACAAACATCATAATATAAGTCATTCACATATCCATCCATGGACTCAAAATATCAACCATATATGCACATAACCAAATCTACCAAATTAAGCCAAATCTCATGGCTATATTTACAAACCAAAACATATACATTTACAAACCATTACAAATGACCAAAATCATTATCAAAATCATAATCTAAATGACTCAAAATACCTATACATGCCATATACTTAATATGCCAAAGTTCAAAGGTACCAAGTGATAAGTGGTAGGGTGAAATTATCTCCGACGATCCTCGAATCCGAGCTAGCTTCGATATCACTATAAAACACGGGAAAATACACAAAGTAAACTATAAAGCTTAGTAAGCTCGTATGAAATAAACTTAATGCAATCACATAAATATAATTCAATAATTTGAAAACACCAACATGTAGCTTATTTTAGCTAACAAACCTTTCAAATACTCATTCACAAATTATATACTTTCGTCATCATTTTCTTGATTCAATGGTAAAATAGTTTATACACATACCTGTACCATCTCGTACAAATCTCATACACATTCTCGTCTTTCATTTACCCGTTGAACCATTCAGAATAGAAGTTAGATACTCAAGGGTCTCACACGATAAGTACCTATACCATGGCCTGAAGCCAAATCAAGGTAACTTATTCGAAATACTGATATCATGGCCCGAAGCCAAATCAGCAGATATGTATGGCCCAAACCAAATCGGTTTATCTCGCACCTGGAGTGCTATATCATGGCCCGAAGCCAACTCAAAGTATCCCTAATGACATGTCACTAACATCCTAAACTATTCTTAAGGTTCAATAGGGATTCCAACTATCGAGTCATCGTTGAATCATTTCCAAACTTGTCCGTAATCACATAATCACAATTTATGCTATATCAAAGCATATAGAATACATTTAAAATGAAGTTATAACATAAGAACTTACCTTGGATGTTAAAACGGCGAATCGAGTCAACTATTCCATAACTTTATTCTTTCCCTGATCTAAGTCCGTATTTCTCCTTTCTTGATCTAAATATTTTCAAAATTGACATATTTAATCATCTATTTATTCAATTCAATCCAAAATATACATTTGAGATAATTTACACATTAGCCCCTAAACTTTCACATTTTTACAATTTAGTCCTTATTATACAAAATCACAAATTAATGTAATTATCAAAATACCCATGCTTAGCTGAATTACCATTATACCCCTAGAAGCCCATATTTTTCATTTATTTCACATTTTAACCACTAACTTTACACATTTCTCAATTTAATCCCTATTTTGCATTTTCACTAAAAAACACTTAACAAAACTTGTATATCTATCAACAAGCATTCATAATCTATCAAGAAACTTTAAAATACACATATATTCATCAATGGAATCATTCAAAATCTTTAAAAAATTTGAAAAATAGTCCTTGGGCTAGCTAGACCTAGCTGCAACGATCTCAAAAACATAGAAATCATTAAAAATGGGATGAAAACCGTACCTTAATGAGCAAAATTAGCATAGCCGAATGAGGAGAATAACAATGGCTTCCTCTAGCCCTAATTTTTGGTGGTAATTGCTTAATGAAGATGATGATGTTATGTTATTATTATTTTAACTTAAGTTATTTTATAATTTACCTTATTAACCTTAATTAATAATCATCAGATTACTTGATAATATGTCCAATAATGTCCACTAAATTTAATTATGGTCTAATTACAACATAAGGACCTCCAAATTAAGATTCCATAGCTATTAGATACCTTTAGCTAATGGAACTCCACTTTTACACTTTATGCGATTTAGTCCTTTTTACCAAATTGACCAATCAAACGATAAAATTTCTTAACGAAATTTTCACACAACCACTCAATCATGCTGTAAAAATTAAAATAATAATAAAATAAATATTTTGACCTCAGATTTGTGGTCTCAAAACTACTGTTCTGATTTGACCAAAAACGGGCTGTTACACATCGTGACCTCTAATGAACGTCTTCCTGATATGATTCTTTGGTTACACCTCATCACAACGTTGGGAGTCCATCGTTGCAATGTGACTCACTATTTTAGAAATGGATCAGTTTGAAACAAGTTTAAAAGACCTGTAATAATCATATAACATCTCATTCACAACCAAAACCACATCATTTTAATAGCATATGAGGAAAAACATACCCAAAATGATTCTTCAAAGTGACATTAAGTAAATAAGTTCTAAATTTGACCATGTTCGATACAAATCAACTTAGACCTAGGTAAATTGCATTTACAATCGAAAGAGTACTTTACAAACTTTGTTGAGTTAGAAACGATAGTCTAGATGTTGGCTTCAATTTTCCTGGGGTTTCGAGAGATACCTAAACTTGTGCACGGAGAAAACAAATCATACGATGAGCAATAGGACTCAGTGGTACTTCCATGATTCAAGATATTACAATTTAGTACCAAAAGAATAACATAAGGCATAGAAACTCAAATGTAACCTACATATATCCATATATGTGTACATGAAAATGTGTATAACTCATTGGGTAAGTAAGTTTACTTAACCTTTTAACATTATCATTCATTTTGCACATTTAATAATAAACTTTCAATTGCATACATAAACAAGGCATTAATTCAATCAATCTATTGTGATTTATTTCGTTACTTACCTTATACTTACCGATTAATCCGTTTCTGGAGTCTACTGACTCATCCACATTTGGTTTGGCCTCTAAGGCTCGATTCCTTTTTGCTTTGAATAAAAAGATGCTTACTTTCCATTTCAAATTCATATATGCACATATTAAAAAATTCGAGCACCATATTAGTTCATTTCAATATAAACAATCAAAATTATTATTATTAATCTCTATTAATACAACTTGGACTCGGACGGATACATGGATCGTCCAACCAACACACCAAACTGGTATTGAAGTGCATTAATAGAATAACTGAGTAAGGGAAATTGGCTCGTAACGTGCATACTGACACTCGAAGCACATTCTGGCACACAAAGCGCATACTGGCATACGAAGCGTATCCTGGCGCGTAAGCGCATAAACTTGTACACAATCCAATCCGACTCAACCTGACTAGTAGGATATTAACATTCAGTTCATATTCCATATTCACAATATGTCATCAATCTATCATGTAACATAACATAATTAAACTCAATTTTATATCAATTATCATATATCAATTAATCACACAATTGTCTATTCTATTCAATTTACTCCCTATTTCGATATATATAATCTCAACATAACAATTCAACTAAAACATTTCATATTATTGCAATGGACTCATCACAATAACTCATTAGTCAACAATCATATATACAAAATAAAATAATTCTATCTTGAATCATAAAAGCATGAACTAAGGTTTCACACGTCAGTCGTCAAATATTTTTGTTTTTCCTTTCACTCTTGGTTGCTCAGTATTGTTGATAGCTACGAATAATCTTAAAACATATCAAATTATCAAATTCTAGCCAAAACAAAATTAAGTACTAAATTCTAGATATTTTACAATTTATTCAATTTAGTCCATAGAACCAGGACAAGCATAACTATCAAAGTAGGGCTTCAGATTAAAATCCGATTTTACCAAAACTCATTAGAGACCCTCTATTTATATCCTTACCAACAATTCATGATAGTTTTTCATTATTTTTAATTTGGTCCATAATGTACAAAACTAACAATTAAGCTTTACAATTTAGTCTTTTTCATATACTAAGCTTAATTTCTAACAATTTAACACCTAAATTATTCAATTCTCAACCATGAAAACTTTCTAAAACTTTAACAGTTTCAGAAATTGGTACATGGGTTAGCTAAATTAAGCTTTCATGATTCAATTTCCCTAAAAATTAAAGAAAAATGGCTATTGAAATTAAGGCCAAAAAGCTTGAAAACCCTACAATGGCACCCTCCCCTTTTGTTTCGAAGTTTTGGATGGTTGGAGAAGACACTAGTTTCATATATATATACTTAATTAAAAGTTAATTAGTTTAAAAAAATCATGTTTTAGTTAATTTAAACTTTAATTATGTAACAACCCATTTTCAGTATTGTCAGAAATTGTGGTTTCGGGACCATGATTCCGACGAGTGAGTTAATATTTAATGCTTACTTAATGTTTATAGGATTATTTTAAGATCATATTAATTTTTTGTTAAGAAATTGTAATGTTTAACTAGTTAATTAAGTAAAAAGGGTTAAATTGTAAATGGGGTAGAAGTTGAATTCTATTAGATAAAAGAGTTAAATAGCTATGAAAATTTTAAACTAGTGGACATAGATGGTAATTAAAACATATTTTAAGATAGTGGATTGTGATGAGAAGGTTTTTGTGTGATTTGAATAGTTTTTAAAGGTTAATTATGTAATTTAATAATTAAATTATAGGTTTACTAAAACAAAAGGTAAAAGAAAATTTAGATCATTTTCTTCATTGCCTTATCAAAATCGAATACACCATTAGAGAAGGAAACAAGTTTCGGCTAGCTTTGGTTTCATTGCATGGTATGTAAAATTGTCCCGTTTTTAATGATTTTTATGTTTTTGAGCTTGTTTTAGCTTAATCTACTTGGTCCAGGGGTTAATTTGCAAAATAAGTTAAGTTTGAGGGACTTGCTTGGATTGAGTTTGAATGTTTTTTGATGTAAATTGGTAGATTAATAAACTTGGTTGTTAAATAAACTTGTTTTGTTAAGAGATTTTTAGTGATTTTAATATTAAGTATTAAATTGTTGGAGGTGTAAATCCATTGGTGTTAATGTGAAAATTTTAGTATAAAAATGGGCTGCATAAAATCCCTAGTAATATCAGTTAGTATGATTTTGGTTTGAAAATGGCGAAATTGCAAGTTAAGGGTTTAGGGACTATATTATTTAAAAGTTAAAATATTAGGAGTAACATTTTGATTAACGGTGAAAGGAGTTATAAGCTATTTGAAATATTTAATTGAATGAAATTCATATTTAGATCAAGGCGCAAATCTACCGAATTTAGATTGAGGAAAGGCTAAAGTGGTGGAGTAGTCATTGGCCTTTCTTTTTTTTTTCTTTTTTTTTGCAACTGCTTTGTCGAGGTAATGATAAATCATAATTTATACATATTTTAATCCCATGCTTAGCTTATTTTTGGATGAGTTTTCATTAGATTTGATGAATTCGATGCTCCTAATCCTTTAATTTCATGTTTTATCCTCAGGAGAGCTTAGGGAGTCTAAAAGAACGAGAAACGGGCCAAAAGGGGACAAAATGGGCCTATCTTAGAATCCAACAGGGCCTGGACCATTGGACATGGCCGTGTGCTACGAGCAGGATCGACCACGGCCTGGACTATCGTCCACGAGTAGACCCCACACTACGTGTGTGTGGTGAGCAGGAGCGAGCACGGCCTAAGGCTATCGAGCACGGGCATGTCACACGGGCGTGTCCCTGCCGTATCAAAGATCAATTCTATCCGGAAAAGGTTACTTGTGGGCGAAGAAAGGCGTTCCAAAGCATATATAAACACCCTAGGGGGTGACCTAAAAGGAGACGCGGAATAGAACGCAGAAAATACTCGAAGACACCGTTGGAAGCAGCTCGAAGGAAGGATCTCCATCAAGACTGAAGATCTCCTATCATGTTCTTTAGAAGTTTTTGGATTTCTTTATGTTTTGTTTTTTTTCCTATTCTATGATGTTTCCTTCTATCAGTATGAACTAAACCGCTTAGATACCTAAGGGGATGAAACCTAAGACGGATCTTATTATTATTTGATTTATAAGATAAATACTTGTTCTTATTCTTAATTGTGAGTTCTTATTCTTGTTTTGATAATTCAAGTTATTGATTCAAGTTCGAATGTGCTTATTCAGTGGAGCAAAAGTCCCTGTTTAAGAGTAGATCAACACAATTAAGCGGAGTTGATTGCAACCCTATACATAGGCTTACTAAAATCACGAATTAGAGTCAAATCTAATAAGGGAATCCATAGATCGAGTTAATGCGACAATAGGGTTTTAATTAGAAAGAGATTTCAATTAATCAACCTAGATTCAGTTGTTTTTAGTCTCGAGAGAGATATTAACATAAATCAGGGATTTCTACGGATTAAGACAAGTGAATAAATCATATGAATCAAAAGTAATAAGTGAAGTCTAGGTGGATTCTTCCTTAGGTATTGTCTATCTCATAAAGTTGTCTAAAAGTATTTTCCCAATTCTTTCGTTGTCGTGTTTTAATTAATTAAGTCTTAGTTTAAAAGAAATCACTCCAATTCTTAGGCTAGATAATAAAAAGATAGTAATTACTAGTACTCTTGGTCCTTGTGGATACGATATAACCGGTCTTACCATAACTATACTATTAAACGATAGGTGCGCTTGCCTTTATTGTTGTCATAGTTAGTTTTAGACACATCAAGTTTTTGGCGCCGTTGCCGGGGACTAAGATATTAGGAACACTAAATTTTTATTACTTTAGCCATTATTATTTTTTTTTGCAATTTAATTTCTTTTCTATTTTTCTAATTTTTTCCTTCTTTGCTTCTGGCAGGAACTTTTAGTTTATGACTAGAAGGAACCCGTCAAGACCATTACTTTTTGACAGTGAGATTGAAAGTACAGCTCGCAGAAACCGAAGAAAAATAAGGCGAAGTCTACAACATATAGAAGAAGAGCAAGAAGACGAAACTAATACTACAGAAGAGATGGCTGATAATAATCCGCTACCTCCTGTGGTTGCCGCAAACCCAGTGAATCAAAATCCTGCTCCTCGTACTATGTATGATTATGCTAAACCTAATTTAACAAGAACCGAATCAAGTATTGTTAGACCTGCTATTGCTGCAAATAATTTTGAACTGAAACCTAACACTATACAGATGATTCAACAATTTGTTCAGTTTGATGGTTTGCAGGATGAGGATCCAAACAATCACTTGGCAAACTTTCTAGAATTCTGCGACACTTTCAAAATTAATGGCGTTTCTGATGATTCCATTCACCTTCGGTTGTTCCCCTTCTCGTTGAGAAACAAAGATAAACTGTGGTTGAACTCGTTACCACGAGGATCAATTACTACATGGGATCAAATGACCGAAAAATTTTTACTTAAATATTTTCCGCCGGCTAAAACGGCTAAGTTGAGGAATGATATCTCTTCTTTTGTGCAGATGGATTTAGAAACACTTTACGATGCATGGGAGAGATATAAGGATCTATTGAGAAGGTGCCCTCACCATGGGTTACCTTTGTGGCTTCAGGTTCAAAACTTTTACAATGGTGTGAACCCCTCAACTAGGCAGTTGATCGATTCAGTCGCCGGTGGAACCCTAAATAATAAAACCCCTGAAGCGGCTTATGAGTTTATAGAGGAAATGGCACTGAATAACTATCAGTGGCAAGTTATGAGGACAAAGCCAACAAAAGCCGGAAGTGTTTTCAACCTTGACGCAGTAACCATGCTATCAAACCAGGTAGAACTGTTAAATAAAAAGATTGATGGTTTGTGTGGTTCTTCGCAGGTACATCCAGTGATGCAGTGCGATACAAATGGAGGAGGGTCGAACAATACAGAATACCCACCCTACAACCCTGGCATAGAAAACGAACAGATGAACTATATGGGTAACAATTCTAGACCTCAAAATAACCCTTATAGTAACACTTATAATCCAGGTTGGAGAAACCATCCAAATGTCTCATGGGGTGGCCAAGGAAATCAGAGACAACAACCCCCTCCAGGCTTTCAACAACAACCCTACCCACAAGAGAAGAAGCCAAACCTTGAGGAGATGCTAACAAAATTCATCGCGGTGTCAGAAACCCGTTTCCAAAACACTGAAACAACACTCAAAAATTAGTGTAACACCCCTAACCCGTATCTGTGGCCAGATTAGGGTTAAAGGCGTTACCGGACGGATCAGAAATGTTTTTAGACATTTCATAACACAAATTGTCAATCGCAATCAATATGTCCCTTAAATTGGTCACCGGGACCTTAAGCATGCTTTAGAGAAAGGTCGGGACTAAACCGAACGTATACGGAAATTCTCAAAAATTTAAAACTTTTTGAACACTGCAGAGGTCACACGCCCGTGCAGTCAGACCGTGTGCCTCCCACGGCTACTAGACACCCCCATGTGTCCTGGCCGTGCCAAAACAGGGCAGGCATACTGATTTATCTCCACGGCCACTAGGCACGCCCGTGTGCCATGGCCGTGTGCTCTTAGGCTAGATACTGACTAATTCACACGGCTACCAGGCACGCCCGTGTGCCCTAGCCATGTACTCTTATGCTATATACTGACTTAATCACACGACCATTAGGCACGCCTGTGTGCCATGACCGTGTAGGAAAAAACAGGCCCTTTGCATGGCCAATATGCCACCCATGCTAGGGTCAATCCTACAAGCAAAGAACCAATTCATTTCATGTACATATAACAAGCCAAGACATGTCAATCAAACAACCTAATATTTCATTCAATCTCATTTCCATTCATGCCAACTCATATACTAGTTTGCATAACAAATTCACATGTCTAACCATGCATGGTACTTTCACATCTTACCAAACACATATTCATTTCATAGATCACAAATATATGCCCATTTGGCACCAATTTAGCTTCCACAAGATTTACCATGTCATGAACATATAATCAAACCAAAACCATCATCATATACCAAATCACTTATGCATATTATCAATACATATATCTAGCCACATCACATGGCTAAGTTCATATCTCAACTTATACCACTTAGCTAGCCTATACATGCCATACTTAGTATATACATTTTCAAAAGATACCAAAATGAGTTTGAGTAGTGTGATGACGATCCTCGACGGTCCCGAGCCTTCAGTAGCTTTGACAATCTATAAAACAGAGCAAACACACACAGAGTAAGCTTTCAAAAGCTTAGTAAGCCATATACAAATAAACTTATCATCAAATGTATATAACCAAATTGATACCATAACATTAATGGTTCTTATAGCAAATTCATCTCATACATTCATTGGCTCAATTGTTAAGCCATTTCTTACCACATTCTTCAATTCAAATATCACATATACACAAAGCTTATTCAAGTATATCTTCATATGAAATCTCATTATTTCTTTGCATATATTCATCATAGTAAGTTCATATAGATACTTACCTTTCATACACACATAGTGTACTTTTTAAACGTACCTGAAATAGATGTACAAATCACAGAGTTGTTCATTTCTCAAACTTGCCCGTTGAACCGTTCGGAACTAAATAGGATATTCAGAAAGCTCAGAATAGTCGTACAATGCCAACGTCCCAGACGAGGTCTTACATGTACTCAGATATTGATGCCACTGTCCCAGACAGGGTCTTATACGAATCAAATACGATGCTGATGTCCCAAACATGGTCTTACACGTAAATCTCATATTGATGCCAACGTCCCAGATGTGGTCTTACACGTAAATCTCATATCGATGCCAACGTCCCAAACGTGGTCTTACACGAAATCTCCAATCAATGCCGACGTCCCAGACATGGTCTTACATGATATTACATAACAGACACCTATGTCATGACATAGCTAATCCTATCTATTCCTAGGTTCATATGGGGCTTCTCGGACATTATCATTAAGTCGATCTTATCTCGAAATTCATATACACAACATCTCGTAAGCATTTACCATTATCAATAGTCACATAAACATAAATAATTCAATATAAACACGTTTATTTGTATAATGACTTACCTCGAATTCGATTTAACTGAAACAGAAACGGCTACTCGGTTACTTTCGCTTTTTCGCGATTTAAGTTCGATTTCTTCAGTTCTTGATCTATACATATTCAAATTTAACCTTTTTATTTACCAACACATTCAATTCAATCCAAAATCACATATTTAGGGCAATTTACAAATTAGCCCTCATATTTTCACATTTGGACATTTTAGTCCCTATTTTACAAATTCACAAAATACACCAAATTTCATATTATTCATGCTTAACCGAATGTCACCCATGCTCATATAAGTCCTCACATTTTATTTATTTCACAAATTAATCTTTCAAAATGCTATTTGATCAATTTAGCCTTATTTAGCTAAATTCATCAAAAATTCAAGAACAACATATGCTCATCTAACATATATCTTTCATTTAACACCATAAAACATCACAAATCTCACCATTTCATCAATGGAAAATTTCAAAAATATCATCAATTCTTCAAATTACAACATGGGCTTGATAGTAGACTAAGTAACAATCTCAAAAACATAAAAATCATCAAAATCTAAAACTAAAACTTACCTTAATTTAAGCTTGAAATGGCCGAAACCCTTGAAAGCTTTTGTTCCTTTCTTTTTTTTCTTATTCGGCCAAAGATGATGAATATGACCACTTATTCATATTTTGTTTTATTTATTAAAACTTTATATTATAATATTCATCATTTAATAAACCATTATCACATAAAATAAACTATTTATCACATTAATATGCCGTCCACTACATTGCTAAATGGCCAATTTACAACATAATGCCTCATACAAAAGAAGACACATCAATTAGGCCATTCAATTAAATAGAAGGTCACTTTTACCTTTTATGCGATTTAGTCCTTTTCTCAAATTAAACACACAGACAGACAAATTAACTCACGAAACTTTAACACATGCTTAATCACATATCAAAGGCACATAAAATAATATTAAAATAATTCACTGACTCAGATTTGTGGTCTCGAAACCATTATTCTGACTAGGGTATAAACTGGACTGTTACAATCAGCAAGCATCGATTCAAAGGCTCGAGAACCAAATAGGTCAGCTTGCTAAGCTGATCTCAGAATGACCACAAGGAAACTTACCAAGCAACACTGAAACTAACCCAAAGGAGCAAATTTATGCCGTTACTGTTCACGATAGTGAAGGGTTAGACGAACCGAAACAGAGGCAAGAGAACATGGTAAATAAAGGTAAGGTTGAGGTAAGCCATGATAAACCGAAATCAGTAAGAACAGAGTACAAACCTCGTGTGCCATAGCCCAATGCGATGAAGAAAGACCGCACAGATGAACAATTCGGTAAATTTCTTAAACTTCTAAAGAAATTACATATTAACTTACTGTTTATTGAAGCTCTTTCGCAGATGTCCAATTCAAGGAAATTTTTAAAAGAGCTTTTGACAAACAAACGGAAGTTAGATGATACGTCGCATGTGGAGTTAAATGCAGTGTGCTCAGTAATTTTACAAAATAAACTACCACGAAAATTAAAAGATCCAGGGAGTTTTACAATTCCGTGTTTAATTGGTAGTTTATCTGTTAATAATGCTTTAGCTGATTTAGGGGCAAGCATCAATGTTATGCCTTATAAAATGTTTAAACAGCTAGGTCTTGGGAAACCCAAAAAAACTAGGATGAGTATCCAATTAGCTGATAAAACCATTCGAGTTACTAGGGGTATAATTGAGGATGTACTAGTAAAAATTGACATATTCATATTCCCAGTAGACTTTGTTGTTTTAGATATGAATGAGGATAATGATGTTCCTTTAATATTAGGACGGCCCTTTTTAGCAACTGCTAGAACCATTATTGATGTTGATACAGGGGAAGTAACACTTCGTGTAGGTGATGGATTGATTAAACTAAAAGCACGTGATTCTGACAGAATATCTAGTGATCAAGATGATACAAATCCTGTTAATATCAGTAGATTTAACGTTCCATCTTCTTTGCAGGAAATTCCTCGGGAAAAGATGACAGAGCCATGGCCTAACTTTCATATTGAGAACAGAACTATTCATGAGGAACGAAGGCTCCAGATCGAGGAACTAGATGAATGGCAAACACAGCTTAAGGAGAAATTGAAAGTACACGATGAACCAAAATAGAGCCATAACAAGCCTAAAGATAAAACGAGTCAAATTAAGGTTGGAGACCGAGTTCTAATGGATAATATGGATCCCCGTGTTGCCACTTCTGAACCTAATGGAACAACCCCTTTCACAGTACTGAATATTTTCCCATACGGTATAGTCGAGGTAACTCATTCCAAATTCGGCACTTTCAAGGTAAATATTACTTGTCTAAAACTTTATTTTAACAAAATTGATAGCAGGAATGAGGAGTTTCAACTCCTCAAACCACCATGATTATGCGAATGAAAGGTAAGTCTAGCTTAGGACTCTAAACAAGCGCTTCTCGGGAGGCAACCCTAGCACTAACCCTACTAATTAGTTTGTTTTCACTTTCGTTCATGTTTTAGACACAGTTTTCCCTACCACACGGCCTTGCACACGGGCGTGGCCATGGCCGTGTGGCGACCACGAGTAGGCATAAGGGCGTGGTGGAGACCGTACGGGTCAAGGACGAAAATTTTCCCCAAAACACGGGCTGCGATAAAATGCCACGGCCGTGCAATGCGGCCGTGGTCGACACTGACTAAAGAACACGGGCGTGCTACATGCCCGTGCCTATGAACCATGGTCGATACTGATTAACTAACACGGGCGTGTGATCCTCTACACAGGCGTGGGAGGACCTTTGAGTCCAATTATTTTTTCTTTCTTTTATTTTAAATTTTGAACTCTTTCTCTTTATCTTTCTTTTCTTAAATTTTTATTAGTATATTTTGATTTCTTTTTATCTCTAGCTGTCTATTATCGAGTAACCATAACAACAACCATTAATAAAACTCCCTAAAACTTTACTGATGACTCCGCAGTTTCAAAAGGTTCAAGGTGCTACTAAGGAACGACCAAACTACCGGAGTATTCTCCCCCACCTTCACCTCTGCCTAGTTCATCAGGCTTCTTTTCACTTTTTAAGGATTTCATCCATAATTCAGGAAGTTTCACTTCTCTCCCTCTCTTACGATATTCTTATTATCTTATCATTATCTATTTTTGTACATTGAGGACAATGTACATCTTAAGTGTGGGGAGGTTATTTAATTTATTATCAGAAAATCCCTAAATTATGTCTTGTTCTTAAGTAATTTTCTCATATTACTATTAGAATAAAACTTTTAGTGATTTATGATTTTTATTGATATGTTTTGGATTAAGTCATAGGTAATTATGCATCGATGGTTTAAACTTTAAGATATTAGAGAATCAAGCATGATAAGTCTATTTTCATAATAAAAAATATTAATAGGTTGTTTCCCTAAATTTAAATATTACTTTGAAGTTTGAAATTTGCAAGGTTGACATCAAAAACCATAATTTTTGTGAGATTTTGAGCCTTTTAGAGCATATATTTTTCTTGCTCACTTTATTGTTGGTTATGAGTGTGTCAACATTGAACTGTTATTCTAGAACTTGCTTCGATTATACATGTCGAGACCACACCTTTGATTTGATATACTGAGATGATAAAGGCACCTAGGATTTAACCCACTTACTCCATTAAAAGCCTACCTTCATAATTAACCCCTAGTGAACCCCTTTAAAGCCTAATCAAGCATTTCTGATATACCACTAATATTAAACCAAAACCCATTTTGTATTTGTTATCCCCATTTCTCTTGACTACCCTTATATCGAGATTTGATTTGATCAGTTGCCTAACTATTTTCCTTACTTCACTATCTTATTATTGTATGTTCTTATTCTTAAAGAAAAAAAAGAAAAATTTGGCAATTTATTCATTATTAGTTCTTTGTTATTTGAGCTTAAGCAGTTAATTGTACATTTTGAGAAGAAGCTCGTGTTATTAGTGATAAGTTTTCAATTGATTAATTATCAGTATTAGTCCATCTTTTCTAGTTAGGTAATTTATCAATTCAATCTCGATTCTAACCCTCTAATTCAACCTTTATCCACACCTTTAACCCAAGCCCCATTACAACCCTTTAAAAAACCTTTTGATTTGTGTATCATCTCATTTTATAGTGGTGGGGATTTGATTTTCATGCAAGCCTATGGGATTAACTTTTCATGTTTGACTTCTGAGTGCTTAATTTGAACCTTAAACACTTTGAGTGATTTGAGTGATTTGAGTGAATTTTTAGTGAGGATGTCAATTCTTGTCGATTTTGGATCAAAGGAAATTATTTAGATGAGGGGAAACACCTATGTTTTCGGGCTACAAAAATCTATGACTTAGATTGTTTGAATCTCTAGGACTCTTCTAGTTAAATTATCAATGTATGAATTATCTATGAATTATGATGGGGCATTATGAATGAGAATTATGAATTGAGGAAGTTAATTTTAATTGTGTGTTGAGGATTTTGCTTGAGGACAAATAAAGGCTTAAGTGTGGGGATATTTGATAAACCATAATTTATACATATTTTAACCCTATGCTTAGATTATTTTTGGATGAGTTTTTATTAGATTTGATGAATTCGATGCTCTTAATCCTTTAATTTCATGTTTTATCCTCAGGAGAGCTTAGGGAGTCGAAAAGAACGAGAAACGGGCCAAAATGGGACAAAATGGGCCTATCTTAGAATCCAACATGGCCTGGACCATTGGAAACGGTCGTGTGCTACGAGCAAGATCGACCATGGCCTGGACTATCGTCCACGGGCAGACCCCACGGCTGTGTGTGGTGAGCAGGAGTGAGCACGGCCTGAGGCTATCGAGTACGGGCATGTCACACGGGCGTGTCCCTACCGTATCAAAGATCAATTCTATCCGGAAAAGGTTACTTGTGGGCGAAGAAAGGCATTCCAAAGCCTATATAAACACCCTAGGGGGTGACCTAAAAGGAGACGCGGAATAGAACGCAAAAAATACTCGAAGACAGCCGTCAGAAGTAGCTCAGAGGAAGGATCTCCATCAAGACTGAAGATCTCCCATCAAGTTCTTTAGAAGTTTTTGGGTTTCTTTATGGTTTTTTTTCCTATTCTATGATGTTTCCTTCTACCAGTATGAACTAAACCCCTTAGATACCTAAGGGGGTGAAACCTAAGACGGATCTTATTATTATTTGATTTATAAGATAAATACTTGTTCTTATTCTTAATTGTGAGTTCTTATTCTTGTTTTGATAATTCAGGTTATTGATTCAAGTTCGAATGTGCTTATTCAGTGGAGCAAAAGTCCCTGTTTAAGAGTAGATCAACACAATTAAGCGGAGTTGATTGCAACCCTAGACATAGGCTTACGAAAATCTGCGATTAGAGTCAAATCTAATAAGGGAATCCATAGATCGAGTTAATGCGACAATAGGGGTTTTAATTAGAAAGATATTTCAATTAATCAACCTAGAGTCAGTTTTTCTTAGTCTCGAGAGAGATATTAACATAAATCAGGGATTTCTACGGATTAAGACAAGTGAATAAATTATATGAATCAAAAGTAATAAGTGAAGTCTAGGTGGATTCTTCCTTAGGTATTGTCTATCTCATAAAGTTGTCTAAAAGTATTTTCCCAATTCTTTCATTGTCGTGTTTTAATTAATTAAGTCTTAGTTTAAAAGAAATCACTCCAATTCTTAGGCTAGATAATAAAAAGATAATAATTACTAGTACTCTTGGTCCTTGTGGATACGATATAACCGGTCTTACCATAACTATACTATTAAACAATAGATGCGCTTGCCTTTATTGTTGTCATAGTTAGTTTTAAACACATCAGGTAAGTTTAATAATTTTATTTGTATATATGTAATTATACTTTAATTGATGAGATTACTATAAATTATGGAAAGGAAATGATCAAGACCAAAATACCCCACGGTATTACACTTGAAAAGGAAAAGACCATGGTTGAAAGAGACCATGGCACCATATTCGATAATTTCAAATTCTTGAAAAGGTTGAAAAGGATATATCCGAAACGGGTATCTATCGAAAAGGTTGTTACACTAAAGGGTTAACAAATGAAAATGATGTGTTGAAAAGGAATTAAGGTATGAACCATTTTAATAGAGGTTTATATGTGATTTTGAATTAGTTACTTATTTAGTTACTAACTTGTGACATGTTGTGTATAGGAATAATTATGCATATAGGGACTTTAATGCTTGATAAGTTAATCATGAACTAAATACTTGGTAAGTTTGAGTTCTCTTAGACGAACTTACTAAGCATTGTTTGCTTATGCATTTGTTTTTTTTCCTTGTTTTGTAGATCATTGGAAGCTCGATTGGTTGGAACATTTTGGAGTCTTATCACACTATCCAACAATCATTTTGGTAGTTTTTAGTTATTTTGAACTATGGTTATAAATGGCATATATAGGGTTAATGTAATTTATACTTTTGCGTGTTTTGGTTACTTTTGTAAATGGTTGTATGCACATATGGTGTAGTTGGCTTGTTTATAGATTAAAAGCTTTATGAAAATGGTCATGTTGGTATGCTTATTATGAATGGTGAAATGGATTGATAATGGTTGACATCAAGTAGCTATTTTACCGAAATTTGGTGATTGAAAAGTGGCATTATAGCTTTGTTCTTAATGGAATTTGTTTTGGTATGAAATGAGACGCCTTTGAATGGCATATTGGTTAGAAGATTTAAGTTAATTGAGTTGGTATGTTATGAATGTTTGAAGTGTGTTTAGGGCCTTTGAGTTTGTGTGCAAATGGTTTAGCTTGTTGGGCAAGATTTGGTCTTAAAATGGCTTGTTTTAATGGTTAACTATGGAGCACATGGCCTGGGACACGGGTTGTCACACGACCGTGTGATACACATGGCCTAGGTATACGGCCATGTGTCACTTTTTATTCTAGGTGCAGGGTACACACGGTCTGGTACACAGTTTGAGACACGACCGTGTGTACCAAGTCAGTGAGTTACACGGTCTGGCACACGGCCTGCAACATGGCCGTGTGGCCCTATTTCGAATTTACACACGGGCAGACACACGGACTGGGATACGACCGTGTGGCCCTACTTCAAATCTCAACACAGTCTGGGCTATGTCACACGACCGTGTGAGCCCTGTTTCCAAAATTTTTAACTTTTTTTTAAAATTTTTTGATTTGTTTTAAATTAGTCTCGAACTATTTCTAGGGCCTCGAAGGCTCGATTTAAGGCCGAAATGAGTATGATTGCTAGGTTTGTAATGAGTTTTTAGTAATTAATATTAAATGGCATTATTGACCTATTTTGAAGTTAATTGTTTTAATTTGTTCGAAAATGCTCCATAACTCTAATCTGGCAATGGAGATGGGTTAGGGGTGGTACAAATTACTTGAACTAATTAAAATGCATTTCGTCGTCTACTAATATATATATATATTTAAAATATGTATATTTGCTAGTTTAGTCCTTTGGTTAATTGCTATTTAAGTCATCAAGCCTTAATCTAATTAAAATCTATAGCGATTAGACTTTTACAATTTAGTCCCTGAGTCATAATTATTCACAATTTTAGTTAAATCACTTAACCAAATTTCAATTCGTCAATACTTTAACTCTGTATATATCTTTAATATATACGAACTCGGTTTACGAAAACGAAGTCTCGAAACCTCTTTTTCTGACACCACTGGAAACTAGGTCATTAAAACAACAACCAACTCCAAGTTTGAAAATAAAATATGCACAAAGTGAATGCATAAAAAAATAAAAAAAATGCAACTGATTAGAAAGAGCAACAACCAACAACCAATTTAGTAGCATATTTTTTGATATCATCTTTTCTCTGTGCTAGTTCATAATCTTGCTCTTTTTTCAAACAAGTCTCCCTTAAGAGATATAACCATGCTCGACCATACACATCCCCTATCAATATACTTATGCCACGGGGCTAGAACTTTAGTCTCACAATCCGTGCAACCTTAGGTGATTCCTTTGATTCGAATGTGCCTAAGTTAGCCTAACTCCCACAAAGTGAGGATTCTCGTAGAATTCCTCTAAGACACCAATTTATATAGCGGAAGCAACTCTAGCCAAGAGAAGGCTCAAAGAATAGAATAGCCATAGAAAACAATGCACGAGAGGTGTTTCAATAAATGCTCTCAATTGTATTCACTCTCAAAGAATACAAAAACAATGGATCCTTTACAACTGAGGGGGAGGCTCTCTATTTATAATTGAGCTCCCCTAAAACCAAAGGTATAGATCGAATTACATTGACAGACGAGATGAAGTCTATCCCTACAATTAAGGGATTTACAAGATTTACATAATCAAATCATATCTAATCTTAAAAGACATTATTCTACTTAATCTTCTAAGATTAGTTTCCCTATTTACCAAGGTATTCTAACTTTCCATATCCGTATCATTGGGCCACCCAAGCTTCAAATGGACAAGCTTCTCCAACAGTTCTTTGAATTGGGCCAGCTCTCGTGGGTCAAATGATCCCCATCTAACTGATAGACTTCTATAGGATGCATTTTGTGATATGGTCACGGGCTTTGAACTGCGGCCCATGTTCATCACAATGTCCATCAAGCATACACACATTCTCCAAATTAATTTCAAGCGATATAGAGCATGACATATAAATTAAACATAAATCATTTAGTATCCAACAAAAACAACATCAAGTTGTATAAAGAGATAATCAAATAAACAACAAATCAACATCTACTATTCACTACACCATGTCAACTCCTTTGACAAAACATAAACCAACAACTATCAATATTACCTATATCAGTTCGATACAATTGTCACCACTTTTCCTTAGCCCTACAACATCGACTATGAGAGACTCCTCATCTGAATTTTCCATTGGACTGGACTCAACACTAGGCTTCCTTTTTGCTACTTTCTTTACGCTCACCATATCCGTCAAATTATTTTCATAAATTTACCACATCATACAACACATAATTTTCACTATGGTGTGCCTCCAAGATCTACTCTCAAGCCATTAAGTGTAGCACCACATTTTTTGCTCAAGACTACAAAACATCGATCAACTTCATTAACGCAAACCAAACACTGGATTGTCTTCAAATAACTCTCGAAGCCTACTCTGATACTAATTGAAAAGTAATTAGTTTGCAGATATGATAAATCAACTTTGTTTAACGTTCGTTGTAACAAGAATTAGAATGAAAACAGTTAGTGAAAAAAATAAGAGCAGAAAAGAATCGACACAAACGATATCTGTTAATGCAGTTAAGATTCTCCAATCTAACATTTACGGAGCTCAAAGAATGATTTTACTCACCAATTTTCTGGATCGCCTATTGGCTTAAGCCCAATCTACCCTTACACAAAGAAGTAATTGTAACTCCAATACCAACCCCAATTGTACAAATCACTCTCCTCCAAATACCTTTACATAATTTCTCTCCATAACAAATCCCTACACAAGAGTATGTTAGAGACACCCCGCATGGCTGAAGATGAATATCGATCAACAGTCTATTTATATCCTCTCCAACGTGATCAACAACCCGTGTTTTGATAGGCTTGAAACACTCATTTAAAGGTTGATTTTATCCATTAATTATCTTCAGCATTTATCTCATAATAGCCTTCATAAACAAGTTCCCCAACAACTTGAAATACCCCTTAAATAAATCTAACATAGATTTTAAAAAAATAGTGCTTCAATCACCAAGAGATAAAATTCTTTCATGCTTATCAAATCAAAACACCTCAAGGTATTCGATTGAAAGACTTAGTATCCAAGTCGATTCATGTTTTTGTTTTGTCAAATATGTCATCCTCAAATAGACCGAATTCAACTTAAACAAAACCTGAACAAGACCCAAAACGATGACCTAAGTAGAAAAATAGGTTCATTATAACATAACATGCAACGAGCAAGTCAAAATCTCCAACAAAAATGATGTTAGTGATTTGTAAAAATAAAAACAAAATTTTAATATATAAAATTATATAAAATCAAAATCAATGTATAATATTAGAGGTCAAAGATTTATCAATAAATTTTGTAGTTTACTTGCATTTAATAAATTTTCGGGTCACCAGTGATGAATTTCAACATCGACACTCTTGACTTTTCTACTGTAATTGTTATAATTTCATTAAAAACAAAAAATCAGTTATACCATAATAAATGTGACATCATTTTTCCTTAATTAAGTTTTGAATCCTTTCAAGTTTGAACATTAGAGTGAATCCTTTCAGCATTGGCAGCACCACCCCCCACCGTCCTTTTGAAAGACGTAAAGCTACTAAAGTGAGAAAACCATATAAATGCTTATCATTATAGCGGTTGAATATTTCAAAAAATAATGCATTTTAATTACAATGATAATTTATTAAATTTTAATTTAATTGGCATAGCAATGAGTTTAGTACGTTTAAATTCATTATTCCTCTTCACATAAATATAAAAAAAAAGAAAGTAAAATTCAATTAGTTTGCTGTTGATAACGTTGACTGAAATTATGCATATAGCATACAACTTTGATTCTAAATATCACCTAGAGATTTACAAATTCAAACACACAATATCCCCCAAAAGGAAATGGTCCTTTCTTCTTCACCATCCCAACTGAAATCTGAAAAAATAAAATATTGGTGGATGAACTCAATTATTCACCAATAAGGAGTTGCAGTCTTAGATAAACATAGAAGTTCCTCCAAATAATCTGCTCCTAAATCTTCCAACACCAGTCTATTTTCCATCTCATCTTTCTTCATCATCTTCTTTTTGCCCGATCGTCTGGTTTTCATGGAGTACTTCTTTTTCATAGTCAAAACAGGCGAGCAGCCTTCTTCAAACCCATAGTTCATTTATTGAAGTGGTTCGTAGACTTTATCCATCGGGAAATTGAGTATGGCCATTGGACCTCGCATTGCCAATGCAGCTTGATCGTAGGCTAAAGCTGCAGACTCTTCTGTATCAAAGGTTCCAAGCCAAACTCTAACACCATTCCTCGTTGAGTCCCTTATCTCAGCTGCATATTTCCCCCATGGCCTCTTCCTAACTCCTCTGTAAGAAATCTCCTGTCCTGTCTCCTCTTCGACAGGCTCGGAGTTGACTTCATGATCATCTCTGAAACTAGTGAGAGATGTGGTGTCAAAGGAGTGTGCTTCTGGGGCTTGATTCAGGACTCCCAAAAGAAGCATTTCTTGAGAATCATTTTCATTGAAAGGAAGAGCCTGGTTTCGGGCATAGCTGAATGAAGAGTGTGGTGAGAAATTTTCTTGAGAAATGTGGGAAGAAGATGATTCAGAGGAGAAATGGAGATTTGGGTATTGAAAAAAAGAAGAATCCATGTATGGAGATCAAAGCAGTATAATAAGTAATATCTGATCAAACTGTGTTTGGTCATAAGAAGGAACTGAAATGAAATTTGAAGGTTAGGGCTATTTATAGTGATGGAGGGAGGGGAGGGAAAGGGCTAACACCATTCAAATATTCTCAAATATTAAGTGTCAAACATATCATTATTTGGTCGTTAGTGGAAACTATCCATGGACGTTAATGCACGTGAGTCAAAGGAACTTTTGGTGGGGTGGGGTGGGGCATGGCATGGCGGCCTGGTCAAATTAAAAATTCTTTCTCACTTCATCACCTTCCCGATTTCCCTTACCAGATTATACTTCATTTAATTACAACACTTAATAACAGTGATTACACCTTTGCTTAGATTAGATGGATCAACATGAACTGATTCTTATATATATTTTCTTTTTTGTGTGGTGATATATATATTTATATATATATATTTGGGATATGTTTAAGGTTAACCTTCTCCATTTTATGAATGATAGTAGATGAATAATCCAAACTTCTTTGTCCGTCTTCCATTGAAATGAAATTTGTGTTTGTATACATGCATAGAGGTCAATTGTTGCGCTGATTGGCGGTCTTTGTTTTGGCATAGGATGTGATTTACAAGTTTAAGGCTGTGATATCAACTCTAAAGTTAATATGTATACTGCTATTAAAAATATAATATATTTTACTACCGCATTATCACTTATTAATTTTGTAACATGACTTTTATAAATTTAATAATTTATATTTGAGGGATTGAGTCTTTAACCTAATTGGCATGTATATTGTTGCCAATACAAGAGGATGTGGGTTCGAGTGCACTGAAACGCATTATCCTCCTGTTTATGGGTTGGGGAGGGACTATAGGTAATTTTAGATATTGTGTCAAAAAAGCAGATATGCAGTAGAATTAGCAAAATCAACACTGTCATTATTCTACTCCAATAACTAAGTTGTAAATTTTTTTTTAAATAGAGACACCCGGTCATTATTTTTTTTGTAAAACTTTTACGTTTAGAAAGATTTTTCTGGTACAATAAGAAAGATAAAACCATTACTAAACTAGGCGAGGCCAAGTTATTCCAGAGTAGTCATCACGTAGCTTTTGAGAAATTTCATCCGGGGGTTGCATGTAAATACACCTGTCCAAAGGTCTTGAAAATGCCATTGCTGCCAGTCTATCAGCTACTACGTTACCCTCTCTAAATACATGTGTAACCCGAATCATCCAAGGACTTTGAAGTATATATCTTTAATTGCTTGTATCACGACTGAGTGGTGGTAATCAACTGACGCCACTTGAAGGTACTTTACTATGTTTTAGGTTAAAATATGCCATAAGTCCTTATATATATATTTTTTAAAATTTAGATTTCAGTCCATGTACTTTGATTTTAAGGAATTTAGTCTCTTTACTTTACAAATTTCAAAATTCAAGCCCAACTATTGATACTATTAAATTTTTTTGGTTAAATTTATGTTAATTACAACACCATTAATTTTAATTATATGGCTACCAAGTGAGTATTTTTTTTTATATTAAAGTATCACACGAACAAATTTAACAAAAAAATTTGTGTTAATTGTTAAATATGAATACTGAAATCTGATGAGTAGCGAGGCTAAAATCCTAAAAAAAAGAGGATATGGACTAAATTTTAAAAATTTGAAACGTACAGAGACTTATGGCATATTTTACCTATAGTTTAAAAGGAAAAGTATTTTTTTGAGAAATAGAAATTCCATTAATACTCAAAATTAGGGGCGAAGACAAAAAATTTTCTTGGGACGAAATTAAGTTGTATATTCTTATGAGAGTTAAAATGCAAATTTACAATTTCAATAGTTTATATCTTTATAAAATTTAGAGGATTAAATCAAAATTTTATCATTTTAAGGAAGGCAAAATGTAATTTTACCTTTTACTAAATTAAAATCTTGTAAAAAATTAAAGATGATTTTTAGTGGGGGTAAGACCCCTGACTTCACCCTTGCTCAAAACAGCATTATAGCCTATACACTGCAGCAAAACAGACTTTTAGCGGCGTTTTTTAAGGCCTTTAGCGGCGTTTTTTTAAGCGTCGCAAAAAATGAAGCTATAGACGATGCCACTAAATTTTGCGACGTTTATGTGAAAAAAACGCCGCTAAAGAACATGACCTTTAGCGGCACTTTACCCACAAATGCCGCTAAAGGACATGACCTTTAGCGGCTCTTTTATCACAAACGCCGCTAAAGAACATGACCTTCAGCGGCGCTTTTATCACAAACGCCGCAATAGTACATGACCTTTAGCGGCGCTTTTTGTCATAAACGTCGCTAAAGAACATGACCTTTAGCGGTGCTTTTATCACAAACGCCGCTATAGAGCATGACTTTTAGTGGCGTTTTTTTTACAAACGCTGCTAAAGAACAGTACCTTTAGCGGCGCTTTTATCACAAACGCAGCTAGAAGTACCGTTCTTTAGCGGCGTTTTTAAGAAAAAAATGCCACTAACTTTGGCAGATTTGCAACATCCCATTTTCATCCATATACAACCCTTCCTGTAACATGAAATCCAACCAAAAACAGCAAATCTAAATGATGCTTCAAATTCAACGAAAGATATATGATATAAATTAATAAATGAAGTATAATTCAGAATATTCTTACAATAATGTTAAAAGTTACAATGTTAAAAATATTCTTACAATAAGAAAACAAATGTCTAAGATGGCGGATTTTGCGACTGCTAAAACATTTTCATCATATTTCAAGTCGTAGTGGAGTGCGTCGTGACATTTTTTCGCTCGCTCTGCTTCCTCGTTCTCGCCGCTCGCTTCCTCATTCTTTGCCTCCGCGTTAAGTTGCAGTTGGAGTTCTTCATATTTTCTTTGAACCTTAGCTTCTCTCGATGCTGCCTCCACTTTAAGTTGAGCAATTTGCTCAACCGTGCTCACTTGCATCTGAGCCATCTGTTCTTTTAACCTCAGAACTTCAGCTTGAGCCTGACTCCCCGAAGGCATGTATTGTTGCGAACTTGATCCAAAATATTGGGTTGGGATAACACCAGATCCTTGAAATCGAACCCGACCATACCTTTTAGGACCCAAAACTTTAGTAATAATACTGTTATCAATGTCGTCAAGATTAACAGAACTATCACTCGAAGTAATTGCTTCATACTCCGCCTTTTTATCCTTTAGTCTCTCTTAATAAATCAATCAAAGAGTTAGAAACGAAATATATAATAGAAACAAATGTAACATAACTTAACATTATTTAGAACTACTAACGACGAATTAAACCATTATAATTAAACATTATAAATATTTAAAATAAATCAAATTTTATTAAGTAAATATACCATAATTTCTCCAAACTTTGTAAGTCATAGGAGATCCATCTTTCTTCCTATGTGTAGTGTCAAAAAAGTCAAGGCGCCCAACTTTTGACCTGCACGAGAGTTCCTACAATATAGTAGTAAAAATATAATTTAATAGAAAGTAATTAATATTTGACACAATTAATAAATTCAAAATACCTCGGCCTCAGCTACACAAGCAAAACTTTTCGACCCTGCTGTGTGCGTGAATTTTTGTTTTTGCTTGCTTGTTGTTCCAACTCGCTCACGATCCTACATTATGAAATTATTATTACGTATATAGTAAATACTATAAACCGAAATAATTATAAGAGTTTGGAAGTACGTAATACCTCTCCGTTCTTTGAATTCCAGAATCTAACCGCATCTTCCCATTGGTACCTCAACATTCCCGGCGGGACATTTTGCAATTTCTCTTCGAGGCTTATATTTTTCTTAAAATATTATTTCTTTAAAATGCTTTTATGGTCTCTCCATTTTTTTCCCAATGCCTTCTTGACATAATTATCCGAGACCTCTAAAGCAAATCTCTCCTACAAAAAACACAAGTTTAGAAAGTAAATATAAATGAAACTTAAACCAAAGTATTATAAATTACATTCATGTTTTGTTACCTTAATATTATCGAGAGCTTGATTTTTGTTACTATCAGGCATTTGATGCCATGACTCGTAGTTGATAGGCAACATATTGGAATTTCATGCTATAATGCCCAAATATCCTACTAAAAGTCGAGCTTCTGATCCAACAGGCTGGCCATGATTGTTTCTAGATACTTTGACACGCTCGACAAGATTTAACTCGTATAATTTTTTTAGTAGCGTACGTCCTCGAGCTTTGCACGTCCCACCACTTTCAGCTGAAAAATGGTATATTATAATATAAGAATTTGAAAAAGAAATCAATAATAAAAGTCAACACGCATGTAAATTAAAGTTAACATTACTTTGAATTTCTGCAGGTTCGTCAGGTGTTTTCGAAACATTCGAAGATCCAATAGCAGTCTGTTGTTCACTATTTGTTTCTTCCGAATTTGGAGTATTCTGGACAATACTTAGATCTCGCAATCTTCTTCTAGGCATTTTTTCTGCAATACACATAAAATAGTTGAAATTTTAGTAACTAATACAACAAGAATAGTACATATAAAATAGTTGAAATATTTAACAAGACCAAGATTTAAATTATAATATTACATATAATTAAAAAATCGTAAAATTTTACTACATCATAATTCGTAAATATCTTCATCCACATCCTGGCGAACCCATTGAGATTATGTACTAGTGATCGTGTATGAGAGTTTTAATATTTATATAATGAATGATCGAGCCTAGAAACTAACTATCACCACGATTAAGGCAAACGCACCTATCGAACAGTAGTATAGCTTAGTGGCAAGACCGAAATGTCGAACCCAAAGGAACCAAGAGTACTAGTAGTTACTATTGATCGTTGTTTTCGCGATGTCAAAGTCTTAAAATTTATAAAAAGAATAATCGAACCTGGAAACTAACTATGACAACGATTTGAGGCAAGCGCACCTATCGAACAGTAGTATAGTTTAGTGGCAAGACCGGAATGTCGAACCCAAAGGAACTAAAAGTACTAATACTAACTCTCTTTTTTTTATTATCTAGCCTAAAATAAAGGGAATTTGTTGTTTAATCTAAATTAATTAACTACTAAATTAAAGACTCTAAGACAAAGAAGAATGAATTTGGGAAAATAACTTGAGGAAAAACCAATTGATTAAGATGACACCCAAGGAAGAATCCACCTAGACTTCACTTGTTATCTAACTCGAACTGCACGATTTATTCACTTGACTTGATCCGTAAGATTCCCTAATGTATATTAAAACCTCTCTCAAGCTTAATAACGTCTAACCCTAGGTTGATTAATTGAAATCTCTTTCTAATTAAAACCCCTAGAATTGCATTAACTCGATCTATGGAATCCCATATTAGGTTTCACCCTAATCGGCAAAAATAAATCACCCTATCTCTAGCGCGCGATCAACTACGCTTAACTATGCTAGATCTACTCTTAGGCAGGGACTTTTGTTCCTCCACCTAAGCACATCAAACTTGAATCAATATCCCGGAAATATCAACACAAGAATTAAGCACACATAATTAAGAACAAGTCAAATATTTATCATATAGTTCAGTAAACGATAACAAGATTCATCTAAGTTTCATCCCCCTCAGGTATCTGAGGGTTTAGTTCATAACAATAAGAGAAAACATCTCAGAAGAAAAGATAAAACAAAACATAAGAAATCCCTAAAACCCCCTGAAGGAATTGAAGGAGAGATCCTCCGTCTTGAGTATAATTCTGGCTTCTAGAGATGAATCAACTGGCTATCCTCGACTGAATCCCCACAAATCTGCCTTCTTTGGCCTAGCAAGACGCCCCTAGACGATAGCCTTGGGCTCCCCTCTTTTAGGTCATACTTAGGGTGTATATATAGGCTTTTGGAATGTGTTTCTTTGCCCCTAAGTATCCCAATCCGAACGAAACTTCTCTTTGCCACGGCAAGGGCACGGCCATGGCACACGCCCGTGTGAATCGTGGCCAGGCCGTGTTGGACTTCATTAATGAGGCACGGCCGTGTAGTCTTGGGTCCAGGCCGTGCCGATTTCGTGATCTGGCCCATTTGGCCCGTTTTAAGGCCGTTTTCTGTTCTTTTCATCCTCCGGTGCTTCCCTGAGTATAAAACATGAAAATAAAGGATTAAGAGCACCAAATTACATAAAATAAGGGATAATTCATCCAAAAGCATGCTAAATGTGGGATTAAAATATGTTACTTTTACGGTTTATCAAATACCCCCACACTTAAGCTTGTGCTTGTCCTCAAGCAAAATTTTCAACTCATAATTAAAATGAACTTCCCTCAATTCATGATAGTCATTATAGTCATTGATGATGTTTCATTATAATTCAAAGATAATTTATACATGGATAATTCAACTCAAAGAGTCCTAAAGATTCAAACAATCTAAGTCAAACATTTGTAGCATAAAACATAAATGTTTCTCTTCATCTAAATAATTACCTTTGATTCAAGACCGACAAGGATTGACATCCTCACTAAAGATTCACTCAAATCACTCAAAGTGTTTAAGGTTCAGAATTAAGCACTCAAAAGTCAACATGAAGAGTTAATCCCATAAGCTTGCATGAAAATCAGATCTCCACCACTATAATATGAGATGATGCACAAATCAAAAGGTCTTTAACAGGGTTGTAATGGGGCTTAGGTTAAAGGTGTGGATAAAGGTTAAATTAGAGGGTTAGAATCGAGATTGAATTGACTAATTACCTAACCAGAAACAACGAACTGAATATAAGTAATTACATCAATTGAAAACTAATAGTACTAATAATTCGAGCTTCTTCTTCAATATTCAAACGTATAAGCTCATTTAATCACGAAACTAATAATGAATATACTTCGATTTTTTTTATAAGTACATACATAATAAAGGATAAATTACTGAAATAAAAATCATAGTTAGGCAACTAATCAAATTAAATCTCGATATAAGGGTAGTTAAAAAGGATGGTGATAACAAATAAAAAGGGTTTTGGGTTACTATTAACGGGTAAGTCAATAAATGGGTTGTTAGGATTCAACGGGGTTCACTAGGGGTTAATTATAAAGGTAGGTTTTTAGTGGAGTAAGTGGGTTAAATCCTAGGTTCCTTTATCATATCTGTATATCAAATCAAAAAGTGTGGTCTCGACATGTATAATCAATGCAAGTTCTAAAATAACAAATCAATGTTGACACACTCATAATCAATAAAGTGAGCAAGAAAAAGAATTTATGCTCTATAAGGCTCAAAATCTCACGAAAATTATGGGTTTTTGATGTCAGCCTCGTAAATTTCAAATTTCAAGGTAATATTCAAATTCAGGTAGACAACCTAATTTTTTTTTTCTTTTCTGAAAAATAGACTTGTCATGCTTGACTCTCTAGTATCTTAGAATTTAATTATCAATGCACAATTATCAATGACTTAATCAAGACACATCAATAAAAATCATAAATCAAAGGAATTTCATTCTAATCATAATATGAGAAACTTACTTTAAGACAAAGCATAATTCAGGGATTTGAGAATAATGCAAAAAGTTTGGCACCTAATTTCAGGAATTTGAGAATAATAAAAAAAGTTAGGCACCTTTTTAGGTTGTTCACCCCCCCACACTTAAGATGTACATTGCCCTAAATGTACAAAGATATATATATATAGACAATTAAGTATAAATTCAAAAGATATGGAGAGAGGTAAAACTCCCTGAATTATGGATGAAATCCTTGCGTTGGAGGTGAAAGATAAGTTGGAGGGATCGGTCTTTATGACGATCCTGCGCTGGATGAAGAAATTGGGTATCTCATGGAGGATTAGCCAGGATATAATAATTAAAACTATACTAATTAAATAATTAAAGAAAAGTAAGCTAAAGTGAAGAAAAGTAAAAAAATAGAATAAAATTAAAGGAAAAGATAAATGGACCGTAGAGTCCTTATTGTTGGATGGTTCGCGAGGTGGGCGTGATTTCTAAGGCTGTGGTGGAGTGGTGGTCGTGGTCGAGGTGTGATTCCCTAGCAGCCTTTAGAACCTAAAACCAAGAAACTAAGATAAAATAAACTAAATTAAACATAAGAGAAATAAAGAAAAGGAAAATAAAGGAGAAGAGTAAAGAAGAAGAAAAATTAAATGGTCTCAAAGACCCTTGGCTTGTCGAGTAAATGAAGCGGCCGGCATGAACTTATGTAGATCGGTCTCCCGTGGGGAGATTGTGCTTGGTTCCATCTGCTTCTTCGACATCGATGTGGTAGATCAAAGGTTTTGTTAGGAGAGGAATGGGAAAGATGAAAATGGTGGAAAGTTGAGAGTTAGTAGGAAAAGAGAAAAAAGAGGGGGTTTAAATAGATTTTCAAGCCTGGTACAACCCCACGCCCGTGTACCGTGGGTGTGCTAAGTCACACAGCTGCCTCGCACGGCCGTGTTGAGCATCATATCGTTTCTCCCATTCCCATGTTCAGGTTGCCACGCCCGTGTGTAAACTACCAGTGTCGACCACGGCCGCATCGCACGGCCGTGGGGTTTTGTCGGTGCCCGTGGTGTGGTGGTTGGAGTCCGTGATTTGAAAATTGATTCGCTCTGACTCGTACCATCTCTGCCATGTCAGTACGGCGATTTGGTGCATCCACACGGCCACGGCCACGGCCACGGCCACGGCCGTGTGCAAGGCCGTGTGGCCTGAAATTCTGTACTTTTGGTTAGTTTATAGTTAGGTACTATAAAGAAAGGATAAAATAGAATAAATAAGACAAAATAAAAATGTAAAAGTTAATGGGGTTAGTACTCGGGTTGCCTTCCGAGAAGTGCTCGTTTAAAGTCTTAAGCTAGACTCACCTCTCGTTCACTTAATCAGGGTGGTTTGAGGAGTTGAAAGTCCTTCCTCATGCTATCAGTTTCATTATCATAATATAGTTCAAGTCGAGATGCGTTTATATTGAAAGTACCAAAAATAGGATTACTTACCTCGACTGTTCTGTATGGGAAAACACTTATTGCCCTAAAATGGATTTCTTTGTTAGTGTTAGGGTCAGGAGGAGATATTCGAGGGTCTGCTTTATCAATCAATACTTGATCTCTGATTTTGAACTTGTTTGCCGCGTGGAGTGGCTCTGGCCTCCGCTTTGTGTATCCCTAATTTTTCCTTAAATGCGCCTTCCACTGCCTAGATCATCGATCTGAATCCCTCGTTCCTCATGAGTTATTTCTTTGTTGGCACATGGTATAGGATCGGGTTCAGTTGTATTCTTTTGTGGTGCTTCCTGAAAAGAAGGGTTAACCGATGGTCATAATTCAAATTTATTTTCTCACCTTGATTATTTGATGTTCTAGTTGAATCGAGGGCTTGAAGAGTGACTGTCTCGTCACCTACACAGAGTATAAGTTCGCCTGCATCAACATCGATTTTAGTTCTAGCAGTTGCTAAGAATGGTCTTCCTAAAATTGGGGGGATCGTGTTGTCCTCATCCATGTCTAAAACGACAAAGTCTACTGGGAATACAAATTTGTCAATTTTTACGAGTACATCTCCAATTATGCCCCTAGGAATTCTAACAATTTTATCAGCTAATTGAATGCTCATCCTAGTTTGTTTGGGCCTCCCTAGACCTAGTTGTTTAAATAATTTATAAGGCATGACATTTATGCTTGCCCCTAAATCAGCTAACGCATTATCAATAGATAAACTACCAATTAAGCATGGAATTGTGAAACTCCCTGGATCTTTTAATTTCCGTGGTAGTCTATTTTGCAATACTGCCGAGCACATTGCGTTTAGTTCCACATGTGATGCTTCGTCTATCTTTCGCTTTTTCATCAACAGCTCTTTTAGGAATTTTCTAGAGTCTGGCATCTGTGTAAGAGCTTCAAGTAACGGTAAGTTAATATGTAATTTCTTTAAAAGTTTAAGAAACTTACCGAACTGTTCCTCTGTGTCGTCTCTCCTTAATGCTTAGGGATATGGTATGCGAGGTTGGTACTCTTTGATTACTGGTTTTGGCTTATTATTACTTACCTCAACCTTACCTTCTTCGACCACGTTCTCTTGCCTTGAATTGGGCTCGTCTAACCCTTCACTATCTTGAGCTGTTATGGCTTGAACTTGCTCCTTTGGGTTAGTCTCGGTGTTGCTCGGTAGTCTTCCATGTGGTCTCTCGGAGATTTGCTTAGCGAGTTGCCCGATTTGATCCTTGAACTCTTGTGTCAATGCCTCAAGTTTTGTTTCTATCTTTTGGAAACGTGTTTCTGTATTTCGAGAACGTATTTCTGAGGCTGCTATGAAGTTTGTCAGCATCTCTTCAAGGTTTGGCTTCTTTTTCTGTGGGTAGGGCTATTGTTGGAAGTTTTTGGATGGTTGTTGCCTTTGATTTCTTTGACCGCCCCATGAGAAATTGGGGTGGTTCTTCCAACTTGGATTATAAGTATTATTATAAGGGTTATTGTTAGATCAGAAATTGTTACCCATATAGTTAATTTGTTCGCTTTCCATGCCCTGTCCGCAGGGTGGGTACTCAGGATTCACCACTCCTTCACTTGCGTCGCACTGCATAACTGGATGTGCCTGCGAAGAACCATATAAACCATCAATTTTTTTATGTAATAATTCTACCTGGTTTGATAGCGCGGTTACTGCATCGATGTTGAAAACTCTAGCTGCTTTGGCTGGCCTTGTCCTTGTAACTTGCCACTGATAGTTATTCAGTGACATCTCTTCTATAAACTCGTAAGCCGCTTCAGGAGTTTTTTTGTTTAGGGTTCCGCCAGTAGCTGAATCGATTAGTTGCCTTGTTGAAGGGTTCACACCATTGTAAAAAGTTTGGACCTATAGCCACAAAGGTAATCCATGGTGTGGGTACCTCCTTAACAGATCTTTGTATCTCTCCCATGCATCATAAAGTGTCTCTAAATCCATCTGCACAAAAGAAGAGATATCATTCCTCAATTTGGCCATTTTGGCCGGTGGAAAATATTTTAGTAAAATTTTTTTTGGTCATTTGATTCCATGTAGTGATCGACTCGTGGAAGAGAATGTAACCACTGCTTGGCTTTATTCCTCAAAGAAAAAGGAAATAATCAAGACGGATGGCATCATCGTAAACGCCATTTATCTTGAAGGTATCATGAATTCTAGAAAATTTGCTAAGTGTGTGTTAGGATCTTCATCCCGCAAACCATCAAACTGAACAAACTGTTGTATCATCTCGTATAGTGTTAGGTTTCATTCAAAATTATTTGCAAGCAATAGTAGGCCTAACAATACTAGATTCAGCCTCTGTTAAACTAGGTTTAGCAAAATCATACATAGTACGTGGAGCATGATTTTCGGCCATCTCTTGAGGTGGCGGATGATTCTCACCATCCCTTCAGAGAGGATTGGTTTCGCCTTCTTGCTCTCCTTCTATGTAGTTTAAGCTTCGCCTTATCTCTCTACGATTTCGCGAATCTGTTCTTTCAATATCACTGTCGTAGATTAGGGGTCCTGTCGGGTTCCTTCTAGTCATAAACTAGAGGTACCTGAAAGGAGGAAACAATAATAGAAGAAAAATTAACTAAGTTAAAAATTAAAATAAAAAAAATTAAATTAAATTGCAAAAAATAAAAAAATGGCTAAAGTAATAAAAATTAAGCTTTCTTAATATTTTAGTTCCCCGGCAACGGCGCCAAAAACTTGATCGTTGTTTTCGTGATGTCAAAGTCTTAAAATTTATAAAAAGAATGATCGAACCTGGAAACTAACTATGACAACAATTTGAGGCAAGCGCACCTATCGAACAGTAGTATAGTTTAGTGGAAAGACCGGAATGTCGAACCCAAAGGAACTAAAAGTACTAATACTAACTCTCTTTTTATTATCTAGCCTAAAATAAAGGGAATTTGTTGTTTAATCTAAATTAATTAAATACTAAATTAAAGACTCTAAGACAAAAAAGAATGAATTTGGGAAAATAACTTGAGGAAAAACCAATTGATTAAGACGACACCCAAGGAAGAACCCACCTAGACTTCACTTATTATCTAACTCTGAACCAGACGATTTATTCACTTGACTTGATCCGTAAGATTCCCTAATGTATATTAAACCCTCTCTCGAAGGGAATAACGTCTAACCCTAGGTTGATTAATTGAAATCTCTTTCTAATTAAAACCCCTATAATTGCATTAACTCGATCTATGGAATCTTATATTAGGTTTCACCCTAATCCGGAAAAATATCGTCACCCTATCTCTAGGCGCGCGATCAACTCCGCTTAACTATGCTAGATCTACTCTTAGGCAGGGACTTTTGCTCCTCCACCTAAGCACATCAAACATGAATCAATATCCCGAAAATATCAACACAATAATTAAGCACACATAATTAAGAACAAGTCAAATATTTATCATATAGTTCAGTAAATGATAACAAGATTCATCTAAGTTTCATCCCCTCAGGTATCTAAGGGTTTAGTTCATAACAATAAGAGAAAACATCTCCGAAGAAAAGATAAAACAAAACATAAGAAATCCCTAAAACCCCCTGAAAGAAATTGAAGGAGAGATCCTCCGTCTTGAGTATAATTTTGGCTTCTAGAGATGAATCAACTGGCTATCCTCGTGTGAATCCCCATAAATCTGCCTTCTCTGGCCTAGCAAGATGCCCCTAGACGATAGCCTTGGGCTCCCCCCTTTTAGGTCATACTTAGGGTGTATATATAGGCTTTTGGAATGTGTTTCTTTGCCCCTAAGTATCCCAATCCGAACGAAACTTCTCTTTTCCACGGCAGGGGCACGACCATGGCACATGCCCGTGTGAATCGTGGCCAGGCCGTGTTAGACTTCATTAATGAGGCACGACCGTGTGGTCTTGGGTCCATGCCGTGCCGATTTCGTGATCTGGCCCGTTTTAAGCCCATTTTTCGTTCTTTTCATCCTCTGGTGCTTCCCTGAGTATAAAACATGAAAATAAAGGATAATTCATCCAAAAGCATGCTAAATGTCAGATTAAAATATGTTACTTTTACAGTTTATCAACTATCTTTTTATTATTTAGCCTAAATATTAAGAGAATTGATGTTTATCTAACTGATTACTAAACTAAGGATGCTAAGACAAAGAGAGTGAATTGGGAAAATACTTTTGGGAAAAATCGGTTGATTAAGATAATACCCGAGGAAGAATCCACCTGGACTTCACTTGTTATTTAACTCTGAACCAGACGATTTATTCACTTGACTTGATCCGTAGGATTCCCTAATTTATATTAATACCTCTTTCGAGGCTACTAACGTCTAACCCTAGGTTGATTAATTAAAATCTCTTTCTAATTAAAACCTCTAGTGTTGCATTAACTCGATCTATGGACTCCCATATTAGGTTTGACCCTAATCCGGCAGATTTTCGTCATCCTATCCCTAGGGTTGCGATCAACTCCGCTTAATTATGCTAGATCTACTCTTAAACATGGACTTTTGCTCCACTGCCTAAGCACATCAATACTTGAATCAATATCCTGAAATATTAAAACAAGAATTAAGAACACATAATTAAGAACAAATCAAATAATTATCATATAGTTCAGAAAATAATAACAAGATCCGTCTTAGGTTTCATCCCCCTCAGGTATTTGAGGGGTTTAGTTCATAATTATAAAAGAATACATCTCAGAAGAAAGTAAATAACAAAACATAAGAAAAACCCTAAACCCCTCAAGGAAATTGAAGGGAAGATCTTCCGCCTTGAATGTGATTTGGAAGCTCGAGATGGATCAACTGGCTTTCTTGGAGTAATTCTCTGAGTTCAGCCCTCTCTGGCTTCGCCTCCAACCAAAGACCCTTTTTAGGATATACTTAGGGCGTTTATATAGGATTCGGAATGTCTTTCTTGGCCCACAAGTATCCTATTCTGAATGAAACTCATCTTGGCTATAGTAGGGACACGCCCGTGGTCGACTCTCTTGGCCGTGGTCGATCCTGTTTGCCACACACGGCCGTGTGATCTGGCCGTGTCTCGGTTGTTACTCGAAACGCACGACCGTGGGTGATAGTCCAGGCCGTGTGAGTGTCTAAGGTAAGCCCATTTGCTCCGTTTTCGGCCCGTTTCTCATTCCTTTCTCCGATGCTCTCCTAAGTGTAAAACATGAAATTAAAGGATTAGGAGCATCAAATTCCACAATTCAAGGGATAAATCATCCAAAAGTATGTTAAACGTTGGATTAAAATATGTATATATTACGGTTTATCAAATACCCCCATACTTAAGCATTTGCTTGTCCTCAAGCAAAATTCTCAACTCACAATTAAAATTAACTTCTCTCAATTCATAATTCTCATCAAAAATATCTTATCATAATTCATAGATAATTCATACATGGATAATTTAACTAAAAGAGTCCTAGAGATTCAAACAATCTAAGTCATAGATTTTTATAGCATGAAAACATAGGTGTTTCCCCTTACCTAAATAATTACCTCTGATTCAAAACCGACAAGTATTGACATCCTCACTAAAGATTCACTCAAATCAATCAAAGTGTTTTAAGGTTCAAAAATTAAGCACTCAAAAGTCAAACATGAGAAGTTAATCCCATAGGCTTGCCTGAAAAACCAAATCTCCACCACTGTAAAATGAGATGATACACAAATCAAAAGGTCTTTGAAAAGGTTGTAATGGGGCTTGGGTTAAAGGTGTGGATAAAGGCTGAATTAGAGGGTTAGTGTCGAGATTGAATTGATAAATTACCTAACTAGAAAAATAACTAAAACTTAAATAATTACATTAATTAAGAATTCATCACTAATAACACGAGCTTCTTCTCAAATTGTAACATTAGCGCTTAAGCTCAAATAACATAGAACTAATAATGAATATACTTCTTTTTTTTTTTAAGAACAAATCAACAATAATAATAAGATAGAATTTAACAACTGAAATAAAGAAAATAGTTAAGTAATCGATCAAATCAAATCTCGATATAAGGGTAGTCAAGAGAAATGGTGATAACAAATACAAAGTGGGTTTTGGGTTAATATTAGTGGGTGAGTCAAGAAATGGTTTGTTAGGATTCAAAGGGGTTCACTAAGGGTTAATTAAATGGGTAGGCTTTTTAGTGGAATAAGTGGGTTAGAACCTAGGTGCCTTTATCATCTCAGTATATCAAATCAAAGGTGTGGTCTCAATATGTATAAACGAAGCAAGTTCTAGAATAACAAATCAATGTTGACACACTCATAATCAATAAAGTGAGCACGGAAAAAATGTATGCTCTAAAAGGCTCAAGATCTCAAAAAAATTATGGGCTTTTGATGTCAACCTTATAAATTTCAAACTTCAAGGTAATAATTAGATTCAGGTAGACAACCTAACAAAAATTTTTTATTCTGAAAATAAACTCATCATGCTTGATTCTCTAGTCTCCTAGAGTTTAAATCATCACTGCACAATTAGCTATGACTTAATCCAAAACATATCAATGAAAATCATAAATCAAAGGAAATTTCATTCTAACAGTAATATGAGAACATTTACTTAAGAACAAGGCATAATTCAGGGATTTTCAAATAATATTAATAGTTCCCCCTACACTTAAGATGTACATTGTCCTCAATGTACAAAAATGAATAGTGACAATCTAGTAAGAAAATCATAAGATAGGGAGAGGAGTAAAACTTCCTGAATTTTGGATGGAGTCGATGAAAAGAAACGGTAAAGTTGGAGAGAGGTGAAGGTGGGGAGGATACTCCGGTGGTGGTGTGGTCATTTGTTAACAGCCCATTGAACCTAAATTAAAGAAATGAAAATATAACAATATAAATTAAAGACGAGAAAGATAAAAAGAAAAGAAACTAAAAGTGAAAATAAGAGAAAAAGAAAAAATAATGGACTCAAAGGTCCCACGGGCGTGTCGCACGCCCGTGTAGATTTCTCAGTTTCGACCACGGCCGAATCGCACGGCCGTGGTGTTTTATCGCAGTCCGTGTTTTTGGGAAAAGTTTCTGCCCTGTTTCCACACGGCCACGGCCACGCCCGTGTGCAAGGCCGTATGGGTAGGGAAGCCTGCGCTTAAAAATTTGGTTAGTTTTTTAGTTAGGTGCTAAAAATAAAAAATATGAGAATTAATGGGGTTAGTGCTCGGGTTGCCTCTCAAGAAGCGCTCTTTTAAAGTCTTGAGCTAGACTTACTTGTTATTCATATGGCCATGGTGGTTCACGGAGTCGAAACTCCTTTTTCTTACTATCAATTCTATCAACATATGGTTTGAGTCGGGTAATATTTACCTCAAAAGTGCCGAAATTAGAATGAGTTACCTCGACCGTTCCGTATGGAAAGACCTTAAGTACCGTAAAAGGAGTCGCACCGTTTGTATTAAGCTCTGAAGCGACTATTCGAGGGTCGGTTGTATCTGACAGTACCTAGTCCCCAACTTTGAAGTGATTGGTTCCACCTTTAATACTCGATGTCTTAGCCGTGTCAAGAACCTGAAGAGTGATCGTTTCGTCACTTACACGAAATGTGATCTCACGTGGTAGTGTATTTCGTAGAATTGTTGGGCACACTGCGTTTAGCTCCACATGCGACGTATCGTCTAGCTTCCGTTTGTTTGTTAAAAACTCTTTTAAAAAATTCCTTGAATCTGGCATCTGCGAAAGAGCTTCAAGACACGGCAAGTTAATATGTAATTTCTTTGGAAGTTTAAGAAATTTACCGAATTGTTCCTCTGTGTGGTCTTTCTTTATTGCATTGGGGTATGGCACACGAGGTTGATACTTTGTAATTACCGGGTTTGGTTTATCATGGCTTACCTCAACCATACCTTCCTCTACCACATTCTCTTGCTTCAATTTTGGTTCATCTAACCTTTCACTATCGTGAGCAGTTATTGCTTGAGGTTGCTCTCTTGGGTTAGTTTCGGTGTTTCTAGGCAAGATACCTTGTGGTCTTTCTGAGATCAGCTTAGCAAGCTGGCCTATTCGATTCTCGATCCCTTGAATTGACGCCTACTGATTTTTGAGCATTGTCTCGTTGTTTTGAAAACGAGTTTCTGACACCGCGATAAATTTTATTAGCATTTCCTCAAGGTTCGGCTTCTTTTCCTGCTGGTAAGGTGGTTGTTGAAAACCTGGAGGAAGTTGCGGTCTTTGATTACCTTGACCACCCCACGAGAAATTGGGATGGTACCTCCAACCTGCATTATAAGTGTTACTATAAAGATTATTTTGAGGTCTAGAATAGTTACCCATATAGTTGGCTTGTTCGTTCTCTGTGCTAGGGTTGTAGGATAGATATTCTCGTGGTGTTCACCCTCCTCCATTTGTATCGTCATCAGACACTGGGATGTACTGCGTAGAACCATACAAACCATCAATTTTTTTTATTTAAAAGCTCTACCTAGTTAGATAACATGGTGATCGCGTCAAGGTTGAAAATACCGGCTGCTTTATTAGGCATTATCCTCATGTCTTGCCACTGATAATTATTCAGTGACATCTCTTCGGTTTCTGCGAGCGGTATGTTTTATTTCACTGTCAAAAATCAAGGGTCTTGATGGGTTTCTTCTAGTCATAAACTAGAAATACCTGCCAGAAGCAAAGAAAGAGAAAAATTAGCAAAGTTAAAATAAAATAAAAAATAAAAATAAATTGCAAATAAATAAAATGGCTAAAGTAATAAAAAATTAGTTTTCCTAATATCTTAGTCCCTGGCAACGGCGCCAAAAACTTGATCGTGTCTGAAAGTTTTAATATTTATATAATGAATGATCGAGCCTAGAAACTAACTATCACCACGATTGAGGCAAGCGCACCTATCGAACAGTAGTATAGCTTAGTGGCAAGACCGGAATGTCGAACCCAAAGGAACCAAGAGTACTAGTAGTTACTATCTTTTTATTATTTGGCCTAAGTATTAAGAGAATTGATGTTTATCTAACTAATTACTAAACTAAGGATGCTAAGACAAAGAGAGTGAATTGGGAAAATACTTTTGGGAAAAAACTAGTTGATTAAGACAATACCCGAGGAAGAATCCACCTAGACTTCACTTGTTATTTAACTCGAACGGATGATTTATTCACTTGACTTGATCCGTAGGATTCCCTAATTTATATTAATACCTCTTTCGAGGCTACTAACGTCTAACCCTAGGTTGATTAATTGAAATCTCTTTCTAATTAAAACCCCTAGTGTTGCATTAACTCGATCTATGGACTCCCATATTAGGTTTGACCCTAATCCAGGTAGATTTTCGTCATCCTATCTCTAGGGTTGCGATCAACTCCGCTTAATTATGCTAGATCTACTCTTAAACAGGACTTTTGCTCCATCGCTAAGCACATCAATACTTGAATCAATATCCTGAAATATTAAAACAAGAATTAAGAACACATAATTAAGAACAAATCAAGTATTTATCATATAGTTCAGAAAACAATAACAAGATCCGTCTTAGGTTTCATCCTGTGTATTTGAGGGTTTAGTTCATAATTATAAAAGAATACATCTCGTAAGAAAGTAAATAACAAAACATAAGAAAAACCCTAAAACCATTGAAGGAAATTGAAGGGAAGATCTTTCGTCTTGAATGTGATTTCAGCTTCTGAGATGGATCAACTGGCTTTCCTGGAGTAATTCCCTGAGTTCAGCCCTCTCTGGCTTCGCCTCCGACCAAAGACCCTTTTTAGGATATACTTAGGGCATTTATATAGACTTCGGAATGTCTTTCTTGGCCCACAAGTATCCTATTCCGAATGAAACTCATCTTGGCTATAGCAGGGACACGCCCGTGTGACACGCCCGTGGTCGACTCTCTTGGCCGTGGTCGATCCTATTTGCCACACACGGCCGTGTGATATGGCCGTGTACGATGTTCTAGGCCGTTTCTCGGTTGTTACTCAAAATGCACGGCCGTGGGTGATAGTCCAGGCCGTGTGAGTCTCTAAGGTAAGCCCATTTGCTCTGTTTTCGGCCCGTTTCTCGTTCCTTTCATCCTCCGATGCTCTCCTAAGTGTAAAACATGAAATTAAAGGATTAGGAGCATCAAATTCCACAATTCAAGGGATAAATCATCCAAAAGTATACTAAATGTGGGATTAAAATATGTATATATTACGATTTATCAACTAGTACTAGAGATATTTTCATTTAAGTTTTGTTCTGGAAAAGGCAAAGTTTCTGATCTTTCGACGATGTCATCTCTACTTCCGTTGCCCATGTCAAACAAGTCTCTAGGGGTGTTTCGAAGTACAACGTACCAACCCTCATCAGTTGGATCTTTCGAGTAAAAAACTTGTTTCACTTGAGAAGAAAATACATACGACTCGTCTATCAATTGTTGTCCAGTGTGAATCAATCGAGAGAAGTTCACCATTGTAAAACCAAATTGATCTTTTTTAATTCCGCTAGCAGTATTAACATCAACCCAATCACATCGAAATAAGACAACTTTCCATTTTCCATAGTAATCCAACTCAATAATGTCAGTAAGAAGTCCGTAATACTCCACATTTCCCTCAACAGGATTATTATCCCTAGCACTAGCATAACTTGTAATTGAAGAATTAACAACTATTCCACAATTTTGAGTTCTCCTCAATCTCTCATGATATTTTGTATGAAATCTGAATCCATTGATGAGGAAGGCACTATATCTTTTTACTACTCTATACGGACCTTGGGAAAGCCATTTAACTTCGTCATTGACGTCCTTTTCACTCCAAACCTATTGAATCGAAAGTAAATTGAGTAGTTGTAAATTTTATGAGAAAACATTATTATTTGTCAATGAAAGCTTCAGTTGCATACCGTTTGGCTTAACCATTCATGAAAAGATTTTGTGAATAACTTATTAATCTCTCGATGTTGTAATCTTCGGGAGCATGAACGAGATCTCAAGATTTGTTTGTACTCGCTATGTTAAAAAGTGGATTACTTGGTTAGAAGATAAACAAATAAAAAAGATGAATATTTATCAAATCCTAAAACTTACTTGCGTAATGGTTCAATCGAATCGTGGTGAAAAAGAATATATCGATATGCTTGTACCCAAGATCTATCATCTAATTCTGCAATTTCAACTTTACCGATTCGTTCTCCATAACTTCGAAATAAATAAGTTTCGGCCAAGTTATGATCAGTGAGCCCAGCATTTCTACTTGGTCTATTCAGTATTGTTTCAACATCTTCTAAATATCTAGAACAGAAAGTCATACACTCCTCTGCCAAGTATCCTTCACCTATTGATCCTTCTGGATAACTGTAACACCCCTTACCCGTATTCAACTCCAGAACCGGGCACGAGGAATTACCGGACTTAACTTGTTTGAACATACAACTTCGGGCTATAAAATTTCGTTCCAACTTAAAACTTTTTCATTTACAATCGTAACTTCCCTACTATAGGTCTACGAGACCCTATACGTATACTTGTGATGTTTCGGGACCAAACCAGAAATTTTCAAACACTTAGAAAATTTTGACATGAAGTAGGGCCACACGCCCGTGTGGCATTTCACATGTCCGTGTGTTTAGCCCGTGTCCCTCACATGGCCTCGACACGCCCGTGTCTTAGCCCGTGTGCCAAAACCATGGCATTTTGTTTATGACGTCATCACCTCACTATGGTCACACGGCCAAGGCACACGCCCGTGTCCTTAGACTGTGTGTCGAATTGAATTCCTAATTTTAGGTGCAGACTTCACACGACCTGGGCACACGCCCATGTCCATGGCCGTGCCTCCCACACGGCTGAGACACACGACCGTGTCTCTGCTCGTGTGTTTAATACTGAGCATACTAACTTGTAAACCTAGCATGCAAGGGGACACACGGCCTCTCCACATGTCCATGGGCTGACCGTGTGTCACACATGGCCTAGACACACGCCCATGTGTCTACCCGTGTGGACAATTATATGGCTATCTACCAAGCCATTTGCCACCCTACCAAGCAACCACACTTATGCCAAATCAATTCAATACATTTTATAACCATATGGCACTTCCAAAAACTCAATTCATAGCATCCACACAAGCATAAACTTCATAATTTCATCACCATTGCATATAAATAAACTTGTCATATATTGGCCCAATCCCAATGACCATTTACAAAATGAATTTGATAACATAAATAGCCAACACTTTGGCTATCAAAATAACATAACAAAATACTCAAGTCCTATACATGCCATACTCAAATAAGTCTAACTTGTTATACCAAAGAGATGTCAATAGTGTGATTTTCGAACTCCGACGTCCCACGATTCCCAAATTATCTTGGTAATACTACAAGGATAAAGGAAAAGGAGAGGGGTAAGCATAAAGCTTAGTAAGTTTGCATGAAAATAAATAGCAACAATAAGTTCATAATGACATCAATTCATGGCATTAGATAACCACACAAAGTCATAAGAACTTTGCCATAACTTTCTCGTACTTGTTCTTATCTAGCATATACCATGCCACATATCGTAAACATTCCTCGTGAATTATTCACGGGTACCTGTATTCACTCAATCACATGACTTTAGTACTAATCTCATTTATATTTCCAAGCTTATCTATTTATTCCACTAATTCACTAGGGATACTCAAAGATGCATATTCATCGTCATTAACATAAACTCGAAGCCAATGCCACATCCCAGATGTGGTCTTATATGGGTTCACCTCTGAGTGCCGATGCCATATCCCGGATATGGTCTTATACAAAATCTCACTTCAAGTATCGATGCCATATCCCGGATATGGTCTTATACGATTCTCATATTCAATAACGAAGCTATATCTCAGATATGGTCTTATACGAAATCTCAATTCAGTGCCGAGGCTATGTCCCCGACATGGTCTTACACGGAACCTTATTTCATCTCATGTCTCGATGATAGTATTCTCACATTTATTATAGTCCAACCGGGGCTTCAAAATCACAATTTCCATCATTGTTATCATTCAATACTTTTACTCAATTTCATAGAAATATATGCACCATTATAACATCAACATTCTCAAATATATTTGCATGATGTTAGATTTATCTCATACAAACTTACCTCGATTTCAAAATAAGCTAGATCGTCGATCTAATCCGATACTTTGTTCTTCCCCGGTCGAGGTAAATTCTTGGTTCTTCTTGATCTATAATAGCAAATTATCTCATTTATCAATCACATTAATAAATACATTTCAATAACCATGCTTTGGCAAAATTACTATTTTGCCCTTAGACTTTTGCAAAATGACCATTTTACCCATAGGCTCGAAAATCAATTCTAATCAAATTTCTACCTTTATCGAGCCTAAGTGAACATTTATTTCTCTTATGGCTACCATCAAAACTCAACATTTCACACATTTACTACATTTTTTTGCAACCTTTACAAAAAGGTCTTTTTAGGTGTTTTCATAGTAACACCTTTCACAAAAGTTGTTCATCTAACAACTAAGACTCAATTTATTCCATAAAAATGTAGCAAAAAACATAAATGCTCACATGGAAAAACCCTAAACTCTTCACCATCTTACAAAATAGTCCCATCTTTAGAAAGCTTAAGCTTTAGGGATTCCAAAAATACAATTTTTATCAAGAAAGGATCACTAGAACACTTACTTATAAGAAGAAGAGTGTGCTGAAATTTTTGAAGCTTTCAAACCCCTATTTGCTGCTAATTTTTGGTGGAAGAATGAAGGAGAAAAGATGATATCTTTTCTTTCTTTATTTTAATATAAAACATCAATTTAGTCCACCTAATATCAACTACTTTGACCAATTTGTCAATGTTTGTCTCCTATGGCCGGCCACCCTATCTTTAGGGGGTCTAATTGCACTTTAAGAGCCTCCAATTAATATTCTATGGCTATTAGACACATTTAACTTATAAAATAGAACTTTTTCACTTTTTGCGATTTAGTCCTTTTTAGCGATTAAGCATGAAATCGCTAAAATTAAAGCACCAAAATTTTCATGCACTTATACAATCATGCTTTGACTCATAAAGTAATACTAAAATAATTTTCTCTGACCTCAGATTAGTAGTCCCGAAACCACTGTTCCGACTAGCCCCTAAATCGGGCTGTTACAATAACGTTTATTACGACAATAAGACTTCAATTTGAATAGGAACCTAAAGACGATATACAACATTATCAAAAGTTGTAACTCAAGGTATATTCATGAATGAATGAAAAACTTTACAAATAAATTAGCACCTCTCTATAGGATACATCCACTGATAGAAAATCGGTCACCAAGTTTTGCTTCATGAAGGATATGGATTACTAAGTGCACCATAATAGTGAAGAAGGAAGGTGGAAAGATCTTCTCCAATTTGCGTAAAGTCAAGGCGGCTCGATCTTGTACTTTCTCAAGTTCTTCAACAATAAAAATTTTGCCACAAATAGCTTTCATTATATTCGATAGTTCAATTATACAAGATGTCACCTTTTTTTGACATATAACACTGTAAAGCAACTGGTAGTAAATCTTACATCAAGATGTGATAATCATGTGATTTTAGGGAATATAGTCTTCAATTTTTAATACTCACACATCGAGATATATTTGATACATACGCATCTGGGACCTTTATGTCCTTCAACACCGTGCAGAACACTTCTTTTTCTTTCTTCGACATTGCAAAAATTGCAGGCGGCAACCTAAACTAAAGCCTTTTGATGTGCTTCATAAATTACTCACCAGATTACACCAGCAGAGCTTGAAGGTCTACTTGTATCGCACCCTGAAATACTGGATGCTGTCACTATCCCAAGACAAGCTAAAAAAAACTTACTTTCAGCACCATTTTCAAGCTCCCTAACATCTTAAAACCTACTCTCAACAGAAAATAGGGGTTTGATAACAGCCAAAACTTGCTCTCGCATAGCATATTAAGGCTCCATAGCAGCCCAAAACAGGCTCCGTACACCACATTAAAACTCCCTAGTATCCCAAATCCTTTTGAGTAGCAAATATAGGCATACAAATGCTTTAGAGCAACAAATACCAAGCTTTCGACACATAATTTAAATGATTAAATGTGATACTAGAACATCCTCTAGAGGATACCACCAACTCGGTCAACAAATTAACACCCAGCATTACACTTGGTTAAGCAAACATACATCTGGGGATACATCCAAATAAAACTACAAGATTCATACAAAAATAAAAGCTTTTATATTCCCCATGCATTCAAACTGCCTAATATGCAATGAGCTCTAGCTCACAACTTTATGTCCTCACCTATCCACTTGTTATACTAGCTTATAAGCAAAGTTACAAAGGCGCTTGCTACTTAGGATGGTAAGTAGCTATCTAGGGTCAACAAACCTTGTGAGAAAAGACCCTAAGCAACCCAAAGTTGCAAGACTAACAAACTATTCACTAAGTAGACTAGTAGCTAACATGGGCGTACAACCGACTAATGAGCGAACCTGTGTACAACCCCTCCGGTGGGTTCAAAACACACGCCCAATTTTTTACCTCAAAAACTCGCTTCTAACCCGATTCGCCACTACAAAACATTAAATCAACAATGTATAAAATATTTGATTTGTAAAATAGCTTGAAAGATATTTGAAATTGCTTTCACTTGATGGAACCCAATTTTTAAATTATTTTATGAGTTTTATATGAAATTATATTCATCTTATAACAACTGATTATGATGGTAGGTTCATTAAAACCGCAGAAGCTTACCGTTTGGTTACGGCAGAGGATAGCGACGCAGCAGAGGGGACACTCGACGGTTATGCAGATGCTCGCGTCGGAGGTGCTGCAGCAGATGGGTTTTGATTTTGGTTTGGGGAAAATTTAGGGTTTTGGAAAAAAATGAGAGATTGGGGGAAATATTTTAGGGGTAAAAAATTGAGGTTTTGGGTATATGGCTGGGATAGGATTAGAGGAGAGCAAAACGATGTAGTTTCCTTTACTCAAAAATGACGGTTTGCGGCGTTTCTAATATAGCGCTGCTAAAGGTCGATCTTTTGCTGCATTTTTAACATAGCACCGCTAATGCTACTAAAAAGGCCACTCAGAAACGGCACCGTTTTGGTTTAGTGAAATGAATTTTTGCGGCATTTTTTATGAAACTGCCACTATTTCTTATCTTTTGCGGCGTTTGTATCATAAACGCCGCTAATGCCTTTGATACAACTATTATTTATAGTTTAATTATTTCTTAAATTCCTTTAAATGACGTTTGTTTCAAACAATATATTTAATTTTTAAATTTTTTATAATTTAAAATTACCAAGAGGTGGATTTTTGTGGAAATAATGAATTTCTCTCTCCTTTTTACTTTATTATGCTTTAGATATTAATTTAATAATATATATATATTACAATGTACAAAAGTAATTTAGAAAATAATCGTATACCCAAAACCTTAAACCCTAAAATAAAATGATTTCTTGTCATTTTTTGTAACATCCCAAAATCCTAAACCATAAACCTTAAATCCTAAACCCTAAATCCTAAACCCTAAACTCCAACTCATAACCTTAAACCCTTGACCCCAAACCTTAAACCCTAAAACCATAAACCCTATACAACAAACCCTAAACTTTAAACCATATACCTTAAAAATACTAATTAAACATGAAACCTTAAACCGTAAACCATTAACTCTAAGTCTTAAATCTTAAACCCTAAAATAACATATTTAATTATTACGGTATTTTTTTTATCAAAAACTATAGGATTTGGGGGAATAAATAAAGGATTTTGTGAAAAATTTCAAGGAAATCTAATTTGGGAAAAAACTAAAGGATTTTCGGGGCTAACAAAACGACGTCGTTTAAGTCAAATTGGTATTGCAATTTTGCGGCGTTTATGAAAACGCCACTAAAACTTAATTCTATGTAGTGAAACGACGTTGTCCAGGGCAAATTGGTATTGCAATTTTGCGATGTTTATGAAAAACGTCACTAAAAACTAATTCCCTCTAAAGAAACGGCGTCGTCCAGGCAAATAATTTTGCGGCATTTATAGAAAACGCCAATAATGTATTTCATATTTGCGGCGTTTCATGCAAAAATGCCACTAAAAAATTTATGCTCTATAGTGAAATGACGCAATTTAAGTCTCTTTGGTATTGCAAATTTGCGGCGTTTATGGAAAACGCCACTATAGTATCACTTTTGCGGCATTTTCTTCAAAAACGCCACTAAAAGTTTAATTCCCTGTATTCAAATGTTGTCGTTTAGGGCAAATTGGTATCGCAATTTTGCGGCGTTTATGAAAAACGCCACTAAAAATTTATTCATCTGTAGGGAAACGACGCCGTTTATGCAAATGTTTATTGCAATTTTGCGGCGGTTTCTGAAAAACGCCACTAAAAGTTTAATTCCCTCTTGTGAACGTCGACGTTTAATGCAAATGTGTATTGCAATTTTGCGGCGTTTTCTCAAAAACGCCACTAAAAGTTTAATGCTCTGTAATGAAATGACGCCGTTTAAGTCGAATAGGTATTGCAAATTTGCGACGTTTACGACAAACGCCACTAACGTAACACGTTTGCGGCGTTTTAAGGCAAAACGCCACTAAAAACTTTTTTCCATGTAGTTGAACGGCGCCGTTTTGAGAAATTTTAGTACATTTTAGCGGCGTTTTTGCTCAAAACGCCGCTATAGCTTGAACCTGTTGCAGCGTTTTCCTTTTAGCACCACTAATGTATAAATTTAACGGCGTTTTTAGTCCAAGCGCCACTAAAAATGCCGCTAAAAGCTTAATTTCCTGTAGTGATAAGTTAATAACGTAACAAATTAGAATAGTACAACTTATTAAACAAAAATAAAATGTACTTGATCAAAGATTACCAAAATGTAAATGAAATTTAAAGTCGCTACTTTTCATTGTTCTAACAGTTGTATGTTATATACATTATAAAAAATTCTGTAAAGTATAAAGATATAAAATATAAGGGAAGTAAATTAGGAAGACTCGAAAACTAGTAGGTGCACCAGTATAATGAATTGCCAATAACATCATTCTCGCTAATAACCAACTCTAGTTAATTGTAAAAGTAGAGAGAAAATAAGAAAAGGTAATTGTGGAAAAGATTTAAATGGTAAATTTAGGTTTGTTTTACCTCTCCACTTAAACAAATTTGTTTTCTAGTTGGTACTCTATATAAGCATAGCTTTTAACCTCAACTTGATGACTTTCCACTTCTTTTAAAATTTTGTTGACCAATGTGTCTGTGCTCTGCTCATTAAACAATTAATACATATTTTTATACTTATGATTGATAATGGGAAACATGTTCACACCAAAAAGGAAGATATAAAAAAATCACCACCAATCAGATTTCCGTTCTAGAAAGATATATTTCTACTTTTATACTGCTGACTTAAAGCTTTAATCTCATTTCTATGCTATTATGCTCTTGATATATTATTTTGTTTTATACCCAAATTTTATTACTCTTTCTCTACTTTTCACTTCTATTTTTATCTACTTTAATTTTCTTTTTTTAGAGTTTAAAACTCATTATTAACCAAAAGTTGTTATTATTTAAAGATTGTTCCATAAAGAATTGTTGCAAAAGTTTTTTTTTTATAGAATTTGATACTCTTCATATGCTAGCTTCACTCATTGTTCAATGGATTTTAAAGAGAGTGGCATAGTTACAAGCCTTGAAGTTTTCTTTTAATTTATCATAAGTTTATTCTTATTCCCCACACAAGCAGTTACATAAAATGAGATACTGTGACATCCTACCCGAATGCGACATCACATTATGTTGCCGAAACAACTCAAACTATTTTAAATCATTTTTTATACAATTCCTAGAACTATCCATAGCCTCTCCACAACTCTTAAATATGAGGATAATGCGCTTCAGTGCACTTAAACTCATGTCTTCTTGCACTAGCAACAATACTGATACCAATTGAATTAAGATTCAATTTGCGACTATTTTAAATCATTACAACAATAATATTGTCATTTACTCATATTAAATGCCATGCATACTCAGCATGATTAGTCCATAACAAATAATCAAACAGAAAGTGTTTTGTCACATGGTACAATCCTTACGTGTCACGTGACGAATTTAATGGCAAATTAATGGTGTCAAAAGACGAGGGCTTAATTGATTATTTAAATTCGATTAAGAGCTTAATTGAGTGCTTAAACTCGATTGAGGGCTCAATTGAGTGTTGTTTTCGATTGAGAGTTCAATTGATTAGAATTATTTTCAAGAGGGTTTTTTGTATAATAAGCATAAAATAAAATCAACTTAATATTTTTTACATTAAATGATAAATAGCTAGCTACTTAGTTTATTAATATTTTTTTATTGACAATTTTATATTAAATAAAGAATTAAAATAATTATCAAACTCATTTAAAATATTAAATGGTGAATTTTTTTAATAAAATAAAAAATTTCAATAACTTATCAAACACATTCTCAATTAGCAAATAAATTCCAGATATATATATATAAATATAACAACCAATTCATGTTGATCCATCTATCTAAGCAAAGGTGTAATCACTGTAATTAAGTGTTGTAATTGAATGAAATATAATCTGGTAAGTGAAATCATGAAGGTGATGAAGTGAGAATGGATTTTTAACTTGACCAGGCCGCCATGCCATGCCCCACCCCACCCCACCAAAAGTTCCTTTGACTCACGTGCATTAACGTCCATGGATCGTTTCCACTAACGACCAAATAATGATATGTTTGACACTTAAATAATATTTGTTCATGTAATTTTACCCTCTTTTGAGCATATTTGAATGATGTTAGCCCTTTCCCTCCCCTCCCTCCATCACTATAAATAGCCCTAACCTTCAAATTTCATTTCAGTTCCTTCTTATGACACAAACACAGCTTGTTCAAATATTATTTATTATACTGCTTTGATCTCCATACATGGCTTCTTCTTTTTTTCAATACCCAAGTCTCCATTTCTCCTCTGAATCATCTTCTTCCCACATTTCTCAAGAAAATTTCTCACCACACTCTTCATTCAGATATGCCCAAAACCAGGCTCTTCCTTTCAATGAAAATGATTCTCAAGAAATGCTTCTTTTGGGAGTCCTGAATCAAGCCACAGAAGCACACTCCTTTGACACCACATCTGTCACTAGTTTCAGAGATGATCATGAAGTTAACTCCGAGCCTGTCGAAGAGGAGACGGCAAAGGAGATTTCTTACAGAGGAGTTAGGAAGAGGCCATGGGGGAAATATGCAGCTGAGATAAGGGACTCAACGAGGAATGGTGTTAGAGTTTGGCTTGGAACCTTTGATACAGCAGAATCTGCAGCTTTAGCCTACGATCAAGCTGCATTGGCAATGCGAGGTCCAATGGCCATACTCAATTTCCCGATGGACAAGGTCTACGAATCACTTCAAGAAATGAACTATGGGTTCGAAGAAGGCTGCTCGCCTGTTTTGACAATGAAGAAGAAGTACTCCATGAAAACCAGACTATCGGGCAAAAAGAAGATGATGAAGAAAGATGAGAAGGAAAATAGACTGGTGTTGGAAGATTTAGGAGCAGATTATTTGGAGGAACTTCTATGTTTATCTGAGACTGCAACTCCTTATTGGTGAATAATTGAGTTAATCCACCAATATTTTACTTTTTCAGATTTGGGTTGGGATGGTGAGGAAGAAAAGACCATTTCTTTTGGGGGGATATTGTGTGTTTGAATTTGTAAATCTCTAGGTGATATTTAGAATCAAAGTTGTGTGGTATATGCATAATTTCAGTCAAACTAATTGAATTTTAGTTTTGGGAGAATAACATCTTATTATGGTTATTTTGTCAAGCTTAATAAATTATTATTGGAATTAAAATAAATGATTTTTAATATTTAACTGTTATAATAATAAAAAATATTTGTGTGGTTTAAGTCCATATTGGCATCATTTATTTCAAAATTAAATAGCCTTTCCCTTATCATTTGTTATATCTATTTTAAAATCAGAAAGATTTAATATTGTTGTACTCCTCAAGTTATATTATTAAAAAACCTTAAAATAATTAATCATAAATTGTAAAACAAGTATGACTTAAGTTACTACTTTTGTTTTTGTTCCAGCTAAAACATATACTTGAATATAACCAGTATTTCTATATAGTGGTTAAAATTAATTTTATTTTTAATTTTTGTTAATTAGGACATTTTATTAAGAACACAGACTAAATACAAGTGCAAAAATGAATGCATTGACTTTCAAACAAAAACTTACTTCATTCTATTTTTCATTAAAATATCATATATACCAATAATATTACCAGAATTTTAATCAGCTTGTCATTGAGCAGTGTATGCGAAGGCAATTTGGCCACTGTTTTGAAGTGGCTAAGGACAAGAAAGAGGCAGCGCTGTTTATACGATTTTCTCATTTTTGTCTTTCAAAGGGCGGTAGGGTGCTGCCAATGCTGAATTAATATAAATGAAAATATTGGGTAAAATATCATTAACATTGTTACCTTGCACCTTACATTTTTCCATTTCTATTTAAAAAACGGTAAATTAGTCCATTTATATTAAATTAAAGAATAAATTAATATTTCTATTAAAAAAATATCTATTTTTACTGTTAAAAATTGACCCTTATACGTTAGCGTGAGGTACACATGGCATGTGATGTGTAACTGTTTGATTATTTTGTCAACCACATCAGTTTTTAACAATAGAAGTGGATGAATAGAAAGAACTTGTTTACTCTTTAATCTAACGTATCAGAATTAATTTGCCTGTTTTTTGAGTGAATGAGACAAAATACAATCTAACTCTTAATACAAGAGTTTCCATGATACGTTTACCCATTGTCAAAATTTTATAATAATTTTTTATACAATATTAAGGGTTGGGATGAAATCATGGGGTTTGAATTTATGTTAAATGAGTACCTGACAAAAACTTTAACCACCGTCAAAGGTGAATACAAGGAGGAGGAGTGGGCAAGAGCCCTAGCCCCCAAAATGAGAATTACAAATTTAATTCCTTATAAATGATTAAATTATTAATTAATATAAAGTAAAATTATACTTTACCTCCCAATGAAAAAAATATATTTAATCTCTTAAAATATAATAAAATCATAAATTAATACAAAATAAATTTTATATTTTAACATCTCAAAAATTTATATTTAATTTTAACCCCTAAAAGATTTTCTAAATTTACGTCTGACCAGTGTTTCATAGAAATCTAACACAAATTTTACAATTATATGAAAGCATTGAGTTAAATCTGGCAGGTCCAATTACAATGTTTGGTCTGTTTGAGCAGATAAAATATTTGCTGATAGTTTAATCCAATAGCGAAATATCTATTGAATATTCTAGATGAATTAATTCATGATTTAATTAAGCTAATTTACTAGGTCGTTTGAATAAGAGTGACAGCCATTTTAAGTTTCTGAAACCTTGTTAAAACATGGGGCCCTTGTCTTTTCTGGTAATTACGTCATTTAATTTGAATTAAAATTAGTGGACGAGATTTTATTTCCTTTTGATTTGTAGTCAAAATTTTTCATTCAATTTTGATAATTGTACCGTCCAACCTATTAAAACCAACCAATGCTTCATAGACTATATTATTCAGTATGATCCTTCCAATTTAAAGACCAAAATTTGAGAATTTGATATCTAAAATATATAAAAATGATTTCATGTTAAGTTCTCTGGACGGTGTTATGGGAAGATCAATTAAGAAGGTCCGTCGCAGGTCGGTGGAGCCTCCTAATCTGGATCTGGATTATCCCGTTGTGGATGAGAAAGGTACGAAATTCGATGGTGAGAAAGTGACATCTTGGAAGGACAAATTCGTTGGAAATCAATCGGGTGTAGTTAAACCATAGGAGGATGAGTTTGAACTTTTAGATGGAGATGCTACCAAGGAGATTATGGATGGCCTTCCGTCCATTACTTTTTCTGACAGAGTACATCGGTAAATTGCTAAAAGGATGTCCCAAACGGTGCTGGTTAAACTGATTGGGAGGAAGATTTCTTATCTGACCATGACCAATAAACTGCAAGCAATATGGAGCCTAGCTGCACTAGAGAACAATTATTTTTCGGTTAAATTCTAAGAGGATGAGGATTACCTGGCTGCTCTAGCTGGTGGCCTTTGGACAATATTCGGGCACAACCTCACGGTGAGACCTTGGACATCGTCGTTTTCAACCAATCAGTTGCAGCCTCAAAATCTGTTGGTTTGGATTAGACGTCCTGGACTGCCTGAGGGCATGTATTCTAAGAGCCTCTTGAAATTCATTAGTGGGGTTATTAGACCAGTGGCAAAGGTGGATAGGAATACCGAAAATAATTCCAGAGGTCAGTTTGCTCGTTTGGCTATTTATATTGATACAAGGAAACCGTTGGTGTCGAAGTTAAAGATTGATGGGAGAATTCAACGGGTTGAGTATGAAGCTATTTTTGTGGTCTGTTTCAAATGTGGTCGTTTTGGGCACAAACGTGACAACTGCTTGTTCAAGTCTGGCAAAGGGAGTTCACCAGAGACTGGAGGGGAGCGAGTACTCTCGAGAGAGACAGATGTGCAGCGAAAAGTGGAGGAAGAACAATTTAGATCATGGATGCTTGTTGAGCACAAGAATAGAAGGAAAACTCGGTCGGTTTGTGAAACTCGGTGGTGCCACAAACAGAGATGTGGCAGCGATTCTATATTCGAAGTGCTTAACGGAAATCATGGGAAGGAAATTGGAGCGAATTCTGGCAGATTAGACGGAGTTAATGAAAGTGTGAATTTAGGAGAGGAAGAATTCGAGATTGCTAGCACATTTAAGAAATCAGATAAGGTAGGGGTGACTGCTTAACCTAAAGGTATAAGGAATAGTTTTTCTAAAGCTAAAGGTAAAAGGGTTTTAATAGGTGTTGGACTGAGGCTCAATTCTAATATCCTTAAGCCTTTTAATAAAATGAGTTCTACCTCATCTGGGAAACAAAATAACCCTTTTGATGATGGGTCACGTCTGGGGCCAATTTTCTTAGACAAGGACTTGGATTCTTTCCAATTTCAATCAATAGGGTCTGTTTTAAGTTCTAAGAAGAACGTTGCCATCAAATTTGTGAATAAAGCAGTTTGTTTGACGGGAACAGAGGCACAAAGCAGGAATTCTATCGCAAATTTGAATCATAATTCGAGGGGAAAATTTTGGTCAAAGACCGATAGAGGTGATTAACGAAGCTCTGATAGGGAGAGGGACTTGTACGGACTACCTATCTTGTTGATGATTCCTTAGCCTTACCGGTAGTAGTAGCCATTGAGGAAATTATGCAGGGGCTGTCCAAGGAGGTTGGGGAGGACACTGTTATGATTGGAGGAGTTTCAGAGGTGCTTGGGCTAGAGATTGAGTCTTTTGTGGATATCATGGCTTCTTGAGAAGATAGGTTTTTTTTTGTTGTTGTAATTTTTTGTTTGTGGATGATGATTCTAGATTTGTAGTTATTTTTTTGGAATGTTCAAGGGTGTGGTCACCTCCGTTTTCATACGTTTTTGAACTATTATAAAGAGGTATGACCAAATATTGTTGCTCTTTTTGAAACTAGGATAAGCAGATGTAGGGTGGGATCAATCATCGCAAAGTTGGGTTTCAACAATTCTTTCAGAGTGGAAGCTGCTGGTTTCACGGGAGGTTTCTGGATACTTTGGAAGGATGATATTGGTGTGGAAATTTTGAATGCTCATTCTCAGTTTGTTCATATGCGTATTCGAGTTATTCATATGCATGTGACATTTCTTTGTACTGCTGCCTATGCTAGTCTTCATCTCAGTTCAAGGGCTCATATTTGGGATAAGCTAAGTTAGATCACTGCTGAAGTGAATGATCCATAGTTGATTACGGGGGATTTTAATGCCATATTGAGTGGTGATGAGCGAAAAAGTGGGTCTAAGATGCGAAAAACTGGGTGTAAGAATTTCAGATCCTTTATTTTTTATAATAGTTTACATGATTTGGGGTTTTTAGAGATTGGATCGTTCAATTTGTAATATTCTTGGCATTCCTTTGCGCCTAATACTATTATCCGTCATTTGTATAAACTGAAATCAGATCATCGCCCTATCATTGTTTCCACATCTCCAACTAAGACTAATAATAGAGTAAGGCCATTTTGCTTCCCAGCTAGCTAGCTCTTACATCTAGATTTTCAAAATGTGGTGAATGAATCTTGGAGATCTGATGAAGGTATTACTAAAAATTTGGAAAATTTCACTCAATTGGTCCAAATTTGGAATAGAAATGTTTTTGGTAATATCTTTGCCAGAAAGCGTAGAGCCATGATAGAGCTTGTAACACCCAAAACCCGGCCTAGACGTTATGGCCGAATCTGGCGATGTCACATGAAATGGAATTTGAAAACGAATTTCTCATGTTAAAACCTTTACCATTTATTAGCTTCTATTTATCTCTTTTTGTTTCCAAAATTGCTTACTTACTTAATCGATTGTTTTAAAACATAATTCATTGCGGAAGCTTCAGAAAATCACTTATTTTATGAAAAACCGAGTTAATTAAGTAAATATATCCATTTTAGGAAAAACCCATTTGTTTTAGAGAAAACCGTTTGTTCGTTGAGTTTGTGCAGTTATTAAACCCATGAAAACCTCAATAAAGAAAAAGTCCAAGGAAAGTCCCAAATTACATTGAAAATTTACCCAATAATAATAATAAAGATAAAACCAGAAGTCAAATAGAAAGTTTTATTAACCGTGGTCACCGCTGAGTCCCCCGCTGTACCGATCCGTCTAAGCTTGGGGATTACCTGTGCACATTAAACAGAGAGGGGTGAGTTTACATAAACTCAGTGTGTAATCCCACAGAAAACAAACAACAGTAAATACAGTGCATAGTCAAAAACAGACTTGGGCCTAAGCCCCTTTCAGTATCAGTATCAGTATGCACAAGGGCCTTAGCCCATCACAGTATCAGTAACAGATATACAGTATTTAGTAGCAAAGTCCTACCCAACCAGCCTCTACACACCATCTCCGTCCAACCCTACACTCCATGTGGGGATTAAATCAACCCACCCATCCCTACACTACAGGTAGTACCGAATGCGGCACAAAACAGTAGTTTGTAGCTAAGCTGCCAGTATATTAGGCTTAAGAGCCTTTCAGTACACTTCCTCCATATAAAATTAGCCCAACCCCATGCAGTGCAACATACAATACATGACATGCTATCTCATGATATCAGTACATATAATCAGTAAATGTATACATGCATACTATCATCATGCTCAATATTTATCCATTAATCAGTCAGTTCACACAATTAGGGGTCTAAGTAATGCTTACCGACCCTACAGTAGGTTCACAGTCAACTTGGGCGACCCGTGCAACCTTAGCAATCAATTCAGTGAAAATGGGCTCACACGCCCATGTGGCCTGCCCGTGTGGGACCACACGCCCAGATTGGCCTCGGCCTATGTGGATCACATGGCCTGACCCAAATTCCCACACGCCCATGTGGACTACTTGTGTGGGCCCACATGCCCGTGTGGCCCACACGGCCCAAATCAGTCTAGCCCGTGTGTCGCACACAGCCTACCTGGCCATCACACGGCCGTGTCTTGCGCGCACGGCCTGGCCTTGTCGATCACATGCCCGTGTTAGGGCACACGGCCTACCACACGGGCAACTACACGCCCGTGAAGTTTTCGGCTTTCACTAAAACCCCGTTTTCTACATTTTCGGGTACACACCTGGTATCGAATTGATGCAAAAGTAACTCCCGAGCCTTTGGAAACCTAAAATTGACCAAACGAACCCCAGATTAATCGCTTAGACCGACATTTACCAAATCAAAGCGATGAGCAACCTCCATAAAATGACTAAACCCTTACCTTAAGACGAGCGAAAATATATCAAACGTTTACGTACTGATTGGAAAGCCCCCAACACTTCGATCTTTACCTAACATAGAGTTCAACGATAACCCTTCATTAACTATCACTACTAGAGCCCAAACCACGAGAAAAGGTTGAAGAAGATCACTTACCAATTAACAAAAATCCACGAATACAATAGCGATGATTCACTGAACGACCCAACTAGAAGTCGAGGGAAAAATCAGAGGTAAAGAGACAGCAAAACGACGTCAGAAGTTTGAGAGGGGAAAAAATTGCCGAAATTTTGCAAAAAGATAATCAAAAGGAAACTTATGATAACTCCCCATCCCAATTCCCCTTATATTTCTCAAGCAAACTCTCCACTACCCACACTATCAAAATTCCACTTCCATTCAAACTATCTCTCAGAAATTAACCAAAAAGAGACTCCCCTACTCGCGCGGGGATTCGAACACAAGACCTCCAGCATACTAATGCTCCACTTAACCACCAGACCAGTAGGCCCATTCTGACATATACTTACAAATAGTTAAACTTAAGCCTACTGAGCGGGGTTTAGGCTTTATTCAGAAAAATACCAGAATTTAGCCAAAGACTTGGCTTGAACTTAAGACCTCTCAAACACTCCCAGAACACTTAACCACTGAAGCAGATACAGATTATCACGTATACCCAAAAACAAAAATTAAAATTTTGGGGCGTTACAATTCTACCCCCTAAAAGAAAATTTCGGCCTCTAAATTTACCTGATCAGAACATATGAGGATACTGCTGACGCATCGCATCCTCAGGCTCCCACGTGGCCTATTTAGTGCTATGATTCCGCCATAGAACCTTTACCAAAGGAATAGATTTCCTCATCAGAACCTTTACGTCGCGATCCAAAATCTGAACCGGCTCCTCTTCGAAGGTCAGATCTGGCCTAACCTCAATTTCCTCAACAGGGACTATATGTGTAAGATCGGAGCGGGAGCGCCTCAACATCGAGACGTGGAATACGTCATGAATGCAGTCTAACTCTGAAGGTAACTCCAACTGATACGCAACCGGTCCCACTCGCTTCAGAATCCGGTATGGTCCAATAAACCTAGGGCTCAGCTTGCCCTTATGACCAAACCTCAGAATCTTTTTCCATGGAGAGACCTTAAGAAACACAAAGTCCCCCACAGAATACTCAATCTCATGCCTTTTCAAATCTGCGTAAGACTTCTGTCTGTCCGATGCTACTTTCAGTCGATCCCGAATCAATCTGACCTTGTCCTCAGTCTCAGAAACCAATTTAGGACCCAGAACACGTCGTTCACCCAACTCAGTCCAGCATAAAGGAGTGCGATACTTACGACCATACAGAGCCTCGTAAGGTGCCATCTGAATACTAGACTGGAAACTGTTATTATAAGCAAACTCCGCTAACGGCAGCTACTCCTTCCAACTGCCTTGGAAATCGATAGCACAGCTCCTCAACATATCCTCTAGTATTTGAATCACCCTCTTCGATTGACCATCGGTCTGAGGATGGAATGCAGTACTGAAGTCCAACCTTGAACCCAGAGCCTCATGTAGCTTTTTCCAAAATCGAGACGTGAAGCGAGGATCCCTATCAGAGATGATCGAAATTGGTACCCCGTGCAGTCTCACTATCTCAGAAATATAGAGTTTCGCCAGCTTCTACAGAGAATAACCTGTCCTAACCGATATGAAGTGTGCAGACTTGGTCAATCGATCCACGATGACCCACACTGAATCCTTCTTAGTGGGTGTCAAGGGCAACCCACTAACGAAGTCCATCGTCACTCGCTCCCACTTCCATAATCTTAACCGACTGGAGCAAACCCGAAGGCAACTGATGCTCAACCTTAACCTGCTGGCATGTCAGACATCTAGCCACAAAATCGATAACTTCTCACTTCAATCCTAGCCACCAATACAACTCTCGAAGATCTCGGTACATATTATTCCCACCGGGATGCATAGCATAAGGACTACTATGCGCCTCCCTCAAAATTGACTGTCTCAAATCCGAATCGTTTGGCATACATATCCGGCCTCGGAAACACAACACACCCTCAGAGTTCAACCCAAAGTCTGTGGTAGTGCCACTCTCAATCTGTTGAAACCTCAAGCTTAGAGACTCATCCTCCAGCTATTTACCCTTAATTTGCTCGTTCCAAGTTGGTTTGACTTGCAGCTCAGCCAACAAACTCTCATAGTTGAACAGGCTAAGTCGAGCGAACATCGCTCTCAGATCAGTCATAGCCCTATGGCTTAGTGCATCGGCCACCACATTAGCCTTTCCCGAATGGTACTCAATGGTACAGTCGTAATCCTTAAGTAGCTCAATCCATCTGCGCTGCCTAAGATTCAGCTCCTTCTGAGTAATGAGGTACTTGAGGCTTTTGTGATCAGTGTAGATGATACACTTCTCACCATACAAGTAGTGCCTCCAAATTTTCAATGCAAAGATTACGACAGCCAACTCCAAATCATGCGTCGGATAGTTCGCCTCATGCGTCTTAAGTTGACGTGACGCATATGCTACCACCTTACCATCCTGTATCAACACACATCCCAAACCGACATGTGATGCATCACTATAAACCGTGAACTCCTTTCCAGGTTCAGGCTGTATCAGAACAGGAGCCTCAATCAGTACAGTTTTGAGCTTCTCGAAGCTCTCTTGCTGCGTATTAGTCTAGACAAACGGTACACCCTTACATAGTAGCTTAGTTAAGGGTGCTGCAATCAGTGAGAAACCTTCCACAAATCGTCGGTAATAACCTGCCAAACCCAGAAAGCTATGAATCTCAGACACATTCTTAGGTTGTTTCCAATCCACGACAGCCTCAATCTTTCGAGGATCGACTCGAATCCCCTTAGCTGACACCACATGACCCAGAAATGTTACTTCATGTAACTAGAACTCGCACTTTCTAAACTTAGCATAGAGCTACTTTTCCCTCAAAATCTGAAGAACAATCCTAAGGTGCTCGTCATGATCATCCGCAGTCCTCGAATAAACCAATATGTCATCGATGAACACCACCACAAATCGGTCCAGATAGGGCTGAAATACTCGGTTCATCAGATCCATGAAAGCTGTCGGTGCATTAGTCATTTCAAATGGCATCACTAGAAACTCGTAGTGACCATAACGAGTCCTAAATGTCGTCTTATGCACATCAGTTTCCTTAACCCTCAACTGATGGTACCCAGACCGGAGATCAATCTTAGAGAATACCGAAGCTCCTCGAAACTGGTCAAACAGGTCATCGATCCTCGGTAACGGATACTTGTTCTTGACGGTCAGCTTATTCAATTGCTGGTAGTCAATACACATCATCATGGATCCATACTTTTTCTTAACAAACAGTATCGGTGCTCCCCACGGAGACACACTAGGGCGGATGAACCCACGATCCAACAACTCCTGAATCTGAGCCTTAAGCTCTGTAAGCTCTTTCGGTGTCATTCGATAGGGAGCGATAGACACCGGAGCTGTACTAGGAAAAAACTCAATCCCAAACTCCAAATTCTGATTCAGAGGTAAACCCGGTAGCTCCTTTGGGAAAACGTCTAGAAAGTCCCTTGCAGTGCGAATATCCTTTACAGTAGAGTCCCCTGAAGCAGAAACACTTACGTAGGCCAAATACGCCTCACATCCCTTGCGAACCAGTTTCTCAGCCACCAGTGCAGAAATCACATTAGATAAGTAATTTCGACGCTCCCCAATCATGACTACCTCATTACCCTCCTTAGTTCTCAATACAACCCTCTTAGTCGCACAGTCCAAGCTGACACGATGCTTAACCAACCAGTCCATTCTCAATATTAGGTCGAACTCCCCAAATGGAAGCTCCATTAAGTCAGCCAATAAGATCGCCCCTTGAACCTCTAACGGTACATCTCTGAATAGCTTGTTAACCCTTATAGACTGTCCCAACGGGCTCAGTAAAGTAACCTCACTCGTAGTGCTCTCAACCGACATCCCCAAGTTTTCAGATATGTTGCTAGCTATGTATGAGTGAGTAGACCCTATGTCTATCAATGCAAGATACGGTACATCAAGAATTAGAAACATACCCGTAATGATGTCTGGGGCATTTCTGTCCTCTCGGTGACATATAGTATAAACTAAAGCAGGCTACCTCGCCTCAATTGTCCAGCACCTCTGCCCAGTGCTCTCTGTCCACGACCCATACCGTTGCCACCCCTAGATTGTCCACAGCCTCTCGGTGGCTACTGTGCTACCCTCTGTGGCTGCGCAGTACCAGTACCCTGAGCTTGCATCTGATCGACCCTTAACGGACACTCCCTAATGTGATGTTCCAATGATCCTCACCTTAGACATGCCCCAGTCCTCCTCCAACACTCGCTCTGATGGCGTCTACCACAATCGACACATGGTTTGCGAGCCCGAAGATCGAGAATGAGGCCCCGGCTCTAATTGGGCATCATCGATCGGCCTTTTCTTAGTCCTCTCAGACAGTAACTCGAGGGCTTCGAATCCATCTTGTTCTTACCCCTCTCTATATCTGTTTTGGCGCTCAGTGCGCTTAACATCCTCGGTGATCTTCGCCTTCTCTACCAGAACAGAAAAATCTTGCTCCCTCTGCGGAGCTATCAGAACTCTCAAATTATCTCTGATACCATCCTCAAAGCGGACACACCTCTTATACTCCGATGCCAGCATACCTCGCGCATAGTGGCTCAATCTTAGGAACTCGACCTCATACTCGGCCACTGATCGATTCCCCTGAGTAAGATTCAGAAACTCCCTCCTACGAGCGTCCACATAACTGGCTCCCATATATTTCCCCTAGAAGGCAGTCTTAAAGAATTCCCATGTCAGACGTTCGGGCTGAGTACCCTCCTTAACAGTCAACCACCACTGATAAGTCCCGTCTCGCAACAGAGAGACCGCACCCTTCAGTTTCTGCTCAGGGGTGAGATCCAAGTCATCCATAATCTACTCCGTAGCCTCTATCCAGTACTCGGCCACATTAGGGGCGACTCCAGTGACACCCCTAAAAAGTTTAGCCCCATTGGACCGGAGTCGTTCCGTAATCGACCCACGGCCCCCAGATCCCGTATTAGGCCCAGCGACCCTCTCCAATATCCTTAGCATAGCCTGGGACAATGCGTCGTCCCCAGCCATGCGATCTTGAGACCCAGTCTTAGTAGCAGGTGACACTGGCATCTCACTCGTGTCCAAATTCGGTATACTACCCAGGGAAAAGGACTCAGCTCGAACCCCTCTACGGCCCTTACCTCGGCCTCTAGTACCACGTCTACGAATACCTCTCGCGCTCATCGTAGATTTAAGATTTTATCTACATTAACAGTTTTATGAATCAGTTACAATTTCAATATTTATTAGAAGATGTTTTATGCAAACAGTTTCAGTAATTCAGAGTGATTTTCGCAAATCGCAGTCTCTATCAGTTTTGCTACAATCTCAGTTTTACTACATTTTCAGTATACACTGCCTAGAATACTTTCATAGTATACTACCTAAAGTAGTTTCAGAATATTCTATCTACAGTATTTTTAATTTAAACTATCACAGTTTTAGAATACTTACAGGACCGGCGCCGGAGACTCGGTGTACCACATACTAAGTCAAATCATTTCAAATAATTTTGAGATTAATTCTTTAAAAACCAATTTTTGAAACCCAAAATCCACAGTCGAGTTTTGCAACCCTACTCTGATACCACTAAATGTAACACCCCAAACCCGGCCTAGACGTTATGGCCGAATCTGGCGATGTCACATGAAATGGAATTTGAAAACGAATTTCTCATCTTAAAACCTTTACCATTTATTAGCTTCTATTTATCTCTTTTTGTTTCCAAAATCGCTTACTTACTTAATCGATTTTTTTAAAACATAATTCATTGCGGAAGCTTCAGAAAATCACTTATTTTATGAAAAACTGAGTTAATTAAGTAAATCTATCCATTTTAGGAAAAACTCCTTTGTTTTAGAGAAAACCGTTTATTCGTTGAGTTTGTGCAGTTATTAAACCCATGAAAACCTCAATAAAGAAAAAGTCCAAGAAAATTCCCAAATTACATTAAAAATTTACCCAATAATAATAGTAAAGATAAAACCAGAAGTCAAACAAAAAGTTTTATTAACCGTGGTCACCGCTAAGTCCCCCGTCGTACCGATCCGTCTAAGCTTGGGGATTACCAGTGCACATTAAACAGAGAGGGGTGAGTTTATGTAAACTCAGTGTGTAATCCCACAGAAAACAAACAACAATAAACATAGTGCACATTCAAAAATAGACTTGGGCCTAAGCCCTTTTCAGTATCAGTATCAGTATGCACAAGGGCCTACCTAACCAGCCTCTACACACCATCTCCGTCCAACCCTACACTCCATGTGGGGATTAAATCAACCCACCCATGTAACACCCCTTACACGTATTCTACACCGGAACCGGGCCCGAGGCATTACCGGACTTAATCCACTTTAGTCCCAACTTGACAACTCTCTAATGTCACCAAAACAACCTCATTAAAGACCCACGAGGCCTTAAACATACATACGAGGGATTCCGAAACCCTACGGAAACCTTTGCGATCTTAAAATTTCTTTCACCATGTGAAATGGGACACGCCCGTGGGAGCAGGTCGTGTGGTCACACACTCCCATGTCCCTACCATGTGTATAAGAACTTAGGTATTCTGCTTGTGTCACACGGTCTAAGAACACGTCCGTGTTCTCCACCCGTGGTAAACACTGACCATCTTACACGGCCTAGGCACACGCCCGTGTGGCTAGCCCGTGGTCGACATTGACTTACCACTTTAACATGCAGGGGACACATGACCAAGTCACACACCCACGTGGCTAGCCCGTGTGTCACACACGGCCTAGACACACGCCCGTGTGTCTACCCGAGTGGACAAGAACAAGGCTATTTACCAAGCTCTTTTCACCCCTCTAGTTCACACAACATGTATCTATTCAACACATCATCAAACAATTCATGTTTTACAATATAAACTCTCATGGATAACTACATCTTTTCATATAACAAGATAAACCATTAACCATGGCATTATACAAAATAGAATATCCATCAAAAGGGCCAACACACCCTTGGCCAATACAACAACATAAACTAACTTGTCTAGCCTCTATACATGCCATATATAAAAGCAATAAATCTAAATATACCAAGTGAACTGATAGTGTGGGCAATCTTCCAAATTATCCGCGTATCTCGTCCCGACTCTTTAACTCTATAAGACAAGGGAAAAGAAAAGGGAGTAAGCTTTAAGCTTAGTAAGTTTACATATAAACAATTTGCATCATAGTATGAGCCAAACAACAATTAGCATTATACTAAACAAGACAATTCACATCCACAACTATGCTTACTCATTCTATCCCTTACCATATTTCCACCACATCACAAGCTTAATGCTTACATTCATTCATTTGCATACCTGCACTCAACACCACAATTTCTCATGATACAACACATCATGATTTCTCACTAATTTAACCACACAGCTAAATCACTCGGTGGTTTCGCACTTAGCCCACCACAATCAAATAGTAGGGTAGTATCGCACATAGCCTACCAAATAGGATAATTATAGTGGTTTCGCACATAGCCCACTAAATAATATACTTAACGATAGCATTGCACATAGCCCATCGTAGTTAAGGCCCACCGTCAAGTATTATCACTGCACATTCACACATCTATTTCGTAATTCATACATCAATTACTCAATAACTACTACATTCAATCCACTTGAACCGTATAGGTTCTCAATCATGCTATACACTAGTTAGCATCAACAATGAATATGTATAAATGCATTGTTTACACATAAACTTACCTCGGTATTCAAAATGTATGAAGACGTGCAATTTAGTCTATGACTTTGTTCTTGCCTCGGTTTCGATTCGGGCTTCGTCTTTCTTGATCTATATTGATAAATCAACTCATTTAATACATACATTGACTAAATTGACTCAAAACTCATACATTGGCAAAATTATCGTTTTGCCCCTAAACTTCCTCATATTTACACTTTTTCCCCAAGGCTCGTAAAGTGATTTTCATTCAACTTTCTAGTATTTCATGCTTAGCTTACTCATACTCTCAACTATAGCAACCTTCAATTCTCACTAAATCACTCATGTATGACCATTTTCAAGACTTTTACAAACTAGTCCTTACATGCATTTTCATGGAATTCACTTAGAAAAATATGTTTATTCTACATCCAACTCTCATAATCTTCCATAAAACATCAAAATACATGCACGTCATACATGGGTAATTTTTGAACATGAATCCTAGCTCAACATATAGCTAAAAATAGATAACTCATGTTACGAGGACTTCAAAAATACGAAGAATATAAAAAACGGGACTAGGATGCACTTACTAGCAAGCTTGAAAGATGAACAAACCCTAGCTATAGGGTTCTTCAAATTTTCGGCACTAAGGAGGAAGATGAACATAAAATTTTGACTATTTCATCCTTTTTAATCATTTATTTGACAAATGACCAAAATGCCCTTTTTGCCAAACTTCCAAATTTTACCCACTCATGCCCGTTTTTGTCCAAAAATTAGAAATTGGGAAAATTGCTATTTAAGGACCTCTAATTAATAATCCAAAGCTATTTCATACTTAAAGCTTCTAGAATCTCACATTGTGCAACTTTTACAATTTAGTCATATTGGACAATTCAATCACAATTAGCAAAATTACTTCATGAAACTTTCACATAAACATGCAAACATCTCAAAATCCTTAAAATTCATAATTTCTACTTCGGATTTGTGGTCTCGCGCCACTATTCCGACTAGGCCCTAAATCGGGATGTTACAACCCATCCCTACACTCCAAGTAGTACCGAATGCGGCACAAAACAGTAGTTTGCATCTGAGCTGCCAGTATATTAGGCTTAAGAGCCTTTCAGTACACTTTCTCCATATAAAATTAGCCCAACCCCATGCAGTGCAACATACAATACATAACATGCTATCTCATGATATCAGTACATATAATCAGTAAATGTATACATGCATACTATCATCATGCTCAATATTTATCCATCAATCAGTCAGTTCACACAATTAGGGGTCTAAGTAATGTTTACCGACCCTATAGTAGGTTCACAGTCGACTTGGGCGAATCGTGCAACCTTAGCAATCAATTCAGTGAAACTGGTCTCACACGCCCATATGGCCTACCCGTGTGGGCCCACACGCCCGTGTGGCCCACACGCTCAGATTGGCCTTGGCCCGTGTGGATCACATGGCCTGGCCCAAATTCCCATACGCCCGTGTGGCCCACACGGTGTAACACCCCTAACCCAAAACCGTCACCGGAATATGGTTAAAAGGCGTTACTAATCAATCGGTACATTTCACATCCATTTCATGACACAAAGTCAATCATCAATCATACATATTCAGATATAAAAATATAGTCCCTTATTACGGTCTACGAGACCTTAAACATGTGTTAAAAAGAGGTTTGGACTAAACCGAACACATACAAAAATTCTTGGAAATTTGAACATTTTTCAACACTGCAGAGGTCACACGCCCGTGCAATCAGGCCGTGTGCCTCACACGACTACCAGACACGCCCATGTGTCGAGGCCGTGCCAAAACAGAGCATACATACTAACTTGTCTGCACGGCCACCAGACACGCCCGTGTACCATGGCCGTGTGAAATTAGGCTAGCTACTGACTTGGTCACACGACCACCAAGCACGCCCGTGTGCCACGACCGTGTAACCTGCCCAGGCACACTTCGAAGTGGCCCTTGAGCCACACGGCAGAGAAACACGCCCGTGTCCCTTGGCCTTGTATGCAAAATAGGCCATTTGCAAGGCCAATTTGCCACCCACACAAAGGTCATCCCTACAAGCTTCAAGTCAATGCTAATTCATGCTTCTAAATGCATTCAATCATTCCATTTCATGCACCAATTAATCACCAATAATACCATCTACTTCCATACCTAATAACATCACAAATAAGTCCATTCAAAGTAACAATTGTACATCTCAAAGCATATATATATCTAACATCATGTAATCGATATCATAATTCATCTTCAAATCACATATTTCATCAACCACATAATCATGAAATATACTAAATTTATAGCTCATTCATAAGTTCAACATCATTCAACTTCCAAGCCAAATCACATGGAAATGATTAAGCATATCAAAACATGCGATAACTTCTAGCCTACACATGCCATATTTCAACTATATACATCTTTCCAAAAGTACCAAAATGGTTAGCCGATAGTGTGATTTAGTCGCTAACGATCCCCTAATCTGAGCAAGCTTTACTGACACTGTAAAACAAAGAAACAAATCACACAGTAAGCTTAAGAGCTTAGTAAGTTCGTAACATAATACATTCAACTTAATAGTTCAAATACAATGCACAACAACAACTCATCACATAGATCAATTTCCAAATGTTTATACCATATCATTCATAGCCAACAATCTTACTCAACCACTCATGAAGTCATACACAATCTCCTCAACCACAAAGGTTCAATACATACCTTAGCCAACACATGGTTACTCACCATCCCAAGCTAATTTATGCTCAATATTGTATCTCGATCCAGCCTTCAATATTCATTTGGTTTAATCGCACACTTAGTGCCCAATTTGTAGTAGAAACTAAATTAACTTCGCACACTTAGTGCCTCAATTCATAGCTGAAGCTTATTTAACGTTGCACACTTAGTTCCTCAATACAAAACCGAACGTAATTCAGAATCGCACACACAGTGCCAACTATGAAGCCAAAGCTTTTGTTATTTCACGCACACAGTGCTAATCAACTCTGCCTCAATTCAATTATGCACACTTAGTGCCTCGTTACTCAATTTCATTCATTACATTTCTAATTCAATATCTATCATTCAATTCACATCACACAAAAGGTAAATTAACAACTTGTACTATGTCCGAACTTACCTCAGACGTCAAAATATCGAAACGATCGATTAATCGAGCACTTTGTCTTTGCATCGATCTCGATCCGAACCTTTCCTCTCTTGGTCTATATACATTCAAATTCATCTCATTCAATCACCAATTCATTCAATTTAGTCCATACACACACATTTAGGACATTTTATAGAATAGCCCTCACATTTTCATATTTCGACACTTTAGTCCCTAATTCATAAAATCATCAAATACACATAATTTGCTTGTACCCATGCCTAGCCGAATTCTCACTATACTCATACAAGCCCACACACTTCATTCATTTCACAATTTAGTTCTCCAATTTACACTTTTCTCAATTAAGCTCAAATTGCTCAATTTCACCAAAAATCCAAAGACTAAACATGTTAACCCAACACTAAGCTTTCATATTTTACCAACTATCAACACAAAGTTCACATGTTCATCAATGGCACTTTTCAATTTCATCACCAATTCACAAAATTTAAGCATGGGTTTGATAGTACTCTAAGCAACGATCACAAAAACGTAAAAATCATCAAAAACCGAACAAAAATTACATACCAATTGAAGCTTTAAAGAACCGAACCCTAAATAGCCATGGTTGTCTTCTTCCTTCTCAAATTTTTCGCAACAAAGATGAACACTTCCCACTATCTTTTGATTTTGTTTTTTTATATTCACATTAATATACTTTTTACTATTTTGCCCTTTCCATTAAACATATATAACCTTTATATAATAAGGTTATTCTAGTCCATTGCCACCCACTATCACTAAATATGGCCTAATTGCATCATAAAGCCTCCATATTTAAAAGACAACAACAATTAAGCACTTATAAATCAGCATACAGCTTTTACGCTTTATGCGATTAAGTCCTTTTCGCAAATTAAACACACAATCATTAAAATCTTCACACAGAAATTTCACACAGGCTAAATTACATACTGTAGACACAGAAAATAATATTAAAATATTATTCCAACCTCAGATTTGTGGTCTAGAAGCCACTGTTCTGACTAGGGTCTAAACCGGGCTGTTAAAACTCTCCCCCCTTAGGGATTTTCGTCCCCGAAAATCTTACCAATGAATAGATGCGGATATTGCTCTCTCATAACGTTCTCAAGCTCCCACGTAGCCTCTTCAACTCCGTGTTTGTGCCACAACACTTTCACTAAGGAAATTCTTTTATTTCTCAACTTTTTGATCTCTTGTGCCAAAATTCGAATCGATTCCTCACTGTACGACAAGTCTGACTGAATTTCAATCTCATTAGGAGCAATCACATGAGACGGATCAGATCTATACTATCGAAGCATCGACACATGAAACACGTTATGAATCTTTTCTAACTCAGGTGGCAACAACAATTTATAAGCAACCGGCTCAACTCGTTCAATGATCTCATATGGCCCGATGAACCTCAGACTCAGCTTGCTTTTCCAGCCAAATCGAAGTATTTTCTTCCACGGAGAAACTTTCAAAAACACTTTGTTACCAACTTCGAATTCAATATCTTTTCGCTTCAAGTCTGCGTAAGACTTCTAACGATCTGAGGCTGCTTTCAAACTGTCACGAATCACTTTCACTTTCTGTTCAGTCTCTTTTATAAGATCAAACCCGTGAATCTTATTCTCACTCAACTCAGTCCAATATAATGGAGTTCGACATTTTCAACCGTAAAGAGCATCATACGGTGCCATTTTAATGCTAGATTGAAAACTATTGTTGTACGCAAACTCAATCAATGACAAATGTTTTTCCCACGTACTTTCAAATTCAAGTATACATCATCTTAACATATCTTTGAGAATCTGAATAATCCGCTCGGACTGACCATCCGTTTACGGATGAAATGCAGTATTGAAATGCAATTTTGTGCCTAAAGCCTTTTACAATTTCTTCCAAAATCGCGAGGTAAATCTCGGATCTCTATCAGATGCAATAGATAGTGGCACCCCGTGCAATCTCACAATCTCAGCAATATACAATTCAACCAATCTATCGAGTGAATAATCTATTCTTAGTGGAATGAAATGAGTTGATTTCGTTAATTTGTCAACTATCACCCAGATTGCATCTTTCTTTCCCGGAGATAAAGGTAGTTCCGACACAAAGTCCATCGTGATTCTCTCCCATTTCCACTCAGGAATCATAATCGGTTGTAACAAACCGGACGGAACCTGATGTTCAGCTTTAACTTGCTAACAGATTAAACATTTCGACACAAAGTCAGAGATGTCCCGTTTCATACCATGCCACCAGTAAAACTGTTTCAAATCATTTTACATTTTTGTACTCCCCGGATGAACAGTCAAACGACTATTGTGAGCTTCATTCAAAATCATCTGAATCAACTCTGAATTCTTCGGAACATAAATCCGATTTCTGAATCTAAAAAAATCATCACTATCAACTCGAAGTTCCGAATCAGAATTCAAATCACATTGAGCTCGTTTTGCTATCATCTCATCATCTATTTTCTGGGTATCATGAATCTGATGTACGAACATCGGTCTCACTTTCAACTCAGCTAAAACTGAACCATCATCACACAGATCTATCTGAGAATTCATAGCTCGCAAAGCACTTAAATACTTTCGACTCAAAGCATCAGCAACAATGTTAGCTTTGCCCGGATGATAATTAATCACAAGTTTGTAATCTTTCAACAATTCTAACCATCTTCTCTGTCGCAAATTTAATTCTTTCTGAGTCATCAAATACTTCAAGCTCTTGTGATCGGTAAAAATATGACATTTCTCACCAAATAGATAGTGACGCCAAATTTTTAATGCAAATATAATTGCAGCTAATTCAAGGTCGTGCGTCGGATAGTTCTTTTCATGCGGCTTTAACTGCCTCGAAGCATAAGCAATGACTTTGCCTTCTTGCATTAGCACACAGCCCAAACCATTCAATGATACATCACTGTAAACTATAAATTCTTTACCCGATTCAATTTGAACTAACATCGTTGTTTCACAACAACGCGCTTTCAACTGCTCAAAACTCTGATGGCACTTTTCTGACCACTCAAATTTAACATCTTTCTGTAACAACTTTGTCAACAGAGTCACAATCATCGAGAAGCCTTTCACAAACCGTCTATAATATCCCGCTAGTCCTAGAAAACTACGAATTTCTGACACATTTCTCGGAGGCTTCCACTCTAAAATAGCTGAAATTTTATTCGGATCAACTCGTATTCCCACAGCTGATACAATATGTCCCAGAAATCCAACCTCACGCAACCAAAATTCACATTTACTGAACTTTGCATACAATTGCTTCTCACGTAGAGTCTGTAACACAATTCTTAAATGCTCGGCATGTTGCGTCTTATCACATGAATAAATCAGAATGTCATCAATAAACACCACCACAAAGTGATCCAAATACGGTCTGAATATCCAATTCATCAGATCCATAAACACTGCAGGAGCATTCGTTAGTCCGAAAGGCATCACTAAGAATTCATAATGTCCGTACCTCGTTCTGAAAGCAGTTTTCGGCACATCGGATTCTTTAACTTTCAACTGATAGTAGCCCGATCTCAAATCTATCTTAAAAAATACTGTAGCTCCTTTCAGCTGATTAAACAAATCATCAATACGAGGCAACAAATATTTATTCTTTATCGTTACTTTGTTCAATTGTCGGTAATCAGTACACATTCTCATGGTGCCGTCTTTCTTTTTCACAAACAACACAGGAGCACCCCAGGGCGAGAAACTCGATCGTGCAAATCCTCTTTCGGTCAAATCTTGCAACTGAGACTTCAACTCTTTCAATTCCGTTGGTGCCATTCTGTATAGAGCTATTGAGATAGGAGTTGTTCCCGACACCAATTCAATGCCAAATTTAACTTCCCGTATCGGAGGTAGTCTCGGTAGTTCTTCAGGAAATACAGGGAATTCACAAACCAGAGGCACAGATTTAACTTTCTTTTCTGACACTTTTGTATCAATCACATATGCCAGATACGCTTCGCAACCCTTTCTCACATAGTTCAAAGCTTTCATCGCAGATACAACAGCTGATAACCCTTTCATATCACTGGATTCAATTCGAACTATCTCACCGTTCTGACTTCTCAATTCAATACTCTTTCTTTTACAATTCACAATGGCATTATGCAAAGTGAGCCAATCCATACCCAGAATAATATCAAATTCATCAAATGGTAGTAACATCAAATTAGCCAGAAAACAAGCATCCCGAAACATCAATGGGTAATTCTTGCACACTTTATCCACCAAGACACACTTGTCTAAAGGGTTCGATACTCTAATCACAAATTCAGTAGACTCAACAGGTAGAGTCTTACTTGATACTAGATTCACACACACATAGGAATGAGTAGAACCTGGATCTATCAATGCAATCACATCAGTATCAAATAGAGTAAAAGTACCAGTGATGATGTTTGGAGATGCTGCTTCTTCTCGCGCACGTATAGCATAGGCTCGGGCAGGTGCTCTCGCCTCGAATCTCACAGTTGTATCCGAAGTCCCTCTTTGACTTCCACTCACATTTTCGGTGTTTCTGGGTGGTCTACCCCTAACTGTCACATTACTCGATCTCACGTTCTGAACATTTTCTTCCTCAGCTAACTTTGGGCAATCTCGTATGAAATGATCTCGTGATCCACACTTATAACAAGTTCGATTATTATACTTTCCCCAGTATTCTCCCACATGTCATCTTCCGCACTGTCTACACTCAGGTTTGTTGCTTTTGGCACTTCCAGCACTTGATTCAGTTGGAATTTGAACTCGTGGACCGATGCTTTGTCTCACACGATCTCTACTCGGATGTCCAAACGAAGCATTTGATCGATTGCTTACATATCTAAATCTCTTCGTCGAAGGTTGAGACAACTTACTCATCGATCTTTTTCTTTCATCTCGAGCTTCAGAATCAACTTTCTTCTTTTCTTTACTGAGCTCCTCGGCTTTACCGGCCCTTTCAACTAACACAACAAACTCGTTTATGTTAAGTATCCCGAAAAATAACTTAATATCTTTATTCAGCCCTTCTATAAAGCGTTTACACATAGTAGCTTTGGTCGAAACACATTCCCGTGCATATTGGCTTAAATCTCACAAACTCCCGGTCATACTCAATAACGGACATACGGCCCTATTTCAACTCTAGAAACTCCTTACGTTTCTGATCTATGAATCGTTGACTTATATACTTCTTTCTAAATTCAACTTGAAAGAAATCCCAAGTGATCCTCTCTCTTAGAACCACATAAATCAACGTTTTCCACCAGTTATATGCCGTATCTCTCAACAAAGAAACTACACATTTTATACATTCGTCAGGAGTCAACGACATCTCATCAAATACTCGAATGGTATTCTCAATCCAAAACTCAGCTCGCTCAGCATCATCATCAGCTGTGGCCCTAAACTCTTCGGCCCCGTACTTTCGAATCTTATCCACAAGAGGCTTATTCAATCGGATCGGATCTATCACTTGTGGCACAATAGGTACTTGTGGGGGTGGAGGTTGTGGAGCAGTCGGATTCGTTCGAACGAATTCCGAAAACCACTCACTCATCATTCGGAAGAAGGCTTAGTTAGCCTCTCCTTCCTCACCACTATCATTCGGCCTAGATGTGGCCGGCACTGTCCCTTGAGCGGGAGCAGGCGCATTACTCTCAATATCGTCAGCAACTGCTCGACCGGGATCCATTACTATACGAAAACACATTTATAACTATCAGGATTCGTCACACTATCACAATTTCATATATGGAATGAATAGCTAGACTCACACGTGCTACGTTAGTCCGAGAATCGACTAAACCGTAGCTCTGATACCAATAAAATGTAACACCCCTAACCCAAAACCGTCACCGGAATAGGGTTAAGAGGCGTTACTGATCAATCAGAACATTTCACATCCATTTCACGACACAAAGTCAATCATCAATCATACATATTCAGGTATAAATATATAGTCCCTTATTACGGTCTACGAGACCTTAAACACGTGTTAAAAAAAGGTCGGGACTAAACCGAACACATACAAAAATTCTTGGAAATTTGAACATTTTTCAACACTGCAGGGGTCACACGCCCGTGCAATCAAGCCGTGTGCCTCACACGACTACCAGACACATCCATGTGTCCAGGCCGTGCCAAAACAGAGCATACATACTGACTTGTCTGCACGACCACCAGACACGCCCATGTGCCATGGCCGTGTGAAATTAGGCTAGCTACTGACTTGGTCACACGACCACCAAGCACGCCCGTGTAACCTGCCCAGGCACACTTCGAAGTGGCCCTTGAGCCACACGGCAGAGACACACGCACGAGTCCCTTGGCCGTGTATGCAAAATAGGCCATTTGCAAGGCCAATTTGCCACCCATACAAAGGTCATCCCTACAAGCTTCAAGTCAATGCTAATTCATGCTTCTAAATGCATTCAATCATTCCATTTCATCCACCAATTAATCACCAAAAATACCATCTACTTCCATACCTAATAACATCAAAAATAAGTCCATTCAAAGTAACAATTGTACATCTCAAAGCATATATATATCTAACATCGTGTAATCCATATCATAATTCATCTTCAAATCACAAATTTCATCAACCACAAAATCATGAAATATACTAAATTCATAGCTCATTCATAAGTTCAACATCATTCAACTTCCAAGCCAAATATCATGGCAAGGATTAAGCATATCAAAACATGCCATAACTTCTAGCCTACACATGCCATATTTCAACTATATACATCTTTCCAAAAGTACCAAAATGGTTAGCCGATAGTGTGATTTAGTCACTGACGATCCCCTAATCCGAGCAAGCTTTACTGACACTGTAAAACAAAGAAACAAATCACACAGTAAGCTTAAGAGCTTAGTAAGTTCGTAACATAATACATTCAACTTAATAGTTCAAATACAATGCGCAACAACAACTCATCACATAGATCAATTTCCAAATGTTTATACCATATCATTCATAGCCAACAATCTTACTCAACCACTCATGAAGTCATACACAATCTCCTCAACCACAAAGGTTCAATACATACCTTAGCCAACACATGGTTACTCACCATCCCAAGCTAATTTATGCTCAATATTGTATCTCGATCCAGCCTTCAATATTCATTTGGTTTAATCGCACACTTAGTGCCCAATTTGTAGTAGAAACTAAATTAACTTCGCACACTTAGTGCCTCAATTCATAGCTGGAGCTTATTTAACGTCGCACACTTAGTGCCTCAATACAAAACTGAACGTAATTCAGAATCGCACACACAGTGCCAACTATGAAGCCAAAGCTTCTGTTATTTTGCACACACAGAGCTAATCAACTCTGCCTCAATTCAATTACGCACACTTAGTGCCTCGTTACATAATTTCATTCATTACATTTCTAATTCAATATCTATCATTCAATTCACATCACATAGAAGGTAAATTAACAACTTGTACTATGTCCGAACTTACCTCGGACGTCGAAATATCGAAACGGTCGATTAATCGAGCACTTTGTCTTTGCCTCGATCTCGATCCGAACCTCTCCTCTCTTGGTCTATATACATTCAAATTCAACTCATTCAATCACAAATTCATTCAATTTAGTCCACACACACACATTTAGGGCATTTTACAAAATAGCCCTCACATTTTCATATTTCGACACTTTAGTCCCTAATTCATAAAATCATCAAATACACATAATTTTCTTGTACCCATGCCTAGTCGAATTCTCACTCTACTCATACAAGCCCACACACTTCATTCATTTCACAATTTAGTCCTCCAATTTACCCTTTTCTCAATTAAGCTTAAATTACTCAATTTCACCAAAAATCCAAAGACTAAACATGTTAACCCAACACTAAGCTTTCATATTTTACCAACTATCAACACAAAGTTCACATGTTCATCAATGGCACTTTTCAATTTCATCACCAATTCACAAAATTTAAGCATGGGTTTGATAGTACTCTAAGCAACGATCACAAAAACGTAAAAATCATCAAAAACCGAACAAAAATTACATACCAATTGAAGCTTTAAAGAACCGAACCCTAAATAGCCATGGTTGTCTTCTTCCTTCTCAAATTTTTGGCAATAAAGATGAACACTCCCCACTATCTTTTGATTTTGTTTTTTTATATTCACATTAATATACTTTTTACTATTTTTCCCTTTTCATTAAACATATATAACCTTTATATAATAAGGTTATTCTAGTCCATTGCCACCCACTATCACTAAATATGGCCTAATTGCATCATAAAGCCTTCATATTTAAAAGACAACAACAATTAAGCACTTATAAATCAGCACACAGCTTTTACGCTTTATGCGATTAAGTCCTTTTTGCAAATTAAACACACAATCATTAAAATCTTCACACAGAAATTTCACACAGGCTAAATTACATACTGTAAACACAGAAAATAATATTAAAATATTATTCTGACCTTGGATTTATGGTCTCGAAACCACTGTTTCGACTAGGGTCTAAACCGAGCTGTTACACACGGCCCAAATCAGTCTAGCCTGTGTGTCGCACACAACCTACCTGGCCATAACACGGCCGTGTCTTGCGCGCATGGCCTGGCCTCGTCGATCACACGCCCGTGTGGCATCGACAGTGGGGGGTTTTGGCTTTTGTCGAAACCCTATTTTCTATATTTTTGGGTATACACCTGGTATCGAATTGTTGCAAAAGTAATTTTCGAGCCTTTGGAAACCTAAAATTGACCAAACGAACCCCAGATTAATCGCTTAGACCGACATTTACTGAATCAAAGCGATGAGCAACCTCTATAAAATGACTAAACCCTTACCTTAAGATGAGCGAAAATATCTCAAACGTTTACGTACTAATTGGAAAGCCCCCAACACTCCGATCTTCACCTAACATAGAGTTTAATGATAACCCTTCATTAACTATCACTACTAGAGCCCAAACAACGAGAAAAGGTTGAAGAAGATCACTTACCAGTTTAAAAAATCCACGAATACAATAGCGATGATTCACTTAACGACCTAACCAGAACTCGCGGGAAAAAGCAGAGACAAAGAGACAACGAAACGACGTCAAAAGTTTGATAGGGGAAAAAACTGTCGAAATTTTGCAAAAAGATAATCAAAATGAAACTTTTGATAACTCCCCATTCCAATTCCCCTTATTTTTCTCCAGTAAACTCTCCACTACCCACACAATCACAATTCTACTTTCATCCAAACTCTCTATCAGAAATGAACCAAAAAGAGACTCCCTTGTGATCGCTGTAAATTAGAGTTTTAAAATTTATAAAAGAATGATTGAACCTGGAAACTAACTCTAACAACGATTGATGCAAGTGCACCTATCGAACAGTAGTATAGCTTAGGTAAGACCGGATTATCGAACCCAAAGGAACTAAAAGTACTAATACTCACCGTCTTTCTATTATTTAGCCTTAATATAAAGTGATGGCTGTTAAACTAAAACTAATCTACTTACTAAGCTAAGACGCAAAGACAAAAAGAATGAATTCGGGAAATAACTTTTGGAAAAACTCAGTTGACTTAAGCGATACCCTTAGGAAAAATCCACCTAGACTTCACTTGTTATCTAACCTTGAACCATATGATTTATTTACTTAGTTTGATCCATGAGACTCCCTAACGTATATTAAACCCTCTCTCGAGGTGAATAACGTCTAACCCTAGGTTAATTAGTGGAACTCTCGCTCGCTTATAATAACCCCTAGAATAGCGAAGAAATCGATCTCGTGGACTCCCATATTAGGTTTCACCCTAATCCAAGCAAAATCTCGTCACCCTATCTCTAGGCGTGCGATCAACTCGCTTAATTATGTTGGATCTACTCTTAGGGTGGTCTATTCCTCTTCCACCTAAGCACATTAGATTTGGATTAAGTTTACACAATTAAGAACAAACTAAGTTATTATCATATAATTCAAAAATCAAATAACAAGATTCATCATAGGTTTCATCCCCTTTCGGGTATTCGAAGGTTTAGTTCATAATAATAAAGAAAAACATCTCAAGAGAAAAGATAAAACAAAACATAAGAAATCCCTAAAACCCCCTGAAGGAATTGAAGAGGAGATCCTCCGTCTTGAGTAGAATTCCGACTTCTTGAGATGGATCAACTGGCTATCTTCGAGTGATTCCCACAAATCTGACCTTTCCGGCTTGGCTTTTTAGCCTAGATTTCCGCCCCCCTTTCAGCTGGTACCTAGGTATCCTTTCCCTAAGTATCCTTTCCCAAATGGAATTTCTCTTATCCACGGAAGAGGCACGGCCATGGCACACGCCCGTGTAAATCGTGGCCAGACCATGTTTGAAACTGTTGAATGAGGCACGGCCGTGTAAGTCGTGGTAAGGCCGTGTTCTAGTAGGAATGGTGGCACGGCCATGTGGCTTGAAGTCCAGGCCGTGCTGATTTCGTGGCTTGGCCCAACTTGGTCCGTTTTAAGCCCGTTTTTCGTTCTTTTCGTTATTGGGTGCCTTCCTGAGTATGAGACATGAAAAAAAATGATTAAGAGCACCTTTTTACACAAATTAGGGCTTAAATCATCCAAAAGCATACTAAATGTGAGCTTAGAATATGTTACTTTTACGGTTATCAAATACCCCCACACTTAAGCTTTTGCTTGTCCTCAAGCAAAATTCTCAACTTACAATTAAAACGAACTTCCTGTAATTCATAATTCCTATTGATAGTGTCTCATCATAATTCATAGATAATTTATACATGGATAATTCAATTCAAAGTGTCCTAAAAATTCAAACAGTATAAGTCATAGATTCGTAGCACTAAAAATAGGAGTTTCCCTTCATCTAAATAATTACCTCTGATTCGAAATCGACAAGGATTGACATCCTCACAAAAGATTCGCTCAAATCACTTAAAGTGTTTAAGGTTCAAAATTTTGGCGCTCAAAAGTCAAACATGAAGAGTTAATCCCATAGGCTTCTATGAAAATCAAATCTCCACCACTGAAATATGTGATGAAACACAAATCAAAAGGTCTTTGTTAGGGTTGTAACGGGGCTAGGGTTAAGGTGTGGAGTAAGGCTGAATTAGAGGGTTAGAATCGAGATTGAATCAACAAATTACCTAACTAAGAACTCATGAACTAATAATAATAAATACATCAATTGAAAACTAATAATACTAATAATACGAGCTTCTTCTTCGATATTTGGAATCCAAACGTATAAGCTCATTTAATCACAACTAATAATGAATAATAGATATACTTCGTTTTTTTTAGAACAAACTAAAAATACATAACTGAAATAGAAAACATAGTTAGGCTATTAATCAAATCAAATCTCGATATAAGGGTAGTCAAAAGGAGTGGTGATAACAAAAACAAAGGGGTTCTGGGTTAATATCAGTGGGTATGTCAATAAAAAGGGTATCTAGTTAAAACGGGGTTAACTAGGGGTTAATTTGTGACGGTAGACTTTTTAGTGAATTAGTAGGTTAAATCCTAGGTGCCTTTATCATCTCTGTGAATCAAATCATAAAATGTGGTCTCGACATGTATAATCGATGCAAGTTCTAGAATAACAAATCAGTGTTGACATATTCATAATCAATAAAGTGAGCAAGAAAAAAATTTATGCTCTACAAGGCTCAAAAACTCACAAAAATTATGGGTATTTTGATGTCAACCTCGTAAATTTCAAACTTCAAAGTAATATTTAAACTCAGTTCGACAACCTAGCAAATTTTTAATTTCTGAAAAATAGACTTATCATGCTTGATTCTCTAGTATTCTTCAAATTTAATTATCAATGCACAATTATCAATGACTTAATCTAAAACATATCAATAAAAATCATAAATCATCAGAAATTTCATCCTAATTAGCAATATGAGTAATTTACTTAAAAACAAGACTCAATTCAGGGTTTTTGTTAGGTATCTTCTTAGGTTGTTCACCCCCCACACTTAAGATGTACATTGCCCTCAATGTACAAAGATATATAATGACAATTAATATGTAAAATCAAAAGAGAGGGGAGAGAGTGACACTCCCTGAATTGGATGATTTCCTAGAGTTGGCAGTGGTCGTGGTGAAAGATAAGTTGGAGGGCTCATTTTTGGATATGGTGGATGCTCACGAGTTCTGCGCTAGATGAAGAAATTGGGGAACTCGTGGAGGATTAGCCAGGATTTATTAAGACAAATTTAAAATAAACTAAATATATAATTAAAGGAAAGAAAAGTAAAGAAAGAGGAAACAAAAATGTAAACGAAATAAAACTAAAAAATAAAGGGGCTTGAGAATCCTTATTGGTGTATGGTTTGCGAGGTGGATGTGACTTCTACGGTCACGGAGGTGTTGGCGATTTCCCATGCCCGTAGGTTGAGGGTGTGTCGATTCACACGGCCACCTCGCACGGTCGTGCTCTAGGGCGTGTTGATTCCCCACGCTCGTGTCTAGCCTGTGTTCGACAAGTCAGTATATTAGCACGGTTAGCTGGCACGGGCGTGTTCAGCCCGTGGTTGGCAAGTCAGTAGCCTCACACGGCCGTCAAGCACGGCCATGTCACTTTTTCGGTGCCCGTGGGGGAGTGGTTGAGTCCGTGATTTCCAGAAATTAGTTCATTCTGACTTGTACCGCCCTGCCATGTTAGTACCGAGATTCTTGAGGTACACACGGCCACGCCACGCCGTATGCAAGGTCGTGTGTCTCGGAATCTGCACCCCTTGTTAGTTTATAACTACGTGTTCGTAAAGAAAAGAAGAAAAGAAAAATAAATTGAAAGCAAAATGTGAGAATAATTTATGTTAGTGCTCGGGTTGCCTCCTGAGAAGCGCTCGTTTATAGTCTTAAGCTAGACTCTCTTTTCATTTGCATCTTCAGGGTGGTTTGAGGAGTTGGAAGTCCTTCCTCATGTTATTATCTGTATCCTCGTGAAAAATTTTAAGCCGAGATGCGTTTATAATAAAAGTACCAAAAATAGGATTACTTACCTCGACTGTTTCGTATGGGAAAACACTGGTTACCCTAAAAGGTATTTTTTTATTTGTGTTCGGGTCTGGAGGGGATATTCGAGGATCTGCTTCTTCTAACAGTACCTTGTCCCCTATTTTGAAGTGGATTGTTGTTCCTATAAGCTCTTCTGGGGACTCTTTTGATTTTTCCTCGTGTGGTTCTGACCCTTCGTCGTGTATCCCTAATTTCTCCTTAAAATGTGTCTTCCACTCGTCTAGATCATCGATCTGAATTCCTCGATCTTCATGAGTTATTTCTTTGTTGGGGTTGGGGTCGGGATCGGGTTCGCTTTGTATTCTTGGTGGTGTTTCTGAAAAGAAGAGTTAACCGAATGGTTATTAGGAAATTTACGTTCTCACCTTGATTACTCGATGTTCTAGCCGAATCGAGAGCCTTGATGGTGACGGTCTCATTACCTACGCAAAGTATGAGTTCTCCCGCATCAACATCAATTTTAGTCTGGCAGTGGCTAAAAAGGGTCTTCCTAAAATTAGGGGGATCAAATTATCCTCATCCATGTCTAAGACAACAAAATCTACTGGGAAAATGAATCTGTCAATTTTTACAAGAACATCTTCGATAATACCCCTAGGAATTCTAACAGTTTTATCAGCTAACTGAATGCTCATCCTAGTTTGTTTGGGTTTCCCTAGACCTAATTGTTTAAACAATTTATAAGGCATGACATTTATGCTTGCCCCTAAATCAGCTAACGCATTATCAACAGTTAGTCTACCAATTAAACATGGAATTGTAAAACTCCCTGAATCTTTTAATTCTGTGGTAGCTTATTTTGCAAGATTGTTGAGCACTTTGCGTTGAGTTCCACATGCGAATCTTCATCCAGTTTCCGCTTGTTTGCCAGAAGCTTCTTTAAGAATTTCCTTGAATCAGGCATCTGCGAAAGAGCTTCGAGGAGTGGTAAGTTAATGTGTAATTTCTTTAAAAGTTTAAGAAACTTACCGAACTGTTCCTCTGTGTCGTCTCTCTTTAATGCTTCGGGATAAGGTATGCGAGGTTGGTAAGCTTTGATTATCAGTTTTGGCTTGTCTTGTGTTACCTCAACTTTACCTTTTTCTACTTTGTTTCCTTGTGTTGAGATGGATTCATCTACCCTTGTATTCTCCTGAGCTGTTATGGCTTGGATCTGCTCTTTAGGATTAATTTCAGTGTTACTTGGTAGACGCCCTTGCGGTCGTTCGGATAATAGCTTTGCAATTTCTCCGACTGACTGGGTAATTTCCCCGATTGCCTTTGTAAGTCCTCCAACTTGGTTCTCGATCGTTTTGATCGATGTTTGTTGGGTGTTGAGCGTTACCTCACTTTTTTGGAGATGGACTTCTGTGGATGCTATGAATTTGTTCAACGTCTCCTCAAGACTCGGCTTCTTTTCCTATGGATAGGGCTGATTTTGGAAATTTTGAGGAGGTTGTTGTCTTTGATTTCCTTGATTTCCTTGTACTCCCCATGAAAAATTTGGGTGGTTCCTCCAACCTGGATTATAATTATTACTATATGGGTTATTATTAGATCTGAAATTGTTACCTATATAGTTCATCTATTCGCTCTCTGTGCCTGGTTGGTAGGGTGGGTACTCAGAATTTGCCACAGTTCCACTTGCGTTGCACTGTATGACTGGATGTACCTGCGAAGAATACAAACTATCAATCTTCTTATTCATCAACTCTACCTGGTTTGATAGCATGGTTACTGCGTCGAGGTTGTAAACTCTGACTATTTTTGTTGGTTTTGTTCTTGTAACTTGCCACTGATAGTTGTTCAGCGACATCTCTTCAATAAACTCGTAGGCTGCCTCAGGAGTTTTATTGTTCAGGGTTCCACCGGCGGCTGAATTAATTAATTGCCTCGTTGAAGGATTCACACCGTTGTAAAAAGTTTGGACTTGGAGCCACAATGGTAATCTGTGGTGTGGGCATCTCCTCAAGAGATCTTTGTATCTCTCCCATGCGTCGAATAATGTCTCTAAATCCATCTGCACAAAAGAAGATATATCATTACGTAACTTGGCCGTTTTGGCCGGTGGAAAATATTTTAATAGAAATTTTTCGGTCATTTGTTCCCATGTAGTGATTGACCCTCGTGGTAACGAGTTTAACCACTGTTTAGCTTTATTTCTTAGTGAAAAGGGAATTAACCGAAGACGTATGGCATCATCAGAAACACCATTTATTTTGAAGGTATCATAGAACTCTAAAAAGTTAGCTATATGAGTGTTTGGGTCTTCGTCCTGCAAACCATCAAATTGAACAAACTGTTGAATCATTTGAATAGTGTTAGGCTTTAATTCAAAATTATTAGCAGCTATAGCAGGCCTAACAATACTCGATTCTGCCCCTGTTAAATGAGGTTTAGCATAATCATACATAGTACGAGGAGCATTCTGATCTGCCATATCGTTTTGTGGTGGTGGATTATTTTCGTCCATCCCTTCAGTAGGATTGGATCGGTCTTCTCGCTCTCCTTGGTAATTTAGGGCTCGCCTAATTTCTCTGCGATTTCTTCGAGCGGTGGCTTCAATTTCACTGTCGTATTCTAAAGGTCCTCTCGGGTTCCTTCTAGTCATAAACTAGAGGTACCTGCTAGGAAAAGAAAGAAAGAAAATTTAGTAAATTTAAAATTAAAACTAAAAATAAAAATAAATTGCGAAAAAAATATAAATAATGGCTAAAGTAATAAAAATAGAGTTTTCTTAATATTTTAGTTCCCCGGCAACGATGCCAAAAACTTGATCGCTGTAAATCAGAGTTTTAAAATTTATAAAAGAATGATTGAACCTGGAAACTAACTCTGACAACGATTGAGGCAAGTGCACCTATCGAACAGTAGTATAGCTTAGGCAAGACCGGGTTATCGAACCCAGAGGAACTAAAAGTACTAATACTCATCGTCTTTCTATTATTTAGCCTTAATATAAAGTGATGGTTGTTAAACTAAAACTAATCTACTTACTAAGCTAAGACGCAAAGACAAAAAGAATGAATTTGGGAAATAACTTTTGGAAAAACTCAGTTGACTCAAGCGATACCCTTAGGAAATATCCACCTAGACTTCACTTGTTATCTAACCTTGAACCATATGATTTATTTACTTAGTTAGATCCGTGAGACTCCCTAACGTATATTAAACCCTCTCTCAAGGCGAATAACGTCTAACCCTAGGTTAATTAGTGGAACTCTCGTTCGCTTATAATAACCCCCTAGAATAGCAGTAAATCGATCTGTGGACTCCCATATTAGGTTTCACCCTAATCCGGCAAAATCTCGTCACCCTATCTCTAGGCGTGCGATAAACTCCGCTTAATTATGTTGGATCTACTCTTAGGCAGGGTCTATTCCTCCTCCATCTAAGCACATTAGATTTGGATTAAGTTCACACAATTAAGAACAAACTAAGTTATTATCATATAATTCAAAAATCAAATAACAAGATTCATCATAGGTTTCATCCCCTTTCGGGTATCCGAAGGTTTAGTTCATAATAATAAAGAAAAACATCTCAAGAGAAAAGATAAAACAAAACATAAGAAATCCCTAAAACCCCCTGAAGGAATTGAAGAGGAGATCCTCCGTCTTGAGTAGAATTCCGGCTTCTTGAGATGGATCAACTGGCTATCTTCGAGTGATTTCCACAAATCTGACCTTTCCAGCTTGGCTTTTTAGCCTAGCTTTCCGCCCCCTTTCAGCTGGTACCTAGGGTGTATTTATAGGCTTTTGAAACATGTTTCTTTATCCCTAAGTATCCTTTCTCGAATGGAATTTCTCTTCTCCACGGTAGAGGCACGGCCATGGCACACGCCCGTGTAAATCGTGGCCAGGCCGTGTTCAAAATTGTTGAATGAGGCACGGCCGTGTAAGTCGTGGTAAGGCCGTGTTCTAGTAGGAATGGTGGCACGACCGTGTGGCTTGAAGTCCAGGCCGTGCTGATTTCGTGGCTTGGCCCAACTTGGTCTGTTTTAAGCCCGTTTTTCGTTCTTTTTGTCATTGGGTGCCTTCCTGAGTATGAGACATGAAAAGAAAGGATTAAGAGCACCTTTTTACAAAAATTAGGGCTTAAATCATCCAAAAGCATACTAAAAGTGGGCTTAGAATATGTTACTTTTACGGTTTATCACCCTGCTCACGAGGGGATTCGAACACATGACCTCCAGCATACTAATGCTCCACTTAACCACCAGACCAGCAGGCCCATTCTGACATGTACTTACAAATAGTTAAACTTAAGCCTACTGAGCGGGGTTTAGGCTTTATTCAGAAAATCCCAGAATTTAGCCAAAGACTTGGCTTGAACTTAAGACCTCTCAGACACTCCCAGAACACTTAACCACTGAGGCAGATACAGATTGTCACGTATACCCAAAAACAAAAATTAAAATTTTGGGGCGTTACAGAGCTTGACCGTATTCAAAAAGGTATAAAACGAAAGGATTCTACGAAACTCAGAAGTAGAAAAGCAGAGGTTCATCTTGAAATTGAAAATATTTTAAACCAGGAGGAATTATTATGGTTTCAAGAATCAAGAAGCCAGTGGCTTTGTAATGGTTAAAGGAATACTAAATTCTTTCATAGTTGTACTATGAAATGAAGGAAGCAGAACAAAATCGAGAGTTTGATGATTGATGATATGGGATGGTGTTATGATGGCAACATTCTTAAGTCTCTTGCAGTTGAGCATTTCTTGAAGCTGTATATAGTTGATCAACATTCGATTGGGGAATTCCCTTGTAAGGGACATTTTCCACAATTTTAGGATCATTTTATGCTTGAACTTATTGTGGAGGTATCTTTGGATGTGGTTTGACATTCTGCCTTTAGTATGATGCTACTTAAAGCTCTTGGAATTGATGGTTTGCACGTAAAATTCTATCAAGCGAATTGGGATATAATAGGGATCAATGTTTTAAAGATGGTTAGGCATGTCCTCACATGTGGGTAGCTGTATTTGGATCTTAACAGGACCTTTTTGGTTTTTATTTTGAAAGTTCTCGATGCAAATTCTATAAGCCATTTTTCACCTATCAGCCTTTGTACTATTTTGTATACGATCATTACCAAGACGATCGTTATTCGCCTTCGATATGTAATGCAGGTTCTTGTGAAAAAGAGCCAATCAAGTTTTATAGCTTCACGCTCCCTTTATGATAACATCATTATTTCTTAAGAGGCCCTTCACATGATGAAAACAATTAAAAGAAAAAAGGGATGAATGGCAATTAAGGTTGATCTGGAGAAAGCTTATGACAGGGTTCGATGAGATTTCCTACATGATACCTTATATGATGCTGGTTTGCCGGAAGTTTTGGTTTGTGCAATAATGAGCTGTGTCATGTCATCATCTATATAGATTTTGTGGAACGATGCTTTGTTAGAGAAATTCATTCCATCTAGAGGAGTCAGACAGAGGGATCCCCTCTCTCCTTATTTGTTTATGTTAGTGATGGAAAAGCTTGGGCATATGATTGAAGTGGCTATGGAAAGGGGGTCTTTGGAACCTTTGTTACTTTCTCGTATAGGTCCTATTTTATCTCACTTTTTTTTTGCAGATGACCTTTTGTTCTTTTACAGAGCTGATGATAGGGGAGCTAATTATCTTAAAAATGTCTTGGATACCTTCTGTCATTACTCAGGTCATCGTGTCAATAGGTTGAAGACACATGTATTTTTCTCGAGGAATGTTTCTGAAAAGTAGTTTCAATGTTAAGTTCCAAACTTGGTTTTACTAAAGTCGACGATCTGGGCAAGTATTTTGGTGTCCCTTTATTTCATAATAGGGTGGGGGTTGGTACTTTTTAGTTTCTAGTTGATAAAGTTTGATCTAAACTTGATGGTTGGGATGCTCAAAAACTTTCATTGGTTGGTCGTCTTACTCCGGTTAATAGTGTGCTAATTATGACCCCTAACCATTTTATGACTACTGCTAGAATTCCAATGTTGGTCGGTTATGAAATTAAGAAGTTGGCTCATAGTTTTTGGTAGGGATCATTAGTTTCGAAAAGGAAGGTGTCACTGGTTAACTGGGATGTTTTTTGTACACCAAGTTTAAATGGGGGTTTAAGGATTAAGAGACTTCAGGATTAGAGCAAACTCTTCTTTTTAAACTTGGGGTTCAACCTGGTGACTAATACTGAGATGCTCTTGGTTCAGATATTGAGGAATAAATATAATATTCATGGGATCCTATAGGATGATATTCAGTGTAGTAACTGCTCTTACATCTGGTGGTCCATAGCTAATGTTTGAGAGGATGTAAAGAAGGGTCTCATCTGAGTGGTTCAAGATGGTTATCGGGTTAATTTTTGGCTTAGTCCTTAGCTTAAGGAGTCGGGGCCTTTGGCCCAATATTACATTGGCAATGGACCTATTCAAGTTTCCTTGCGTGTTTGCAAAGTTGTAAATACGAATGGTTCATGGAATGCAGTTTGGCTACGTTCAGTTCTTCCTTGTGAGATTGTTGAGTGGATTTTAGGTTGTGTTCCATCGGTGGAAGCTACGACAAGTAATTTCTTTATTGCAGGAACATACAAGAATCTACTTGCTCCTAACGTCCAAAAGAAACTCGAAAGTGATTCCTTCACTTGGAAAGTTTTTGCACCACAAAGAGTTCATATTTTTCTTTGGTTACTTGGCCTCGGAAAACTCTTAACTAATTAGGAATGTACAAGGGGGTAATGTCCAATTATCCATTCTATGAATATTGTGGCTTGTTAGGAATGTACACGAATCTGCAATTCATATTGTTAGGAATTGTGGGTTTGCTCAAGTCATTTGGACATCGGTGGTTCCAAGGTCTAATTGGAATGTTTTCTTTAACCTTCCACTTGTTAAATGAATTATTTGGAATATTAGAAATACGGGGAAATTGAAATTCCATAGTGGCGAGTAGGGTTCTTTCTATTCGATTGTCTGTTGGTTGATAGAATGTTTATTTTGCATATTTTACGTGTTCGAATCAATTAATTCTTGAATGAAATCCTGCTAAATTGGTGATTTTATGTTTAAATTCTATCAGAAACGAAATTCGGGCACTTTGAATAAAAAACAAGTAGAAAAGGACTAAATTGAGCACAAGCAATAAAAGAGTGGCCGAACTAGAAGTTTTGAGACATTTAAGGGTTGATCAGATTTTTGACTTTGTAAAAGCCATATTTAGAAAATAAAAAATCTTATTTTGATTTCATATAATTAGTGGTTAGGTTATTTTTAGTATATGATATTTATAGAAATAGGGGGTGTGGTGGCCTTTGAAAAAACACACTTGAATACTCTTGGGAACTGAATGAAAATTATTATTTTTCTTTCTATTTCATGCATCAGTAATATTACAAGGCATTCTGCCACCTTTTTCCATTTTAGTCACTTTTGGCTTAATTGGTTTCCATGTCCCCTCCCCTCCCTTCCCTTCCCTTTCCATCTTCCATCATTTCCCTTAAATCCACTTCTATAAACCAATAAAAGCATGATTAATTTCATGCTTCACTAAATTTCTAACTTAGCTTTAGGTCGATATTCTTTCCAGTCAAGAATCGAGAGAAATGAATCTGCACTAAAAATATTTCATAATGGTATTCACCATTTCTCCAGAATATTGAGATGGTACAAATTCATCCCTTAAAGTTAACTCGATTTCAACAAAAAATGCCCGTTGGGTTGGAGTCATTTTTCCATATAATTGGGAAGACGAGTTGGCCGTGCTGTATTCAGATTTCCGCTAACAAATCGGTGTATCCTAACAGGGTCATACTAGTGGGATTTTCGTCAAAGGAATTAGTGATCACATTTAAACATCCCACGCGATTAAGACCATTGATCCGAGTTGGGTTTTTTAGAACACAAGGATATCGAGGTCTTGAATTGTGAACGCGTGTATCGCGATTAGACAATCGGTAATGGTTGGTTTGCATGTTGTACCAGAATCAATTATGAAAGGAAGAATTGGCGGTTATGATGTTCTTAGCCACTATAACCAGCTTATTGATTGGAGGAGAAAACTCATTTTCAAGGATAGATTTAGAAACTAGAATTCACCGAGTTTGAGGCTAAGGCATTATAATTTTGTTTGCAAAATTCAAATCCATTTTCTTATTTTATTTTATTTTCAATTAATATAATTGTTTATTTCTGCTATCTCACTTATTTAATTTCTAACATTATCAACTCCCCTAATTTATTTTATTTATTTTTCAGCAAGTTCGTTTCGAGTCGTGGGCACGACTATTGACACGTCAGAAATTTTGTTCACAAGAAAAAGTGAAAGTTGATCACAATAACCAATCCCTGAAGACTTAACCTTAATACTATTTACTACTGTTTAGAGTTATTTTATCATAGGAATTTTTATTTGGTGGTTTCGATGCCCATCAAATTTTATCACTGTTGTTGGGAATTGAAAATATTTTTCTGATTTTCGTTTATTTTCATTATGACGAAGTCAAAATCGGGGACTCTAGAATTTGAACCAGAAATAGAGAAGTTGGCTCGAAAACTATGAAGAGAAATTATTCGACATGGTAAACGACCACATACCGAGTCCGAAACATGATCTTACACCGACGACATTTTCTCATTCGACGAAGCAGACGAAATGACAGATCAAACTATACACCAGCTCGCAGCAGCACCAGATGAACAATAGCCATTATGCATAACTTATCCGGCGAAAGGAACGTTGTTCGAGTTAAAATCAAGCTTTATGATCGCTGTAAATCAGATTTTTAAAATTTATAAAAGAATAATCGAACCTGGAAACTAACTCTGACAACGATTAAAGGCAAGTGCACCTATCGAACAGTAGTATAGTTTAGGCAAGACCGGATTATCGAACCCAAAGGAACTAAAAGTACTAATACTAACTTTCTTTTTATTATTTAGCCTAAAATAAGTGAAGTTTGTTTATTAATCTAAATTAATTAACTACTAAACTAAAGACTCTAAGACAAAGAAGAATAAATTTGGAAAATAACTTGGGAAAAACTCAGTTGATTTAGAAGATACCCTAAGAAGAATCCACCTAGACTTCACTTGTTATCTATCACTGAACCATATGATTTTATTTACTTAGTTTGATCCGTAAGACTCCCTAACGTATATTAAACCCTTTCTCGAGGCGAATAACGTCTAACCCTAGGTTAATTAGTGGAACTCTCGTTCTCTTATAATAACCCCCTAGAATAGCAGTAAATCGATCTGTGGATTCCCATATTAGGTTTCACCCTAATCCAGAAAAATCTCATCACCCTATCTCTAGGCGTGCGATTAACTCCGCTTAATTATGTTGGATCTACTCTTAGGCAGGGTCTATTCCTCCTCCACCTAAGCACATTAGATTTGGATTAAGCTCACATAATTAAGAACAAACTAAGTATTTATCATATAATTCAGAAAACAATAACAAGATTCTTCATAGGTTTCATCTCTTCGGATGCACCGAGGGTTTAGTTCATAACAATAAAGGAAAACATCTCAAGAGAAAAGATAAAACAAAACATAAGAAATCCCTAAAACCCCCTGAAGGAATTGAAGAGGAGATCCTCCGTCTTGAGTATAACTCTGGCTTCTTGAGATGGATCAACTGGCTATCCCTGAGTGAATCCCCACAAATCTACCTTCTCTGGCCTAGCACGACGCCCTTAGACGATAGCTTTGGGCTCCCCTTAGCAGAGGGTTTCCGTCCAACTCCCCGATTAAGTTGCCCCCTAGGGTGTTTATATAGGCTTTGAGATGTGTTACTTGGCCTCCAAGTATCCTAATTTGAGTGTAATTCCTAATTGGGGGTTTAATTAGACTTTGCAGTGTGTTTCTTTGCCTCCAAGCATCCAAATCCGAGTGAAATTGCTCTTTCCAACGACAGGGACACGGCCATGGCACACGCCCGTGTGAATCGTGGCCAGGCCGTGCTTGGACTTCTTTAATGAGGCAAGGCCGTTTGAATCAAGGGAAGACCGTGTTCTAGATGATTAGTGAGGCACGGCCGTGTGATCTTTGGTCCAGGCCGTGTCGATTTCATGCTTTGGCCCATTTGTCCCGTTTTAAGCCCGTTTCTTATTCTTTTTATCCTTGGGTGCTTTCCTGAGTGTAAGACATGAAAAGAAAGGATTAAGAGCACCTTTTTACATAAATCAAGGGATAATTCATCCAAAAGCATACTAAATGTGGGCCTAAAATGTGTTACTATTTCAGTTTATCACTTTATTAATCTATTGCCCACCTTCTGCAGATTACAAAATGAAAATTCGCATACCCATCTCAAAGAATTGCACGTGTTTTGCACAAGCATGAAACCTTAGGGAGTGATCGAAGGTGAAATTAAAATTTGTTCTTTTCTTTTCTTGTTAGCCGACTCTGCTAGAGAGTGGTTATTTTATTTACCTCCTAGATCTGTCAATACATGGTCTGACATGTCTCATTTATTTCTTAACAGGTTTTTTTCCAGCAGCTCGAGCAGCCAAATTAAGGAGGGACATTGTAGGAATTTGAAAAAAGGAGACTGAATCGCTCTATGATTACTGGGAACGGTACAAAAAGTTGTGTGTAAGTTGCCCACAACATGGCCTGACTGAATAGTTGCTCTTGCAATATTTCTATGAGAGGTTACTCCCAATGGAAATGAAAATGATAGATTCTGCTAGTGGAGGGGCACTTGTTAATATGATGCTTCCGAGAGAAAGAAAGTTAATTTCAACTATGGCTGTGAACTCCCAACAATTCTGACTGGATACAGAACCCACGAGATGGGTTCATGGGTTAAGTTCTCTATCTCTAGAAGATAAAATTTAAAAGATTACTAATGTTGTTTAAAATTTGCTTGCATATAAATAAGCCTAGCACGGATGTGTGGAATTTGTGCTATGTCAGATCACCCAACGAACTCATGTCTTATTTTACATGAGGGTTCAATAGAACAAGCAAATGTTGTCAAAAAAATTCAGGGTCAGTCCAACACTTATAATATGGGGTGGAAAGATCATCCAAATTTGAGTTATGGGTTAAATCCTCGATTCAATCAACCATACTAGCAAAAGTCACTTCTAAATCAACAATTACCACCTCCAAAATCATCTTTGGAAGGCATAGTAGAAAGGTTAGCCAAAAGTACCAAAAAATTCCAACAGAAGACGAAAACATATCTTCAAGAGCTGGATAAACAAATGAGTAAGCTTGCGCTTACAATCAGTCGATTGGAGTCACAAGGAAAATTTCCATCTCAAACTGAACCTAATCTTTGACATAATGCAAGTGCTATGACATTGAGAAGTGGAACAATTTTGGAACCTGTACCTGGCACGAGTTGTGCCCACGACGTTGGACGAGAAAGAAAGAAACTTGACTCAAAGGCTTTGATGGAGTCAACACTACAAAAACCATTTGCAAAACCACCGCCATTTCCTGGAAGACTCGTTCAATGCAAAAAGGAGCGAGAAGAGAATGAGATCCTTGACACTTTTCGGAAGGTAGAAATAAACATTCATCTTCTTGATGAGATTAAGCGAATTCCACGATATGAAAAGTTCTTAAAAGAATTATACACGAGTAAGAAAAAACTCATAGGCAATGAAAAGGTGAGTGTCGAAAAAAATGTGTCCGCCGTTTTACAAAAGAAAATACTACCTAAAAGTAAGGACCAAAGTATGTTTTCTATATCTTGCAAAATAGGTAGTGTTGGGATTAAAAAAGCCATGTGTGACTTAGGTGCATCAATTAATGTTATTCCTTTGTCTATTTATAAACTACTAAACATCGGTCCTTTAAAAGAAACATGTGTAATCATTCAACTTGCAGATAGGTCAGTAGTGCATCCGGAATGAGTGTTGGAGGATGTTCTTGTCAAGGTAAACGAACTTATTTTTCCTGCAAATTTCTACATCGTCAACATATAGGATGAAAACTCGGCCAACTCTTCTGATATATTACTTGGGTGACCATTTATGAGTACTACACAAACAAAGATTGATGTGCGGAGTGGAATTCTCACCATGGAGTTCGATGGAGAAGTGGTAAAATTTAATGTTTATGAGGCCATGAACCGTCCCAACACGATTACTAATGTTTCAAATGTTGATATAATTGAGCCTTTAACTAAGTTGCATTTGGAATATCATGACAAAGATGAATTACAAATTGTTCTTTGCAAAAGTTTAGATTTTGATACCATGAAAGAACTAGAGGAGTGGATCACGGTTGAAGAGTCAATTCGTAAAACGATTGCTTATATAGAGGCATCACAATTACGGAGAAATCTAGGTAAAACCTTTGAATTATATCCCTTGCAAATTAAACTTTTACCATCTATTTTGCAGGCTCCTGAAATTGGAACTCAAACCACTACTAGACCATTTGAAGTACGCCTTTCTATGTGGAGGAAATATGTTGTCGGTAATAATCTCAAGTAAACTCTCGAAGTTAGAAGAATAAAATTTGGTACGAGTTCTTAGAGATTATAAAAGGGTTATTGGATAGACTTTTTTCAAAATTAATTGTTTGAGTTCCTTGACTTGTATGCACAAAATTCCAATAGTAGAGAATGTAATTCCTAAAAGAGAGACTCAAAGACGTCTCAATCTGCCCATGATGGAAGTGGTAAGAAAAGAAGTTCAGAAATTACTTGAGACTGGGATGATTTATCCCATTTCTGATAGCAATTGGGTTAGCCCAGTTCATGTAGTGCCAAAGAAAACCGGTGTGACCGTAATTGAAAATTCGGTAGGTGAAATGGTTCCTACTCAGGTCCAAAATGGGTGGAGAGTCTGCATAGATTACAGGAAGTTGAATTCTTTAACTCGAAAAGACTATTTTTCACTTCCTTTTATCGACCAAATGCTAGAACGTTTAGTTGGTAAATCTCATTATCGTAGTCTTGATGGTTACTTAGGTTTTTCCAGATTCCAGTGGCACCAGAGGATCAAGAGAAAATGATGTTTACGTGTCCCTTTGGCACATTCAACTATAGACGGATACCATTTGGACTTTTTAATACACCAACCACATTCCAAAGGTGTATGGTAAGTATATTTTTTGACTACGTCGAGAAAGTAATTGAGGTATTTATGGACGACTTTACTGTGTATGGTGAATCTTTTGATATATGTTTGTCAAATCTTGCCAAAATTATGAGAAATGTCATTTCATGGTTGAGAAAGGATTAATTCTAGGCCATATAATTTCTACTGAAGGAATTTCGGTTGGTAAGACAAAAATTATTGTTATAACTCACTTCCATACCCCACAACTATGGTGGAGATTCGCTCTGTTCTTAATCATGCATGTTTTTACAGGCGGTTCATTAAAGATTTTTCAAGGATTGCACAACCGCTCTATAACCTCTTACAAAAAGACAAAGAATTTGAGTTTGATCAATCATGCAGGGATGTGTTTGACACACTCAAACACAAACTTATTTTGGCACCCATAGTACAACCACCGAATTGGAACTACCCTTTTGAAATCATGTGTGACGCGAGAGAGCACAACATAGGAGCGATCTTTACCCAAAGCAACTACTCGACCACTGAAAATAATTTATAGCTACAGTCTTTATTTTGGAAAAGTTTCGATCATGTTTATTATGAACTAAAATTGTTGTTTTCTTTGACCATGCAGCTCTTAAATATCTAATTTGGAAAAAAAAGTTAAGCCAATGCTTATTAGATAGATATTTCTTTTACAAGAGTTCGATCTCGAGATTAAGGATAAGGAAGGAAGCGAAAATTTGGTAACTGACCATTTGAGCCAAATACCTCTATCAAAAGATGTCACACCTCTTAAAGACGATTTCCTAGATGAAAGTCTACTTTCTACACAAACAATTTTTCCTTGGTATGCAGACATGGTAAACTACCTTGCTACATTTATAATTTCTTCTAATTTATCATGATCTGAAAAGGATAAGATTAAACAAGAATCACGATACTATATTTGGGACAACCCTTAATTTTGGAAATGCTATTTCGACCAGGTAATTCGACGATGCGTTTTAGAAACTGAGGTAAAATCAATTTTAGCCTTTTGTCATTCTTAAGCATGTGGCCCTAAACGAACTGTACATAAAGTACTTGAATGTGGATTATATTGGCCACATATTTTTCGTGATGAATATTTATTTTGTAAAACTTGCGAAAGATGTCAAAAGGTAGTAAATTTGAGCTGAAAGAATGACACTTATACATGTATGTGAAATTTTTTATGTGTGGGGCATCGATTTTATGATGCCTTTTGTTTCATCGTTTGGTAACATTTATATTTTGCTTGTTGTTGACTATGTGTCGAAATGGGTGGAAGCTAGAGCCACCCGGTGTGATGATGCCAAAACTGTAGTAGGATTTCCAAAAAAATTACATTTTTTTCCAGATTTGGCATACCCAAGGCGTTGATCAGTGATCGGGAAACACATTTTTGCAATAAGGTAATCGATGCACTTTTGAGTAATTATGAGGTAGTGCAAAGAGTTTCTACGACTTATCACCCTCAATCAAATAATCAAGCAGAAGTGTCAAATTGAGAAATCAAATTGATTTTGGAAAAGACCGTTAAGCCAGATAGGAAAGATTGGATTTTGTGACTAAATGGGGCACTGTGGCGTACTGCATAGTTTATAAGGGACCCATAGGTATGTCTCCTTATCGACTTATATTTGGTAAACCATATCATCTTCCTATAGAATTAGAACACAAGGCGTTTTGGGCTGCTAAGCAATACAACATGGAGTTGGACGTTGCAGGTAAGTATCGAAAATTACATATTTAAGAACTTGAGGAAATTCAACGAGAAGCATATGAAAATTCCCAAATTTATAAAAATAAAATCATAGCATTCCATGATCAAAAGATAACTCGTAAACAATTATTGCTTGGACAGAAAGTACTACTTTATGACTCTACACTAAGAATTTTTGTAGGTAAACTCTGAACTAAATAGTTAGGTCCCTTTGTTATTACTCACATATTTCCATATAGTGCAGTCGAAATCAAAAGTGAAGAATCTGAGAAAATCTTCAAAGTCAATGGACAGTGTTTGAGGCCTTTCTAAGAAAATTTGCAAGTGCACATGGTTGAGGAGTTAATACTTGAAGAGGCGATTGAATAAACTTTCAGGTCGTCGATGAAACACCCCTAACCCGTATTCGTCGCTGGATTAGGTTACAGAGCATTACCGTACTATCGAAACATTTAAACTTAATGTCATTCAATAACATAAACATATCATAAATCAATTATGCATATACATATCGTCTCTAAATCGAACCTTCGAGGCCCTAAAAATACCTTAGAAACAAATCGGGACCAATTTGGAATCATTTGGAAAGTCCAGGAAAAATTCACAAAATTTTGGAAACAGGGGTGAGATACACGCCCGTGTAACCTTTGAACTAGGAACACACAGCCGTGTAACTCCCTGAGTTTCCCCACACGTCTGTGTGCCAAGCCATGTGCTAGGCCATGTAACTCACTAACTTCCATACAAAGGAACTCTCATATGACACACGGCCGTGTCGCCAGGTCGGGTGCTACACACGGATGAGACACAGGCGTGCGTCTCAGGCCGTGTGGACCCAAAATGAACCTTAAACAGCAGGTTTACCAATTCAAGCTTACTTGGAACCTAAGTAAACCATTTATTAGCCAAAATACCTATTCAAAGTGACTTTAAACAAGCTAAAAATACCACAAATTCATGCTATATCATCCATCTAACATTCAACCAATATGCCACACATAGGCACCTCAAACACATACAAATAATACTTACTTAAACATACCAAAAATACCACAAATTCGTGCATCATATCTCATTCCATGTTAAACTTAAAAACACAATATAATTGACCATTCTCACTCCAACACTTTGTACCAAGATGCTTTATACATCCACTATTAAAAAGTGTTCCAAAAGGACTTATCTAGTCATGCATCATAAGTCCAATACCATTCATTACCAACAAGCATAACATACTAAATTTTAACATTTACATATTCACCAAAACATCATAATACCAAGGACTTCTCCTATTACATGTCACTTTAACCAACTATAAACAAGTACCCAAATTGACTACCACGCTGATGATGTTAGTGTGTAAGCTTTCGAGCTGATCCAATCAATGCAACGATTCCAAGACTCCTACAAAAATCAAATCAAACTCATAAGCACAAATGAGCTCAGTAAGTTCGATAAGTAAACTCATTTGCTATAAAATACCAAATTTCCAAAGGATGTTAAATTTTATTACACCAACAATAAGCATGCTCGGCACTAAGCCTGAATAACACCAGCACTAAGCCTGCTAGGCACAAAGCCTAAACAATATCGGCACTAAGTCTACTAGGCACAAAACCTAAATAGCACCAGCACTAAGCCTACTAGGCACAAAGCCTGAATAAAAATATACTTCAAAACTTAAACATCATACCATAACAAAATTTAAAAAGAATTAGATCATTAACAAGGAATTTAAATTAATTAGGAATAAACAAAAAATGAACTTACAGGACTTGTAACAGCTTGTTTTTAGTCAAATCAGAACAGTGGTTTTGGGACCATAAATCTGAAGTCAAACTAATTATTTTATTATTTACAGCATGATAGAATGATTGTGTGAAAGTTTCGTTTAGAAATTTTATCGTTTGAGTGTTTAATTTCATAAAAAGAACTAAATCGCGTAAAGTGTAAAATTGGAGTTCTATAAGCTAAAAGGATTTAAAAGCTATGAAATTAAATGTTTGAGTGGTTTATGTTGTAATTAGACCACTAATAGCATGAGTGTACAATTATGGACATAAATTAGATGTTTTATAATGTTTTTATTAAAGGTTAAAAAAGTAATTTAGTGAAATAAATAAGTAAAATAATAAAACAACAAAGCTGTCATCTTTGTTTAGACTCTTCCACCGAAATTAAGAAAATAGAAACTCCATGGATGCATGTTGTATTCGGCCAAGCTTCCTAGCTCAATAGGTGAGTGATTTTTTTGTCCCATTTTTAATGATTTCTATGTTTTTGAGATCGTTGCAGCTTAATCTAGCTAGCCCAGGGACTAATTTGCAAAACTATTAAAGGTTTAAGGTTTTGCCATTGATGAATGTTGATGTATTTTGATGTTTAATGGTAGAAAATGCATGGTTGTTGTTAGATAAACAACATTTGTTAAGTGATTTTTAGTAAAATGTCTAATTAGGGATTAAATTGTGAAATGTGTAATTTTTGTGGTTAAATTGTGAAATAAATGAAAAATATGGATTGCTAGGGACCTAATTGAAATTTAGAGCATGGGTTTTGGTTGAATTGCATGAATTTGTGATTTTATGAAATAAGGACTAAATTGTAAAAATGTAAAATATTAGGGGCAAAAGTGTAAAGTGGCTTTAAAGTGTATTTTGGACTAAATTGAATAGAGAGATTATTAAATAAGTTAATTTTGATTATATTTAGATCAAGAAAGGTGAAATACGGATTTAGATCAGGGAAAGAACAAAGTTTCGGATTAATTGACTTAATTCGCCGTTTTTGCATCCGAGGTAAGTTCATATGTAATAAGCTTTGTTATAATTGCATTTTAAATGTTTTAATATTGCATAAACTGTGAATACGATTCTACAGACATGTTTGATGACAGTTCGGCAAGTGTGAAATCCCAGTTGAACCTTAGGAATAGTTTAGGATACGAATGACATGTCATTAGGGGTTATGTGATTTGGGTCTTTGGTCCGTCACGTCCCACCGGTATTTGAGTTATTCGGCATGTGTTGCGGATACTCGTCGACTTGTGTGAGCGAAGACACCGTAGTAACCGTCATGACCGTCTAAACATATGAGCAAACCCGTTGATAGCTCTAGTGTGAGCATTATATGTGATACGAGATTGAGATAGCTTCGGCTATGTATGTGGCACTTAGGGTGTGAGATTCCCGAGTATTCGATAGTATTCTGAATGGTTCAATGGGAATATATGTCAGAGATGTGGTTGAGTATAAGTTTGATACGAGATCGTACAGGTATGTACACGAACCATATGAGCTTTGAATCGAAGAAAACTGTGAATTTTACATCAAATCTTATGATTGAATATGTGAAAGGTTTGTTAGCTAATATGAGTTATATGTTGATATATTCAATTGGTTAAATTGTATATTTGTGGTTAATTGAATTTATTATTATACAAACTTACTAAGCTTTATAGCTTACTTTGTTTATTTTCTGTGTTTTATAGTGAAATCAAAGCTAGCTCGGATTCGAGATTGTTGGAGACTTCATCACACTATCCAACTATCACTTGGTACTTTTGAACTTAAGTATTTTGAGTATATGGCATGTATCGGGATTTTGGGTCATTTTGGTATAAGTGTTGATAGTGAATTTAGCCATTTGAATTGGCTTGTAAATGTCTAAATTTTGGTTTTGTATATAGCCATGAGAGTTGGCTTAATTTGGTTGGTTTGGTTGTGTGTATATATGTGCATATGGCTTTGGTTATGTGTTAAATGATGGATATGTGATGCTTGCTGATAATAGGTATTGTGGATGTCAAATGGTTGATGAATTGAGAATTAGAATGCTTGTGAGTTTAGGCAAATTGATGCATGTTTGAAAGTGTCCATTTAGTTGAATTGAGAATGTGAATTCGGTATAAAATGGAATAGCATATTGTGGTACATGTGAGACTTGTTGTTGTTGGTATAGAAATGGTATGATTTATGCTTGGTTGAGATTAGATGAATGCCTATATATATGCTATGTTTTGGTGCTAAATGGGTTGGTTTAGGTGTGGGCAAGTTTGGGTGGCTAATTGACTTGGTAAATAGTCTATTTTTGTCCACACGGGTAGAGATACGGGCGTGTGTCTCAGCCGTGTATGACACACGGTCAGGTTACACGACCGTGCGTCCCTGGTGTTGATTTAAAAATCAAGTCAGTATGCTCCACACGGTCTAGCACACGGGCGTGTGATTGGACGTGTGGCCTAAGTCAGTATACCCTACAGGTTTGGCACAGCCTAGCACACGGGCGTGTGAGGCCATTTTGAAAGGGCACACGGGCTGGTCACACGGGCGTGTGGTTGGCCGTGTGACCCAAGTCAGGGAGTTACACGGGTTAAGACACGGGCTAGAACACGGCCATGTACTTCCATTTTGAATATCCATACGGCCTGTGACACAGGCGTTTCTTCGGCCGTGTGAGACACACGGCTGGGCCACATTGGCTATGTCCCATGTAATTTGAAAAAATTTCTAAGTGTTTCAAAAATTTCTTGAGCTATCGGTTTAATCCTGAACCACTCCTAAAGCATGTTTAGGGCCTCGTAGGCTCGTTTTAGGGACAATGTGAATGTTATTGAATGATATTTATATGAAATTGAAAAATGTATGTGAATTGTATGTTTAATTGTTTAATAAGTCCGGTAATACTCCGTAACCCTATTCCGACGTTGAATACAGGTGAGGGGTGTTACAGGACTAGTTTTTAGTAATTGCAAAGCACATGAACTACTCCGAAATCTTTTCTTTTCCATAATCGTTAACCCGTTCGTGATCTAAAACAATAGTTTCATTCAATTGAGTATTTCCAAACTTAAATTTAATCCATAATTCATTTATATGCAAAATTATGATTCTACCCCTAACATTTTATCTTTTCACAATTTAATCCTTAATCTCATAAATTGAAATCTAAGCATTTTAATCCACCATTAAAGCTAACTGAATTTATTAAGGATTTATATCAACCCAAATAAAGCATCATTTCATAAATTTAACATGAATTTTTACCATTTTTACAAATTGATCTTTAAATACAAATTTCATCAAAAATCACTTCACAAAACTTGTTTATTTATCAACACGGATTCATAATCTAGCATTAAACATCAAGAATCAATCAAGACCATTCATGGTATAACCCTCAATCTTTAACAGTGTAATGCCCCAAAATCTCAATTTTTTTCCTGTTAAAATTTGACACAATTGGGTATCTGCTTCAGTGGTTAAGTGTTTTGGGTGTGTGTGTGAGGTCCCAAGTTCAAGCCTTAGCTTTGGAAAATTTTGGTATTTTTCTGATATAAGCCCTATCTCTATTTAGTGGGCTTCTATTTAATTATTATAAAACCATATCAGAATGGGCCTGCTGGTCTGGTGGTTAAGATGTGTGTTGGTGTGATGGAGGTCTAGAGTTCGAATCCCTGCGCGAGCGTGGGAGTATGTTTTTGCTCGTTTGACCGAGAGAGTTTCGGTCAAACAGAAATTCTGAGTAAAAGATTAGTGGAGAAAAATTAGGGATATATGATCAGTTTTTCTATTTTCCCAAAAGTTCCCTTCTCCCTCTAACGTTTGATGTTTTTTTCTGCTCTCTTTTCCACTTCCAATTTTCGGCTTCCTACTTTTGTTCTCCTTTATTTTCTTTTTCCTTCTTTCTTCTTCCCAACCACAGTGCGTAGACATTTTGTTCCTCCGTATTGTTGAGTAGGTAGAGGTTTCGAATTATTTTTAGAGGTATTTTGGTTTTGCGTTAATTATTTTAGTAATCATGGGGTGTTTTTCCTGTGAATAATTTGAGTGTAGGAGAAGGCTGTGACCAGTGACTTCTCGTCGATCATTTGAACGATTTAAGTGGTGGTTTTTGTCGCCAATAAGTTTTAGATGTTACTTCGATAGTTGTGGAATTCATTTAATTGACTGCTAAAACGGTTGTTGGGTACTCTTCTCTTAGGTTTAGAGGATTCGGGTGTGATTCTACATCGAAATAGTACCAGGTGTGTACTCGATTGCACAGAAAGTGAGGTTTCGACGAAAGCTAAAAACTTCACTATCGATGCCACACAGGCGTGTGGTCGCCCGTGTGGTAGGCCGTGTGCCCTAACACGGGCGTGTGTTCAACGAGGCCAGGCCGTGCATGCATGACACGACTGTGTAATGGCCAGGCAGGCTGTGTATGACACACGGGCTAGATTGATTTGGGCCGTGTGGGCCACATGGGCGTGTGGTTCCACGTAGGTAAACAACACGGGCGTGTGGGATTTTGGGCCAGGCCGTGTGATCCACATGGATAAGGCCAATTTGGGGCGTGTGGGCCCAAACGGGCAAGCCATATGGGCGTGTGAGTCCATTCTCATTGAATTGATTGCTAAGGTTACACGGGTCGCCCAAGTCGACTGTGAACCTACTGTAGTGTTGGTAAGCTCTATTTATACCCTTAATTGTGTGAACTGAACAAATGATGATTGGACTGAGTATGATAAAATGTATGCCTATTTAATGATATATATCTGGTTACTGATAGCTGCATAAAAGCATGTCATCTATTGTATGTGTGCATTGCATTGGGTTGGGTTGATTATATTTGGAGGAAGTGTACTGAAAGGCTCTTAAGCCTAATATACTGGAAGCTTAGCTACAAATTACTATTTTGTGCCGCATTCAGTACTACTAGAGTGTAGGGATGGGTGAGTTGATTTAATCCCCACATGGAGTCTAGGGTTGGACGGAGATGGTGTGTAGAGGTTGGTTGGGTAAGACTTTGATACTGAATACTGCATGACTGCTATTGATACTGTGATGGGCTAAGACCCTAATGCATACTGATACTGTGATGGGCTAAGGTCCTAATGCATACTGATACTATGATGGGCTAAGGCCTTACTGCATATTTGATATCAGATCGAGGCGGGCTAAGGCCCGCATCTGCATCGATACTTAAAAGGGTTAGGCCCAAGACCATTTGATCGCATAATCGTGATTACTAATTGTTTGTTGTTTTCTGCGGGATTACACACTGAGTTTACGAAAACTCACCCCTCTCTGTTCAATGTGCATAGTTAATCCCTAGACCTAGATGGATCGGTGCGGCGGAGGACTCGATGGTGACCACAGTTCTAGACTGTCATGGTTTTAATTTATGATTATTGGTTTTATTTTTAGTCTATTTTTACTATTTAATTTTTTGGGTTGTAATTGGATTTTTGAACTTTGGTTTTGTTTTGGGTTTTAATTATCTTTACCTTATGGATTATAACTTTTAGTAGTAGGAAACCTCGGTTTTCAAAAGAAACAAATGATTTTCGAAAACGCCCGATTGTTTAAACTGTTTTAAAAGGTTCCGCAACGAATAACATTTTGAAACTATCGACTAGATGAGTAACATGATTTTGGAACTAATAAGACATTAAGATAAGTAATTCAATGGAAATAGTTTTATCGCGACGACACAGTTTTCAAACACCCTATCATGTGACATCGCTAGATCCGACCATAACATCTAGGCCGGGTTTGTGGTGTTACATTTAGTGGTATCAAAGCCAGGTTTCAAAACTCGGCTGTGGATTTCGGTTTAAAATTTGGGTTTTTAAGAGCTAATTTTCAAATGTTTTGAAATAATGGAAAGAGTATGTGGTACACCGAGTCTCTGGGGCCGATCCTGTAAGTATTCTAAAACTGATTTTTGAAAATGTCATGATATTCTGAAACTACTATAGGTAGTATACTGTGAAAACACTCTAGGTAGTGTATACTGAAACTGTAGCAAAATTGATAGAGACTGCGATTTACAAAAATCACTCTGAATTACTGAAACTGTTTACATAAAATATCTGCTAATAAATACTAAAACTGTAACTGATTCATAAAATTCTTAAAATAGATAAATCTGATTAGATATGAGCGCACGAGGTATTCGCGGATGAGGTACCAGAGGCCGAGGTAGAGGCCGTAGAGAGGCTCGAGCTGAGTCCTCTTCACTAGGTAGTATACCAAATTTGGAGACGAGTGAGACGCTAGTGTCGTCTGCTACCGAGACTGGGTCTCAAGATCACATGGCTGGGGAAGACGCATTGTCCCAGGCTATGCTAAGGATATTGGAGAGGGTCGCTGGACCCAATACTGGATCTGGAGGCTAAGGGTCGATTACGAAACGACTCCTGTCCAATAGAGCAGAGCTCTTTAGGGGTGTCACCGGGGTCACCCCTAATGTGGCCGAATACTGGATTGAGGCCACAGAGTGGATTATGGATGATCTAGATTGCACCTTTGAGTAAAAATTAAAGGGTGCAGTCTCGTTACTGCGTGATGAGGCTTATCAGTGGTGGCTAACTGTTAAGGAGGGCACTCAGCCCGAATGTCTAACCTGGGAGTTCATTATGACTGCCTTTCAGGGAAAATATGTGGGGGCGAGCTACGTGTATGCCCGTAGGAGGGAGTTCCTAAACCTTACTCAAGGAGATCGATCTGTGGCCGAGAATGAGGCCGAATTCCTACGACTGAGCCGCTATGCGTGAGGTATGGTGGCGACTGAGTATGAGCGATGTGTCCGCTTTGAGGATGGCCTCAAGGATAATTTGAGAGTCCTGATAGCTCCACAGAGGGAGCGTGATTTTTCTTCACTGGTTGATAAGGCGAAGATCGCCGAGGAGGTTAAGCACGTTGAGCACCAAAACCGTGACAGAAAGAAATGTAGGAACAAGAGGGATTCGGAGTCCTCGAGTTCTGTGCAGAGGCCTAAAAAAAGGCCAGACCTGATGGGCCAGTTAAAGTTGGGCCCCCTATTACTACTACTAGATTGTAGCCATGTGCCGATTATGGTAGACCCCATCAGAGCGAATGTTGGAGGAGGACTGAGGCGGCCTGAGGTGTGGATCATTGGATCACCGTATTAGGGAGTGTCCGTTGAGGGTCGATCAAATGCAAGCTCAGGGTACTGGTACTTTACAGCCATAGAGGGTAGCACAACAGCCACCGAGAGGCCGTGGTCAGGCTAGGGGTGGTAACGTTATGAGCCGTGGATAGAGAGCACCGAGCAGAGGTGCTGGATAGACTGATACGAGGCAACCTGCTCTTGTTTATACTGCACGTCTCCGAGAGGACAGAGATGCTCTAGACGTCATCACGGGTACGTTTCTTATTTATGATGTGCCTTACACTGCATTGATAGATATAGGATCTACGCATTCCTATGTTGCCTAATTTGTTTCCAAAAATCTGGGAATTCCGGTGGAGAGTACTTCTAGTGAGGTGACTGTGCTGAGCCCGCTATGGCAATCTGTTAGAGTTAGCAAACTGTATAGGAATTTTGCTTTAAAGGTTCAAGGGACGGTATTTCTGGCTGACTTGATGGAGCTTCTGTTTGGGGAGTCCGATATGATATTGGGGATGGACTGGTTAGTCAAGCATTGTGTAAGCTTGGACTGTGCGACTAAGAGGGTCGTATTAAGAACTGAGGAGGATGATGAGGTAGTTGTGATTGGATAACATCGGAACTACTTGGCTAACGTGATCTCTGCACTGGTAGCTGAGAAACTGGTTCGCAAAGGATGTGAGGCGTTTTTGGCCTATGTAAGTGTTTCTACTTTTAGGGACTCTACTGTAAAGGATATCCGCACGGCGAAAGATTTTTCAAAAATTTTTCCTGAGGAGCTACCGAGTTTACCTCCGAATTGGGTAGTGGAGTTTGGGATTGAGCTTTTCTCTAGGACAACTCTGGTGTCTATCGCTCCCTATCGAATGGCACCGAAGGAGCTTAAGGCTTAGATTTAGGAGTTGTTGGATCGTGGGTTCATCCGCCCTAGCGTGTCTCCGTGGAGAGCACCAGTACTATTTGTAAAGAAGAAGGATAGATCTATGAGGATGTGTATTGACTACCGGTAACTGAATAAGTTGACTGTTAAGAACAAGTACCCACTTTCGAGGATTGATGATTTGTTTGACCAGTCTCGAGGGGCGTCTGTGTTTTCCAAGATTAACTTGCATTCTGGGTATCATCAGTTGAGGGTTAAAGAGGCTGATGTGTATAAGACGGTATTTAAGACTCGTTATGGTCACCACAAGTTCTTAGTGATGCTATTTGGACTGACTAATGCACCGACAGCTTTCATGGACCTGATAAACCGGATATTCTAGCCTTATCTGGATCGATTCATCGTAGTTTTCATCGATGACATATTGGCTTATTCGAGGACTGAGGATGAGCATGACGAGCACCTTAGAGTGGTTCTGCAGATTTTGAGGGAAAAGCAGTTTTATGCTAAATTTAGCAAGTGCGAATTTTGGTTACGAGAAGTAACATTTCTGAGACACGTGGTTTCTGCTAAGGGGATTCCTGTCGATCCTAAAAAGATTAAGGATGTACTGGATTGGAAACAGCCTAAGAATATGTCTGAGATTCGCAGTTTTCTGGGACTGGCGGGTTATTATCGGTGGTTTGTGGAAGGCTTCTCACTGATTGCAGTACCCTTAACTAAGCTGCTACATAAGGGTGTACCGTTTGTCTGGTCTGATGCGCAGTAAGAGAGCTTCGAGAAGCTCAAGACTGTATTGACTCGGGCTCCTATTTTGGTATAGCCTGAACCTGGAAAGGAGTTCACGGTTTATAGTGATGCATCACATATCGGTTTGGGGTGTGTGTTGATGCAGGATGGTAAGGTGGTAGCATATACGTCTCGTCAGCTTAAGACGCATGAGGCAAACTATCTGATGCACGATCAGGAGTTGGTCGCCGTATTTTTTGCTCTAAAAATCTGGAGGCACTATCTGTATGGTGAGAAGTGTGTCATCTACACTGATCACAAGAGCCTCAAGTACCTCCTTACTCAGAAGAAGCTGAATCTTAGGCAGCATAGATGGATTGAGCTGCTTAAGGATTACGACTGTACCATTGAGTACCATCCTAGTAAGGCCAATGTGGTGGCCGATGCATTGAGCCGTAGGGATATGATAGATCTGATAGCGATGTTCGCTCGACTTAGCTTGTTCGACGATGGGAGATTGTTGGCTGAGCTGCAAGTCAAACTAACTTGGATCGAGCAGATTAAGGGTAAATAGCTGGAGGATGAGTCTTTGGGTCGTCGATTCCGACAGATTGATAGTGGTAGCAGAACAGACTTTGGGTTGAACTCTGAGGGTGTGTTATGTTTTCGATGCCGGATATGTGTGCTGAATGATTCTGATTTGAGACAGTCTATACTGAGAGAGGCGCATAGCAGCCCTTACGCTATGCATCTTGGTGGAAATAAGATATACCGAGATCTTCGAGAGTTGTATTGGTGGCCAGGATTAAAGCGAGAAGTTACTGATTTTGTGGCTAGATGTCTGACATGCCAGCCCGAGTTAAGGGTGAGCATCGATTACCTTCGAGCTTACTCTGACCCGATTAAGATTTCGCTATAGAAATGGGAGCGAGTGACGATGGACTTCGTTAGTGGGTTACCTTTGACACCCACTAAGAAGGATTCAGTGTGGGTCATCGTGGATCAATTGACTAAGTCTGCACACTTCATCCCAGTTAGGACAGATTATTCTTTGCAAAAGCTGATGAAGCTTTATATTTCTGAGATAGTGAGACTGCATGGGGTACCGGTTTCGATCATCTTTGATAGGGATCCTCGCTTCACGTCTTAATTTTGGAAAAAGCTACATGAGGCTCTAGGCTTAAGGTTGGACTTCAGTACTGCGTTCCATCCTCAGACCGATGGACAATTGGAGAGGGTGATTCAAATACTGGAGGATATGTTGAGGAGTTGTGCTATCGATTTCTGAAGCAGTTGGGAGGAGTATCTGTCGCTAGCGAAATTTGCTTATAATAACAGTTTCTAGTCTAGCATTCAGATGGCACCTTACGAGGCTCTGTATGGACGTAAGTGTCGCACTCCCTTGTGCTGGACTGAGTTGGGTGAACGACGTGTTATGGGTCCTGAGTTAGTTTCTGAGACTGGGGATAAGGTCAGATTGATTCGGGATCGACTGAAAGCGACATCGGACACACAGAAATCTTATGCTGATCTGAATGGACGTGGGATTGAGTATTCTATGGGGGACTTCAGATTCCTCAAGGTCTCACCGTGGAAAAAGGTTCTGCGGTTTGGTCGTAAGGGCAAGCTGAGCCCTAGGTTTATTGGGCCTTACCGAATTCTAAAACCTGTGGAACCGGTCGCTTATCAGTTGGAGTTACCTCCAGAGCTAGACCTTATTCATGATGTGTTCCACGTCTCGATGTTGAGGCGTTACCGCTCTGATCCAACTCATATTGTCCCTGTTGAGGAGATTGAGGTTAGGCCAGATTTGACCTTCGAGGAGGAGCCAGTTCAGATTCTGGATCGCGACGTTAAGGTTCTGAAAAGGAAGTCCATTCCTTTAGTGAAGGTGCTGTGGCGAAATCATATTACTGAGGAGACCACGTGGGAGCCTGAGGATGCGATGCGTTAGCAGTATCCTCATCTGTTCAGATCAGGTAAATTTCGAGGTCGAAATTTTCTTTTAGGGGTAGAGTTGTAACGCCCCAAAATCTCTATTTTTGTTTCTGTTAAAATTTGACACAATTGGGTATCTGCTTCAATGGTTAAGTGTTCTGGGTGTGTGTGTGAGGTCCCAAGTTCAATCCTTAGCTTTGGCAAATTTTGGTATTTTTCTGATATAAGCCCTATCTCTTTTCAGTGGGCTTATATTTAATTATTATAAAACCATATAAGAATGGGTCTGCTGGTCTGGTGGTTAAGATGCGTGTTGGTGTGATGAAGGTCTGGAGTTCGAATCCCTGCGCGAGCGTGGGAGTATGTTTTTGCTCGTTTGACCGAGAGAGTTTTGGTCAAACAGAAATTTTGAGTAGTGGATCAGTGGAGAAAAATTAGGGATATGTGATCAGTTTTTCTGTTTTCCCAAAAGTTCCCTTCTCCCTCTGACATTTGACCTTTTTTTTTTGCTCTCTGTTTCCATTTCCAATTTTTGGCTTCCTACTTTTGTTCTCCTTTATTTTCTTTTTCCTTCTTTCTTCTTCCCAACTGTAGTACGCAGACGTTTCATTCCTCCGTATTGTTGAATAGGTAGAGGTTTCAAATTATTTTTGGAGGTATTTTGGTTTCGCGTTAATTCTTTTAGTAATAATGAGGTGTTTTTCCTGTGAATAATTTGAGTGTAGGAGAAGGCTGTGAGCAGTGACTTCTCGTCGATCGTTTGAACGATTTAAGTGGTAGTTTTCGTCACCGGTAAGTTTTAGATGTTACTTCGGGAGTTGTGGAATTCGTTTCATTGACTGCTAAAACGGTTGTAGGGTACTCTTTTCTTAGGTTTAAAGGCCTTGGGTGTGATTCTACATCGAAATAGTATCAGGTGTACACTTGATTTCGCAGAAAGCGTGTAACATCCCGATTCAGGGCCTAGTCGGAATAGTGGTGTGAGACCACAAATCTGAGTTAGTAAATTGAGTTCTTAAAGTTTATGACATGTTTGCATGATAGTATTAAAGTTCCTTGTAGAAATTTTGTGAAATTGACATGGAATGATCAAATAGGACTAAATTTAAAAAGTTGCAAAATATGAGTTCTAGAAGCTTTTTGTATGAAATAGCTTTAGAATATAAATTAGAAGTCCTTAAATAGCAATTTGCCCAAATTATAAGTTTTGGACAAAAATGGACATGAGTTAGTAATTTGTAATTTTTTAAAGAGAAGGGCATTTTGGTCATTTACCAATTAAATGATTAAAATGGGAAAAAGATGATAAAAATTTCATTCATCTTCTTCCTTGTGCCGAAAATTGGGAGACTCCATAGCTAGGGTTCTTCAAATTTTTGAAGCTTGCAAGTAAGTCATCCTATCCCCGTTTTTAATATTCTTCGTATTTTTAGTTATAAGATGAGCTAAGAAGCATGTTCAAAAATCTACCCATGTGTACCATGCATGTAAAATGATATTTCATGGAAGATTATGGGAGTTTGATGTTAGATAAACATATTTTCCTTAGTGAATTTCATGAAAAATGATAGTATGGACTAATTTGTAATAGTTATGAAATTGGTCATACCTATTAGAAATAGTGAGAATTGATGATTGTTATAGTAGAGAAAATGAATCAGCTAAGCATGATGTTTAAAAAAGTTAAATGAGAATCATTTTACGAGCCTAGGGGCAAAAGTGCAAATAAGAGAAAGTTTAGGGGCAAAATAGTAATTTTTCCAAAGTATGAGTTAAGAGTCAATTTAGTCAATGTGAGTACTAAATGATCTAATTATTATTATAGATCAAGAAAACCGAAGCCCGGATCGAAACCGAGGTAAGAACAAAGTCGAGGACTAAATTGCATATCTACATACATTTTGTATATTAAGGTAAGTTTGTATGACTTCTAAGCTTTATGATTATTATCATTGAATATCTTAGTATAATGTACATTATTACCATAGAAATGTTTATTGCTATGTTAAATAAAGAAATTAATGAGATTAAGCATGAGAAAGTCCCGATTGAAGTTGAATTACTTAGGATACTCGATCTACCACACGAGATAAGAAAGTCCGTATAAGACCAAGCCAAGGCATGGCATCGGCAATCAAGCAAGTTATCATGTAAGTCCAAGACAAGTCTTGGCATTGAAGAGTTATTATGAGATGAGGACCCATGTAAGCTCAAGCCAAGGCATGGCATTGGTGAGTCTCCAAGCAAAGATGTCATGTAAGTCTAAGACAAGTCTTGGCATTGAAAAGCTATCATGAGATAGAGATTCCATGTAAGTCCAAGCCAAGGCATGGCATTTGTGAGTAACAAGAAAGATTTCATGTAAGTCCAAGCCAAGGCTCGGCATTGACCAGTTCATGAGTAAAGATACCAAGTAAGACCATGTCAAGACATGGCAATGGTAAGTTCCCAAGGGAACACACAAGGAAGACTTTGAGTAAGTCCATGTCAAGACATGGCATCAATACCAAGATGAGCGATCCCATGTAAGACCATATCGAGGATATGGCTTTGGCATCGAGTTATGTGGGATGAGATTCAGTATCCTCGGTTATTCATAGAAATTCATCGGGCAAGAGAGTAAAGCTCAAATGATATAGTAAGAAAGTTAAGTAAGTAAAGTTATTATCAAGTTATGCTAGTTAAGAGTATTATTCATGATATGAATGATGAAGTTGAGATTATACTTATCATAGTAAAGTATACTGATCTATGTGATCAAGTGATACAGGTATATTGTTTACCGTACGAGCATGAGAATAGTAAGTACCATGAGATATGTAAGAATCAGTAAGAGTAAGTAAGCTTGAATACTTGAGATTCATAATGCCATTGTTTGTGATGAATGGTTAATGTTAAGCAAATATATTGCTATGAAAATTACATGCAAACTTACTAAGCTAAATGCTTATGTCCTTTATTCTTTCTTTCCATGTAGTCCCGCCTAGCTAATCTCGTGGATCATCGTCACCGGAGCTCGGAGCACACTATCAATCGCTATTTTGGTATAGCCAAGTTGTTAATATTAAGTATGGCATGTATAGGAAACATTTCATTTTGAGTTATGTTTTAAAACTAGCCAAAGTGTTGGCTATCAAGCTTAGTATTCATTTTGTATATGGCCAAAGAGATGAGTCATGAATGATTAAGTATGTATGTTTTAATCTATCAATGAAGTATGCATCCTTGTTAATGTTAGATGTAATACTTGAGTTGCTGAATTGAGCATGAGTTTGGTCTTGATTTCAGGGTGGCAATTGGCTTGGTAAATAGCCTCTAAGTGCCCACACGGATGGACACACAGGCGTGTGTCTAGGCCGTGTGCACCCTGCACCTTTGTATCTTAATTCAGATTAGACCACGGACTAGTCACACGGGCGTGTGCCTAGGGCGTGTGGGATTAATCAGTGTTGGCCACGGGCTAGCTACACGGGTGTGTGTCTAGACTCTAGGCCGTGTTAAGGTAGTCAGTGTGCACCACGGGTGGTAAGCACAGGCGTGTGCCTTGGCCGTGGGGCATTGGCAGAATGCTGGGGTTTTAGGCATGGTTTGGGGCCACGGGCATGTCCAAGCCGTGTGTAATTTGCCAGTATCCACCACGGGTGAAAGACACGAGCATGTTTTAGGGGTGCACGGGCGTGTCCCAAGTCACGCGGACGTGTGACCCCTGTTTGGAGAGAAAGTTTCCAGATGAGTTCCGAAATTTTCGGGACATAAGTCTGAGGCCTCGTAGGCCCATGAAATGTCTGATTTGACTAAGAAAGAGAAGTTTTTAATTCGGAACGAAATTTTATAGTCGGTAAGTACATGTTTAAGTGAGTTCAAGCATGGTAATGTCTCGTATCTAGTCTTAGTCTCGGACTCGGGTATGAGGTGTTACATTTAGGGGTATCAGAGCTACGGTTTAGTCGGTTCTAGGACTAACGTAGCACGAGCACGAGTCTAGCTATACATGCCATACGTAAGAATGTTTTTATAATGATAGTGTGACGACTCCCGACGACTTAAATTATGTTTATACATTTAGTAAATGGATCCGATAGATTTGTGGCGGATGACGTAGAAAGTAACGCGGCGGCCGGTGAAGGGGACGGTTCAACGAGAAGCGAGAATAGACCCACTACGGTGAGTCAAGGAGGAGGAGAAGAGGCTAGAGAAGCCTTCCTCCTTATGATGAATACCTGGTATATAGAGTTCGTCAGATGCAACCCGAATGCACAACCCCTCCACCCCACCTATTCCTCAACCTATCCCAAAGAGCCCTCAAGTAGTAGAGGTGGTAATAGGATAGAAGCCTCCGGTTGATAGGATTAGGAAACATGGGGCAGAAGAATTCTGGGCTAGAAAAGATGATGATCCGGAAAAGGCTGAGTTCTGGATAGAAAAGAATATCAGGGTATTTAATGAATTGTCATGCACGCCTGAGGAATGCATGAAGTGTGTAGTCTCTCTGTTAAGAGATTCTGCTTACCAATGGTGGAACACCCTTGTGTTAGTGGTATCTCGAGAAAAGATCACATGGGAATTCTTCCAGGAAGAGTTCAAGAAAAAGTATATCAGTCAAAGGTTCGTGGACCAGAAAAGAAATAAATTTCTAGAGTTAAAGCAAGGCAAGATGTCGGTGACTGATTATGAGCGTGAGTTTGTACGGCTCAGCAAATACACTCGAGAATGCGTGTCCACCGAGGCCATCATAAGTAAGAGATTTGAAGATGGGCTAAATGAGGACATCAAATTGTTTGTTGCTGTCCTAGAACTGAAGGAATTCGTTTTGCTAGTAGAGAGGGCTTGTAAAGCCGAAGAAATAGTAAAGGAGAAGAGAAAGTCTGAAATAGAGTCTCGTGACTCTAAAAAGAGACAATGGAATAAGTCATTCCAATCCACATCCAAGAAGTCAAGAGATTTCTCCATCCGATCGGCTACTTCCACTGGGTTTTCAAGGAAGGACAAGAGTAAGCAGTATTCGGGAAGTAGGGCACAGACAACCTCAGTTGCTAGTGTGGGGAACATCCCATCGGATAGACTCGAATGCCCACAGTCTGGTAGACGTCATCTTGGAGAATGTCGAGCACATGAAAATGCATGTTTCAGATGTGGTTCCCAGGACCACTACATAAAAGATTGTCCAGAGATAATGAAAGAAGATAGAGCTTAGAACCCGAGATCCGGGAGTGTGGTCAAAGGAAGACCACAGAGGAACCCAGGAAGTGGGGCAAGTGGAAGAGGTAACCCTAGAGAGCAGGCTGCGAGACCCGAGGGTAGGGCGCCTGCAAGGACTTATGCCATGCGCGCTCGCGAAGAGGCATCTTCTCCTGATGTTATTATGGGTACCTTTTCTCTTTATGATTTCAAAGTTATTGCTTTAATAGATCCCGGATCCACACACTCTTACATTTGTATGAAACTAGTATCCAGTATGAATATGCCTATAGATTCTACAGAATTTACGATTAAGGTGTCTAATACTTTAGGCAAGAGTGTGTTAGTTGATGAAGTATGTAAAGATTGTCCATTAATGATTAGAGGTCATTACTTTAAAGCAAATCTTATGTTGCTACCATTTGATAAGTTTGACATCATTCTTGGTATGGACTGGTTGACCACTCATGATGTAATAGTTAATTGTGGGAAGAAATATATTGAGATGAGATGTGAGAATGGGGATACTCTCCATATAGAATCAGATGAGCAAAGTAAATCACCGGCAATGATTTTTCACATGACGGCACAGAGATACGTAAGAAAGGGGTATGAGGCATATTTGGCCTTTGTGATGAATGATAAAGAAATAGAGTTAAAGATTGAGTCAGTACCAATAGTATGTGAGTACATGGATGTTTTCCCGAAGAATTACCAGGACTACCACCAGTTAGAGAGGTTGAGTTCAGCATTGAGCTAGCTCCCGATACTGTACAAATATCTATTACTCCTTATAGAATGGCTCCAACGAAGTTGAGAGAGTTGAAGTCACAGTTGCAAGAGTTGACAGATAAAGGTTTTGCAAGATCAAGTTGTTCTCCATGGGGTGCTCCGGTTTTATTTGTGAAAAAGAAAGATGGCACCATGAGATTGTGCATAGATTACCGTTAACTTAATAAAGTGACAGAGTAAAGAACAAGTACCCATTACCAAGGATCGATGATTTGTTCGATCAATTGGGAAGGAGCCTTTGTGTTCTCTAAGATAGACTTGAGATCGGGTACTACCGGTGAGAGTAAAGGAATCGGATGTGTCCAAGACGACTTTTCGAACAAGGTATGGGCATTATGAATTTTTAGTCATGCCCTTTGGTTTGACCAATGCTCCTACGGTATTCATGGACTTAATGAACCGCATTTTTAGACCATACCTCGACAAGTTTGTAGTCGTTTTCATTTACGACATACCGATTTATTCCAGAGATGAGAATGAGCATCTTTGAGAACCTACAGACAGTTTCTGGACTCTTCGAGAAAATCAATTATATGCCAAGTTCAGTAAAAGTGAATTTTGGCTCAAGGAAGTAGGATTTACAGGACATGTTGTCCCGGAGATAGAGTCCGAGTAGATCCAAGTAAGATTTCGGCCATAATGGGTGGAATCCACCGAGAAATGTCTCTCGAGATTAGAAGTTTTCTAGGCCTAGTGGCTATTATAGACGATTCGTCAAGGGGTTTTCTATGATTGCAACCCCAGTGACTAAATTGTTACAAAAAATGTGAAGTTTGAGTGGACAGAAAGATGCCAACAAAGTTTTGAGAAACTGAAAGCGATGTTGACAGAAGCTCCAGTTTTAGTACAACCTGAGACAGGAAAGAATTTGTGATTTACTGATGCATCCTTAAATGGATTAGGTGTGTACTTATGCAAGAAGGCAAAGTGATTGCTTATGCCTCAAGACAGTTGAAGCCACATGAGAAGAATTATCCGACCCACGATCTAGAGTTGGCTGCCATAGTCTTCGCATTGAAGATATGAAGACACCACCTATATGGTGAGAGATGTCGGATCTTCACCGATCACAAAAGTTTGAAGTACTTGATGACGCAGAAAGAGTTGAACTTAAGGCAGCGGAGATGGTTAGAGTTGATAAAAGACTTATGAATTTGTCATTGACTACCATCCCGGGAAGGCAAATGTGGTCGCCGACGCTTTGAGTAGAAAGTCCCTAATTGCATTAAGGGCAACGAATTCACGGATGACTTTATCCGACGATGGTTCTATTCTAGCTGAGTTGAAAGCTAGACCAGTATTCCTCCAAGAGATTTTTGAGGCTCAGAAAGAAGATAGTGAATTGCAAGTCAAGAGAGCTCAGTGCGAGATAGATGTTGAGTCTGATTTCCGGATTAGTCCCAATGGAAGTCTGATGTTCAAAGATAGAATTTGTGTACCAAGAAAAGACGAGCTTATTCAGAGAATTTTGCATGAAGGACATAACGAATGTTTATCTGTACATCCGGGTAGTACCAAAATGTTTAATGACTTAAAGCAACAGTATTGGTGGCCGAGAATGAAGAAAGATATTTCAGAGTTTGTTTTCAAATGCTTGATTTGTCAGCAAGTAAAGGCTGAACACCAAGTACCTTCGGGTTTGCTTCAACCCATTTTGGTTTCGGAGTGGAAATGCGACCGTATTACTATGGATTTTGTAACAGGTCTACCATTATCTCTGAGTAAGAAAGATGTTGTATGGGTTATAGTTGATAGACTCACGAAGTCAGCTCATTTTATACCTGTACGAGTTGATTACTCACTAGACAAGTTGGCAAACTTGTACGTTTCAGAAATAGTAAGACTTCACGGTGTTCCATTGTCAATCATCTCGGATAGAGATCCGAGGTTTACATCCAGATTTTGGAAGAAGTTACAAGAGGCCTTGGGTACAAAGTTGAACTTTAGTACCACTTTTCATCCTCAAACTGACGGTCAGTCGGAGAGGTTAATTCAAGTACTCGGGGATATGATCAGATGTTGTATTCTTGAATTCCGAGGCAGTTAGGAAAAGTTTCGCCCATTGGTAGAGTTTGCCTACAATAATAGTTTTCAGTCGAGTTTAAAGATGGCGCCTTATGAGGCTCTATATGGGCGTAAGTGCAGAACGCCTTTATTTTGGACTGAACTCAAGGAAAACCAAATTCACGGGGTTTATTTGGTTAGAGAAGCTGAAGAGAAAGTGAAAGTGATACAAGAATGTTTAAAAGCTGCATCAGATAGACAGAAGTCCTATTCGGACTTAAAGAGAAAAGAGATAGAGTATCAAGTCGGAGATAAAGTTTTATTGAAAGTGTCACCATGGAGAAGAGTTCTCAGATTTGGCCGTAAAGGCAAGTTGAGTCCACGTTTTATCGGACCATACGAGATTACTGAAAGAGTTGGGCCGGTAGCTTATCGATTGGCTTTGCCATCAGAGTTAGAAAATATTCATGATGTGTTTCACGTGTCAATGTTGAGACGCTACCGATCAGATCCTTCACATATAATTACCCCGTCAGAGATAGAGATTCATCCCGACATGACTTATGGTGAAGAACCAATTAAGGTTTTAGCTCGGGAAGTCAAGCAGCTAAGGAATAAAAGTATTGCCCTGGTAAAAGTATTGTGGCAAAGACATGGAATAGAAGAAGCTACGTGGGAACCAGAAGAGAGCATGAGAAACCAGTACCCAAACCTGTTTTCTGGTAAGATTTTCAAGGACGAAAATTCCTAAGAGGGGGAGAATTGTAACATCCTGATTCAAGGCCTAGTCAAAATAGTGGTTCGAGACCACAAATCTGAGTTAGTAAATTGAGTTCTTAAGGTTTATGACATGTTTTCATGATAGTATTAAAGTTCCATGTAGAAATTTTGTGAAATTGACATGGAATGATCAAATAGGACTAAATTGCAAAAGTTGCAAAATATGAGTTCTAGAAGCTTTTTGTATGAAATAGCTTTAGAATATAAATTAGAAGTCCTTAAATAGAAATTTTCCCAAATTATAAGTTTTGGACAAAAATGGACATGAGTTAGTAATTTGTAAATTTTTAAAGAGAAGGGCATTTTGGTCATTTACCAATTAAATGATTAAAATGGGAAAAAGATGATAAAATTTTCATTCATCTTCGTCCTTGTGCCGAAAATTGGGAGACTCCATAGCTAGGGTTCTTCAAATTTTTGAAGCTTGCAAGTAAGTCATCCTAACCCCGTTTTTAATATTCTTCGTATTTTTGGAGTCCTCGTATTATGAATTAGCTATTTTTAGCTATAAGATGAGCTAAGAAGCATGTTCAAAAATATACCCATGTGTATCATGCATGTAAAATGATATTTTATGGAATATTATGGGAGTTTGATGTTAGATAAACATCTTTTCCTTAGTGAATTTCATGAAAAATGATAGTATATGAAAAATGATAGTAATAGTTATGAAATTGGTCATACCTATTAGAAATAGTGAGAATTGATGATTGTTATAGTAGAGAAAATGAATCAGCTAAGCATGATGTTTAAGAAAGTTAAATGAGAATCATTTTACGAGCCTAGGGGCAAAAGTGCAAATAAGAGAAAGTTTAGGGGCAAAATAGTAATTTTTCCAAAGTATGAGTTAAGAGTCAATTTAGTCAATGTGAGTATTAAATGGTCTAATTATTATTATAGATCAAGAAAAACGAAGCCCGAATCGAAACCGAGGCAAGAACAAAGTCGAGGACTAAATTGCATATCTACATACATTTTGTATATTGAGGTAAGTTTGTATGATTTCTAAGCTTTATGATTATTATCATTGAATTGCTTAGTATAATGTACATTATTACCATAGAAATGCTTATTGCTATGTTAAATAAAGAAATTAATGAGATTAAGCATGAGAAAGTCTCGATTGAAGTTGAATTACTTAGGATACTCGATCTACCACACGAGATAAGAAAGTCCGTATCAGACCAAGCCAAGGCATGGCATCAGAAATCAAGCAAGTTATCAAGTAAGTCTAAGACAAGTCTTGGCATTGAAGAGTTATTATGAGATGAAGACCCATGTAAGCCCAAGCTAAGGCATGGCATTGGTGAGTAACAAGAAAGATTTCATGTAAGTCCAAGCCAAGGCTCGGCATTGACAAGTTCATGAGTAAAGATACCAAGTAAGACCATGTCAAGACATGGCAATGGTAAGTTCCCAAGGGAACACACAAGGAAGACTTTGAGTAAGTCCATGTCAAGACATGGCATCAATACCAAGATGAGAGATCCCATGTAAGACCATATCGAGGATATGGCTTTGGCATCGAGTTATGTGGGATGAGATTCAGTATCCTCGGTTATTCATAGAAATTCATCGGGCAAGAGAGTAAAGCTCAAATGATATAGTAAGAAAGTTAAGTAAGTAAAGTTATTATCAAGTTATGCTAGTTAAGAGTATTATTCATGATATGAATGATAAAGTTGAGATTATACTTATCATAGTAAAGTATACTGATCTATGTGATCAAGTGATCTGAGTATATTGTTTCATCAAATCTGAGCATGAGAATAGTAAGTACCATGAGATATGTAAGAATCAGTAAGAGTAAGTAAGCTTGAATACTTGAGATTCATAATGCCATTGTTTGTGATGAATGGCTAATGTTAAGCAAATATATTGCTATGAAAATTACATGCAAACTTACTAAGCTAAATGCTTACGTCCTTTATTCTTTCTTTCCATGTAGTCCCGCCTAGCTAATCTCGTGGATCATCGTCACCGGAGCTCGGAGCACACTATCAATCGCTATTTTGGTATAGCCAAGTGGTTTATATTAATTATGGCATGTATAGGAAACATTTCATTTTCAGTTATGTTTTAAAACTAGCCAAAGTGTTGGCTATCAAGCTTAGTATTCTTTTTGTATATGGCCAAAGAGATGAGTCATGAATGATTAAGTATGTATGTTTTAATCTATCAATGAAGTATGCATCCTTGTTTATGTTAGATGTAATACTTGAGTTGCCGAATTAAGCATGAGTTTGGTCTTGATTTCAGGGTGGCAATTGGCTTGGTAAATAGCCTCTAAGTGCCCACACGGATGGACTGCGGGCGTGTGTCTCAGGCCGTGTGCACCGCACCTTTGTATCTTAAGTCGACATTAGACCACGGACTAGTCACACGGGCGTGTGCCTAGGGCGTGTGGGATTAATCAGTGTTGGCCACGGGCTAGCTACACGGGCGTGTGTCTAGACTCTAGGCCGTGTTAAGGTAGTCAGTGTGCACCACGGGTGGTAAGTACGGGCGTGTGCCTTAGCAGTGGGGCATTGGCAGAATGCTGGGGTTTTAGGCACAGTTTGAGGCCACGGGCGTGTCTAGGCCGTGTGTAATTTGCCAGTATCCACCACGGGTGAAAGACACGGGCATGTTTTAGGGGTGCACGGGTGTGTCCCAAGTCACACGGACGTGTGACCCCTGTTTGGAGAGAAAGTTTCCAGATGAGTTCCGAGAGTTTCGGGACGCAAGTCTAAGGCCTCGTAGGCCCATGAAATGTCTGATTTGACTAAGAAAGAGAAGTTTTTAATTCGGAATGAAATTTTATAGCCCGTAAGTACATGTTTAAGTGAGTTCAAGCATGGTAATGTCTCGTATCTAGTCTTAGTCTCGGACTCGGGTATGAGGTGTTACAAAGCGAGGTTTCAGCGAAAGTCAAAAACCTCACTGTCGATGCCACACGGGCATGTGGTCACCCATGTGGTAGGCCATGCGCCCTAGCACCGACGTGTGTTCAACGAGGCCAGGCCGTACGCGCATGACACGGCCGTGTGATGGCCAGGCAGGCCTTATGCGACACACGGGCTGGATTGATTTGGGCCGTGCGGGCCGCACGGGCGTATGGGTCTACACAGGTAAACCACACGGGTGTGTGGGATTTTGGGCCAGGCCATTTGATCCACACGGCCAAGGCCAATTTGGGTCGTGTGGGCCACACAGGCGTGTGGGCCCATACAGGCAAGCCACATGGGTATGTGAGCCCATTCTCACTGAATTGCTTGCTAAGGTTGCACGGGTCGCCCAAGTTGACTTTGAACCTACTGTAGGGTCGGTAAGCTCTATTTGGACCCTTAATTGTGTGAACTGAACAAATGATGATTGGACTGAGTATGATAAAATGTATGCCTGTTTACTGATATATATTTGGTTACTGATAGCTGCATAAAAGCATGTCATCTATTGTATGTTTGTATTGCATTGGGTTGGGTTGATTATATTTGGAGGAAGTGTACTGGAAGGCTCTTAAGCCTAATATACTGGCAGCTTAGTTGCAAATTACTGTTTTGTGCCGCATTCGGTACTACCTGGAGTGTAGGGATGGGTGGGTTGATTTAATCCCCATATGGAGTGTAGGGTTGGACGGAGATGGTGTGTAAAGGCTGGTTAGGTAGGACTTTGATACTGAATACTGCATGACTGCTACTAATACTGTGATGGGCTAAGGCCCTAATGCATACTGATACTGTGAATGGCTAAGGTCCTAATGCATACTGATACTGTGATGGGCTAAGGCCCTACTGCATATTTGATACTGTACTGAGATGGGCTAAGGCCCAAACCATTACTAATACTGAAAGGGGCTTAGGCCCAAGACTGTTTGACTGTGCACTGTGATTACTGATTATTTGTTGTTTTTTGCAAGATTACACACTGAGTTTATGAAAACTCACCCCTCTCTGTTCAATGTGCACAGGTAATCTCTAGACCTAGATGGATCGGTGCGGTGGAGGACTTGATGGTGACCACAGTTCTGGACTGTCATGGTTTTAATTTATGATTATTGGTTTTATTTTTAGTCTATTTTTACTGTTTAATTTTTTGGGTTGTAATTAGATTTTCGGACTTTGGTTTTGTTTTGGGTTTTTATTATCTTTACCTTATGGATTACAACTGCTAGCAGTAGGAAACCTCGGTTTTCAAAAGAAACAAACGATTTTCGGAAACGCCTGATTGTTTAAACTGTTTTAAAAGCTTCCGCAACGAATAATGTTTTGAAACTATCGACTAAATGAGTAACATGATTTTGGAACTAATAAGATATTAAGATAAGTAATTCAATGAAAATAGTTTTATCGCGATGGCACGGTTTTCAAACGCCCTATCATGTGACATCGCTAGATCTGGCCATAACGTTTAGGCCGGGTTTGGGGTGTTACAAACAGTTTTACAAATTAATCCCTGGGCTAGCTAGTTTAAGCTACCACGATCTCAAAAACATAAAAATCACTAAAAACGGGGCTTGGAAACTTACCATGCAATTAAACAAAGCTTGACTGAACCAAGCATTCATCCATGGTTTTCTTTCTCTTCAAAGTAGGTTTTTAGGTGAAAAAATAAAAGATGATACACCTTATTTCTTTTCTTTTGATTTTAGTTTAATTACCTAATTACCATACTAACCTTTAAAAACTAACAAAATTGCAATAATACCACGCCATTCACATCCACTAACCTTATGAATGGTATAATTACCATTCAAGTCCATTAACTTCCATTTCCATTGTCATTTTACTTACTTAATCATGCAAACATCAAAATTTCTTAATGAAATTTTAATAGACTTTATTTAAATTTCGTAGACACCAATTAAATAATAAAATAATAATTTACTTGTCAGATTTGTGATTCCAAAACTACTGTTTCGATTTCACTGAAAACGGGCTATTACAGTCGAGCTAATGACGTTAAGCAAAAGCGCTTTTTGGGAGGCAACCCAAATTTATTTTCATTTATTTAATTTTGAATTTTAGTTTAATTTAGGATGAAAATAAAATAAATAATAAGATTATTATTTAAATCTATTTTGTGTTATTTCTTAGGAACGTTGATGGAGGCTGTCAATATTCTGAAAATCGGATAAGTCGGGGCGTGGACACATCGTGCTCAGGACTACCATTTATTTTCTTCACAACAACACCTCAAACCCAAGAAAAAAACCCACACACCTAACCCAAATCCACATAACCCACAAAATAAACCCAATACCTAAAGTCGAAATATAAAAAAAAACAAATCAAACCCAGTCCATTTTTCTTCAAATAAAAACAAACCCAAAACATAACCTAAACTAAGGCCCAAAAGAAAGAAGAAGGAAAAAGGAAAGAAGAAGGGCCGAACGACCAAACAGGCCCACAAAAAGAGAGGCCTAAAATATTTTTTTAAAAGAAAAAACCCTAACCCCACGAAACCCGATCCCAACCTTTCCCATTCATTTCTTCTTCTTCTTCTTCTTCTTCTTCTTCTTCTTCTTCTTCTTCTTCTTCTTCTTCTTCTTCTAACTACAAAACCCTAAATCCATTGAAACCACTACGCTGCCACTAGTCGTCAATGCCGTTCAAATTTCCTTCACCCCCACGCACCACCACACCAACCAATGGCAAACGACTTCAATTTGCGAGCATCACTGTCGCTCATTTCTTCCCTCTTCACCATCATTCACCTTTTTTTTTCTCCACCATTTGATAAACCCTCCTCAAGCCCAACACTACCGCACTTCCCTAACACCAAGCCACCACTGTCCTATGCACTTAAAAACCCATAACAGTACCAACCTTTCATAACACCAAACCCCTCACCTTTCCTCCATTAACGCCACCTCCCTCAAAACCCAAAAATAACCTTTTTAAGAATAGTCACAACCCTCTACACGACTGCTCGAACATTTTTCTCCACTGTCGCAAGCCAACACAGCCGTCCGCCATCATTCACCGTCGCGAGCCATTGCTAAATAGTCGCTGTCGATTAATTTTAAGCTCGAGCACATTCCATGGTTCGAACTAGGAACCAAGCAGCCGACGAGTTCTCAGTTTCTCTTAATCACGATTGAAACCGGTTTCTAGCGCGTTCAGTCATCGATTTAGATAATGAAGACTCGGAACCATCTACACCGCCTATAAGGTGAATTGTCGGGCCTATTAGGAATCGCCACCGATGAAGCCTAACTTCGATCAAGATAGAACGCTTACACAACAGTCTCGATACTTCTGAAAGGTCGAATCCTAACTTAAAACCTAATTTACCTTTACTAACGTACTATGTAGGTTGTACGAACGAGGTCGGCACTTCTAACAACAATGACGAAGGTCCTTCGAATAGAAACGAGAATGTTCCTCATCATCGAAGACAGTCGTCCACCACTCGTGTAATAACCCGATAGTCGGGTAATCGAAAAGTGTATTTCTGGGTCTTCGTTTTCGTAAAATGTATTAAAAATATTTACGAGAATAGTTGTGTGGTTAATTAGGTTTTGGTTAGGTGAGTTAGTTTGAATTAAAATTAACTAGGTATAAGGACTAGATTGAATATAGGGTAAAAGTTGAATTATAGAATGGAGAAAAGTAATGGGAGTAAATAAGCAATTAAACCATAAATTGACATGTGTGTGGTAAAAATATTTTCCATGTGTATAAATAATATACATATATTTAAATATAAATTAAACTTACTTATAATTTAAGTAAATATTATAATATTATAATAATATATTAATATAATTAAAATGAAACATGAAATAATAAATAAAGAAACAAAAGAAAAAAAAAGAACAAGAACAGAGGAAGGCACGAAAAAGAAAGAAAGAAAATAGAAAGAAAAAGAAAAAGGGAAATTAGGGATTTCAAGGTTCAAACTCAAATTGGTAAGTCAATTAGCCCCCTTTCTTGTAATTTTGATGTTTTTAGAGTTCTAGAACAAAATACTACTTGATTTATGTGGAAATTTTGTAAGTTAGTTTATTTTTAGATGTTGTTTATGTTGAATTAATTGAAGAATTAGGGGTTAAATTCATAGAATTTCAAGTTAGAATTGAACAAAGGATTGAATTGTAAAACAAATCATAAGTTTTGAGTAATATGGACTAAATTGAAAGAATTTTGAAATTAGGGTTTTATGATGAAACTAGGAGTTGAAATTAGTTTAAAGTGAAAATTTAATAAAGATATGGAATTAGTTTTGTATAAATAAAGTTAGTATTGGTTAAGGACTAAATTGGAATTTAGACAAAAGTTGTGTATACATTGAAATATTTAATGTTAAATTGTGTTGTATGGATGATTTTCAATTATTTTAATTCCGTAGCTACCGTTGAGCCGGAGACCTCTGCTAGGAAAGGAAAAGACAAAGTTAACGAGGAGTGGGTCGATAATTTTGGTTTGTAATTCTATAATCCGAAAACTAAAATTATTTGTTGTATTTATTATTATGTATGGTAAGTGAAAACAAGGTGAGTTGATATATTGACATTGAATTGAATTATTTTTTGAAAGTATATGTATGATTGAAAAGTGTATTGAATTGGAATGGATTGAAATTGTATACTGGTTGGAAATTGAATTATGTATTGAAATACCCTATTAACAATGTCAGGCTCAGTCGGATATAGTTGGCATGCCATAGGATTGGAAGAGTTCAGGGATACTTCGACCACGAGTCGATGAGACACTGGGTGTCAAACAATTTCTTCGGATAAATTCGATGAGGTACTCGGTACCAGTTTCTTCAGCATGGCCGATGAGACACTGGGTGTCAACTTATTGCTTCGAATTATCTGATGAGGCACTGAGTGCCATATTGGTGTGTTTTGGTTGGATCTGTGTATCCGCCAAAGTCCGAGTAGTGTTAATAGGGGTAAATAAATGAATTGGCAATAAGATTGATATTGAATGGTATTGAATGTGAATATGAAATTGGACATTGAATTGAATTGTACAAATGAAATGCATGAACCAAGGGTTCATGAAAATAGTATTGTTATTGCCAAATGATATGTGAATCAAGGAGAGAAAAGTTATTTGAATTAGCTATTGATGAGAAATGAAGGTTAAATGTATAAAATGAATTATTGATTGGCTAATGTTTATATTTGGTTAAAAGTTTATGTTTGATAATGTTATTTTCTTTGAAGTATTCGGATTATAGAAATACCACTGAGTTTTATACTCAGCGTACGGTTTGTTTCCGTGCACAGGTTAGGTTAAAGTCAAATTGCCGAATCAGCATCCAAAGCCGATCCTGAACTCATTGAGGTGAAGTACTTTTCTTTTTGGTAAATGGCATGTACCTAGGATGTTGAATTTGTCATTTTGGGATAAGAATGTAAATGTTGTTATAATATGATAAGAGTTGAAAAAATATATATATGAACATATATTCTATGTTTAAGAAATTAAGTAATGTGTTTTGGTTGAAATTGGCATAAATTTAAGAATGGTTTAAATGATGTTTAAATTAAATTGTTTAGATAATATATGTGAATTACTTATATGTCTATTTGGTTGAATGATTGGTTTTTGAATTGCTTGGTGTTTAAAGTTTGCAGGGTTAGAAAATTTGAAGTATAAGGCTCATTTAGAGTTCACACGGCCTGGCACATGGGCGTGTGACCAGATCGTGTGAGACACACGACTTATACTTGTGCGTGTGGTTAGGCTGTGTGTCCCCTGCAATTTTAATTTCCTAAAACAGAATGCTCAGGTTTCGCCACACGGGTAGAGACACGGGCGTGTGTCTCAGCCGTGTGAAGAACACGGTCTGGTACACGGGTATGTGCTTTGGCCGTGTAAAAAGTGCACCTAATTTTTGAAAAACAAAATTGATCACACGGCCTAGCACACGGGCGTGTGGCTTGGACGTGTGAGGTCAGTCAGAGAGCACATAAATTAGGACACGGCCTGAAACACGGGCATGTCTTAGGGTCACACGGGCGTGTCCCTAGACCACACGGGCGTGTGAGCCTTGTACTTGGGAAAAAATTTGAGATTTTGCGAAAAAATTCTTTGAATTTCCGATTAAGTCCCGATTTGTTTTAAATACTTATATTTGACCTCAAGAGCCCATAAAAGGGACATTATGAATGTTTTACAATATGTATATCATATATTTGTATAAGATTCATAATATTTCTGAAAGGTCCGGTAATGCTCCGTAACCCTGTTTCGGTAACAATTTAGGGTTAGGGGGTGTTACATTTATTGGTATCAGAGCTATTCAGGTTTAGCCGATTCTCGGACTAAATCGAGCTCGTAAATGAGTTTAGAGGTACATGCCACTGTTGAGTCGAAACTGAGTCAGGATTTGGATGCTGATATAATTATTTGTTTTATTTTATAGTTAAAATGTTGGATGAACATATGGATTATGTAGATCAAGAAATATACACAGGAGATAGAGAATTAGATGAAACAGAATCAACTACACCGAGTGTAAATCCATTAGGCAATCAACCTCCTAATATAGAACGGGAAAATGTTAGAGACAGGGATGAATCCTATTTACTTAATGTTATAGCTGATGCCTTGCAACGAGTAGCGGGAACTGCACCTGCTACAACATCTATTCCTTCTACTAGACGGGCCCTAATCAAAGAATTACGTAAATATGGTACCACTGAATTTTTGGGTCTGAAAGGAGTTGATCCATCTACAGCTGAAAATTGGGTGGAGTCAACAAAGAGAGTTTTGCAACAGTTAGAATGTACCCCCGAGAAAGTTTGTTGTGTGCTGTCTCATTATTACAAGGGGAAGCCTACTTCTGGTGGGAATCGGTGATCAGATATTTCTTGTGAGTAGGTAACTTGGGATTTATTTGAAAAGAGTTTGGAAGAAATATGTTGGAGAACTGTACATAGAAGATAAAAAGTAAGAGTTCTTAATGCTGAAACAAGGCGAGATGTCAGTGGTGGATTATGAACGAGAATTTTCAAGACTTAGCAGATATGCCTCAAAATTTGTACCGGCTGTGTTCGCGAGTTGTAAATGGTTTTGTGGGGTTTCGAGATGAATTAAAATGCAGTTGGTATCTCATCGAGTTACATAATTTTAGATGCGGTTGAGCGAGCCAAGATGGTAGAACAAGTTAAGGTCTCGATAAAAGTGCAGAAATTGCTAGATCGACTGGAAAACGCACTGGAACTACTAGTTCAAATCCTCAACCGAAAAAATCAAAAGAATTTCGTGGTGGTTGGAGACCAAGCTTTAGATCAGACAAAGGTGATAGAAGTCGGGGAAAGCAGACGACAGTCTCCACTGCTATCATGAGAGGTCCATCTCGGGACATTAAAATTCCAGATTCTGAGCACTGCGAAAAGAAACATTGAGGTGAATGTTGGAAATTAACTAGAGGTTGTTTCCGATGTGGGTCTACAGATCATTTTATTAAAGATTTCCCGAGAGGTGAAAGTGTTGCACCCGTTACATCACAAAGGTCAGTATCTATTGTTAGAGGCAGAGGATCGGGTAGAGGTGGTTCAATTTCTAGAGGAGGAGGTGCAAGGAGAGGGAGCGATATAGTTACTCAACAATCAGAAGCTAGAGTACCAGCTAGAGCATATTTGGTCCGGACTCGAGAAGAAGGCGATGCTCATGACGTGGTAACAGGTATATTTTTACTGTATTCAGAACCTGTTTATGCTTTAATTGACCTCGAGTCTTCACACTCGTACATTAATTCAAAAGTAGTTGAGTCAGAAAAGTTAGAATCTGAGATGTTTAGAGTATCTATAGAGGTGTCTAGCCTGTTGGGACAAACAGTGTTCGTAGATCAAGTATGTCGAAGACGCCCATTAATTATACAGAATAGAATTTTCTCTGTTGACTTGTTGATAATGCCATTCGGTGATTTTGATATAATTTTGGGAATGGACTGGTTGTCTGAACATGGAGTGGTTTTAGATTGTTATAAAAAAAAGTTTAGTATTCAGACTGAAGATGGAGGCAAAATTGAGGTAAATGGTATTCGTACTAATGGGTCAACACGTGTCATTTAAGCAATTCAGGCTAATGAACTACTTCATCAGGGTTGTGCAGCTTATTTGGCTTATGTTATCAATTCTGGTTCTGTTGAAAGCCAATGCAACAAAATTCGAACTATTTGTGAGTTTCCTGATGTTTTTCCTGAAGAATTATCGGGTTTGCCACTAGATAGAGAAGCTGAGTTTGCGATAGAAGTTTATCCTGGTACAGCTCTGATATCTATACCTCCATACCGTATGTCACCCATAGAATTGAAAGAGCTGAAGGTACAATTGTAAGATTTGTTAAATCGTGGCTTCATTCAACCTAGTATTTCACCGTAGGGAGCGCCGGTCTTATTTGTTAGAAAGAAAGATGGTTCGGTGCGACTTTGTATTGATTACTGGTAGTTAAATAAGGTGACGATCAAGAATATATATCTGTTACCTCGCATTGATGATTTATTTGATCAGTTGAAAGGAGCTTCTGTGTTTTTGAAGATTGATTTAAGATCAGGCTACTATCAGTTGAAGGTGAAAGAAAGTGATGTACCGAAGACAGCATTTCAAACACGGTATGGCCACTATGAATTTTTAGTAATGCCTTTCGGATTGACTAATGCCCCAGCCGCTTTTATGGATCTTGTGAACCGTATTTTTCAGCCGTATTTAGATCAGTTTGTGGTGGTCTTCATTGATGATATATTGGTTTATTCAAAGTCAGAATTAGAACATGATCAGCATCTCAGAATTGTTTTACAGATATTACGGGAGAAACAGTTATATGGGAAGCTTAGCAAGTGTGAATTTTGGTTATCGGAGGTGATATTTTTGGGACATGTTGTGTCTGCAGATGGAATCAGAGTTGATCCGAAAAAGGTTGAAGCAATTGTTTGATTGGAAAGCACCGAGGAAATGTATGCGAGTGCGTAGTTTCTTGGGATTAGCTGGAAACTATAGAAGATTTGTAAATGGATTCTCGAAGATAGCATTGCCAATGAAAAAAACTACTACAAAAGAATGCTCCTTTTATTTGGGATGATCAATGCCAGAGAAGTTTTGAGACATTGAAACAAATGTTGACAGAGGCACCGGTTTTGACTTTGCCAAAGTCGGGAAAAGATTTTGTTGTGTATAGCGACGCTTCTTTAAGTGGTTTGGGTTGTGTGTTAATGCAAGATGGGAAGGTAATAGCTTATGCATCTCGTCAACTGAAACCACACGAGCGTAATTACCCGACACATGATCTGGAATTAGCTACTGTAATTTTTGCATTGAAAATCTGGAGACATTATCTATACGGTGAGAAATGCTACATTTATAATATCTTTTATCTCAAAAGGAGTTGAACTTGAGACAAAGACGATGGATTGAGCTTTTGAAAGATTATGATTGTGTTATAGATTATCATCCGGGAAAGGCAAATGTGGTAGCTGATTCCTTGAGTAGGAAAGCTGCAGTTGAATTGCGAGCAATGTTTGCACGGCTCAGTATCAGTAATGATGGAAGTCTATTAGCTGAGTTCAGAGTTAAACCAGTGATGTTTGATCAGATTAGAGCAGCATAGCTAGAAGATGACAAGTTGATGAAGAAAAGAGAAATGGTACAGAATAGCATGGTAGAAAACTTCAGCACTGATGAACATGATTGCTTAAGGTTCCGAGATCGGATTTATGTTTCAGCTGTTTCTGAACTAAATGAGTTGATACTTCGTGAAGCACATGACAGTCCTTTTGCAATGCATCCGGGAGGAACGAAAATGTACCGTAATCTATGGGAATCTTATTGGTGGCCAGGTATGAAAAGAGATATAGTTGAGTATGTTAGTAAGTGTTTGACTTGTCAGCGGTAAAAGCGAGCATCGAGTTCCTCTTTGGATTATTCTGACCTATTAATATTCTGAAATGGGATTGCATTACGATGGATTTTGTGACGGGGCTACTATTATCGGCAAGTAAGAAAAATGCCATATGGGTGATTGTTGATCGACTTACAAAGTCGGCTCATTTTATAGCAGTCAGGATTGATTGGTCACTTCAGAAGCTTGCTGAGGTTTATATTCGGGAGATTGTGAGATTACACGGTATTCCTTTATCTATAATTTCTGATCGGGATCCACGGTTCACATCGAGATTTTGGAAACGGCTGCATGAGCCTTTGGGTACTCGACTTAATTTCAATACAGCTTTCTATCCGCAAACTGACGGACAGTCTGAACGGGTGATTCAGATTCTAGAAGACATGCTATGAGCTTGTATCATCGATTTTGAATTAGGTTGGGAACGTTATTTACCATTGACAGAGTTTGTCTATAATAATAGTTTCCAATCAAGTATTCGTATGGCTACGTATGAGGCTCTATTTGGTCGAAGATGTCGATCCCCTGTGTGTTGGATGGAACTGAATGAAAGAAAAATAATTGGGCCAGATTTAATTCAAGAAATAGAGGATACTGTTAAGAATATTCGAGATAGATTGAAAACAGCTTTCGACAGACAGAAATCATATGCAGATTTGAAACGTAAGGATATTGAGTACTCTGTCGGTGATAAGGTATTTCTTAAAGTATTGCCTTGGAAGAAAATTTTGAGATTTGGTCGAAAGGGAAAATTGAGTCCTCGTTTTATTGGGCCGTATGAAATTGTAGAAAGAGTTGGGCCAGTTGCCTACCGTTTGGCTTTGCCTCTAGAATTGCAAAGGATTCATGATGTTTTTCATGTTTTGATGCTTAGAAGATATCGATCAGATCCTTCTCATGTTATTTCGACAGAAGATATTGAAATTCAACCTGATTTGACATATGAAGAAGAGCCGGTTGAAATATTAGCTCGAGAGGTAAAAGAATTGCGTAATAAATGGGTTCCATTAGTAAATGTGTTGTGGCGAAGTCATAGTATCGAATAAGCGACTTGGGAACCAGAAGAAACTATGAGATCACAGTACCCCCATCTCTTTTCAGGTAAATTTCGAGGACAAAATTTATTAAAGGGGGAAGAATTGTAATAACCCGATAGTCAGGTAATCAGAAAGTGTATTTTCGGGTCTCCATTTTCGTAAATAGTTGTGTGGTTAATTAGGTTTTGGTTAGGTGAATTAGTTTGAATTAAGATTAACTAGGTATAAGGACTAGATTGAATATAGGGTAAAAGTTGAATTATAGAATGGAGAAAAGTCGAGGGACTAAATAAGCAATTAAACCATAAATTGACATGTTTGCGGTAAAAATAATTTCCATGTGTATAAATAATATACATATATTTAAATGTAAATTAAACTTACTTATAATTTAAGTAAATATTATAATATTATTATAATATTATTATAATATATTATTATAATTAAAATGAAACATGAAATAATAAATAAAGAAAAAAAAAAGAACAAGAACAGAGGAAGGCACGAAAAAGAAAGAAAGAAAATAGAAAGAAAAAGAAAAAGGGAAATTAGGGATTTCAAGGTTCAAACTCAAATTGGTAAGTCAATTAGCCCATTTTCTTGTAATTTTGATGTTTTTAGAGTTCTAGAACAAAATACTACTTGATTTATGTGGAAATTTTATAAGTTAGTTTATTTTTAGATGTAATTTATGTTGAATTAATTGAAGAATTAGGGGTTAAATTCATAGAATTTCAAGTTAGAATTGAACAAAGGATTGAATTATAAAACAAATCATAAGTTTTGAGTAATAGGGACTAAATTGAAAGAATTTTGAAATTAGGGTTTTATGATTAAATTAGGAGTTGAAATTAGTTTAAAGTGAAAATTTAATAAAGATATGGAATTAGTTTTGTATAAATAAAGTTAGTATTGGTTAATGACTAAATTGGAATTTAGACAAAAGTTGTGTATACATTGAAATATTTAATGTTAAATTGTGTTGTATTGATGATTTTCAATTATTTTAATTCCGTAGCTAACGTTGAGCCGGAGACCTCGGCTAGGAAAGGAAAATAAAAAGTTAACGAGGAGTGGCTCGATAATTCTGTTTTGTATTTCTATAATCCGAAAACTAAAATTATTTGTTGTATTTATTATTATGTATGGTAAGTGAAAACAAGGTGAGTTGATATATTGACATTGAATTGAATTATTTTGTGAAAGTATATGTATGATTGAAAAGTGTATTGAATTGGAATGGATTAAAATTGTATACTGGTTGGAAATTGAATTATGTATTGAAATACCCTAATAACAATGTTAGGCTAAGTCGGATATAGTTGGCATGCCATAGGATTGGAAGAGTTCAGGGATACTTCGACCATGAGTCGATGAGACACTAGGTGTCAAACTATTTCTTCGGATAAATTTGATGAGGTACTCGGTACCAGTTTACTTCAGCATGGCCGATGAGACATTGGGTGTCAACTTATTGCTTTGAATTATCCGATGAGGCACTGGGTGCCATATTGGTGTGTTTTGGTTAGATTCGTGTATCCGCCAAAGTCCAAGTAGTGTTAATATAGGTAAATAAATGAATTGGCAATAAGATTGATATTGAATGATATTGAATGTGAAATTGAAATTGGACATTGAATTGAATTGTACAAATGAAATGCATGAACCAAGGGTTTATTAACAGAGTATTGTTATTGCCAAATGATATGTGAATCAAGGAGAGAAAAGCTATTTGAATTAGCTATTGATGAGAAATAAAGGTTAAATGTATACAATGAATTATTGATCGCCTAATGTTTATATTTGGTTAAAAGTGTATGTTTGATAATGTTATTTTCTTTGAAGTATTCAGATTATAGAAATACCACTGAGTTTTATACTCAGCATACGGTTTGTTTCCGTGCGCAGGTTAGGTTAAAGTCAAATTGCCGAATCAGCATCCAAAGCCGATCCCGAACTCATTGAGGTGAATTACTTTTCTTTTTTGTAAATGGCATGTACCTAGGATGTTGAATTTGTCATTTTGGGATAAGAATGTAAATGTTGTTATAATATGATAAGAGTTGAAAAAATATATATATGAACATATATTCTATGTTTAAGAATTTAAGTAATGTGTTTTGGTTGAAATTGGAATAAATTTAAGAATGGTTTAAATGATGTTTAAATTAAATTGTTTAGATAATATATGTGAATTACTTATATGAGTATTTGGTTGAATGATTGGTTTTTGAATTGCTTGGTGTTTAAAGTTTGAAGGTTTGGAAAATTTGAAGTATAAGGCTCATTTTGAGTCCACATGGCCTGGCACACGGGCGTGTGACCAGACCGTGTGAGACACATGGCTTATACTTGTACGTGTGGTTAGGCCGTTTGTCCCCTACAATTTTAATTTCCTAAAACAGAATGATCAGGTTTTGCCACATGGGCAGAGACACGGGCGTGTGTCTCAGCCGTGTGAAGAACACGGCCTAGTACACGGGTATGTGCTTTGGCCGTGTGAAAACTGCACCTAATTTTCGAAAAACAAAATTGATCACACGGCCTAGCACATGGGCGTGTGTCTTGATCATGTGAGGTAAGTCAGAGAGCACATAAATTATGACACGGCCTGAAACACGAGCATGTCTTAGGGTCACACGGGCGTGTCCCTAGACCACACGGGCGTGTGAACCCTGTACTTGGGAAAATTTTTGAAATTTCGCGAAAAATTCTTTGAATTCCCGATTAAGTCCCGATTTGTTTTAAATACTTATATTTGGCCTCAAGAGCCCATAAAAGGGACATTATGAATGTTTTACAATATGTATATCATTTATTTGTATAAGATTCGTAATATTGCTGAAAGGTCCGATAATGCTCCGTAACCCTGTTCCGGTAACGATTTAGGGTTAGGGGGTGTTACAACTCGAACACATCAACCACCACATAGCAGTACTAAAGTTGTTAGAAATTCGAGTCCACCATCTGAATCGCTTGAAGAAAATGTTCAGCCACCCCGAGACGGTCAACATAATAGGCAATGCTATACTTACACTGTGCCGACAGAAGCACGACTACGAGGATCTTTGAACTTTGCAACCTTGGAGCATCGCGCAAGATACGAAAACATTCAAAAACGGTTACTCTCAATCTGTAAGGAAATTGATCTTTACACTCTTGATATGCTTAATATACGTGATGCCGTATTGAACTATTTTGATGCTATTGGTTGGAATTCATTTGCAAATATTTCAGGTGCTGCATATTATAAACTAGTCTATGAGTTCTATGCAACATTTAACTTCAATATTAATGCATTGCAAACTGTTGAAACTTATGATGTTGTCTATTTTCGATTACTTGGTAAATATTTTAGAATTTCAATTTCAGATTTTAACATTGTCATGGGTTTCGCTAACCCTGATGATGTTCAAACTAATTCCTACTGTAAGAGCCCAATTTTGACCAGGCTTTGAAATAAACCAAATAAATAAAAACCAGTGTTTTTAAATTGTCCCATTTTACAAGACCAATTTTCAAAAGCCCGTTACACCAAACCCAATCCTAAATAGATTACCTACCCAGACCAAAACAGACTAAACCCAACACCCAAATCCTACCCAAAACAGACCCTGACCCAAAACTGAAATGGCACAAAAGGGCCCAAACACTAAACATCCTCAGTGGCCTAGGGTTTTTGAAAACCCTAGGTGTCGCAAGCCTCGATCTCAGCAGCGCCGCAAGAGCCAGTATCTTAGGGCCGACGATCGCGCGCATGATCAACGTCCGCGACCTCGTCCGGCTGTTCTCACTGCTGAAATCAGCGCGCATGTCGCCTCACCGCGAGATCTCTGTCTTCTACCTGCAAGAAAGGAAAGAAACAGCGGCGCAAATGGAAAGAAATCGCAGCAAACATGGAAAAGATTTTATTTCTTTTTTATTTTTCATTTCGAAAGGCTATAAAAAGCCTTCCAAAACCTGTAAAAAGGGACACACGAGAATATAGAGAATACAAAGCAAAAAAAATACAAAATACAAAGATTTTCTACAGAGGTGATTTTCTTTTATATAACATTTTGCTTTTTTTTTTTTATTTTCGTACATTTGCGCGCATAAATACTAGTAAAAAGGTATAAAAGGAGAAAAAAATTACCTTTCCACGGCTAAAATTTTGAGGTTCGGCCTCTGGCCATCACTCGCGGTGGCGCGTGGAGCGCGTTGCCTAGATGCTGGCGACCAGAGTCCAGACGAGCAACGAGGAACCTGAGGGGAATTTCTGTTTTTTTTTTAAAAAAAGCCTATGGTTCAAATGATTTTTCCTCAAAAAACAGATTTATAAAGGGTTATGGAAACGACGCCATTTCTGCTTAATTCAATAAGCATAAAACGACGTCGTTTTGAAGAAGGATCCGCGTGTTGACCCGAAAACCCGGGTAGGATCCGTGTGTTTTACAAAAAAGGGAAATTTACAACTTTAGTCCTTTTACAACTTTATTTGTTTTAATTTCGTCCGAATTAATATTTTCTTTATTTTTTAAATTAGCCCTGAGAGTCTGTTTTTGTTTCAATCAAGTCCTGGAGCTGCTCAAAGGCCAAAATTGGAACGACGTCGTTTTGGAAAGAAGGCAGAATTGCCTAATAAGTCCCTATAACATGACGCGCGTTTTTAATTTAGTCCTTTTATATTTAACCCTTTTTTCTTTATTTTTTTTATTCTAATACTGTTTTTAATTATTTTATTATATTAAATATTATATATTATTTCCTTATATTTATTAATTTATTAATAATACAAAATCCATATATATATTTTATGTATTATCTTTATATATATTTAATTATCATTATATGTTATTTTACTTGGTTTAATAATTTATATATTATTTTTCTTTTACATTATATAATATTATACTATATCATATATTATTAAAAATCTATTTTGTATAAAATTTATTCAATTTATATAATATAGTTTATAACATGTTTTTATAACTAATATTATATATATATATGCATTTGTTTAAAATTATTATTTGTCATTTATTAATTATTCTTATTATATGTACTAAACTACTAAATTATTTATTATTTTTAAAAAAATCATTTTTATTAAATGTTTAAATATATCGTTCTCTTTTGTTTAAATAGGTTTTAATTAATTGATATTTATTTTACATCGTGAGTTTATTTTTGTTATCTTAATTGTTTATTATTGCTTAATATAATGCTATATTTATTCATGTTATTATTCTTTTATTATTTATGGTTAAATTTATAGAATTGCAATTGATATATATATATGTTACAATGTCTTACTCATACCATTTTTTTTAAAAAATACCTTTTAAATTAAAGATTTTTTTTGTAAAATATTTTAACGGTGATATCCGATATTTGGAGTCTTCGAGAAGAATCGTGCCCTAACTTACTGGGTGGTGATTTTTCTCGTAAAATTCAAAGTATTAGATATCTCTCCATTTTCAAAGTTCAAGGTTACTAATTTCAAACAAAAAAACTTATTCTTGAGAATTCAAAATGTTGTATCCTAACTTATTGGATGTGATGTTTTGTGTCTTGAGGTAAGAATTTTCTAAAATAAAGATGCACCTAGCTTCGAAGTTATAAGATGTTGTATCCTAACTTATTGGGTGTGGTATTTTTATTTCTTTGAAATAGGTAAATCTTGGTTTTCCTTCTAATAAGGGATCTTATTTTAAACTTCTTAAATTTCAAATATTTGGACATGATTCTATCAATTAGGTACCAATTTTGGGGCGTTATGAGGGTGTTAACCCTTCCTCATACGTAACCGACTCCCGAACTCGTTTTCTCGTTTTTCATAGACCGAAATCAAATGTTTTAAAATGAAACGCTTTACAAGGTGATCCAATCACACCTAAATAAAAAGGCTTGGTGGCGACTCCCATTTTTTGTTTTTAAAAAGTCGATCCCCATTATTTTTTAAAACCGATTTTAAAATAGTTTCGACAGCTTGGCGACTCCACTGGGGAACAATAAGAGAGTAAAGCCGTAAAATTGATAATTTCATGTCCTTTTGTCTGAATTTAAAATTCTATTTTTTTTAAAAAAAAACATGATCCTTTTATTGCATATGGTACTAAATATATTTCTCTACATTGCACTGCATGACCGTCATGGTCACACCCTTAAGTGGGAGCGAGAAGCTATGCCTTTGTGAGGTTTTCACCTCCGCATGGGCTAGTGGATTGCTTCTGGAATACATCTGTACCTATGTCTTCGTGAAGTTTTCACTTCCGCATGGCCATAGGGAAATGTATTCCCCTGAACTGAACTCGGTCCATATGAGCCTATAATGGGTGAGGATCGAGGAATTTGCTGGTTCGGGTACCTCAAATTTAGAGCTAAACTTCATATAGTAAACTCTAATAACCCACCTTAGGTAGAGCTATGCCAAACTTTAGTAATTACCCAGATAGGTGTTCGTTTATTTTACTTGTTTTATATTCTGCGGTACTAACATGTTATGTTTTATTCTTTTGTGAATATCATTTCATATTTTAAGAGGTATCAATTCACGGTCAGTTTCTAAGTTAGAAAGCTGGTTATGGAGAACGAATTCCTTGATAAAGTGGAAGACAATGCAGTCGTTAGTATATGGTCAGAGCAAAGGCAATTAGAGAGAAGGGTATGGATTCGTTTGAGCAAGAGGAAATGGAGCGTTTGTAATCCACGCCTCCTCACCCACTGTGCTCTCGATGTTGTTCCAATCAAAGCAGAATCGGATGCGAAGAAGATTATACGACACCCTATGGAAAGGTGTGGTAACTATACTCACCAATCACTTCAAATTGAGCGTGTGGAGTACGGATGGACACTTCTACCAAATAACAAGCTTGATATTACTGTTATACTTGAGGATGTTGCACCTACCAGAAACAATAGAAATGCAAGCCTTGATGGCCAGGATATCCCAAATGGGCATTAAGAAGACCCCATCATTTAAGAAATTAGTGGAGCCATCTAGTATTGAAACGTGGGCTGTTGTGAACCTCTCGGCTTCTTGTTGTGACCCAAACAACATTGCAAGGGATTTGATTTATTGTGGAGAAATGAAAGGAATTTGTATTGATCCCCATTTGATATATTCGATGAGATGAACCATAATAGATGTCTTTTACTTGTGGTTAGAGTTGAAAAAATGCTTAAACAGATACAATCTAAACTTCCTGGAGCTCCGCAGTTCCTTCTTTGTCCGCACCCTGATAGGAAAAACTCTGATCTTTATTGGCCATAGAAGCGGAAGAATCTCTCTGAGTATGGCACTAGCTAGGGTGAATGATCAATACTTTTCCGAAGATCGATGCTAAGCTTGGACGGTATCTTCATCACCACCGAAGCCATAATTCTGTGATCAAGTTAAAGTTAAGTTGGAACAAGATCGAGGAAATGAAGGGTAAGATCGAAGAGTTAGAATCGGTATTGCATAGCTGTGAACTCCGGATCGAGCTACATGAAACGAGAGAAGGGCGTAGGAAGAAAGAGCTTCACCATTCTCATGATCAAGTTAGAAGTCGGGATTACCTCATAGGTGAAGCGATAGGCCAGATTCGAGAGGTAGCTGATCATCTAAAGATTTTGGCATCACAGGCTGATACGTTGAGCATGAAATATAAGCTACAGTCCGACCATAGTCAAGAGCTGGCTTCCTTGCTTGGGAAAATCAAGACTTTAGGACTTAGGGCGAAAGCATATGGTAGTCTGTTTTATGTAAAGGATTTTGTTTTCTAATAAAGTTTTCTAAAATGAAGTTGAATTAGAATCGATGCCTCTTTGCATTCATGCATTTGCATTACATTGCATCATTTGCATTAGACTTTTACAAAAGGACTCTAATTAGGTAAAAATATTTTAGTTAACCTAGAAAACATGGAACAAAGGTTGGAGAGAATAGAAAAAATGCAAATACAGATGCAGGGGCAATTGATTAAGATTCAACAAGAAATGCAGGAACAAATGTTTGAGTTGCAAAAGAATGTGATGGGCCAGTTAACCCAGTTACTAGCCGAAAGACTTGAAAAAAGGAGTGGCCCAACTGTCAATAGTGTGGTTGATGAGGAAGACATCGTTTATTCCCCAGTAGGTATCCTGACTCAGCCAGACACGCATTCGCATGGGGAACCCATCATTATTGAACCCCAATGTCAAAGCGACACTTATTACTGTTGAAGTTCCCAATGGGTTTTAACGAATGATGATCAAGCTAAACCGGTTGTTCTGGTAGAAATAAAGGAAAGGAGAGAATGGACTTCGAAGGCCCTGAAGAAGAAGGAAAAGAGAGTGAATAGTACTGGTAGGTATAACAAAATCCATTCGGAGCCAATTACGGCAACTACCAGCCATCAGGTCTCCCCAAGGCAAAACTCAGAAAAGCTCCAATTTACGCTAATCCTGATGACGTATAAGGAGCTATATCAAAGTTTATTTGATGCACGTATGGTGTCTCCATTTTATCTAAAGCCGTTACAGCCCCCATATCCTAAATGGTATGACTCGAACGCTCAATGTGACTACCATGCGGGAATAACGGGTCACTCAATCGAAAACTATACTACGTTTAAAAAGTTGGTCGAAAGGTTTATTAAAATGGGAATTGTGAAGTTCGACGATTCATCAAAACCTGATCACTTTGACGAGGCAGTAAATGCGGTAATTGAAGGAGAAAACAAGAAATTTGCGAATCCTTGAAGAAATCAAAAATGAAGAGGGAATCAAAGAATGAAGTTTCCAAGCCCTTGCGTACTTGGGAGTGTTTTGAATAATGGGACTGTGGAAGAGATCCCTGTATTTTTAGAGTTGATCTAGAGTAATATTCAAAACACGCTTGTTGTCTTAAGCCTGGAGGCAATAAGAACTCTTTTGTGAAATAGGCTTATGTCCAGAATTTTTATTTTTAATAAAATGCATTTTTTTTATATTCTTTTATTTTCCATTTCATACTGTACAAACAATTGTTTTTTGTTTGTTCTTTGGACTTTCTTTTAAATATTCTTTCATTCCTTATTCATGATCTTACAAATAACCATTCTTTAAATCATTTATTCTTTGGATTTGTTTGCCTTCGTACCTAGGTCCCCAGATATCAACGACATGAGCGACGTTGTTATTGACTCCCTTTTTGAATGAGGCAAGGGTTTAGAGGATCTAAGGACTTTGAAGATTACAGAGATTGTAACATATCTTCTGACTTTTTAAGAGTGGATTATCAAGATGAAAGACAGACCTTACTTAACAAAGGGTCAGTAGATATTATGAGCCTAGAAAAGGGGTGAAGATTGAAGCCCAGCTCACCATAGAAATAATGCGAGACAACATTGAGTTATTTTCATGAATTCAAAGATGTTTTTACACGATCATATCAGGACATGCCTGGGCTACTAGAAAGGGATGGTATCAGCTATGCCGTATCTAAGGGGACAAGATTCATGTGCCTACTTCAGTTTTTCACAAATTTTCAATATGTGGGGCATGGATGCGATAGGGCCAATCTCGTCAAATGCTTCTAGTTGACATTGATCCACCATCATGGTCATCGTCTATTTCGCTAAGAGGGTGGAAGTAGCTTCATATGTCAATATTACAAAGTCGATAGCCATCAAATCACAAAAAAAAGGATCAGATGCTAGCAGAATGACATAAAGGATCGCATTTAAATAACTGTACAAAGTCAAAGTTTACAGTTTGTCCAAAGATCAGGCAGCATATCATAGTGCAGCAAAAGTTGCCAAAAAAAATGAAATGTGGCTAATACTTGTAAATATTGGCATAAGAAACTATCACTACTCTCTATGATTATCGAACGTTGGCCAGGACCTTTGCCGGGGCAACATCTTATACATTGGCTTATAAATTTGAAGCGTTTTTATCAATTAAACCTAATCGAAGGAAGGGTTAAAAGCTATTTGCCACGGCCAGATGATGCGAGCTTAGGTTAAAGAAGTTCATCTTAGGGAATTCTAAGAAGAAACCTGATGTTGAAAAAGATTTTTCTTTTACAAAACGATTTTAGAAGAAAGCATATGCCGAACTTGGAAGGACTTATGTAGGGCCTGTTTTAGAGGAGCATTGATATTGACCGAGACAGATGGTGAAGACTCGCCTAATCCGGTGAATTCAGGGTCAATCAAGAAAGATTTTACCTGAAAGAGGAAGTACCAAGGTGAAAACCCACAAAAGGTGCCTTGAGTTCAAATTCAAAAAAAAAAAGAAAAAAAGAAAAGAGAAAAAAGAAAAAGGAGAGGCCAAAGCGAAAACTCGCAAAGGGCGCTTTGAGACCAAAGGGGTTTTGAGCTGAAAACCCAAAAGGGCGGCTCAAATTTTGAGCAAAGATAGGGCATGTGGTAGTCTTGCTATGCCTAAATTAACAATGAGGAAGTATGCTGCATCTTGAGGCACTGACAAAATACTCTGGATCCCCTAAACACATATCGAACTTAAAATGGGCCTCAAGAAGTTTGAACAAAGAAGCTCAAGCTGCGATATCTGGGGCACCTAGCTTCTATCTTACTCATTTTTTTTTGAATTTGTTATCTTTGATTGCTTTGTTCTTTTCAAGATACACCCAGATCAATTTTATTTTATTGCATTGGTGATCTTTGATTAACTTATTTGTTTCGAGCCATGCTCCTGATTAATTTCTTTCTCGTCCATGGTTGCGATCTTTTTCAAGCATTTTATATTAAAATAAAGATTAATGGACTAATAACACTTTCATAAAAGGAGTTTCGCATATTACTCTAGAGGCTTCTAAATAATATGAGAATCTGAAATAGGACTATTGTTCAGAACTCACCAAGCCTAAGGGTTGGAAACATTGAAAAATGATTATCTCTTCGGATTCTTATGAGATAAGACAATTTCGTTGGTGATACTATATTGGAAAATGACGAATAAGGCCAATCCATGTGTAAAAAGGGATCATTGTCGGGATACCCTGCATTCATGTAAATTTCAGACTCATACATCTGGTTATTACACCCAGGGAATGGTGTAACATGTTAAATTGATGGAAAATGATACAAGTTTTATACCTCTGAGTGGTAACAGATTGTATGGAAGAAACCAAATGTTATTGCAGTATGATGGTACAAGCCTTATGTTCTCAAGATCCAAGCAGGGCTGACTCAGAAATTACATTGGGGCAAGTTTGGTTAAAGCGAATATGATTGATGGACAAGAATGAAAAACAAATGAGTGATAACACCTAGAATAGGAATCATACTCATAACATTTTTGTATCATAGCAAATTTCATTAGGAGCATTTGATTCATTTCAGTTATTGCATCCTAATCCTTTTAAAAGAGTCATCTTCATGACATGTTATATGTAGCTAGAAGAATTTGATTCATTTTTTATCATAGCATCTTAGTCATGTAACATAAACATACTAAACTGAGTTTACAGGACATGTCCCTCAGCGGACGGTGTAGCAATACTAGTGAATTTGCAGATCTCATCTTCCTGAAGTTGTAGGAAGCAGATCGAAAAGAATTTCAGCCTTATTTCCCTGAAGTTGTAGGGATTAGACCGAAGACAAAAGATCTCATCTTCCTGAAGTTGTAGGAAGCAGACCAAAAGGAATTTCAGCCTTATCTCCCTGAAGTTGTAGGGAGTAGACTGAAGACAAAAGATCTCATCTTCCTGAAGTTGTAGGAAGCAGATCGAAAAGAATTTCAGCCTTATCTCCCTGAAGTTGTAGGGAGTAGACTGAAAACAGAAGATCTCATCTTCCTGAAGTTGTAGGAAGCAAATCGAAAAGAATTTCAGCCTTATCTCCCTGAAGTTTTAGGGAGTAGACTGAAGACAGAAGATCTCATCTTCCTGAAGTTGTAGGAAGCAGATCGAAAAGAATTTCAGCCTTATCTCCCTGAAGTTGTAGGGAGTAGACTGAAGACAGAAGATCTTATCTTCCTGAAGTTGTAGGAAGTAGATCAAAGACAGAAGATCTTATCTTCCTGAAGTTGTAGGAAGCAGATCAAAGACAGAAGATCGTATCTTCCTGAAGTTGTAGGAAGCATATCAAACACAGAAGATCTCATCTTCCTGAAGTTGTAGGAGGCAGATCAAACACATTTTCAACCTTATATCCCTAAAGTTATAGGGAGCAGATTAAAATAGCAGGTCTGGCAATTCCTGAAGTTATAGGAAGCAGATCGAAGACATTAGTCTGGCAATCCCTGAGTTTGTAGGGAGCAGAAAAACAACAGATCTGGCATTCTTGAGGTTGCAAGAAGCAGATCGAAAATATCAGATCTCGTCTCCCTGAGTTTACAGGAGAACAGATTAAAAGATAGCGGATATTGCATTCTTGAAGTTGCAGTGAAGCAGATTGAAGCTACCAAACTTACTGAAATCAAGATGAAGTTCCAATAACCGTTGAAGTTGTAGTGGAGTTGGAGTCATTTGAAGAAGACAAGGATCAAGAAGTCGAGGCTTGGCCAAGACCGGTCAAAATTGGTCCTTTATAATCTTTGCTCTATTCTCGTTACATGATAATGAGCAAAGAGGGGCAGCTGTAAGAGCCCAATTTTAACCGGGCTTTGAAATAAACCAAATAAATAAAAACCAGTGTTTTTAAATTGTCCCATTTTACAAGACCAATTTTCAAAAGCCCGTTACACCAGACCCAATCCTAAATAGATTACCTACCCAGACCAAAACAGACTAAACCCAACACCCAAATCCTACCCAAAACAGACCCTGACCCAAAACCGAAATGGCCCAAAAGGGCCCAAACACTAAACATCCTCAATGGCCTAGGGTTTCTGAAAACCCTAGGCGCCGTAAGCCTCGATCTCAGCAGCGCCGCAAGAGCTAGTATCTCATGCCGACAGTCGCGCCGTAGTCAACGTCTTGCAGCCTCGTCCAGCCTGTTCTCGCGTCGAAATCAGCGCGCATGTCGCCTCACCGCGAGATCTCCGTCTTCTACCTGCAAGAAAGGAAAGAAACAGCGGCGCAAATGGAAAGAAATCGCAGCAAACATGGAAAAGATTTTATTTCTTTCTTATTTTTCATTTCAAAAGGCTATAAAAAGCCTTCCAAAACCTGTAAAAAGGGACACACGAGAATATAGAGAATAAAAAGCAAAAAAAATACAAAATACAAAGATTTTCTACAGAGGTGATTTTCTTTTATATAGCATTTTGCTTTTTTTATTTTCGTACATTTGCGTGCATAAATACTAGTAAAAAGGTATAAAAGGAGAAAAAATTACCTTTCCACGGCTAAAATTTTGAGGTTCGGCCTCCGGCCATCACTCGCGGTGGCGCGTGGCCTAGATGCTGGCGACCAGAGTCCAGACGAGCAACGAGGAACCTGAGAGGATTTTCTGTTTTTTTTTTAAAAAGCCTATGATTCAAATGATTTTTTCTCAAAAAACAGATTTATAAAGGGTTATGAAAACGACGCCGTTTCTGCTTAGTTCAATAAGCATAAAATGACATCGTTTTGAAGGAGGATCCGCGTGTTGACTCGAAAACCCGGGTAGGATCCGCGTGTTTTACAAAAAAGGGAAATTTACAACTTTAGTCCTTTTACAGCTTTATTTGTTTTAATTTCGTCCGAATTAATATTTTCTTTATTTTTTAAATTAGCCCTGAGAGTCTGTTTTTGTTTCAATCAAGTCCTGGAGCTGTTCAAAGGCCAAAATTGGAACGACGTCATTTTGGAAAGAAGGCAGAATTGCCTAATAAGTCCCTATAACATGACGCGCGTTTTTAATTTAGTCCTTTTACATTTAACCCTTTTTTCTTTATTTTTTTTATTCTAATACTGTTTTTAATTATTTTATTATATTAAATATTATATATTATTTCCTTATATTTATTAATTTATTAATAATACAAAATCCATATATATATATATTTTATGTATTATCTTTATATATATTTAATTATCATTATATGTTATTTTACTTGGTTTAATAATTTATATATTATTTTTCTTTTACATTATATAATATTATACTATATCATATATTATTAAAAATCTATTTTGTATAAAATTTATTTAATTTATATAATATATTTTATAACATGTTTTTATAACTAATATTATATATATATATATGCATTTGTTTAAAATTATTATTTGTCATTTATTAATTATTCTTATTATATGTACTAAACTACTAAATTATTTATTATTTTTTTTAAAAAAATCATTTTTTATTAAATGTTTAAATATATCGTTCTCTTTTTGTTTAAATAGGTTTTAATTAATTAATATTTATTTTGCATCGCAAGTTTATTTTTGTTATCTTAATTGTTTATTATTGCTTAATATAATGCTATATTTATTAATGTTATTATTCTTTTATTATTTATGGTTAAATTTATAGAATTGCAATTGATATATATATGTTACAATGTCTTACTCATACCATTTTTTTAAAAAATACCTTTTAAATTAAAGATTTTTTTTGTAAAATATTTTAACGGTGATATTCAATATTTGGAGTCTTCAAGAAGAATCGTGCCCTAACTTACTAGGTGGTGATTTTTCTCGTAAAATTCAAAGTATTAGATATCTCTCTATTTTTAAAGTTCAAGGTTACTAATTTCAAACAAAAAAAACTTATTCTTGAGAATTCAAAATGTTGTATCCTAACTTATTGGGTGTGATGTTTTGTGTCTTGAGGTAAGAATTTTCTAAAATAAAGATGCACCTAGCTTCGAAGTTATAAGATGCTGTATCCTAAATTATTGGGTGTGGTATTTTTATTTCTTTGAAATAGGTAAATCTTGGTTTTCCTTCTAATAAGGGATCTTATTTTAAACTTCTTAAATTTCAAACATTTGGACATGATTCTATCAATTAGGTACCAATTTTTGGGTGTTATGAGTGTGTTAACCCTTCCTCATACGTAACCGACTCCCGAACTTGTTTTCTTGTTTTTCATAGACCGAAATCAAATGTTTTAAAATGAAACGCTTTACAAGGTGATCCAATCAAACCTAAATAAAAAGGGTTGGTGGCGACTCCCATTTTTTGTTTTTAAAAAGTCGATCCCCATCGTTTTTTAAAACCGATTTTAAAATGGTTTCGACACCTACCATACAGCTTTATTAAATATACCAAGTAATTTTGATGTTAATGCTACTTATTCTGCTTTAACTAAATCTGGGAATCATCGTTATAGTCCTAAGACCTCTAAGGGCTTGTTAGTGCATGAACCAACTTTAAGGTATATTCATCAGTTTTTAGCTTTTAGCTATTCAGGTCAAAATGATTCATCATCTATTTTAACCAAGACAAAATTATTTTTCTTGAGGTGTGTGCATTCTAGATATAAGGTTAATTTGGGATATTGGTTTGCACGAAATTTTCATGTTGTTTTACGCTCTAATCGACCATTCATACTTAGCTCATATATTACAAATTTAGTTTCCAAACTTTTTCCCTTTGAGGTCGATTTTTCCTCCTTTACATGTGCATATACTATGGATCACCTTAATGAGTATTGTATGGATTTTATGGGTTTGCTTGCTAGCACCCCTATTGCGTATTATTTTTCCTCTAGGTATACGAACTACTCACAGTAATAGGGACTTTCGCCAACGTCACAATTTCACTACTAGAGAGCAAGAGGAGCAGCCTCAGTCATCTGTAGAGGAACGTTTGAGCCGCATCGAAGCTTGCCTTGAAACAATGGAAACCCAAGTCTCCACAATTCTTGCCATCTTGCAAAGTAGCCACTCCTAACGTCGAAAACCACGTTAGATATACACGGGGAGTATACTTGACCTTTCTATCTACTATACTTTAATTCATATACAATATGCTTGAGGACAAGCATAGATTAAGTGGGGTTGTTGGATTAGTAAGTGTGCATGATTGTTTTTCTTTTGCTGCATGGTTGTTTCTCTTTCGCATGTGTTAATCCTTATGCTGGGATTATTCATTAATTTTCTTGGCATTGAGCCTCTAATTCCAATGCTTATTCAATTTAGATAGTTGTGTGGTTCTTGAATTAAAGTGTTCATTATCTAGTTTAATCGACATGTGTGTTTTAAAGTTGAAATATTGTAATTAGATTATTTCATGAAAATTGACTCTTTATAAAATTGCTTGGTAAGAATATTGTTTAATTTTAAATGTATTTGCTAGTTTATTAAAAAAAAACTACTTCACTGATGGCTAAAGGTATGAGTGAAGATTTCATAAATGTGACTAAATTTAGTAATCGAAATGAGGTGCTTAGGTTGTCATCTCATTTCGCATAAAAAGGTTTGAGTGACGAACTGAAAACTTGCAAACACTCCGTTAACCGAGCTACCATGAGTAGGGAAAAATAGTCCGTTTGGAGACATGTCAAATTGAGTAACAGAGGCAAGGTGCTTAGGTTGTCGTCTCACTTTGCGTAAAAAGGTTTGAATATATCCCAAATTTACTATATAATTAATTGAGAATAAATACCTTACAAATTTTGGTTCAATTTCAATTTAGTAAAATGATTGAATTTACATGTTTGAATTTTATGGACACTTGTTGATTAAATTGAGTATTTGAACGCTTATTCATTTTTCGCCTAAATTGTTTGCATTGATCATGGTTGCGGAATAGAGGCTTGATTTCTAATAAATTATTGTATAATTTCTAATGTAGGAACATACAATATGCCTGAGGACAAGCATAGGCTAAGTAGGGGGATTTGATAGCATGTTTATTTTGCATATTTTACGTGTTCGAATCAATTAATTATTAAATTAATTCCTGCTAAATTGGTGATTTTATGTTTAAATTCTGTCAGGAACGGAATTTAGGCGCTTTGAATAAAAAATAAGTAGAAAAGGACTAAATTGATCACAAGCAGTAAAAGAGGGGCCGAACTAGAAATTTTGAGACATTTAAGGTGTAACATCCGGGATTTAGGGGCTTTGTATCTTTTATGTTTTTCTGCGTTTGTTGAGTTATGCTTGTTGTTTGGTTGTGTTTGGGGGCCTCGAGAAGGCTCGGTGTTAAGCCGAAGCCTTGGTATAATTTTAGTTTTGGGCGTTTTAAGAAGGGAAGTCAAATGGGGACAGGACTTAAGGGTTTTCTGTTGCGTTTGGTGACACAAGAGGTGCAGTGGAAGTGTGGCAAGGAGACGCCACCTAGCATGAAGGGAGATGGCGTCACAAGGAGAAGCTGAGAGGGAGGGGGTTCGAAACTCTCAAGCAGCATAAGGAAGTATTATTTTTGGTTCAGGCAAGGGAGGCAGTTGGATGGTAATCAAACTCTGGAGGAGAGAGACAAGACCTAGTCAAATATTTCAAATAAAGGGTGGAGAGTGATTAAGGGAGTTTTGAATTATTCAAACTAGTTTGAATAAGTGGAGGAGAGGGAATTAAGGAGTGTTTCAAGGGACGGCATGGGGATTGAGGTGAGAAGGGGTTGCTAGCCGAATTTTTGAGTAGTGTAGGGGAGGTGAGGCTTTCGGTTTTGGTAAGGGGAGTTGGTGCCGAAAGTTTTATAGGTTTTATTAGCTTTTGTATGTGAAGGGTTTTTCTTTTTGGCATTTTGGGTGTGCTCTTATTTTAGTTCTTTTCTTGCTCTCTTTTGCCAGAAGTGCCTAGTCAATTCCCATTATTTTCTTTTGCTATGACTTATAACTGAAACTAGAGAGACCACTAGTGCATATTTCTTCTCATCTTCTTTTCTCTACTCATTTTCAAAACTCCACAACCGAAAGTAACACACTTGTCCCTTGCCATCTTTCATTTTCTTTCTTTTTCTTCTCTTCTTGGTTTCTCTAGTGTTGCCGAAACTCTTAAGCCTTCATTGAAGTTTTCTTATTTTTATTTTCGGCTCTTTCATCTTATTTCTCTTTCACTCTTGTTTATTGCTGAATCTTCTCTGTCATTGTGGTTGTGCCAAATTCTCTTGGGTGCTATTCAAATCCTCTGTGTTAAGGTAAGACTATTCCCTTTCGTTTTCCCCTTGATTAAACCAATATTCCTCCTTCTCTTGGTAAGGTCGAACCTGCCTTGTCTAATATTTAAACCTGTTTCTTTTTCTCTGTGTTTCGTCGATTAAGGGGGCTACGTGTTAGGCATCTACTTCGGATCATTCTTTGGTTTGGTTGTGAAGGGTGTTTCATCCGGAAACTAGTGTTAGCCGAACCATTTAGGTTCTAAGTCTGTGGAGTGACTAATCTCTGAACCCCATCTTTTTCGAGATTTTAAGTTAAGGGAATTCTCTCTAGTATTCTATTGGTCTATTTATCCGTTGTTCATCGCCTTCACTCAGTTGAGTGGTTATACCATCATCTCTTTCGTAGCAATTTTTCTTGTTGACCAAGACTTTTAATGGATGCAAGAAACGTTCAAGTCGGGGAAGGGAGCAAACCTTTGGTTTCGACTCCAAAGTTTAAAAAGCGAGCAGTATCGACAGTTTGAGATTGGCCACCAGGGGTGTGGGCGGCCACGAAAAGGATAAGCGGATCATTTGTGATTCCTACGAGTGAGGGCGTTAGTGAGATCGATAGTTTAGTTCTTCAGGTTTACAGGTGTATAATTATCACACTATTTCCTTAGCTTTATATATTTGTATGTGTTATGCTTGAAAGCCGAAAATAGCGGCAATGGTGATTGAGTTACCTATGTTGGGTAAACCGAAAAACCAGGTCAGTATATTATACTCATGTGTTATTGATATTTGTGGATAACCTGATTGTAGGTGTATGCCAAGTACTATATATATCATATCATGTAACCTATCTTTTATATTATGTGGCATGTGCATGGGATATTAGGATAAAAATGATTTAAAGGGGAAGTGTATATTGGTGACTTTGTCACGATTAATGATGGTGTGGTGCCTCATTGTGAATTTGGTGATTTAATCACGTGTGGAATCAGTGGCTAGGCCACTTATGTGGACTTTGAGCGGTGTGTCTGTCAGCATGACTGCCAAAGAGGTGTGTAGCGGATGGATGGTTGATTGTAGAAATCCCCACAAGTGTGTATGAGGATAGACATACGGAGCGGTGTGTAGAGGATGGAATATTAGGTTGGGCTGGGCTGTCATATTGATTACTCCTGCACGATGTGGGAATCTGACAATGGTTTGGGGCTCAAGCCCACTTGTGGAATTTTGTGAACTAATTGCACACTGAGTCTGGTGACTCACTCTATTTTCTTAACAAATTACAGGTAACTCATGATTCTTTCGACTGGGTTAGATTGGACTCGAGGTGGCCACACTGGGGTTCTTTTATTAAACTTTATTTGGATTATTAATTGCTATTTTCTTTCGGGATCTTTCTTTTTTATATGTAATAAGGCCACTTCAGATTTGGTAAATTTTGAACTTTTATGTTGGGTTTTGTCATTCATTAATTATGAACTATACGATCTATCAAAAATAATCAAAAGTTTCTTTGCAAACCCGTTTAAACCCATTTCCTACGAAATTAAAGATTTTGTTGAATAATTCATAAATCGAAAGAGAGCTAAGTTTTGTTTTTCTCAAATATCACCTAATCGCTAGACTAGCTAAATACCTTTTTACTTAATTAGTGGGTTTTTAAATATGTCATTAAATTTGATTTTTATTAAAGAAATTTTCCAGAATTTATACAACCTTTCAAACTCTTTTTCCTAGTGATATGCCAGATCCGGTCGTGGTGTTTGGGCTGGGTTTGGGGTGTTACATTTTAGTATCAGAGCTAAGTTTTAAAAACTCGGCCTTGGGGTTTTGGGTCCAAGACGTTTTCAAATTTTGTATTTAAGAGGGTATAAAAAGAAACTTTCATATGAACTTGTCTTTTGGAAGAATGGCACTCGAGTTCTCGGCCCAGGTCCACTAGGTAAGTTTTCTGGTTGTTAAGTGAATTGCATGAGGTGGTTATATGATGTATTGTTGTGGATGTTGGAATTTAGAATTTTACTGTAGAGATGAAAACCTTTAGGAATGTATGTGCTTTGCGAAGAAACTACTTATAATTCTGTTTCATAAAACTACTCGTTAATAAACAAGTGAAAAGATATACTGACTCATAAAATTTATAAGCAGAGTAAGGTGGAGCGATAGATATGAGTGGTAGAGGACGTGGACGTGTTACTCGCGGTCGTGGGAGAGGTCAAGGTGCTGAGGTTGAACTTTCGGAAGCGAGGAATGAGCTTGAGGGCAAGGCGCCTGCCTCACCTGTGGCGGGAGCAGGGTCGCAAGACAGAACTGGTGGAGACGATGCCCTGTCTCAAGTGATGTTGCGTGTGTTAGAGCGGGTGGCTGGGGCAGGTGCTGGAGCAGCAACTCGGAAGTCCATTCCTGAGCGACTCCGAGCTAATAGAGCTGAAATATTTAGGGGTATTTCTAGGGTAGCTCCAAACGTGGCGGAATATTGGTTAGAGGCAGTTGAGAGAATTATGGATGATTTGGACTGCACGGCGAAGGAGAAGCTAAAGGGCGCAGTGTCTTTACTTCGGGATGAGGCCTATCAGTGGTGGCTTACTGTGAAAGAGGGCACTCTGGCGGACCGGATAGATTGGGATTTCTTTAAGATGATGTTTCAAGGGAAGTATGTTGGAGCTAGTTATGTGGATGCTCAGAGAAAGGCATTCTTGAATTTAGTACAAGGGGGTAAATCGGTATCAGAGTATGAGGTGAAATTCCTGCGGTTAAGTCGGTATGCCCTAGGGATAGTTGTGACCGATTATGAGCGATGCGTACGATTCGAAGATGGGCTACGAGATGAGCTGCGAGTGTTGATAGCTCCTCAGCGGGAGAGAGACTTTGCTATTTTGGTGGAAAAAGCTAAGATAGCGGATGAGGTAAAGCGAACTGAGAAGCAAAATAAGGATCAGGATAGAGGCAGAAATAAGAGGAGTTTTAGACCATCAGTGTCATTAAGAGGGTTTCAGAAGAGGCCTAGGGTTGAGGGGCCGAGTCGTGTTGCAACGCCAGCAGTTTTAGGGCAATTTCGACAGTGTGCTCAGTGCGGGAGGTCTCATGCAGGAGAGTGTTGGGGAAGAAATAAGGAATGTTTTAGTTGTGGGTCAAAGGATCATCTGATAAAGAATTGTCCGCTAGATATAACCAGGGCTCAAATGGTAGGTCAAGGGTATGTGCAGCCAGGTAGGGGTGGACAGCAGATGCTGAGAGGTCGTGGTCCGAACCGAGGAGGGAATGGTTCTCGTCGGGGTGGAGCACCGGGCAGAGGTGTTAGGAGTACTGAGGCGAGACAGCCCGGGTTGGTTTATGCAGCCAAACGCCGAGAAGAGGGTGACGCACCAGATGTTATAATGGGTACGTTCCTCATTCTTGGTTTACCCTTTACTGCATTAATTGATATTGGTTCGACGCATTCCTATGTTGCTAGTGTAGTGTCTGGAACCTTGAACATGAACTTTGAAACTGCTTCTAGGGAGATGACTATACTTAGTCCGTTAGGGCACTCTGTAGTAGTAAATAAACTTTTTAGGAACGTGCCTCTAGAAGTTCAAGGGTTGGTTTTCCCGGCTGATTTGATGGAACTACCGTTCGGGGAGTTTGACTTGATCTTAGGTATGGATTGGTTGGTAAGATATCATGCAAACTTGGATTGTGCTGCTAAGCGCATGGTATTAAGGACTCCTGAGGATGATGAAGTTTTGGTGATAGGTGAGAGGAGAGACTACTTGTCCAATGTAGTGTCCGCTCTTAAGGCGGAAAGAATGGTGAGAAAAGGGTGCATGGCTTTCTTAACTGTTGTCAATGCCTTGGATACAAAGGAAGTGACCGTGGATGGGGTTAGAACAGTAAAAGAATTTGTGGATGTCTTTCCAGAAGAGCTTCCAGGGTTGTCTCCGGATCGTGTGGTGGAGTTTGGAATTGAGCTTCTACCAGGTACGGCTCCGGTGTCCATCGCCCCTTATAGGATGGCGCCGAAGGAGCTAGTTGAACTTAAAGCTCAGATCCAAGAGCTGTTGGATCGTGGTTTTATCTGACCCAGTGTATCTCCGTGGGGAGCGCCGGTGTTATTTGTGAAGAAGAAAGATGGGTCCATGCGAATGTGCATTGATTACCACCAGTTGAATAAATTGACCATCAAGAACAAGTACCCGCTGCCGAGGATAGATGATCTGTTTGATCAGCTCAAGGGGGCTTCAGTCTTTTCAAAGATAGATTTGAGATCAGGATACCATCAACTTAAGGTAAAGGAAGCAGATATTCATAAGATGACTTTCCGGACTACTTCACGGGCACTATGAATTTTTGGTAATGCCATTTGGGTTAACAAACGCACCAGCCGCGTTCATGGATATGATGAATCGGGTTTTTCAACCCTATCTGGACCGGTTCGTTATAGTATTCATAGACGAAATTCTAGTATATTCCAAGACAGAAGAGGAGCATGATTCGCATCTTCGGGTAGTTCTACAGATTTTGAGGGAGAAGCAGTTGTACGCCAAGTTTAGCAAGTGTGAGTTTTGGTTAAAATAAGTTACTTTTCTGTGTCATGTGGTATCTGCAGAAGGGATAAGAGTCGATCCTCGGAAGATTGAGGCGGTCTTTGGACTGAAACCACCTAAGTGCGTGGCGTAGATTCGAAGTTTCTTGGGATTGGCGAGTTACTACTGAAGAAGGTTCGTCGAAGGGTTCTCATTAATTGCGGCACCTTTAACCAAGTTTTTGAGGAAAGGGTACCTTTTGTTTTAGGTGACAAGAAGCGGGAAAGTTTCGAGAAGTGAAAAGATTTTGATAGAGGCTCGGTTTTTAATTGCACTTTGAGGTGGGAAAGATTTCGTAGTGTATTGTGATGCTTCTCACACGGGGTTAGGTTGTGTCTTTGATGCAGGATGGGAAGGTTGTTGCCTATGCGTCCGGCAGATTAAGACCGCATGAGATTAACTATCACGCATGATTTGGAATTGGGTGTGGTGGTTTTTGCTTTAAAGGTTTGGAGACATTATTTGTATGGAGAGAAGTCATTATCTACACCGACCACAAGAGTTTAAAATATCTTTTAACTCGAAGAAGGATGAGTGAATCTAAGGCGTCAAGGTGGATTGAATTGTTGGAGGATAATGACTGCTCGATTGAATATCATCCGGGTAAGGCAAATGTGGTGGCAGATGCGTTAAGTCGAAAGGTAATATCAGATTTGAGAGCGATGTTCTCCCACCTTAGTTTATATGACGATGAAAGTCTATTAGCTGAACTGCAAGTGAAGCCGACATGGGTAAGTCAGGTTAAGGAGAAATAGTTATCGGATGATGTTTTGGGTGCTCGACTTCTGCAAGTACAGGATGGTGGAGTGGAGGATTATAGTGTGAACAGCGATGGAGTTTTGTGTTTCTGTGGGAAGGTTTGCATGCCGAAGGATATGGAGTTGAGGCAGATGATTCTTCAGGAAGCAAATAGTAGCCCTTACACTATGCATCCTGGAGGGAGTAAGATGTATCGGGATCTGCGTGAACAGTTTTGGTGGCCTGGATTAAAATAAGAAGTTACGGAATTTGTGGGAAAGTGTTTAACGTGTCAGCAGGTCAAAGCCGAACACCAGTTGCCTTCGGGGTTGTTGCAACCGGTGAAGATTCCACAGTGGAAATGGGAGAGGATCACTATGGACCTTGTTAGTGGGCTACCTCTCACGCCTACTAAGAAAGATTCAGTATGGGTGATTGTGGATCGGTTGACGAAGTCTGCCCATTTCATACCTGTTCGTGTCAACTATTCTCTTCAAAGATTGGCTAAGCTGTATGTGGCAGAAATTGTGAGGTTGCATGGGGTACCAGTGTCGATCATATCAGATAGAGACCCTAGATTTACGTCGCGGTTCTGGAAAGCATTGCATCAGGCTTTGGGCACAAGGCTAGACTTTAGCATAGCGTTTCATCCGCAGACAGATGGACAGTCTGAGAGAGTAATTCAGGTCTTGGAAGATATGTTGAGGGGATGTGTCATCGATTTCAGGGGTAGTTGGGAAGAGTTCTTACCATTGGCAGAGTTCGCGTACAACAACAGCTACCAATCTAGTATTCAGATGGCGCCTTATGAAGCGTTGTATGGACGAAAGTGTCGCACTCCCACCTGTTGGACGGAATTAGGTGAACGCCATATTTTAGGTCCGGAAATGGTTGCAGAAATAGAGGAGAAAGTTAAGTTAATTCGAACTCAATTGAAGGAAGCATCAGACAGACAGAAACCATACGCGGATCTAAAGCGAAAAGAGATAGAGTTTGCAGTAGGTGATCGGGTCTTCTTGAAAGTTGCACCGTGGAAGAAGGTGATGAGATTTGGACGTAAGGGTAAGCTAAGTCCCAGGTTTATCGGGCCTTATCGGGTTTTGAAACGTGTGGGACCAGTAGCGTATCAGTTGGAGTTACCTTTAGAATTGAAACAAATGCATGATGTGTTCCATGTTTCGATGTTAAGACGTTACCGTTCGGATCCATCTCACGTTGTGCCAGTTGAGGAAGTTGAAGTAAGGTCACACTTGTCTTACGAGGAGGAACCGATCCAGATCTTGGATCGAGATGTCAAGGTGCTAAGAAGGAAATTAGTTCCTGTGGTCAAAGTTTTGTGGCGGAACCATGGTTCGGAAGAGGCGACGTGGGAGTCAGAGAATGCGATGCGACAGCAATACCCTCATCTCTTTTGATCAGGTAATTTCGTGGCCGAAATTTCTTTAAGGGGGTAGAACTGTAACATCCGAGATTTAGGGGCTTTGCATCTTTTATGTTTTTCTGCGTTTGTTGAGTTATGCCTGTTGTTTGGTTGTGTTTGGGGGCCTCGGAAGACTCGGTGTTAAGCCGAAGCCTTAGTATAATTTTAGTTTTGGGCGTTTTATGAGGGAAGCCGAATGGGGACAGGACTTAAGGGTTTTCTATTGCGTTTGGTGACACAAGAGGTCCAGTGGAAGAGTGGCAAGGAGACGCCACCTAGCATGCAGGGAGATGGCGTCACAAGGAGAAGCTGAGAGGGAGGGGGTTCGAAACTCTCAAGCAGCATAAGGAAGTATTATTTTTAGTTCAGGCAAGGGAGGCAATTGGATGGTAATCAAACTCTGGAGGAGAGAGACAAGACCTGGTCAAATATTTCAAATAAAGGGTGGAGAGTGATTAAGGGAGTTTTGAATTATTCAAACTAGTTTGAATAAGTGGAGGAGAGGGAATTAAGGAGTGTTTCAAGGGACGGCATGGGGATTGAGGTGAGAAGGGGTTGTTAGCCAAATTTTTGAGTAGTGTAGGGGAGGTGAGGCTTTCGGTTTTGGTAAGGGGAGTTGGTGCCGAAACTTTTATAGGTTTTATTAGCTTTTGTATGTGAAGGGTTTTTCTTTTTGGCATTTTGGGTGTGCTCTTCTTTTAGTTCTTTTCTTGCTCTCTTTTGCCGGAAGTGCCTAGTCAATTCCCATTATTTTCTTTTGCTATGACTTATAACCGAAACTAGGGAGACCACTGGTGCATATTTTTTCTCATCTTCTTTTCTCTACTTATTTTCAAAACTCCACAACCGAAAGTAACACACTTGTCCCTTGCAATCTTTCATTTTCTTTCTTTTTCTTCTCTTCTTGGTTTCTCTGGTGTTGCCGAAACTCTTAAGCCTTCATTGAAGTTCTCTTGTTTTCATTTCGGCTCTTTCATCTTATTTCTCTTCCACTCTTGTTCATTGCCGAATCTTCTCTACCATTGTGGTTGTGCCGAATTCTCTTGGGTCTTTGTTCAAATCCTACGTGTTACTGGTAAGATTATTCCCTTCGTTTTCCCCTTGATTAAACCAATATTCCTCCTTCTCTTGGTAAGGCTGAACCTGCCTTGTCTAATATTTAAACCTGTTTCTTTTTCTCTGTGTTTCGTCGATTAAGGGGGCTACGTGTTAGGCATCTACTTCGGATCATTCTTTGGTTTGGTTGTGAAGGGTGTTTCATTCGGGAACTAGCGTTAGCCGAACCATTTAGGTTCTAAGTCTGTGGAGCGACTAATCTCTGAACCCCATCTTTTTCGGGATTTTAAGGTAAGGGAATTCTCTCTAGTATTCTATTGGTCTATTTATCTGTTGTTCATCGCCTTCACCCAGTTGAGTGGTTATACCATCATCTCTTTCGTAGCGATTTTTCTTGTTGACCAAGACTTTTAATGGATGTAAGAAACGTTCAAGTCGGGGAAGGGAGCAAACCTTTGGTTTCGACTCCAAAGTTTAAGAAGCAAGCAGTATCGGCAGTTCGAGATTGGCCACCGGGGTGTGGGCCAGCTTTTGAAAATGATAAGCAGATCGCTGTGATTTCTACGAGTGAGGACGTTAGTGAGATCGATAGTTTAGTTATTCAGGTTTACAAGTGTGTAATTATCACACTATTTCCTTAGCTTTATATATTTGTATGTGTTATGCTTGAAAGCCAAAAATAGCGGCAATGGTGATTGAGTTACCTATGTTGGGTAAACCGAAAAACCAGGTCAGTATATTATACTCATGTGTTATTGATATTTGCGGATAACCTGATTGTGGGTGTATGCCAAGTACTATATATATCATATCATGTAACCTATCTTTTATATTTTGTGGCATGTGCATGGGATATTGGGATAAAATGATTTGAAGGGGAAGTGTATATTGGTGACTTTGTCACGATTAATGATTGCGTGGTGCCTCATTGTGGATTTGGTGATTTAATCATGTGTGGAATCAGTGGCTAGGCCACTTATGTGGACTTTGAGCAGTATGTCTGTCAGCATGACTGCCAAAGAGGTGTGTAGCGGATGGAGGGTTGATTGTAGAAATCCCCACAGGTGTGTATGAGGATGGACATACGGAGTGGTGTGTAGAGGATGGAATATTAGGTTGGGCTGGGCTATCATATTGATTACTTGTGCATGATGTGGGAATCTGATAATGGTTTGGGGCTCAAGCCCACTTGTGGAATTTTGTGAACTAATTGCACACTGAGTCTGGTGACTCACTCTGTTTTCTTAACAAATTGCAAGTAACTCATGATTCTTTGGACTGGGTTAGATTGGACTCGAGGTGGCCACACTGGGGTTCTTTTATTAAACTTTATTTGGATTATTAATTGCTATTTTCTTTCGGGATCTTTCTTTTTTATATGTAATAAGGCCACTTCAGATTTGGTAAATTTTGGACTTTTAATTTGGGTTTTGTCATTCATTAATTATGAACTATACGATCTATCAAAAATAATCAAAAGTTTCTTTGCAAACCCGTTTAAACCCATTTCCTATGAAATTAAAGATTTTTTTGAATAATTCATAAATCGTAAGAGAGCTAAGTTTTGTTTTTCTCAAATATCACCTAATCGCTAGACTAGCTAAATACCTTTTTACTTAATTAGTGGGTTTTTGAATATGTCATTAAATTTGATTTTTATTAAAGAAATTTTCCAAAATTTATACAACCTTTCAATCCCTTTTTTCCTAGTGACATGCCAGACCCGGTCGTAGTGTTTGGGCCGGGTTTGGGGTGTTACATAAGGGCTAATCAGATTTTTGACTTTGTAAAAGCCATATATAGAAAAGAAAAATATGATTTTGATTTCATGTAATTAGTGGTTAGGTGAGTTAGGTTATTTTTAGTATATGATATTTATATAAATAAGGCGTGTGGTGGCCTTTGAAAAAACACACTTGAATACTCTTGGGAATTGAATGAAAATTATTATTTTTCCTTTCTATTTCATGTGTCAGTAATATTACAAGGCATTCTGCCACCTTTTTCCATTTTAATCAGTTTTGGCTTAATTGTTTTCCAAGTCCCTTCCCTTTCCATATTCCATCATTTCCCTTAAATCCACTTCCATAAACCAACAAAAGTATTATTAATTTCATTCTTCACTAAATTTCTGACTTAGTTTTAGGCTGGTATTCTTTCTGGTCAAGAACCGTGAGAAATGAATCTGCACGAAAAATATTTTATAACGGTATTCACCATCTCTCCAGAATATTGGAATAGTACAAATTCGTCCCTTAAAGTTAACTTGATTTCAACACAAAGTGCACATTGGGTTGGAGTCATTTTGGTGTACAGTTGGGAAGACGAGTCGGTCGTGCTGTATTCGGATTTCCGCGAACAAATTGGCATATCTTGGCGGGGTCATACTAGTGGGATTTTTCATCAAGGGAGTTAGTGATCAGATTTAAATATCCCACACAGTTGAGGCTGTTGATCCGAGTTAGGTTCTTCAGAACGCAAGGCTATCGAGGTCTTGAATTGTAAATGCATGTATCGTGATAAGACAATTTGTAAGGGTTTGCAGGTCGTATCGGAATCAACTATGAAAAGAAGAATTGGCGGTTAGGATATTCTTAGCCACTATAACCAACTTATTGTTTGGAGGAGAAAACTCATTTTCAAGGATCGATTAGGAAACTGGAATTAATCGAGTCTGTAACACCCCATACCCGAGTCCGAGGCTTAGACCAAATACGAGATATTACTATGCTTTAACTTGCTTAATCATGCACTTACGGGCTGTAAAATTTTGTTCCAAATTAAAAACTTCTCTTTCTTAGTCAAGTCATTCGTATCGTGGGCCTACGAGGCCTTAAACTTGCGTTCGGAAACTTTTACAAGTTAAAGGAAACTTTTCTTTAAAACAGGGGCCACACGCCCGTGTATAGACACACACGGCCATGTTCAACAACCGTGCTTAAAAACCTAAGCATTCTGCCAAATGCCCCACGGTTAAGGCACGCGCCCATGCGGTTTGGGACACGCCCGTGCACCCCTTTACACGCCCATGTCTTCCGACCGTGGTCGACACTGACTTATTACACATGGCCTTGACACGCCCGTGGACTTAGACCGTGTACTATACCTTGACATACTGACTCATTACACACGGCCGGGGCACACGCCTATGTTCTAACCGTGTGTCATGCACGACTTCAACACACGGCCGTGGGATTAACCCGTGGCCTATTCTAACTTATGAGATTAAGGTGCAGGTTACGCACGGCCTAGACACATGCCCGTGTGTCTAACCGTGTGGGCACTCAGAAGCTATCTACCAAGCCTTTGCTTACTCTCCATTGCATATATTCATATACTTCTTCAAAACATCAATTGAAACACATAAATTAACACGTTTGGTTCATGAAAATAAAGTTTTCCTCTCATACACTTGGGAGAATTGTTCCCACAACATTTACAACAACTTAAACCATCATAAATGGCTATACACAACCATACTATGAATACTCTTTGGCCAACAACATTTGGCTACCACAATTAGACTTCATCAACCTTAAACGAATCCCTATACATGCCATGACTCTTAAAAAATTGATACCTCATACCGTATGTCTGCTCGATAGTGTGAAAACATCTCCGGCAGCCTCTAACCCGAGCTAAGTAATAAAACCTCGATATCGAAAGAGCCGAAAAAGACTTTTTGCCCACATTTCTCTTTTCATCCGTTCTAGGTCCGAAACTCATTTTCGTTGATTTGAGTGAAGAGAAGCTTGCTGAAATTTTCAAGCTTTCCAAGCCCTCCCATGGCTGATATTTTCGGTTGAAAGAGAAGAAGTAAAAAGATGATAGCTTTTTGGCTTATTTCATCTTATTTTATTTATTTTTAAACACCTAACATGACCACATTTAATGTTCTTGTCCCCTTAGCTTACTATGGCCGGCCAACTCACTTAGACAAGGCCAAATTGCTTATTTGGGACCTCCAATTACTAAGCCATAGCTATTTGGTACCTTTAGCCTATAGAATGGAACTTTCGCACTCTATGCGATTTAGTCCTTTTTCACAATTTAGCTAGAAATCGCTAAAATTAAGGCACCAAAATTTTCATGCATCCTCATAAACATGTTATAACTCATAACATAACATGAAAATAATTTTCTCTAACCTCAAATTAGTGATTCCAAGATCACTGTTCTGACTAGCCCCTAAATCGGGCTGTTACAGAGTCTGAGGCTAAGGCTTTATTTATAATTCTGTTTACAGAATTCAAATCCATTTTCTTATTTTATTTTATTTTTGATTAATTGGTTCCTGTGGAAGAATCTGAATGAGCTTATCTTTAATCATGCTAGCGATAAAGTCATGATCTTATTTCTTATAGCTAGTTGGACGAAGTCTCTGAACACCAAAGATTTGTTTCAAGCATGGAAAGCTACATCTAGTTTGAAGGGATGGTGGAAACTCCCAGATATCAGATGGGCCAAGGATAATGTGGATGGCTCAGTTTCGACGGTAAAATCGAGTGCGACCTTAGGTGGAGCGATAAGAGGACCTAATGGGGACTAGCTTGTTGGATTTGGAATGGTGACAGGATTAATTGATATATTTCAGGTTGAAGCTAGAGCAATGCTTGAAGGTCTAAAGATAGCTTAGGGACGTGGTTTCCGTCAGGTGGAAGTGGAGAGTGATAATGCTCTTTTAGTTGATATCCTACGAAATGGATTAGCTAGAACCAATAATGTTGTTGAAGTTAGGATGATTCATACATGGGTTTCAAAAAATTTGCAAGTGAGGTACAGACTCATCTCGAGAGATAGTAACAGACTTGCTGATTGCATGACGAAGGAGGCTACAAGTAATTAGGATCAATTGATTATTTTTTATGATCCACCTTTCTATGTGCGGCTTTTAGAAGCTGACATGCATCATGCGTTGTCTGCGGTAACTGTTGTTAATTAGGCTAGATAGTCCTTTAGCCTAAGTTACTCTTCTTACAGAAAAAAGACCAAAATTTGATGTTTACTATTGCTTTTAGTGAATCCTTGAAGTTCTACCACATAATTCAGACAAGTATGGTGTATACTAATATCTAAGGTATTTAAACTCAAGCAGTAGATCTATTCATTAAAGTAAGTATATTTATGTTCGGGATCAAAGTTTGATTCACAATGTTGGTATGTGAGTTTGAACTTGTTTTGTATTAAAAAGTATATTTAATATTTTTATTAAGTTGATATCACACTTCATACAAGTTTCGACTTAATGGAAAATTTATTAAAAACTTCTTATTTTTACAATGTGATAGATATTATTTTGAAGACAAATTTAACTTTTCATATAAAATCTAGAAAAATTATTTACAAATGATGAGATTTAAACCCAAAACATTATAATTTTTAATAAAAAAAATTCCCAATTCATTTCAACTAAAGCTATATCTTATTTTTATATCAAAGTTTTTTTAAATTTGTTACATAAATTTTACACCCACATCACAAATATGTCATAATCTAATATATTCTAAAATATTTGTAATTTAGTATGCATTTTGTTTTTTACGGACAATTACATAGTAGAGAGAAAAATGACTTTAAATCTAATTCCAATCAATTCCAGTTTAATAAATATTAGAAATCCTATCATACCCTTATGCGTGTGGAAACAAACAGATTTAAAACACAAATGTGTGTTTAAAAATAACATATAATAAACAATGAAACATATGATCTAAAACTAGTTAATCATAATAACACATTAAATATGTACAATATTAAAAAAAATAGATTAAATTGTGAGAAACGAAATTTAAACACATAAATACATCGGATAAAAAAAATACTAAATGCACTACAATTATTTATCATGATTTTGTCATCAATTGTGAGTTAGTGTTAAGTTGACTTGTGACACCAACTCAATTAACAACATTATTAATATATACAACTAACGAAGATAATAAATTGTTCATATTAAAATTAAAATGAAGCTTTGGTTGAGTGATACTTTTAAGGTTTTATTAATTTAATTGGTGCAAATTCAAATCCCACTATATGCATATATTTATTAGTTTTTGTTTAAATGAAAATACTAAAATACTATAATTTATTTTAATTACGAAAGACATTTCTGTAATTTTTTAAACCGAGTTGATGTCCAATTAACTCGTGCCATTAATTATATTCGTGTAAATAACTCTGTCGTTTCCATTTTTTTTTAGTGTTTAAAAAACATGGATCGACTTTTAAATGACAGATAGAGTCGCCACCAATCCTTTTTGTTTAGGTGTGATCGGGTCACCTATAAAACATTTTTGTATTATTTTTTTAAAAGAAATTAATTTTGGTCCACGAATTTCAAGAAGAAAACGACGTCGGGAGTCGGTTACGTACGAGGAAGATTTAGCACCCTCGCAACGCCAAAAATTGGTACCAAATTGATTAATCAATGTCCTAATGTCAAAAAGTTTGAAACGATTTTAAAATTTTAAATAACTCGAATTGGATATTGAGATTCCCTTGTTCCGAAGGAATAAAATATCACATCCAGCACGATAGGATACGACGTTTCAAACCCTCGATGCCGAGATCCTCTCATGATTTCCAAAATTTATGCATTGAGATTTTTATAAGGATATTCAATTATTTGGATAAACGAAAAACCGAAATCCAGCACGATAGGACATGATTCCTCGAGTTTCCAAACACGAAATATTGCCTTATTTTGAAAACATGGGCAAAATTTTAAAAGGATATTTGGTTATTTGGTCAAACGGAAAACCGAAATCCAGCACGATAGGGCAGGATTCCTCAAATTTCCAAACACACAAATATTGCCTTATTTGGGAAAACTTTTGAATAAGATTTTAAAATTGACTCAAAATGCTTTTATTGAATCACTATTCGATAATGAGAAACAAAAATATAATATCGAGTATGGAATAATAATACATGAATACAACTTTGTACAAATGGATGATAAGAATGATAATATGAACATACAATTCAATACACAATAGCGATAATTTCACAACACATCTTATTTGGAATGATATCATCAACCAGTACCACATGGCAAATTAATAAAATATAAACTTTTGCATAATAATAAATGAATTTAAAATAAATAGAGAAAAAGAAATTTGAAACTAATATATATACATGCAATTTAACCTAAATTATACGTATAAAATTTTTTTAAAAAAAGAAATAGGCAATGCATGAGAAGATTTGAAATAAATTTTATAATAAAAATAAACACAATAATATATGGATGAGTTTTATAATAAATATTACGTAAGAATAAATTTAAAGTAAATGATATACAAAATAATCTAAACCAAAAAATATATTAATTTAAAATTGATAATATGCATAAGATGAAAAATTTAATAGTAATAACACATGTATAAAAATAAAATGTTAAACAATATATAATGAAATAGGATCTTTAAAAGAAGTAAATTATATATAAATAGGTTTAGAAGAAAATATATACATATGAAGGAGAATTAAAAGAATAACAACTAAAGTAATGCAAAAATAATATATACAATATAATTCACATAATATATATATTAAAACCAATAGTGAATTTTATAAAAAAATATTTAAAATGAATAAAATATATATAAAAAAAACTTAAAAAAATCAATTGAAATAACAACATCAAAAGGATATTTTATAAACAAATGAAATTATTAACATAGGATTACGGATCGAAGTAAGATACACACAAATGAACAGGGATTAAAAAAGAAAATATTTCAAGTGGTGAAAACGCTGCGTTTAGACAGGTATCAAATTGAAATAACGCACAAATTCCAGGGAGAAATTAAAATATAAAAATATAGCAATAAGGTTCAATCAAATGACAGTGCAAAATGGAGGGGCTAATTGCGTAATAAAACCACTTTTAAATAAAACACGCGGATCCCCCGAGTTTTCAGGTCGAATCGGATCGAGGCGGTGGGCTAAGCACTAAACGGTGCCGTTTCAGCATCTGGACACATGGGCTGAGCACCAAACGGTGCCGTTTTGGCACCTGAATTCCAAGACCCCAAACGACGCCGTTTTTTAATAGCTGTTAAAACCCTAAAAAAAACCTAAATGGCAATCTGCCATTTCTCAATCGCCGAAACAAAACCCTTTCTCCCCATATTTTTGTTTTAGCTGAATCCAGATCCTCCTCTCACCACCGAACCACCATCTTGATCGGTGGCCAGTAGTGAACGAGCACCTTTCGTTTTCACCCCTTTTAAAGAATATGTTAATGATTTGATAAATATTTACAGAAATGGTAAGAGAAGGTTTCGATTTCCCTAAGGGTGCGACTTCGACGAAGGAGGCGAAACTCCAAGCGACGTTCCCCAAAAAAGGTACTTTCTATTTCCCATTTTTTTTACATGTGAAGAAAAAATGAATCGAAAGCCAATCAAAATCTGAAACTCGAAAGAAATTGAAAATGGAAATCACCTTCTCGGTTTTTTTTTGTATTCTGTATGCCTAAATCAGTATTCGTAATAGTGGGTTCTCTTTTTTTGTTTTTACATATTTTTATTCAGCTTTTATAAAGCCGAAAATCAAAAAGAAAATAAAAAAACATCATTTCTTGTTTTTTCTGTTATTCCCTATATGCTATTGCTTGGTTGTTTGTCCTTTGCAGGTACGGAGGCCAGCCTGGTACACGGACGTGGCGAGGGTGGAGGCCGTGTGGCTGAAGCTTGCGGCGCAAAGGTTCCGCCCTAGGGTTTCTGTTTGCTGAACCTCTTAGGTCGTTCGGGTTTTCTTTGTTATTGGGCCATTTGGGCCTTGTAATCTTGGGTTTGAAATTTTGTAATGGACTGGACATTTAATTTTGGGATTTTTTGTTTTAATTAGTTTTTTGGTTAATATGGGCCCGGGCATAAATGGGTTCTTACAGCTGCCCCTCTTTGCTCATTGTCGTGTGACGAGAATGGAGCAAAGACTTCAAAAAGGACTATTTTTGCCCGATCTTCAAATCTTTGACTTCTTTCGGTGCTTCTCCTCTTCGAGTAGCTTCATTCCATCCCACTGCATCTTCAGGGGTATAAGAACTAGCGCTTCGATCCAATTCAAGGAAATTAGACTTGTAGCTTCCATCTGCTTTGTCGTAACTCCGAGGAGATGAGATTTGCTGTCTTCTGTCTACTCCACCTTGCAACTTCAGGGAGATAAGACTTGTATGGTAAATTCAATCCGACCTACTGCAACTTCAGAGGTATAGGATTTGTCGTTTTAATCGCTCCACTTCGCAACTTCGGGGAGATAGGGTCTCGATGTCTTCGATCCGCTCCTCGCAACCGGGAATGCCGGATCGCTATCTTCGATGCGCTCCTCTGCAAACTCAGGGATGCCAGACTAGTATCTTCGATCCGCTTCGCTCAGGAAGGTAAGATCTGCTATCTTAAATCTGCTGCACTGCAATCTCAGGGATGCCAGACTGGTGGCTTAAATTTGTTCCACTACTGCTTAGGGTGACAAGATTTACCGTTCGATCTTGGTCCACTACTGCTTAGGGTGACAAGATCTACAATCTTCGACCTATTCCACTGCTGGTCAGGGAGATAGGGCTGTTGGCTTAAATCTGTTCCACTACTACTTAGAGAGACAAGATTTGTCGTTCTATCTTGGTCCACTACTGCTTAGGGTGACAAGATCTACAATCTTCGACCTATTCCAACCTGAGCCGGGGAGATAGGGTGTTGGCTTAAATCTGCTCCACTCATCGCTTAGGAGACAAGATTTGCCGTTCGATCTTGGTCCACTACTGCTTAGGGTGACAAGATCTACAATCTTCGACCTATTCCAACTGCTGGACAGGGAGATAGGGCTGTTGGCTTAAATCTGTTCCACTACTGCTTAGGGAGACAAGATTTTCCGTTCGATCTTGGTCCACTACTGCTTAGGGTGACAAGATCTACAATCTTCGGTCTGCTCCACTGGAAACTCAGGGATGCCAGACTAGTATCTTCGATCCGCTTTGCTCAGGAAGGCAAGATCTGTGAATTCACCGATGTTGCGACACCATCCCCTAGGGACCTATCCTGTAAAATCGATTTTATGTGTTTATGCCTATGCAAAACGGTTAGGATGCAATGATCAGAATAAATCTAATGCTCCTAACTAAATGTATTATGGACGACATCTGCATGAATGCAGAATGTCATGAGAATGATTTCTTATAATGATTAGGATGCAATGATTGGAATGAATCAAAAGCTCCTAACTGGATGACATTTGCAGAATGTCATGAGAATGATCTTTTTTAAATGCTTGATGATTAGGATGCAATGATCGGAATGAATCAAATGCTCCTAACTAAGTGTAGAATTTCATAAGAATGATCCCTTTTTAAATGCTTAGGGTTGTCATCGCTCATCGTTTATCAGGGCTTTATCACTGACGTATTATGCTGTCATCTTGTTCGGCTGGTATTCTCGATAAAAAACTCGAGGAAACAATTATATCTTACTTAATAGATTTGGGCCACTGTAATTTCAGGGTTTATCTTATTATAACTTAGGGATATAGGATCTGTATCAACTTCAACCCATCCCATTGCAACTCAAGGGTGTAGAATTTACTTCATCTTCAATCCGACCTACTGTAAATCAGGAATATAGGATCTGCATCTTCTGCTATCCAACCGGCTGCCAATCAAAGGTATCAACTTCAACCAAATGTGTATGCGTGATATTTGCATGAATGAAGAATAACATTTTTTTGAGGATGATTCCCTTTTTACGCATGGGTTAACATTGCCCATTTTTCGTCAAGATTGTATTACTGACGCAATATCTTGTTACTTGTTCAACCATCATTTTTGACCAAAATTCGAATAGATAGTCTCAGTTTAGACTCTTCCTCCACCAATATTTCCATCCCTTAAACTTGGTGAGTTTTAAACAATAGTCATATTTCAGTTTCTTGTATTATTTAGAAGCTTCCAGAGTAATATGTGAAACTCCTTTTATGAAAGTGTTATTAGTCCACTAATCATTTTTTCAATGCAAAATGCTTGAAAAAGATCGTAACCATGGAAAAGAAGGAAATTAATTAGGAGCATAGCTCGAAACAAAAAGGTTAAGTAAAAATAGCAAATGCAATCAAATTTTATTAGGAGCATTTTTGAAAAGAATAAGATAATCACAAATAATAAATTTAATATGGGTAAAATGGAAACTAGGTGCCCCAGATATCGCAGCCTGAGCTTCTCTGTTCAAACTTCTTGAGGACCATTTTAAGCTCAATATGTGTTTAGGGGATTCTGAGTACTTTGTCGATGCCCCAAGACATAGCATACTTCTTCATTGTTAATTCAGGCATAGCAAGACTGTTGTATGCCCCAATCTTGATCAAACTTTGAGCCGCCCTTTTCGGGTTTTCAACTCAAATCCCCTTTGGTCTCAAGGCGCCCTTTACGGGTTTTCGCCTTGGCCTCTCCTTTTTTCTTTCTTGTTTTTTTTTTTGATGAAAAATTTTTTTATTGATTTTTTTTTTTTGGAAAACTTTTTATTGAATCTGAATTCACCAGATTGGTCAGGCCTTTGCTATCCATCTCAGTCAATATCCATGCTTCCCCAGAACAGGCCATCTTCGCTGCATAAGGTCCTTCCCAGTTTGGCATCCACTTTCTTCTGCAGTCCCTTTTGCATGGGAAAAATCTTCTTCAAAGCCCTATCATGAAATTTTCTAGGGCGAACATTTTTGTTGTAAGCTCGCATTATCTGACCGTGATAGATAGCTTTTAACATTTTCTCTTCAAATTCAACTGATCATATTGAGATCGGATCAATTCTGCCTCTTCCAATTTTAGCTCTTGACAAGACTCGAAGAAAAGGAATCTCGACTTCAATGGGCGAAACCAATGAGGAATGTGTTGCCCCGGTGATAGTCCTGGCCAACTTTTGATAAGCATAGAGGGTAAATAGTAACTTCTGTATGCCAATCTTTACAAGTCTCGGTCCTTTTTTATGATCTTTTGTTTTTCTTTTTAGCTGCCTTTGCTGCACTGTGATGTGGCACCTGATCTTTGAACAGGCCGCAAACTTTTGAAATTGTGCAGTTAAATATGATCTTTTCGACATTTTTTTTGTCGGTATTCTTTCTTTCTTTTTCTCTTTTTTGTTTTGATGACTATCGACCTTGTAATATTGGCATCTGAAGCGACTTTACCATCTTAGTGAAGTAACCGACATCCACGAAAATGAAACGATGTTGGCCAAAAGCTTTTGATGAGACTGGCTTGATAACATCCATGGCCCACATATAGGAAATCTTATTTCTGATTTGATCTTCATCTCCTTCGTTAGCTCATAGTGTCTGCTGACACTTGGTAAGGTAGGATCTACCATTCTTAACAAATTAGAAAATAATTTGCAATCTCTGTCATCTTCCAAGTCCTTAGATCCCTCTAAACACATATCTCACTAAAAAGGAGTCAGTAACAGCGTCGCCCATGTCATTGATATCTGGGGACCCCTTGTGGGTACGAAGGTAAATTCTAGAGAATAAATGATTCCAAGAATGATTATTGGTATGGTATGATCATGAATAAAGAATAAAAGAATATTTGAATAGAAATCCAAAGTGCAAAATAATCTATAAATAGAAAGAATGGAAAAATATTTGCATTTTATTGAAATAAAGATTCTGAACACAAGCCTATTTCACAAAATGACTCTTATTACTTCTAGGCTGAAAGCAATAAGCGTGTTTTGAATATTACTCTAGATTAGCCTTAAAAATACATGTCTCTTACAGAGTCCCATTGTTCAAAACACTCTCAAGTATATAAAGGTCGATTCTTGGAAAGCTTTCATTCCTTGGTTCCTTCTTCGGATACGCCATTGGTGTTCTGATTTCTCGATTTCTAGGCTTCTGATGACTTCTTCAAGGAAATGCAACTCTCCTGCCCCCTCCTTCAATTCACTGCTTCGTTCGGCTCATCGAACTTCACAACCCCTATTTTAATAAGCCTTTCAGCCAATTTCTTAAATGCAATGCAGTTATCGATTGAGTGACCTGTTATTCCCGCGTGATACTCGCATTGAGCATTTGAATCATACCATTTGGGGTATGGGGGTTGTATTGGTTCCATGTAATAAGGAGCCACCACATGTGCATCAAATAGGCTTTGATACAACTCCCTATATGTCATTGGAATTGGTGTAAACTGGAGTTGCTTTACATTGGATTCTTGTTTTGATGAGCCCTGATAACCAGTGGTCACAGCCTTCGATTGACCTGCAGTAACTGATTTGGAATGCATGCTCAAGCTTTTCACTTAATTTTTCCTATTTCTCAGGGTTGATCTTTTGACACTTTCTCCCGCATCTATCTTTCCACTTTTTATGGCATTCTCAATCATTTCTCCAGTCATTACGACGTCCGAGAAGCTCTTTGTAGCGCTCCCTAGCATATGAGTGATAAACGGGGCCTTCAGTGTATTAATAAAGAGCATGGTCATCTCTTTATCTAAGAGTGGTGGTTGGACTTGCATCGCCATCTCTCTCCATCGCTAGGCATACTGTCTGAAGCTCTCGTTTGTCTTCTTCTCCATGTTCTGGAGTGTAATTGTAACACCCCAAACCCGGCCCAAACGTTACGACCAGATCTGGTATGCTAGGTTTTAAGGTTAAAAACTTTACTTGGAATGATTCTGAAAAACTTAGTCGTTTTTGTAGATAATCTTTAAATAGGTGGCACTGGTAAAAAATCTTTGAAATTTTATTTTTTTCCAAAACAAGTGTTATTTTAAATAATGTGTGAAAATCCCATTTTTATTTCTTTTAATCATAAGTCCTTGATCATGAATGAAAAAAAAACATAAACATTGACAAGTATCAACTGATAACCTAAGCGATGAAGGCCTTATTACATCAAATAATTCCAAAATTTAAACTTAAAATAAAATGGAAATTTAATAAATAAAAGACTTGTTGGCCCCACGAGTCCGCCTCGGCTCCCTTTTCCACGATCTACTGCTCATCTGAAAGGTTAGGAAAAAATAATAGGGTGAGTCACCAAGACTCAGTGTATAAATCCCTAAAACACTGACCTGAGGCCCACAAACACATTATGGGCCTTGGCCCATACATAGAGGCAACAATCGTAATTACATGATCAACAGTAAATGATGAATAGCCCAACCCGTCCTAGAATTCCATCCTCTACTCACTAGCCCGTACCAACCATCACACCTCGGGGATTTCTACAATCAACCCTCCATTCGCTACACACCATAACGATAACGGCCAGATCGCGCTATTCTGTTGAGTCGGGAATCATTAAACGTGGCATAGCCACTATGTGACCTAACATTTATATAACGTGGGATTTCTACCACCGATCACTATTGTGACCTATCATGCACTTCCCTTCATTATCATAATCCCACCCCCATGCATACGCACATAAAGAAAACATCATCTGAGCTTTCATATATTTCGATACACATAGAGATTTCTATGATTACGCACTGCATCCTTGCCTAACCCTTTTAGGGTTTTATTCGATTGTCTACATGACCTATTATCCGGCTTTTAGCCCATAACATAAACATATATATACATTTATACAGATTATTTGTGTGTTAGAGATCTACACACTGATTACCGTTAGAACGACACTCTCTATGTCAACACTATCGGAAGTCGATACAAGCGCTACTTGCCTAAGGTGTTGTTCGAAGCTTGGTCCACAACCACGTGGCCAATCCCGCATCGACGACACTGCACTCGTTTCTTAAACTTAGGATTCTCTCCTTTGCCCGATCCATATTTAATTCCATCACAAGTCCTTGTCGAACTACTATCACAACATATGATCGTTAATCCACATCATAAAGTTAAGATCTCGCATGCGATGAACGAATCTAGTGAAAATCTAGGGAAAATCACCTTACCTTAAAATCCCAAAATTGGAGACTAGCAATTTCCGGCTTTTAAATCTAGATGATCAGGTTTCCTTCAAATCCCGGAATGTCGCCCAAACGCAAAAGAGAGGAAATATTAGCTTCATTCGGTAGCCTTAACAACCAAGTGGCCATTCGGCCTTGTCTCTTAAAAACCGGAAGAGAGATTGAAGAGATAGGAAAATTCGGCACTCCTTATAGCAATTAGAAACCGATTTCTTTACTCCTCTAGGTGATGGAATTTCGGCCAACTCTGTTCTCAGCAGATAGCTCCTAACTTTTCTCCTTTATCTAAATCTATTCATACCTTTAAAAGAAACCTAGATAGCACCACCTCTTCCTTCTTTTATCAGCTCTTTATCCTTATTATCCATATTATTTAATCCTCCTATTTCCTAGCCCCAATGCCGTCCCCCCTTATTCCCCTTTTAAGTGCGAACATTGCCCAAAATCATGGGCTCTCTTTGCGCCCAAGCTTGGCCCTCTTTCCTCTGCTAGTGACGCCACCCTCTAGCTCCCTTGCAGTGCCACTAAATATTGGGCCACAAGCCCACCTTGATATTTTAAACACAGATACGACATGTTAAACCCTATAATGCCCAAACAGAAAATTTTAATCAAGGCCTATGCCTAAGCCTGAGCCCAATCCGAACCCCTTAAACCTTTTTAATTAACATATTAGTCATATCCCTACATTAACGCATAGGCCCAATAAATTCAGGATGTTACAGTTCTACCCCCTTAAAAAAATTTCGTCCTCGAAATTTCCAACTAACTATTAATCATACTACCCAAGTCTCACTACTATGCTTCCGCTGCGAACTCTAATTCTAAAGCCAAAAGAAACACTTAGGATAATATGATAGAGTACGTACCGGTATTCGCATTTGGAGCGTCCTCGTCCCCTTGGCGACGTGCTGCATAGACCAAGGCTGGCTGCCTCGCCTCAGCATAACCTACACCTCCACGACCATGCGGCGGACGTCCACGACCCCTTGTACTCATTCTACCGATTCGCGTTTATCTGATTATAAATTTTATGAATTATTAGTTTTCTTCCACTGATTAACCACGAACAGTCTTATAAATAGTAGTTTTAGGAGTAGTTCTATCGAATTCGCGATTATATCTACGATTCAGTCTCAAGTTTGTGTTTTCTAATTCTAGGGAGCACATACATTCATTCACCAATGTACAAGTGGCATCACAGTCATCATGTAAGGGTATTTTTGTCATTTCACTACCCAGGGGTATTTTTGTAATTTGTCCTACAGGGGTATTTTCGTAATTTTCCAAAATAGGGTTTCTTGGTAATTTTACGAAATAAGGGTATTTTGGTAATTTTTTAATCTGGGGGTATTTCGGTAATTTTACAATCCGGGGGTATTTCGGTAATTTTACAAATCAGGGGTATTTTGGTCATTTTCAAAACTAGAGGTCTTTTTAGAAATTTTACAAAATAGGGTGGCTGATCCCTTTCGGGTTTTAATTATAAATTTTGGCCCGTCAACAAGTCCTTATGACTAAAGTGAACAGTCACTACGCACCAGGTAGGATTCCAGCGAAAAGGAGGTAAGTCACTAGGACTGCTTAAATATCAAGCTCTCCCTGAATCCAATCCTAGACATGCGTATGCCTGTTGCCACACCCTATCTCGGCGACTTGTTCACAGGTTTGTTTGGTTGGATTAAATTTTATGAAACTGAAGAGTTGTGCAAACTAGCCCTAAAGTCCATCAATACTATCATACTTAGTCTACGTCCATAAAACCCATCAAACCCCACATTCATATCACATCCAAAAGTTCAGAATACTTACTTGTGTGGATCGGGTGCCGGTAAACTCGAAGGCCATTTCTCAACCCAAACTTTTCCAAATTCTTATCAACTTTAAAACAGTACTAGACCTATTTCATGCCCAGGAGTTTTGAACTGGGCTCGATATATAAAATGTAACACCCCAAACCCGGCCCAAACGTTACGACCAGATCTGGTATGCTACGGTTTTAAGGTTAAAAACTTTACTTGGAATGATTCTGAAAAACTTATTTTATAACACTTGTTTTGGAAAAAAAATAAAATTTCAAAGATTTTCTACCAGTGCCACCTATTTAAAGATTATCTACAAAAACGACTAAGTTTTTCAGAATCATTCCAAGTAAAGTTTTTAACCTTAAAACCGTAGCATACCAGATCTGGTCGTAACGTTTGGGCCGGGTTTAGGGTGTTACAGTAATCCTGTGGGGTGCCATATCTGTCACATGGCTGTATTGTTTTATGAAAGCTTGAGCCAAGTTTTTCCATGAACCAATTTGGGAACGAGTCAACTGGTTATACCATTTGGCTGCTGCCCCCACCAGGCTATCCTGGAAGCAATGGATCAACAGTTGGTCATTATTAATGTACACCGTCATTCTTCTACAAAACATAGTAATATGAGCTTTGGGGCAACTTGTCCCATTATATTTCTCGAATTCAGGCATTTTGAATTTGTATGGGAGTACCAAGTCTTGGACCAAGCTTAAATCCTTGGCATCAATTTCATAACAGCCATCAGCATTTTCTATTGCCTTAAATTTCTCCTCCAACCATTTACATCTATCTTCTAGCTATTTTGGTAATTCTATTTTTGTCCTCTCTCCTTCAGCTATTTCATCCAAATCAGGGACATCAGTATTGATTGGATTATCTCTTGACCCTGAGCCAGTTTGGAGATTCATTGAAGCACCAGTTTGGAATTGTTGAGGCCTGATCTTGACAGATGGCCTTTGTACAGTTACTTCATGTCGTGCTTGCACATGTGGTGGAGTAAAACTAGGGGAACATTGAAGATACTCAGTATTCTCCTCAACATTTACCATGGGGCTCTTTCCTTTATCCATAAGCCCCTTCAACAGCTGCGTCATCTGAGTCATCATATTTCCCTGAGATTCCATCATTTTGTCCATCATATCCTGTTGGATCTTAGTGAGCTGCTCCTGCATCTGTGCCTGCATCTGTTCTTGCATTTCTTTCTTCATTTGTTCCAAATTTTCTAGTCTTTTATCCATTGCTTGAGTTTTCTTTCTTGTGCCGTAGGGATGCGTATCTGGTAAGGTTTTGTCAGTTTCCAGGTTGCTGAAATAATTTTTATTCAATTAGGAACTTTCTACAAATTTTAATGCATGTGGTATGATGTAATGCAAGTGCATGAAATGCAATGCAAATGCAAAAAAGAAAGAGAGGCATTGATTCTGAATTCAATTCCATTAGAAGAACTTTTCTAGAAAATAAATTTCTTTACATAAAACAGATTACGTATGCGGCCTTGTCCTCATAGTCCAGGTGAAGACACTAATCCTTTTCTTTGTATCTGGATGTTATGGTCGTGTCCCGTGAACTTTCTCAATAGATGCCTCTTCTAGCTCCTTGTTGCTTGGTCCAGACTGTACCTCTTCACTCACTTATCCTCCGCGATGTTCATAAGCTTCTTTAAGAAAATTGAGACATGATGACTCTCGAATAATCCTTGTCGGCTTGAATCCTTGGGCAAAGTCTTGTATTCTTCTACGGACTATCAGCCTTCTCTCGTTGTTTATCTGGACTATGTTCGAATGACCGTATTATAATCCACATTATCAAGTAACCCATTTCCTTATGACAAACTCTTCTATTTAGCAATCGAATATTAATCAACAGCTCCTTTCTATGATGATGCAATGCAATGCAATCAAAACAAAAGAAAACACGTTAGTACAAGAGAAATAAACAACATAATAAAGTACCTAATCGTGTGACCACTAGGGTTTGGCGTGGCTCTACCTAGGGTTAGCTCTTAGGGTTCACTATATGTGGTTTGGTTCTAATGAGAGGGTACCTGAACCAGCAGATTCCTCAATCCTCACCCATTATAGGCTCATATGGATCGAGTTTGATTCAGGGGAATACATTTCCCTATGTCCATACGGAGGTGAAAACCTCACGAAGACATAGGTACGGATGTATCCCGGAAGCAGTCCACTAGCCCATGCGGAGGTGAAAACCTCACGAAAGCATAGTTTCTCACTCCCACTTAAAGGTGTGACCACAACGGTCATGCAATGCAATGTGCGCAAGAAAATAACAATCATATACAATGAAACAAACAAATGCAAAAAAAAAGGATCAAATTTTCAAATTTTTTACAAAGGACAGAAAATAATCAATTTTACGGCTTGATTCTCTCGGGTCCCCAGTGGAGTCGCCAAGCTGTCGTTTCCATTTTTTTTTAGTGTTTAAAAAACAGGGATCAACTTTTAAATGACAGATAGAGTCGCCACCAATCCTTTTTGTTTAGGTGTGATCGGGTCACCTATAAAACATTTTTGTATTATTTTTTTAAAAGAAATTAATTTTGGTCCACGAATTTCAAGAAGAAAACGGGTTCGGGAGTCGGTTACATATGAGGAAGGATTAGCACCCTCGCAACGCCCAAAATTGGTACCAAATTGATTAATCAATGTCCTAATGTCGAAAAGTTTGAAACGATTTTAAAATTTTAAATAACTCGAATTGGATATTGAGATTCCCTTGTTCCGAAGGAATAAAATATCACATCCAGCACGATAGGATACGACGTTTCAAACCCTCGAGGCCGAGATCCTCTCATGATTTCCAAAATTTATGCATTGAGATTTTTATAAGGATATTCAATTATTTGGATAAACGAAAAACCGAAATCCAGCACGATAGGACACGATTCCTCGAGTTTCCAAACATGAAATATTGCCTTATTTTGAAAACATGGGCAAAATTTTAAAAGAATATTTGGTTATTTGGTCAAACGGAAAACCGAAACCCAGCACGACAGGGCACGATTCCTCGAATTTCCAAACACACAAATATTACCTTATTTGGGAAAACTTTTGAATAAGATTTTAAAATTGGCTCAAAATGCTTTTATTGAATCACTATTCGATAATGAGAAACAAAAATATAATATCGAGCATGGAATAATAATACATGAATACAACTTTGTACAAATGGATGACAAGAATGATAATATGAACATACAATTCAATATACAATAGCGATAATTTCACAACACATCTTATTTGGAATGATATCATCAATCAGTACCACATGGCAAATTAATAAAATATAAACTTTTGCATGATAATAAATGAATTTAAAATAAATAGAGAAAAATAAATTTGAAACTAATATATATACATGCAATTTAACCTAAATTATACGTATAAAAATTTTTTAAAAAAGAAATAGGCAATGCATGAGAAGATTTGAAATAAATTTTATAATAAAAATAAACACACTAATATATGGATGAGTTTTAAAATAAATATTACGTAAGAATAAATTTAAAGAAAATGATATACAAAATAATCTAAAACAAAAAATATATTAATTTAAAATTGATAATATACGTAAGATGAAAAATTTAATAGTAATAACACATGTATAAAAATAAAATGTTAAACAATATATAATGAAATAGGATCTTTAAAAGAAGTAATTATATATAAATAGGTTTAGAAGAAAATATATACATATGAAGGAGAATTAAAAGAATAACAACTAAAGTAATGCAAAAATAATATATACAATATAATTCACATAATATATATATTAAAACAAATAGTGAATTTTATAAAAAATATTTAAAATGAATAAAATATATATAAAAAAACTAAAAAAAATCAATTGAAATAACAACAACATCAAAAGGATAATTTATAAACAAATGAAATTATTAACATAGAATTACGGATCGAAGTAAGATACACACAAATGAACAGGGATTAAAAAAGAAAATATTCCAAGTGACGAAAACGCTGCGTTTAGACAGGTATCAAATTGAAATAACGCACAAATTCCAGGGAGAAATTAAAATATAAAAATATAGCAATAAGGTTCAATCAAATGAAAGTGCAAAATGGAGGGGCTAATCGCGCAATAAAACCACTTTTAAATAAAACACGCGGATCCCCCGGGTTTTTGGGTCGGATCGGATCGAGGCGGTGAACTAAGCACTAAACGGTGCCGTTTCAGCATCTGGACACATGGGCTGAGCACCAAACGGTGTCGTTTTGGCACCTGAATTCCAAGACCCCAAACGACACAGTTTTTTAATAGCTGTTAAAACCCTAAAAAAAACCTAAATGGCAATCTGCCCTTTCTCAATTGCCGAAACAAAACCCTTTCTCCCCATATTTTCTTTTAGCCGAATCCAGATCCTCCACTCACCACCGAACCACCATCTTGATCGGTGGCCAGTAGTGAACGAGCACCTTTCGTTTTAGCCCCTTTTAAAGAATATGTCAATGATTTGATAAATATTTACAGAAATGGTAAGAGAAGGTTTCGATTTCCCTAAGGGTGCGACTTCGACGAAGGAGGCAAAACTCCAAGCGACGCTCCCCAAAAAAGGTACTTCCTATTTCCCCTTTTTTACATGTGAAGAAAAAATGAATCGAAAGCCAATCAAAATCTGAAACTCGAAAGAAATTGAAAATGGAAATCACCTTCTCGATTTTTTTTGTATTCTGTATGCCTAAATCAGTATTCGTAACAGTGGGTTCTCTTTTTTTTTTTTACAGATTTTTTTTCGGCTTTTATAAAGCCGAAAATCAAAAAGAAAATAAAGAAACATCAATTCTTGTTTTTTCTGTTATTCCCTATTTGCTATTGCTTGGTTGTTTGTCCTTTGCAGGTACGGAGGCCAGCCTGGTACACGGACGTGGCGAGGGTGGAGGCTGTGTGGCTGAAGCTTGCGGGGCAAAGGTTCTGCCCTAGGGTTTCTGTTTGCTGAACCTCTTAGGCCGTTCGGGTTTGCTTTGTTATTGGGCCATTTGGGCCTTGTAATCTTGGCTTTGAAATTTTGTAATGGACTGGACATTTAATTTTAAGATTTTTTTGTTTTAATTGGTTTTTTGGTTAATATGGGCCCGGGCATAAATGGGTTCTTACAAACTCAATATGTATTTAAATATGAAGTATGTGTATTAAAATATTTCCTTGCAACTTTTTCTATTAGTTTTTTTTCCCATCAACTTTGAATGTAGAGTAGAGGTTCAAACATATATAGTAATAGTTTGATTTGTTCCTGTTTCAGCTTTTAACATTAGAGAAAAGAAAGAAATAAAAGAAGAAGAGAGTAATGGAAGAGCTAATTAATTGCAAAAATTGGTCTTCAAGCTGTTCATCGTCAATTATATCAAGGGCGCCGCCTGTTCTTGATTTTGGATTCTTCAATAAATATCAAGGCGTGTATGTAAATTATATCTTACAAATCTTATTTTATTTTAAATATAATTATATGCATGGCATAATTACAATAAATAAATCTAATAATTTATAACTAGGATCAATATGATGAATGCAGATGATAATTTTAAAAAAAAAATCATTAGTACATTAAGAGATGTCCCCCAATTAACTTTTGACCAAATTAATATCTCTGATTTGGGAACTTTTCCCACTTCTAAAGACTTTCAAATAAGTTTGATTGAAAATAGGCCAAGTGTTTTACTTGACCACCTCAAGGCCACAATGCCTTCACTTCTTCCTATTATTTTATTCCTATAAAACCATATGCCTCTACATTATAAAATTTATTTCTTGACCAACTTTTGGAACCATGACTCTCTGCATCCATTCACTTGCATTCTTAATCTCTTTTTTTTTTTTTCTTTTATGGAAGAGATTGCAATAATTTTACTAACATGAATGAATATGTTAAAATGATCAATAATAAATTCTTTTATTTCAGTAAAATAAGATTATTAATATACAAATATGTATATAATATATGTTGATACGTGAAAATAACTCAATTATTAATATAATATTATTTAGACTATGTTTGATAAATTGGAAAAATTAAGTGCTGAAAAAATAAGAGTTGAAAATTTAAATGTTGAATTTAAATTATAAAATATGTTTGGTATGCTATTTAAAATTAAATATTGAATATAATTTTATGATTTGGTGAATGATAATATAATCTTAAATGAAATAAAATTAAATAGAAAAAAATTTAAATTTATTCTTTATTAAGTGATACATAGGTTCTATCTACTTATCATTTTCAACACTTTTTTTATAAAAAAAAATTCTATGTTGTAGTTTATCAAACATATCTAAAAAACTAAGTTGTTAAAAATATGGGAAGAGTATTCTATTGTATAGCATGAGAACTTGGCAATCCCATTCTCTATCTCTAATTATATAAAAAAAAAAAATACAGTAAGACCTAATTTTGGAGACCACTTTGGAAAATATTGGAAATATTGAAATGCAAAGCTCTAATTCTAAAAATTGATAAATTCTTCTCTTTGTTCAAAATAGTCAAAATTTAATTCTTGTATTTTACGAAAACTGAAAAGTTAATCCAGTTGTTAATAAATACATGAATTTGAATTTTCATTAACTTCTTGCAAATATATTATTGAACAATTGATTTTACTAATTCCTTGTATATAAATTGTTGTATTAGGTGACTATTTATGTAGTTTACCCTAATTATTAATATATTAATAAATTATTTTTAATATTAATTTACTAATATAATAAATAATAAATATTATTCTCATGAGTTAAAAAAATTCTTAAAACTCTTTTTTTTTTATGTATGCTAGTTTCAAATATTACACACATTGCATATGATTTTATGTGTTTATTTTTAATTCATTAAATAATGATTGGTGTAATTTATAATAAAATCCAATTAATTATAAAAAAAATAATAATTAAGAGAATAAACTACTATGTTGAAAGTAATGAAAATAAAAAAGAGTGAAAAACAACCGATAGTAAAATATTAAGTAAATAGTTAAATAATTAATTTTCGAATATAAGCCAAAATTTCATTTACAAAGAATAAGTATTTCAATGCTTTATTGCTTTTGGCATAATATTTCTAAACACAATATAAGAAACCATTCAAGATTATATAAGTATTATGAAAATAAAATAATAGTAAAACTATCAAATATCTAATAATAATAAAACAAATGATAACAAATAATAATGAACATCAATAATTTTTATGGTGATGAAAACAAAACCTATTAAATAATATTAAAATATGTTTTTTTCTAATAATTCTTTAAATACTATTTGATTAGAGAAATTAATAATTCTAAAAAAAATTAATTTTTAATTTAATTATAAAATATATTTATTTTTCTTTAGAGTTTGGATATATTAATTAAAAATATATAAACTATTAGGTTTCCAATATATTGGTGTTATTTTTATATATATGTAATGTTAATCTCATGCATTTAACTTCTATTAATTATAAAATAAATAAGTTTAATATGATTAATTATAATCACATTTAAAATAAGATTGTATTTATAGATAAACATTATATTTATTTAAGTAAGACATTTATTTGTAAGAAATATTATTTTTTTATTATTTTTAATTTATCTAAATATATTTAATGATTTTAAATTTTATTTATTAATAATATATTATTTTACTTTTAAATAAATTTTGTTAAAAATATAACTTTATAATTATTAATCATAGATCATAGATAAATAAATAACATAAATTGAAGAATAGAATCAAAATTATTAATAGTTTATGATAATATATTCCATTTGATTGAATCTGTAAAACTTAATTAAATGATGAGTTGTAGTCCATGGTCTATGGTCAAAACCTTACGTATACAATGGAATTGTTTTCAATTAAAAATAATATCTAAGATAATGATACTTCTTTATTTTTTTTATTTTCCTTCTCCCACATGACTTTATGTGAGGAATCAACAAATAATGCATAGTTGTCTTTGACGGCTTGACATTTTTCACTTTCTCTGCACAGTTTTTTTTTCTTTTTCAAACATATATCATTGTGGATCAGATTTTGTATATATTATTTTTTATTATAAGTAGGGTGAGAAATAGGGATTGAATTCAATTTCCCATATTTATAATATTATTCTCTTATCATTATTGTATAAAATCATTATATTTCATGGAATGCCCATAAAAATTAATGATAAAAAAAAAAAAGAAAAAAGTAAACAACCTTTTATTTATGTTGATATAAAGAAGCAGGATGGGTGATTGACAGTTATTTCAATACTAGTGTGGAGAGCTGTAAATGAGTGGAAAGAGGCGCTAGAAGGAGACCAAAGGAATGTTTTAGATGGGTAAATAGTAAGTAACGTGCTCTTGCATGATTTTCTAGATTGACGGAAGGCATAGGTACTAATACGGGTCCTCTAGGATTAGTTGTCTCACTAGATAGTAGATGTATTAAGTCATGGTGAACCCTTAATACGTTCCTTTGGAGGTTATAGAGGGTTTTGTTGTTGGTGGTTGCCTTAGGCCAACCCTAATGTAATTGGATGAGGTCGACATTTTAAAACATATAAGAAACAGAAATCAATAGTCATGTAAGGCAAAGTGTAGTCTTCAGGCGAGCTATTTTTAGTAGGTGAATTTCTTTGATCAAAATAGTTTACTTGAAAAGAATCTTGAGGCAAGGCAAAATCATACAACAATTGCCCCTAGAAGAGGAGAAGGTTTTAAAGCAACCTTCCTTAAGACACAAGTTGGTGTGAGTGTCACATTCATTTACAGACAATTAAAACATTTACGGTGGCATGCGTGAAATACATGTAGCGCATGTGTAGCATTTTTTTTTTTTTTTGGTATCACGCAATTTTTAATAAATAGATATCCACATGTAGTTGTCGCATTGGTAGGTGATTGGAGAAACTTTTCGTGTTTTTCAGAGCTTTTTTAAGTACATGAAACATTTGACACCTATAAAACGGAAGTTTAATGATTTATACTACTCTCTTTTTTTCATCAACTAAGAAACTCTTTAAAATTTTCTTGCCAAAACTTTTCCAGAGTGTTTGTTGTGTTAAGACGATTTAGTGAAGCAAGGTTTTCTTGTGAGTTCTTTGCTTTGCTTTTCTTCTTTTCTTTTTTAAGGTTTGATTCACTATTTTAGTTCGCAATGTGTTTTTAAGGTCTGGGTCTTTGCTTTTTTGTTTGTAAGAGTCTTTTTTGGTTTTTATTTTGTACTTGAGAGTTGTGGTGGTTGACTTTTGGGTAGAATGGCTAGTGATAGTAAGATAAAAAGAAAGAGAAGGTTGTAAGGAAGGAAGCAAAGTAGGCATAGATTTTTAGGGAATTTGATGTTCTCATGGTGAGAAATATATTTAGCTGTAGGGCTAAAGATGAAGTGATGAGGAGTATGCTAGCTACATGTAAGGGGAATCATAATGCTGAAATGCGAATTTTAATTTTTGATTCCTTAATGTGAGAATTGAATGAGTGATGTAGAAGAACTTAGTCAGAGTTTTCTTTCTTCCACTTTACATGTTTTATGTGGCTTTTCATCTACCATTGAACCAAATTCTTTTTGCAATGCCCTAGATGAGTATGAAATAACATTTTCCATCAATTAGTATAAGTGAAGGGAGCCACTCATGTTATGTGTCTTTTAGAAATATTTATTGGCTTTATACGACAACGGGTAGGTACCAAAAGGGGATGGTGTTTTTTTATGGTTCACCAACTAAATGACCAATATTAGTGAACACTACGAGCAACTTTCGCCTTGATAAAACAAAGTATATTTTTATAACGCATAAATTCTATGAAGTAGTTGGCTTTCAAACAAAAATTGACTTACCCTTTGGCTTATCTATGCTAGATGATCCTTTATTTAAAGGACAACTAAGCCAAAAAGCAATATATGAGATACCACAAGGGTAGCCCTTTGAAAACTGATTAGTTAAATATGCATGCATAATATTTGTCAATATTATTTGGGACAAAGAAATCCAAATGGTTTGAGGGCCATTGACATATAAAGGGGTTTTTCTAACCTTAATGAATGACTCATGTATGACCAAGCTTAACCCCACAATGACAGATAAAGTAGGTGGAATCTTAACTAGCAAAGAGGTAGAGTCTAAGGATTTTCTCTAACCATATTGTAAGTGTTGTAAAGAAACTAGAAATATAGGGAACCCCATGGTAGGACTTAGTGGTACTAACATGATTTAAATCAATAATACTAATAGAAATAAGATGTCAAATACAATCAAAATGTGATCCAGATATCAATTAAATTAAAATTGCATTTCAAGTCTCATGTGTCAATCCTCATACCATATTTCATTTAGCATATCATATATCAACATATAATATCTTCTATCATCAAATCACATTTACATATGTTTCATAGCATGTCACTAATTCATTTCATATTCTCATTTTTATCTCGAACCTATCGATTCATTTCTTATCCATATCAGCTCTCAGGGCTCATTTAACTGGTTCGCATGATCTTTCACATGCCATCATTTATTACTTAATATTAATGTACAAGATACATCATTTACTATTAACATTTCATATCAAATATCACTTACAAAGGTAAATGTTTTATTGTACCTATTACCAGACTCAGACTCAAGATGAATACACAAATAATCCAACCATCACACCAGTATATTTGACACCTAGTGCCTCATCGGAACGTTCGAAGTATAATTTGCACTTTGCGCCTCATTGGTATAATCAAAGTAATGTGTGCTTCGCACCTTATCAGAACGTCCAAAGTATAATTTGCGTTCCTGCCTCATCACTTAAACCGAAGTATAATCTTGTACACTAATCCTATGACATGCCAACTATACCCGATACTGTTAATAAGGTAATCAGTATTTCAAACACACATACACTCATGTATATTCATGATCACATATCATAGTTTCATGTAATACCAATTATATCATGTTCAATTCAATTCAATCCATATCATTGTATATTTCTCAAGTTACTAACCATGTAATACTTACCAAGTTCATGAGACAAGTAGGGACATTACCTTAATCAAGCTAGTTTGTAACAAGTCATATAAATATAGATATATGCACTGAATTTAAAACATTGTAGCACAAATTGTATTATCTATTCGTCTACGACTCTCACCTTTCCTTTCTCTTAGGATGACCCAAAAATGTCTTTAGCTATGCTCGATAATTCAATTATAAAAATGGTATTAGTTCCCACTCAATCACATGAAAAACATATAATCAAACATAATTTTCATTTTATTCATTTTAGTCCTTATATCTGAAATACTCATATTTTTCGATATTTAACATCGGATCAAAATCCAACTTCATATCCTTTTATTAGGGACCTTATACTTTTAATCTATAGTATAATTTATTAACAACTTTTATTTTATTCAATTTAGTCCCTAATGTCACAAAACTAACTATCAAGCCTAGTGAAATTTCTAATCAATTCCCTCAATTTTCATTACTTACTAACTTAGTCCTAACATGCTCAAAACTCATACTTCAATTTCTTGTCCAAATCAAGTTCAATTTCATTAAATACCTTTAATGGTAACTTGATAGATATTCAGAAATTGAGAAATCTAAGACATGGGTAAACTTAATCAAGCTTAGATGATCATGAAAACATAAAAATTTCAAAGAAAATTTATGTTTCCCTTAAGCTTTTGGACCGATTTGTAAAGAAATAAAAAATGAAAGTTTTCCTCATTTCTTCTTCACTTGGACAACAACAATGAAGAAAAGAAAGATGAATGCTTCATCTTTTCCACTAACATTTTCTATATATACTTAATAGTGGTGGTGTAATTAAGCTTAATTAACTTAGATTATTAACTATTAATCATGCTTACTTAATAATTAGCCTTAATTAATTAAAAGCAAGTAGGTGTACATCAAAGTCCACTAATTCATTTCACATTAATGGTTAAATAACCATTTGGTCCTTTGGTTGATTGCTAATTGGGTCCTTATGCATTTTTTAAATTTAAAATCTATAGCGATTGAAATTTTACAATTTAGTCCTTGAACTTTAATTAATGATTTTCTCTATGTAATTACTTAACTGTTATTTTTTCATACTACGTAAATCATTTTATTCTTAATTTCACTGAATCAATTTACAGAATTGAGTTCCGAAACTGCATTTTCCTACACCGCCTAAAATTTAGGTCGTTATAGAATTTTTCAAGCAATCAAGATGTCTACAATAGTGTCTTCCTTGACTCATGTTGTCTCTAGCCAAAGATTTGTTGTTGCTTGGTGTAACAATCCAATTTTTAGTGGTACATAAAAGGTGGTTTCAGAATCCCATTTTCGTAAACCGGGTTCGTAAATATCAAATACAAATATTTACTAGGTTAATATGAAAGTATATCGATCTTTGGTCCATCAATTTTTCTAATTAAATAGTTAATTTATATATAGGGACTAAATTGTAAAAGTTTAATTGCTATAAGTTTTTAATTGGCCAAAGGCTTAGGGATTTAAATTGCAATTAACCAAAGGTTCAAATTGGTAAACTAACCATTTTTCAATATGATTTAGTGAAATATGATAACATCTTCCACTATTGTTAATTAAAAGTATGTTAATTAAAGTATGGTTAACTTAATTAAGCTAGATTAATTAGTAAATAATCATGGTATATAAACGAAAATTAATGGACAAAGTGACTATTTTCCTTCTTCCTTGACCATCCACCAATTTTGAAGTGTACGAAAAACTCTCCCAAGCTTGTGAAGCTTTCGACCACTATTAGGTTATAAAAATTTAGTCATTTTCTTGTAATTTTTATAGATTTGAGGTCATAGGAGCTTAATGAAGTTCTTGTTCATAAAAAGAAGGTACCTCTTACTTCTAAATCCATTAATGATTTGTTTAACATACCCGATGTTGAAGAAGATGAGTACTTTGCCATGATGACAAATATCAATTAGGATTTTCTTCAACAAGTACTTCATGTTGTTACAAATTTGGGATCCCAATGGATAATAAGGAAGTATGGCAGTAATTCTTGTCGAAGGGAGTATTTAAATCCAGTGGCTAAGGTATAGTTCTATTTTATTCGATATAGCTTCAAGCCTATCTCACATAGTTCCACCATTTTGATGGAACGAATGTTGTTGTTGTATGCAATTATGACAGAAAGTTCTATCAATGTTAGGAAAATTATTCTTAAAGAGAATCAAGATTGTGCTCGAAAGAGGGCAGGAAGTGTCTGCTTCCCATCGTTGATTACTTCACTTTGCTTCAGGGCCTAAGTTAAAACAAAAGTAAACCTGAAGGGTCGTTATGTTCAAGGTTGCATCACAAGACATAATCTTGAGAGGTTAGTGGAGAATGTTGGACTGTTGAACCAAATTGAGCCAAACGAACCAAAGACTGACGAGTCATCAACCAAATCTGAACTAGAAGCTGACTCAGTTAATGAAACAAAAGAGGCAGAAACTAAAGAGGAACCAAAAAACTCTGAATCGAGGGTGGAACCTAATGTTGCTGAGCCAGTGGAGTCGAGTTTTAGTCCCGAGTTGACCATGCCAATGTCTACTTCTTCAAACACTATGAAGAAATCAGAATTTTCATCTATGATGGATATGTTGAAATTCATGCATAACCAACAACAGGCCTATTGGAAATATGCAAAAATTAGAGATGATTCTATTCGAAATACTTTTAAGAATGTCTCTAACACTTTTATTCTTGAGTTTCCAAGTCATATTTTCGAGACATGGTAAGAAGAGCTTGTGGGATCAAGTGCAACCTAGAATGGAAAGGAGAAAGACTTAGAGGATGACTCGAATTAAAAATGGGGGAAATTTCTTTTTCTTAGTAGTTTTAGTTATTTACTTTCGTAGTTAGTATTTTGCTTTCGCACAATAAAAAACTTGCAAGCATGAATAAAATAAAGCCTCTTCTCTAGTAAAAAGCTAACTAGTGTGGTAATGTGAATGAAAATGTCTAAGATTGGATTGTTAGAAAGACTTGGTACTTAAGCAGTCTTTATGACTCACCTCTCTTTCTTGCTATCCTACTTAGTGTTAAGTTCTCATTCATTACTTTGCTTACACAATGAGGACATTGTTCTTTTTAAAGGTGTGGGTAGGGCAATTTTAGCATGAAATTTATTTAGAGCAGTAGTAGCATGAATTTTAATTTTTTTTTATTAAGTATGTTTCAATGATTACACATAAGTATGCTGAAATAAAATGATGTTTAGAGAAATTTTTTGTTCATAAGTTAGCTCAAATGCAAGTATGATTTTTTATTTTATCTGAGCTTTTTTATGCTATCTTGAGTTATGGAATGCTTTTATGTTCTTCGGTCTTATGTAGCATTTTATCATGAAAATTGAATTTCCTTAGAGATAGACATCCATAAAGGTTTAAGTCTTTAGAATTGACTTAGTAACTTTCTTGAGGCGAAATCCTAGGAGGCATAAGAATCTAAACATGATTTAGGCACATTTTCTTTGGTCCGTTTGAGCCTTTCAAGCCTACCATATGAATTTGACCCTTGTAACCTTAATTTGAGCCTTTGAGCCTATTTTTTCTATCTATGTACATCATAAGCCATGCTACCATCTTTTTAAATTTTATCTTATTTTTGCACCTATCTTAACTATACTTGTCTTGGTGAGAAAAGATCAAGGAAAAATTCAAAAAGATGTACAATGTTCTTCGTTAAATAAAAAAAAAGAGCAAAATAAATACTCAAGACATTGAGAAATCTTGTTGGGAATAAAGCTTCAAATTAAGTTTGGGGTGGTAAAACCTGTTAGTAGGAAGGATGTACCTCGAAAAGAGCCAAGGTAAAGCTAGGGTTAAGATTACTGAACCTAAAAATTCACTTCTCTTTTATCCCTACATTGAGCTTAGCCCCATTACAACATTATAAAACACCTATTGATTTGGATAATTGCACCGACTACATTAGTGGAGAGGAATTGCTAAGTTCAACATATAGGACTGTTAATTAAACCTTGTGATTTTTTTGTTTAATTGTTAAGGAGACTTTGATTGAATGGTGATTGATATGTAAAATCTTGAAAAGCATGCACTCTATGACTTATGCTAGCATTTTTCCGCACTTAGAATAAATTTTTGAATTAATGTTTGCATATGAGCGACTTATCAATAAAAAGGGTTTGTGAGCATGATTTTGTTGATATACGCTTATGTGCAAAAGTTGATGCTACTTAATGATTTTATTTAAACTGATTGCAAGAATGATCTATCTAAATTTTTGCTTTACATTACTCAGGATGAGCAAAGGATTAAGTTTGGGGGTGTATAAACTCTAAATTATATAGGTTTTTTCTAGTAAATTTTACCACATTTTTACTTAAAAGTAATACTAATCCCGAGTATTTGTTAATTAATTTAGTGAATTTTGCTTAAATCTCGATAATGGACATGAATTTATAAAATATGCAAATTTGTGCTTTATTATATGAAGTTTTGGTCCTACTCCATGCAAGATTAAAAAAAAAAAGGCCATGAAGAAGACATTACTACTCATTTGGCTCAAACAAGCTCTCATGCCCATTCATCATCTCTTGAAACTTCTCGTATCTATTATTATTTTCTATAAAAGCTCTTCTTATTAAATATAAATTACATAACCTGTAATGTCCTGACACTAGCACGATGCAATCCAAGCAAATCGCAATACTGTAAAATTGTGTATAATTCAATAAGTTTCCATTAGAGCAGCTTTGGAGGAATATGTCAAAGCTCAAAGCTCAAAGCTACAACAAAATAATTAGCTTTAACAATTTGATTTATTCAGTCTATCACTTTATTTTTTTAACAGTAACTGAAAAAATTGCAAAGGCGACAACCCTATCAATGGAGACTTCACATGAAGCAGCAATAGCGTTGGCAATGCCCAATGAAGAAACTTAGCGAGCTAATAAGATGATTAATGGGTTAGGTAAAGGTTGTAAATGGCCCAATTTGCCCGGGCCCATAAAACCAAAAAAAAAAAGCAAACAGAACATGTCAATAAAACCAAAATATAACAAAAAATAAAAATAAAAATTTAATTAAAGTCCAGTCCATACAACCCAATAAAATTGGCCCAAATACAAGCCCCAAATCACTACCCAAATGCAAGCCCAAAATCACTACCCAAACCCTAGCCCAAAACAAAACGAAAAATCAGAAACCCTAGCAGCTAAGGCGCGCCGCAACAGCCTCCACGTCACCCCGCGCGTTCGAGCCTCCGTACACCGCCACAGTTGGAGCCCTATACCTGCAAAGGACATGAACGACAACAGCAAAAATAAAAAAATTCATTATATTTTATTTTCGTTTTTTTGTTTTTGATTCGGCTATAAAAAACGAAACAAACAATTGTAATTTTTTTTACGGATCAATACGCACACTAAATATAGAGAATACAGAGAAATACAAATCAGAAACAAAAATTCGAAGGTTTTTTCGATTTCAATCTCTTTCAATTTTTCAAATCTTGTTCTGTTGGCTTTCGATTTATTTCTTTTGTGCATGGGAAAAATAAAAAAGGAAAAGGAAGGATTACCATCATAAGTTTCTATCCTCGTCTTCTCCGTTGCAATCGGAGTTAGATATGGATGTTGGTCGGAGGGCAAAGCTTTAAGGTCGGCGTTTATGAGCAAATCGGACCTTCGTGTACCACTACGCGTCGTTTACAATGGCGTTTTAGTGATCGAACGGAGAGGTTTTGGATGCGGCCGAGAACAAAAGCAGAGAGGATTAGGGTTTCATTTCGTTTTAAAAAAAAAAAATTTGTTTGGTTTTTTTTATTATTTCTGGTTTAAGGGGTTATTATTCAGTGAGGAAACGACGTCGTTTGGGCTCATTCCAATAGCCTCGAAACGACGTCGCATAAGGTCGACCTGACTTGACCCGATCCAGCACCCATGAGATCCGCGCGTTTTTGCGGTGATGGGATATTTGCGCAATCAATCCCCCTTTTTCTGCGCCGTTATTTGATTAGATCCTAGGTACATTTTCTTGGTTTTTTTTAATTAGTATCTGTAATTCACGCGCACTTTCAATTTAGTCCAACTTAAAACGCTGCGTTGGGCTTTGGAAATATTTGCTGGTTCAGTCCTTGATTATTTGTGCGCAATTCAACTTGGTCCTTGACTTTGTTCAAATCATTTTATTTATTTATAAAGTAGCCTGTCAATCTTATTATTATTTCAATTAAGTATGTTTTAGTTTTCGTGCATAATTTTTGCAATTTTCTTTTATGGAACTAAATTTATTTATTATATAAGTTGTCTTAACAAATTATTTTGAGTTTATTTTATCGATTTTATAATGTTTTAATTGGTTTTATACATTCATTTGTATATATTTTAACTTATTACCTAAATATTTAATTCCAAATTGTTCTTTTATATATTTTTTTGTTTCAATAATTTATATAATATCTAATTTAAACACTCTTATATATGTATTATTTTATATATATATATATATATATATATATAATTTGTACTAAAACTATCTTACTTTATGTATATATTCTTAATTTCATATAATTTTATTTTATTTTAAATCTATATATATTTTTAATGTTAAATCTATATAAATATATAATTGTTATTTTAAAGATCTTATTTTAAATTATGTTTTATTTATTTCAAACACCTCCCTATATTATTATTTTTATATACATATGTTATTTATATTATGTATCATTTTTAAATTATTTCGTATATCACGTATTTAAATCTCAAAATGTATATATTTTGAACTCGTTCATGTAGTATTATGTTTGTTTGTAACTTGCTTTGAATTTCTTTTGGAATTGTTCTTAATTCATAAGTTTTCAAATATTATCGTTAGCATTTGCATAATGTTGATATGAGACCATTGCTATTGTGCATATCTTAATGTGTTCTTTCATATGAAATTATTTGTTTTATAACATCATTGCCATGTATTATTATTCCATGTTTGTAACTCTGCTTTTTTCTTGTTATTCAATCGTGATTCTAATTCCCACTTCCGCCCGATATTGTTTTTTTTTATCCCCAATCAAGATAAACAAATGTATTTTTGAGTCCATTTTATTCAAAAGTTTTTCCAAATAAGGCAATATTTAGTGTTTGGAAATTCGAGAAATCGTGCCCTATCGTGCTGGGTTTCGGTTTTTCGTTTGACCAAATAACTAAATATCCTTTTAAAATTTTGACCATGTTTTCTAAAAAATAAGGCAATATTTAGTGTTTGGAAATTCGAGAAATCGTGCCCTATCGTGCAGGGTTCCGGTTTTCCGTTTGACCAAATAATTGAATATCCTTATAAAAATCTCAATGCATGAACTTTGGAAATCGCGAGAGGATCTTGGCATCGAGGGTTTGAAACGTCATATCCTATCGTGCTGGATGTGATATTTTATTCCTTTATAACAAGTGAATCTCAACATCCAATTCGAGTTATTTAAAATTTTTTAAAATGGAATTGTATTCTAAAATCGTTTCAAATTTTTGGCATTAGGACATTAATTAATCAATTAGGTACCAATTTTGGGCGTTGCAAGGTGCTAATCCTTCCTCGTGCGTAACCGACTCCCGAACCCATTTTTTCTTAGAATTCGTAGACCAAAATTAAATTCTTTTAAAATAAAACAAAATGTTTTATAGGTGATCCGATCACACCTAAACAAAAAAGGATTGGTGGCGACTTCGCCATATTTTTAAAGTCGTTCCCCTTTTTTTCAAAATATATAAAAATGGTTTCGACAGCTTGGCGACTCCGCTGGGGACTGGTTGAGAGTCAGGCCATAGATTGATTAATTTTTGTCCTTTTGATTGAAAATTTTGAAAATTGTTTTGAAAAATCATGTTTCTTTGATGCATTCGTTTGTGATACGATTGCAATAATGTCGAGTCTCATAAAATACTTTGGCATTGCATTGCATGACCGTTGTGGTCACACCTTTAAGTGGGAGTAAGAAGCTATGCCTTCGTGAGGTTTTCACCTCCGCATGGGCTAGTGGATTACTTCTGGGATGCATCCGTACCTATGTCTTCGTGAGATTTTTATCTCCGTATGGCCATAGGGAAATGTGTCCCCCTGAATCGAACTCGGTCTGTGTGAGCCTATAATGGGTGAGGATCGAGGAATTTGCTGGTTCAGGTACCTCAAATTTAGAACCGAACCACATATAGAAAGCCTTAAGAGCCTACCCTAGGTAGAATCATACCCAAACCCTAGTGGTTATCCTTTTAGGTGTTATATTCGGTTGTTTATTTTTCCTGTACTAACGTGCTTTGTTTATGACTGCATTGCATTGCATCATCATATAAAGAAGGTGTTGATTTATATTCGATTACTAAATAGAAAATCTTGACATAGGAAAATGAATTTCTTGATAAAGTGGGTTATAATACGGCCGTCCAAATGTGGTCCAAGTAAAAACAACAAGAGAAGGCTGGTAGTCAGCGGAGGAAAACAAGACTTTGTTGCCCGAGGTTTTGAGCCAACAAGAATTATTTGAGAGTCGTCACGCCTCAACTTTCTTAAAGAAGCTAATTAACATCGCAGGGATAAGTGAGCAGCGAACCACGACCCGGATCAAGCCGAGTGGAAATAAGAGAGACATCTTTTGGGAGGATTTGTAGGATTAGACCGTAACATCCGGATATGAAGAAAAGATCAGGGTCTGCACTTGGACTATGAAGACAATATCGTATATGTAACCCGTCTTATGTAAAGAAATTTATTTTCTAGAAAAGTTCTTCTAATGGAATTGAATTCAGAATCAACGCCTTTCTTTCTTTTTGCATTCATTCCATGCATTTGCATTACATTTCATGCATTTGCATTACATCATATCATATACATTAAAATTTGTAGAAAGACTCTAATTAATTAAAAATTATTTCAGCATTAACCTGGACACCAGCAAAATCAGACATCCCTACGATACCCGAACCAAGACGAAAGATATGGATCAGAGATTAGAAAAACTTGAACAACTCCAAAGGGAGATGCAAGATAAACTTCAATTGCAGATGCATGAGAAGCGACTTGCTAAGATCCAAAGAGACATGATGGATCAAATGATGGAGTCTCAAAGAAACATGATGGCTCAATTGTCCAAGTTACTAGTAGGAAAGATAGACAAAGGGAAAGGCCCCATGGATAATATCGCGGAAAGTAATGAAGACCCTCAATATCCTCCTGGTTTTACTCCGATGCATGTACAGGCACAACCTGAGATAAATCCACAAAGATCATCTGTTACTATCAGGCCACAACAGTTTCAGGCCGGAGCCACGATACCAATAAACTTTCAGCCTGGCTCAGGCTCTAACCCTGGCAATAATTTAAATAATCCAATTATTCCTGATTTGGATGAAGTGGTAGAAGAGGAAAGAGCAACGACAGAATCACAAAAGCAATTAGAAGAATGGTGTAACTGGCTGGAGGAGAAGTTTAAAGCAATGGAAACTACTGATTACCGTTGCGGAATCGATGCGAAGGATTTAAGCTTGGTCCCATATCTGGTGCTCCCACTGAAGTTTAAAATGCCAGAGTTCGAAAGGTACAGTGGGACTAGCTGTCCTGAAGCTCACATAACGATGTTCCGTTGGAGAATGACAGGATATGTCAACAACAACCAGTTGTTAATCCATTGTTTTCAAGAAAGTCTGACCGGGTCTGCGGCCAAGTGGTACAATCATTTAACCCATTCCCAAATTGGCTAATGGAAAGACTTGGCTCAAGCTTTCATGAAACAGTACAACCACGTGATAGAGATAGCACCCGACAGGATTACACTCCAGAACATGGAGAAAAAGACAAACGAGAGCTTCAGGCAGTACGCCTAGCGATAGAGGGAAGTGGCGACGCAAGTCCAACCACCACTCTTAGAGAAAGAGACGACCATGCTCTTCATCAGTACTTTGAAGGATCCATTTATCAACCACATGTTGGGAAGCGCTACTAAAAGCTTTTCTGATATCGTAATGTCTGGGGAGATGATTGAGAATGCCATAAAAAGTGGAAAGATAGATGCGGGAGAAAGTGTCAAAAGATCAACCCCGAGAAATAGGGAAAATGAAGTAAACCGCTTGAGCATGCATTCCAAACCGGTCACTGCAGGTCAACCAAGGGCTGTGACCACTGATCATCAGGGCTCATCAAAACAAGAATCCAGTGCAAAGCAACTCCAGTTTACACCAATTCCAATGACATATAGGGAGTTGTATCAAAGCCTATTTGATGCACATGTGGTGGCTCCTCATTATATGGAACCAATACAACCCCTATACCCCAAATGGTATGATTTGAATGCTCAATGCGAGTATCACGCGGGAATAACAGGTCACTCAATCGGTAACTGCATTGCGTTTAAGAAATTGGTCGAAAGGCTTATTAAAATAGGGGTTGTGAAGTTCGATGAACCGAACGAAGCAGTAAATTGTGATAATTGAAGGAGGGGGCAAGAGATTTGCGATTCCCTGAAGAAGTCATCAGAAGCCTAGAAATCAGGAAATCAGAGCACCAATGGCGTATTCGAAGAGGGAACCGAGGAATAAAAGTTTTCCAAGCATCGGCCTTTATATACTTGAGAATGTTTTGAACAATGGGACACTGGAAGAGACATGTATTTTTAAGGCTAATCTAGAGTAATATTCAAAACACACTTATTGCTTTCAGCCTAGAAGTAATAAGAGTCATTTTGTGAAATAGGCTTGTGTTCAGAATCTTTATTTCAATAAAATGCATCTTTTTGAGCAAATATTTTTTCCATTTATAGATTCTTTTGTACTTTGGATTTCTATTCAAATATTCTTTCATTCTTTATTCATGATCATATCATACAAATAATCAACCTTAGAATCATTTATTCTTTGGATTTTTTTGCCTTCATACCTAGGTACCCAGATATCAACGACATGAGCGACGTTGTTACTGACTCCCTTTTTGAATGAGATATGGGTCTAAGAGATCTAAGGACTTTAAAGATGACAGAGATTGTAGCCTATCTTTTGATTTGTTAAAGATGGTAGAACAATATGAAAATAGACTCTACCTTGCAAAAGGTCAGTGGACGTTGCGAGCTTAGGAAAGGGGTAAAAATTGAAACCTAACTCACCATAAAAATAAGACGAGTCACCATTGAGCTATTTTTAAGAATTCAAAGACGTTTTCGCACGATCATTATCAAGGCATGCCAGACTACAGAAACATGGGTATGCTATTAAGGTTTGTGTTTAAAGAACCCAAGTTAATGGTTCTACAATGGCCAGGCTAATCAAGAGATTTGGGCTACTAGATTACCAAAAAAGGGAAATTGCATCAATTACGCCGAAAATGCCAAATTGAGGAAGACAAGACTTATGTGCCTCCTCCATTTTTCCTATATGTGGGGCATAGATGTTATGGGGCTGATCTCGTCAAAAGCATCTAGCCGACACCAATTCATCTTTGTGGTTGTCAATTACTTCACTAAAAGGGTGAAGGTCGCTTCATATGTCAAAGTTACAAAGTCAGCAGTCATCAAACTCAAATTTAAATTCAAATCCGAATCCAAATCCAAATCCCAATCCAAATTCGAATTCAAAGTTCAAATTTAAGTTTAAGTGCAAAATTCAAATTCAAAAAAATGGCAATAAAGAATGCTAGAAAGGAACATGTCTAACATAGTTGCACAATGTCAAAGATTTACGGTCTATTCAAAGATCAGACACCATATTAGTGCAGCGGAAGCAGCCAAAAAAAAACATTCAAAAATTTTTGAAAAATGATTGAGGTTTGTAAAGGTTGGCATATAGAAGTTATCGTTTACCCTTTATGCTTCTTGAACGTTGGCCAGGACCTTCATCGGGGCAACACATTTCTCATTGGTTTTGCCCATTGAAGTCGAAATTCGTTTTTTCCAAGTTTTATCAGAACTGAAGTTGGATGAGGCAGAATGGATCTAATCCCGATGTGATCAATCAAATTTGTGGAGAAAAGTTAATAGCTATCCATTACAGTCAGATGATGCGGGTTTGCGACAAAGAGGTTCATCCTAGAAAATTCTCAAAGGGGGACCTGATATTGAAGAAGATCCTTCATATACAAAAGGACTTCAGAGAAAAATGGAGGCCAAACTAGAAAAGACTTTATGTAGTGAAATAAGTCTATTCTGGAAACATTGACCAAAATGGATGGCATGGATATGCCCAATCCGATGAATTCAGTCAAGAAGTACTTCATTTAAAGGAGAGGCCAAGGTGAAAACCCACAAAGGGCGCCTTGAGATTAAAAAATAAAAAATAAAAAAATAAAAAAAATTTCAATCAAAAAAAAAAGAAGGAGAGGCCAAGGCGAAAACCCGTAAAGGGCGCTTTGAGACCAAAAGGGATTTGAGTTGAAAACCCAAAAAGGGCGGCTCAAATTTTGGTCAAATGAGGGGCATGCGGTGATCTTGCTATACTTGAATTAACAAAGAAGGGATATGCTACATCTTGGAGCATCGACAAAGTACTCCGAATCCCCTAAACACATATTGAGCTTAAAATGACCCTCAAGAAATTTGAACAAAGAAGCTCAGGCTGCGATATCTGAGGCACCTAGTTTTCATCTTATCCATTCCGAATTTGCAATATTTAATTATTTTATTCATTTCAAAATACACTACCAATAAATTTCCTTTGATTGCATGTGCTAGCTTTGCTTAACTTATTTGTTTCGAGCTATGCTCCTAATTAATTCCCTTCTTGTTCATTGTTATGACCTTTGTCAAGCTTTTTGCATTGAAATAACAATTCGTGGACTAATAATACTTTCATAAAAGGAGTTTCGCATATTACTTTGGAAGCTTCTAAATAATACGAGAACCTGAAACAGGACTTTTATTTAGAACTTACCAGGCTTAAGGGTTGGAAATGTTTGAGAAGGAAAAGTCTAATTTGAGACTATCCCCTTTGATTTTCTATCAAAAATAGTTGGTGATACAATCGTGACGAAAAATGGGCAATGTTAACCCAAGTGTAAAAGGGGAATCATTCGAGGGAAAAAATGATATTCTGTATCCATGCAAATATCATGCATACACATTTGGTTAGGTCACCTGGGGAGCGATCAGTTGATTGAACAGGTTACAGTCCTCTACCCATGAGTTGCGGTGGTATGGATGGAAAATGATACAAGTCTTGTACCCTTGAATAGCAATGGGATGGATTGAAGAAGAAATAAATCCTACATTTAGGAGTCACAGTGGGATGGATTGGAAAAGATTCAGATCCTATACCCCTAAGCCACAATGAGATGAACCCTGAAGTTATAATGGGGCAAATCTGTTGAGCAAGATATAATTGTTTTCTTGGGTTTTCTGTTGAGAATACCAGCCGAACAAGATGACAGCACAATACGTCAGTGATAAAGCCCTGATAAACAATGAGCGATGACACCTTAAACACATAAAAAGGAATCATTCTCATGAAATTCTGCGTTCATACAAGACACATTTAGTTAGGAGCATTTGATTTTATTCCGATCATTGCATCCTAATCCTTATACAAAAGACCATTCTCATGACATTATGCATTCACGCAAATGTCGTCCATAATACATTTAGTTAGGAGCATTAGATTCATTCTGATCATTGCATCCTAACCATTTTGCATAAGCATAAACACATAAAACTGATTTTACGGGATAGGTCCCCCAGAGGACGGTGTCGCAACATCGGTGAATTCACAAATCTGGTCTTCCTGAGTTTGCAGTGAAGCAGATCGAAAACACTAGTCTGGCATCCCTGAGTTTGCAGTGGAGCAGACCGAAGATTACAGATCTTGTCACCCTAAGCAGTAGTGAACCAAGATCGAACGGCAAATCTCGTCTCCCTAAGCAGTAGTCGAACAGATTTAAGCCACCAGTTCTATCTCCCTGACCAGCAGTGGAATAGGTCGAAGATTGTAGATCTTGTCACCCTAAGCAGTAGTGGACCAGGATCGAACGGCAAATCTCGTCTCCCTAAGCAGTAGTGGAATAGATTTAAGCCACCAGCCCTATCTCCCTGACCAGCAGTGGAATAGGTCGAAGATTGTAGATCTTGTCACCCTAAGCAGTAGTGGACCAATATCGAACGGCAAATCTTGTCTCCCTAAGCAATAGTGGAACAGATTTAAGCCACCAGCCCTATCTCCCTTACCAGTAGTGGAATAGGTCGAAGATTGTAGATCTTGTCACCCTAAGCAGTAGTGGACCAATATCGAACGACAAATCTTATCTCCCTAAGCAGTAGTGGAACAGATTTAAGCCACCAGTCTAGCATCCCTAAGATTGCAGTGGAGCAGACCGAAGATAGCAAATCTTGCCTTCCTGAGCGAAGTGGATCGAAGATACCAGTCTGGCATCCCTGAGTTTACAGTGGAGCAAACTGAAGATAGCAAATCTCATCTCCCCGAAGTTACGGTGGAAGCAGATTGAGGCTACAAGTCTAAATTCCTTGAATTGGTTGAAGCGCTAGTTCTCATGCCCTTGAAGATGCAGCGGGATGGAACGAAGCTACTCAAAGAAGAAAAGCACTGAAAGAGGTCAAGATTTGGCAAGACCGGGCAAAATTGGCCATTTTTGAAGTCTTTGCTCTATTCTCGTTACACGATAGTGAGCAAAGAGGGACAACTGTAAATGGCCCAATTTGCACAGGCCCATAAAACCAAAAAAAAAACAAACAGAACATGTCAATAAAACCAAAATATAACAAAAAATAAAAATCCAAATTTAATTAAAGTCCAGTCCATACAACCCAATAAAATTGGCCCAAATACAAGCCCAAAATCACTACCCAAATGCAAGCCCAAAATCACTACCCAAACCCTAGCCCAAAACAAAATGAAAAATCAGAAACCCTAGCAGCTAAGGCGCGCCGCAACAGCCTCCACGTCACCCCGCGCGTTCGAGCCTCTGTACACCGCCACGGCTGGAGCCCTGTACCTACAAAGGACACGAATGACAGCAGCAAAAACAGAAAAATACATTGTATTTTATTTTCATTTTTTTTGTTTTTGATTCGGCTATAAAAAACGAAACAAACAATTGTAATTTTTTTACGGATCAATACGCACATCGAATATAGAGAATACAGAGAAATACAAATCGAAATGTAAATTCGAAGGTTTTTTCGATTTCAATCTCTTTCAATTTTTCAAATCACTGCTCGTTGGCTTTCGATTTATTTCTTTTGTGCATGCAAAAAATAAAAAAGGAAAAGGAAGGATTACCATCGTAAGTTTCTATCCTCGTCTTCTCCGTCGCAATCGGAGTTAGATATGGATGTTGGTCGGAGGGCAAAGCTTTAAGGTCGGCGTTTATGAGCAAATCGGACCTTCGTGTACCACTACGCGCCGTTTACAATGGCGTTTTAGTGATCAAAAGGAGAGGTTTTGGATGCGGCCGAGAACAAAAGCAGAGAGGATTAGGGTTTCATTTCGTTTTAAAAAAAAAATTGTTTGGTTTTTTTTATTATTTCTGGTTTAAGGGGTTATTATTCAGTGAGGAATCGACGTCGTTTGGGCTCATTCCAATAGCCTCAAAACGACGTCGCATAAGGTCGACCCGACTTGACCCGATCCAGCACCCATAAGATCCGCGCGTTTTTGCGGTGATGGGATATTTGCGCAATCAATCCCCCTTTTTCTGCGCCGTTATTTGATTAGATACTAGGTACATTTTCTTGGTTTTTTTTAATTAGTATCTGTAATTCACGCGCACTTTCAATTTAGTCCAACTTAAACGCTGCGTTTTGGGCTTTGGAAATATTTGCTGGTTCAGTCCTTGATTATTTGTGCGCAATTCAACTTGGTCCTTGACTTTGTTCAAATCATTTTATTTATTTATAAAGTAGCCTGTCAATCTTATTATTATTTCAATTAAGTATGTTTTAGTTTTCGTGCATAATTTTTGCAATTTTCTTTTATGGAACTAAATTTATTTATTATATAAGTTGTCTTAACAAATTATTTTGAGTTTATTTTATCGATTTTATAATGTTTTAATTGGTTTTATACATTCATTTGTATATATTTTAACTTATTACCTAAATATTTAATTCCAAAATGTTCTTTTAAATATTTCTTTGTTTCAATAATTTATATAATATCTAATTTAAACACTCTTATATATGTATTATTTTATACATACATATATATATAATTTGTACTAAAACTATCTTACTTTATGTATATATTCTTAATTTCATATAATTTTATTTTCTTTTAAATCTATATATATATTTCATCTTAAATCTATATAAATATATAATTATTATTTTAAAGATCTTATTTTAAATTATGTTTTATTTATTTCAAATACCTCCCTATATTATTATTTTTATATACATATGTTATTTATATTATGTATCATTTTTAAATTATTTCGTATATCACGTATTTAAAATCTCAAAATGTATATATTTTGAACTCGTTCATGTAGTATTATGTTTGTTTGTAACTTGCTTTGAATTTCTTTTGGAATTGTTCTTAATTCATAAGTTTTCGAATATTATCGTTAGCATTTGCATAATGTTGATATGAGACCATTGCTATTGTGCATATCTTAATGTGTTCTTTCATATGAAATTATTTGTTTTATAACATCATTGCCATGTATTATTATTCCATGTTTGTAACTCTGCTTTTTCCTTATTATTGTATCGTGATTCTAATTCCCACTTTCGCCCGATATTGTTTTTTTTATCCCCAATCAAGATAAACAAATGTATTTTTAAGTTCATTTTATTCAAAAGTTTTTCCAAATAAGGCAATATTTAGTGTTTGGAAATTCGAGAAATCGTGCCCTATCGTGCTGGGTTTCGGTTTTCCGTTTGACCAAATAACTAAATATCCTTTTAAAATTTTGACCATGTTTTCTAAAAAATAAGGCAATATTTAGTGTTTGGAAATTCGAGAAATCGTGCTCTATCGTGCTGGGTTTCGGTTTTCCGTTTGACCAAATAATTGAATATCCTTATAAAAATCTCAATGCATGAATTTTAGAAATCGCGAGAGGATCTTGACATGAGGGTTTGAAATGTTATATCTTATCGTGCTGGATGTGATATTTTATTCCTTTGTAACAAGTGAATCTCAACATCCAATTCGAGTTATTTAAAATTTTTTAAAATGAAATTGTATTCTAAAATCGTTTCAAATTTTTGGCATTAGGATATTAATTAATAAATTAGGTACTAATTTTGGGCGTTGCGAGAGTGCTAATCCTTCCTCGCACGTAACCGACTCCCGAACCCGTTTTTTCTTAGAATTCGTAGACCCAAATTAAATTCTTTTAAAATAAAACAAAATATTTTATAGGTGATCCGATCACACCTAAACAAAAAAAGATTGGTGGCGACTCCACCATATTTTTAAAATCGATCCCTTTTATTTTAAAATACATAAAAATAGTTTCGAAAAAGGTCACGGGAAAATGTGCGGCAAAAAAGAGCGACAATTTGGCTTAGTAAATTTTATATGGCTAAAGCTGATGCTAGAGCCTATGATGAAGCCGTGTTGAGATTCAAGGGGAACATAGCAAAGCTAAACTGAGAAAAAAATTTACGTGGAGGGCTAACTAGGCAATCCGTTAGTGAAAAACAAAAAATTTAACGAAGGTGATTATTTTAATTGAATAACTAAATGGAGAAAAAAAATTAAAATGATGAAAATAAAACAAACTTTATTTTAAAATAATTATCATTATCCTTCATATAAAATATAATTAGTTATTTTGGTTGAAAATTTATTATGTGATCAAGTATGGTCAAAATGTCAAGACATTAGAAGATTCTCTCTCTCTCCCTCAAAAAGGCACTACTTTAAATTTAGACCATAATTAAATCATTTTATTTTTTGTGTTGAATAAGACCAATTGCATCCTTTCCAACTTATTTTGGTTAATTTATGCAATGAAAAGTTTTTACTAAAAATATATTTTCATGTTAAATATTAAATAAGTTGTTGAACTTTTTAAATAAATATTATATTTTTATCATATCTAAATAAACTCTTAATCTTCAATATTCATTTTAAATAAAAATAGTAATGTAAATGTAAATTAAATATTACAAAATTATTTGAGTCCAAATCAAATTCAAGAATTTATTTTTAAATACAAATTAAAAACAAAATTTTATTTCATTATAATAAAAGAAAATTGGGAATTTTATTAGTATTATTATTTGATCCTATTTTTATTAAAATTAAGTGAAGCATGATTACAACGAAAATATTTCAAAGTTATTAAATTTTACAAGTAGAATTAAAAAAATAGTTAGTGAAAACATAAAATTGGAAGTTCTTTTATTAGTATTATTCTAAATTAAGTGAAAAATAATCACGATATTGTAATAGTGGAATTTTTAGATTTTACAAACGAATTTAAGCATGAATATAAAATAAGTATACACCCAGTTGATATTGTATAAAAGAAATACCTAATCGTAAAATATAGAGTGTATACTTGGCCAGGCCGCTTAGAAAATGCATGTCACAAAAGAACCAAGTTGCTCCTTTCTAGTATGTGAGGCAACAATCTGTCAGTTTTCATATTTAATTAATTTGTACTTTAGTATGAAATTTTCATGTAATTATTGAATGGGGGAATAGGTTTTTGACGACAAGCTTAATAGCTTTAATTTCAATTTTAAAATACAAAAAAGAAAAGACATGAGGTTCATGCACATTCCCAAAACAATATTAATTAAAAAGCATGGGCAATAATTTATGGAATATAATATATTATTTATTGGAGCTCTTGAATTGTACTTTTTCACTGTTTTTCTTGTTGGGGTACCTTTAACACTTGTTCAAACCCTCGAAATTCAGTATTTAGATGTCCCTTACAAATTAGATTTCATGCCCACTTGTTGTTTTAACTAAGAAGATGAACTTGGACAATATTCTTGTTTGTCATATGATTACAAGATTTTACCAACTTTTAATGTAAATGCTTGAGTTTGAAACAGATCAATTAGTATGGTTACCAAAATGTTGAATGGAAATTAATTTGACCAGACAACAATTTTCTTGTTGACCACTTCTTCTGTCTAAATCACCCCCACTCGTGCAATATGGTGGTGCAAAAGTTTTTTTTTTTTTTTTAGTAAAAAAGCTTATAAAATAACTTGAAAAAAGTTCAGCTTTTCAATCATGGGTATTATTTAAAGTTTGGAAATGTACTGCTTTTGAGACTACATAGATGAGGCTAATCCACTATGGAAAAGGCGAACTTAAGATTCATGGTTATTACAATGAGACTTTTAATTGAGGTAGATTCAGTCTAATGGTAAGACAAAGTTGGTATGCTTTTTGGTGAATAAATTGTATTTAATTATCCAAAAAAAAAATGAAAATCAAACTTGAATTGTGAAAATTTTCAATTTTGATTTGACATTTTTCAGTCCTTCCACATTCAGATTTATCATCTGTATCTTCCAGAACCATCGCAAAAACTATTAACACTGGACTATATAGGCATTTAGATGAAGTAATTAACATGCAATCCCACCATTGTCTTGCCTTTGCTAGCTTCTAGTATCAAGTGGGCAAAAGTCCCCTTTAGCCTTTAGCTACTAATGAAATCATCAAGCTGACGAAAGATAATGAAAAAAAAAAAAAAAAAAATTGGTCTGACCTGGCCGCCATGGCCCCTTTTGGTGCTTTGACTCACGTGTAGCTTCCTCATTTGAGGGTCCGATTAACGACCCAATAATGTTGGTTTGAAACCTTTTGTATATTCATGTATTTTACCACTTTTTCACCCTTCATCTGCCTATATAAGATATCTCTCAAGCTTTGAAATGTTTCTCCTATGACCACCAAAAATATAACCAAATTCAAAGAGTTGCATATATGGATTCTTCATATTTCCAATACCCATATTCTCATTTCTCTCCTGAATCATCTTCTTCCTATGTTTCACTAGACTCATTCAATTACCCCCATAACCAAGCTCTTCCTTTCAATGAAAACGACTCTCAGGAGATGCTTCTTTTAGGACTGCTAAACCAAGCTCCGGCAAGCTCTAGAGATGATCATGAAGTAAGCTCGAAAGCAAATGAAGAGGAACCGTCTACCAGGGAGGTTTCTTATAGAGGAGTTAGGAGAAGGCCATGGGGGAAATATGCAGCTGAAATAAGGGATTCCACAAGGAATGGTGTTAGGGTTTGGCTTGGAACCTTTGATACAGCTGAGGCTGCTGCTTTAGCCTATGACCAAGCTGCATTGGCAATGAGAGGTTCCATGGCTATTCTCAATTTCCCAATGGACAAAGTCTACGAATCACTTCAAGAAATGAACTATGGGTTTGAACAAGGTTGCTCACCTGTTTTAACCATGAAGAAAAGATACTCCTTGAAAACCAAAAAGGGGTCGTCCATGATGATGAAGAAGGTCAAGAAAGAAAAGGAAATTAACAACATGGAAAATGTAGTGGTGTTGGAGGATTTAGGTATTGAGTACTTGGAGGAACTTCTTACCATCTCCGAGAGTTCTAATATTTGGTAAATTACTTTAGAATAACTTTAATTAATTCATAATTCAAAAAATAATAATAATAATTGTATGAGTCAGTTGATCCATTTTCCTGTTTAGATATCGAGGAATGAGAGTTTTTTCTTGATTTTGGCTTTTTGTAAATGCAAGAAGGATTAATGTCTTTTGTTGGATATAGAGAGGTATTTTTATATGTCAATTTGGGCTAGTGGACAATATCTTTATGTGGTACCATCGTTTTCAGGTTCCATTAAGATGGAACATGATGATGACAATTATTGTCATAGTTGTTGAGCCTTTGCAATTAGAAACTGTATGTAAATTTATAACTGATTGGATTTGTCTGGCTAATTTTGAACACCATATTAATCATCCATATATATAAATTATTGTCAATTTCTTTTTCCTATACCAACCCAACAATATGCATTAATTAAAATATAGATATAAGATATTGCTCCACAAGTCCCGACAAGATCATTGATATATGCATTTTGAATCTTATAAAATATAAGATGACTTTGAAATCATATTGAGATCTCATAAATTGAAAATCAGCCTCCTTCAAACAAAATATATGGTTTTTGCATATATTAATCCACTCATAACTTACTTGGAACCTGATGATGGAAGAAATTAATACAAGAAGGGACAACATTTAACAATTACTGCACAACTGCTTGACTGGTGATTCATCCCAATGCTTTTAGATATTCTCACGTACGTAAATTTTAATTTTGTGATTTTATACATAAAATTTTAATTTGATATAATTTTCACAAATCATTAATAATATTATAGAATTAACACAATTTTACATTGATATATTGCATACACAGATAATTATATTAATCCAATATGAAAATAAATGTATATATTCATTTATTTGAATGTGTTCAATTAAATCAAAACCAGAATTTCATTTACATATATGAATTACAATTAAAATTTTATGTATATAATTACACCAAATTAAAATTTATATATCAAATTATATATTAAACCAAAATTACTATATAAATTTAATATTTATCTTCTTTTATGGTGAATAATCTTATGTTTTTTTATGGAAAGTAGAGGCTTTCATAGAGGGTTTGGAGCCTGTCATGGCCCATTGAGCGAAGAACCTACCACCTTGGCTTCAAGAGTAAGGTTGTGGTTAGTTAGGTGGTGAGTTATTACACCTTTAATCTTGTATAGTTAATGTGAAATCATTCGATTAACTAACCCCTATTGAAGAGTGTTTAAACACTATCAAAGACCACACAAAATGATCAAAAGGATGAAAGTGCACTAGGTCCTACTTAAATTGATGCATGATAGAATCAACCCCTTTTAACGAGGGATAAAGTAGATAAATTTTATCCAAAAATTACAATTCCCATTAATAGTTACAAATCAAAATCGTCAATATTTATCCGATTAAGTCTTAGTTTGATTGGCATGAACATTGTTGTCAATACAGGAGAACGTAGATTCGAGTGCGCTGAAGCACATTATCCTTCTAATTACTGGTTGGGGAGGAGCTATAGGTAGCTCTAAATATTATGTCAAAAAGAGCGGATATTATCAGAACCTATAATGAAATTATTCATAAAAAATCTTCACTCTAAGAGCTATTATTAAGACACTTTGGTTATAGGTAATTTATAAAGTTGATCATATTACTAGTAAAAAGATTACTTTCAAGTGCTTGGAAAGAGAGTCAAAAAGAAAAACTAGTAAGGAATTGGTTAGTTAATAAAGCCAACAAACACAGAAGGGAAGAACCACGTGTATTTGAGTTTATCCCCAATTCTCCTGTATGATCAAGCTATCTCATTTCTTTTCCAGGATTCCTTTAAGATCAATCATTAACTAAATTTGATGGTCAATCTTCTCTTCTTCTTATGTGGCTATATTAAGAGTATGGTTCAGCAATGATCTGGTCCAAGTTGAACTCGTTATTCCCAAGAGACTTGTGAAAAATAAAAAGAGAGAAGATACCCCATGAATGCTTCATGTATTTTGACCGAGACCAAAGGCAGCTGATTAGTATAACTCAAAAGTTCAGGTTCATGCGCACGTAAGAAAAGGACAAAAGGCCAGAATGGAGGGAGAAAAGCTAGTTTTAAGAAAGTAATGCCACTTAGCCAAATTAAAAGCATGTTTGAATAGCTTTGTGTAATGGATGTTTGGTGAAGGAAAAGGTGGAAAATGACATATGTTTTAATGGATTTGAAAGTCATTTTGAGTACATTGGGTTGGGAATGGGCCTTTTTGAAGAGACTAGTAGGGATTACCAAATTGCAAACTTTCTTTGAAGCGGAGGAGACAATAGATACTTTCTTTGGGCCAGAACTGTTGAGCTATGATGGGTCATGAAAAGCGTATAATCGGCCTTGTTAAAGGACTTTAGTTTTGAGGTCTTTATCTAGGTGAAATGGAATTACAAGTGAAATGTTAACATATATTTATTTATTTTAGGTATCTTTCATGTCGGGTTTCTAATTCATGTTTAGAGTTGTTATCTTCAAGTTTTGAATTTATATTCTTTTTTTTTTTTAGGAATACAAAATGTATTATCATTGCACCTAACACTTGTTAGTGGTAAAAGATTTATCTTCATACATTTTCATTAAAAAACGTAATATGTTTTCTAAATGTCTTAAAAGATACTAGACTATGACATACCCACAATATGGATGAAAAAAACACTTATATAACTTAAAAGTTTATATAAAAAATAAATAATGCTTTAATTGAAATGGTAAAGTTGAAAAATTGAAATTCTAATATGCGTAAATTTTATTAATTTAAAAAATATAAAAAGACAAAACTCCTTCATGATAATATAATTTATTTTATAAAAAGATTAGGTTTCTAGTAATTTTCAAATTAATCAATCAGAAATTTTATTATAATAGAGATTTTTCCAATAATAGATATGTGAACTAAACAAAATATTAATTTATAACCACTTTTAAATTTTAGTAAAAATGAATTAAAAAGCCTACAACTTTTCAAATAAAAATAATAACAATCAAGCTTCCCACTCAATTGTGCTATCAAATTTAAAATTGTATCAATCAAGACTTTTGACAAGCAAAAATGATCATTGATCATTATTTTATTAAAATGGCCATTAACAACGATTGACTCGATTGTTATAATGTTGATATGGCAGTCCAGATTAATAATGGTTGTTAACATGGCACTGCCAAAGCAACAAAAAAATAAAATTTCCAAAATTTGAATTATATATAATTTAATATCACAAAAATGTTGTAAAAGTCAAAAAGTTGTTGTATTAAAAATTAAAATTTTATTAAAAATTGTAAAAATGAATTAGAAAAATTATAAAAATTTAAAAAAATAAAATTTTTAAAAACTAATAAAAATAAAAATATTACTAAAATATTATAAATTTTCAAAAATTTTATTTGAAATTATAAAAAAATTAAAAAGTTTAAAAAAGATAAGAATTTCAAAAAATTAAAAAATAGTAACCCAAAATTAAAAAAAAAAAAAAAACCCCGAAGAGTATGGTTGTAAATTGGTATAGGTTGAATTTTCATAGAATATTAGAAAGCCGAGAATGAGGATTAAAAAATGCTAAATAAAAGTCAATAATCATCCACAATTTGTAGATGATTTCAATGATATCTAATACTAATAGTGGGGAGGGTTGAATTTTTGGTTCCTATAAAAAGAATAATCCATATTTTTGTTTCATAACGATTTGCTTATATAAATTTATTAATAATGCGTTGCTATTGATACATGTATTTTGCAAACAAATTTCGCTATGCTTACCAACATATGTGTATATTAGTTAGGTCATAATTTTGAGAAAGGAAGTAGTATCTGAGTTTTTATCCAGATTTAAAGTTAATAATTACAGTGTTGTATATATTAAATAATTCAAAATTCTCCTTTAAAAATAAATAAGGCAAATAGATCTGCTTTGGGTCGGGTCACTTATCTAGACTTGAAGGCCCACTCAAAATATAGAAGAGTTTGGACAAAATACGAGGCTCAACAAATGAGTTTGAGTAAAATTTAAGATCCGTTTTCTAAATGAGCTGTGCCTTGGGCATGATTTTTTGCCCAAACCTGACCCGGATATATTATGTTATAAAAAAATATTATATTAATTATATAGGTTAAATAATTATTATATATATGTTTATATTTATATTAAATTACTAACCCAATAACATTTAAACCCATTATCTAAAAAGTAAAAGAAAATATATATTCTCAACTAAAAAGCCTAACTCAAAATATAAAATTTTAAAAATTATATTTAATACAATAAAATATGTATTTATTACTGTGCATGCGTTTTGTAAGTATTTTTTCTAAAATAATAATTTTACCATATAAATATTTGAAATTATTAAAATACATGTTTATACATAAAATTAGTTTCGTCTCTCAATCTAGATAGATATTTTAGATATATCAGATTAACGTAAAATTTGATACTTTTAATTAAATTAACATAAAACACTTTAAGAAATTGAAAAAAAAAAAAATCTTATTTTAATTTTCTTTTTATGGTACACATCGAGAAAACAATGAATACTAGTAGAGAATAGTTCCACCACCTAGAAACTCTGGAATGTATGCCAGGTTGTTTGCTCCAATATGCAGGTGCCCTGTTGGAGTGCCTGAATGTCTGATTGCAGAGGTTCAATTTTCCAATGAACATTGATTTGGCTGCGAAAGATATTCCTCCAGTTCCTACCCTAGTGGCATAGCTGATAGTTTGTAATGCTGAGTTGTTTGAGCTTCATTAGGACTTCTCTGACAAAGAGGAGTGGCCTGTGCAGGATGTGATTAACAGTAGCGGGAGGAGGAGTATCCTATGATTGCCGCAGCTGCTCCCAATGTGATTGTACTCCTGTTATGAGTAAAGGCTATAGCAACCGAGAAGGGTGGGTGTTCTTATCGGAATGTGTCACCTGCCTGTTGTTGCGTAGCTCTGCCATGAGTGTCTATGGTTTGGTCTCTAGGTGTGTCCTTACACAATAGGATATGGTAGCGTTGGTGGCATGTCTAGATGGTCCTGATAACTGACGTTGGTTTGGAAATCTGTTTCAATGTTTCCATATGCGCGGATCTAGCCATTATAGGTGGATTTTTGGCTGAGATTGAAATTGTGGTATTTATTGACCCACTGGCTTACTCATTCTCGAATATTAGAAATTCCAACGTGTTTAGTTCGTATTGACTAGATAGAGCCAAACTAGACAGCACTGGTAAAGAGGCATGTCCCAAATAAATAATCTAGTGATTCATCGTCGTTTTCGCATAATGGGCAATGAAATTCTCTGATTATGCGGTGATCACAAAGGGCCTTTCGTAGAGGGAGATTATTGTGGTAGATCTTTCAAAGAAACATAAGGATCTTTGGGGGAAGCTGAATTCTCCAAAGAGCCTTCCAATTGATGCTATATGCATTGTTGGTGATTCTCACCTGACCTCGGTCTAGTAGAAAGTGATATGCAGCCTTAATCGAGAATTGACCAGAAAAGTTGAATTTCCAAACTTATCTGTCTTAGTCTTGGAGTTATTGTGAATCCACGGAAGTTGAGTTCTTAGTTCCAGTAATTCCCAATCCATTCTCATATGTGGGGAGTGTCCCACAGTTATGAGGCTAGTGTACCTAGTGTGCTCGTCGGTGGTTGTCTATGTAGCGCTAGATTGTTCCCAATGATTTGATACCCTCTTCTCGTTCCAAATTTGAATGTCCAATCCTTGGATGCATATATCCTGCCCTTTTAGGATGCTTTTCCAAGTCCAGTAATCTGTAGAGCGTGCTTGCACTGATAGGAAGTCTTGGGTAGTGCAGTATTTATTAACATAGATTGTGCTAGGAAGTGGGGTTGTGTGAGGATACGTCAAGCTTGTTTGCAGGGGAGGCTGTCATTCATGAGTTACGTTTTTCGTATGCCTAGGTCTCTTAGGGTTTGTGTTGGCAGAGTTGAATTTTAAAATCTTTAATCATCTTATAAAATTAAAATTATATATTTTTCATTCAAGAAATGGAAAAAAAATTGCATAGTAATAAATTTGTTTAAGAGCACAAGGCTCTTGATCATTTAGTGGTGTGTTTTGAGCCTCACATTGTGCTTTTGTTTTTAATTAGTTTGTGAAAATTTAGCTTGTAACTAGGACTTTCGTTTCTTATTTTTGGTCTACAGAAAAAAAATTATAAATTTTTATTCCTTTTCAACTTTTTATATTTTTTATGATAGTAAAATTTATAAGTTTTTATAATATTTTGAATTTTTATTATAATTTAGTAAATTTTTACTATAATTTTTAAATTTTTAATATTTTAAAAGTTTTTAATAGTTTTTTAAAACTTTATAATATTGTAATAATTTAATTTTTTTTTTCTGACTTGGATCACAATGTTAGCATCATATCGATTAAGCCACTAATATTAATGATCACGTTAGCGTAATATCAATCAATAATTGTTTTTATTGGTAAAAAAAACTTAATTGATGCAAATTTCGAATTTGAAGGTTTAATTGGGTTACTTTTTGTGCAAAGACTTGATTGGTTTCTTGGGAAAAACTTTTGCAGTATTTCCCAGAATAGAAAATCTCCTAGCCACCATTGAGTAAAAAAGTATGCAAGTTAATAAAAATCCACTATACTTTTTTAGAAAGTTTTGATTAGGGATGTCATAATTCTGCTCGATTTGATTTTTTTTTATATTAAATTTCAATTTTGAAATTATAGGCTTTTTTTGACAAAATGAGATTTGTTGTATAGTTTTTAAATATTATTTGACAAATTTTCAAAGTTGTATTCATAAATATTATTAAAATTTATTTTTCAAAAATTTTAAAATTATTTTCACTATTTTAAATATAAAATATTTATTTTTATATTATACAAAATTAAATTAAATTATATATTAAATAAAAATAGAATTCGATTCAATTTCGGGCAACCACAATTTTTTAAACTTGTATTTTATAAACCAGGGGCGAAGCCAGAATAATTTGTTAGGAGGGGCAGGATGAAATTTTAATTTTTTATAGTTTATATCTTTATAATTTGTAAAGGATTAAATTAAATTTTTATAATTTTAAGGGGGCCAAAGTGTAATTTTACCTTTACTAATTTAAAATTTTTAAAAAATTTTAAAGCCCTAAATAATAATTTTATATTTTAAGGGGGCCGGGACCCATGCCAACCCCACCCTGGCTTCGCCCCTGTTATAAACTATTCAAACAACTCCATTAAAGTGGTTTTATAATTTTGATTTTTCTTGTTCAGCTGTGATGGTTTTAGTTTTAGTTTTAATTTAAGTTTACTAAAAAGTGGGGTGATTTTAGTTTAGTTTCCTAACAAGCGTCATCGAATCACCTTGTCCAGATGATTTTCGTGCGACAGAGAAACTAGCTAGCTTTCCTTCAAACAATGTGAAGTACCTTGAGTGGTTTGTAATTGCTTTGGATGTAAAAACCATTTCATACGGTTAATAAAATACAACTTCTGATTACCCTATTGTTTTTCTGGGTAAAACATGATTTCAGTATATTCTCTTTTTGTTTCAGAAAACAACAAGATCACGTGGAGATACATAGTAGTACAGATTGAACAGGGCTGTAAAATATAAGATCAATCATGGTGTTTACCGGCAAGGCGACCTCCATTGTCTAGCCTATCTTGAGATGGATTGTTGGGTCTTGGGCTTGGTGGTGTCGGCGGATTCCTCTTTGAAGTTTCTGAAGGAGGAGAAGTAGACACACTAAGGTTCTCAAAATTAGATAAACCTCTGGAAGCCTCAACCATGGGAATATTACTTGAGAAAATTGCAAGTCCCTGGAATATCAACATGAGTGTAACAAAATATGAGATGGTCGCCATTTGGAACAAAATTATTAACTTCTTTAATTTGAAGTCATTGAATTCCTGAATCATCCATATATTTATATAAGATTGTGACCCAAATTTTGGTTAAGAAATCAGAGTCAAGATCAAGGTCGCCTCCCCCAACGCGTAAAATTATAAAGTCAAGTATTTACACTACAAAGAAGCTTTGCCAATTAACTTGTATTTTCCTGACATTCAAAAGGAAAGAGACTTATTATAGTGGGTTGGTGAAACACGAGCTTGACCAAATGATACACGTCCAAGTGGTGAATCAGTGGTGGTGGTTGAAGTTGCAAGGTTAAAGAGTTTAGTGGAACATAGGATTGGACCGGATTTTGCCTGGTATTGAGTGTCTATGCAGTTGACAGACGACGAGGAGATGCCATAAAATAATGAAAGCACAGCTGTTTCTTCCATGAATAGATTGCATCATCATTTTGAGCCCTATATCAACAACCATTTCCACCGCCATCCGCCACTGCCTTTGGTGAGGGGGAGGGCTCCACCACAGCCATTGTCAGCTCCTCCACTGTGTTGACTTGTAGAGATAACACTCTGTCACGATTAGACAAAACTTCTGACTAAAAAATTCTTGACAATTTGGAAATCAAAGTATACTTCATTTATTAATAAAGCGTGTTAAAGAATTAAGGTAAAATTCACTATTAAGTTATAAGTTTGAGTTCAATTCTAAGTACCTCTAACCCCTACTCCCAATTAAAAAAAAAAAAAAAGTAAACTACATTGCAAGTAAAGGTGATCATGGATCAAATCGGATTGAGTGTATAATATTAATATATTTTATATTTGCTAATAGAAGTAAGCAAAATTTGATTCGATTCGAAAAAATAAATAAAAAATTAAATTTCGAGTTAATTGAATCAAATTATTCAAGTTTCGAATTCGAGTTGAGTTGAATTTCACAATTCGAATAACTCGGATAATTCGAATAACAGATTGGTGTAAATACCTTTCTGGTCCCTGTCAACTTTAAAAATAAGCAAATTGGTCTCTCTCACAACAAAAATTACAAAAAAAAATTATAAGATTCAAAATAATTTTTAAAATTCAAAATATTTTTAAAAAAATCAAAATTCATATTTTTTATTTTTTAAAAGTTTTTTTAAAAAATTCGAAAAAAAATATATAAAAAAAGTTAAAATTTTAAAAATTTTCTAAAACAATAATTTTAGGACCTAATTAATGATTCAAATTTATCATACTCAAGTATTTTATATTTTTTTATTATTTTTCTTTGAATTTTTTTTCAAACATATGTGATTTTTAATTTATGTATTCTAACATAGAATTAGTTATACTGTAATAAAATTTTTATTTGACATGTTTACTTTTTAATTTAACTCGAACAATTTCACTCGATTTGACACGACTCGAATTTCATTTCACTCGACTCGATTCGAAAATTTTCAAATTGAGTTAGAATGATAAAATAGGATTCATGAACTCGATTAACTCGAAATTATTTCACCCGATTCGATCGAACGCTCGCCCCTATTTGCTCAAGCTCAACCTAGTTCAAATATGGGTTAAAATCTTATCCAATTTCGTCTATATTTATTATTAGATAATCCAAATCCATTTTAAGCTTTTAAAAAAATATTTATATCTTTTAATATAATATTAAAGAATTATACATATACTTTCATTTGTTAAAGTTTTATTTATAAATAATTTAACCTTTTTTTTAATGTTTACATTAAGATATTAAATAACTTTCATAATGTACATGGATGCAATAATATAACATATCGCAAAATTAGAAAATGGGTTGAGTCAGGCTAGCCTAAGGCTTTGAATACTTAAGTCTGAACTCGACCCATATTTTAGATGGGTCTAATTTTTTTTTCAAGTTTATTGTTTGGGTTTAATATTTTTATCCAAATTCTCTCAAATTTTGAACAGGCCTTTGAACTTGGATGGATACTCCAATCCTTGAATAGATCTAATCATCTAATTATGATTTACTTTATTTTGCTACCCAATTATAAAAAACATTACAAGCTAGTCACCTAATTAATTGTAACAACCCGTTTTTCAGTGGTGTCGGAAGTAGTGGTTTCGGAGCCACCAAATCCTACGAGTAAGTTCGTAAATATTATTATTTAATATTTACGAGTCAAATATGGTTTTAAAAATATTTTTGATATGATAATTTATGCTATTCGAATGATTAATTAAGTTCAAGTGGTAAGACCCTAATGTTAAGTGGTTCTAGAAAATGAGGTATCGGGACCTAATTTCTATAAACCGAGCCGTAAATATTTTTAGAAATATTTACGGAGTGTCATTAAGGTGATATTAAAGTTTCGTTGAAAAATTTTAACGTTTCGATAGTTAATTAATTAAAAAGGACTAAATTGTAAAAGATGTAAAATTTAATCACTATTTGATTTGAGTGGTTAAATGGTTAATTGAATAAAGGAAAAGGGACTTAAATGGTAATTAAACCACGGACAAAGTTTCCAAGCGGTGGTATTATGATTGAATCCACTAGCTCTTGGATTAATTGTTCTTTTCGTCCTAATTAGTTTGGGATTAAATTGTAAATAAGTTTATTTAGTTAGAATTTAATTAAATTGAAAGACCAATTATGGAATTAAACCTTCCTTTGGTGGTAATTATGCCATATATTTATTTGATGGACAAATATGCACATGAATTTGGTGTTTTATTTATTTATTTAACCAAGGGTAAAATGGTAATTTGATAATTAAATTAAATTAAAATAAAACCAAAATGTTTTGTATTTATTTTGGTGTTTCTTCTTCACGGATGAAAAGAATAAATAAACCATGGAAACTTCAATTTTCGACCATTCTTTTGATGGTGCATGTAAGTTCAATTTAGCCCTGTTTTCAATAATTTTTATATTTTTGTGATCGTTATAACTAGGTCCAGCTAGCCCGTACCTTCGATTTTGAAACTGTTAAAGATTGTGAATGTTGCCATTGATGAATCTATATGATTTCAGTTATTAAATGATGAATTTGAGATGTTGGTTGATATTTAAAAGTATTTTGTTAAGTAATTTTGATGAATTGTCCGATTAGGGACTAAATTATTGAAATAGTAAAAATACAAGGGTTTGTTGTGAAATTATTGGAAAAAAGGGCTATAATGAATGCCATGAATATTCGGCTAGCATGGGTTTGCATTAAAAATGGTTAATTTGCATGTTTTGGGCTTAGGAACTAAATTGAATAAAAGTAAAATATTAGGGGCAATTTTGTAAAAGTGTAAAAAATACTAAATTTCATAAAATAAAATTTTTTATTGTCTGGATTAATAAATTGAATGAAATTATTAATTTAGATCAAGGTCAAGTGAAAAATCGAGGAGAATAGAAAATTACCAAAATGCCCTTTGTACTTTGACATTTCTACAATTTAGCCAGGTAAGTTCGTACGGTTAGAATTTAACATCAATATGATTTTTTGATTAGATTAACATGGTACATCTTGTATATTTATTTTTTTAATTATTGATAATTAATGGTAATTTGAGATATAATATTGAGTTTGATTACCCGGATTGGATTGAACGCGAGATAGAGTACAGTCGTGAATTGGTGTATTGGAGGGAATGACTCTTGTGAGCATCTGGTCTGTTTGGTTAGACTGCCAATGTACTTATAACCATAAGTCGTTCTTCGTATGGAAAATCTCGGTAAGGTAAATTGTTTAATGAATATGAAAGATTTGTCATTTATTGAATATTGACCTGAACATAAGTGAATTCATCAGTTGAGATTGTGTAAATGTGATAATGTGCAAATATGATAATTGGATATTAGTTGTATTTGAAAAGTGAATTGAAACCCTATTAACTGTATCGGGCTGAGTCGGATATAGATGGCATCCCATAGGATAGGAAGAGTTCAGGGATTTCTTCGACTTCGAGTCATGAGGCATTGGGTGCCAATTTACTTCGGTTTAACTGATGAGACACTAGATGTTAATTTATATTAGTGCTGGGTGCAGTTACTACTTTGGATTTATCCGATGAGGCACTAGGTTCCTAACTGGTGTGTTGGTTGGATCCGTGTATCCATTCGAGTCCAAGTCGTGTTAATAGGGGTAATTAAATAAAACGGTACTATGATTGATATTGAATGATATTGTATGAGAATTGAAAATGGAATAGTGATTTGAAACATGAAAATGATATATGTTGTGATTAAATAAGATACATGAGTTATGTACTCATGAAGTGGATATGGAATGGATAATGCAATTGTTAAAATGAAACGTGGTTTGATATGTGAAAAGCTATTTATATAGCAAGTATGAGAATTGGGATATTTGTGAAACAAATGAAATATGATAGCATGTGTAAGTTGACTATAGTATGAAATGATATACATTGAAATGGTAATTGGCCAAATGGAAATATGTTTATGTTCATGAAAAGGTGTAAGATTCAAAAGGTGTAATTTCTTATAAAATGGTTTATCATGTGACTGACCCCAAATGAGTTATATACATAAATGCACTAACTTGTGTATTGATGATGGTGATTAGGCTTATGTCAAGCTTGAGATAATATTGATTAATGTATATGCTTATGTCTGGTATTATACAAATGAAACATTAAGTTCATAATTGAAATGTGATATGATGAAAAAGGGACTGATGAGTTGAATAACGTACTTATATATGAGAAATTACGTATGTTATGGTTGAACTTACCTATGTTATGAAAAACTATATTAATTAGTTAATTGATATTGTTATTTAAGTTTATGTTTAGTAAATGGAATGAAAAGTAAGTAAAAAGAGTTATTCGTAGTTTTGTAAAAATGTTAATGATTGTGTAAAATGTTTTATAAAATCTTATTATGTTAGGAATGAATATATATATGATGTTGATAGACTTACTCATTTATGAGTTGGTGGTTATGTAGTTAATAAATCTTGAGGTATTGGTATAGCTTTATATTTATCATATAAAGTTTATTATTGAATTGGAATATTATGTTTAGAGTTTGTACGAGCTTACTAAGCATTCATTGCTTACGTAGTTGTTTATCCCTTACTTTATAGATTATTGGAAGCTCGATCGAGTTGGAAGCTCGTCGGAGATCTATCATACTATCCAACGATTATATCGGTAGATTTTGATATCTTGGTTAAGGTTATAATGGCATGTATAGGTGGATTATGTCTAATGTTTAATTGATGAGTTTGGTATATATATATGTCATTTTGGTTGATAATTATGGCATGAAATGTTGCCTTGAATTTGAGGTAATAAAGGTACTATTGATATCTTGTTGGTTATGGTTAATATGGTCAATTTGATGCATGTTTAGAAATAACCAAAGTTGGTATATGTTGTATCGATCTCAATATGGCTAAGACATGGTATGTGTGGGAAAAGTATTAAATAGATGTGCATGATTGAAATATGGTATGCCTAATATGGTAAGGTTGGTATGTGTCAATTGTGTTATGTATTGGTATGGAAACAAGTCAGTTGGTAAATGGTATAATTGTGGTCAAATGTAGTGAGATTATTTTTGATATAGCATGGAAATAGTATTGAGATTAATTAGATATGTATGGTTAAGGTTTGGACAAACATGCTCATGTGTATATATATAAGTTGATGCTTGATGATTGAGGTGCCTTTTGGCATATTGGTTGTATGAACATTTGGTATGGAGATTAGTCATTCTTTGCATAATTTGAGTATGTTTAAAGGCCTTGTATACATGTACAAATTTCTTATAAGTTTATGCTTGAAAGGGTGAAAGAAATGGCTTGGAAGTGGTCATTTTCTTATCCACAGGGCCTAAGACACGGGCGTGTGTCTCAGTCATGTGTGACACACGGCCAGGTAACACAGCCGTATGTCCCATGTAGTTTTTAAAGGGTTACAAGTTAGGCTGTTACATGGCCTAGCACACTGCCTGGCACACGGGCGCGTGAGGTTACTTCGAAAGGCACACGGGCGTGTGACTTGGCCGTGTGACCCAAGTCAGAGAGTTACACGGGTTGTGACACGGCCGTGTGTCCCTACTTCGAATGCCCACATGGTTTATGTGAACCCTGCAGTTAAAATTTTTCTAACTTTTTCCTAAAATTTTCAAATGTTCCCGATTTAGTCTCAAATCATTTCTAAAGTGATTTCAAACCCTCAAAGGCTTTAATAAGGGACTCTATGCATGTTAATGATGAATCATTTTATAATTTTTTAAATGTTTGAAATGAATGGTTAGATTATGATTACTCTGTAATGCTCTAAAACCCTATTCCGGCGTCGGATACGGGTTAGGGGTGTTATATTAATTGTGTTTTTATTTGTCCAATTTCATTAACTTATATTAAATTGATAACAAAAAGAATAAAAGAATAATTTCAAATTTAGCATAATAACAAATTTAACATGTACACCTTCCGTTTAATTCGATTATGATTTTTTTGGTAACATGATTATGATTTTAAATAAATTAACCCCAACATTGCTTTTGATTATAAAAAAAAACCCTTATTTTTTTATTTCTTAAAACCTAAAAAATCTAATTTTCCTCTAAACTATAAATCACTGCCACCTTTTTCCATTGTCATTGTTGTTATCGAAGCACCAATCAGTTCGATCTAAAACCTAATGTAAAAGTTCAATCTGCGCAAGGGAAAAAATCAACAAACTAATGTAAGAATACCCACAATAAAACACCAATGAAATGAGAAAAGGTTAATACAACCTAAACTTGGAAAATGTTATATTGGGGTTTGAATTTTTTTTGTCTAAGTTAGTTATTGAACTTCTTAATTGTTCATCCATTGAGGTCTGAACTTTTTTTTTGTTTAAGTTACTCTTTGAATTTGTCAATTGTTCTCACATTGGAACCTAAACTTTTTTATTCCAAGTTAGGTCCTGAACTTAGCAATTGTTCCTACATTAGAGCCTGAACTTTTTTTATTCAAGTTAGTCCCTGATATTTCCTTGAAAAAGAGTTTATGCCCCAATGTTAGAACCATTGCGAAGTTTAGGGATTAACTTGGACAAAAAAAATGTTCAAGCCTTAATATGCGAGCAATTGCTTAATTCAGGCCCCAACATAGGAATAAATGTCAAATTCAAGAATTAACTTAGACCAAAAAAATCCAGGCCCTAACGTGAGAACAATTGTGAAGTTCAAAGATTAACTTAGACTTAAAAAAAGTTTAGACCCCAATGTGTGAATAATTACCAAGTTCAGACCCCAACTAGTTAATAAGAAAACATTAAAGGCGTGTTTGGTTGGATAGAAAAATGGATGGATGAATGAGGGAGTAGAAAAGTGGAAATAAAATAAATTGAGTGTACTTGGTTGGAAAGAAAAGTGAGAGGAAATAAAAATATAAGCGATGATCATTTTCCATCCTAATGCATAAAAACTAATCCTTCCAAAATTGGAATGACAAAGAAGATAGAAAATTAGAGAAATGTGCAAGTTAAAAATATGCATTTTTAAAATGTTTTATTTTATTTCCTTCCATTTTCTAACTCTACCAAGCAAAGGATGGTGATAAACCATAATTTACACATATTTTAACCCCATGCTTGGCTTAATTTTGGATGAATTTTCATTAGACTTGATGAATTCGATGCTCCTAATCTCTTAATTTCATGTTTTATACTCAGGAGAGCTTAGGAAACCGAAAAGAATAAGAAACGGGTCAAAAAGGGACAAAATGGGCCTACATTAGAGACTCACACGGCCTGGGCTATCATCCACGGCCGTGTGTTTCGAGCAACAACCGAGACATAGCCTGGACTATCGACCACGGGAAGATCACACGGCCGTGTGTGGCGAGCAGGATCAACCACGGCCAAGGGAGTCCACCACGAGCATGTCACACGGGCGTGTCCCTACCGTGGCCAAGATGAGTTTCATTCGGATTTTGATACTTTTGGGCCAAGTAAGGCATCTCAAATCCTATATAAACACCCTAGGGAGCAACCTAAAAGGAGAGCTCGAGAGGACGTCGAATAGATGCCGAGTAGAAGGAGAAAATACTCCAAGACAGCCATCGGGAACAGCTTAGGAGAAGGATCTCCATCAAGACGGAGGATCTCCCATCAAGTTCTTTAGAAGTTTTTGGGTTTTCTTATGTTTTGTAGTTTTCCTTATTCCATGATGTTTCCCTCTTTTAGTATGAACTAAATCCCTTGGATACCTAAGGGGATGAAACCTAGATGAATCTTATTATTATTTGATTTATGAGATAAATACTTATGCTTATTCTTAATTGTGAGTTCTTATTATTGTTTTGATAATTTAGGTTATTGATTCAAGTTCGAATGTGCTTATTCAGTGGAGAAAAAGTCCCTATTTAAGAGTAGATCAACACAATTAAGCGTAGTTGATCGCAACCCTAGAGATAGGGCGACGAAAATCTGCCGGATTAGGGTCAAACCTAATAAGGGAATCCATAGATCGAGTTAATGCGACAATTGGGGTTTTAATTAGAAAGAGATTTCAATTAATCAACCTAGAGTCAGTTGTTAGTAGCCTCGAGAGAGGTATTAATATAATTTAGGGATTTCTACGGATTAAGCCAAGTGAATACATCGCATGAATCAAAAGTAATAAGTGAAGTCTAGGTGGATTCTTCCTTAGGTATTGCCTATCTCATATAAGTTGTCCAAAAGTATTTTCCCAATTTGCTCTCTGTCACGTTCATAGTTAGTTAAATTAGTTACTAAATTTTAGATTAAAAATAAATCCCCTTAATTATTAGGCTAGATAATAAAAAGATAGCTAATACTAGTACTCTTGGTCCTTGAGGATACGATATTCCAGACTCACCACAGCTATACTATTGTTCGATAGGTGCGCTTGCCTTTGTCGAAATAATAGTTAGTTTCGAGGTCCATCAGATGGAAAGAAAATTGAAAAAATAAAAAATTGAAGGGATAGAAAGATGGGAAATATACTTTTTCTTTCCACAAGTGTGCTTGGTAGGAGAGATGAAAAAAATGGAAAGAAAAACCATTGCTTGATAAAGTTGAAAAATGAAAAGAAGAAAAATAAAACATTTGAAAAATGCATAATTTTGAATTAATATGTACATTTTTCTCATTTTCGCTCCCTTCATTATTCAAAATTGGAAGGATTAACTATTATGCATTAAGATGAGAAATGATCATTTCTTATATTTTCTTTTCTGTCAATTTACTTCCCTATCAAGCACCTTCAAAATTTATTTTCTTTCCACTTTTTCACTTCCATTTCCTCTTCCCTTTATCATGGCAATGTTGCTTATTATAATGTTTTTAATGGCGATGTTCATGAAGTGGATTGGACTCTCGCTGACGTTGTCAGCATGGTGAGATATATCATAGGATACCATATGATTTCGCCGCATGGGCCGTTGCTTTTCATGTTCATGGAGTACATGATCCGGATGGTGCCAAATATGATTTGGGCTTATCTTTCTTAAGGTTTACATAATTTTGGACCCTTTTAAGTCAATTAGGCTTATCTAAATATATCTATTGGTTTTAATAATATTACTAATGCTACGTTTGGTTGGAGCATTAGTTTTTTCACATGTTTTAGTTATTGGTTAGATATAAACTAATTACAATTGGTAATTTTTAGCCATGACTTGTTTATAGCAAAGAGAAGAAAATTTTTTCGCTTATTTTGAATAGATTTTATTTTTTACAAGAGTTTTTATTCATCTTTCTAATTGCATGTTTAAATTTGTATTATTTATTATTTATTTTATGTCTAACTATTTGAGCAATATGAGTTTGTTCACGATGTTTTTATTAATTAATATATTTATACATATAAGTTATTATTATTGTTGATATTAATGTATCAAATATCATTGAAGTTCCTGAAGAATTTTCAAGAGAAATAATTATTCGATAGATAAACTTTATAATGAGAGTATATGTAACACCCATACCCGGCCTAGAGGACAAGACCAAGTCTGGAGAGCCACATCAAATATTTCTCAAAACATAATTTCTAAAACTTTGTTTCAAAGTCTTCCAAAACAAAGGAATTTTAATAAACATAACATTTACTTTGGAAATTATCATTTAGAAAGTCAAATATCTAGAAACTAATGAACTTAAACTAATAATAATAATAGTTGATAAAAAGTGTGACCGAGATCTCGATCCGCCGACTCGATCAAATCTGTGGGTTACCTGTAATTCAGTCAGCAGACAAAATGAATTAATAACTCAATAAGGAAACAATTATATATTCAAATAGAGTTAAAGTTAAACCAATAATGTCCCAAATTATGATTCGAAATCAGATACAGAAGATAATTTGTTTAATTTAATAGATTAGAACAGATTAGTCAGATAACAAGTCAGCTCATTCCCAGACACAAAACAGATCTAACAGATGAAATTTCCTACCCTCATCCGCTACACACCATCTCCGACCAACCCAACACACCAAATTGAGTATTTAATACTTATCCAGCCCTACACACCACATAGTGTCGGTATGACACGTTTCGATAACTGAAAACTAGTTGCCAGATCAAATTATTGATACCGGTGGCTTAGCCACTGATTCAGAACAGAATACTTCCTCCTGTACACACAATTTGACCCAATGCAGATGCAGATTTTAGATGTCAGTTGATAAGGATGCTTATACGGTCATTTAGATACATTTTATACTTAGATAGAATATATCAAAGTTATTAATGATTGTTGCATTCAACACGCATACTGATATTCAATCCTTAGCCTCATATCACAGAATAATAGTTTATACAATCTATTTTGGTTCACACAGACCCTACGAAAGACCGACATTCATTTCAAACGATGCACGTAGCCTAAGGGTGAAGTCCAATTCCAGATCTACACGCCCGTGTGGTTCCACACGACCTAGATAGCTGGCCCGTGTAGCTTCACACTGCCTAATACACATCCGTGTCATCTGCGCGTGTGGTCCTATCACACAAACAGTGGTCAGACGACCTAGACACCCGCTCGTGTCTCTGGCTCATGTGTCTCTAAGTCGTGAATCAATGAATTACACCTCTTGGACACACACCCGTGTGTCTCTAATTCATGAACAGCGGGTTACATGATCTGCCACACAGCCTAACACACAGCTGTGTGTTTCACATGGTTTACCACATAACCTGGCGCACGGCCGTGTGGCATCGACAACCATATTTTTCAGCGTCCAAAATTCGTAGAAGGTCGGCTTTTCGATACGCACCTAAAGTAGTTTCGAAGTAGGATCAAGGTAGAGTACTCATGAGACCTAAACGAATATTCAATAACGAATCAAAAAACTAAAACGACAAAAATCACACAATTTAATACTCAACCACTTGTGTCAAAACTTTGACGCGAACTTCCAACAAAACCAATGCTTACCGAAAACTCGACAGAACTATCTCGAAACAGCACGAGGAGGATTACTTCCCTCGGTATTCTCGCCTAAAGAAAAGATATCAACGATCACTTAGCAGAGAATTCAAGTGAAACAAATATAGAAACCCCATTTCTACACATAAACAAAAAATCAACAGAAACTTCGCGGAACCACAAGAATTCACGACAGAACTTACACAGAGATCTTCCAACGACGGAATGAACAACTTAAACCCTCAATTAGTTCTGATAGCCCCTTCACTAATGCAATCAAAAGGAAAAATGAAGGAAAGCAAGAACATGAAAGAAAAAGAAAGAGAAGAGAAATGGAGAAGGAAATGAATACATTAACTTTTATTTTAACCGCCAATCAGACTTCTAACATTTAGCAAAATATTTGTAACGCATACGCTGAGACTCGAACACAAGACTAGAGAAAATACAGAAGCTTAACCAATGAACCAACAGACTCATTCTTAACATAGATTCGCACAGAATTAAACTTAAGTCAGTGGCTCAGGATTACAGGTTAATCTAAAATAAAGTAGCAAAACTTCCTAAAAACATTACTCTAACCCCTGATCTCAAACACATACGCAGAGCACATAGCCACAGATACAGAGACTTAATTACAACGAAATTCAACGGCCGGATATTCAAATTTTTGGGGTGTTATAGTATATCTAAAAATGAAATTTTGTCTCGACCTGAAGATCGAGTGTTCAATAATGACAAATTGTTAGACAATGATATTATAAAGAGTTACTATTGAGTATCTATCCAATAGTGTTTATATAATCCAAATTAATCAGGCTAATTTTTCATGTAGATTGTAGATATGAAAAAGGAATACAAATGGTCAAACAATAATGTTATAAAATGATGGTCCTGAAGTACTATTTCTTTATGTGCCTAATGCACTCATTGTGTTGGTAATAGTGAATGATACAAAATGTCATTCTTTATAAAGTTGTTGGCGACATCGAAAGTATGAGAATGCAATTGAATAATTTATTGCTATATTGATACGCATCAACAAAATTTGTTGTATATGTTGATGATTTACTATTGATAAATAATATTGAATGTCTTAATATTAGGTTATAAAATGATGTTCAAATAAGGGGGAGTAACATACGTAATGTACTCTTTTTTGCTTTACGTATAAGGTTTTTAATGAGGCAGGTTTGCCAATGCACATAAATATGAATATTGTATTCTTTTTCCTTCACTAGGATTTTTTCTCCACTGGGTTTTTTCCTAGTAAGGTTTTAACGAGGCATATTCATTCTTTGTTAATGGACATCCAATGGGGAGTATTATAAAATTTTACTTTATTATGGATGTTCATAACTCTCAAAGTTGTAACCTCCATTGTAGTAACCTCCAATGGAATTATGAGGGTTTTATATTGTAATTAAACCTCTATTTATTTATTGTAACTTAAGGTATTGTATTATGTTAGAAAGTCTAAAATAGAGGCATGTATAAGGCTTGTAGATATACACGTAGTTTATCTTTCTACTGTATTACCTCTTTGTATTGATATTTTCTCTTTAGTTTGTTCTTTCCTTTAATTATTTCATAATATTTGTATTTAAAAAAATAATTTTATATATTAATATAATGGTTAAATTACACTTTAACTCTAAAATGATAAATTTCAATTTAATTCTTTTAAAAATTATGAAATAATATGTTAATACAAATATAAAATTATACTTTAACTTCCTTAAAAAATATAATTTATTTTTAACCTTTAAAATAAATTTCCGGTTTCGTCATTCTTTCGCATTATTGAATTATACTTGGAAGAGATCTCCTTGGTTATTTTTAATAAAAGAATGACTTGAATAAATTTTATCTTTAAAATAAAAATAAAAATAAAAATTACATATTTATTTTTTTAAGTTTTAAAATTTGATTCACTTAATTAATAAATTCATACATATTTAAAATTTATATTAGAATATACTGAAAAGTCAATTTTTAAGCATCCTTTACATAAATTCCACGTCATATATTTAAATAAATCTTAAATAATCTCATACAATCTATATCACCCGATAATATTTTTAAGGCATAAAGATAAATTTAGTCCTTAACGTTTACTCATTTTTTCAGTTTGGCCTTTATTTTTTTGTAGGGTCATTTTGATCCTCAACTTTTAAAATTTAGTTAAATTTCTTACTTTTTTTACCGAAAAACTCATTGAACTGTTAAAATTTTAATGGCATTGACGTAACAACTCATGTGACATTTTATGTATATTTCATTGCTAACATGGATAAATTTTTAAAAGTTTTGTGAGCTTTTTAATTTTTTTTAAAATATTTTTTTTAACTTTTATGAATTATACAAAGACTGCCAAGCTAGTAGCCGTATTAATGCCGTTAAAATTTTAATAGTTTAGTCAAATTTTCCATCCAAAAGTAAGCAATTTGACTAAAATTTAAAGGTTGAGGGTCAAAATAAGCCAAAAAAAAAAGAAAAAAAAAGAAAGAAAGAAAGAATAAATACCAAAATGACAAAATAATTAAATGTTAGGGGCTCTTTAATACTATTTCTAACAACAATTTAACTTCAATTATCCTAAATTTTTTTATTAGATTTCAAATATTTTTCAGTAAAAAATAGCAGAAGAATGTTTAGTTTTTTTTCCTCAGTCAAAATTCATATTTCATAAATAAAAGAAGCTACTGAACAATCAACAGCATTACAAGAGGTTGCACATAAACACAAAGCAACATCGACACTAAAACAAGCATATATCGCCAAACAAAACAAAAGAATCGAAACAACATTAAGAACCAAAACGCAGCAGCAAATCCCAATTTCAATAGCAATTCAAAGAGAATTCAACAAAACTCCAAGCTTGAAACACGCACAGCTTCTCAATTCCAGCTTTCACAAGAGAATCGCTTTCCCAATTGCATCTAACCAGCCAAGCACATAAGAACACCAATTGCATCTAACAAGTTCCCATGTCCCAGTAGCTTTATTTAGACAAGACTCCACTTTGATAATTATTTTTGACCATAAATGGAACTTTCAAATTAATTAAAATACTTTTATGGTTCCATTTTAGGATATCCTCCCTTGTTCCAACGACTATCGTGACCTGGGCTACGTCTAAAGAATGGTATTGGTTTCGGTGGTAGTGGTGGCGGCAGTGGCGGTGAAAATGGCAGCGGTAGCAATGGAGGAGGTGGAGGCAAAGGTGGATGTGGTGACAGTGATGGTGGTGGCGGCGACCCGTACTGTCTAGATGGTGAAATTGTAGGATGAGGTTTTGGTGCCGGATACATCCTACGCAATGGAAGCTTTCAAGAAATCAACCTTGTAATTTCTCTACCATAACATATTCTACCGCCCATTCCATCAATAATTTCAACCATCAACAGGGTTACAATTATAACCAAAGATGCCTTCATTCTACTATTAAGATTTAAATTTGCATATATTGTGGAACCTTAACACCAATTTTGACCCTTATATAGAACAACTTAATTAATTTCTAAGTTAATAAACTTAATTAATCAGAAACTTCTTAATATTCTCTTGGAGAGTTTTTGAAAAAAATTAATAATGTTTTATGTTGATTAGTTTATTGGCAACTTAACATTTTTCAATTTCACTCTCATAACGTCTATTTAGGAGAGACATTTCTAGGTAAGTACTACCAGCTACAAGTTGTGTAATGTTTACTATTTAGCTGTCTTATGTTCATTTTCCTCTGTTTTTTAAACCATACAATAAAGAAACACATGATTTGAAAATTCTACCCTATTTATATATAGTATAAGTACGTCAAATTAAGAAATCCATACATAAATATTGGAAAAAAAATAGAATTGAAAAGTCTAAGTTACTGACTTTCTGAATCTTCCATGAACATATGTTACATTTACATCACATGCAACATCATTTTTTAAGTCATATTGGTGTTTAATTTGTAAGGTGAATGGCAATGGAATAGCTCAATAATTTGGATATAGAATTTGAATAAATAAGCATGGTTGCTTTGCATTCTCTTCTTTTTAATGCTGTACTTCACATTTATAATATAACACCCCAAACTCGGCCTATACGTTATGGCCAAATCTGGAGATGTTACTGTAATTCTGTAAATGGTTTAAAAATCTAAATTTCGTATATTTTGAAAACATCATAAACTCTATCAAACAATAACCCGGTTCATTTGAAAACATATCTTACTTGGCTGTTTTATTGAAAACGTTGTTTGTTTACGTTCTCTGAAACCGTAAGTTTACAGCGGAAATACTTTAGAAAGTGATATTTTGGAAAACAATGTTCGTTGTTTGAAAACCATTAATTTTGCAGAAAAGTGAATATTGTCGATAAAAACATTTAAACGGTATTATGCGAAATACGAAAACAAAGTCCTAAACCCAAAACAGTCCAAAATGTTCAGAGAGTCCAAAATATACAAAACTCTCAAACCCAAATTTAAATAAATTAAATTTACGATAATATGATTATAAACGAGCTCCTGTCGTATCGACCCACCTAAGTTCGAGGGTTATCTGAAAGTGATAGACAAACAGAAAGTGAGTTTTCATAACTCAATGTATAACTTTAAACTAAACATAATTATAGATTTAATTTTAGTTTTATATCACAACAGAGCAGATATAGTACGCATATCATATACAGATCAGAATCAGATGCAAATTTTCAATCCTACCCCCATCTACTATACACCAACTGCAACCATCCCGACACACCATATAGGGTATTAAATACCCATTCAGCCCTACACACCATTTAGTGTTGGTATGACACTTTTCAGAATATTTGCAGCAGAGCTGCCAGTGTATTAGACGCTTTATCGCCATTTAAAGAATCATATATATATTTGGCTAAGCCACCAAATATGATAGTTTATTACACTGCCCATACTTCCTCCATACCTCAAACCGAACCCAAATGCAAATGCAATACTAACAGATAACAAATATATTACGAAGTACACACTCAGAATAACAAATACATAACATGCATAACATTTTTCAGATTATACATAGCATGTTACAAATTTTACTTATCTTATAACATTTCAAACAGACATATTCATGCTAACAGATGGCCAAAATCCATGTTTTATAGCTTAATTATAACATACCGACCCTACGGTAGGCCTACGTTTGGTCCAAATGATACTTACGACCCTAGGGAAAAATTTAGAATTTTAGGGTCACACGCTCGTGTGGCCCACACAGTCTGGCACACAATCTCGCACACACTCGCGTGGTCCACACGACCCAAATAGCCTAGACCGTGTGTCACACACGGTCCATCACACAGTTCGTCACATAGCTATGTGTCACACACGGCCTAGCACACGCCCATGTGGCGTCGACTGTGCAATTTTTTGGCTTTCGCCGTTCATTTTTTTCGTGTTTTTCATTACACACTTAATTCGACTTCGACACCAAAGCAACCACGGGACCCTCAGCACCTAAAAATGAGATTCAATTTATTAACTTAGTGACGATTCACGATATTGATTCAAAGAAAAGTATAGTGCACGTCCTTAATTGACTCCCAAAATACAATAGAACCCTTACCAAAGGACGACCAACAACCACACGATTCAAGTTGCTGGAGAAGCGCCAATCGTCTCACAATTCTCCCTTAATCAAACATCAAAGGGATTAACACAAAATAAATGCACCACACACAAACCCCTTTAACCAAAGTCAACAAATGGAACAACCCCCACAACGAACAAAAGAAAGAAGGATAGAAGAAATATTATCGAAACAGAATGCAGCAGCAGTGAACCAACACACAACCACCACAAAAATCGCAGAACACAAAAGACAACAAATCAAAAGAATATAGGAAATTTGGAGTAGATAGATGAAAAAGAAGAAAGCCAATTCTTGAAAATTTCTCTACTTAAAACCAACATGAAAACCGAATGAAGAGGTGAGGGAAATAAGTTTTAGAAACGTGAAAAAAATGGTAGAAGATCTTGGAATATTTCCATTTTTTTTTCAAAAAATAAAGAATAAAATAGATAAAATCAAATATTAAGATAAATCAAAATAAAATGGATTTACCCAAGAACCCAACTAACTCACACAACTAATCCTTATTTAACAGCTTAACCAAATTCAATTTAAACCCAAATTCTACTAGCCAACAACTCACCAAACCGTTAATAAAAATAATACTAACTGCCCAGACCGAGACTCGAACCGATGCCCAAAGAGCACAAGTCACTTATCCACTGGACCAAACCAAATACTTCATCAGAATTTAATAAATCAAACATTTAGATTTTTGGGGTTTTACAACTCTCCCCCCTAAAAGAAATTTCGACTTCAAAATTTACCTGATTCGAACAGATACGAATATTGCAGAAAAATTAAATCCTCAGGTTCCCAAGTGGCTTCCTCAGTGTCATGATTCTGCCACTGAATCTGAACCGAAGGATAGAGTTCCTCCTTAAGACCTTAACGTCTCGATCCAAAATCTGAACCGGCTCCTCCTCGAAAGTTAAATCCGGTCTAACCTCAATCTTCTCAAAAGAAACAATATGAGATGGGCCAAATCGATAACGCCTTAACATGGAAACACGAAAAACATCATGAATACGGTCCAAATCAGAGGTAGCTCTAACTAATAGGCAACCAGTCCCACACGTTTTAGAATCCTATACGACCCAATGAACCTATGGCTCAACTTGCCCTTACGTCTAAACCGTAGAACTTTCTTCCATAGAGGTATCTCCATAAAGACATAATCACCCACAGAATACTCGATATCCCTCTTTTCAGATCTGAATATAACTTCTGTCTATCAGAAGCCGCCTTAAGATGATCCCGAATCAATCTAACTTTATCCTTGGTCTCAGAAACCAAATTAGGACCCAAAACCCGTCGCTCACCTAACTCAGTCCAACACAACAGAGTACGAAACGTACGACCATTCAAAGCCTTGAAAAGTGTCATCTAAATACTAGATTGGAAACTATTATTATATGGGAACTCAACTAATGGTAGAAACTCCTCCCAACTACCTCAAAAGTCGATCACACAACTCCGTAACATATCCTTCAGTATCTGAATCACCCTGTCAGATTGTCCATCTGTCTGAGGAGGAACGCAGTACTGAAGTCTAATATAGAACCTAGAGCCTCATGAAGCTTCTTCCAAAATCGAGAAGTAAAATAAGGATCCTTATTAGAAATAATCGATACCAGAACTCCATGAAGTCTAACGATCTCGAAAACATACAACTTAGCTAGTTTCTGAAGGGAGTAGTTTGTCCTGATAGGAATAAAATGGGCAGACTTAGTCAAACGATCCACGATGACCCACACAGAAATCCATCTTAGTGGGTGTTAAGGGCAACCCACTAACGAAGTCTATAGTCACTCGTTCCCATTTCCAAAGGGGAATCTTAACGGGTTGAAGCAAACCTGAATGCAGTTGGTGCTTAGCCTTAACTTGTTGGCACGTCAGACATGGAAAGACAAAATTGTTACCTCCCGTTTCAAACCAGGCCACCAGTAAAGCTCTCAGAGATTTTAATACATTGTATTTCCACCGGGATACATAACATAAGGGCTACTATATGCTTTTTGAAGAATAGTTACCTCAAATCAGAAACATTAGACACACAAACTCGACCTTAGAAACACAAAACCTCATCACGATTCAACCCAAAGTCAGAAGTACTACCATCATCAACCTAACAGAATCGCAGAACAAAAGAATCATCCATCAACTATTTAACCTGAATCTGATCGATCCAAGTCGGCTTAACTTGCAACTTTGCTAACAGACTTAGGTGAGCAAACATCGCCTCAAATCATACATTACTCTATGACTAAGAGCATCGACCACCACATTGGCCTTACCGGGATGATACTCAATAGTGCAATCATAATCCTTAAGCAACTCAATCCATCTACGTTGTCTAAAGTTCAACTCATTCTAAGTAAGAAGATACTTGAGGCTCTTGTGATCGGTGTAAATGATACACCTCTAACCATACAGATAATGCCTCAAGATCTTCAAGGCAAAGACAATAGCAACTATGTAACAACCCGATTTTGACCCTAATCGAAACGGTGGTTTCGGGACCACGAATCCGACTCGAAAAATATTTTGATATTATTTTCTATGTTTAATATGTTTGAATTAGTGTGTGTAAAATTTTCGTATTAAAATTTGATCGTTTTGGTGTTTAATTGTGAAAAAGGGCTTAATCGCATAAAAAGAAAATTTGGTGGTTAATTGTGTAAGTACTAAATTGATGATGGTTTTATAAATTAAAGTATTGGTAGGATAATTTAGCCATAATTGAGCTTAGTGGCCGGCCAAATTTGCATGAAATAGTGAGTGGAAATTCTTTTATTATATTTTTATGATATAATAATATAATAATAATAAAACATACTAAAGTGGATGAACATCTTTTCTTCTCATCCATTTTTCTCAATTGCCGAAACTAGAGAAGAAAATAAAGAGCTTGAGCTTTGAAACTTTCGGCCTTTGCATGATCAATTAAGGTATGAATTTGAGTTCAATTTTTGATAATTTTTACGTTTTTGAAATTGTTGCTTTGAATACTAGCTAGCCCAAGCTTGAATTTTTGAATTTGATGATGTATTCATGAAATTCCATTGTTGATAGCTTGATGAAATTGATGTTTAGTGATGGAAAATAAATATAGAATGATAGATTGTTAAGTTTAATTAAGACATTTTTGGTAAAAATATCTAAAAAGGATTAAATTGTGAAATTTATAAATTGAGTGGTCAAAATGTGAAATAAATGAAATGTATGAGCTTGTATTAAAGCTATGAAAATTTGGCCCTTAAGAAGTTTAGTCCAATTTTGAGTATTTTGTATTTTGTGCAATAGGGGCTAAGTAAAATAGTAATTTGCCCATTTATGTGTTTTTGGATTAAGTTGAATGAGAAAAATGTTGAATAAGCTTAATTTGAAATTATTTAGATCAAGAACAAAAAGAATCGGGATTGGATCGGGGAAAAGCGAAGTTGAACGAATAGCCGAGAAACCTAATCCGTTGATTTCCGAGGTAAGTTTTTAAGCAATTGAGTTGAATTAAATTTTATTCAAAAGGGTTATATATAATTTTTAATAGAGTTAAATATGTGCTATGGTATAATGCCGAATGTGTGATATTTGAATTAAAAGTAAAGGTAGCCGAATGTGATACATAGATGTTAATGAAATAGCCATGTGTGACATGAATTTGAAATATGAACATAGCCAATTGTGAGATATATTTATATGTCAATAGATAGCTGAATGTGATGTTGATTTGGTGAGGAAATAAGGTAATTTGTATATACAAGTATAAATGAGAAATTTTAACATCCGAGTACTAAGTGTACGAAATCGGATAATAAGCACTAAGTGTGCGAATTTAACATCCGAGTACTAAGTGTACGAAATCGGATAATAAGCACTAAGTGTGCGAATTTAACATCCGAGTACTAAGTGTACGAAATCGGATAATAAGCACTATGTGTGCGAATTTAATTTCCGAGCACTAAGTGTGCGAAATCGGACAAAGGATCTAAATTGCATGATTTGAACTTCAAAACACATTTGGTACAAAGGAATTTCGATTGATGAATATGGAAGGTGTGAGTGTAAATACCATCTTAATGGTTGAATTCGGTAAGTTCTCGATATATGAGAGGTTATTATTCGAATGGTAAGTATAAAGTTCATAAGTAGTATATGCATATAAACCAATTGTTAAATGTATGTTTGTTCGGATTTTGGAACTATGAAAGGTGATAGATTGGTATGTTTTCATACTTGAGTGATGAATGGATTTAAGACTTATGAGAAGTCTATGTTTAAATATTTGGATATTCGGATTAAGGGTTAATAAATGTGTAAATTTCTATTATAATGCATTTTGGCTTGTTATGTAATTGCTTAAAACTTACTAAGCTATGATAGCTTACTGTGTGTGTTTTATTTGTATGGTTTTATAGATTTTGAAGTTTAGCTATGAGCTCGGGGATCATCATCAAAGTCTATCACACTATCGACTCATTTTGGTATTTTATAAACTGAATTTTTGAAACTATGAACATATATGGCATGTATAGGCTAGTAATATTATGTTTGGTTTTGAAGTTGTATATATTTGTATAAGCCATGCGAAAATGGCTTGTCCATCTTGTTAATCTTGGAATTTATATTTTGGCTTGATGATTATGTTTGGTTGTGGTTTTGGTTGATTTGTTTTTGGTATATATAAGTATGGTTAATGTATAGAGTTTAAATGAAATGGAGTAAAGATGTTATAAACTTGTTAACCATATTTTGAAATGAAACAGTTTTTGGTTAGCAGCAGTGACGTGATTTTGAAAACTCACCAAAAATATGAGAAATGTAATTAGAAAGTTAATAAGATATATAATTAAATCTTATTGTGTCTATTTTTATATGAAATAAACAGAGTAGGCAAAGGAATTTTATATTATGAGATATTTAAATTTTAGTGAGACTGGTTCTGAAAGACTTCATGATCCCCTATTCTGTCTTGGAAAAATTATTAAAAATTTTAAAAAATAATCATGGAGCATAGTTTATATTCTTAGAATCCTTATTGAGTCTATTTTTGATTGGATTAAACTAGAACATTAATTGAATTGTTTAAAATGAGATAACTAAGTATTTGTAAAGATAGGTCAGAACCATCAGACAGTGAAATAGGGAAACTTTAATGAATAAACTGTACTAATTGGCCATAATAAAATTCTGGAAAATTTATAGTAAGAATATATATGAGTCTAGTTTCAAGGAAAATTTACGGATCTAAATTTCAAGTTTCGTAACTCGAGTTATAGTTAATTTAGTCAACATGACGCAGATGGATAGTTTCAATTTTTATGCCCCGAATTAGTAGTTAAGTTTAGTAATGCCTCGAGCTCGACTCCAGCAACGGTCTCGGGTAAGGGGTGTTACAAGCTAACTCAAAATCATGTGTGAGATAGTTGCCTTCGTGTGACTTAAGCTGTCGGGACGCATAAGCCACTACCTTACCATCTTGCATCAGAATACAACCCAATCCAACATGTGATGCATTACTATAAACCACAAACTCTTTGTCGGATTCAGGCTGTATCAGAATAGAAGCCGAAGTCAAAACGGATTTGAGCTTCTCAAAACTCGATTGCTGCTCATCCATCCAGAAAAATGGTGCATTCTTACGCAACAACTTAGTTAGAGGAGCTACGATAAGTGAGAACCCCTCGACGAACCTCCAACAATAACCCGCTAACCCAAGGAAGTTGCAAATCTTAGACATATTTCTAGGTTGTTTCCTCTCAATCACAGCCTCAATTTTCTTTGGAGCAACTTGGATCCCCGTGGTAGAGACCACATGGCCTATAAAAATGATTTCCCTAAGCCAAAACTCACATTTCTTCAACTTAGCGTAGAGTTATATATCACGGAGTATCTAAAGAACTATTCTAAGATGCTCATCATGATCAACTAAAGTTTTAGAGTATACCAGAACATCATCGATGAAAACCATGACGAACTGATCCAAATATGGCTAAAAAACCCGATTCATAAGATCTATGAATGTAGCCGGAGCATTCGTCCAACCGAAAGGTATGACTAGGAACTCGTAGTGCCTAAATGGAGTCCTAAAAATAGTCTTATGAACATCGACCTCCTTAACCTTAAGTTGATAGTTCCCATAATGGAGATCTATCTTAAAGAACACAGAAGCCCTATGAAACTGATCGAACAAATCATCAATCTTCATAAGTGGGTATTTATTCTTTAAGGTCAATTTTTTCATCTGGCGGTAATCTATATACATCCTCATAATGCCATCTTTCTTCTTTACAAACAGAACCAGTGCCCCTACGGAGACACACTAGGATGAATGAACCCTCGATCGAGAAGTTCTTGAAGCTGAGCCTTCAATTCCATAAGCTCCTTCGGTGCCATGCGGTAGGGAGCAATGGACACCGGAGTTGTACTCGGTAGAATCTCGATATTAAATTCAACCTCTATATCTAGAGGCAATCCGACAACTCATCATGAAAGACATCTGAAAAGTTCTTTAACCATTAAAATATCCCTAACAGAAGAACCCACGGAAGCCGAATCACCCACATAGGCCAGAAATGCCTCACATCCTTTACGAACTAACTTTTTGGCCATAAGAGCGGAGATCACATTAGAGAGGTAATCTCAACGCTCGTCGATAATAATCACTTCCACACCATCTTCAAATCTTAAAACCACCCTTTTTGTAGCACAATCTAAGCTGACTCGATGCTCTACGAGCCAGTCCATTCCCAAAATTAAATCAAATTCCTCGACTAGCAATTTCATCAGATTAGCCGGAAATACAACCCCTTGTATCTCCAGTGATACTCTCCTATAAATCCTATCAACTCGAATAGACTGACCAAATGGACTGATTACAGTAACCTAACCAGAAGTGCTCTCAACCGAAATACCCAAGTTCACAGAAACAAAACTAGCTATATAAGAATGTGTTGATCCTATGTCTATCAATGCAAAGTACAGAGCAGTATTAAGAAAAAATATACTAGCAATTACGTCTATCGAAACCATTTTAAATTCGAGTTTTTTTTTTTTTAAAAATGGGGATCGACTTTAAAACAAAATGGGAGTCGCCACCAATCCTTTTTTACCTAGGTGTGATTGGATCACCTTGTAAAACATTTTATTAAAACATTTTGATTTTGGTCTACGAAAAACAAGAAAACGGGTTCGGGAGTCGGTTACGTATGAGGAAGGGTTAACACCCTCATAACGCCCAAAAATTGGTACCAAATTGATAAAATTAATGTCTAAATGTTTAAAATTTAAAAGCATTTAAAAATATGATTATTTGAAGACTTTGAGTGATTTGATTTAAAATATGAGAGTTCCTCGATACGAAAGATTACAAACATCACATCCAGCACGATTGGACACGATGTTTTTTAAACCCTCATATCTAAGATCATCTCATAATTTATAAAACTTTGAGAAATTTTGATTTAAAATTTGAGATTTCTTCGATCCAAGAGAATATAAACATTACATCCAACACGATTGGACATGACATTTTTGAACTCTCATCACTAAGATCATCTCATAATTTTATAAAACTTGTCAATTTGGATTGAAAATTTGAGATTTCTTCGATTCGATTGAATATAAACATCACGTTCAGCACGATTGGACATGACATTTATAAACCTTCGTCACTAAGATCATCTCGTAATTTTATAAAACTTGTTAAAAGGATATTTAGTTATTTAGCCAAACGGGAAATCGCAACCCAGCACGATTGGGCACTATCTCCCGAATTTCTAAATACCGAAACATTGCCTTCTTTTGAAAACCTTTAAATAAAATATTGATTTTATAAAAAATGTATTCTTTATTTTAAACCATAACCATGTGGCAATATTGCATTTGTATATTATCGAATAAAAACAATTGAAATATACTAACATTTAAGATATGCAATAATAATACAAAATGCGACAAATAATAATTCCTATACTAAGCAATTATAGACGAATATGATAAACGATAAAATTAACCATGAACATTTTTCATGCAAAGTTAAATAGATAAAAAGGATAATAATATAAACAATGTGTTAAAAAATATATATAATGATTTAAAATAAAAAGGATATATAAAAAAAAATGAATATATTCTAAATAATTTTAACCAAATATATGATATAATATTATATGATATGTAGCATTTAATATAATATCCAATATATATAAATACTATGTAAAAAAATGATTAGACAAAATAATAGATATTTACAATTTAATAAATTAGTATACTAAAATATATAATGCATTTAATATAATATTTAAGTTAATATCAATTTGGAATATATATAAAAAAATTTTTAAAAAAGGATTAAATTGAAATAAAAACAGATTTCTAGGGCTAATTTATAAAATAAGTTAATTATTAGGACATAATTAAATTAAATGAAATAGCGGAGGGATCTAAGAGCAATTTTCCCATTTTCAAAAAAAACACGCGGACCCTTGTTCGGATCCGGGTCAACGTGCGGGTCATGCGTTATCAAAACGGCTGCCGTTTGCTGTTATCTATAAATATCAGTTTTATTAAAAAAAAATCATTCTGAGTTTGTATTTAAAAAAAAAGGCTTAAAAATCCTCTGAAAGCTACCCAGGCCTCCGATCTTTAGCCTTCTGGTCACTGCCTCGACGCGTCCCACGCGCCTCCGTGGACGGTGGCCGGAGGCCTAAAATGTTTGATTTCTGCCGTTCTCCGAAAGGTAACCCTTCCCTTTTTTTTTATATTTTCTTTAAACAGAATAGTTATGCATGCAAATATATGAAAAATAATAAAATAAATAAGAAGAATAAACCGAGCGAAAAATCACCTCTGGAATCACCGATCGTTGAGTGTTCGTGTGTAAAGTCTATGTTTTTTTTTGGTGCCTTTGCGTATTCGTATCGTAACAAATGCGCTTATTTCTCTCTGTATTTTGCGAGAATATTTGTGTCTGAAACTCTGTTTTTTTATTGCATCCGTGTGTATTTTTACTGATTTTTACAAGGGGTTTTATACTCAAAAACAAAATAAAAGAAAAGGAAAAGATATATTTTCGTATCTTTCCATATTTGTACTGCGATTTGTTTCCTTTCGTTGCTTGTTTCTTTCCTTTGCAGAGTTTGAAGATGAGAATCGGCGACTCGAGGCTCGGATCATGGCGCGATGGCGGCACTACTGAAGGTGTGACGGTCCAACTCCATTTGTGGACGATTAGGCTCCATACCTGCTTGGCGTGGCGATTGGGTTTTCGACCCTTGCGGCGCAACTGGAAACCTAGGGTTTCCAGTTTCTGAAGAAATTTTTGGGCCATTAGGTTTGGGCCATAGGTTGGGCTAAGGGTGTAATGTAATTGGGACTGGGTAGTTTGTTTGGTCTTGGACCACTTTGTAAAAGGACTGTTTAATGGATATTTTTATTTTTTCTGTGTTTTATTGTTTGGGCCCGTGCAAAAATGGGCTATTACAGCTGCCCCTCTTTGCTCATTGTCGTGAAACGAGAATAGAGAAAAGACTATAAAAGGACCAATTTTGCCCGGTTTTGGCGAGCCTCGACTTCTTGATCATCGCTTTCTTCAAATGGCTGCAGCTCCAGGGTGATAAAACTGAAAACGCTTTTGATCTGCTTCCTGCAACTTCAGGAAGATGAGATATTTTGTCTTTAGTCTACTCCTCTGTAACTTCAGGGTGACAAGGTTGAAAGTGTCTTCGATCTGCTTCCTGCAACTTCAAGAAGATAAGATCCTCTTTCCTTTTGATTTGCTCCACTGCAACATCAGGGAGATAAAATCTTCTGGTTTTAGTCTACCCAACTGCAACTTCAGGGAGATAAGACTAAAATGTCTTCGATCTGCTTCCTATATCTTTAGGAAGATAAGATCCTCTGCTTTCGATTTGCTCCACTGCAACTTCAGGGAGATAAAATCTTCTGTTTGTAGTCTGCTCCACTGCAACCTCAGGGAGATAAGACTAAAATGTCTTCGATCTGCTTCCTATAATTTTAGGAAGATGAGATCTTCTTTCTTCAATCTACTCCACTGCAACCTTGGGGAGATAAGACTGAAATGTATCTGATCTGCTTCCTACAACTTCAGGAAGATAAGATCTTCTGTTTTCGATTTGCTCCACTGCAACTTCAAGGAGATAAAATCTTCTGTCTTTAGTCTACTCCGCTGCAACCTCAGGGAGATAAGACTAAAACGACTTCGATCTGCTTCCTACAACTTTAGGAAGATAAGATCTTCTTCTTTCGATTTGCTCCACTGCAATTTCAGGGAGATAAAATTTTCAGTTTGTAGTCTACTCCACTGCAACCTCAGGGAGATAAGACTAAAACGTCTTTGATCTGCTTCCTACAACTTTAGGAAGATAATATCTTCTGTTTTTGATTTGCTCCACTGCAACTTCAGGGAGATAAAATCTTCTGTTTTTAGTCTACTCCACTGCAACTTCAGGGAGATAAGACTAAAACATCTTCGATCGGCTTCCTACAACCATAGGAAGATAAGATCTGAAACTTTGCCGATATCGTTACACCGTCTACTGAAGGACATATTCTATAGACTCAGTTTCATGTGTTATGAATGACATGAATGCAACATGTCATGAAAATGATTAGGATTAGAATGCAATGACCGGAATGAATCAAATGCACCTAATGAAATTTGCTATGATACAAAATGTTATGAGTATGATTCCTACTCTAGGTGTTATCACTCATTTGCTCTTCATTTTTTATCATTAATCACGCTTTGCTTGACCAGCTTGTCCCAATGTAATTTTCGGGTTCACTTGGCTTAGATCCTGAGAACACAAAGCTTGTTCTATCCTATCACATTGAGAGTCGAAACTCTTTCAATCCAATCCTTCTGCAAATTTTAGGGTATAGGATTTATTTCAAATTCAACCCATTCCTCCACAATTCAGGGTTTCTTAGTTCATCGCACCACCCCCAAGCGTCATGATATCACGCCCACTTATCAATTGGACAAAGAACTTAGAGAAATAGTCTCTATCCAGACTCTTCTTTCACGAAAATTCTAAACAATTGTCCTGTTTTGGCTCCTTATCTTATCTAGAAATTTCCAAAGTAATATGTAAAACTTATTTTTGTGAAATTATTAGTTCATCAATCATTATTTCAATGCAACACATTTATGAATAATGGGTAACAAATAAATTAATCTCAAAAGAATGATTAAAATTTGAATAAATTTGTAAAAGAATACAAATAAAAATTAATTGGAAAGTATCTTTAATAAGAAAAAGAATCCAAAGATAGTAAAATGAATAGGACTAAAAATCAGATGCCCTAGATATCACCGATTGAGCTTCCATATACAAACGCTATGAAGACTGCCTTGAGTTCAACATGTGTTTAGAAGACCCAAAGTATTTTTTTGATGCCCCAATATGCGACATTCTTCCTTTCATTGCTGTTTTAAGTGTAGCGAGATGATTGAGCATCCATTCAGAATTTGAGTCGCCCTTTTTGGGTTTTCAACTCAAAACCCCTTTGGTCTCAAGGTGCCCTTTGCGGGTTTTCACCTTGGCCTCTCCAAATTTTTTTATTTTTTTTGCGAAACTCAAAGCGCCCTTTGCAGGTTTTCACTTTGGCCTCATCTCCTTTTCAAGCAAAGTATTTCTTTACTGAATCCGAGTTCACAGGATTGGATAAACTTTTCCCATCCATTTCGGCCAAGATCAATGCTCCTCCAGAGAAAGCCTTCTTCACTACATATGGTCCTTCCCAATTTGGCATTCACTTTCCTCTGAAATCCTTTTGTGTTGGAAGGATCTGTTTCAGCACAAGGTCCCCCTCACGAAATTCTCTTGGGCGAACTTTCTTATTATAGGCTCACATCATTCGTTTCTGGTACATTTGACCATGACGAATAGCCCTTAGTCTCTTTTCTTCAATCAGGTTCAACTGATCATACCGAGCCTGAATCCATTTAGCTTCATCCAACTTCATTTCTGATAGCACACGAAGAGAAGGGATTTCAACTTCAATGGGTAGGACAACCTCTATCCCATATACCAATGAATAAGGCGTTGCCCGAGAGGTTACGACCGACGCGTCGATAAGCATAGAATGCAAGCGGTAGTTTCTCATGCCAATCCTTGTAAGTCTCAGTCATTTTCCCCACTATCTTCTTGATGTTTTTGTTAGCCGCTTCTACTGCTCCATTCATTTTCGGACGATACGGAGACGAGTTATGGTGTTTGATCCCAAATTGGTTACAAATTTCTGCTATCGAACTGTTGTTCAAGTTCGGTAGCGTTATGCGATATGATCCTCTCAGGTATTCCATATCGACAAATAATCTCTTTCTTCAAGAATCGGCTAACTGCTGACTTAGTAACATTAGCATATGAAGTAGCTTCTACCCATTTCGTAAAGTAATCAATCACTACAAAGATGAACCGATGCCCATTCGAAGCTTTTGGTGAGATTGGTCCAATAACATCCATGCCCCACATGGAAAAAGGCCATGGAGAGGTCATAACATGCAAAGGTAATGAGAGGCACATGAATTTTATCTCCGTAAATCGGCATTTATGACATCTCTTAGCATAATTAATACAATCACCTTCCATAGTGGACCAATAATACCCAAATCTCATTATCTGTCTGGCCATTATGAATCCATTAGCGTGTGTTCCACAAACGCCCTCATGAACTTCAAGGATCTGCTTGGCTTCAACAGTATCAACACATCTCAATAACACTTGATCTTTTCTCTTTTTGTATAAGATATCTCCATCCAAGACATAATCAGAGGCCATTCTTCTTAAAGCCCTTTTCTCATTTTCAGTGGCATTATCCGGGTATTCGCAATTTTTCACATATCGCAATACATCCTAATACCAAGGACGGTCATCTCTTTTTTCTTCTTCTATGTCATAACAATGAGCTGGAACCTCGAAGATGCTCATCCGAATAGGTTTCATATCCTCTGGTCTATTTACTTTAATCATAGAAGCCAGAGTCGTCAGGGCATCTGCCATCTGATTTTCATCGCATGGAAGATAATTGAAGGTAATGTCATCGAACTCCTCAATCAATCCCAGAACTACTTTTCGGTAATCAATTAGTTTGGGATCTCTTGTTTCCCACTCTCCTTTAAGTTAGTAGATTACTAGGGCTGAATCTCCATATACCTCTAGCACTCTGATCTTGCGCTCTATGGCTGCTCGAAGGCCCATGATGCATGCCTCATACTCTGCCATGTTATTTGTGTAGTCAAAATCCAATTTGCATGTAAGTGGATAATGATCACCACTAGGGGATACCAAAATTGCCCCAATTCCGTTTCCCACAGCATTTGAGGCTCCATCAAAGTTGAGTTTCCACGGACAATCTTCAGTATTTGCCACATACATCAGTTCTTCGTTTGGGAAATCAAAGCTCAAGGGTTCATAATCCTCCAATGCTCTGCTAGCCAAGAACTCTGCTACTGCGCTCCCTTTTATAGCCTTTTGGTTCACATAGACTATATCAAACTCAGACAGCAAAATCTGTCACCTAGCCATCCTCCCATTTAAAGCAGTGGATTCCATCATATACTTTAACGGGTCAAGCTTCGATATCAACCAAGTAGTATGATATAGCATATACTGCCTCAACCTCCTAGTTGTCCAAACTAAAGCACAACACAATTTCTCGATTGACGAATACCTCATTTCACAATCAGTGAACTTTTTGCTGAGATAGTATATCGCCTTTTCTTTTCTTCCTGTCTCATCATGTTGTCCCAATACACATCCCATGGAGTTGTTGAATACTGACAAATACAATATTAATGGTTTATCTGGATTAGGCGGGGATAATACAGGTGCATTTGACAGATACATTTTGGCTTTATCAAAAGCTCTCTGACATTCATCGTCCCATACACCCGGCTTGTGCTTCTTGAGAAGATGAAATATGGGATCACATTTTTTTGTTAACTGTGAAATGAACCGAGCAATATAATTTAACCTTCCAAGAAAACCTCGGACTTCCTTCTACGAAAAGCGGTGGAGGCAATTCTTGTATAGCTTTAACTTTGCTTGAGTCAACTTCAATTCATTTCTTGCTGACTACAAAACCCAGTAACTTTCCTGACCGAGCACCGAAAGTACATTTAGCCGGATTGAGTTTCAATTGAAATTTCCTCAATCTCAAAAATAACTTCTTCAAGACTTCAATGTGTTCTTTTTCTGTTCGAGATTTGACAATCATATCATCAACATACACCTCAATCTCCTTGTGCATCATGTCGTGGAACAATGTAACCATGGCCCTTTGATATGTTGCCCCAACATTCTTTAGTCCAAAAGGCATTACTTTATAATAGAATATACCCCATAGTGTTATGAAGGTAGTTTTCTCCATATCCTCGGGGTGCATCTTGATCTGATTGTACCCTGAGAAGCCATCCATGAAGGAAAATAATGAAAATCCTGCCGTATTATCCACCAATGTATCGATGTGCGACAAAAGAAAATTGTCCTTTGGGCTAGCTTTATTTAGATCTCTGTAATCTACACACATCCGAACTTTTCCATCCTTCTTGGGGACAGGAACGATGTTGGCGACCCATTCTGAGTACTTGACCACTTGTAATAAAACAAAGCATCAAACATTTACGGACTTCTTCTTTTATTTTCAATACTATATCGGGCCTCATCCTTCATAGCTTTTTTTTGAACCGGCTTGCATTCTTTTCTCGATGGGAAGGCGATGTACCACAATATCAGTACTTAACCCAGGCATATCTTGGTATGACCACGCAAACACATCTTTGAACTCTCGCAATAACACAATAAGATCTTGTCTTGTCTCATTGACTATGCGCGTCCCAATTTTCACAACCTTTCCTTCTTCCAAGGTTATATTCTCTATTTCTTCTTCATGGGGAAAGATCTGTTTCTCCTCTTGCTTTACCATTCTTAACAAATCTGGAGACAAGTCACACTCTCGGTTATCTTCAAAATCCCGAGATTCTCCTAAACACATGTCTTGCTCAAAATGGACCTCTGGATCCGTATTATCGTTGCTCATGTCATTGATATCTAAGGACCTGTAATGGGTACGAAAGAATGTACAAAGAACAAATGAATTTGAGGACACATGATATGAATGAAAAAAATATACGATTTGGGAGGAAATTAGAATGTCAAAAGAATGAAATGAAAGAATATTTACTCAAGTTAATTATTCAAAATGTATTTTATTAAAATAATAAGTTTTGAACATAAGCCTATTTCACAAAGAGATCTTTATTGTTCCTAGGCTAAAAAACAACAAGAGTGTTCTGAATATTACTCTGTAAAATTTCTAAAAACTACAGGAAGTTCCTCTGGAGTCCAATTGTCCAAAACACTTCCAAGTTCATAAGGGCGAATGCCCATCAGGTTCTTTTTTTCCATTCCTTCCTCATGTATGGCATTGATGTGAGGACTTTCTAATAACCCTCTCTCCGGGTGAATTATCCCTCCTGATACAAAGGTCTGGGATATGTGCGGGAATATCATTGGTTCCCACTGGACATCTTCTCCATTCAAGCATGCCCTTCTCCTCTCCTGCTTCCTCTCTATGTCTTTCTTTCTTTGTCTAACATTTGGCTTGAAACCCAAGCCAAAATGATCCCTCTTCTCCTTCAGTATTGGCACTCTAATTTCTCCTTGGAGGTATCTGCCTAATCCTTTCCCTGGTAAGGCTCCTTTTTCCACTGTCATCTGTAAGCCCATCCTTGTTGTCTTGGATATCATGGGCACTGGGACTTCACTTCCCTTCGAGATGAAAGTTGTGTTGACAAACTCTAAGGACTTGAAAAAACATTCCATGGCTTCTTCATTCTTCTCTATATATGGCGCGTCATTAGTAACAGTCGCTATAATATCTTCCTCTGCATTTATAGTGACCAGTCGACCATCCGTCACTAGCTTTAGTTTTTGATGAAGAGATGAGGGCACTGCTCCTACTGAATGAATCCAAGGCCTTCCCAGTAAACAATTGTATGAGGGCTTTATATCCATCACCAGAAATTCCACCTCATATGTGTTTGGACCTATCTGCAAAGGTATGTCAATTCTCCCCATCACCCTTCTCTCAGTACCATCAAACGCTCTCACTATATTCTGGCATGTCTTCATGTGAGAACCATCTATTGGAAATCTCTTTAGTATCGACAATGGTAGAACATTCAAGGCTGATCCATTATCAATCAATACACTTGACAGAGTGTATCCCTTGCAACGAGTGGTAATGTGCAAGGCTTTAGTTGACCCCATACCTCCTGGTGGAATTTCATCATCACTAAAGGAAATAAAGTTGTCAGCACTTATGTTGCTAACTAATCGATCCAGTTTATTGACCGATATGTCTTTAGTAACATAAGTCTCATTCAGCACCTTCATCAAAGCTTCTCGATGAACTTCAGAACTTAAAAGTAAGGCTAGCACCGAAATACGAGCCGATTGTTTGCGTAACTGCTCTACCACACTGTATTCACTGTGCTTTAAGAATTTCAAAAATTCTTTAGCCTCTTCTTCTTTCACAGGTACATTGATGAGGTTATCTAGTCCTTCCTCAGACTCGATTGGAACATCCTTTGCCTTTGCTGGTTCTGTTCTGATGTTTACCGCGTCATATCGCTTCCCATTTCTAGTATAGAATCCTTCTCTTTGAACTTCTTTAGAAGTATTAGCTGAGATTTCTATTCCCGGTGTCGTTATGTTGCAATTGTAAGTCCATGGTACCATCTTGTTGTCCTTATAAGGAAAGGATACAGGTCTACAAATTATGACTTTAGGCGCGATTTGTGCTCCGCCTTCTGCGTTCCTCGGTCGGGTGATAATGATTTTCGGATAATTGACTTTTTGACCTGTCAATTCTCCCTCAGTTGCATATATGTGTCCTCCCTCTGATCCTTCTTCATAAAACTCTAGCTCCTTATTATCCATAAGGATTTGTACCAATTCCTTAAACCTAGCACATTCTTGGATTTTGTGTCCATCAACTTCATGGAACTCACAGTAGTTCCTTGATTCATCATTTCTTCCCTCAAGACTTGACTTTATTAGCCCCTTTCTCACCATTTCCCTCCAAATTATTCTTAACGGGGTCTTTACCTCTGAGATATCTCCCTTGGTCCTTCTTACTAGATTTTCTCCAATCATATTTACTCCCTTATCCCCATGATTGGGTAATGGGTTCTCCACACTGGGTGTATCATTCAACTCAATAACTTCCAACTTAAGAAGCTTCTCAACTACCCTTTTAAAGGCATTACAATTTTCTATTGAATGCCCCGTTATTCCTACATGGTAATCACATTGAGCGTTTGAGTCATACCATTTAGGATACGGGGGTTGTAATGGCTATAGATAAAAAGGGGACACCATACGTTCTTCTAATAAAGTATGATACAGCTCCTTATACGTCATTGAGATTGGCGTAAATTAGATCTTTTCATTTTGTTTGGGGCCTGATTCTTGTCTTGTAGACCCTTGTTGCCCAACAGTAATCACTTTAGGCTGACTAATAGTAACTGCCTTTGAGTTCCCCTTGTTGTACGCACTTGCATTGTTCACTTCATTATCTTTTTTCCTAGGAGCAGATCTCCTAGTGGCCTCTCCTGCTTCAATCTTGCCACCCCTTATGGCATTTTCTATCATTTCATCCGCCATGACTATATCCGCGAAGCTCTTAGTGGTGCTTCCTATTATATGAGTGATGAATGGCTGCTTTAGAGTGTTGATGAATAACATAGTGGTTTCCTTCTCTAGGAGAGGTGGTTGAACTTGCATGGCTATTTCCCTCCATCTCTGCGCGTATTGCCTGAAACTCTCATTTGACTTCTTTTCCATGTTTTGCAACGTGATTCGATCAGGCGTCATATCTGTGACATGATTGTACTGCCTCATGAAGGCTTGGGCCAAGTCCCTCAAGGAGCTAATGCTAGCGCGGTTGAGTTGGTTGTACCACCTAGACGCTGCTCCTATCAAACTATCTTGAAAACAATGAATCAGAAGCTGATCATTATTCACATAGCCCGTCATACGTCTACAGAACATCGTGATGTGGGCTTCAGAGCAAGTAGTTCCATTGTACTTCTCAAATTCCGGCATCTTGAATTTGTGAGGAAGCACCAATTCTGGGACCAGACTCAAGTCCTTGGCGTCAATACCATGATGATTGTCAGCATTCTCCAAAGCCTTGAATTTCTCCTCCAACCACCTACAGCGATCCTCCAACTGTTTTAGAGATTCTACTCTAATCCCCTCTCCTTCTATCGTGTCTAAGTTAGGGACAACAGGATTAGTGGGGTTATCCCCTGGGTTGGATCCCATGCCCACTTGGAAATTTGTAGGCATTCCAGTGTCGGTTTGCCCTTGCTGAGGCATGATTGTGATAGATGGCCTTCTAGGATATTCTTCACGTGGTGCTTGCACATGCGTTGGAGTGAATCTTCTAGGAAAATCCTCGTTATCCTCAGTATTGACTATAGGACCCTTTCCTTTATCCATTATTCCACTCATCATCTGGGCCATTTGGGGCCATCATGTTCTTTTGGGCCTCCAACATCTGGTCCCTCATTTCTTGCTGGAGTTTTGCCATCTGCTCTTGCATCTGGTCTTGCATTTCTCTCTGAAATTGTTCCATCCTTTGGTCCATTTTCCTTGACTTAGCTCGTGTACCGTAAGGGTGTTCAGCTTCCATATTTTCTTTCTCTCTCTCTCCTATAATTTTAACTAATTAGACTCTCTCCATGAATTTGAATGCATATGATGTTATGTAATGCAAATGCATTAATGCAAAGAGGCATCGATTCTGATCAACTTCATTTTAGAAAACTTTATTAGAAAACAAATTCTTTTACATAAAATGAACTACAAATAAGATTTCGCTCTAAGCCCTAAAATCTTAATTTTTCCTAATAACGAAACCAACTCCTGACTACTATCTGACTGTAACTCGTACTTCATGCTCAATATGTTGGCCTGTGCTGCCAAAGTCTGTAAGTGATTAGCTGCCTCTCGAATCTGAACTATGGTTTCCCCATGAGATAATCCCGGTTTCTGACTTGATCATGAGAATGGTGAAGCTCTTCTTTCCAACGTCCTTCTCTCGTTTCAAGCAACTGGATCCGCAATTCACAACCATGCAGTGCTGCCTCTAACTCTTCGATTTTGCTCTTCATCTCCTCGATCTTATTCAGGCTCTCCTTTAACTCGATTACGGAATTACAACTTCGATGATAATGGAGAGACCGTCCAAGTTCGGCCACCCTAGCTTTTAAGTCTTCCTTTTCACTTTGACTGGCCTCATTTTGCAGTTGCATTTCTTGAAACTTTCTCTTTCAATAATCAGCTTTGGCATTTTCTTCCTGGACCTCTTGTCGCCATTGTTCCGAAGTCTTCTCTAATCCGGTATTCTTCATCGATAGACGCATCTTTTTGTATTCGGTTTTCAGGCTATCTCGATCTTCTTCTATCGCTCTCTTCTCCTTTTTTGCTTTCTCGGCTTTCTGATTTCTGATCATCCACATCTAGCTTCAAAAACATCTTCTCTTCTTCTAGCTTCTCTATTTTCTTTCCAAGCTCTAAACTTTGCCTTTCGAAGTCTTGTTTTATAATTTCTATCTCCGATGGGATGACTTGTAAGCACTCCTTCAGTGATCGAGCACCTTCCACCCTTATCTCAGAAATGTTATCATTGATCCTTTTTCTCAACCACTCTTTATATTCTGGAGTTGCCATTGGTCCTCGAGTCAATATCTTCATACAACGAGCCTGCTTCAAGCCTCAAAAATTTCTCAGATTTTCTTCTTATAATTTTTCCCTTTATACAAAAATTCGCTTTGAGCTAACCCATGCGTCACCGGTATGAACTGTCCTATTTTATATTGCCTTAGTACGAGCAACGGTGCATATCCCACAGATCCCCAAACTCCCGGTAGAGGTACCCAATCAAGATTTCTGCACCGGTAAAAGACTTCATCGGGAACGAACCAATGGGCTCTCCACTCAACATCTTCCTCTCGGAGATTTTGAAGAATTTCCATCCAACTTTCCTCTGATAAATCGTCTCTCCTTTTCGTAGCTGCAGCCTCCTTTAAAGGGGAATAACTTTCGGAGAACACTCGGTAAGAAACTTTGTCAGCCTTCCAAAACTGATTGTGAAACCAAACCATCAGCAACTGTGCGCATCTGATAAATCTTCCCTCATCGGCTCTATGACATGCGTCCAAATATCTGAATGTCTCAGCTATAATCGCAGGCACCGGCGTGATTCCTTTGCTAAGTCGATCGAACAAATCAGTAACCACTTCATCTATATGTCGTAGCGCTTTGGGGAAGATCACTAACCCATAAATACACAAGGCGAAGATGTCAATCTTCTTTTTTTCATCTGGATGTGTCAGAATCAAGTCCCTCAAACTCACCCAAGGTATGCATTTACCTTTACCTTTTTCTTGAATCCTAGCTGTAACCCACTGCTCACTCATCCCTATAATACCCATCAATCTTTTCACAAAGGTCGTAACATTGGCAGCCCTAAAGTAAACTCTGTCGGCTTGGAACCTCGAGCAGCGAAGCAAAGTCGTATATTCCTCCAATGTGGGCACTAAATCTACCTCCCCAAAAGTGAAACAACTATAAGTAGAGTTCCAAAATTGAGTCATGGCCCGAAATAGATGTTTATCTACCTTGATGTCCAACAAGTAAGGTAGATCACCATAATCATGATAAAACAACTGTTTTGCCTCGTCACCCCATTGAGTCCATATATCTTTCAACTCTCTAAGCTCATTCTGTGTAATACTAACATGAGTAAAATCCCAAAGTTCAGATACATACCCATCAATTAAGCTATCCCCCTTCTCTAATTGCGTTTGCTCCGACCAAGTGCGAACAGCTGCATTGTCTCCCACTTTATCAAGGAACCCGTTCTCCATAACCAGCTTTCTAACTTAGAAACTGACCGTGAATCGATACCTCTATAAAAATGAGATGATATGCACGAAAATGAAACACCACGAATTAGTATCGCAAAATAAAATATGAAGCAAGTGAAATAAATACACATATTTGGGTAATCTAATGAAATTTAGGATTGCTCTACCTAAGGTGAATTCTTAGGGTTTACTATATGCGGTTTAGATCTAAAGTTGAGGTACCCGAACCGGCAGATTCCTCGATCTTCACCCATTATAGGCTCATATAGACCGAGTTCGGTTCAGGGAATACATTTCCCTATGACCATGCGGAAGTGAAAACTTCACGGAGACATAGGTACAGATGTATCCCGAAAGCAATCCACTAGCCCATGCGGAGATGAAAACCTCAATAAGGCATAGCTTCTCACTCCCACTTAAAGGTACGACCGCGATGGTCATGTAGTGCAATGCAGAAACATTTTATAAAATCACATGCAAAACAAAATCATGCCTTTTCAAGTCAGGCTTTCAAATTTTTGACATTTGGACAATAACTAATCAATTTTCGGCTTGACTCTCAAAACAAAAGTCCCCAGCGGAGTCGCCAAGCTGTCGAAACCATTTTAAATTCGAGTTTTTTTTTTAAAAAATGGGGATCGACTTTAAAACAAAATGGGAGTCGCCACCAATCCCTTTTTACCTAGGTGTGATTGGATCACCTTGTAAAACATTTTATTAAAACATTTTGATTTTGGTCTACGGAAAACAAGAAAACGGGTTCGGGAGTCGGTTACGTATGAGTAAGGGTTAGCACCCTCATAACGCCCAAAAATTGGTACCAAATTGATAAAATTAATGTCCAAATGTTTAAAATTTAAAAGTATTTAAAAATATGATTATTTGAAGACTTTGAGTGATTTGATTTAAAATATGAGAGTTCCTTGATACGAAAGATTACAAACATCACATCCAGCACGATTGGACACGATGTTTTTTAAACCCTCATATCTAAGATCATCTCATAATTTATAAAACTTTGAGAGATTTTGATTTAAAATTTTAGATTTCTTCAATCCAAGAGAATATAAACATCACATCCAGCACGATTGGACATGACATTTTTGAACTCTCATCACTAAGATCATCTCATAATTTTATAAATCTTGTCAATTTGGATTGAAAATTTGAGATTTCTTCGATTCGAATGAATATAAACATCACATCCAGCACGATTGGACATGACATTTATAAACCTTCGTCACTAAGATCATCTCGTAATTTTATAAAACTTGTTAAAAGGATATTTAGTTATTTAGCCAAACGGGAAATCGCAACCCAGCACGATTGGGCACTATCTCCCGAATTTCTAAATACCGAAACATTGCCTTCTTTTGAAAACCTTTAAATAAAATATTGATTTTATAAAAAATGTATTCTTTATTTTAAACCATAATCATGTGGCAATATTGCATTTGTACATTATCGAATAAAAAACAATTGTAATATACTAACATTTAAGATATGCAATAATAATACAAAATGCGACAAATAATAATTTCTATACTAAGCAATTATAGACGAATATGATAAACGATAAAATTAACTATGAACATTTTTCATGCAAAGTTAAATAGATAAAAAGGATAATAATATAAACAATGTGTTAAAAAAATATAATGATTTAAAATAAAAAGGATATATAAAAAAAATGAATATATTCTAAATAATTTTAACCAAATATATGATATAATATTATATGATATGTAGCATTTAATATAATATCCAATATATATAAATACTATGTAAAAAAATGATTTGACAAAATAATAGATATTTACAATTTAATAAATTAGTATACTAAAATATATAATGTATTTAATATAATATTTAAGTTAATATCAATTTGGAATATATATAAAAAATTTTAAAAAAAGGATTAAATTGAAATAAAAACAGATTTCCAGGGCTAATTTATAAAATAAGTTAATTATTAGGACATAATTAAATTAAATGAAATAGTGGAGGGATCTAAGAGCAATTTTCCCATTTTCAAAAAAAACACGCGGACCCTTGTTCGGATCCGGGTCAACGCGCGAGTCATGCGTTATCAAAACGGTGCCATTTGCAGTTATCTATAAATATCAATTTTATTTAAAAAAATTATTCTGAGTTTGTATTTAAAAAAAAACGCTTAAAAATCCTCTAAAAGCTACCCGGGCCTCCGATCTTGACCTTACGGTCTCGTCTGCGCTCTCGCGCGCCCCACGCGCCTCAGTGGACGGTGGCCGGAGGCCTAAAATGTTTGATTTCTGCCGTTCTCTGAAAGGTAACCCTTCCCTTTTTTTTATATTTTCTTTAAACAGAATAGTTATGCATGCAAATATATGAAAAATAATAAAATAAATAAGAAGAATAAACCGAACGAAAAATCACCTCTGGAATCACTGACTGTTGAGTGTTCGTGTGTAAAGTCTATGTTTTTTTTGGTGCCTTTGCGTATTCGTATCGTGCTCGTCTGCTTATTTCTCTCTGTATTTTGCGAGAATATTTGTGTCTGAAACTCTGTTTTTTTTATTGCATCCGTGTGTATTTTTACAGATTTTTACAAGGGGTTTTATACCCAAAAACAAAATAAAAGAAAAGGAAAAGATATATTTTCGTATCTTTCCATATTTGTGCCTGCGATTTGTTTCCTTTCTGTTGCTTGTTTCTTTCCTTTGCAGGTTTGAAGACGAGAATCTGACGACTCAGGCTCGGATCATGGCGCGACTGGCGGCGCTACGAAGGTGTGACGGTCCAACTCCAGCTGTGACGATTAGGCTCCATACCCTGCGGCGTGACAATTGGGTTTCTGACCCTTGCGGCGCAACTAGAAACCTAGGGTTTCCAGTTTCTGAAGAAATTTTTGGGCCATTAGGTTTGGGCCATAGGTTGGGCTAAGGGTGTAATGTAATTGGGTCTGGGTAGTTTGTTTGGTCTTGGACCACTTTGTAAAAGGACTATTTAATGGACATTTTTATTTTTTCTGTGTTTTATTGTTTGGGCCCGGGCAAAAATGGGCCATTACAACTTCTGCGGCGTCTCTATCTTCACGACATCTAGCCGTATATACCAATGCAGGCTATCTAGCCTTATTCTGATTAGTACCTCTACCCGATGCTCTCTAACCTCTACCCATACCATTACCACCCTGGCCAAACCACGACCCCTAGGCGGCTACTGAATTGCCCGCTGAGGCTAAACTAAACTTGAAGTTGGAGCTTGTACCTAATTAGAATGCTGTGGACAATACTTGATGTGGTGCCCCATCGATCCACATTGTAAACAAGCTCCCAACCTCCTCCAACATTCTCTCAGATGGCGTCTACCATAATCTCCACACGTCTAAACCACAGTGGAAACAACAGGATCCTTAACCCTCAGAGGCACATCAAACTTGGCCCGTTTCTTACGCCTTTGAATAGAACTAGAGGGCTTCAAATCTCTCTTACTCTTACCCCTGTCAGGATCCCTATTTTTGCGCTAAGAGCGCTTAACCTTCTTAGCAATTCTTGCATTATCCACCAAGACGACAAAAATCTGCTCTCTCTATGGGGCTATCAAAACCTTGAGGTCAAACCTTAATCCCTTATCGAAGAGGATACACTTGTCTCATTCGACACCAACCCACGAACATATCTACTCAGTCTCAGAAATTTGGCCGGCCACAGTCCTATCTCCTTGAGTAAGGCTCATAAACTCGTGTCTACGAGCATCTACATAACTCACCCCCGCATATTTTCTCTGGAATGTGTTTTTAAAATGATCCCATGAAATTTGATTTGGCTGAGTACCCTCCTCAACCATCAACCACCACTGATATGCCTAGTCGCAAAGTAAAGATACTGCACCCTTCAATTTCTGCTCAAGAGTGCAGTCAATATCATTCATGATCCTCTCAATGGCTTCTAACCAATATTCGGCCACATTCGGGGTGACTCCAGTGACACCCCTAAACAATTCAGAACCGTTAGACTAGAGTCGTTCAGTTACCGGCCTTAGACTCCTAGATCCAGAATGGGGCCCAACGGCCCTCTCTAAAACCCTCAACATGGTTTGGGACAATGCGTCGTCACCAACCGTCTGAGTTTGAAACCCAGTATCAGCAGTAGGTGTTCTTAGCCTTTCACTTGTATCCGCCCATCGAGGACGGCTCAACCCAAGCCCCTCTTTGGTGCCCGCCGCACCCACGGGTACCGCGACTGCGAGTTCCACGTGCACTCATTATGCTATCTACATTAACAGATATTTGATGCTTAGAATATTATTAGAAGAATTTATAGTGTTTTGTTTTAGTCTAACTATTTCATGGTAGTTTTAATGGTTTCAGATTTTCCTAAACTAAGATTTTAACTAAGTCAGAAGTACTTATAGAATCGGCACCGAAGACTTGGTATTTCATAGACTTATTTTTTAGATCAAAGTAGAAATAGGTTTTTTTTAGAAAACAATTTTCACAAAATTTTAAACCTAAAATTTCACACCCGAGTTTTTCAACTTGGTTCTGATACTACTAAATGTAACACCCCAAACCCGGCCTAAACGTTATGGCCAAATCTGGAGATGTTACCGTAAAATGGTTTAAAAAATTAGATTTTGTATATTTTGAAAATGTCATAAACTCTATCAAACAATAACCCAGTTAATTTGAAAACATATCTTAATTAGCTATTTTATTGAAAACATTGTTTGTTTACGTACTCTGAAACTATAAGTTTGCAGCGGAAATGCTTTAGAAAGTGATATTTTGGAAAATATTGTTCGTTGTTTGAAAACCATTAATTTTGCAAAAAAGTGAATATTGTCGATAAAAAACGTTTAAATGGTATTATTCAAAATACGAAAACAAAGTCCTAAACCCAAAACAGTCCAAAATGTCCAAAGAGTCCAAAATATACAAAACTCTCAAACCAAAATTTAAATAAATCAAATTTACAATAATATGATTATAAACGAGCTTCCATCGCACCGACCCGCCTAAGTCTGAGAGTTATCTGAAAGTGACAGACAAACAGAAAGTGATTTTTCATAACTCAATGTATAACTTTAAACTAAACAAATTTAAAGTTTTAATTTTAGTTTTATATCACAACAGAGCAGATACAGTACGCATATCATATACAGAATCAGAATCAGATACAAATTTACAATCCTACCCCTATTTGCTAAACACCAACTCTGACTATCCTTACACACTATATAGGGTATTAAATACCCATCTAGCCCTACACACCACCTAGTGTCGGTATGACACTTTTCAGAATATTTGCAGCAAAGCTGCATATGTATTAGGCATTTTATCGCCGTTTACAGAATTGTATATATATGTGGCTAAGCCACCAAATATGACAGTTTATTACACTGCTCACACTTCCTCCATACATCAAACCCAACCTAAATGCAAATGTAATACTAACAGATAATAGGTATATTACTAAGTACATGCTTAAAATAACAGATACATAACATGCATAACATTTTTCAGATTATACATAGCATGTTATAAATTTTACTTATCTTATAACATTTCAAATGTGCATATTGATATCAAATTTCATGCTAATGTATAGCCAGAATTCATGTTTTATAGCTTAATTATAACATATTGACCCTACGGTAGGCCTACGTTCGGTCTAAACGATAGTTTCGACCCTAGGTAAAAATTTAGAATTTTGGGCTCACACATCCGTGTGGCCCACACGGCCAAACTAACCAGCTCGTGTGACCCACACTGTAACCTCCCTAACCCGACCTATACATTATGATTAGATCGAAAAGGCTACATTAGCCACCGAAATGGCTAACCTAATATACATTACTTTTGAAGACCTTAAATAAACTCATTTTAGATAAAACCGTAGTTGTACTTTGAGTTAGCTTAAAAACATTCATTCATTAGGTCGTGTATACTTATGATTTGTTTTATTTTTTTATAGTGTTGTTTTAGAAAAACCTTTTGCTTGTCGCTTTTTTTTTTTTTTTAAAAAAAAAAAACTTGATGTTAAACTAATGCAGCAGAAAAACCATTTTTCAAGTCATTTTAAAACTTAGTTGCCTTATTGATTTGTTTTTCAAAAACGCCTCCTTTGCAATGCAGCGGAAACTAGGGAATATTATCATGCTTGAGTAATCCATGCATGCAAAAATCCCAGAATAAAAGTTACCAAGCCACAAACCAAAAGTCATTAAAAATTACAAACCAAAACCATTAGAGATTGATTAATACTTATTAAAAAATAGTCTGAGGTTCAAGGTGATTCTCCAAATGTCGAGTTCGGTCCTAATTTCGATGTTTACCTGAAAAGTTAAACACTATTGGGGGTGAGCTTATAAAAAGCTCAGTGTGAGTCGAACAATTATTTAAACAAACATAAATATTGAATACAGTGAAACATATTAGCTTTAACAGAAGAAAAAAGAACCATCATAGGAATTTCATATCATCACACAGCCATTATCAAATTGATGTCAAATGGTGTATGAGCATAGATCATCATTCAATCGAGTAACAATCATTAATTTTGATACCATTCAATACAATACAATACAATACGTATCCTAAATCAATAACAATTGAATATGTCGTGAGCATGATGCAATGTAAAAATGTTCTTACCCATACCATTTGCTACACACTACGTGTTCCTCAGAACCCGTCATCCAAACTCCAAAACATTATGGGCTTAATCCCGTTGTAGTTAAAACCACCGATAACAATATGCAGAAAATTTTACCAGTAAAAATGTAGACAAGCTGCCAGTAAAAATGCGATAAATCGTCATTCCCCTCAGTACTCCAGGTGCAGTGCATTGACTACGGATAATGCGGACTTAATATGCCACCGGTACTCTACGAAACTCCTCCGTCAACCACAAAATCCCAACCAATGCATATGCAATATGTCACACAATCTCATACATAATCATATTTAAATAGTTTTCACATTCATTTGACATGCTCAACATGTCCTCAATAATCACATACTTTCAGTAAATGGAGACAATGTTCCAATCTTTCAAATTACCATTGAGTTGGTATCAATAAATATCATTCAACTTCACATACTTTACAAATTTTCATTGTACATAAATAGCACCCTTTTCAGTACACAATATAAAAAGTATCTCATGCGCTTAAATCTTACATAAGCTTAATATCTCAACACATTATACCATTCAGTCAAACATTCTCATATCTCATAACTCAAATATGAAATTACAAACTCAATCAAACATTCATACTATCAAACTAGAAAAATTTTCCAACATGTCAGTCTTTTAAGGCTCGAAACATACTTGGTTCGGCCACTAACAAAATAAATAATTTGGATATTAAGTGTAACAACCCGTTTTTAGTCAAATCAGAATAGTGGTTTCGGGACCACAAATCTGAAGTAAAAATATTTATTTTATTATTATTTTAATGTATACAGCATGATTGAGTATATGTCTGAAAGTTTCGTGAAGAAATTTTACCGTTTGAATAGTTAATTTGATAAAAAGGACTAAATCGCGTAAAATGCAAAAGTACTGTTCTATTAGCTAAAGGTGTCAAATAGCTATGGAACATTAAATTTAAGGTACTTAAGTGGTAATTAGACAATTTTAATTGTAAGTGGACAAAGATGGACATTAATATGATGATTTTAATGTTTTGTCATTAAGGGTAAAATAGTAAATTATGAAATAACTTAATAAAAATAAAAGAAACATAAAATCATCCTTAATTTTTATCATTTTCCACCGAATGGTGAGCTATGGAACTCCATTGATGGAGCTTAAGTATTCGGTCTTGTCTTCTTAAGCATGTAAGTCCATTTTTGTTCGGTTTTTAATGATTTCTATGTTTTTGTGATCGTTGCTTGGGTAATTTGATGAATTAGGATAGATTTGGAAGGTTTAATGTTAGATTAATAGCTTTTATAAAGTGATTTTTGACAAAAATATCAAAAAGGGATTAAATTGAGAAAATGTGAAATGTGGTGGTTAAAAGTGTGAATAAATTGAAAATATATGCTAATATGAATACTAGAGAAATTCGGCTAGAATGGGTTGTGGTTAAATTGCATGAATTTGTGATTTTGTGTAATAAGGATTAAATTGTAAAAGATGTGAAATATTAGGGGCAAATGTGTAAAAATGCCTTAAAGTGAAATTTGGACTAAATTGAATAGATTGAATGTTGAATGTACTAAATTTGATAATATATAGATGAAGATAAGCCGAGATCGGGTTTAGATTGGGGAAAAGGAAAAGTGGACGAATAGTCAATAATTTCCATCCGAGCAACTCGAGGTAAGTTCGTATAATTAGAATTGAATCTTTAAATACTTGTAAATTATTTGAAATGAAAGTATAATTGAATAAATGGTATTACTGAGTTCGAATGCCTATTGATGAGAATTATTGAATACCGAGTCCCGTTTGAACCGTAGAAAGTCGTAGGATACATGTGACATGTCACTAGGGTTACCGTTTTGTTCGAGATCCTGCATGTGTTGCCTACTCACCACAGCTCGTATGAGCTTACCGATATATCAGCTCGTAAGAGCTTACTGTTTTCAGCTCGTCAGAGCTTATCGTTTCAGCTCAATAGAGCTTACTATCCATCAGCTTAGTAGGAGCTTACTGATCATAGCTCGAAGGAGCAGAAATGATAATGAATTGATGGATTATTGATTTATATACGTAAAATATATCACCCGAGTATCCCTCGATTTTCTAATAGGTTCAATGGGCATAAATTCTGGTATTGGTATGTGATAAAGCTATGTGTTTATACGGATGAATTACTGATTATATGGATGAAATACTGTTCATACGGATGAGTTACTGTTATCGAATGAATTATTGTTTATATGATTGAGAGTGAATTCTTACAAATGATGTATGTGATATATGAATTTGATGATACAATGTATTGAGTATTAAATTGAGATAGTGGATGATTATATGCACTTATGTGACTAACTTGTTGATGAATGCTTGTGTTTAGGCATTTAGTAATTGAATTGAGTATACCTTAATTATTGACTTGATTAGGTATAAATGGTAAGTTTAATTCTAAATTATACGGGCTTACTAAGCTATAAAGCTTACTCTATTTCTTTTCCGTGTTTTATAGAGGTTCGATAGCTCGCTCGATTCGGATAAAGTCGAAGATACGCATCATACTATCCAGTTGCCTATTGGTACTTTTGAACTCATGAATATATGTAAATATGGACATGTATAGGCTAGTTATAAAGATGATAGTTTTGGTTACTTGAGCTAGTGATTTTGGTACATGTTGTGGTATAAGATAAAGCCATTTGATTTGGCTTAATTTGGTATAATACTTTGGATTTGGTATAATACTTTCGTTGCATATAAGTATCCAAATATGTGTATGGAGGCCTTAATCATGTATGGCCGTGTGACTTGGCCGTGATGCATAAGTCAGTATACCCTACAAGTTTGGCATGGGCTAGCACACGGCCTGGCACACGGGCGTGTGTGACCACTTCGAAGGGCACACGGGTTAGACACACGGGCGTGTGGTTGGCCGTGTGACCTAAGTTAGTATGGATCCCCTGTTTTCACACGGCCTGGTCACACAGGCGTGTGTCCCCTGATTTGAGAAAAAATTACTAAGTGCTGAAAAATTTCCCGAGTTATCGGTTTAGTCCCGAATTACTTCTAATGCATGATTAAGGCCTCGTAGGCTTGTTTAAGGGACACTATGATTGATTGTGATTGAATTGTATTTGAATTGATAAACTGTATTTAAAATGTATGTTTAAAGGTATTGAAAGTCCGGTAATGCTTCGTTACCCTATCCTGAATGTGAATACGGGTGAGGGGTGTTACATTAAGCCAATCCAGTCATCAAGCTAATTTATCAAATATAACATGATATTTAACATTTTCAAACAATTTTATGAGTTTAGGACCCACACCTTATTTTTCGCTTCGCAACACACTAGCGAATCTTCCAATTTTCCTTAATAATTATTTAAACGAACCTAAACCAAAATTTAGTATAAATTCAATAAATTTACCATTAAACTAGTCCCCAAACACCCACTTATGATTTCAAACCAATCTTTGAAATTATAACTATTTTATGAATCCAAACTAGTTAGATTCTTTACACTGTATCGATGCGAACCGTACGTACAATCGTTCTTCGCCTTTACGGATGATTTGAGGAGTTTGGGTCAGCACCTAATTCAATAATGTACTTGAAAATCAGTATCTAATTAATGATTAGATTACTTCATTTAATCAATTCATAACCTTTACCCAATAACTATGTCGAAATAACAAACTAGCTATCCTTAATTGCACTTACGCTTCATGATTTGTGGGATCCGATTGACTAATTGATCAAGAACATTTCTCCCTAATTAGCATGTGATTAAAGGATGATTAGAAGGGTTTAAGAAAATAATATAATGCTGGAAAAAATATTGGCAAGATCCAAGAAACAAAACAACCCCCTTTCTTGTACATAGTCGCATGCACCACCACCCGCGGTGGCCAAAATTGGGGCTGAATTTTAAAATGGTTTGAGATCTCATTAAAATATGAAAAATACCTTTGAAATAATTTTAAATCCCAAAAATTCTAGATCTGAAAATTTTGGTTTTAATTTGACAAGATTAATCAAGAAATTGAAGAGAAAAAGATCTTACCCAAGCTAGTTGAGAGAAACGACAATGGCACTTTCTTGGCAATGTTCGGGATCGATCTTGGGGTTCAAAAATTCAGATTTGGGGCTGATTTATATGAGGATAAATGGCAGAAATAGAGTAAAGGAGATGGTGCACAATCTTGATGCAAAAGAAGAAGAAAGAGATGGTAAAATGAGAGGTGTAGGCGACGATAATAATGGGAGAAAGAAAGAAAATTGAAGAGAAAAGATGAGAGGAAGAGGGTGAACGGCTAGGTAGGGAAAAATTGAATTAAAGGCTAAAAAAAAAGTTATATTTATACATAGGGTTCAAGGGTATGGATGGCACACACATTAAAAAAAACAAGGGATTTTGCAAAATTTAATTATTTCGCAAGGGAAAAGGTTTGAACTTGGGACATCATTTATTTTCATGTTTTCTCATATTTCTTTTAACCATTATGCTTTTTCCTCATTCTTGAAATAATGTTACAATATTTATTTTAAAAACAATATATGTCACATACTAGGGTTTAAGGCAAAATTTACAAAATAATGAAAATGGTGAAAGAGAAGGGATTTGAACTTGGGTTTCAAGAAACGTTTCACTAATACTTAATCAACAAACCAATACCTCATTTATTTCCTAAAAAATACATAGATAATCTCAAGAATTAAGGCATGACCACTCTCTCTCAATTCACAAACCCGATTCTACTAACCCCGACTTTTGGGATGTTACACACACGGTCTAACACACGGTCTCACACACGCTCATGTGGTCTACACGACCCAAATAGCCTAGACTGTGTGTCACACATGGTCCATCACACGGTTCATCACATTTCGTGTGTCACACACAGCCTACCACACGACTTGACACACGGACATGTGGCATCGACTATGTAGTTTTTCAGCTTTCGTCGTTCGCTATTTTTCATGTTTTTCTTTACACACCTAATTCGACTTCAACACCAAAGCTACCACGGGACCCTCAGCACCTAAAAACGGGATTCAATTCATTAATTTAGCGAAGATTCACGATATTGATTCAAAGAAAAGTATAGTACACAATGTCCTTAATCGACTCCCAAAATACAATAAAACCCCTACCGAAGGACGAACAACAACCACACGATTCAAGTTGCTGGAGAAGTGCCAATCGTCTCACAATTCTCCCCTAATCAAACATCAAAGCGATTAACATGGAATAAACGCACCACACACACACCCTTCTTAACCAAAGTCAATGAATGGAACAACCCCCACAACGAACAAAAGAAAGAAGGATAGAATAAATATTACCGACACAGAACGGAGCAGCAGCGAACCAACACACAACCACCACAAAAATCGCAAAACACAAAAGACAACGAATCAAAAGAATATAGGAAATTTGGAGTAGGTAGATGAAAAAGAAGAAAGCCAGTTCTTGAAAATCCCTCCACTTGAAACCAACGTGAAAACCGAATGAAGAGGTGAAGGAAAGAAGTTTCAGAAACATGAAAAAAAATGGCAGAAAATCTTGGGGTATTTCCGCTTTTTTTCAAAAAATAAAGAATAAAACAGATAAAAAAGATAAATCAAAATAAAATGGATTTACCCAACAACCCAACTGACTCACGCAACTAATTCTTATCTAATAGCTTAACCAAATTCAATTTAAACCCAAATTCTACTAGCCAACAACCCATGCCCAAAGAGCACAAGTCACTTGTCCACTAGACCAAACTGACTACTTCATTAGAATTTAACAAATCAAACATTTAAATTTTTGGGGCATTACATCTATGTTCACATTTTTTCTCTTTGTGCAACCTTGATTTCAAGTAGAAGTAATCATGGGATGAGACTAAGCATAATATTAACACATTTTATGTTTGTCCAATCTTAATTCAGCTCGAAATATGGGCATAAAATGTTGCCCAAATTCACCCATATTTGTAAATAGCTAACCCAAATCCATTTTAAACCGGTACGTATTATTTTTTTAAAATAAAATATATTTATATTAATTTTAATTAAATATTTAATAATTCTATATTTTATTTATTAAAATTTTATATATAGTCATCTTAACCATTTTTCATAAATTACATAATATAAAAATATCATAAATTACATAATATATAAAAATATCATAATATAAAACATTACAAACTAAAAAGTGGGTCAGGTTAGGTTGGGCTCGGGCTTTGAATACTCAAGCCCGAGCCTGATGCATATTTTAAATGGATCTAATTATTTTTGTTTAAACCCATTTTTCAGACCTAATATTTTTGTCTAAACCCTCCTAAATTTTGGATGGGCCTTCAGGCATGGGCAAGTAGGCTTGCCCATGAGTAGGTCTATTTGTTATTTTAAATACTTTATTCTAATTAAAATGTTGGTGTGGATATTAAGAATTGTTAACATTGTTAAATTATTTGTTAAATTTAAATCCATTATAATGTTATTTTTTTTCACATGACTATCAAGTGTGTATTTTTTTCAAATTGTCACAACGGCTAATCTACCATAAGAATTTTAGTAGTTTAATAACTAGACATGAATTTTTAAAATTTAAAAAGTATAAATGCTAAATTCTCAAAAATAAAAATATGAAAATTAAATTTTAAATATATAAATAAAAAATAAAAACTTGAAGCATATAATTTTTAAATTTTCACTTTATAATTTAGTCTAAAAATTAACTCAATGCAAAGCATGGATGAAACGATGGTAGTATATACAATGATAACGTATTTGTTTCTCTTATTTCTTTGTAATATATAATATTAACGTTTAAATAAAAATAAAAATAATCAATATACACATATGTCAATATATTTGACGATTATAAGTTTTTATTATTATTTACATGTGATCAATAATGGGTTTTGTATTATTTAGATAAACACTACTATTATTAATTTTTAATTATTTAACTAATGAAGTTTTGATATTGTTGACAAATGTTGAGATTTCGAGATTTTAAATATTTAAATTTAAGTTTCATTATCTGCATTTACGTATGGGTGGGTTCTCAATCTAAATTTTATTTTGGTTTAAGTACAATTATGTGTGTGCCTTGTCCAAAAAAATTTCATAAACAAATTTAAGATGATATCAAAATGTTATTTTAATTATTTTGTTATAATTTAATATTTTATAAACAAATGATATTATCATAAACTCGCTTGTTAAATTTTTTTTATAGAATAATAATTCATAAATATTTTAATTCAGAAGTAACAATAACTTTAGATTATTTCACTTAATTAGTAATAAAAATAAACATTATCTTTCTTTCCTCTCAAGAAAAATGAAATTGCATGTTGACTAAGTGAAACATAAAGTCTTCCTTTTGTTAGTAGAGGTACCTCTCTTGCATTTCAATATAAAAGAAGTATTATACGTTAAGGACGGCTATTCTTCCAAGGCCTCACTCAAACAAAGATGCTTTAAGTACTTAAAAAAGTTAATATATTGCGTTTATATTAGGAGTGTTCTTGGTCAAACTAGGATTTAAGCATAATATTAACATATTTTATATTTGTATAAGTTTGACCTGAGTTAAAATATGAGCTTAAAATTTTGTCTAAATCCATCCATATTTGTAAATGATTAATTGAAGTCCATTTCAAGCATGTCCATATTATTTTTAACATTTTTTTTCAAAAAAAAATATTAATATTAATTTAATATTTAATAATTATATATATTCATTTATTTAAATTTTATATATAAGCAACTTATCATTTTTTAATATGTTGACATTATAATGTAATATATTACTATAGATTTAATTTTTATTTGTTATAAATTGCATAATATATAAAAATAACATAACATAACAAAATATAATAAATATTAAAATTTAGGAAATGAGTTGGGTTAGGCCCTTGAATGCTTGATCCCAACCCCAACCTATATTTTAAACATGCCTAATTTTTTGTCCAAGCTCATTTTTAGACCTATATTTTTGTCAAAAGCCTCTCAAATTTCAGGTGGACCTTCGGGCTTAGGCAAATAGCTCAACCCTTGAACAATTATAGTTTATACTGATAAGTGCGTAATTTCTCAATTTATTTTTGATATTTCTCCTATTAAATTATGTTATTTACATTCTTAATTATATTATTTATACTTACATTTTATTCATTATTGATTTAGGGTATAATTGAAGAAAAAATGAGCTTAAAGTTTATTTTTGGCAAGTTTTTGCGTATTGGACTTCCAACACAACACAAGTTCAATATTTTTGCCATAACTTGAGCTATAGAAATCTATTTTGGGAACATAATATACCGATTCAAAGAGAATTAAAAGGTCTAGCTAAAGTTATTTCATGGCTCAAGCGCAAAAATGTCAGAAAGGCGTCCAAAAATGACCTGAAAGTTTGACGCAAAAATTGCCGAGAAACCTAGAAAATTTTGTTTTATTTAATTAAGAGCAGTTTTGAATTTTCTCTGTTATATTATTCTTGTCCTATAAATAGACATTATTATGTTAAAATTTGGATATACTTAGACATAGTCGTTCTTTGTAACCCCCAAACCCGACCTAGACGTTAGACCCGAATTCGGAAGATTACGTTGGCCATCAAAATGGCATAGCAGAATTATCGGAGTTTTTTTAAAAAATAGTTGTTTAGAACATTTGTTTTACTTTCTGAAGAAAATTTAGCGGGTTTCAATATGACGATGATGATTTAGTTTCAAAACTAGTTGATATAGTGATTAATTTCTAAAAAGTGATTGTCAATCTAAATGTTTTTCAAAACCTATTTACATAGTAATGCAAAGGAATAGTGATACTCAACATAGTTCTAATGAAAATCAAATTTTATGCCTAAATAATTAAAATCTATATTTTAGCATCCTAAAATCAAATTAAATGGCATTCATGCTATAAAACTCTTGATCGAATTTATGGGTTCTACTATTCGAAACTAGAGTACTTACCGATCTTTTGTTGAGAATTTGGAGATTATCGACGATAATTCAACAATCGGTGGAACAACAAGTTTAATCGTGAAGTAACTTTGATTTGAGATTTCAAGAGATTAATTTCCAGCAAAGGATGTAAAATTTTATGGAAAGGAAAGGGAGAAATAAAAGAAAAAGAAGAATTTAAAGAGAAGAGAGAAAATTTTATGTTTAGGTTTGAAGAGGAATTAAAATCAATGTATAATTAAGAAAATAGATTAAATACCTAGGGTTCAGAAATTTTGAGGGGCTGGATGACAATTATCCCTTGTTAAAGAAAATAAAATGAAAAATGGGTTGAATGGCGTGTCTTAAACCTAAGATGCAAAGAGGATTAGCTGCTTAACCATTTAAGCTATAACCCACTCTTAACATGTTTTTACACCATTTAATATTTATTCTAGGATGATTTTCATTCTAGTTTGCTGAAAAATTAAAATAGAGAAATGAGAGGAAGCGGATAAAACCTAAATTTTTTAGGGAGTATACTAAGCTAACCATTAAGACTAAGGCTCATTTCTTAGTTAATTATACTTCTAACCCTATTTATTTTGGGCTATTACATGTTTATTAAAGAAATAAAATTATCACTTGTCTTTGTAGATAAGACCTTACTTGCTACTTTCTAGTAATTTTATAATTTCAAGTCAGTTTTATTTTTGTAGGTCTATATAAACTAACATATATATAATAAATTTCATTGAGTTGGTGTCATGAATTAATTAATTGGGTGAAATATTACATAAATAAATACAAAAAAATTATAGGTTAATAGTATAAAAGCCCTCGAAGAATTTCAAAACAAAATCAATTAAACCTCTCTCAACTTTTTGCACTCAATTGAGCCCCTGAACTGACAATTTTGACCAATGAAACCCTTTGATCAACGTTAGCAATTAGAAATTAACGACAATATTGACGTGGTTGTTAAAAATCGTTGTGTCAGCCAACATATGTTGATGTGGCACTGTAACGCCCTAATTTTCTTATTTCTGCTTCTGTAAAATTTTTGCACAAATATCTGTATGCTTTAGTGATTAAGTGTTTTGGGTGTGTGGGAGAGGTTCCAAGTTCAAGCCTTACCTTTAGTAATTTTTTTTATTATTTTTGGATTTAAGCCTTATTTCTGTTTAGTGGGCTTATATTTAATTGTCTGTAATTACATATCAAAATGAGCTTGCTGGTTTGAGTGGTAAGGGAGTTGGTGTGTTAGAGGTCCTATGTTCAAATCCCTGCGTTAGCGTGGGTATTTACTTCTGCTCGATTTTCAGACAAAGTTTTGGTGGAATTAAAATGTTGAAGTGGTTAAGATTAAGGGGTTAGTGGGAAGTTGGGGCAAATTGATTTTTATTTTTTGTTATTTTCTCAAAATTCCCTTGGCTTTTGATGTTCTTTTCTTTTCCAAAAAACAAAATCCCTATTTTATGTTCTTGTCATTTTTTTCTCTCGCTGGCGAAGTAAACTTTTGCTCCGTTCTTGCTTCTATTGTTAATCCTTACTATTGGGGTGTTACAAATCCTTTTTTTTTTTTGGGTAATTGGTAAGTGGGTTTCCGTTTGTATTCTTCTTATCGTTATTTTCTGAAGGTTGAATCGTTGATGTATTTTGTGGTGTAAGAGAAGTCGACGAACTGTGATTTTCGTTTCGGTTGTTGGATCGGTGTTAGCGGTGTTTTTCGTCATCGGTAGGTCGAGTTTTGGTCGGTTTATGGTCGAAAAATTAGTAAATGTAGTCGCTAAATCGGTGTTTGGTATGCTGTTTTTAGGTCTTGGAAGGCTCAGGATAGTATTCGCATCAAAACGCTACCAGGTGTGTACCCGAAACGCAGGAAACGAGGCTTCGGCAAAAGCTGAAAAATGAAATTGTCAACACCAGACGAGCATGTGATTGCCCGTGTGGATGGCCGTGTGCAAGACACGACCGTGTGGTCGACGAAGGCATGGCCGTACGCAACACACGACCTTGTGGTGGCTCGAGTGTGGCCATGTAGGCCACACGGGCAAAGGCCAACCTGGGCGTGTGGGCCACACGGACGTGTGGGCCCACATGGGCATGTCACACGGGCGTGTGGATTTTGGGCCAGGCCGTGTGGGCCACACAGGCAAAGGCCAATCTGGACGTGTGGGCCCACACGGACAAACCACACGAGCATGTGGGCCCATAATTTCAAAAATTATCCCTAGGGTCGTACGGGTAGCTTCGATCGACTGTGGGCCTACTGTAGGGTCGGTAAGAGCTAACTATACCCTAAATTGTATGCTAAAACATTCTGATAGACTAAACTGTGTAGGATACTAAATGTATGCCTGAATATATTGATGTATGTGTATCTGATATTTGTATTAAGCATGTGGAGCATGTTATATCTACATCTGATTTCTGTATCTGTTATTGGGGTGGGGATTTATATGTATGGATGAAGTATCTGATAGGCGTTAATCGCCTATATTCTGGCAGCTTGGCTACATATACATTCTGATATGTGTCTTAAAGGCACAATGTGGTGTGTAGGGATGGGTGGTGTTTTAATTCCCACATGGTGTGATGGGATGGTTGGAGATGGTGTGTAGAGAATGGAGGTAGGACTCATGCATATCTCAGATCTCATAATCGAATCAGGATCGGATTCTGAAACTGAGGCGATTCGCTTCGATTGTGTGTCTAAATCTGTATACTTGTATGTTTGATTTCTGTGGGTTGCACACTGAGTTTACGTAAACTCACATCTGTTGTATGTTCTGTTCAGGTAATCCACAAACCTAGGCGGATCGGTGCGGCGAAGTCTTGCAGTGACAACTAGTATACGAACTGAGTTAATTAAGGGTTTCGATTTGTTTTCTTTAAAGGTTAATTTCGGGAGTTTTGTATTATTTGGACTCTCTAGACTGTTTAAGATTTTATTTTGTTTGTTATGCTTTTACTTTTACAGTGATGTTTGACTAAAACTACGGTTTTACGAAATCAAAGGTTTTTTTCCGAAAGTACGATCTGGATCTTTCAAAATATAACGGTTTTAAAAGCTTCGCTGCAAATATTGTTTTGGTAAATGAATTTATTAAATAACGACATCAGTGATAATTATAGAACTTGGTTGATTTATCGAACCAACACTGTTTTCAAAACTCTTTCCTTGTGACATCACCAGAATCGGCCATAGCGTCTAGGCCGGGTTTAGGGTGTTACAGGCACTGCCACATCAAAAAAATAAATAAAAATTATTTTTTTCAAAAAATAAAAAATATATTTTAAAATTAATTTAAAAAATTAAGTTCAGAAAATAAATAGTTGTCCATGTCCTTTTGAATCTACTCATGAATTTGTTTAAGTTAATTCTAAAATTATAATAAAAAAATTATAAAAAATCATTAAAATTATAAAAATATTAAAATATTTAAAATTATAAAATATCAAAGAAGGTCCCATTTATTTATGAAAAATTAAATTGGAAACATTACTTGATTTTTTTTTTATTTATGAAAATTTATAATATCAGTTAATTTTTCATGAAAAATTGATACCTTCGTTTTATAACAATTATTCCATGAGATTATATCATTAAATTATTTTTATAAAATTTAATGATATTTTATAATTTAATAATATTTTTTATAATTTTAGAACGAGTTTGAGCAAACGAGTGATTAGACAAGCATTTGTTTAAATTCATTTTGAACTTGAATTTTTTTTAAAATATATTTATTTTTGAAAAAAAAATTGATTTTTTTGCAGATGTGGCAATGCCAAATCAGCATTCGTTGGTTGACTTAGTGTCAGCATTGTCGTTAGTCTCTAACAATCAATATTGATCAAAGGGTTTCACTAGTCAAAATTGTTCCTTCAAAGATTCAATTTAATACAAAAAAAATTGAAAGAAACATAATTTTATTTTTTGAAATTCTTCAAACACCTTTTATACCAATAAACCTAAAATCAGTTAAATTCAGTATAATTAACAACAGCCTTCTAAATCTAGTATATTATTATTTTTAAGAACTCATTTACACTGTATTGCAGCAATATTAATACAAAAACATATAAATTTAATTATAAAGTATATATTAATATAAAATAAACTTTTCAACATGTTTTAAGCATTCAAGTCACATTTAGATAAACATTTTCTAAACTTAAATATAACATGTTACGATTCAACTCAAAAGATTTTAGTTTATAATGTATATATATGATTAATTTTAAAATTATACTGGTTTGGTGTAATTATACATATAAAACTTTCATTGTGATTTAAACGTATAAATGAAACTTTAATTTTCACTTAATTGTACACATTTAAGAAAATAAATATACCATATGAATTATATAAACATAAAATGGTTTTGAGATTTATGGTAAAGTTTAGTTAAATATAAATAAATTTATAACATATTGAGATGAAAAATAAATCTTTTGTATTGAAATGGCCTACATCAATTTATTACTTTTGTAAAAAAAAAAAAAAACCCTTGGGCCATTTTGAATTCACCCCTGTCTACACACATAGATGGCATAATATCTCAATATTTCCTATACTAACTAAATTAATGGCAATCGCATATTACAACTTCAGTTTCTTTCATTTATCAACTTTATTCAATAATATAAATGCGAATTAATGATTTACAATTGGCAAAGGCTTCTTGTATTAAAATAATTTTGTATACTAATTAATAACAAGTGGATGAATTTAATATTTGATATATATATCTTGGTATGTTTAGAGGATGATATAATAATTCCATATGAAAAATGTCAAATAACACCACAATATACATTATACAAAATTAAAATTTTGAAACTTTTATTAAACAAATCTTAAACTTTGTAACTATGATATAAAAATAAAGTTGTAAATAATAATTTAATGATTAAATATGCAATTTATTCTTTGGGATATAAAGAGTTATGCTTTTGAAATTTTCGAAATATACAACTTAAATGAAATGATGAAAGTTTAAGTATTAGTTAAAAACTACATGCCAAATTACATAGTTTAAATATAATAAACTTACTTGCAAATGTTCAAGGAATTATTTTCCATTGATTTCACCCATCACTTTCCTTTGAATGTGGAGTTAGAAACTGAAGTATCTCTTCTGGAGGTTCAACCTAAATAATAAATATATATCAAATTTTAGTTTTAGGCTTTATAACATACCTAGAAAAAGCTTTATTTCTTTTAATTATAAAACAAATGTAACAATCAATACTTACCTCTGAAAGCACACAGTCAATATGTGATGTATAGTTGCATTCTTTGCAATAATAAATGTCATGCTCTGGATTTCTTTGTGTCTCACATGTATCACAATAGTATTCTTCAGAGTCATCTTCAATCACTAATGTTGTGAGTACAAGTGGATGCAAATGACGTTTGTGCTTGACTATAGATGGTAGTGGAATGCATTCAAGATGTATGTAAAACCCACACTTGAGGCAGTTGAACAATGTGTCCTTACAAGCTAGACCACATGCAGTACATAGGGGAGATTCATCACCGAAAAAGCCTTTCCCCAAATGTAGAAGATGGTGATCGGCATGGCAATTATGTTTTATCTCACGAAATTGATACTTAGCACATGAATAGTGCATGGAGATGTTGCATTGTAGACAACTAAAAACTAGGTGCTCAACATATTCACCGCAAGCTTTGCATATCTCTTCTGGGTCGGGTATGAATGGAAATGTGTGAAGAGGATGTTGTGGGTGGAACAAGCTCTGAACTTCCATCAGCATGTGCTTGAGACAAGATTCATGTACAAAGAATTCTGAACATTGAGTGCAAGCATATATTATACCACAAATGCGTTGTCTACATGCCATGCAATTGAGATCGAAGTATGGATGACTTTCTAAAATCCCGATCTTGCATCGTGTAATTTGATGGAGGTGACTAAAATGGTTGACTATGGTTTTGATAATCCTTTCTTTTGGGGTTTCATCTTTTGAAGTAGCACATCTACTGTCAAGGTTGAAAGAACAAAGTTTACAGCTATAACGAGAACCAATACATAGTTCTTCACATCTGTCACACACAAATATTGTTTCTTCTTCATAATCATCATTTCGTATCAATGGGTGAGGATGAAAAGAAACACTTAGTAAAAAAAAAAAAATCTGAAAAAAAAAAATTGTTAGAGATAAGGATAATTTATTGTTTCTCCGCTTTCATTTTGGAATTTTAAATATATTATTTCAGTTCTACATATTGTCAAATTGTGATATGATTAGTATAATAATAATCTTTGAGAACTAAAATAATAAATTATTACATAGATACTAACCATCTCCAATCCCAAACTTCCATCGTGAAAATTCTCTTCCATTCTTTGAGGATCTAAAAGCATCTCTTCCGGAGGTTCAAGTACCTAAGTCCAAATGTTTAGTTTCATACTTGTACCAAATAGAACAAAACCATTGTAATGAATTTAAGATAGTTAATAGCATTGGTTCGCTGTGGTTTGAAATTTACTAATTATATGTCCCTTTTTTCACTAAGCATATTTCTATTGTGAGTTAAAAGACTACTATTTTAGTTATTACAGTTGTCTTACCTCGGAAAGGACACAATCAATATGTGCAATATAATTGCATTCTGCACAATAATAAACATGGATTTCTGAATTCCTTTCTGTCTCACACATGTCGCAATAATAATCTCCCGAATCATCTTCGGCAAAAGGACTTATAAGTGTAAGTGGATGCAAGTGACGTTTATGCTCAAAACTAGACGGTAGTGGTATACATTTAGGATGTACATTGAAATCACACTTTCTGCAACTAAAAATGGAGTCATTGCAATTTTTACAACCACATGCATGACAAGATATCCCTTTGATAATGCTCTTCCCCAATTGTAGAAGATTGTGAGGATGACAACTATGCTTTGTAGCACGAGTTCGATACTTGGCACATGAAACGTGCAAGTCAACATCGCATTTATTACAATAAAAGCTGAAACCATTAACTTCCGTCCTACAAGCATAACATCGAACTTCTCCCCCTGCATTAAAGAATGATCGAGGGTGAAGAATATGGTGAGGGTGAAACAGGCTACTTTGAACTTGCATCGGCAAGTCATTCATACATGATTCGTGTATGATAAATTTACAAGGAAGGCACATGAAAGTCTGTGTATCTTGGAGCTCCCATTTGCATGCCACGCACTCCAACTTATTTGGCTCCCATATTTCTTTAATCATATCTTCTTCAAACTCGGTCATTTGGCGAAACCTTGCAACGGGTCAGTTCATGTGGGTGGCTGAAATGGAAAATTCGGGTCCCTGGAGATCCTCATCATCACGTTTTTCTATCTCATTCTCATCATTTATAATAGCTTTAGCGCATTTAAAATCGATGTTGAAATCACAGTACATGCACCTGTAACTGATGTAACTTACCGACAATCTGCTACATGCATCACACACAATTACGTCTAACAATTTGAATTTAAGTGGATGTGGGTGAAAAGCATCTTTTTGTATTTGAGGTGGCATTTCAGCACATACTTTGTGCATCGCAAAATCGTCTTCTTCAGAAATATAAGCTGGACCGTTAATGACATCCTGGCACCCGAAGCATTCAGTCTCCCTATCCGCCTCCTTAAAGCTGAGCTTAGCCGAGTAGGCAAAATGTTGGAACTCCATTTTAGAGGACCGAATCAAAGAACTAATAACAATAATTGAGAGAAATAGAGGATTAATTGTAAGTTGCAATTTTTGGTGAAATATTTTAGTTTTTTTACGATTTATTTTTCCTTTAATGAAAAGGATCTACGATTGCTTTTAATTTAATTTTGGAATCCCAAAAAGCCAAAACCATGAAGATTGACTTCAAATATACTTTCCTTTCTAAATTTATTTTTTTATGACAAGCTTGAGGATTAATTTAATTTTAAACCTATATATAATATAATGTACAAGAACTTAAAATATATTGTAATTTAAAACAAAGTTATAATGATATATAACAAAAAAAAAAAAAAAACTTCAAATGGATCTATTTTAATTCATTTTTAATTTATATTAAATTTTTATTATCATTTGAATTTTATTTTTACATGAACGTCAATATAATAAAATTAATATAATTTGTATGGGGACAAATTTTCTACATTAATGTATTTATCATGTTTATTTATTTGTTACTTTTAATGGTATCTATAATGGGTATAAAGATTTTAATTCAAAGCTAACAATAATTGGTATAAATAACATTAGATTGTTTTTCTTAATTAGCAATATAAAATTTAGCATTAAGAAAAAAAAATATTTTTTCGCATAAAGTCTTGTTTGAGCAAATAGAGGTACCTCTCTTGCATTTTAATCAAAGCATAAAGTTATTCTTCCAAGCTTCACTCAAAGCAAGATGCTTTAATTAATAAAAATAATATGTTGTATTTTATACGTATGATATTATAATGGTTTTCTCAGAGTTGGTGCGAATTCAATGAGTTGATGAAATTTCAAAAATATATACAATAAAATCATTAATTTTTAAAGTATCTCAACTTTTTCAAAAATCAATTAAATCTTTATATATTTTTTTATGCGATTGAGTCCTAAACGTCAAAATACATACTAAGAAAAAGTTTTCATTATGAAACAGATGTAACAATCAGTACTTACCTTTGATAGCACACAGTCAATATGTGAAATATAGTTGCATTCTTTGCAATAATAAATGTTATCTTCTGGATTTTTGTGTTTCACTATATATTACAGTAATATTCTTCAGAATCATCTTCAGTCACATGCATATAATAAAAGTGCTATAATATATCTATTTATCAAAAAATTATGGTGAAAAAATATCAACATAATTTATTTATGTGTCTATGCTATATATTATAAAATATATACTTATTTATAAAATATGTTATTATTTTTTTCATAACTTATTTATAAAAAAAAAGTTTCTAAAGTTATGACAAAAAAATTTATATTATTTATAAGAAGTTTTATAAAAATTATTGATCACTTTATAACTTTTTTTTTTATTTTTAACTTAATTTATTGATTATAAAAAAGACTATAACCTAGTATAAGACTTTTTCCAAGTTAGACTTATATAAGGTTTTAGAATCAAAGCAACAAATTGTTTGCTCCATAAACCCAAATCTTATGTGGTAAATACTAGTTATGCACATACAAAAGATTTTCTTGCACTATATTGTGGGGTATGATACCATTTGAGAGAATGAAACTAGACACAAGCACCAGAGACAGCTCATGAACTCTTTAATTTGATACATTTAAAACTTCGAAATGTGGTTGAAAGGACATTTTTTGTTCTAAAAAATGATTTTCTATAGTATAACATCACCTAAGCATAGAAAAAAAAAAGTTGGATCGTACTAGTAGGTTGCATACCTCATAACTTCATTCAAGTGGAATTAGGATGATCCATATTTTGAAGAGTACATGGAAGAATGAGATCTTGATAATCTTTGTCGTAACCAGTTTTTTTGAAAACGGGTATCGACTTTGGTTTTGCAAACGAAAATAAAAAAAGGGAGTCGCCACCAATCCTTTTTGTTGAGGTGTGATCGGGTCACCTCGTAAAACGGTTGTTTTTAATAAACAGCTTGATTTATCAAAATAACGATTTTGATCTACGAAATTCAAAAAACGGGTTCGGGAGTCGGTTACGCACGAGGAAGGGTTAGCACCCTCGATACGCCCAAAATTGGCACCTAATTGATTATTTGATGTCTTTATGTCGAAAATTTGAAAAGATTTTAAAATACGATCCTCTTTATCTAAAAGAGAATTTGAATAAGTTAAAATGGATGCTAAGACCCTCTTATTCCAGAGAAGTAAAATATCACCTTGATAAGTTAGGGTCACGGCATTTTGAGTTCCGAAATTGAGCTTGTCTTTTGACTTTTAAAACTCGTATTTAAGCTTGAGGAGGGTATTCGGTTATTTGTCAAATGAGAAACCGGAACCCAGTAAGTTAGGGCACGATTTTCTCGAACTTACAAACACCGAATATTGCCTTGATTTAGAAATCCTTATCCCGATAACAAAACGTCACATCCAGTGAGTTAGGACACGACAATTTTGAATTCTCGAGAATAAGTTTTTATTTGACTTTTATGCCTTGATTTCAAAAAGAAAATAGTAAGTTCTTTGGACTCGATGAGAAAAATCGAAACCCAGTAAGTTAGGGTACGATTTTCTTTCGAGCCTTGGAACGCGAAGTATTTGCTCATTTCAAAAATCGAATAAAATGTAATACGATCGTTGTAAAATGGAAAATGAATTTCAATGCCAATATGCATAATAGAATAAAAATATAACACCCCAAACCCGGCCCATGCGTTACGACCGGATCTGACATGTCACATAAATAAAACGTATTAAGAACTTGTAATTCGTACTAAAATAGGTATTATTTGGTTATAATTAAGAAAACCAGTTTGATTAAAAATATTCGATAAAAATACTACTAATCTCGAGAGGTTAATTGAAGAATTGATATTCAAATTTGTGATATTTTAAAAAAAGTGACTTTTGAAAATATTGTTGATAATCCGAAAGAGAGAATCGAAAGTTAAATTATTTATAAATATGTTATAAAATCCTTTCGTTACTCAACTTTGGAAAACCGTTATTTATGATTTTAGAAAAATTCCCATTTAAAACAATTTAACAAAAATAATAAATACGTCCAGACATAAAACAAATTAAAGTTTATCCTGCAGGCCTTATTACAACTTTAAACCCAAAATAGTAAAAGTAATGAAATAAAGCGGAAAATGAAAATTTGCTAAAGTTCGAAAATACCATTTCTAAAGTATGGCCTCCACCGAGTCATCCATGGCCCAAGTCCACATCACTGAGCATTACCTGCAAGGATTAAGAAAAAAGGGGTGAGTTACTAGAACTCAGTGCATAATCTCCTTACCGTCATCCACTGGGCCTAAACCCGCATAGCATAATCTTGGGCCTAAGCCCATATAGCATATTATTGGGCCGAAGCCCATTTACATAACAATATTTATATGAAGTAAATGTATGCAACCCAACCCATCCATCCATCACACCCCCGACTAGCCAATCACACCTGTGGGGATCAAGTCAACCCACCCCGCCGCTCACACCAAAATTTGCAGCCAAGCTGCCAGAGTATAATATTTTTGTGGTCAAGCCACCAAAAACATAATTAAACACAATAATAAATAGATTTGTGGCAATGCCACCAGGCTACACTGCTCTCCATATAATTTATCCCATCCCATGCAATATATGAAAATGTATCATACATAATAAAACAAAATATCCACATATATACAACATCCATTAATCTAGTGAATTAATTCGGTGAATCGGCCCATTTAAGCACTTGATAGTTCGACCCATTTAGGCATTATAGCAAATCGGCCCATAGGGGCATTTTCGTAAATTGGCTCATAGGGGCATTTTGGTAAATTAACAAATTTTATACCGATTTTAACATATTTTAGAAATAATAATGTTTAAGCCAATTATTTGATTCATGCTATATTACGGATATTAGACTTGTAACACAACAACGATCTATTCTTCCAACATAATAGTGAATCACGAATCTCACGGGATTTCGGTGTGAGATTACACACGACACGGTAAGGACTAAACCTTTTTGATCGTCGGCACCTAAATCACCATTACACTCGATTAACCAACAAACGAGATTTTATTAATCCAAATCTAAATCAGACGATCTAATGAAATGCTTACCCTTAGTATCGTGAACGACCACGATTTGTCTATTCTCACCGGATGATGGTCCATAACCCGGTGGAAAATCCCGAACCACCGATACCGCCCTACGCTTAAACTTGGGAGTAGAAATCGCAATTCCACTCCCTTTTTGCTCTCCTATCAATTTTCTTTTAACAACGCTACCACTTGCCTCAATTGAAAAAGTCTCGGTTAGAAAATACTATGATGAGTGTAAGTAGTTGTTTAGGGATAGGATTGAAACACCACTACTTCCGAAGAATCAACGAATAGAGAAGAACGAGCGATTAGTCCCTAGAATAAACGTTTTAAACATAATCATCGATTCGTTTTAGAGGAATAACCATGTATTGAGAGATATCAAAATGAACCTTGAAGAAATCCATTACCTTAACGATAATAAATCCGACTTCCACCGATTGACTTAAGGCTAGAGATGATTCAGTAAGGATGTGATATACGGCCACCCACTAGTACACTTCGAAAAAGAAGAGATGATCATGATTTGAGAGAGTAGGAGAAAATGATATTTTGGTTTAGAAACAAAATAGAACAACCGAATAGTGATGGACACATATTCGGCTAGGGAGAAAAGAAAATGAAAAGAGAAGAAAGAAACCACTTACAGATTCGATCAAAGAAGAGATTAAGGGTCAAAAGGTTCGGCTATGGAGAGAAATGAACAAGAAGATTCGGACACCAAAATATTGATTAAAGAAAGAGAAAGAAGGGTTGAAGAAATAATGAAAAAGAAAAGAAAAGATGGAGAAAGAGTGCTAGATAGTTTCAGCTAACAAAGGAAAAATGAGCAAGAATGGATTGAGGGTTTCGGCAAAACGAGAGAGAAAGATGAATATAGGTGCTAGAGTGTTTCAGCCAAAACAAGGGAAAAAGAAGTTGGAAAAGAAAAGTACCCAAAATGCTAAAAGAAACCAAAACCTTTCATGCACAAGTTTGCACAAAAAAAAAAACATAAGAGAAAGAAAAACCGACTCCCTAACTCCCCCTACCAAAACCGTGTACTTCATTCACCAAAAAGGTCATGGTTGACCAAAAATTCTATCCCAAGCACCTTCCAAATATTCGGCCAACACATCCCCCTTCTTACTCATTTCTTTTACTTCTTTCCTTACTCTCCTCTTTACCTTATTTTCTTAGTCTTCTTTCCAACATTAGAAAAGTCTTCATTTCCTTCTTTGATGCCATGGCTGACACTTACCATACAACACTTGAGAGGCTCAAAAATTTAAAATGCTAAAAGTTGCAATAGATGGGATTCGAACCCCTTCCCTCAATGATCTCCACTTGACGCCACACCACTCCACCATGTGCTCCACTTGTGCTAGTAAAATACACATTTATTTCCTTAAGTCTTGATGCCACTTACCTTCTCTCCTTAAAGTGCTTAAACACAAAAATTTTGCTAAGGCCCAACTCAATCCCAAGTCTTCTTAGGGACTCTAAACATACACAATTAACACTATTGACTAGCCTATCGCATAGTATAATGTAAAACATAAATTCCCGAATTTCAGGATGTTACAATTCTACCCCCTTAAAGAAATTTTAGCCTCGAAATTTACCTGATTAGAAGAGATGAGGATATTGCTGTTGGATCGTGTCCTCTGGCTCCCATGTAGCTTCCTCTGACCCGTGATTACGCCATAATACTTTGACCAACGGAACTGACTTCTTTCTCAGCACCTTAATATCCCGATCTAAAATCTGCACTGGCTCTTCTTCAAAAGACAATTCAGGTCTTATCTCAACTTCTTCCACTGGCACAACATGAGACGGACCCAAACGATAACGCCTTAACATTGAGACATGGAATACGCTATGTATCGACTTAACTCCGGAGGTAACTCTGCCGATAAGCCACCGGCTAACACGCGCTCAAGACACGGTATGGTCCGATGAACCTAGGGCTCAACTTGCCCTTTTGTCCAAATCTTAAGATCTTTTTCCAAGGTGAGACCTTCAAAAAGACACGATCACCCACAGAGAACTCTATCTCCTTTCGCTTGGATCGCGTCACGATTTACATCGTCGTCGGAAGCTTCTTTTAATCGTGTCGAATTACCTTAACTTTTTCCTCCGTCTCCGAGATCAACTCTGGACCCAATAATCGCCGCTCTCCCGGCTCGATCCAAGCAAGTAGGAGTACGACACCTACGACCATACAATGCCTCGTAGGGTGCCATCCGGGTCTTTGGATTAATAGCCGTTGTTGTATGCAAACTCGCCAGCGGTAGAAAATCTTCCCAACTACCCCTCGAAGTCGATTACACGACCTCTTAACATGTCTTCTAGAATCTGGATTACTCTCTCCGATCGACCATCATGTCGTGGATGAAATGCCGTCTTTGAAATTTAATCTTGTACCCAAAGCTTCATGTAAAGCCTTCCAAAACCGTGATGTAAACCTAGGATCCTCGTCCGATATAATAGACATGGTACCCCATGTAACCTCACGACTTCACGCTACATACAACTTGGCTAACGCAGCAACGAATAATCAGACGAACGGTAGGAAATGAGCATCTTCGTTAACCGATCCACTATAACCCATACTAAATCTTTCTTAGTAGGCGTTAAGGGTAACCCACTAACAAAGTCCATCGTTATCCTTTCCCATTTCCATTGTGGGATTTTCACCGGTTGTAACAACCCTGAAGGCAGTTAATGCCCCGCCTTCACCTGCTGACATGTCAAGCATTTACTCACGAAGTCAGTAACCTCCGTTTCAATCACGCCACCAATATCGCTCACGGAGGTCTCGGTACATTTTGTTTCCTCCGAGGTGCATAGCATATGGGCTACTATGCGCCTCACGCAGAATCATTTGTCTCACTCAATCCTCGGGCATACAAACTCTTCCACGAAACACAATACTCCATCACTATTTAATCCAAAATCCCTATCTCACCACTTTCCACTTGTGAAGTCGAGAACCCAACCTTTCATCTAACAACCGCTTTTCTTAATCGCTTACCCATGCCGCTTAACTTGAAGTTCGGCTAACAAACTACCATCTTCATAAAGGCTAAGATGAGCGAACATCGCTCTCAAATCCGATATCACCTTACGACTCAACTCATCTGCCACTACGTTAGCTTTACCTGGGTGATACTCGATTGAGAAGTCATAATACTTCATCAATTCTATCCACCTCCATTGTCTTAAGTTCAACTCCTTTTGGGTAAGGAGGTACTTGGACTCTTATGATCCGTATAGATAATCGACTTCTCCCCGCATGGATAGTGTCTCCAAATCTTCAGAGAAAACACCACTGCAGCTAACTCCAAATCAAGAGTGGAATAGTTTACCTCATGCGGCCTTATTTGACGAGATGCATATGCCACCACTTTTCCCCCTTGCATTAACACACATCCTAAGCCCGTGTGTGATGCATCACAATACACAATAAAGTCTTTACCAGCCTCAGGTTGAGTCAATACTGGCGCTTCTGTCGAGAATCTTCTTTAGTTTCTCAAAGCTCTCTCACGCTTATCTCGACCACACACAACGGTACTCCTTTACGCAATGTACCTTAGTTAGAGGTGCAGCAATCAACAAAAATCCCTTAACGAATCGCCTGTAATACCCAACCAAACCTAGAAAACTCTGAATTTCTGCCACTGACTTCGGTGGCTTCCAATCCAATACAGCCCCGACCTTCCGGGGATCAACTCTAATTCCCTCGGCAGACAAAACATGCCCCAAAAAGGTTACCTTCTTCAGCCAAAATTCATACTTACTGAATTTGGCATACAGCTGCTTCTCCCTTAAAATCTGTAATACGAATCGTAAATACGAATCGTAAATACGAATCATGTTCTTCTTCAATCTTTGAATACACCAAGATGTCATCTATGAATACCACCACAAACCGGTCTAGATAGGGTTGGAAGACTCGGTTCATCATGTCCATAAATGCAGCTGGTGCATTCGTCAACTCGAACGGCATCACTAAGAACTCGTAATGCCCATAACGAGTTTGAAATGCAGTCTTGTGAATATCCGCCTCCTTGACCTTAAGCTGGTGATACCCCGATCTCAAGTCTATCTTCGAGAAAACTAAAGCTCCTCGCAATGATCGAACAAATCATCAATCCTTGGTAACGGATACTTGTTCTTGATCGTCAACTTATTCAATTACCTATAATCGATGCACATACGCATCGACCCATCCTTTTTCTTAACAAACAAAACCGGTGCTCTCCATGGTGACACATTTGGTCGAATAAATCCACGATCCAACAACTCCTGGATCTGAGCTTTAAGTTCCACAAGCTCCTTCGGTGCCATTCGGTAAGAGGAAATGGACACCGGAGCCGTTCCTGGCAACAGCTCAATACCAAATTCCACATCCCGATCCGAGGCAATCCTGGAAGCTCCTCGAGAAAGACGTCTGAAAACTCTTTCACCGTTCTAACACTCTCAACCGACAACTCTTTGGCATCCAAAGCACTGATAAAGGCTAAGAACGCTCCACACCCCTTTCGCACCAACTTCTCTGCCTTTAAAGCAGATACCACATTAGACAGATAGTTTCTTCTTTCACCTATCATCATCACTTCCTTATCCTCTGAAGTTCTTAATACCATCTGCTTTGCAGCACAATCCAAATTCACACGATGCTTAACCAACCAGTCCATGCCCAAAATAAGATCGAACTCGTCGAATGGCAGTTCCATCAAATCAGCCAGAAATACTTTCCCCTGGACTTCTAAGGGCACATCTCTAAACAACTTATTTACTACCACCGATTGTCCTAAAGGGCTAATTACAGTTGTTTCTCTAGCAGTAATCTCAGATCTAATATTCAAAGTTCCGCATACAAAGACAAGCAACATACGAATGGGTGGATCCAATATCTATCAAAGCGAGAATGAGTACATCGATATGAAGAACGTACCGGTTATAACGTCCGGTGCATCACCATCCTCTCGACGTCTGATCGCATAAACCAAACCTGGCTACCTCGCCTCCGTGTTACCCCTATTACCGATACCTCTACCCGGTGCACCCTGACCTCGTCCTACACCATTACCACCTCGACCTGGCCCACGGCCTCTCTGCGGCTGCTGAGCGCCTCCTACTGACTGCGCAAATCTATTACGAACTACCTGAGTCTGAGCAGACTCTCGAGGGAAATCCTTAAACCGATGGTCTTTGGATTCACATCTGAAACAACCACCAGTTCTCTTCCAGCATTCACCCAAGTGAAGTTTCCCACAATCCACACAAGGCTGCAACTGATTGGTAGCAGCTGGAGCACCCACTGAACTGGCCCCTCATTCCTGGGCCTTTTCTGAAATCCTCTAGCAGGACCTGAATACCCAGAGTCTCTCTTGTTCCTGCCCCTATCCTTGTCTCGATTTTGTGATTCCGAGTGTTTGACTTCTTCAACTATCTTAGCTTTTTCCACTAATGTAGCAAAATTCCTCTCCTTCTGTGGGGCTATCAGTACCCACAACTCATCACGGAACCCGTCCTCAAAATGCACACAGCATTCATAATCAGTCAGCACTATTCCCCAAGCATTCCGACTCAGACGCAGAAACTCTACCTCGTATGCTGCCACAGATTTACCTCATTGGACCAGATTCAGGAATTCCTTTCTTCGGGCGTCTACATAACTAGCCCCGACATACTTTCCTTGAAATGCGGTCTTAAAGAATTCTGTGTAATACGATCACTGAGTGCCTTCCCCGTCTGATGAGCCACCACCGATACGCCTCGTCTCTCGAGAATGACACAACCACTTTCGGGCCGCCGCAGCAGGTGCAATTCAGATCGTCCATAATCCGCTCTACTGCCTCAAGCCAGTACTCCGCTACACTAGGGGTTACACCCGAAATACCTCTAAAGACTTCAGCCCCATTCGATCTGAGTCGCTCCGATATCGACCCACGAGCCGTCGACCCAGTTCTTGCCCCAAACAACCCTTTCCGAGATCCGCAACATCGCTTGGGATGAGCATCGCCCCTCTCATTCGATCATGTGACCCAACTTCAGTCACTGGTGACGCAGGTGCGTCAATTTTTGGCATATGTCCTGATGCCTCAGATACAACTCTAGCACCTTGGCCTCGACCACGGCCACGTCTACCGCGTCCACGTCCTCTAGCGCTCATGTTTGCTAAGTTGATTTAATCTGATTAAAAGTCTTATTAATCAATATACTATTCAATGTTTATTAAACAATATTTTATGGAGTATAGAAAGTAAATTCGTTTTCGCAAAACGTATCTAAGGTCTCAATCTCTATAGTTTCAGCTCCTAAAGCTAAAAGTTCTAAAGTATTTCTATTTTGTGGAGTTTTCTTTCCACAGTCATATCACAATAATAAAATGAAAATAAATACTTACTAATTTGGTGCCGGATGCTCATGGTGCCATACTTCCTCTAAAACATGTATTTATAAATCAGATTTCAAGCAGTTTTGGAAAACATTTTTGAACCCAAACCACAGCCGATTTTTGCAACCGGGCTCTGATACTATAAGATGTAACACCCCAAACCCGGCCCATACGTTACGACCGGATCTGACATGTCACATAAATAAAACGTATTAAGAACTTGTAATTCGTACTAAAATAGGTATTATTTGGTTATAATTAAGAAAACCAGTTTGATTAAAAATATTTTAAAAAAGTACTACTAATCTCGAGAGGTTAATTGAAGAATTGATATTCAAATTCGTGATATTTTAAAACAGTGACTTTTGAAAATATTGTTGATAATCCGAAAGAGAATCCGAGTTAAATTATTTATAAATATGTTATAAAATCCTTTCGTTACTCAACTTTGGAAAATCGTTATTTATGATTTTAGAAAAATCTACATTTAAAACAATTTAAGAAAAATAATAAATACGTCCAAACATAAAGCAAATTAAAGTTTATCCTAGAGGCCTTATTACAACTTTAAACCCAAAATAGTAAAAGTAATGAAATAAAGCGAAAAATGAAAATTTGCTAAAGTTCGAAAACACTATTTCTAAAGTATGGCCTCCACCGAGTCATCCATGACCCAAGTCCACATCATCGATCATTACTGCAAGGATTAAGAAAAAGGGGTGAGTTACTAGAACTCGATTGCATAATCTCCTTTACCGTCATCCACTAGGCCTAAACCCGCATAGCATAATCTTGGGCCTAAGCCCATATAGCATATTCTTGGGTCAAGCCCATTTACATAACAATATTTATATGAAGTAAATGTATGCAACCCAACCCATCCATCCATCACACCCCGACTGCCGGTAATCACACTGTGGGGATCAAGTCAACCCACCCCGCCGCTCATACTAAAATTTGCATAAGTCGCAGAGTATAATATTTTTGTGGCCAAGCCACCAAAAACATAATTAAGCACAATAATAAATAGATTTTTGGCAATGCCACCAGGCTACACTGCTCCCCATACAATTTATCCCATCCCATGCAATATATGAAAATGTATCATACATAATAAAACAAAATATCCACATATATACAACATCCATTAATCTAGTGAATTAATTCGGTGAATCGGCCCATTTAAGCACTTGATAGTTTGGCCCATTTAGGCATTATAGCAAATTGGCCCATAGGGGCATTTTCGTAAATTGGCCCATAGGGGCATTTTGGTAAATTAACAAATTTTATACCGATTTTAACAGATTTTAGAAATAATAATGTTTAAGCCAATTATTCGATTCATGCTATATTACGGATATTAGACTTGTAACACAACAACGATCTATTTTTCCAACATAATAGTGAATCACGAATCTATGGGATTTCGATGTGAGATTACACACCTGAATACGGTAAGGACTAAACCTTCTTGATCGTCGGCACATAAATCACCATTACACTCGATTAACCAACAAACGAGATTTTATTAATCCAAATCTAAATCAGACGATCTAATGAAATGCTTACCCTTAGTATCGTGAACGACCACGATTTGTCTATTCTCACCGGATGATGGTCCACAACCCGGTGGAAAATCTCGAACCGCCGATACCGCCCTACGCTTGAACTTGTGAGTAGGAATCATAATTCCACTCCCTTTTTGCTCTCCTATCGATTTTCTTTTAACAACGCTACCACTTGCCTCCATTGAAAAAGTCTCGGTTAGAAAATACTATGATGAGTGTAAGTAGTTGTTTAGGGATATGATTCGGCTTACCACTACTTCCGAAGAATCAACGAATAGAGAAGAACGAGCGATTAGTCCCTAGAATAAATGTTTTAAACATAATCATCGATTCGTTTTAGAGGAATAACCATGTATTGAGAGATATCAAAATGAACCTTGAAGAAATCCATTACCTTAACGATAATAAATCCGACTTCCACCGATTGACTTAAGGCTAGAGATGATTCAGAAAGAATATGATATACGGCCACCCACTAGTATACTTTGAAAAAGAAGAGATGATCATGATTTGAGAGAGTAGGAGAAAATGATATTTCGGTTTAGAAACAAAATAGAACAACCGAATAGTAATGGACACATATTCGGCTAGGGAGAAAAGAAAATGAAAAGAGAAGAAAGAAACCATTTATCGATTCGATCAAAGAAGAGATTAAGGGTCAAAAGGTTCGGCTATGGAGAGAAATGAACAAGAAGATTTGGCCACCAAAATATTGATTAAAGAAAGAGAAAGAAGGGTTGAAGAAATAATGAAAAAGAAAAGAAAAGATGGAGAAAGAGTGCTAGATAGTTTCAGCTAACAAAGGAAAAATGAGCAAGAATGGATTGAGGGTTTCAGCAAAACGAGAGAGAAAGATGAATATAGGTGCTGGAGTGTTTCGGCCAAAACAAGGGAAAAATAAGTTGGAAAAGAAAAGTACCCAAAATGCTAAAAGAAACCAAAACCTTTCATGCACAAATTTGCACAAAAAAAAACATAAGAGAAAGAAAAATCGACTCCCTAACTCCCCCTACCAAAACCGTGTACATCATTCACCAAAAAGGTCATGGTTGACCAAAAATTCTATCCCAAGCACCTTCCAAATATTCGGCCAACATATCCCCCTTCTTACTCATTTCCTTTACTTTTTTCCTTACTCTCCTCCTTACCTTATTTTCTTAGTCTTCTTTCCAACATTAGAAAAGTCTTCCTTTCCTTCTTTGATGCCATGGCCGACATTTACCATACAACACTTGAGAAGCTCAAAAATTTAAAATGCTAAAAGTTGCAATAGATGGGATTCAAACCCCTTCCCTCAATGCTCTCCACTTGACGCCACACCACTCCACCATGTGCTCCACTTGTGCTAGCAAAATACACATTTATTTCCTTAAGTCTTGATGCCACTTACCTTCTCTCCTTAAAGTGCTTAAATACAAAAATTTTGCTAAGGCCCAACTCAATCCCAAGTCTTCTTAGGGCCCCTAAACATACACAATTAACACTATTGACTAGCCTATCACATGGTATAATGTAAAACATAAATTCCCAAATTTCAGGATGTTACAAAAAATTCGCTCAGGAAGGCAAGATCTGCTATCTTCAATCTACTCCACTGCAAACTCAGGGAGACAAGATTTGATGTCTTCGATCTGCTCATGCAACTTCAGGAATGACAGATCTGCTATTTTTGATCTGCTCATGCCGGGAATGCGGATCGCTATTTTCGACCATACGTAATTTCGGGAATGCCGGATCTGCTATCTTCGACCGCTCCTCGCAACTTCAGAATGCTAGACTGCGTCTTCAATTTGCTTCCTGCAAACTCAGGAATGCCGGATCGCATCTCTTCAATCGCTTCTCGTAAACTCGGGAATGCGGACTCGCTATCTTCAATCTGCTTCTCGCAAACTCGGGAATGCGGTGTAATCTTCAATCTACTCCCGCAACTCGGGAATACTAGATCTGCGTCTTCAAATCGCTTCGCAAACTCGGGAATGCCGATCGCAATCTTCAATCTGCTTCTTGCAAACTCAGGAATGCCAGATCTGCTATCTTTAATCTACTTCGTGCAAACTCAGGAATGCCAGACTGTAATCTTCAATCTGCTTCCTGCAACTTTGAAAGACAAGATTTGTAGTCTTCAACCTACTCCACTGCTGGTCAGGGCAATAGGACGGTGGCTTAAATCATGTTCCCTACTGTTTAGGGAGCCAAGATTTGTCTTTGATCTTGTCCCATTACTATTTAGGGCAACAAGATCTACAATCTTTGACCTATCCCACACTGGTCAGGAAAATAGGACTGTTGGCTTAAATCATGTCCCCTACTATTTAGGGAGCCAAGATTTGCCTTCGATCTTGTCCCACTACTATTTAGAGCGACAAGATTTACAATCTTCAACCTATTCCACTACTGGTCAGGGCAATAGGACGGTGGCTTAAATCATGTTTCCCTACTGTTTAGAGAGACAAGATTTACTTTCGATCTTGCCCCACTCTTTGTTTAGGCGACAAGATCTACAATCTTCAACCTATTCCATCTTTGGTCGAGGGCAATAGGACGGTGGCTTAAATCATGTCTCCCTACTGTTTAGAGAGACAAGATTTGCCTTCGATCTTGTCCCACTACTGTTTAGAGAGACAAGATTTGCCTTCGATCTTGTCCCACTACTGTTTAGGGTGACAAGATCTACAATCTTCAACCTATTCCACTGCTGGTTAGGGCAATAGGACGGTGGCTTAAATCATGTTTCCCTACTGTTTAGAGAGACAAGATTTGCCTTCGATCTTGCCCCACTCATCTGCTTAGGCGACAAGATCTACAATCTTCAACCTATTCCACTGCTGGTCAGGGCAATAGGACGGTGGCTTAAATCATGTTTCCTCACTGTTTAGAGAGACAAGATTTGCCTTCGACCTCATCCCACTACTGTTTAGGGTGACAAGATCTACAATCTTCAACCTATCTCACTGCTGGTCAGGGAGATAGGAGGGTGAATTCACCGATACTGCTACACCGTCCTCTAGGGGACATATCCTGTAGACTCGATTTCATATACTTATGTTTATGCCAAATGGTTAAGATGCTATGATCAGAATAAATCAAATGCTCCTAAATGAATGTATTATGGATGACATTTGCATGAATGCAGAATGTCATGAGAACGATCTCTTTTGTACAATGATTAGGATACAATGATCAGAATGAATCAAATGCTCCTAATTGGATATGTATGAATGATATTTACATGAATGCATGATAATGATCCCTTTTAATGTTTGGGTTGTCATTGCTCGTAGTTTATTAGGGTTCTATCACTGATGCGTTACCATGTTTTCTCATTCAACCGGTATCTTTGACAGAAAACCCATAGAAATGATCATATTCTGCTCAGCAAGCTTGCCCCGCTATAATTTTAGAGTCCCTTCCACTGTACCTTCTGGGACATAAAGTTTGTACCTCCCACTGCAACTTTAGAAGAATAACATTTGGTTTCTTCCATCCATCCTACTGCAACTCTGAGGTATAGGATCAATTTGATCTGTTACACCATTCGCTGGGTGTAATGACCAGATGTATATGCCTGATATTTGCATGAATATAAAGAATCATTTTTATTTTCCCGAGAATGATCCCCTTGTACACCTGGGTTGACATTGCTCGTTATTTGTCGAGGTTGTATCACCGACAAAATGTCGTCTTTTATTCAACCAATAAAATTCCAAAGAGATAATCATCTTTCTCCAATATTTCCAAATCCTTAAGCTGAGTGAGTTCTAAACAATAGTCCTGTTTCAGGTCCTTGTATTATTCAGAAGCTTCCAGAGTAATATGCGAAACTCCTTTTATGAAAGAATTATTAGTCTGCCAATCGTTATTTCAATGCAAAATGCCTGAAAAAGATTGTAACAATAGACAAGAAGGAAATTGATTGGGAGCATAGCTCGAAACAAACAAGTTAATCAAAGCTAGCAAATGCAATTAAGAAGGAAATTTATTGGTAGTGTATTTTGAAAAGAATAAGATAATCACAAATAACAAATTTAAAATGGGTAAAATGGAAACTAGGTGCCCCAGATATCGCAGCCTAAGCTTCTCTGTTCAAACTTCTTGAGGACCATTTTGAGCTCAATATGTGTTTAGGGGATCCGGAGTACTTTGTCGACGCCCCAAGACGTAACATTCTTCTTCATTGTTAATTCAAGCGTAGCAAGACTACTGTATGCCCCACTTTCGAACAAAATTTGAGCCGCCCTTTTCGGGTTTTCAACTCAAATCCCCTTTGGTCTCAAAGTGCCCTTTGCGGGTTTTCGCCTTGGCCTCTCCTTTTTCTTTCTTCTTTTTCTGATGAAAATTTTTATCTTTTTTTTTTATTTTTCGTTTCTCAATGGGCCCTTTGCTGGTTTTCACCTTGGCCTCTCCTTTTAGATGAAATCTGAACTCACCGGCTTGAACATGTCCTTGCCATCCATCTTGGTCAAAGTTAATGATATTCCAGAACAAGTCTTCTTCACCACATAAGGTTTTTTTTTTTAAAATTGGCATTTGCTTTCCTCTGAAGTCCTTTTGTATGATGAGAATCCTTCATAATGCCAGGTCCCCATTATGAAATTCTCTTGGGCGAACCTTTTTGTCATAAGCCCGTATTATATATTTTTGGTACATTCGACCATGATAAATACTTTCAATCAAGCTTACTGGAGACGTTCTGCTTTATCCAATTCAATCAAAGCTTGGAGAAAAGGAATATTAACTTTCAACAATTACTTCCCTTTCATAAACCAATGGGAAAGATGCCCCGGTGAAGGTCTTGGCCAACGTTCAAGGAACATATAGGGTAAATGGTAACTTCTCTATGCCAATCTTTACAAGTCTCAGTCATCTTTCAAAAATTTTTGAATGGTTTTTTTGGCTGCCTTTGCTGCACTGAATGGTGTCTGATCTTTGAACAGACTGTAAATCTTTGTCATTGTGCAATTATGTATGACCCTTTCTGGCATTCTTTATTGGCACCTAGTTTTTTTTTTTTGACATTGAGAGTGGGGTTTGATGACTGTCGACATTATAAGATTGGCCTAAGAAGTGACTTTTACTCTTTTGGTGAAGTAACCAATGACCATGAATATGAATCGATGTTGGCTAAAAGCCTTCGAGGGGATTGGCTTGATAACGTCCGTGCTCTACATTTAGGGAATCTGTGAGGAAATAGAGGAGGCGCATAAGTCCTGTATTCATCAATCTGGCACTGATACAACCTCCCTTTTCTAGTGGACCAGCAGTACCTAAACCTCATGATTAGCCTGACTATTGTAGGATTATTAGCATGTGATCTTCAAATACCCTTATGGACTTCTTCTAGGATTTCCTTAGCTTTGACGGCATACTCGCGCCTTAGTAGCCCAGGCGTGTCTTAATGTGATCATTCGAAAACATCTTTGAATTCTTAGAGATAACTCAATGATGCCTTGCCTTATTCCTGCGGTGAGCTAAACTTCCATCTTTATTTCTTTCGTTAGCTCGTAGTGTCCACTGACACTTTGTAAGGTAGGATCTCCTATTCTTAACAAATTAGGAAATAAGTTGCAATCTCTGTCATCTTCAAAGTCCTTAGATCCCTCTAGACACATATCTTTACTAAAAAGGGAGTCAGTAACAGCGTTGCTCATGTCATTGATATTTGGGGACCTGTTGTAGGTACGAAAGAATATTCAAAGGACAAATGAAACTAAGAATAATTGCTTATGTGGTATGAACATGAATGAAATAAATGAATAAAAGAATATTTTCTCAAAGTGAGACACAAAAATGCATTTTCATTGAAATAAATATTTTGGACACAAGCCTATTTCACAAAAGGACTCTTATTGCCTCTAGGCTTAAAACAATAAGCGTGTTTTAAATATTACTCTAAATTAGCTCTAAAAACACAGGGATCTCTTCCACAGTCCCATTGTTCAAAATTCTCCCAAGTGTATAAGGGCTTGAAAACTTTTATTCCCCAGTTCCCTCTTCGGATATGTCATTCGGATTCCCCGATATTCTTTTTGGGTTCTTGTCTCATTCAAGGCATCGCAACTCTCTTGCCCCTACCTTCAACTATCACATTTACTGCTTTGTCAAAGCGATTAGGTTCTGAAGAATCGTCGAACTTCACAATTCCCATTTCAATGAACTTTTCGACCAACTTCTTAAAAGCAAGGTAGTTTTTATTGAATACCCTATAATCCCTGCATGATATTCACATTGAGCTTTTGTGTCATACGATTTGGGGTATGGAGGCTGCATTGGTTTTGAGTAGTAAGGAGACACCAAATGCACATCAAATAAATTTTGATAGAGATCTTTGTATGTCATCAAGATGGGTGTGAAGTGGAGCCTTCCCGTGTTAGGCTTTGGGTTAGAATCCTACCTAGGGGGCTTTGATGGCTGGTAGTCACCATCCTTAGCTGGCTTGCCGTAATCGGCTTCGAACGGCCCTTGTCATACCTACTCGTACTACCCGCTTCCTTTTCCTTCTTCTTTGGGGCCTTCAAAGTCCACTCTCTCCTTTCCTTTGTCTCTGCCAGAACAATCGGTTTGGCTCAATCATCCTCAGGGTTAAAACATGAGCCCATCGGGAAATTTAACAGGGCCGAGGTATTAGTCTGATATTGGGGTCCGATAATGATGGGTACCCCATGCGAATACGCATCTGGTTGAATTGGGATATTTATCGGGGAATAAATGATTTCTTCATCATCATCCACACTGTTGACCACTGAGCCACTCCTTTTTTCAAGTCTTCCGGCTAGTAACTGGGTTAGCTGGCCTATCATATTCCTTTGATCTCGCATATCCTGTTGAATTTTGGCCAACTGTTCTTGTATCAGTATTTGCCTTTACTCTAATCTCTCCAACCTTTGTTCCATGTTTTCTGGGTTAACTGAAATAGTTTCACCTAATTAGGGTCTTTCTACAAATTTTAATGCATGTGATATGATGTAATGCAAATGCATGAAATGCAATACAAATGCATGGAATGAATGCAAAAGAAAGAGAGCGTTGATTCTGAATTCAATTCTATTAGAAGGACTTTTCTAGAAAATAAATTTCTTTACATAAAACAGATTACATATACGGCCATGCCCTAATGCTTGAAGCCTTAACTTTCCATAGAATCCAGGTTAACTCCTAAACCTAATCTGATTCTAATTCACTTCAAAATTAGCACGTCAGCTTGAATTGCTATGGTTTGCCAATGATTCGTCACCTCTTGTATTTGAGCAACTAATTCTTTAATAGAGAGTAGTTCTTAAAAAATACTTGATAAGAAACCCTTTTCACTCTCCAAAAGCGACTATAGAACCACGCCAACAAGAGTTCCACACATCCAAATGAATCTTCTTCCACCTGCTCCTCGGCATGTATTCAAAGATCAGAATGTTTCGACCAGAATTATAAGGATAGGCGTGACCCTCTTGTCAAGTCTATCTAACAAGTCTAAAACTGCCTTATCCACGTGCCCCAGTGTTTTAGGGAAAACATCCAGTTTGTAAATGCTCAAAGCGAATATATTGACCCTTTTCTTCATATCCGGTGTGCTAAGATTGAATCTCGTGAATTCTTTAATGGATGCCTTCACTAGCTCCTTTTGATTGATATGGACTGCGACTCATTGCTTACTCATCCCCGCAATGCTCATTAACTCCTTTTAAAAGAATTGAGACGTGACGGCTCTCGAATAAATCCTTGTTGGCTTGAATCCTCAGGCAATGAAGCAAAGTCTTGTTTTTCTTCGCGGACTATCAGTCTTCTTTCGTTGTGTTTACTTGGACCCTATTCAGACGACCGTATTATAATCCACTTTATCAAGTAACCCATTTCCTTATGACAAAATCTTTTATTTAGTAATCGAATATGAATCAACACCTCCTTTCTAAGATGATACGATGCAATGCAATGAAAACAAAAGAAACACGTTAGCACAGGAGAAATAAACAAAATAGAGTACCTATTCGGGTGACCACTAGGGGTTTGGAATGGTTCTACCTAAGGTAGGCTCTTAAGGCTCACTATATGGGGTTCGATTCTAAAGAAGGGTACCTAAACCAGCAGATTCCTCAATCCTCACCCATTATAGGCTCATACAGACCGAGTTCGGTTTAGGGGAATACATTTCTCTAAGGCCATGCGGATATAAAAATCTCACGAAGCACATAGGTACGGATGTATCCCGGAAGCAATCCACTAGCCCATGCGAAGGTGAAAACCTCACGAAGGCGTAGTTTTTTACTCCCACTTAAGAGGGTAAAAATCGGACGATTATGCAATATGATGCGCGAAACTGAACTAAGAGTGATGAAAATGTCATTCAATAAAACAAAACAAGTCAATATTTCACACACAGCTTAAAGCAAGCAAGAAATAAAACACCTACTCGCGTAACCACTAGGGTTTGGCGTGGCTCTACCTAAGGTGGGCTCTTAGGGTTCACTATATGTGGTTTAGTTCTAAAGAGAGGTACCCGAACTAGCAGATTCCTCGATCCTCACCCATTATAGGCTTATATGGACTGAGTTCAGTTCAGGGGAATACATTTCCCTATGGCTACACAGAGATAAAAATCTCATGAAGACATAGGTACGGATGTATCCCGAAAGCGATCCACTATCCTGCACGGAGGTAAAAACCTCACGAAGGAGTAGTTTCTCACTTCCACTTAAAAGGGTGTGACTCTACAGTCATGCAATGTAATGTGTGGAGATATACAAAAACTTGAAATACAAAAAACATGAATAAAGTGATGACAAACCGTAAAAAAAACGGATGAAATGCAATGAAATGACCGTATGTTAAAACCAAATTTTCAATTTTTGACAAAAAGATAAAAGTTAATCAATTCACGGCTTGACTCTCTTTCCATTCCCTAGTGGAGTCGCCAAGCTATCGTAACCATTTTTTGAAAATGGGTATCGACTTTGGTTTTGCAAACGAAAATAAAAAAAGAGAGTCGCCACCAATCCTTTTTGTTGAGGTGTGATCGGGTCACCTCGTAAAACGGTTATTTTTAATAAACAACTTGATTTATCAAAATAACGATTTTGGTCTACGAAATTCAGAAAACGAGTTTGGGAGTCGGTTACGCACGAGAAAGGGTTAGCATCCTCGATACTCCCAAAATTGGCACCTAATTGATTATTTGATGTCTTTATGTCAAAAATTTGAAAAGATTTTAAAATACGATCCTCTTTATCTAAAAGAGAATTTGAATAAATTAAAATGGATGCTAAGACCCTCTTATTCCTAGAGAAGTAAAATATCACGCTTGATGAAGTTAGGGTACGACATTTTGAGTTCCCGAAATTGAGCTTGTCTTTTGACTTTTAAAACTCGTATTTAAGCTTGAGGAGGGTATTCGGTTATTTGTCAAATGAGAAACCGGAACCCAGTAAGTTAGGGCACGATTTTCTCGAACTTGCAAAAACTGAATATTGCCTTCATTTAGAAATCCTTATCCCGAGATGACAAAACGTCACATCCAGTGAGTTAGGACACGACAATTTTGAATTCTCGAGAATAAGTTTTTATTTGACTTTTATGCCTTGATTTCAAAAAGAAAATAGTAAGTTCTTTGGACTCGATGAGAAAAATCGAAACCCAGTAAGTTAGGGTACGATTTTCTTTCGAGCCTTAGAACGCGAAGTATTTGCTCATTTCAAAAATCGAATAAAATGTAATACGATCGTTGTAAAATGGAAAATGAATTTCAATGCCAATATGCATAATAGAATAAAAATGAGGGCAATAGTATAAATAATAATAATAAAGGCAAAAATAAAATACAATATAATAAAAGCTAAAACAAATAGTCTATATGAAACAATAGATAATATGTTAGAAATAATAGATAAATAAACAAATAAAGAAAATAAAAATAAGAGTAATAGCTAATTGTAAATCGATAGATAAATCAATACTTTGTACAACAATTGTAAGATAATAAAACAATAACAATAATAAATACAATAGAAATAATAATGACAATAATAGTAAATTATAATAAGATACATTGATAAACAAATGATAATAGTAAAAAAAATAAATATGAGTAATAATGATAATAATAATAATAGTAGTAGTGAAAATAATAAAATAAATAATCTAATACTTGAGAGCATAAAAAAATAAATAACTAAATAATGAATAAAAATAATCATAATGAAGAAAATAATAAAAAAATAAAAAAATAAGTAAGGTCTAAAAAGATTAATATTCAATGTTAAATATCAATTTAGTAATAACAATATAATAATAATAGCAATTATAATAATAATGGTATAGTATAGTAATAATAATACCAATAATGATAATAAAAATATGATAATAGCGATAAAAATTTAAAAAATGTGAAATAGCTCAATATAAATAAAATATAAAATAAATGGCATTCAAAACCTTTAAAAGAATAAATAATATATAAAGAAAAATAAAGAATAAATTAAAAGATTGAAATAAAACAGATTAGGGACTAAATCAGAGTAAAAATGAAACTAAAGGTAAAATCTGTAAATAAAAACAAATAAGGACCATAATGAAAAGGCACTAGCAGCGTGAGGACTAAATGAGGAATTACCCCTATCCATCAAAACGCACAGCCTTAATAAGGACTGAATTGCAATCAAGTTAAAATTTGTGGGGCCAATTTAAAAGAACGAAGAAGACAGGAAAAAAAAGGGCCAAATCAAACAGAGCCGTGAAAGAGAGGGGCCATTCGCGCAAATCTCCCTTTTGAGGGAACATGCGCGGCTACCTTTTGTACCAAACGGCGTCGTTTTGCTGAATGTATATATAGCCCAATATTTCCAAAAAAATCAGATTTCTAACCCTAAAATTTTCTTTAAAAAATAAGCAACCACCTAAACCTTTTCTTTCTCTTTTTGTTCCCAAAGTTCGGGTTTTCTTCAACCGCCCGTCGCACCACCACCGTACTCGGTCGGTGGCCGAGCGAAGCAGAGAGGTGGGCCTTTATCCTCGTTTCAAAAGGCGTTCGAAGATTTCGCCTCCAAAACTCCCACGAATGCCGAAACCACAAGCCCCTTTTTTTTCTTTTAGCCCGATTTCGGCACCAAAGGGGGGATTCCGACGAAGGAACGATACCGACTTAGGTAAGTCTTTTCCTCTTCCTTTTGTTATTCATTTGTTTGCAAAGTTTTTAAATAACAAAAATAAAATAATAAAAGAAAAAAAGCAGTAAATAATGATAGAAAAATAAAAATGAAAATCAACCTTGAAAGTTTTTTTTTGTTCTTCTTTTGATTTCTAAGTGTTCGTAGTTTGTTGTTGTTTTTTTTGAATCGAAGAAGCCCCCTTTTTACAATGTTTTCCTTCGGTTTTTATAACCGAAATTGAAGAAAAAGAAATAAAAATACAATAGATTTCTCTTTTTCCGCCATTATTGTCTATTGCGTGTTTGCCTCTCTTTGCAGGGTATGGTGATGGCAGAGGCAAGTGGGGGGAGCGGCGGTGGAGCAGAGGACCCTAGATTGACACCCTAGGTGCGGCGCACCTAGGGTTTTTTTTTGTTGTTATTTTGTTTTTTTCTGTTTGGGGTTGGGCTAGATTGGGCTGTTTAATTTTTTGGGGTTTTTTGATATTTTTTTTTGTTTTGGGCCAAAATTGGCCTGTTACAATCTTAATGATACATATTCATATTTAGATAATGAAATTTTTGATCAAGGACTATCAAATGATGATAATGAGTATATGTTAAAAGTTAAAGAGGGAATATCCCAGCAAATATGGAACACTAGAGTTATTAGATAAGATGGCATATGATGTTTATTTTTCTTGCATTTTTATTAGTATCATATTATTAATTACATTCTTAGACTAACATTGTCATACCCCAAAATAGGGCCTAAAAGTTTCAAGGGTAAAATGAGAATTTTAGCTCTGGTGTGCTCAAAAATTTCGTAGCATGGTAAACCATAAATGTTTTTGTCTATGGCTTTTTGAAAATCAAATCAAATTTTAAAAATATTGCTAAAAAGACTTTCAATTTTGAGGTAAGGACTGTTTTGAAATGGGGTTTTAAACTAGAAGTACTAAAAGGACAAATAACCCAAAATTTCAAAATTCAACCTAATTCATCCCCCACATGGAGTGTTCACGAAAGTTTTATTTCCTTTCACTTGTGTTGTTGTCCCTTTGCATTCCCAAACCCCAATCACTCAATTTTGATTTCCAAACTTTATTTTTTTTATTTCTATCATCACCCAAGCCGTAAATCTCCATAGAATTTTAAGAAAAACATCTAAGAACACCATAGATTTCTCCATTGTTGAATTATTGGATTTTTCAAATTTTTGATCAAACGTTAGATTTTTCGTCAACTAAGGTAATGATTCGATTCCTTTATTAGTTTTTGATTTTTTTTATCCTTTAAACTAAGTTTTTAACCATTAAATTGCATGTTTTAAATAAAAGCCGAAAATTAAGTGGTTAATGGTGGATTTCAGGATTTTGGGTAAAAATATGGTTTCAAAGTGTTTTTCAATTAGCTTTAGTGAGATTTGAAGGTTTCTAAACTTAATTTGAAGTTTCATTAAAAATTTCTAAGGTTTTAATGAATTTTCGTGAAAATTGTCATGACATATCGAAAAATTTCAGTACCATGAATTGGGTAGTTTTGCGTGGTTTAAAGGTTGAGAATCAGTCTTAGATGAATAATTAGATGAATGGAATCAGTTTTAAGTAAAAAGGTCAAGTATAGTTCGAGATATTAGAATTTCAAGTTTGTTACGTTGAAGGTTTTGGTTTCAAAAGAATCTAGCTTAGGCTTGTGTATTTTATTGAATTAGGAGAGTCTTTGGATGAATGTTGATTGTGTTGTTGTGTGGTTTATTTTGTTGAAGCTTCAGATTCATTAGGACCTTCTACGAGTTAAGGAAAGACTAGTTTGAGCTTTCAGCGTCTCAATGGAAGTGTAAGTGGTGAGTGTTTAGAATCGCTACTTGTAGACACGATTCATTGCACTAATTAGGAATATGTGCTTATGTGTTGTGAAAATGAGAACTAAGATGTGATGCTATAAGATGTGTTATATGCTTGTGATGATTATTGTGAAAGTGAAAATGTGGATATGTTATGCATCTCAAATGACAGTGATTATGTTGTGCTTATAATGTGAAAATACAATGAAAAAGTACAGAAACGGTAAGTAATACGTGTGCTTAATAATAGATATTTTGGCCTTATGATCTTGGGGGATATAGTTGGCGACATAAAGGTACTTACCTATATGTGATAAAAATTGGAGAGATAAGGAAATGTGACCTGAGACACGGGTTGTCATACGGCCATGTGAGACACACGGTCGTGTGTCATTTGTGAGTTTTTTAGTGTTTAAGTCAGTGAATTACACGACCTAGCACACGGTCTGGCACACGGGTGTGTGAGGCATCTTAGTGAGTTACATGGGTGAGAACACAGGCTGGGACATGACCGTGTGTCCCTTGTTCAAAAGTTACACGACTTAGGGTGATTGCAAATAGCCGTGTGACCCCTATTTCCAAATTTTGTAACTTTTTCCTAAACTTTCTGATTTGTTTCAAATTAGTCTCGAATTGCCTCAAAACTATTTTTTTAAGGCCTCGAGGGCTCGATCTAGGGAAAAATGCATATGCTTGAATGGGTTATGACATGTTTAATTTATTTAAATATTATGATGTTAAATGTTTCCAATCGTACGGTAATACTCTATAACCCTATTTCGGTGACGGAAACGGGTTAGGGGTGTTTCATTTAGTGGTATCAGAGCTACGGTTCAATCGATGCTCGGGCTGGACGTAGCATGTATGGATTCTAGAAATACATGTCATTATATAACCTGTGATAGTGTGATAACTCCTGACTCAAATTGAACTATATTTTCATATAGATAAGATGTCATCCACCCGAGCTGATTCTGATAAGGTAGAAAGTAACGCGCAAGCTTCTGTACACGGAGCAGCTAGTACTGGTAGTGGGCCCATAGCTGAGGGCGGAGGAAGTGAAGTGAAATAAGTCTTTTTTTTCCAAATGATGTCTGAGTGGTTCTTTGAGTTCGTGAGAACGAACCTGATGTCTCAACGACCTTCACCCACTCCCATACCCCAACATGTCCCTGTTATTCCTCAAGGTTTGGAACAAGTATGTACAAGCAAGCCTTCCATTGATAAAATTCGTAAATACGGGGCTGAAGAGTTCCGTAGTACATCTGAAGATGATCTTGAAAAGGCCAAGTTTTGGTTGGAAAACACCATGAGGGTTTTTGATGAATTGTCTTGTACACCGGTTGGATGCTTAAAATGTGTTGTTTCTCTGTTGAAAGACTCAATGTATCAATGGTAGAACACCTTGATTGCGGTATTACCTAAAGACCGTATGAATTGGGAATTCTTTCAGACAAAATTTAGAAAGAAATATATTAGTCAATGATTTCTCGACAAAAAATGGAAAGAATTTCTAGAATTTAAGTAATGTCGTATGACTGTAGTTGAGTACGAAAGAGAGTTTGTGCATCTCAAAAAATATGCTCGAGAATGCATACCATCATAGGCTGCTATGTATACCCAATTTGAAGGCGGTCTAAATGAAGGTATCAAGTTTCTAGTTGGGATTCTAGAGGTGAAAGAATTTGTGGTTTTAGTGGATTGAACACATAAAGCTGAAGAACTCAGTAAAGCTAAAAGAAAAGAAGATTCTAAGACTCGTGACACGGGTAAACAACCTATGGGAAAGTTATTTTCTTCACCATCGAAGAAATCAAAGGAATTTCATAGTCGTTCATCAACATCAGTAGAATTCTCAGGAAGAGATAAAAGGAAGCAACATTCAAGTTCAAGACCTCAGGATACATCTGTAGCGAGTGTGGGTAGTGTCCGAAACAGTAAACCTGAATGTCAGCAATGTAATAAACGACACTTCGAAGAATGCAGATTGAGGGATGAATTGTGCTTCAAATGTGGTTCTTATGACCATTTTCTTAGAGAATGCCTTGAAAGGTCTGATAAAGAGAAGGCTCAGAACACTCGTTCAAATAATACAGCTGTGAGAGTGAGACCACTCCGAAATAATGGAAATGCGGGTAATAGTCAAAGTAGAACAAAAGATTCTACTGTTAGATCTGAAGCACGGACACAAGTTAGGGCTTATACGATACGTGCTCGAGAGGAAGCTTCAACACTTAATGTGATCACTGGTACATTTTCTATCTTTGATACTAATGTTAATGCTTTGATTGACTCGGGGTCAACGCACTCATATGTATGCATAACTTTAGTGTCGGGTAAGAAAATACCTTATGAGTCTACTGAATTCATGGTTAAAGTAACGAATCCTTTAGGTTAGTATGCGTTAGTTGATAAAGTCTGTAAAAACTATCCTTTGATGATTCAAGATTGCAACTTTTCGGCTGATTTGATGTTGTTGCCATTTGATAAGTTTGATTTGATTTTGGGTATAAATTGGTTAACTCTACATGATGCTATTGTGAACTATAGACGAAAGCATATTGTGTTGAAATGTCAGAATGGTGAAATGATATGAGTTGAATCAGATAGAATTGATGGTACATCTAATATGATTTCAGCTTTGTCAGCACAGAAATATGTTAGAAAGGGCTGTGAGGCGTATCTAGCCTATATATTTGATTCCAGGGTTACAGAATTGAAATTAGAGACAATTCCGACTATTTTTGAGTTCTTAGATGTGTTTCTAAAAGAGCTACCATGGTTATCGCCGGTCAGAGAGGTTGAATGAGTTAGTACCGAGAACTTTTCCGATATCAATAGCTTTGTATAGAATGATACCCATAAAATTGAAAGAGTTAAAAGTACAGTTGCAAGAGTTGACAGACAGAGGCTTTGTTCAGCCCAGTTTTTCTCCTTGGGTGCTCTTGTATTATTTGTTAAGAAAAAGGACAGATCAATGTGGTTATGTATCGACTATCGACAACTTAATAATGTTACGATCAAGAACAAATATCCCTTGTCACATATTGATGATTGGTTTGATCAGCTAAAAGGTGCAACAGTATTTTCAAAGATTGATATTTGTTCTGGATATTATCAGTTACGTGTTGAAGATTCAGATGCGCAAAAACTACTTTCAGAACAAGGTACGGACACTATGAATTTCTTGTTATGCTTTTTGGTTTGACCAATGCACCTACTATGTTTATGGATTTGATAAACAGAATATTCAGACCGTACCTAGATAGATTTCTTGTTGTGTTTATTGATGACATTCTGATCTATTACTGAAATAAAATAGAACAGGCCCAGCATTTGAGAATAGTTTTACAGACTTCGCGCGAAAAATAGTTATTTGCTAAATTTATCAAATGTGAGTTTTAGCTATGAAAAGTTGGATTTCTAGGACACATTGTATCGGCAGACGGTATTAGGGTTGATCCGAGTAAAGTATCAGCTATAATTTATTGGAAACCTCCGAGGAATGGTTCAATAATTAAAAGTTTTCTGGGTTTAATCGGGTATTATCGGGGATTTGTTAAAGGATATTCAATGATTACTACATCATTGATGAAACTGCTCTAAAAATATGTCAAGTTCGAATGGTTTGAAAAGTGTCAGCAAAGCTTTGAACAGTTGAAAGCATTGTTGACTAAAGCTCCTGTGTTAGTTCAACTAGAGTCTGGTAAGGAATTCGTGATTTATAGTGATGCTTCATTGAATGGTTTGGGTCCATACGACCTGAATCACGGGCTGCCACACGGCCGTGTGTCATTTGTGAGTCTTTTAGTGTTCAAGTCAGTGAGTTACATAGCCTAGTACATGGCCTGGTACACGAGCATGTGGGGCATCTTAGTGAGTTACACGGGTGAGGACACGGGTTGGGACATAGCCGTGTGTCTCTTTTCGAAAGTTACACGGCCTGGCCACACGGACGTGTGAACCCTGTTTTCAAATTTTGTAACTTTTTCCTAAACTTTCCGATTTGTTTCAAATTAGTCCTAAATTGCCTCAAAGCTATTTTTAAGGCCTCAATAGCTCGATCCAGGGACAGAATGCATTTGATTGAATAGATTATGATATTTTAATTTATTTAAATATTATGATGTTAAATGTTTCCAATCGTACGGTAATTCTCCATAATCGTAATCTGGAGATTGAGACGAGTTAGGGGTGCTATAGAAATCAAGTCCCGATTAAATCATTATTTCACCGAATTGTTAAATCTCGCATCAATAATCTTTAAACCCTCATCAAGATTGGTAAGTTTTCTCATTTCCAATTGTTAAAACTTATCAACTCTGGAATTTCATTAATTTTCTGTTAATCTTTCAACCCGTTTATGAATCTTTTACAATCATGCTGAAAAGTCCCTAAAACCTTGAAACAATTTCTAATTCTCCCGTGTTTATTGATTGAAGAACCTGATTTAGGTACCCCATATCAAACTTAGGCGCAAGAAGCAACATTCAAAACTCCGCAATCAGGTGTGTGTTCTTTTACGAAAAATTGAGGCACAACAGAGTCTAACCTAGACCACACGGCCAACCACACAAGCATGTGGATCACCCGTGTGGATTGCACGGCCTAGCATATGGCCATATTTCTCCCTAAAACCCTAGATTTTCGCTTCTAACACAGCCTGAACCTCTCCACATGGCCTGCCACATAGTCATGTCTCCCTTGTAGGTTGAATTTATGATTGCTACACTGTTTCAGTCCCTTCACACGACTTGTCACACAGTCCAGGGCTTCCCACACGGCCGTGTTCCCCTATAACCTTGTTTTAAAGTTTTGACCCAAAATTTTAGAAATTGCCTAGATTAGTCCCTGGTTAATTCCCAAACTAATTTTAGTGTTTTATTTTATTCAATTAAGGCCCTAATAATATGAATAATGCTAGATCTATGACATAATTGAATGAATCATTATTATGAATGCATGATATGCGATTGTTACTTGTCTACTATCATTGTATTTATGATGAATTGATATTGTTATTCAAAACCCTGATGTTACTGATTGCATGAAACGCATGCCCTTGTTACCGTTAAATCGAACACATGAGATAAGCAAGTTATTGCTACTACTATGATCTGTTATAAACATCATAATTGCTTTCAAATATGTATATTTGTCATAAGCACGTCATTGCTATTGTATTGAACTATATAACATGTCTTGATACATTGCATGGGGTGGGATGATTTGAATGGATGAAGTAGTCGTCCGTTTATCTGCTCGACTAATGGTTTATGTATAACATATTCTACTCAACAGTCATCTGCTCGACCAGTGGTCTATCCACAACGTAATTAGTCAATAATCATCTACTCGACCAGCGGTTCATCCATAACATACTAGCAACTTTTATCTACACTAACGGATGATTCATCCACCAATATCTTATCATTAGTAGTTATCTAAAATGACCATTGGTTTATCCACAACATGATGTGAAGGTAGAGAAATTTTAAGGAACTCCTATTTTGGTGTCTACCAGTGGAGTAAGACTTTTTTACTGTTAAACCCAACTTGCATTGCATTCATAAGCAATTACATAGCTATAACTTGAATTGTTTTGTTGATTAGATAATCTGAATTACACATATTTTGTTTCACTAAGAAAATGTGATTTATTTTATGGCTTGATATTCTGTATGATTTGTCTACGGTTTGCATCGATTTTTTTCTTGTAATGAAATTCACATTGAGCTTCATAAGCTCAGTCCCCTCTTATTTCCATTCTTTCATAAGCCAAAACCTTACTTCATACGAGTAATTTTAAATATTTTTTACTTTCTAAATACAAAATTTTAAGTCTATAGCTTGAGGATTATTATTTTTCATTATTATAAAGATTAATTTAATTTTAAACCTATATATATATATATTGTACAAATAATTAAAAAGATATCATAATATAAAGCAAAGTTATAACAATATATGGTACAAGAAAATCTTCAAATAAATCTTATAAAGTTAAAAACCTCCATATATGAATCCATTTTTAATTTTTTTTTCTAATTATCATCTTTAGTTCAATTTTTCTTAAAGGGTCTTAATTTCAATTTTACATTAAGATTTTTGATACATAGTATCAACAATAGTGATGAAAGAAGGGAAGATTCTTCCGATCCAGGAGAAGAGAGGAAGAAGATAATAAATATGGGTCTTTTCTAGTATCTTCCCCCCTAAAGTAATGAAGATGAGCTCCGTTTTTAGTACTTGGATCATGGGTGTATCGGGTCGGATTATTATTATAATAATTATACATAACAATTTATCCCCCACCTTGTCGAGGAAGAGTTATAAAGTGATTCTTCTAAGACAAGCTTACACGTGTGAAGCGTGCAATTTGGGACGTACTATATAAGCTTTAACTTGAAACTTTACTGAGCAAATTTTGTTGTCCGATAATTTGGTACAAGAGTCAAAATTGTATTGCAAAATAATGCGAACTACATTTTTCGTAAGTAAATATTTGATCCCTTTCTTGTCGAAGAAATTAGCGAGCTTTAAAAATGACAATCGTGATCGTGAATCAACAAGCTATTAGAAAACCGAGGATCGCAATCTTAAATCAATGGCCCGTAAAACATATCAGCTATGAACATAGGTCAGCGAGCTGTTAGAAAACCGAGGGTCGCAATCTTAAATCAGTGGACAGTAAAAATATCAGCTGTGAGCGTAAGTCAGCGAGCTATTAAAAAACCGAGAGTCGCAATCTTCAATCAACGGATCGTAAAATATATCAGCTATGAACATAGGTCAGTGAGCTGTTAGAAAATCGAGAGTCGCAATCTTAAATCAGTGGACCATAAAAATATCAGTTGTGAACGTAGGTCAAGCGAGCTATTAGAAAAACGAGTAGCGATCTTAAATCAGTAGACCATAAAAAAATATCAGTTGTGAACGTAGGTCAGTAAACTATTAAAAAACTGAGGATCGTGATCTTAAATCAGCGGACCGTAAAAATTATCAGCTATGATCACAAGTCAATGAGCTGTTAGAATACCAAAGTTGTGATCTTAAATCAACGAACCATAAAAATGAGTCATAGATTGATAAGTAGCTTCCCTGACAGTCCTGAAGTCCCTGAAGATTACGAGATACTGCTCCAACAACAGCACCTAAACCCACATGTTTGAACACTTACTGCAGTTGCGAGTAGGCTTTGTTGCTTCAGCAGAGAAAGGACAATCTTCTCAATCATGTTTGTGGAGAAAAACGATCAACTAATATCATCTTCTGAGCTAAGTATTTCAATTAATAAAGAACTACGGAGTATACATCCATCTCTTCCAGATTATAAGGAGAAATTTGGCATGCAAGACTAAAGGCATAATCAGCATATAAGTAATCTACTAGCTCAAAATATGCTTTCCCAACCTGGGAAAGAATCCAGCCTGCATTATGAGAGCTTTTCTAAACATACACAAAGAGTTTTCAAGAGTTTCATTGTATTATCTGTATACTATACTTTAGCAATGTTACATAATAATAGAAAAGTTAAAACAATTAAACTAGAAGAAATGCCCCTAAGAAGCAACAGAAAAAAGTAATAGTTAAAGAAACAATAAAAAAAGGTTTAAGCTGATGAAAGTAGAAAAAAAGAGAAAACACAAGATCAATAGAAGAGTGCATATATAAGCCTAAAGTAGATTCTAACAAGCAGAAGGCTAGAAAATTACAAAGACAATTAAAGATTGCATTCCTACGAGTTTAGAATGTTGATGTAAAGGTAAAATTAATGGCATAGTTTGAGTCTATACGAAACCACAAAACAAAATACTCCGCTCAACCATCATCCTGTAGACACTAGCACCTTATTCCAAATCTCAATACAACCAAAATATAATAAAATAAGATATAAGAAATGGAAGCAAACAGACAAAACAAGTGATTTATATAATAAAGAGGAAAAATACTTAGCATCTGAAAGAAAATCAGAAAACAACGATAGTGAGGGGTTAACAAAACTAGATATCTAGATTCTTTCTTCATCAACAAAATGACATATAGAGATAATTAGTTAATTATATTAGATGATGTGAGATTATGGCTTCAATATTATCAATACAAATTGCATAACATGAAATGTTCATGATGCAAGCAAAGGAGAAACGTCTCCTAAAGAATGAAGGGAAAGGATTGTATGAAACAGTGACGCCACGTCATCTGTATCCTTTTCCAATAGTTTTATGCCACATCAGCATTTTCATCCTGAATTTCAGCATTTTCATCCTGAAAAAAATCAAATCCAAATTAAAATCCTGAAATTCAGGATAAGAATACTGATGTGGCATAAAACTATTAGAAAGGGATACAGATGATGTGGCGTCACTGTTTCATACAATCCTTTCTCAAGAATGTAATAAGCAAAATTTATTAGGAATGGTTGAGTCTATGTTTAACAAACAAATGGAAATTACTAGTAAAACTAAAGGAGGTAATATAGACATTGTCATAGATAAATGTGTAAATATAACCTGTGCTGATTCATTATCGGGTTTGTTTCGAATTCACTGAGAGAGAGAGAAAAAAATACATCAATCATGCAGGACATGGATCTGCATCATTTCATGAGCTTTTTATTCTCTTAACAGAATTAATAGAAAAAACAATGCTCAAGGCATACCATATCGAAAAGTGTATGCTGAAGGTCAGGAATAAGACACTAACATGTTGTCTTTCTCAAAGCCATTTACTACTTAGTTTAGAAAATCCAAAGTAAACATGTGTGAGCACATCTGAAAAACATAAAGTGATTGGCACAAGGAATATAGTCGAACCTATGCCAATTATTCGAGATGTTATGGCAAAATCGCTAACATATTCTAGGCAAATTAGCACAAAACACACAAGTCACTAACACATTTCCTAACGTAACAAACCAAATGGAAACCAACAAAGAACAAAATTGTTCGTGAAATTTTGAAGACCCCCACTTAGCAGTAATTGAAAATTTTCTAAAAATCTACCATCTAAAGAAAAGGAATAAACAGTAAATTAAAGTCATTCAAGAGCAAGGAAGTGCACAACAAATTACATGAATTCACCAGCTGCAAACAGTTTCTACGACCTTCAAAACTTTTTGTTTCTTAAATGGTTTCAAAAATATTTTCCATTAAGGGCATGACCTTCATCTCTCACCTATAAACTGAACCGCCTACAATCTCACATATAAAAGCCTAAGAAAAGGAAAAAGATATAGCATACTTGAAAGCACTAGCTTTTGTTAAAAGTAGACAATATTTCTTATAAAAACCAAAAAGAGAGGTGAGAATGACTGTACATTACTCCAGCAAAACGAAGACGCGCAGTTTGCTGGTTTACTTTTCCTAGGGATAGGCCTTCCGGACAACTTTAGCAGCCGCAGCTACACCTTTATCAATGCCACCTTCGTTGCCACCCCATTTTTTTATAAAGGAACGACACAGCTCTACTTCATGGGTGGTAAGTTCATGCTCAGATAATTATAACATTTTCTCCCATTCAACGATCAATATAAACTTTGTTGACACATGCGGGGTCCTTTCACAATTTAGGATTCAAATGACCATCTTTGTTCAAATTTTACAATTTTCTATTTTGTTTTCTTTTGCAATATGTATCACAACACCTTAATATTTATTGTCAACCATAACTGCGATGAATATCATACAATCGAAAATATTTTCCTGACTAGTAAACAAATTATGAGTGAATTCACACTATTTTGGACCAACTATTCTCACTGTGCTCTTCCAAGTAGAACATCAATTTTTCATCTCCTGATCTTGAAAACTGCTGGAAGTTATAATTTTAGAAAGAAACCAAGCATTTAAGTACTTTAAAATGGTTGTAGATTATGGAACATGAGGATTTTACTTTCTTGTTAATGTAGAATTGGACATTTCAATATTCTTGGTGGTTTCACTGGTTCTAGGCTTGGACTTTCTATCAACTATGTTTCTTCTCATAGTAAAAGAACTTATCAGATCGAAAGGTAAAGTTTTCAAGGCTAATTTTAATTACTCATTCATTATTTCTCAGTATATTAAAGCAATATAAACACAGTGGATGAAATAGAAGTAGAGATGTTATTAAATGAGCTAGGAGCCAATGGCAGAAATAAAGGGGGCAAGACAAACCAGGAGTTGCAATTTTTCAGCCTGAAACAATTGCACATGCCACGAACAACTTTGCTGCCACAAATGGTTCAAAGAAAAATTTTGTGAGGATCTCTCCAATGATTATGTGATTATTGCCATGCTTGGTGCTCTCATTGATAACCCAATTTAATGAAACAATTACCAATTTAAACAATTGCAGAAAAATAAAAAGGAAATAAAGTCATAAAACTGCAATCGGTGCATGTCTTTTCTGCCGATGCCGCTCGCTTCCTCTCGACATCGCCCATCACCATTGAGTACTGCTGCTTCTCTATTACGGCTTTTGAACTAGAATTGGAAAACCCAAAGAGTGTGCCAGTATTAGAGAAGATGATGACAAGAACCTCAGCATCACAGAGAACGGCCAACTCTTGAGTTCAATCCACACTACCGCACCAATTATTGATATACTGTATCAACAGTAATGATGAAAGGGAAGATTCTTATTGTCCAGGAGAAGAGAGGAATAAGATAATAAAGATGGGTCTTTTCTAGTATCGTCCCATGGGCTCCTTTTCTAATTCTTGGATAATGGTTATATCGAGTCGGATGTTGGATCCAATTATTTTTATTATAATTATATATAACAAACTATTATTGTATTTATTAGGTTAATTTATTTGTAATATATACAATGTAAATGTATTTATTTCTTTATAATATATAATATTAATGTTCTAATAAAATAATGTAAATGTAAATGTATTTCTTTATAATATTTACAATTTATTATTATGCTATCAATAATGGGTTTTGTATTATTTAGATCCACAAGATAAAAAAAAACTCTCTCTGTTCTATTATTTATTTTTCATTATTTAACCAATAAAACTTTGAGAATGTTAGCAAATGTTGAGGTATTAAGAATTTGAATGTTCAAATTCGAGTTTCTAAGTGTATTGATATATGTGTTGTTTTCAATTTAAATTTTTATTTTGATATAAGTCTCACCATGTGTGGTAAATTGAGTCTTAGTTCGATTGATATCGATATTGTTGTGAATGCAGGAGGAGGTGAATTGAGTATACTCAAACGCGTTTTCTCATCTTATTTACGGGTTAGAAGAGGTTATGAGTAGTTAAAAAACTCTACAAGCGGGTTTAGGATAAAATCAAGTGTCATTTTAATTTTTTTTTTGTTGTAATTTTACTACATCCTATAAACAAATGACATCACTAAACTTGCTTGTGAAGTTTTTTTATTCCACTATAGCGGTATAGAATAATAATCCATAAAGATTTTAATTCAACGTAATAATAACTTTAAATTATTAGTACGTTTACGTTTTGGTCACTTAACTTTAAAAGGTTACAAAATTGTCACTGAGCTATTTAAAAGTTTTCATTTAAGTTATTGAACAATTCAAAATTTTTTATTTAAGTCACTTAACTGTTAAGCTTTCTTTTTTTGAAGTCCAGCTAGCAAGCTTCAAATGACAATTTAACGATCGATATAGTGGATTAGTACCTATCAACAAGTAAAAGAACATATGTTAGATTCAAGTCGACCTGATGGTCAATGTTGGATATCAAAGAAGAAAACTATTTGGATTTTGGTTTACAGATTCGTGACATTCACATTTTTTGCATGAAAAAAATTGAACTACGTAAGAGAAAGATAAGGAAAGCTTTTTATTGGTGCATGCGGTGCAAACAGCAAGACCATACAGCAGCGATTTTAACAATCCAATAACTTAAATAAAAACATTTTAATAGTTCAAAGACTATTTTGTAACTTTTTTATGTTGAATGACAAAACCGTAAACATACAAATAATTTAATAATTTAGTAAAAGGATAAACATTTTGCAACCCCTTGCCTTTCTTCGTTTGTTTTGCGATTCAGCAGTAAATAAATTGAGATTATATTTAAATACGTTTTCAAAATCAATGAATACGTAGCTTCAGGGAAAAAGATATTTCCCATGAACTTGTTTCATCCAAATTTGTTTTTCATTTTTTCCTTTATCAGTTAACCAAAAGAAAAAAAATTGATAATTTTAGTTTTTAGAATATACATTTATTAATGGCAATCACAGCTTCTTTCATTTAACAACTTCATTCAATAATATAAATGCCAATTAATTGGCAAAGATTTATTGTAGTAAAAATAATTTTGTACACTAATATTTTTATAATATATATACATTATCTGAGTGTGTTTAGGGGATGATCGATATAATAATACCATGTGATAAAGATGATATAAGAATAAAGCTGTCAAAACTAATTTAATGATTAAATATTTAATTTATTCTTTGGTACTTAAAAGGAGAAATCTTTGAAATAAGCAAGATATGAAAAGCTACATGCCAAATTACAAAGTTTAAATATAACAAGTTTATTTGCAAATGTTCAAGGAATTATTTTCCATAAATTGCCATCCTTTTACCGTTTTCTCTTGGATGTGGAGTTAAATACTGAAGTATCTTTTCTGGAGGTTCAACCTAAATTAATAATAAACATATTTCAGTTTTTAGTTTTAGACATTTAAAATATACTAGGAAAAAGCTTTTATTTCTTTTAATTATTAAACCGGTGTAACAATTAGAACTTACCTCTGAAAGCATGCAATCAATATGTGAAATATAGTTGCATTCGTTGCAATAATAAATGTCATGCTCTAGGTTTCTTTTTATTTCACATGTATCACAATAGTATTCTTCATAATCATCTTCAATCACCAAAGTTGTGAGTATAAGTGGATGCAAATGACGTTTGTGCTTGACGACGGATGGTAGTGAAATACATTCAAGATCGGTGGCGAACCAAAGAGGGCTGACAGGGGCCCTGACCTCCCCTAAAATAGAAAATTTCTATTTAAGCTCCTTAAAATTTTAAATTTGTAATAGTAAAATTGCACTTGCCCCCCCCCAAAATGATAAAATTTTGATTTAATCCTTTAAAAATTATAAAAGATATAGACTATTAAAATGATAAAATTATATTTTTACTGTTGTGAAAATATACAATTTAATTTTGACCCCTTAAAAATTTTCTAATTTCGCCCTTGTTCAAAATGCATGTAAAACCCACACTTGAGGCAGCTGAACAATGTCTCCTTACAAGCTTGAACACATGCATTACACTGGGGATATTTATCACCAAAAAAGCCTTTCCCCAAATGTAGAAAATGGTGATCGGCGTGACAATTATGTTTTATCTCACGAAATTGATACTTAGCGCATTAATAGTGCTTAAAGAGATCACATGCCACACAATAGAACATTAGGCCCTCAACATCTTCACCACATGTATTGCATTTATTGTCCATATCAGAGTAGAATGGAAATATTGTAAGAGGATGTTGTGGGTGGAGCGGGCTCTAAATTTCCATCAACATGTACTCGAGGCAGGATTTGTGCAGAAAGAATTTTGAACAATAAGTGCAAGCATATATTATACCGCAAAGGTATTGTCTACATGCCATGCAAGTCAAATCTAAGTTTGGCTCTGTTTGCAAAATGCTGATCTTGCACCGTGTAATTTGATGGCGATGACTAAAATGGTTGACAATGGTTTTGATATCCCTTGCTTTTGAGATTTCATCTTTTGAAGTAGCACATTTGCTGTCGAGGTTGAATGAACAAAGTTTACAGCTATAAAGTGAACCACTACATAGTTCTTCACATCTGTCACACACAAATGTTGTTATTCTATCACCCTCATTTAGTATCAACGGGTGAGGATGAAAAGAAACTCTTAGCAATTGACAAAAAAGAAATTGTTAGAGATAAAGATAATTTATTGCTTCTTCGATTTTATTTTAAAATTTTTAAATATATTATTTCAATTCAAAATATTGTCAGGTTGTGATATCATTAGAATACTAATAATCTTTAAGAAATTAACAATCAATTATTACATAGATATTAACCATCTCCAATCCCAAACTTCCATCATCAAAATTCTCTTCCATTCTTCGAGGATCTAAGAGAATCTCTTCCGGAGGCTCAAGTACCTAAGCATAAATTTTTAGTTTCATACTTATATCAAATAGAACAAAACCATTGTAATAAATTTATGATAGCTAATAGCATTAGTCCGATGTGGTTTGAAATTTACTAATTATATGTCCCTTTTTTTACTTTGCATATTTCTATTTTGAGTTAAAAAAACTACTATTTTAGTTTTTATGGTTGTCTTATCTCGGAAAGGACATAATCAATATGTCCAATATAATTGCATTCTGCACAATAATAATTATGGATTTCTAGATTCTTTTTTGTCTCACACATATCACAATAATAATCTCCTGAATCATCTTCGACAAAAGGACTTACAAGCATAAGTGGATGCAAGTGATGTTTATGCTCAAAACTAGACGATAGTGGCATACATTTAGGATGTACATTAAAATCACAGTTTCTGCAGCCGAAAATGGAGTCATTAATTGCAATTTTTATGACCACATTCATGATAAGATATCCCTACGATAATGCTGTTCTCCAATTGTAGAAGATTGTGAGGATGACAATTATGCTTTGTAGCACGAGTTTGATACTTGGCACATGAAACGTGCAAGTCAACGTCGCATTCATTGTAGTAAAAGCTGAAACCATTAACTTTCTTCCTACAAGCATAACATCGAATTTGTCCCCGTGCATTAAAGAATGGTTTAGGGTGAAGAATATGGTGAGGGTGAAACAGACTGCTTTGAACTTGCATCGACTTGTCATTCATACATGATTCGTGTATGACAAATTGACAAGGAAGGCAAATGAAAGTTAGTGTATCTTGGAGCTCCCGTTTGCATGCCATGCATTTCAACTCACTTGATTCCCATATTTCTTCAAATATCTCTTCTCCCAACTCGGTCATTGGCGAAACCTTGCAGCGGGTTAGTTGATGTGGGTGGCTGAAATGGAGAGTTGTGGTCCTTTGGAGATCCTCATTATCACGTTTGGCTATCTCATTCTCATCATTTATAACTACATTCAAGTGATAAAAAGTTTTGTGTTGACACTTTAATTAGGTCAATGGCTCAAGTTTTGAAAATGACATCTTATTCCCAGACTAAATTTGAATTTAAAAGAGAGAAAAAAAATAAAAGCCCAAAATGGTGATTTACTAACTTGGTGGATCACTATAAAAAAATTTACTAACTTCAGGTCAAGATTGATTAAAAGCTGAGACTATAACTAGAAATAATATTGGTGGGAGATTTTTTATTCCTGGACTTAAAAAAATTTGTTCATTTAATTCAAAATGGTCTTGAAGATGATTCCTAATTAAACTCTGTTTTGTAATGAAGAATATCGGTGTTTACTTACCTCTTAGATTGAAATTCTTGACAGTTGAATGCAACACTACAACCAAGTTTTTGATGATGCATGCATTCTAAAGGTTAATCACACAAGTTACTTTCTAGTTTTACAACTTTTACATCATAATCATTATTAACTCTAATATTAATATTTATGTTTATTCTTACAAATTCTATCTAATCATTTCATTCAACAACTTTCAACTTTAGATGGTCAGGATTACCAGAATTTAGAAAGGTAAATTACTCTAGTACTCACCTAATTATTAGTGAATTTCATTTTTAGTCATCCAATGATAAAAAGCTACAAAATGGTCACTCAACTATGAAAAATTACAAAATAATCATTCATAAAAAAAGAAAAAACTATTCTTTACTTTTAGATTTTAATTGATGTTTCTTTCAAATTATAATTATTTTAAAATATTGTTTATTTCACACACAATGAAACCAATTCTTATATATATAAAAGATTATGCCAAATTAATGATGTGGAAGAAAAAAATTATGTATCAAATTGATTAAAAAAATTGTTATAAAAATTAAATGTAACTTTAGTTGAAATGATAAAATTTAAATAACAAATATTTGAATGTCTTAAGTTTTATGTGTGTATATATATATTTAGATTGTATATAAAAAGATAAAAACACTCTTAAAATAATATTTTAATCTCATAAAAAAAAAAACTAATATTTCATTTTAAAAGATAAAAGAAAATTAAAAAAAGTTCTGGTGACTATTAAAGTGTACGACGCCGATATTTGGAAAGAAGCTTTCCCAAACGGTGTGGGTTCCGCCACCAATAATAAGAACTTGAAAGGAGAAGAAATTTCCAAATGAATAAAAAAAACAAAGAAGAAATAAAATATGTATTTATAGACGGTACAATGGTATAATAAATTCCTACGCCACATTGAATTTATTACCTACGTTACTCATCACAAAATTACATATTTGGAACATGTTTCTAAATGAGTCCTTCATTTTTGTACCTAATTTCATAAAAAGTTTTTCACATGCATGAAGCCATGAATTTTTTTTAGGGCCGAATAAAATTAAAAAATTATGGGAAACTAAAAAAATTATATTAAAAATTTTAAATTAAATTATTATTTTTAAGATGTTTAAAATTGTTTTTTTTCATTTAATCAGAAATAAAAAGTGTTAAATTAATTTTTAGGGGCTAGAAAGCAATATTTCCACTTAGCCAAGGGTGCTAAGGCCTTACCTACTCCTAGCTACCACCTAGGTAATTTAAATAATTTTTTTTGACATCTTTTATATACGTTTTATGGTACATGTTTAGGGTTCATAGTTGTTTCTCCTAATAATATCGTTTTAAAAACTTAAACTTGCATTCTTTCTTCTTTAGGAGTACAATAAACCTTATAATTGCGTTCAATATTTATTGGTAATTTAAATAATTTTTTATGTATATAAATTTATATTTTAAAATGAAAATTATGCTTAAAAAATTATTTTGTTAAAAAAAAGGGATTTACTAAAACTCGACTCTTCGCCATTTCTTTGTTTGTTTCGAATCCATGGCTGAAGCAAAGCCAATAGCAAAGCCTATAAAACCCCAAGTAATTCCCTTTTATCGAGAAAAAAATTGAAGTTGAGTAAAACCATGTTTGTTTCTGATGAACCTATCAAATGCTCTTTTGTGGCTGCGTGGCTTCATCGCTTTTAGTGGATTATATCGACATCTTGTTCATATGGGTTTTGCTATAGTTTTGGCTGCTTGATTCAGTGAAAAATGTTAGGGTGGTTGGCAACTTTAGCTGTTCACTATGAGTTTTAGATGAATCTGGTTAAATCAAAATAGGACTTCTTTATGCTTTCGATGTCTTATATGAGCATGACACACATTGATTGCGAGCACACCAAAATTTGAGTTTAAAATAATATAATGAAAATATTACAAATGTCTTAAATGAATTAAAAAAATTATACACAATTAATTTGTGCATCACATCATATATATCACAATTCTCTATCAACGTTATTTTTTTCTTATAATTTAAATATTAACAAAGAACCTTATTTAAGAATAAATCCAAAAAATAAATTCATAATTTGAAATAAAAATGTATAATAACATTAATATTAATTTATTTTAAAATTATAATAATTCACATGAAGTTATGAATTTTGTTTAGGGGTGAATAAAATTAAGAAGTTATGGGAAACTAAAAAAAATTATATTAAAAATTTTAAATTAAATTATTATTTTTAGGATGGTTAAATTGTTTTTTTTCATTTAATTAGAAATTAAAAAGTGTTAAATTAATTTTTTAGGGGCTAAAAAGTAATATTTCCACTTAGCCTGTCGAAACCAATTTTAAAGTTGATTAAAAACGGGGGTCGACTTTAAAAAAATAAAAACGGGAGTCGCCACCAATCTCTTTTTGCTTAGGTGTGATTGGATCACCTTATAAAACGTTTTTATTTCAAAACATTAATTTTGGTCCACGAAATACAAGAAAACAGGTTCGGGAGTCGGTTACGTACGAGGAAAGGTTAACACCCTTGTAACGCCCAAAATTTGGTACCTAATTGATAATTTCATGTCCTAAAGCCAGAATTTTTAAAAAAATTAAAATATGATCCCTTTGTTTGAAAGAAAACCAAGACTTACCTATCTCAAAGAAATAAAATGCTATACCCAATAAGTTAGGATGTAACATCTCATGACTTCGAAGCTAGGCTAGCCTCTATTTGTAGAAAATTCTTATATCGAAACACAAAACATCATATCCAGTAAGTTAGGATACAACGTTTTGAATTCCCGAGAATAAGTTTTGATTTGAAGTTTGTAAGTTTCAATTTTAAAAGAGAAGGGATACTTAATATCCTAAGTTCAACGAGAAAAATCGAAACCCAGTGAGTTAGGGTACAATTTTTATCGAAATCCCCAAATATGACATATCACCAAACTTTTTTAAACTTTGAATAAAATTCGACAATTTTTGCAAAAAATGTGTTTTTATAAAAATGATATGAATTCGATTTTGCATTGATACATTACAAAATATAAATATCGAATAGCAATGCATCATAATCACAAGTTATATTAGCGATTAATACTAATATAAAATAACGATTAATAAAAATAACTACACTAAAAGCAAATATAAAATAATAAATAAATAAAAGAGCAAGGACAAATAGAATATATAAAGCAAATAAATAACAAAATAATAAAAAAGAAAAAAATACTAAATAAATTTGAAAACTTTTCATGCAAGATTAAACTTTTCATGCAGTAACATATATCACATAATAAATGAATATTGCAAATAAAAAATAAAAAATGATATAATAAAAAAAATAGTACATGTATTTTTGAAGAAATAAATAAAATACGTTTTGAAATAAATAAATGATTTATAACTTTAAATAAAAAAATATATTTATAATAATCTAATACATATAAAAACTACATATTTAAGAATAAACAATATATTATACAAATTTATATACAATATTAAGGGTAAAATAATTTAAAAGTTATATATAAAATATAATATAATAATGTATAATATATAAAATAAAAATGTAATATAATAACTAATATGCGATAATATATAACATAATATAAATAATGAATATATAAAAATAATAAGTGTTCAAAATAAACAATATATAAAATTTTATATTATTATTAATATACACTATACAAATATTAAAATATAATACAGAATTTTATAAAATGAAATAATTTAATATAATGTTAAAATAACTTAAAAATAAAATAAAAATAAAAGGGGTTTAAAATAAAAAAGAAATAAAAAAAATCTAAAAAATAAAATGCAAAAGGATCAAATCAAAACGCGCGTCACACCTTAGGGACTTATTGGGCAATTATGCCCTACCTCCTAAACTACACCGTTTTGATATCGATCTTTAAGTAGCCCATGGGACCAGATTGTAACAAAATGTAAGTTTTAGGGCTAATTAAAAAAAATTAAAAATTTAAATTGGATGAAATTAAAACTAATAAAATTGTGAAGGGACTAAAATGGTAAATTGCCCCTCTTATAAAAACACGCGGATCCTACCCGGGTTTTCGGGTCAACGCGCGAATCCTTGCCCTAAACGACGTCGTTTTGTACTTATTAACTTAAGTAAAAACGGCGACGTTTCTTCATTGCTATATAAGCTAAAAAGTTAGCAAAAAAAAACATTTTTAACATTTTAGAAAAAAAAAGAAAACTGAGTTTAAAAATTCTCTCTGTCCTTTGGCCTTCGGCCAGGACTCCGATGACGAACGCCGCCACACGCGCCTCACGCGCCGTCGCCCATGGCAGCCCAAAGGTGAAAAGTCCATCCCTTTTTTTTATATAAACTCATTCCCTTCGTTGTAAATGATGTTTGAATGTTTTTTTTTTAAAAATAAAAACATTCGCATGAAATAAAAATTTATACGAAAAATAAATCGGAAATCACCTCTGCTTAAACTTTCGTGTATTGTATTATCTTTGTATCTTCCTCTGTATGTGTGTTCCTTTTTACAGATTATTGTAGGGCTTTTATAGCCCCCAAAATAAAAAATAAAAAAGGAAATACACATATTCTGTCTCGTTTTGCCATGTTTGCTGTTGTATTTCTTTCCCTTTTTGCAGGTGGACGAGGAGTACCGCGGCGATAGGGGCGTTATTCGCTCGCGGATAGCGGCTTGACGAGGGCTGTGTTGCTGGGGCGCTTGCGGCGCAATGGAAACCTTGGGTTTCCTGCGTCCGCAAGTTGTTTGGGTATTGGGCCATTTTGGGCCCCGTATGCTTTGGGTCTGTCGGGTTAGTTAAGTTTGGGTTGTAATGGGCTTCGGGTTTTAGGTATTGGGTCATGTAATCTGCTTTGGGTCTGAGTGTCTGGGTAGGCTGCTTTAAGTCTGGACTATAAAAAAACATTGGTTTTCTATTTATTTTTTATTTTGGTTTTTTTTTCTAAATGGAATGGGCCCGGGCAAAATGGGTTGATTACAGCTGCCCCTCTTTGCTCATTGTCGTGTAACGAGAATAGAGCAAAGACTATAAAAGGTCCAATTTTGCCCGGTCTTTGCCAAGTCTTGACTTTTTGGTCCTCGTCTTCTTCAAATGGCTTCCAACTCCACTGCAACTTCAACGATATTGGAATTTCATCTTGATTTTTAGAAAATAATCTGATGGCTTCAATATGCTTCACTGCAACTTCAGGAAGGCAATATCAGCTATCTTTAATCTGCTCCGCTGCAACTTCAGGGAGGTTAGACTAGTATCTTTGATCCGCTTCGCTGCAAACTCAGGAAGGCAAGATCTATTGTCTTTTAGCCTGTTCTACTGCAAACTCAGAGAGGCAAGGCTGATGTCTTTGATCTGCTTCGTTGTAACTTCAGGAACGCCAGATCATGCTATTTTTTAGTCTGCTCCACTGCAAACTCAGGGAGACCAGACTAACATCTTCGGTCTTCCTCCTGCAACTTCAGGAAGGTAAAATCTATCGTTTTCAATCTACTCCACTGCAACTTCACGGAGACAAGACTGATGTCTTCGATATGTTTCACTGCAACTTCAGGAATGCCAGATCTGCTTTCCTCAGTTTGCTCCACTGCAGCTCCAGGGAGGTCAAGCTGAGGTCTTTGATCTTCTTCCTGCAACTTCAAGAAGGTAAGATCTGTTGTCTTTAGTTTGCTCATTGCAACTTCGTGGAGACAAGACTAATGTCTTCGATCCGCTTCTCGCAACTTCGGGAATGCCAAATCGCTATCTTCAATGCGCTCCATCGCAAACTCGGGAGACAAGATCGATGTCTTCGATCCGCTTCGCAACTTTAGGAATGCCGGATCTGCTATCTTCAATCGCTTCCATCAGAACTCGGGGAGACAAGATTCGATGTCTTCGATCTGCTTCCTGCAACTTCAGGAATGCCAGATCTGCTATTTTTTAGTCTGCTCCACTGCAAATTCAGGGAGCCAAGGCTAGCGTCTTCGATCTTCCTCTTGCAAATTTAAGAAGATAAGATCTGTTGTCTTCGATCTGCTCCACTGCAAACTCAGGGAGACAAGATCTGATGTCTTCGATCTGCTTCCTGCAACTTCAAGAATACCAGATCTGCTATTTTTTTATCTGCTCCACTGCAAACTCAGGGAGGCAAGATCTGATAGTGAACATTTACCCTACTGCATCGTCCTATGACCTGTAGAATGGGTACATGCTTATGCCGAATGATTAGGATGCCGTGATCGAAATGAGTCAAATGCTCCTATTCAGACATGCCATAATATGTGAATGCAAAAATCATATGAGTATGATTCCTACTCAAAGTGTTATCACTCATTTATCCGTCAAGGTTTCATCTTCGTTCCCCTTGAGGTATCATTTTCTTTTTCAAATAATTTGCCCCATGGAAATTTTAGGGCCCATTCCTCTTGAACCTTAGGGATACGGGGCGTATATCACCTTCAAACGTCCCCACTAGGAATCGAAACTTTTCCAGCCTGTCCTTACTGCAATCTAAGTATACAAGATTTGTTTCAACTCTAATTCATTCTACCATAATTTAGGAGTTTTAAATTTTCCCATCAACTTGGTCTGTCATGTCATTCTCCAAACGACCAGCTGACATTGCCTTCTTTCGTCACAACAACTCATTATTCTGTCTAATTATCAATTGGACACAGAATTCAGAGAAATAGTCTCCATCAAGACTCTTATTTCTCAAATATTTCCAATCTATGTACATGGAAATTCTAAACAATTGTCCTGTTTCGGTTTCTTATTTTATCTAGAAATTTCCAAAGTAATATGTAGAACTTCTTTTGTGAAATTATTAGTTCATCAATCATTATTTCAATGCAACATGCTTATGAATAATGGGTAACAAATAAATTGATTTCAAAGAAAGTTAAATGAATTATCAAAATACAAAGAAAGTTAACTGAGAACATATCTTTGAGAACAAAAAGAATCCAAAGATAGTAAAATAAATAGGACAAAGATCAAGTGCCCTAGATATCACAGATTGGGCTTCCATATACAAACTCCATGAAGACCGCTTTGAGTTTAACATGTGTTTAAAAGACCCAAAGTACTTTGTTGATGCCCCAATATGCAACATACTTCATTTCTTGTTGATTCAAGTATAGCAAGATCACTGCATGTCCATTCAAAATTTGAGCCGCCCTTTTCGGGTTTTCAACTCAAAACCCATTTGGTCTCAAGGCGCCCTTTGCGGGTTTTCACCTTGGCCTCTTCTCCTTTTTAAGCAAAATACTTTTTGACTAAATCCGAGTTCACAGGATTAGGTAAGCTTTTCCCGTCCATTTCAGTCAGAATCAGTGCACCTCCCGAGAAAGCTTTCTTCACCATATATGGTCCTTCCCAATTTGGCATCCATTTTCCTCTGAAATCCTTTTATATAGGAAGGATCTTTTTCAGTACAAGGTCCCCCTCGTGAAACTCTCTTGGGCGAATTTTTTTATCATAGGCTCGCATTATTCGTTTTTGGTACATCTGACCGTGACGAATAGCCCTTAGCCTTTTTTCTTCAATTAAGTTCAATTGATCATATCGAGCCTGGATCTATTCAGCTTCATCCAACTTTATTTCTGACAAAACTCGAAGAGAAGGTATTTCCACTTCAATAGGTAGAACTGCATCCATCCCATAGACCAGCGAGAAAGGCGTTGCCCCAGTAGATGTTCTGATGGACGTCCGATCAGCATAGAGTGCAAATGGTAATTTCTTGTGCCAATCCTTATACGTCTCGGTCATTTTTCCTACTATCTTCTTGATGTTTTTATTGGCCGCTTCCACTGGCCCATTCATTTTTGGACGATACGGAGACGAGTTGTGGTGTTTGATCTTGAATTGACTACAAACTTCTGCTATCGCTCGTTGTTCAAGTTTAGTGTGTTGTCTGATATGATCCTCTCGGGCATTCCTCGTCCCATATACCTTGGTTGTGTTTCTTGAGAAGACGAAATATGGGATCACATTTCTCGGTTAATTGTGAAATAAACCGAGCAATGTAATTTAATCTTCCAAGAAAGCCTCGAACTTCTTTTTGAGTGTGTGGTGGAGGCAATTCTTGTATTGCCTTGACCTTATTTGAGTCAACTTCGATTCCTCTCTCGCTGACCATAAAACCCAGTAATTTCCCTAATCGAGCTCCGAAATTATATTTTGCCGGGTTGAGCTTCAATTAAAATTTTCTCAACCTCAAAAATAATTTCTTCAAAACCTCAATGTGTTCCTTTTCTGTTCGAGATTTGGCGATCATATCATCAACATATACTTCAATCTCTTTGTGCATCATGTCATGGAACAAGGTTACCATGGCCCTTTGATATGTTGCTCCGGCATTCTTTAGTCCAAATGGCATTACCTTATAACAAAAGGTACCCCACAATGTTATGAAAGTAGTTTTCTCCATATCCTCAGGGTGCATCTTGATCTGATTGTATCCCGAAAAACCATCCATGAAAGAAAACAATGAGTATCCTGTCATATTATCAACCAACGTGTCAATATGCGGCAAAGGGAAATTGTCCTTTGGGCTGGCTTTATTTAAGTCCCTATAGTCTACACATATCCGGACCTTTCTATCTTTCTTAGGGACAGGAACAATGTTGGCAACCCACTCTGAATATTTGACCATTTGTAGAAAACCAACATCAAACTGTTTCTTGACTTCCTCCTTTATTTTCAACATCACATCAGGCCTCATCCTTCCTAACTTTTGCTGAACTGGTTTGCACTCTTCTCTTATGGGAAGGCGATGTACTACAATATCAGTACTTAGCCTAGGCATATCCTGGCATGACCATGCAAAAACGTCCTTGAATTCCCGTAGTAACTCAACAAGGTCTTGTTTCGTCTCCTCAGCTATGCGCGTTCCAATTTTCACCACATTTCCTTCCTCTAAGGCTATGTTCTCTACCTCCTCTTCATGGGGTAAAATTTGTTTCTCCTCTTGCTTTACCATTCTTAACAAGTCTGGAGACAAGTCACAATCTCTGTCACTTTCAAAATCCTGAGATTCCTCTAAACACATGTCTTGCTCAAAATAGACCTCTGAATCCGTGGTATCGTTGCTCATGTCATTGATATTTAGGGACCTGTGGTGGGCACCAAAGAATGTACAAAGAACAAATGAATTCGAGAACAACTATTTACATGGTATGAATGAGAATACAAAATTTAGAATGAAATTAGAAGATCAAAAGAATAAAAAATGAAAGAATATTTGCCAGAGTTGGTCATTAAAGATGTATTTTATTGAAACAAAAGATGTCTGAACATGAGCCCATTTCACAAAAGAAATCTTATTGTTCCTAGGCTTAAAAACAACAGGTGCGTTCTGAATATTACTCTGTGTAATCTCTAAATACTACAGGAAGTTCCTCTGCAGTCCAATTGTTCAGAACGCTTCCAGGTTCATAAGGGCGAATGCCCAACAGGTTTCTTTGTCCATTTCCTTCCTCGTGTATGGCATTGATATGAAGATTTTATTTTTCCAATAGTCCTCTCTCCGGGTGGATTATCCCTCCTGATACAAAGGTCTAGGATATGTGAGGGAATGTCATTGATTCCCACTCAACTTCTTCCCCATTCAGTCGTGCCCTTCTTCTCTCTTGCTTCTTCTCTATTTCCCTTTTCCTTTGTCTAGCATCTGGCTTGAAACCCAATCCAAAGCGGTCTATCTTCTCTTTCAACATTGGAACTTGAGTCTCTCCTTGAAGCTGTCTGCCCAGTCCTTTTCCTGGTAAGGCTCCCTTCTCCACCATCATTTGTAAGCCCATCCTTGTGGTCTTGGATATATTAAGCACCAGAACTTCGTTCCCTTCCGAAATGAATGTTGCGTTTACGAATTCCAAGGATCGAAAAGAACACTCATGGCCTCTTCATTTGCCTCTACATATGGTGCGTCGTTGGTAATGATTGCTATGATGTCTTCCTCTGCGTGCTGGTAACTAGCCGACCTTACGTCACCGACTTCAATTTTTGGTGCAATGATGAGGGCACCGCCTGCTCCGCGAATGAATCCGTAACCTTCCCAAAGCAAGCAATTGTATGAGGGCTTGATATCCATCACCATAAAATCCATTTCGTATGTGTTTGGCCCAATCAGCAATGGTATATCAATCCTTCCCATCACTCTTCTTTCAGTGCCATCAAATGCTCTCACTATGTTCTGGCATGTATTCATGTGAGAACTGTCTATAGGCAACCTCTTAGCGTAGAAAATGGTAAGACATTCAAAGCCGATCCATTGTCGATTAACACGCTCGGTAGAGTATATCCCTTACAATGAGTAGTGATGTGCAAAGCCTTAGTCGATCCCATACCCCCATGTGGAATTTCATCGTCATCGAAGGAAATAAAGTTGTCAAGACTTATGTTACTAACTGCATAATCAAGTTTGTTGACGGATATATCCTTAGTAACATAGGTTTCATTCAACACTTTCATCAATGCCTCGCGATGCACTTCTGAACTTAAAAGTAATGCCAGCACTGATATGCGAGCCGATTGTTTGCGTAGTTGTTCTACCATACTATATTCACTATGCTTCAAGAATTTCAAAAATTCTTTAGCCTCTTCTTCTTTCACTGGTTCGTTGGTAAGGGCCTCAGATCCTTTCTCTCGTTGAACTACCATAGTCTTTGACTTCACTGGTTTTGTTCTAACGTTTTCCGAATCGTAACGCCTTCCACTTTGTGTGTAAGATCCTTCATTTGGATCTCCTTAGAAGTGCTAGCTGAGTTTTCCACTTCCGGTATTGTCACATTGCAGTCCTAATTCCAAGGTACCATTTTGTTATCCTTGTAAGGAAAGGAAACAGGCTTCTGGATTACTACTTTTGGCACCACTTGTACTCCGACCTCCGTACTTCTTGGTTGGGAGATAATGATCCTTGGATAATTGACTTTTTGCTTTGTCAATTCTCCTTCAGTTGCATATACGTTTCCTCCATCTGAGCCTTCTTCATAAAACTCCAATTCCTTATTGTCCATAAGGCTTTGCACCAAGACCCTAAACTCAACACATTCTTGGATCTTATGCCCCTTTTCTTTGTGGAACTCACAGTAGTCCCTTAGTCCTTCACATCCTTCCACATGATCTGATTCTACCAATCCTCTTCTTATTATTTCTTTCCAAACCATTCTCAACGGGGTTTTCACCTCCGAGATATCCCCCTTGATCTTTCTCACGACCTTTTCACCGATCGCATTTATCCCCTTATCCCCATGGTTGGGTAATGGGTTCTCCGCATTAGGTGTATCCTCAAACTTCACGATCCCCATTTTGATGAGCCTCTCTACTACCTTTTTGAAGGCAATGCAGTTTTCTATTGAATGCCCGATATTCCTGCATGGTAATCACTATGAGCGTTTGAGTCATACCATTTAGGATATGGGGGCTCTAACGGCTGCAGATAAAATGGGGGACACCACATGTGCGTCAAATAAACTTTGATATAGCTCATTATACGTCATTGAAATTAGCGTAAATTAGAGCTTTTCAGAGCTCTGCCTCATGCCCGATTCTTGTCTAGTCGACCCTTGTTGCCCAGCCGTAACTACCTTTGGCTGGCTAACAGTGATTGCCTTCGAGTACCCTTAGTTGTATGTACTCGTATTATTTACCTCATTGTCCTTTTTCCTAGGAGCAGACCTTTTAGTGGTTTCCCCCGTTTCAATCTTGCCACCCCTTATGGCATTTTCAATCATTTCTCCTGCCATCACTATATCAGCAAAACTCTTGGTAGTACTTCCTATCATGTGGGTGATGAATGAAGCTTTCAGGGTATTGATAAAAAGCATGGTGGTTTCCTTCTCTAGGAGAGGTGGTTGAACTTGCATGGCAACTTCCCTCCATCTTTGCGCGTATTGTCTGAAGCTTTCATTTGACTTATTTTCCATGTTTTGTAAGGTGATTCTGTCAAGTGTCATGTCCGTGATATGATTGTATTGCTTCATGAAGGCTTGGGCTAAGTCTCTCCAGGTGCTAATCCTGGCACGACTGAGTTGATTGTACCACCTGGATGCTGTCCTCACTAAACTGTCTTGGAAACAATGAATCAAAAGTTGATCATTGTTCACGTAGCCAGTCATCCGTCTACAGAACATAGTGATGTGGGCTTCAGGGCAGCTAATCCCATTGTACTTCTCAAATTCTGGCATCTTAAATTTATGAGGAAGCACCAAATCTAGAACCAAACACAAGTCTTTTGCGTCAATACCATGGTGATGATCGGTATTTTCTAAAGCTTTGAACTTTTCTTCCAACCATCTACAATGATCCTCTAATCGCCTCAAGAATTGATTATTGTCCTTCCTCTCTGCTATATCTAAATCGGGGATAACGGGATTAGCGGTGGTTATCTCCCGGTTAGATCTTGAGCCAACTTAGAAGTTCATGGGCGGTCTAGTATCAACTTGCCCCTGTTGAGGCCTAATCGTGACAGATGGCCTTTGGGGATACTCTTCAGGCTGTATTTGTGCATGTGGCGGGGTAAAACCCGGGGGAATGCCTTCGCTATCTTCTCCAGCAATAGCCATGGGACCTTTTCCTTTGTCCATCGCCCCGTTCAACATCTGGGCCATTTGAGCCATCATGTTCCTTTGAGCTTCCAACATTTGGTCTCTCATTTCTTGTTGGAGCTTTGCCAATTGCTCTTGCATCTGGTCTTGCATGTCTCTCTGGAATTGTTCAAGTCTTTGATCCATTTTTTTGTTTTGGCACGTGTACCGTAATAGTGTTCAATTTCCAGATTTTCCTTCTCTCTCTCTCTCTCTCTCTCTGTATTAATTTCAACTAATTAGGCTCTCTCTATGGACTTAAATGCATATAATGTGATGTAATGCAAATTCATGAACGTAATGAGGCATTGATTCAGATTCAACTTCATTTTAGAAAACTTTATTAGAAAACAAAATCCTTTACATAAAATGGACTACAAATATGCTTTCACCCTAAGGCCCAAAGTTTTGATTTTCCCAAACAAAGAGGTTAGCTCTTGACCACGATCCGACTGTAGCTCGTACTTCATGCTTAATATATCAGCCTGTGCTGCCAAAGTCTGTAAATGATCAGCTACCTCTCAAATCTGAACTATTGCTTCACCCATGAGGTAATCCCGACTTTTAATTTGGTCATGGGAATGGTGGAGCTTTTCCTTCCAATACCCTTCTCTTGCTTCAAGATGCTCGATCCGGAGTTCACAATTCTGCAATGTCGATTCTAATCTTTGAATCTTGCCCTTCATTTCCTCGATCATGTTTAGACTCGACTTCAGCTCGTTTGTAGAATTATGGCTTCAATTATGGTGAAGAGACCGTCCCAATTCAGCCACTCTAGCTTTTAATCCACTCTTTTCCTTTTGGCTTTCTGCTAACCTCCTTTCTATGGCCTCGTTTTGCATCTGTATCTCTAGGAACTTCCTCTCCCAATGGTCAGCTTTGGCCTTTTCCTATTGAACCTCCTATTGCCACTGTTCCGAAGTCTTTCCCAATCCGACATTTTTCATCGATAGCCGCAGCTTCTTATACTCTGTCTTTAGGTCATTTAGATCTTTCTCGACCCTTTTCTTCCCTTTTCTTAACTTATCGGCCTCCAGTATATGAACATCCACGTCTAAGCTCAGGTATATTTTTTCTTCTTCCAACTTCTCTATTCTCCTTCCGAGCTTTGAATTCCTCCTTTCGAAATCTTGTTTTATAATCTCCAATTCTAATAGGACCACTCGTAAGTACTCTTCGATCGATCGATCGCCTTCTAGACTTGGCATAGGGATATTATCATTGACTCTTCTACTCCACCATCCACTGTACTCTAGGGTCGTCATTGGGCTTACGTCCACTCTCTTCATGCGACGGGTCTGATTCCAAGCATTAGAAATCTCCTTAACCCTTTTCTTGAAGCTATCTCCTTTATACGAAAACTCGCTTTGAGCTAATCCATGTGTAGCTGGTACAAACTGCCTTGATCTGTATTGTCTCAGTACGAGCAAGGGTGCATATCCAATGGCTCCCCAAATTCTAAGTAGAGGGACCCAATCAAAATTCCCGTGACCAGACAAAGACCTCATCAGAACCATCCAGGAGCTCTCCACTCAACGTCTTCGTCTTGAAGATTTCGTAGAAGCGCTATCCAATTTTCCTCCGATATGTCATCTCTCCTCGTGGTAGTCACTATCTCCTTTAATGGAGAATAACTTTTCGAGAAGACCCAGATAGGAAACCTTATCCACCTTTCAAAAATGACTGTGGAACCAAGCCAACAACATCTCGCACACATCCTATGAATCTACCTTCGCCAGCTCTCCTACATGCATTCAAATGATCGGAATGTCTTAGCCAAGATTGTAGGAACAGGCGTGACTTGTTTATCAAGTCGATAAAAAATATCTGAGACCGCTTCATCCACATATCCCAATGCCCTAGGGAAAATTACTAACCCGTATATACTCAAAGCAAAAACATCTATCCTCTTTTTCATATCAGGATGTACTAAAATCAAATCTTTCAAAACTTTCCAAGAGATGCACTTACACTTACCTTTTTGCTTGATTCTAGCTATGACCCACTGTTCGCTCATCCCCGTAATACTCATTAACTTTTCAGAAAGGTCGGAACACTAGCAGCCCTTGAGTAAGCTTTGTCAACTTGAATCTTGGGACAATGCAATAGAACTGTATACTCTTCCACCGTGGGTACCAAATCAACCCTTCCGAAAGTAAAGCAACTATACGCAGGATTCCAATATTGGGTGATGGCTCGAAATAGATGTCCATCTACCTGAATGTCCAACAAGTACGGCAAGTCCCCATAGCTGCTGTAAAACAACTGCTTGGTCTCGTCACTCCATTGATCCCATATTTCTCTTAATTCCTAGAAATTGTTCTGCGTTACACTGATGCGAGTGTAGTCCCATAATTATGATGTGTACCCTTCAGCTAGACTATCCCCTTTCTCTAATTGCGTTTGCTCTGAACACCTATGGACAGCTGCATTGTCCTCCACTTTATCAAGGAATTCGTTCTCCATAACCAACTTTCTAATTTAGTAACTGACCGTGAATCGATACCTCTTAAAATATGAAATGGCATACAACAAAATAAAACATAATCAGTTAGTAACACAAAGTAAAACATAAAGCAAATAATCAAACATATATCTGGGTGATTGCTAAGGTTTGGTATAGTTCTACCTAGGGTATGTCCTTAGGTTTTTTACATGCAGTTTAGCTCTAAAGTTGAGGTACCTGAACCAATAGATTCCTCGATCCTCACCCATTATAGGCTCATATGGACCGAGTTCAGTTCAGGGGAATACATTTCCCTATGGCTGCACGGAGATGAAAATCTCACGAAGACATAGGTACGGATGTATCCCGAAAGCAATTCACTATCCTGAACGGAGGTGAAAACCTCACGAAGGAGTAGCTTCTCACTCCCACTTAAAAGGGTATGACCACAACGTTCATGCAATGCAATGTAGAGGTATTTTATAAAATTAGAACCACATGCAATAAAAAGGATCATAGTTTATCAAATCAGATTTTTAAATTTAGACAAAAGGATAAGAAATAATCAATTTTACAGCTTGACTCTCTTATTAGTCTCCAGTAGAGTCGCCAAGCTATCGAAACCAATTTTAAAGTTGATTAAAAACGGGGGTCGACTTTAAAAAAATGAAAACGGAAGTCGCCACCAATCTCTTTTTGCTTAGGTGTGATTGGATCACATTATAAAACGTTTTTATTTCAAAACATTATGGTCCACGAAATACAAGAAAATAGGTTCGGGAGTCGGTTACGTACGAGGAAGGGTTAGCACCCTCGTAACACCCAAAATTTGGTACCTAATTGATAATTTCATGTCCTAATGTCGGAATTTTGAAAAAAATTAAAATATGATCTCTTTGTTTGAAAGAAAACCAAGACTTACCTATCTCAAAGAAATAAAATGCTATACCCAATAAGTTAGGATGTAACATCTCATGACTTCGAAGCTAGGCTCGCCTCTATTTGTAGAAAATTCTTACCTCGAAACACAAAATATCATATCCAGTAAGTTAGGATACAATGTTTTGAATTCCCGAGAATAAGTTTTGATTTGAAGTTTGTAAGTTTCAATTTTAAAAGAGAATGGATACTTAATATCCTAAGTTCAACGAGAAAAATCGAAACCCAGTGAGTTAGGGTACAATTTTTCTCGAAATCCCCGAATATTACATATCACTAAACTTTTTTAAACTTTGAATAAAATTCGACAATTTTTGAAAAAATGTGTTTTTATAAAAATGATATGAATTCAATTTTGCATTGATACATTACAAAATATAAATATCGAATAGCAATTCATCATAATCACAAGTTATATTAGCGATTAATACTAATATAAAATAACGATTAATAAAAATAACTACACTAAAGCAAATATAAAATAATAAATAAATAAAAGACTAAGGAAAAATAGAATATATAAAGCAAATAAATAACAAAATAATTAAAAAGAAAAAAATACTAAATAAATGTGAAAACTTTTCATGCAAGATTGAACTTTTCATGCAGTAACATATATCACATAATAAATGAATATTGCAAATAAAAAATATAAAATGATATAGTAAAAGAAATAGTACATGTATTTTTGAAGAAATAAATAAAATACGTTTTGAAATAAATAAATGATTTATAACTTTAAATAAAAAAAATATATTTATAATAATCTAATACATATAAAAACTACATATTTAAGAATAAACAATATATTATACAAATTTATATACAATATTAAGGGTAAAATAATTTAAAAGTTATATATAAAATATAATATAATAATGTATAATATATAAAATAAAAATGTACTATAATAACTAATATGCGATAATATATAACATAATATAAATAATGAATATATAAAAATAATAAGTGTTCAAAATAAACAATATATAAAAACTTTATATTATTATTAATATACACTATACAAATATTAAAATATAATACATAATTTTATAAAATGAAATAATTTAATATAATGTTAAAATAACTTAAAAATAAAATAAAAATAAAAGGGGTTTAAAAATAAACAAAGAAATAAAAAATCTAAAAAAATAAAATGCAAAACAATCAAATCAAAACGCGCGTCACACCTTAGGGACTTATTGGGCAATTATGCCCTACCTCCTAAATTACACCATTTTGATATCGATCTTTAAGTAGCCCATGGGACCAGATTGTAACAAATTATAAGTTTTAGGGCTAATTAAAAAATTAAAAATTTAAATTGGACGAAATTAAAACTAATAAAATTGCAGAGGTACTAAAATGGTAAATTGCCCCTCTTATAAAAACACACAGATCCTCCCCGGGTTTTTGGGTCAACGCGCGGATCCTTACCCTAAACGACGTCGTTTTGTACTTATTAACTTAAGTAAAAACGGCGCCGTTTCTTCATTGCTATATAAGATAAAAAGTTAGCAAAAAAAAAACATTTTTAACATTTTAGAAAAAAAAAAGAAAACCGAGTTTAAAAATTCTCTCTGTCCTTTGGCCTTCGGCCAAGACTCCGATGATGAACGCCGCCACACGCGCCTCACGCGCCGTCGCCCACGACAGCCCAAAGGTGAAAAACTCCATCCCTTTTTTATATAAACTCATTCCCTTCGTTGTAAATGATGTTTGAATGTTTTATTTTTTTAAAAAAAAAAATCGCATGAAATAAAAATTTATACAAAAAATAAATCGAAAATCACCTCTGTTTAAACTTTCGTGTATTGTATTATCTTTGTATCTGCCTCTGTATGTGTGTTCCTTTTTACAGATTATTGTAGGGCTTTTATAGCCCCCAAAATAAAAAATAAAAAAGGAAATACACATATTCTGTCTCGTTTTGCCATGTTTGCTGTTGTATTTCTTTCCCTTTTTTGCAGGTGGACGAGGAGTACGGCGGCAATAGGGGCATTATTCGCGCGCGGATCGCGGCTTGACGAGGGCTGTGTTGCTGGGGCGCTTGCGGCGTAATGGAAACCTAGGGTTTCCTGCGTCCGCAAGCTGTTTGGGTATTGGGCCATTTTTGGCCCCGTATGCTTTGGGTCTATTGGGTTAGTTAAGTTTGGGTTGTAATGGGCTTCGGGTTTTAGGTATTGGGTCATGTAATCTGTTTTGGGTCTGAGTGTCTGGGTAGGCTGCTTTAAGTCTGGACTGTAAAAAAAACATTGGTTATTTATTTATTTTTTATTTTGGTTTTTTTTTCTAAATGGAATGGGCCCGGGCAAAATGGGCTAATCACATAGCCAATGGTGCTAAGGCCTTACCTATGTAACACCCCAAACCCGGCCTAGATATTATGACCAAATCTAGAGCTGTTACAGCAAGTTCATTCAAAAACCCAGAATTCGTTTGTTTTGAAAAAGGTGTCATTAATTTTTGTTACATGAAAATCCGATTTATTCAAAAACACATATTTCTTATTTGATTTGTGAAACGATTGTTTGTTTACGTTTTCTAAAAGGTATAAGTTTGCATCGAAAATCTTTAGCACGTTAAATTTTGGAAAACACCACTTGTTGTTTGAAAATCCATTGTTTTGTAGGAAAATCAAGTGTCGCCAATTAAAACGGTTAATCAATTTTGAGTGGGAAAACGATAATAAAGTCCAAAACCAAAACAGTCCCAAGCGTCCAAGTAGTCCAAAATTTACAAAACATCTTAATTCCAAATTTAAATAAATCAAATGTACCAAAATATTATAACCAAGCTCCTGTCGCACCGATCCCCCTAAGTTTGAGGGTTACCTAAAAGTGACAGACAAACAGAAAATGAGTTTTCGAAACTTAGTTTGTAACTTATTAAATTAGTATCACAGATTAAATTTTAGACATAATTCATAACAGAGCAGATACAGAACATATATCACATACAGAAACAAAATTAGATGTAGATTTATAATCCTACCCCCATCCGTTACACACCATCTCCGACCATCTCTACACACCATATAGGGTATTAAATACCCATCCAACCCTACACACCGCTTAGTGTCGGTACAACACTTTTCAGAATATTTGCAACTTAGCTCCCATATCGTTAGGCGATTTATCACCGTTTACAGAAATATATGTGGCTGAGCCACAAAATACGACAGGTTATTATACTGCCCACACTTCCTCCATATACACAAATCCCATCCCAAGTGCACATACAAATATATTAGATGCCAGATATGTATACGTCATACATGCTCAAAATCAAACTTAAGTCATGCTTATCGGAGATCAAGCCATACATAACATTTCTAAGTTCATACATAGCATATTACAGATTTTACTTATCTTATATTATTTCAAACATGCGTATTTATATCTAATTTTACGTTATCAGATGGTTAGAATCCGTGTTTTATAGCTTAATTTATAACATACCAACCCTACGGAAGGCCTACGATTGATCCAAACATTGTTTACAACCTTACGGAAAAATTTAGAATTTTAGGCCTACACACCTGTGTGGCTAACACGGCCTACATGGCCAGCCCGTGTGGCCCACATGGCCCAATGGGCCCAGACCGTGTGGCTCAACAGTTTCACACACAAGTTGCCACACCTATCACACGATCATGTGTCACACACGACCTACCACACAGCCGTGTGGTGTTGATATGTAACACCTCGTAACCCTAATCCATCGCCGGAACAGGATTATGGAGATTACCAGACATTTTAGAATAAATACAAACATTTCACAATTCAATGAGCATATATTACATAAATTAATTATAAAGTTCCCTTTTATGGGTCCTCGAGGCCCAAAATACGTATTAGAAACAAATCAGACTCAATTGAAAACTCAAAGAATTTTTTGCGAAATTTTAAAATTTTTCCTAGGTGCAGGGCTCACACGCCCGTGTGACCCTAAAGACGCCCGTGCTTCAAACCGTGTCTTACCCCGTGTAACTCACTGGCTTAGGTCACACGGCCTACCATACGCCTATATGCATAGCTCGTGTGCCTAACACGGCTGAGACACACGCATGTGTCTCTGCCTGTAACATCCTAGATTAGGGGTTATGCGTTCGTGTGTAATTCATGATAGTGGGCTCAGTGGGTGTGTTGGATGTGTTCTGAGGAGTTCTAGGAACCCTAAGGTGCATGGAAATGTATGGAAATGTAAGGCAATGTATGGAAATGTAAGGAAATGTGGAAATGCTTTGGAAACGTTAAAAGAGGAAAGTGAACATTTTTGGAAACTAGGGGATGTAAGGAAATGATGTGGAAATGATTCAAAAGAGGAAAGTAAACATTTCGAAACTTGGAAATGTAAGGAAATGTCAAGTTTAAAGAGCCAAACGAAAATTTTTGGAAACTTGGAAATGTAAAGAAATGTCAAGTTTTAAGGCTTAAAAAGAGAAAACTAAGGCAAGGTGGCCTTAAGAAAAATAATATGAGGAATTTGACACACAAGCAAGCTTGGAAAAGTGGCCGGAGATGCCACTTAGGGCCTCTGGAAATGGCGCCACATGCAAGGTGTTGGGCACAGGTTGAGTCACATGGGAAGCAAATAAAAGAAATTTTATTTTGCTTCGGAAGAAGTGAGGTGGACGGCACATGGCTATAAATTAGGAGCTTTTATTCTTTTATTTTTAAGAGATAAAGGGTGGATAAATAAGGGATAAATAATGGATTTATTTTAGATTATTTTCAAGAGATAAATGTGGATATTATTTCTTTTATTTTGATAGATAAGGAAGAGATAAAAGAGGATTATTATTAGTATTATTTTTATTAAGAGATAAGAGATAATTATTGGATTAAGTTTTATTAAAGTGATAAATCAAGGGATAAAGCTATCAAAATAGAAGAGTGGTGGCCAAGTAAAGGACTCTAGCTAGTAATTTTGGCTATAAAAGGAAGAGTAAGGCTATTCTTCATTCATTCTTTTCTTCTCAAGAAAACCTCTCACTAAATTCTCTAAAGTTTCTCCTCTTCTCTCGCCAAATTTTCTCCGCCATTATTCTCTTTTTCTCTTTTCTTTTCTTCTTCTATTACAAACACAATCAAAAGCCAGAAGATACCAATAGCCCTAGTCGATTTCTCACTAAGCCTCAAGAGCCGAAATTGTTATCCACATCAAAGCCATAGTCGAATCTTCGCTAAGGGTTCAAGCAAGAGTTCCATCAAATTCTTCAAGAAGGGTAAGATTAGGTTAGATTCTCATTCTATTTCTTTTAAGGTCTGTTAAATTAAGATTCTAATACCCTTAATATACATTGTCAAGAGATCTTTCGGGATTTACTAAGTGTCGACTACAAGGAAGGAGAAGTTCTTTTTCCGAAGGTACACCATAAGCCGCGTGTTCCTAGTTATTCGGTGAATTTCGGGATTTAAGAATCTAAGGTAAGTCATATTTAACATACGGCTAAGGGTTATTTGTTGTGAATAAATGTTAGAAATTGATCTAACATGTAGTTATAGGGATTTCACATGAGAGGATACAAGGATTTTGGGATTTGAGAATTTCAAGGTAAGTTTTAAGAATACTAATCCTACTAGGATTTGGATTTATGGTCGAATGGCTTTTTATTAAATTGGTAAGTGATTAATCAAATGTAGGAATTTGAGATCTAAGGCGATGAGATCGCATTTCGGGATTTCAAGGAATTCGTTAAGCAAATCAGTGTGTACCCTACCCTAAGTTTTGATAGGTTCATGGCTATGTTTAAATTAAATGTATTATTAAGAATGTGTGTACTCATACTAACCTTCGATATATCATATGGCAATTATTTTAATATATGAATATGCATAAGAATGTGAATGTGGCTAAGTACCACAAATGTGGTAAAAGTACCTGTGCACGTTTCCTACTACGATAGGATTATGAATATGATATATTTTGAACATATGAATAGTAACATGAATGAGAATTAAGTATGTTATGCATGATATAAAATTTATGGGGCATTCGGGATCTATGTGAAAGGGGAAGAAGGTGTTGACTTCGGTCTCACCAATGGAATATGGTGACTACGGTCACAAAAATTTGAATATGGTAACTTCGGTTACATTATCTCGAATTTGGTAACTTCGGTTACATTGTTTGAATATGGTGTCTAATGACACAAATTATATGGGCGATGAGCACGTCGATCAGCTGAATGATCGCTGCCGATGGTGTGTAGCGGATGGAGGGTTGACTTAGTAGTCCCCACGGTGTGATTGGCAGGTACGGGTGGTGTGTAGCGGATGGTTAATTAGGTTTGGGTTTGGGAATGCATCATTAATTGTATTCTATGATTTGAATGTGTATCATTTGCATGCCTGATTCTATTATGACTTAGTGTTGTGTACACATTGAGTCTGTTGACTCACCCCGTTTGGGGAATATTTTTCAGGTGATGAGCAGTAATGGACCCGGTCGGCGGGAGCTTAAAGGTGGCCATGCATAGCAAGAAATTTATGATTTGGACTTTCAATTTATTTTAAGTATTTTAAGTTTTACTTTGGGATCATTGATATAATAAGGCCATTGTGGTTTACTTTATTATGTTTATGGATTTTTATCAATTAAAGTTTAAGTAAATTCCTTTTAAAATTAACTCTAAATATTTTGTCACCTTAAATAAATGGGTTTTAACATAAGATAAATTTGTTTTCAACTCAAGCCCAACCCAAACAATATTTTTTAAAAATCATACAAGTTTTTCCTAAGTAACAAAAGAATTTTGAACCTAGGTTTACTTGAGGAACATACCAAATCTGGTCAAAGCTCGTGGGCGGGTTTGGGGTGTTTGATTTGGTATCGAGCCCGATTTTAAACTCTCGGCTTTTTGTGGGCTAAGGGCCAAAACGTTTTCAAATCGAGCCCAAATGAGTTTTATGAAAGTATTTTTGAAAATGAGCGGGTTTTTACGGCATGGCACCTAAGTCTCAGACACATGATCCACTGTAAGTACTTGATCTCTTGTGTGATTTATATTATGATTTGTAGAAGGGTAGAAATGGAATGGAACGTAGATTAGTGAACTAGAATCTATTGAACCATAGGACTAGTCTATTCAAACACAAGTGCATAAGACTTAAGGACCATTAAACAAACCTATGACTAAGTCGCGAGGAGTTAGGGTGTGGCAACCATTGTGCGCATGTCTAGGATTGGATCCGGAAGAGCACTGGTATTTAAGCGATCCTAGTGACTCACCTCCTCTTCGCAGAATCCTACCAGTGCGTAGCTTCGGTTCACCCTAACCAAGAGGACTTATTCATAAGCTAAACCCCTAACTAAAACCCGAAAAGGAACTAGCCGTATTTTCAAAAAAACCTAGTTTTAAAACTCTTAAAATTATCCTTTGAATTGCAAACATGATTCTATAAAATTTTTCAAGTATTCTTGATTTATAAAAATTACTAAAATACCCCTATTTGCAAAATTACTAAATTGCCCTTGGTTTATGAAATTTCCAAAATACCCACAGTTCTTATCAAAAAAATTCATTACTTTATAAAATGTACAAAAACCCTAATTTGCAAAATATCAAAATACCTTGATTTTGGAAAATTACAAAATCGCCTCTAACTTACAAAATTACCAAAATGACCCTAATTTCCAAATTTTTGCAACATCACCGTTTTGGAAAGTACAATTCTCAAAAAGAACCCTCAAAGTTTTGCAAAATTTGGAAATACCCGAAAATATTAAACTCTACAAATTTACCATGGTTTATTACCAAAATACCCCAGAGCTCCAAAATTACCGAAATACCCCTGATTTCAAATTTTTTCAAAATACCAGGAATTTAAAAATTCCAAAATACTTTTGACAAAATCACCAAGGAACCTCATTTTGACAAATTACAAAAATACCCCAGAGGGCAAATTACGAAAAAATACTCGGGTAGTGGAAAAACAACAACAATGAAAACTACAACATTTCTCCGAATGAACGAAAGTTCATAATTGATTGATGGATGTATGAATGTAAAGGCTGTGTGCATGTATGGATACGAAAGAACCACTCCTAAAATTTTTCCATAAAAATTCTTCGCGAATAATCGAGTGAAACAAGCACTAATTCATAAAACTTTTACTCTGGATTAAATCGCGACGTTAGAAATAAGTTCTAGGGACGTGAACTTAGGGATTGTGCCTAGAAAGTATGATGGTTCTATTAAGATCGAGTGCGCGTGAAAGCATAGTGCGGTGAGAAGGATTGTACATTTGTTAATAAGTAATTTCGAGGACGAAATTATTTTTTAGGAGGGTAGAAGCGTAACATCCTAGATTAGGGGTTATGCGTTCGTGTGTAATTCATGAGATAGTGGGCTCATGGGTGTGTTGGATGTGTTCGAGGAGTTCTAGGAACCCTAAGGTGCATGGAAATGTATGGAAATGTAAGGCAATGTATGGAAATGTAAGGAAATGTAAGGAAATGCTTTGGAAACGTTAAAAAGAGGAAAGTGAACATTTTTGGAAACTAGGGGATGTAAGGAAATGATGTGGAAATGATTCAAAAGAGGAAAGTAAACATTTGGAAACTTGGAAATGTAAGGAAATGTCAAGTTTAAAGAGCCAAACGAAAATTTTTGGAAACTTGGAAATGTAAAGAAATGTCAAGTTTTAAGGCTTAAAAAGAGAAAACTAAGGCAAGGTGGCCTTAAGAAAAATAATATGAGGAATTTGACACACAAACAGCTTGGAAAAGTGGCCTGAGATGCCACTTAGGCCTCCGGAAATGGCGCCACATGCAAGGTGTTGGGCCTGAGTTCGAGTCACATGGGAAGCAAATAAAAGAAATTTTATTTTGCTTCCAGAAGAAAGTGAGGTGGACAACACATGGCTATAAATTAGGAGCTTTTATTCTTTTATTTTTAAGAGATAAAGGGTGGATAAATAAGGGATAAATAATGGATTTATTTTAGATTATTTTCAAGAGATAAATGTGGATATTATTTCTTTTATTTTGATAGATAAGGAAGAGATAAAGAGGATTATTATTAGTATTATTTTTATTAAGAGATAAGAGATAATTATTGGATTAAGTTTTATTAAAGTGATAAATCAAGGGATAAAGCTATCAAAATAGAAGAGTGGTGGCCAAGTAAAGGACTCTAGCTAGTAATTTTGGCTATAAAAGGAAGAGTAAGGCTATTCTTCATTCATTCTTTTCTTCTCAAGAAAACCTCTCCCAGAAATTCTCTAAAGTTTCTCCTCTTCTCTCTGCCGAATTTTCTCCGCCATTATTCTCTTTTCTCTTTTCTTTTCTTCTTCTATTACAAACACAATCAAAAGCCGAAGATACCAATAGCCCTAGTCGATTTCTCACTAAGCCTCAAGAGCCGAAATTGTTATCCACATCAAAGCCATAGCCGAATCATCGCTAAGGGTTCAAGCAAGAGTTCCATCAAATTCTTCAAGAAGGGTAAGATTAGGTTAGATTCTCATTCTATTTCTTTTAAGGTTTGTCGAAATTAAGATTCTAATACCCTTAATATCTGTTGTCGAAGAGATCTTTCGGGATTTACTAAGTGTCGACTACAAGGAAGGAGAAGTTCTTTTCCGAAGGTACACCATAAGCCGCGTGTTCCTAGTTATTCGGTGAATTTGGGATTTAAGAATCTAAGGTAAGTCATATTTAACATACGGCTAAGGGTTATTTGTTGTGAATAAATGTTAGAAATTGATCTAACATGTAGTTATAGGGATTTAATGAGAGGATACAAGGATTTTGGGATTTGAGAATTTCAAGGTAAGTTTTAAGAATACTAATCCTACTAGGATTTGGATTTATGGCCGAATGGCTTTTTATTAAATTGGTAAGTGATTAATCAAATGTAGGAATTTGAGATCTAAGGCGATAGATCGATTTCGGGATTTCAAGGAATTCGTTAAGCAAATCAGTGTGTACCCTACCTAAGTTTTGATAGGTTCATGGCTATGTTTAAATTAAATGTATTATTAAGAATGTGTGTACTCATACTAACCTTCGATATATCATATGGCAATTATTTTAATATATGAATATGCATAAGAATGTGAATGTGGCTAAGTACCACAAATGTGGTAAAAGTACCTGTGCACGTTTCCTACTACGATAGGATTATGAATATGATATATTTTGAACATATGAATAGTAACATGAATGAGAATTAAGTATGTTATGCATGATATAAAATTTATGGGGCATTCGGGATCTATGTGAAAGGGGAAGAAGGTGTTGACTTGGTCTCACCAACGGAATATGGTGACTACGGTCACAAAATTTGAATATGGTAACTTCGGTTACATTATCGAATTTGGTAACCGGTTACATTATTTGAATATGGTGTCTAATGACACAAATTATATGGGCGATGAGCACGCCGATCGCAGCCGATCGCCTTCGATGGTGTGTAGCGGATGGAGAGGTTGACTTAGTAGTCCCCCACGGTGTGGTGGCGGTGCGGGTGGTGTGTAGCGGATGGTTAATTAGGTTTGGGTTTGGGAATGCATCATTAATTGTATTCTATGATTTGAATGTGTATCATTTGCATGCCTGATTCTATTATGACTTAGTGTTGTGTACACATTGAGTCTGTTGACTCACCTCGTTTGGGGAATATTTTTGTGGTGATGAGCAAAAGAATGGACCTGGCCTGGCAGGAGCTTAAAGGTGGCCATGCATAGCAAGAAATTTATGATTTGGACTTTCAATTTATTTTAAGTATTTTAAGTTTTACTTTGGGATCATTGATATAATAAGGCCATTGTGGTTTACTTTATTATGTTTATGGATTTTTATCAATTAAAGTTTAAGTAAATTCATTTTTAAAATTAACTCTAAATGTTTTGTCACCTTAAATAAATGGGTTTTAACATAAGATAAATTTGTTTTCAACTCAAGCCCAACCCAAACAATATTTTTTTAAAAATCATACAAGTTTTTCCTAAGTAACAAAAGAATTTTGAACCGGTTTACTTGAGGAACATACCAAATCTGGTCAAAGCTCGTGGGCCGGGTTTGGGGTGTTTCACTGCCCATGTGTAATTTCCTGAGCATTCTATTTTAAATTTTTAAGATGCAGGGGACACACGGCCAACCCACACACCTAAGTTCTAGCCGTGTGTCTCACACGGTCTAGCCACACGCCCGTGTGCCAGGCCGTGTGGACTTAAAATGAGTCTTATACATCAAGTTTACCAACCCTGCAAATCTTGAACAACAAGCAATTCAAAACCCAATTGTTCAACCAATTCAAAATACATTCAAATACATCTAAAACTTTTCAAATATTCAACCTAATGACCCAATCCAATGTACAAACATAGGTACTTGACAAATACTATTCAATTCAATATATTTAATCTCATTCAAGCTAAATTAAATTCTACACCAACATAAACCCCTATTTGCATATGTTAATTTTATTCATGCTTCAACCAAAATATACCATTTCATAACCTTAACATATAATATATAACCAACCCATACTATATTTCAGCATTATTTACAACCTTTATCCAAATGACAAACACATTATCCCAGGTACATGCCATTTACCAAAAAGGAATATACTTCACCACTTGAGTTCGGGATCAACTCTGGATGCTGATTCAACGATCTCTCTTTACCTAACCTGCGCACGAAAACAAACCGTACGCTGAGTATAAACTCAGTGGTATTTCTATAATCCGAATACTTATTAAGCAAAAATTTATAATGTTTAAATACATATTTACACATAACAAAAATCATTCAACAATTAATCAATTTCACAAACACATCATTCATAACACTTTCAATTATCATATCTTCTATTTCAATCTCATAGTTTGCTATTTAATAGCATTTTACAATAAAATACTCAATTAAATTTCAATATCAATATCCACTTCATGAATCCATGATTCATGCAATTTCATACATTTCAATTACATATTTCATTTCATTGTTCATTCTAATCCATATTCAATATCATTCAATATCAATCAATTTGGCCAATTCATTTATTTACCCCTATTAACACGACTCGGACTTTGACAGATACACGGATCCAACCAAAACACACCAGTACGGCACTCAGTGCCTCATCGGCTATGCCGAAGTAAAATAAAACAGTACTCAGTACCTCATTAGATTTATCCGAAGTATTAATACGACACTCAATGTCTCATCGACTCAAAGTCGAAGTATCCCTGTACACTTCCAATCCTATGGCATGCCAACTATATCCGACTCAGCCCGATACAGTTCATAGTGTTTCAAATCACTTTTCAATTTCCAATCAATATACATTTCAATTCAAATAGTCACATATACTTCACAATCAATTCAATTTAATCAAATTCAATACCAATACTCAAATATCACATTAATCATAATTTCATAAACACTCAATTCAATATTAAAATAGTATACTAAACACTCAATTCAAATATCAAAATACTACACTTACCTTAATTTCTTACTATAATATTTAAATCAAAATATAACAATTTAATAATTAAATTTGGATTATAGAAATACAAACCGTGATTTCCCGAATTATTCCTCGTTGACTTTCTCTTTTCCTTTCCTAGTCGAGGTCTCCAGCTCAACGTTAGCTACGGAATTAAAACAATTAAAAATTATCAATAAACTACAATTTCATATTAAATATTTCAATTTACATTCAACTTTTGTATAATTTTCAATTTAATCGTTAATCAAAACTAACTTTATTTTATTTACAATTTATTCATTATTTTTCATTCAATTATCACTTAAAACTAATTTCAATTCTCTAATTTCACCATAAAACCTTAATTTCAAATTTCTTTCAATTTAGTCCCTACTACATAAAACTTATGATTTTCTTTACAATTCAATCCTTATCTCAATTCTAACTTAAAATTCTATCAATTCAAACCCTAATTCTTCAATTAATTCAACATAAACCACATCTAAAAATCAAATAACTTTCAAAATTTCCACTTGTAGTATTTTATTCTAGGATTCTAAAAACATCAAAATTACAAGAAAATAGGCTAAATTAACTTACCACTTAAGCTTGAAACCTTAAAATCCTATTTTTCCTTTCTTTTTCTTTCCCTTTTTCTTTCTCTCTTTTCTCCCCTGTTTTTCGTTCCCAATTCTATTTGTTCTTTCTTTTTGTTTCCTTTATTTATTTGTTTAATTCTAATAATAATAATATAATAATATAATTTTAATATAATTTATTTACTTAAATAATAAGTAAAGACATATATGTATTACAAATGTATGTATATTTTTATTACACATTTACATTATTATTACCATACAATTGTATTTGTAACACCCCTTACCCGAGAACGTTGCCGGAGTCAAGCATGAGGCATTACTAGACTTAACTACTAATTCGGGGCATAAAAATTAAAACTGTCCATCTGCATCATGTTTACTAAATTGACTATAACTCGAGTTACGAAACTCGAAATTTATATCCGTAAATTTTACTTAAAACTAGACTCATATATATTCTTACTATAATTTTTCCAGAATTTTTCATGTGTCCAATTAGTACAGTTTATTCATTAAAATTTCCCCTATTTCACTGTTTGATGGTTCTGACCTATCCTTACAAAAACTCAGTTATCACATTTTACAGAATTCAATTAATGTTCTCGTTTATTCAAATAAAAAGTAGACTCATTAAGGGTTATAAGCATATAAAGTATGCTCCATAATTATTTTTGTACAATTTTTAATAATTTTTCCAAGACAGAACAGGGGATTACGAAGTCATTCAGAACCAGTCTCACTAAAATTTAAATATCTCATAATATAAAATTCCTTTTCCTACTCTGTTTCTTTCATATAAAAATAGACATAATAAAATTTAATTCTGTATCCTATTCACTTTCTAATTCCATTTATAATATTTTTGGTGATTTTTCAAAATCACATCACTGCTGCTAACCAAAAACTGTTTCATTGCAAAATCATATAACCACATTACAAACATATTTACCATGAAACATACTTCCAAATTAAACTTAAGACAAAACCGAATACGCAACCATTAACATCATAATCAAGCCATTTTCGCATGGCTATATATATAATTTCAAAACCAACCATATCATAACTAGTCTATACATGCCACATAACCAAATCTTCAAGCATTTATTTACCGAAGCGAAAACTAGATAGTGTGATGAGATCTCCTTCGACTTCCAACCCGAGCAAGTCTCTGAAACTCTATAATCATAAGAAAAATATACAGAGTAAGCTTCGAAAGCTTAGTAAGTTATAAGCAATTTCACAACAATAATGCATTTCACAACAATAATGCATTATAACACTACACTAGCAAAGTCAGAATAATATACTCACAACCAAGATTTATAACCATGACTTTAGTTCATATCACCTTTCGAAATATTTCTCGTTTCATATCCCAAAGGCCGAACTTCCAAACCTTCGATAATAGGTTTCACATGCATATATATATTACTTACCGAACTTATACTTGCACTTCAAACCCATATAAATCACATATTCAAGATTTAAAACTAATCAAATGAATTCTTTATACAAGCTTCCACATGGCCGAATACAATATAAAAAAATTCATGTATAACTCAATGAGATTTTGTAAGCATTACTCCATGTCAACTCATATCAATTGAACTATAAAATTAATTGATACATTCCATTCAAACTAATTTATCACTCTTATTTGATTTCAATTAATATCATCTCATAATATCCACTTACCCAAAATTAAATCCAAGATATAAAAATTAATCGCACACTTAGTGCTCCTTGTCCGATTTCGCACACTTGGTGCATAACGACCGATATCGCACACTTAGTGCTCGGTATTTTAAAATTCGCACACTTAGACTTCAAGATCTATACAATAGTCAAATAAACACACATACAGTAAGCTAATATAGCTTAGTATGTTATAAGCAAAAGGAAATATATACAACAAATCATTATACAATTTTAATCAATTCAACTTGATCATTAACCTCTTCGTATCAGCATTACATATAGCATTTTACTATACAACAATATCATATTCATTAGATCTCCAAAACCGAATGATCACAAGCCCTATATCCATTTCAAACAAGCTCAAAGGTTAATGAATTTATCATATTTTCATAATTTAGTATACAAAAGCAACTTACCTCATTAGCACCACGTTATTCAATTTCCATGCATCACTTGCCTACATGTCTCTTTTGGTTATATCCATTCATTGGTTCATGTCCTTGAGCATGTCCTTGAGAGGTTCGATAATCCGCACACACAGTGCAACTCATGTAACGTATCGCACACTTAGTGCCGTTACTTGATAATTCGCACACATAGTGCCATCTTCCGGTAATGTATCGCACACTTAGTGCCATTACTCATTTTCCGCACACATAGTGCCATTCAACCGATTTCGCACACATAGTGCTCGGTGTTTAAGCTTGCACACATAGTGCCTCTTATCCGAACCTTTCTTTATTTATGCGAACACTTAAAATTTCATTCTCATACATACATACACAAATATTCAAATATCCAACAACAACTCAATTTCATTATGTCATACCATTTCATTCGGCACAAGTAATATACATGTATATATATATATATTTGCATCCATATATTCAAAACAAACATCTCTCTCATTTCATATTCACATTTAGCTACCTTTTTACTCATTCATATACTCACATTACTCCATGAATCAACACTTATACATTTATATATACACTAACTTTACATTCGGCTAAATGTATTTTAATATGCTTAATACAATTATTCATACACACATTAAATATATAGATTCAAATTTCATTTCATCCAATTACTTAAAACTTACCTCGAAAATTGACGGTTTAGGTTTTCCGGCTATTCGTTCAACTTAACTTTTCCCCATCCAATCCCGTTTCTTTTTGTTCTTTATCTAATCATTTCAAAATGGATTCATTCAACATTTTTCTCATTCAATTTAATCCCAAAAACACATAATTGGGTAAATTACAATTTTACCCCTGACATTTACAATTTTTACAATTTAGTCCCTATCACATAAAACACAAAATATACAAAATTTGGACATACTCCTATAGGGCCGAATATTTATTGACTCATTACCAACTCATACATTTCATTTATTTCACATTTTGACCCCTAAATTTTCAAATTTCACAATTTAATCCTATTTATGCATTTCTATCAAAAATGCCTTAATTAAACTTATAAATCTAACAACCTATATTTATTTTCCATCACTAAACACCAATTTCATCAAGCTATCAACAATGGCATTTCTTGAACACACCATCAAATTCGAAAATTCTAACTTGGGCTAGCTAGTATTAAAGCAACGATCTCAAAAACGTAAAAATTATCAAAAATCGAACTCAATTACATACCTTAATTAGACATGCAAGGGCCGAAAGTTGCAAAGCTGAAACTTTCTCTTCTTTCACTTAGTTTCGGTCAAAAGCATGAAGAAAGATGAACACTTTTCATCTTTTATCAATTATATTACTTTATCATATTAAAATAATACATTATAATATAAAATATAATAATAAAAAATTCCAATCACTATTGCATGCACATCATGGCCGGCCACTATGTCTATTTTTTTTTTCAAATTGCTACTTTAAACCTCCAATTTATAAAGACATCATCAATTCAGTATTTACACATTTAACCACCAAATTTTCTTTTTATGTGATTAAGCCCTTTTTCACAATTAAACACCAAAACGATCAAATTTTAATACGAAATTTTCACACACACCAATTCACACATAATAAGCATAGAAAATAATATTAAAATATTTTTCCGACTCGAATTCATGATCCCGAAACTACCGTTCCGATTAGGGTCAAAATCGGGCTGTTACAGTATTAATTTGATTTATTTATTTATTTAGTAGTTATTATATTTTATACTTAAATATTAAGTATTTACTTTTATAATTATTTTATACTTATGTACATTATTTGTACAAATGTATTTCATTATCACCATACACTTGTATTTACTTTTTACTATACAAGTGTTACTTATGGCTTATTTTCTCATTTAACCCCTCAACTTTTCTTTAATCTATAATTAAACTTTTACACTTTATTCAATTTAATCCTTATACCTAATTAACCTTAATTCAAGCTAATTCTCCTAACTAATACCTATTTAACCACACAACTAACTTCGTAAATATTTTTAATGAATATTTACAAATCCTTTTTACTAAAACGGAGACTCAATAATACACTTTTCCGACAACCATAAATTTCGGGTCATTACACGATAGTACTGATTTCTGACTTTCTTTGTTCGTTGATTTTTGGGTTTTTGGTTACACATCTGGCGATTTTCTGACGTGGGTTCTAAAAACACATTTCCAGCACCTAAAAAAAAACACACACTTAATGAATTAACCAATATAAGCAAGATGATTCAAGAAGGCGTACTCCTCATTCGCCTTGAAACACCAATCCAAACCATAAACGGTTAACCCAACCAATCACGGCAGATCCAAATTGACAAAACCCTTACATTTGAACGAAACAACAACTTCCTGAGCCTTAATCCTCCGATGGATTAATCGTTCCTTTACCTTCACCTAAATAATACAAGTGGTTAATATCGGATAGCATTGTACTTAACCCTAACTTAGCAAAATAATAGGTAACAAAAAGAAAGACTTCAATCGCAGAAAAATCAAGCATCGACCACACTTACATAAGAATCGGAATATCAGTAATCGATGACCACCGCCGAAATTAAATATCTCAAGAATTGCCAAACAAGAACACAAGGGAATTGTGAAACAAAATCAAAGAAAGAAAAAGAAAGTTGAAAGACCCCCCATTTGCTACACTCCATGCAACAGAGAGAGAACCAAAACAAACATAATAGGAAAATATGGAAAAAAAAAGAATATGCAAAGTGGGATCAGGATTTTTTAGAAAACCACCTACAACTTTTATTTTTAAAATTCAAAAATAAATTTCAATAATGAAGATAATAACTAAAATAAAGATAACATAAAATCCAAACTACCCCACTAATCCAATTACTAACAGATTTTTTTAAGTATTTGAATTTAATCAAAACTTAACCACTTGAATGGCACAAGGCATAAAAATAATCCACTTGCTCGCATAGAAGCTCAAACACAAGACTCCTAACACATAATCAAGGCCCTTAACCACTAAAGTAGATACTTATTAATGACAAGAATTAACAAAACAAAAATTCATATTTTTGGGGCGTTACAACTCTACCCAAAAAAATTTTCGGCCTCAAAATTACCTGATATTCGAACAAATGCGGATATTTTTGTCTCATCGAATCCTCAGGTTCCCAAGTGGCTTCCTCAGTGCCATGATTCCTCCATAGAACCTTTACCAAAGGAATAGTCTTCCTCCTCAAGACCTTAACATCTCAGTCTAAAATCTAAATCAACTCCTCCTTAAAAGTCAAATCCGGTCTTACCTCATATCTCCTCAACAGACACAATGTGAGATGGGTTAGATCGATACCGTCTCAACATAGAGACGTAAAACACATTGTGAATACGATCTAGTAGCTCTAACTGATAGGCGACCGATCCCATATGTTTCAAAATCCAATTACGCCCATTCCTCATCCTAAATGGAATGTAACGACGTAGGGATCCATATGTAAACATAATATCTATTTATATACGCTCAAATGACCTCTTTCCATAATGAGAATGTATACAGCCCTATTCCGGTTAGGTCCGGTATGGAATGAACTTATAATCATGGAATCGACTCGATCATCAGATTATGTATTATAAGTTCATACAGATCTACTAATTCTTTTATTCTAGTTAGTAAAGAGGGACCTTGAACTAAGAAATAGATTCTAGAAGCTAACTAGAAGCTAAACTAAAAAAGGTATCTTGAGCAATTGTAATAATCGGGTTCATTGATATTCATGGAATAGTAGATGCTATCACACATACAATCACACTCAATTCGATGGAATTGTTTAATCTTAAAGGGATCTATCCAACTATAATTCTGATCATAGGCTTAAAAGTCAACTTCTCATACCCAAATATTTAGTCTACTTATTAAAAAAGCTGCAAAAAGAATAATTCTCCTGATATAGTTGATTCAAACCAAGCATTCAAATCAAAGCTTACCATTAAACAGTTGGGCACAATAGTGTTCCATGTTAAATTCAATGATAGCATTAAGAATCATGAGAAGGACTAAACCAAACTCAATTAATTGATATAGCTATAATTAAATTAATCTTGTACCTTTATTTCCCTAGAGTCTATCATGCAAGCTATAAAATTGAGGAAGGCACAACAACGCACACATAAGCCAACTCCTTGCTACTTATATTAATCATTTATGACAATTACGGATCACAAACTCATAGATAGCAATAGAAAATCTAATATAGAATTAAGGCGTCAATTTAATCTATATAAAAATTCATAAAAATAAGAAATAAAGATTACTTGGGTTAAAGAAGAAATTCTGTTTTAGCACAAGCCTCACAAGATCACAATTGAATTAATTCACCCCTTTGAATCAGAAATAAAAAGCTTAGCCGTATATGGTGAAATAAAAATTCACAAGCAGTTGCTAATTCAAGGTGAAAAGAAAAAGAAGTCAAAACTAATCGTTTTTTCCTCCCTCGGCTACCCCTCAACATACATATATATACTAAAAATAAACCTAATAATAGTAAATCAATCCTAACCAAATAAAACAACTCTGTCGCATTTAATGTTTGAGTGAAATTCAAATTCAAATTGACATAATTGCCATCTTAGTCAGGTACAAATTCAAGCCTACTTAATTAAGACCTTAAAGTTGATGCCTCCGAAATCGGCCCACGTCACGAGTCCATTATTTTATCAAAATTCCCTCGATGGATCAATTTAACCAAAATTTAGCAATTTAGCAATTAAATTCAATATCTGCGGCTCCTGCAGCAAACTAAACATAATTTCCACAATTAAACACTCAATATAACTGGAATACGAGGGAATTAAATACAACAAAGTATATATTATTATAATCTATCACATAAAAAGTTATCGATTTGAGTTTTTCCAATTCAAACAAAAAATGACTCCAACTCAAATGTCAAACTTCAACTAAAATAAATTTTTAATAAATCAATCTATATAACTTCATTTAAAATATAATTATACAGTTTATGTAAAATTTTAGAGGTAATGGTTAGTACGGTTCCCACAGAAGGGTGTAGAGAGCTGTTGGATATAGGAGATATGGGAAAAGAGAGGACAAGTTCATAGAGCATGAGATTGAGAGTGGTTACATGCCCCATACAAGAGAATTGAGTATTCTATATGCAAGTCTGTTATGCGATCCTAACGTTGCCTTTTGTTCTCTAATTGGTAAGCTTGATGAGTCTTGATATCCCTTAAACACCTGTTTCTGATAATTATGGATGGTCATTCCATATAAGCCAACTTGAGTAAATTATGATGAGATTAGCAGAAGCCTGTTAGAGTACAGTGAAGAAACTGTTAGGTTGTTATGCAGTTAGTGAGCTGTTCATAAGTTGTTAGCAACAGTTATTTCCACGCACATTGTATATAATCACACTTGACGTACTGGATCAATTTAAGGAATCAATAATAATTCGTTTCTCAATGTGTTCATTCATTTGTTTCTATTAATCTTTTTTTGTATATACTTACATGGTATCAGTTGCCTAAGTCTTGGAGACTTGCTCATGCTGTGCATACATGGCTAACTTTGTCGATTCTGTTTCTGCTAATCATGGTAGTCCATCGTTCACAGGTTCTTAGTTAGTTCAGTCATTTCCTCGACATGACACTGTCAAGTTAGATGAAGGTAATTTTTTCAATTGCAACAACATATACGCTTAATTATTGAAGGATATGAGTTGACAGGTTTTATAAAAGAAACGTTACCTGCTCCACCATGGTTTGTGCCATCTCCGAAGGGTTCTCTGGTTCCAAATCTAGAAGCATCGTTATTCCTTCAGCAAGATAAGTTACTTGCATCTTGGTTGCTCTCCACAATCAGTAGTTCTCTTTTGTCTTGTTTTACAGATGCCAAGACGGCGTGTGACGTATAAACCACTATTAACCGTCTGTTCACCGCTGTCATAGGATCCAAATTGTCTCGCATAAAACATTAATTGCACTCCATTAAGAAAGGTAATATGACGATAAAGGAGTATATAGCTAAGATCCAGAATACTTATGTGTTGATCGAAACCTCTTGGTCTCGAATCTCTGAGGCTGAGAAAGTGGAGATTGTTCTTCAAGGCTTAACGTCGAAATACGATGTCGTTCTCATTCTCGCGTAGTTTTTGTCTGAACCTCTTCCGATGCAAAGGCTCGTTGATGTGTTGTTGGAATACAAGAGTCGCCAGACTCGTGTGGTGCAAGAGGTGCCATTCCATGCACATCTGGTAAAGGCCGCTCCGTCGCCAACAATGGTGAAACACGTGCGTGGTGGTCGCCCCCCACTGGTGGCCATGGGAGGGGTTTTCTGCAATGACCCGATAGTCGGGTAATTGGAAAGTACATTTTCGGGTCACTGTTTTCGTAAAACGAATTCGTGAATATTTATTCAAAATATTTACGAAGTTAATTGTGTGGTTAATTAGGTTTTGGTTAGGTGAATTTGGTTAGGTATAAGAACTAGATTGCAAATAAGGCAAAAGTTGAATAATAGAATAGAGAAAAGTGAAGGGACTAAATTAATAATTAAACATATCTAACAAGTGTATGGTAATAAATGAATACATATGTACTAATAATATACACATGTATAAAAAATAATAAATAAGTATTACTTAGTATTTAAGTATAAATAAATATATTATATTATATTATATTATATTAGTTTAATAATAATAATAATAAAACAAATAAAGTAAATAAAAGAATAAAGAAACAAAAAGAAAGAAGAAAAGCAAACGAAACAGGGGAAAAAGGGAAAGAAAAAGAAAGGAGAAAGGAAAGAAGGAAAATTAGGGTTTTTGAGGTTCAAAGTTAATTTGGTAAGTCAATTTAGTCTCTTTTTTTGGAATTTTTATGTTTTTAGAATCCTAGGACAAAATACTACTTGATTTATGTTGAAATTTTAGAAGTTAGTAGATTTTTAGATGTTATTCATGTTGAATAAATGGAAGTATTAGGGGTTAAATTGATAGAATTTCAAGTTAGAATTGAGAAAAGGATTGAATTGTAAAACAAATTATAAGTTTTGAAGTAATAGGGACTAAATTGGGAAATTTTGAAATTTAGGGATTTATGATGAAATTAGAGAGTTAAATTTAGTTTTAAGTGGTAATTGAATGAAAATATAGAATAAATTGTGAAGAAAATAAAGTTAGTCTTGGTTAAGGACTAAATTGAATATAGGCAAAAGTTTAGTGTAAATTGAAATATTCAATGTGAAATTGTGTGTATTGATGAATTTTAATTGTTTTAATTCCGTAGCTAACGTTGAGTCGGAGACCTTCGCTAAGAAAGGAAAAGACAGAGTTAACGAGAAATAGCTCGAGAATTACGGTTTGTATTTCTATAATCTAAACCTTATTATTAATTGTTGTATTTTGATTTACTATTTATGGTAAGTAATTAAGGTGAGTATTAGCATTATGACAATGAATTGAATTGATATGAATATATTGTGGAAATTGAATATTGGATATTTGTTACACTTGAATATAATTGAGTTGAATTGAATTATGTGTATGTGTGATTATTTGAATTGAAATGTATATTGATTGGAAATTGAAAAGTGAAATTAAACCCTATTAATGGTATTGGACTGAGTCGGATATGGATGGCATGCCATAGGATTGGAAGAGTTAAGGGATACTTCGACCTTGAGTCGATGAGACACTGGGTGTCAAACTATTGCTTCGGATGAATTCGATAAGGTACTGGGTACCAATTTACTTCGGCACAGCCGATGAGACACTGGGTGTCAACATATTGATTTGAATCATCCGATGAGGCACTGGGGTGCCAAACTGGTGTATTTTGGTTGGAATCCATGTATTCGTCAAAGTCCGAGTCATGTTAATAGGGGTTATTGAACAAAATGGTACTATGAATGATATTGAATAATGAATTGAGACTTGAGAATTGAATGTGAACAATCAATATTATGATTCAAATGATTCAATCGATCAGAAGAGAGTGTGATATAAATGATTTAGCTATGAATTGTTTTATTGTGTAATTATAGTACTTGCATCATGTAATGTGTGAATGATGTTAATTTTATCTTTAAGTATTCGGTTATAAAAATACCACTAAGTTCATACTCAGCGTATAGTTGTTTTTCGTGTGTAGGTTAGGTTAAAGTCAGATCATTGAATCAGCATCCACAACATTCCCGGACACAAAACTTGGTGACATATGTTTCTTTTGGTAATGGCTAGTACCTAGGATGTCGTGTATGTTATTTTGGAAAGTAAATGTAATAATAATATAAGATGATATTAGTTGGTTGAATATTAATTAAGTGTGTGTATTAATATATTAAGTGATATGTTTTTGGTTGATAAATGGCATGAAATTAGAGATTGGTTTGAATGGAATTTTAGTGGATTGTGTTGTTAATTAAATGATAAGTATATATAAGGGTACAATGGTTGAGTTATTAAGTTGATTATTTGACATGTTTTAAAGGTATTTAATCGTGTTTTAATGTGTTTGAACGATTGATCATTGAGTTGCTTGTTGTATAAGTTTGTAGGGAGTGGTAAACTTGATGAAAAATGCTCATTTTGAGTCCATACGGCCTGGCACACAGGCGTGTGACCAGACCGTGTGAGACACATGGCTTACACATGGGTGTGTGGTTTGGCTGTATGTCCCCTGCAACTTAAACTTTCGAAACAGAATGCTCAGGAAATTGCACACGGGCGTGTGTCTCAACCGTGTGAGGCACACGGCCTAACACACGGGCGTGTGACTGGCCATGTGGCCTAAGTTAGAGAGTTACACAGGGTCGGACACGGCCTGAGGCACGGGCGTGTTAAGGTCACATGGGCGTGTCCTTGGGCCACACGGGCGTGGAAGCCCTATACTTAAGAAAAATTTTAAAATTTCACGAAAAATTTTTTAGACTTCTAATTAAGTCTCGATTTGTTTCTAACATGTGTTTTGGGCCTCGATGGCTCAATAGAGGGACATTATGATTAAATTGTGATGTGTATGTTAAATAATTATGTAATTGTTCATATTTAATCTAAAATGTTCGGTAATGCTCTGTAACCCTGTTTCAACAACGGATAAGGGTTAGGGGGTGTTACATTTTCGTTCTCGAATTCAGTACCAGATTTGTGGCCGATTTGGGCATGTGGCTCAATGCTGCTTTTATAGGTTCAATCGAGACTTATGAATAGCTCGGTCTCTCTACACCAACGATGGCTCGGGCTCCGATTGCTCATAATGGACAGGGATCGAGCAGTGGTTCTGGCTTGCCTACTATAAATCCCGGTGAAACCTATGGTGTTTTCTTCTTCCCTTTGGTGGTTCCTGGATAGTTTGGGTCTTCTTCGATGGCGGCGCCGTGGGTTTTTATCATGGTTTTTGGTAGAGAGGGGTACCATCAGATGCGGCTATCCCACAAATGTTGCACTTTAGGGTTTCCCATAAACCTTTTGGTGCTTTGGGTAATGAGGCAGGCTCGATGTTTGGGCCCTATAATGGCCTCCCTAGGTCGGCTGGATCAGGCTAACAGTTCGAGCCATGCGATGGCCTTACTAGGCTGACTGGATCAGGCCAACAATTTGGGCCGTATAGTGGCCTTTCTAGGCCAAATAGTGTAGGCCAAAATTTTGGACATGGTAATCATCTTATTAGGCTGAATGCTAATTGTGTTGCTTTTAAGGGCCCGCTTAGTAGTGAAAAGGTCTTGGGCCCATAAATGGAGGTGTTAATGGGCCAAATAATGGGTCAGGTGTTCCATGGTTAACAAAACCGAGGGCGTGTATTTTTCCTGGGCTGGCTCTTGGGGCTAGGGCCTTAGATACAATGTTGGTTTTGATTCCTCGCAATGTATTGGGTTGCCTCGAGTTCTTGATTTGCATGCATTGGATTTCTCGAACACTACTAGGTCCAATGTGAATACAACTCAATATGGGTCCATATCTGATAATGATAATTCTTACATTCCTATGCTTGTACGAACTTTGTCGTGGTATCCTGATTCAAGGGCTACACTCCATGTCTGCAGGGAGGCCTCTACTTTGAATGAGTTTACGCCTACTCAGGTATATCTCCTCTCTTAATGGGTGATGGGACTCCTGTAAAAATCTCATGTGTTGGAAATTCTATCTTACCTATGAAGAATAAATTACTTCATCTGTCTAATGTTTTGTGTGTACCGAATATACGGAAGAATCTACTATCTGTTTCTCAGTTTGCTAATGAAAATAACGTGTTTTTTGAATTTCACCCATTAAGGACATCCAGACTTAGGAAATTTTTACTGCGGGGCAACACTCGTGATGGGTTCTATCATTTTTCACCAGTCGCTCCTGTTCCAACCAAAATAGTTCCTTCTGTTCACAACACTGGGTTTCAGACTTGCTGTGATAGTTGTGATGTTTTTGCATTGTAGCACTACCGACTTGGTCATCCTTCTACTCCTGTTGTTAAATCTGTTTTAGATAAATGTTAAATTGTTTCCAATAATATTTGTCTTGATAATATTTGTATTGCATGTAAAAGGGGGAAGTCCAATAAATTGCCTTTTTCCAACTCTACCACTGAATATACTGATCCTTTTGCTTTAGTTATCTCCAATTTATGGGGACCTGCGTCTGTTGCTTGTGGAAATCATTGGTATTATGTTTCATTTTTGACATGTTTAGTAGTTTTACTTGGATATATCTCATTCGACATAAGTCTCAGGCCGTTGACTGTTTTGTTCAATTTCAGCAATTGGTCAAAACTCAGTTTGGAAAAGATATTAAATAATTTCAAAGTGATTGGGGTGGTGAGTTTCGTGCCTTCACGGCGGTTCTAGCTCGACATGGGTTTGTTCATAGGCTATCCTGCCCACATACACCCCAGCAGAATGGTGTGGCTGAACAGAAACACAGACACATTGTTGAAATGGGTTTTACTCTTTTAGCTCAATCAAATTTACCTATAGATTTTTAGGGTTATGCATTTTGATGTTCTATTCATCTAATTAATAGACTACCTACCCCTGTTCTGAAAGGTCAATCTCCTTATAAGGTTCTTCATGGGCAGGACCCAATGTATGATCATTTGCAAGTGTTTGGGTGTTGTTATTTTCCATATATGTGTCCGTTTCATAATCACAAACTAGAATTTCATTCTCAGTCGTGCACGTTTTTAAGGTATAGTTCTCAATATAAAGGGTATCACTGTCTTACACCGGATGGTAAGGTTGTTGTCTCTCGCCACGTTGTGTTTGATGAACATCGATTTCTATTCTCTACGAGTACTATGGTTCCATCCCAGCCAGGTGGGTGTGTCTCCACGTATGTTCCTATCGTTCAGCCTCTGTTTGATTGACCCGCTAAATCTTCGCCTCCTAGGTCTTTGTTCCGTAATTTGCCTGATTCTTATACCACGAAATCTAAATCGGTAGATTCAACGGTTGATTTTAGTGTTGATTGTGAGTAGAACCGTTTGTCTACCTTGTTCGCAGATACTAGTCATCTCGCTCCAACCACTATCACTCTGATTGCTCTGTTTATTCCTCTGAGTGTGAGTAATACTCATCACATGGTTACTTGGTCCAAAACAAGAACTTTTAAACCCAAGGCTTTATCTGTTGAAGTTTTTGATTGTGAGCCACACACGATTGCTGAGGCTTTTGCTAGTAAGGAGTGACACTTGGCGGCCTAAGCTGAGTATGAAGCTTTGATCAGAAATTCCACCCGAGAACTTGTTCCCTTACCACATAGTCGGAAGGCGATTGGGTCTAAATGGCTCTTCAAAGTAAAGAAGAATCCTGATGGTACTATAGCTCATCGTAAGGCTCGGTTAGTGGCAAAAGGTTGCTCTCAAGTACCAGTGTGTGATTTTAAAGAAACATTTAGTCCAGCGGTTAAACCTGCTACTATTCGAACTATATTGTCTATTATTGTCTCCAAATGGTGGTAGCTACGTCAGGTTGATGTGAATAATGTTTTTCTCAATGGTGATATTACTGACGAAGTGTACATGCAAAAACCTCCAGTATATGTCCAATATGTTCCAAATGGAGAACCTTCGGTGTGTCGTCTGACAAAGGCCTCATATGGACTACGCCAAAATCTACGAGCATGGTTTGATAAATTGAAACATTTTCTTTTCTCTATCGATTTTCTTTTATCAAAATCTGATGCGTCTCTGTTTGTTCAAGTTACAAATGACTCTAGTATGCATGTGTTGGTTTATGTGGATGATATTATCATTAATGGGAGTGCACCCGACAATATTGATGTTTTTGTTCAATAGTTGCATAAAGAGTTTTCTTTTAAAGACATGAGATATCTTCATTATTTCTTAGGCATTGAGGTTACTCGATCATCCGTTGGGTGCCTTCATCTTTTCCAACATAAGTACATTCAGGATCTTCTTGACAGGAGCTCATTAGCTAATGCTAAGGGTGTTCACACACCAATGATTAGTTCTTCTATATTGTCTAAGGATGATGGAGTTTTTCTCAGTGATCCTACTGAATATAGAAGTCTTGCCGGCGCTTTATAATATGTGGTCCTTACTCGGCCTGATATTGCTTATTCGGTAAATCGAATTTGTCAATTCATGCATGCGTCTACTAGTGTTCATCTGGTTAAGTTAAAATGAATCTTACGATACTTACGTGGCACTGATGATTCTGGGTTAGTTTTTCGTCCATCTGACAGACTATCTTTGATTGGCTATCCCTATGCTAACTGGGGATTGGATTTTCATGATCACGAGTAAACAACAAGCTACTATGTATATTTTGGACATACACCTATCTCATGGTGTTCTAAAAAACAACAAGTTGTTTCTTGCTCTACGGCTGAGGCTAAGTACCGGAGTCTAGCTATGGCAACTAGTGATGTTATGTAATGTCCCTTACCCGTGTTCTAAGCCGGAACCGAGCATGAGACATTACCGGAATTAATCCACTTAACCATACGACTTTAATCAATAACTTTCAGTTTCAACTAGACATGTCTCTATGCCCATCATCACATCCTCATTGAGGACCTACGAGGCCTCAAACATATACGAGGGGTTTCGAAACCCAACCGAGAACTTTTGCGATCTTAATATTTTCACCTAAACAGGGGTCACACGCCCGTGTGAAACGGGACACACCCATGTCCCTACCCTGTGTGGGATTTATTTTCATTTCGAACCTACAGGGGTTTTCACACGGCCTAGACACGCCCGTGTTCTTAGCCCATGTGTTCCACACGGCCTAGACACGCCCGTGTCCTACCCATGTGTAAAAACTTGGGTATTCTGTTTGGGTCACACGGCCTAGGCACACGCCCGTGTGGCTAGCCCGTGGTGGACATGAACTTCCAACCCCAACAGCCGGGGACACACGGCCAAGTCACATGCCCATGGGCTGACCGTGTGTCACACACGGCCTAGACACACGCCCGTGTGCCTACCCATGTGGACAAGAATAAGGCTATTTTCCAAGCTCATTTCACCCCTCTAGCTCACATAACATGGATCCATTTGACATATCATCAAACAACTCATATTTTGCAATATAAACTTCCAAGAATAACTACATCTTTTCATATATATATATATAACAAAAAGAGCCACAACCATGGCTATATACACAAGAGTTTCTCATTTAAAGGGGCCAACACACATTTGGCCAAAATAACAAAACAATAAACCTAGTCTAGCCCCTATACATGCCATACACAAAATCACTAAGTCTAGATATACCGAGGTGAGCTGATAGTGTGAGCGATCTTCTGGTTATCTGCGTATCCCGACCCGGCTCTTAAACTCTATAAAATAAGGGAAAGGAAAAGGGGAGTAAGCTTTAAGCTTAGTAAGTTTACATGTAAACAAAAAAAAAATATCATAGTATGTGCTAAACAAAAAATATCATTGTACTAAAAAAAAGCAATCCACATTCACAATCATGCTTACTTATTTATCCCTTACCACATTCCAACCCTATCACAAGCTCAATGCTTACATTCATTCACTTGCATTCCTGCACTTAACACCACAATTTCTCATGATACAACACATCATAATTTCTCACTAATTCAACCACAATGCCAAATCACTCGGTGGTATCGCACTTAGCCCACCATCAATCATTAATAGGGTGGTATCGCACATAGCCCACCAGAAAGGGTAATTATAGTGGTATCGCACATAGCCCACTAGATGATATAAATAACGATGGCATCGCACACAGCCCATCGTAGTTAAGTAATAAGGTGGTATCGCACTTAGCCCACTGACAATTGTTGTTATTACACATTTGCATGACTATTTCGTCATTCATATGAAACTATACAATAACTACCAAATTCAATCCACTTAAATCATACATGTTCTCAATCATGCCATGCACCAATCAACAACAATAATGTAACACCCCATATCCGATTCCGAGGCTAAAACCGGATACGAGATATTACTACGCCTAAACTTCCTTAAACAAGTACTTACGGGCTATAAAATTTTGTTCCGGATTAAAAACTTCTCTTTCTTAGTCAAATCATTCATATCATGGGCCTACGAGGCCATAAACTTGCATCCGGAAACTTCTACAAGCTAAAAGCTTTTTTTTTTTAGAACGGGGCCACACGCCGTGTGTTGGTATAGGGACACGCCCGTGTGCCCTTAAGACATGCCGTGCCTTCCACCCGTAGTCGACACTGACTAAATCCACACGACCTGGACACGCCTGTGGCCCTGGCCTGTGTGACAATTAAATTTCTAAGTGTCAAGTGCAGACTTCACACGGCCTTGGCACACGCCCATGTACTAACCGTGTGTATTACACGGCTTGAACAAACGGTCGTGTGACCAGCCCGTGGTCTAATCTGACTTAAGACACTAAGGTGCATGAGACACACGGCCTAGACACACGCCCGTGTGTCTATCCGTGTGGGCACTTAGAGGCTATCTACCAAGACTTTTTACCACTCTCATTTACATACATCATCACATAACTTCACATAGCATCAATTTAACTCTTTAATTAAAGACATTTAATCATTTAAAGAGACAAAGACTTCATCCCATACACTAGGGAGAACTATTTTCCCATGTAATTTCAAACAACTTAAGCCATTTTCTATGGCTATACATAAACAAACTATAAGTTCTCTTAAACCAACACAATTTGGCTACATCAATTAAAACTTAATCAACCTTAAACACTAGCCTTATACATGCCATGACCCATAAGGACTTGATACCTCACACCAAGTGTCTACTCGATAGTGTGAAAACGTCTCTGGAAATCTCCAACCCGAGCTAGCTAAATTAACCTATAAGAGATAGGAGAAAGAAAGGAGTAAGCAATAATGCTTAGTAAGTTCATATACAAATAAGAAGTAGTTACCGATATTCATTCACCAGGTATTACAATGAGTTTTTCTCGCAAACTCATGGTTACCTACTCAATCATTCTTGAAGCTTACTCACTCTATCTCTTACCGCATTCTAACCGTGCCACAAGCCAATTGCTCATTTAATTATCATACAACTCTGCACTGATTACCACATGATCATATAAAACAACACATCAAGCATTTTCACTAAGCCACTCATACTACTAATTTCTCGGTGGTTTTGCACTTAGCCCACCATCAGTCTCTAGTAGGGTGGTACCGCACATAGCCCACCAATTATTTATACTTGTGGTGGTATCGCACTTAGCCCACCGAATGATTTTATAAGCGATGGTATCGCACACCCATCGATTAATAATTTACTAGGTGGTAATGCACACTGACCAACCATTAATAACATAGTTGATGGTATCGCACACGACCCATCGATTAATGATTAATCGGTGGTAACGCACCTGACCCACCGTTAATAACATAGTGATGGTATCGCATTACGACCCATCACTAACCATCAATAAGATGATATCGCACTTAGCTCACCGTTATTATGCATTCATGGATAGTTATCCACATGAAATTCGCTATTTTAAACGTTCACCCAAGAACATCCTCACACATTACTATACTTACTTAACCTTCTACGATACTCGTTTGTATTCACACAATGCATTAATAAATCTATCTCATGCAATTAAAGTGCATTAGTTACACATAACCCACTAGGGTTCATTATATACTGAATTCATCTCCATTCAATTCTAACACACACTTGTGCTTCTCATGGTACAACCACATACGTTCTTACCTTCAACTTACCCGTTGAATCACTCAAATTGTTAAATGACTCTCTTGAGTCTCATACACATAGTGTCGCCTTAACATCATACCCCAATAGGGTCTCACTTGCATTAACATGTCAATGCCATGTCCAAGACATGGTCTTATACGAATTCTTACACCGAGGTCATATTCCAATATGGTCTCACACGGAACCTTAACTATCATCATTTCTTACTATTTACATCTCTTACTATTCTTAGGTTCAATTCACTTAACAACTTATCGACAAGTACTTAATACATTCATTGAGTAATTTTACATTTCACACAACATTGGCATATTTAAAATAACTCATACGTAATTATCACATCTGCACATGAACTTACCTCGATGACGAAAAGGCCAAAAAGGATTTTTTGCCCACATTTCTCTTTTCTCCCGTTCTAGGTCCGAAACTCATTTTATTTGATCTAGAAAAATTAAATTTAGTGATTTAATCACTTATATATCATAATTCACCATAAACTACACTTTAGGCAAAATGACTATTTTGCCCCTACACTTTGGCAAAATTACGATTTTGCCCCTAGGCTCGTAAATAAATTTTCATCACATTTTCTTGTTAAACAAGCCTAGCTGAACATTTTATCCTCTTACAACTATCCACAATTCCAACTATTTCATGCCTTAATGAACAAATTACAACTTTTGCATTTTAGTCCCAATTAGGTGTTTTCATGACAACACCTTTCACAAAAGTTGTCTCTCATCATCCTATCATTCATTTTCTTCCATAAAAACTCAGATAACAACTTAAAATCTCACATGGAAAATCTCTAAACTTTTTACCATAATGCAAAATAGTCCCCTCTTTAGAAAGCTTAAGCTTTAGGGATCTCAAAAGTACAATTTTCTTCAAGAAATACCATCAAAATCACTTACTTGAGTGGAGTAAAGCTTGCTGAAAATTTGAGCTCTCAAACCCCTTAGCTTGCTACCAATTTTCGGTGGATAAGGATAGAGAAAAAGATGATATCTTTTTCCTTTCTTTATTTTATTATAAAACATCCATTTACCCCACCAACTTTGACCAAAATTAAAAGCTCTTGTCCCCCCTTGTCTACATGGCCGGCCAACTCATCCTAGATGGTTTAATTGTCCTTTAAAGACCTTCAATTAATATTTCATGGCTATTTGGTACCTTTAGCCTATAGAATGGAACTTTCGCACTTTATGCGATTTAGTCCTTTTTCACAATTTAGCTAGAAATCGTTAAAATTAAGGCACCAAAATTTTCATGCATCCTTATAAACATGTTATAACTCATAACATAATATGAAAATAATTTTCTCTAACCTCGAATTAGTGATTCTGAGATCACTATTCTGACTAGCCCCTAAATCGAGTCGTTACAAATAATGTGTATATAAAATGCATCGTTTACACATAAACTTACCTCGGTGCAAAACGTATCGATTTGCGGTTTACTCCGTAACCTTGCCCTTTCCCTGGTCAAGGTTAATTTTGCGTTCTTCTTGATCTATAACAATAAAATTCATTCATTTAGATCATTCAATGATCATAATGCATCAAAATCTACACTTAGGCAAAAATAACCATTTTGCCCCTACACTATGGCAAAATTATGATTTTTCCCTTAGGCTCGTAAATCGTTTTACAAATCACTTTCTTATTAAACCAGCCTAGCTGAACATTTATTTCCCTTAAAACTACTCACAATTCCAACTATTTCATTCATTTATGACACAAAATCAATCTTTGCACTTAAGTCCTAATTAGGTGGTTTCATGCTAACACCTTTCACAAAAGTTGTTTCTCATCTCTCTAACATTCATTTTCTTCCATAAAAACTCAGCTAACAACATAAATACTCTCATGGTAAGTCCCTAGACTTTCAACCATATCACAAATTAGTCCCCTCATTAGCTAGCTTAAACTTTGGGGACTCCAAAAGTACAAAAATCATTAAGAAAAACCTAAAAAACCACTTACTTGCTAGGGAATATGTTGGCCGAAAACTTGAGCTTCAAAACCCTTATTTTCTCTTCAATTTTCGGTGGGTGAAGGTGAATGAATAGTGAAAGATGATAACATCTTTTATCTATATTATTTTATTCATTTCCATCACCTAATTTCCACCAAATTTGACCAACATTAAAATATTGTCTCCCTAGCTCCTATATGGCCGGCCATCACTAATTCAATGGCCTAATATCACTTTAAGGACCTCTAATTTATAGTCTTTGGCTATTGGACACCTCTATCACTTATAATGAAACTTTCGCACTTTATGCGATTTAGTCCTATTTCACAATTAAGTATGCTATTGTTAAAATTAAAGCACCAAAATTTCCACATAGCCTTATATTAATGCTATAACACATAAAATATCATCAAAATAATTTTCCTTAACCACGGTTCAGTGGTCTCGAAACCACTGTTCTGACTAGCCCCAAAATCTAGCTATTACAACTCTCCCCCCTTTAGAGATTTTCACCCTCGAAAATCTTACCGGTAAAGAGGTTTGGATATTTCTCTCTTATGGCTTCTTCCGGTTCCCACGTAGCCTCTTTTACACCGTGTTTTTTCCATAACACTTAGTGGCTATGTCCTTATTCCTCAACTGTTTCACCTCACGAGCCAAGATTTTAATCGGCTCCTCCTCATATGTCATATCATGTCGTATCTCAATTTCTGAGGGAGGAATCACATGCGAAGGATCGGAGTGATAATGCCTTAACATCGATACGTGGACCACATTATGTATTTTCTGTAACTCTACCGGCAAAGCCAACCGGTATGCCACTGGCCCAATTCTATCGATAATCTTATACGGCCCTATGAATCGCGGACTCAACTTCCCTTTTCGACCAAATCTCAAAATTTATTTTCACGGTGACACTTTCAGAAATACCTTGTCGCCCACTTTAAACTTGATTTCCTTTCTTTTCAAATCCGCATACGATTTTTGTCGATCTGAAGCAGCTTTCAGTCTATCCCAAATTACTTTCACTTTTTCCTCAGTCTCTTTAACCAGGTCGACCCCATGAATTTGCTTCTCACTAAGCTCAGTCCAATACAAAGGAGTTCGGCACTTACGACCATACAAAGCTTCATACGGTGCCATCCATATACTCGACTGATAATTGTTTTTGTAAGCAAATTCGACCAAGGGTAGGTATCTTTCCCAACTACCTTTGAACTCTAATACACAGCATCGGAGCATATCTTCGAGAACTTGAATTACTCTTTCAGACTGACCATCAGTTTGCGGATGGAATGCGGTACTAAAATTCAACCTTGTACCTAAGGCCTCCTGCAATTTCTTCCAAAACCTCGAAGTAAATCTTGGATCTCTATCCGAGATAATAGATACAGACACTCTATGTAATCTTACCACTTTCGCAATATACAACTCGGCCAACCTATCCAGTGAAATAATCAACACGCACCGGTATAAAGTGAGCCGACTTTGTTAGTCTATCAACGACAACCCACACAGCATCTTTCTTTTTCGGAGTCATAGGCAACCCCGTCACAAAATCCATGGTGATCCGATCCCACTTCCACTCGGGAACCATCACTGGCTGAAGCAATCCCGAAGGCACTTGATGCTCAGTTTTCACTTGTTGACAAATCAGACATCTTGTTACATACTCCGAGATGTCTCTTTTCATTCCCGGCCACCAATAAAATTTCTTCAGATCATTATACATTTTCGTACTGCCCGGGTGTACTGACAAATAACTACTATGTGCCTCACGTAAAATTTCTCGGATCAACTCATCATTTCTGGGTACGTAAATTTTGTCATGAAACATCAAACAACCATCCGAACCCACTCAAAAATCAGAATCATTTCTCGGTTCACACTTAGCTCTCTTAGCTTGTATTTCACTATCATTCCTTTGAGCTTCACATATTTGTTGAACAAATAGTGGCCTAGCTCTCAACTCGGCCAATATAGTACCATCCTCAGACAATGCCAAACTCATGCTCATAGCTTTCAAAGCATACAGGGATTTCCTACTCAGGGCATCCGCAACCACATTCGCTTTTCCCAGATGATAATCGATTACTAACTCGTAGTCCTTCAATAATTCAAGCCACCGTCGTTGTCACAAATTTAAATCCTTTTGATCCATTAAATACTTCAAACTCTTGTGATTAGTGAAGATTCGACACCTCTCACCATATAAATAATGTCGCCAAATCTTTAAAGCGAAAATAATCGCAGCCAACTCCAAGTCATGAGTCGAATAATTCTTCTCATGCGGTTTTAGCTGCCTCGAGGCGTAAGCGACTACCTTACCCTCTTACATCAACACACAACCGAGACCATTAAATGACGCGTCACTGTAGACCACAAACTCTTTCCCCGACTTAGGTTGTACTAAAACCGGTGCCTCAGTCAACAATGTTTTCAATCTCTCAAAACTCTATTGACATTTCTCAGTCCATTCAAACTTAACATCTTTGTGCAACAGTTTTGTCATCGGGGTAGCAATCATGGAAAATCCCTTCACAAACCGTCTATAGTACCCCGCTAAACCCAAAAAGCTTCTGACTTTCGACACGTTTCTTGGCGGTTTCCACTCTACAATAGCCGGGATCTTTCCCGGATCAACCCTAATACCATCACTCGACACAATGTGTCCTAGGAATTTGACCTCTCTGAGCCAAAACTCACTCTTACTGAATTTAGTATACAACTATTTATTTCTTAAAGTCTGTAAGACAATTCTCAGATGTTCCGCATGATCACTCTCATTCTGAGAATAAATCAATATGTCATCAATGAAGACAACCACAAACTTGTCCAAATACGGTCGGAAGATACGTTCATTAAATCCATAAAAATCGCAGGAGCATTCGTCAAACCGAACGGCATGACCAAAAACTCGTAATGGCCATACCTCGTCTGAAATGCAGTTTTCGATACATCTTGCTCTTTAACCCTCAACTGGTAATAGCAAGACCTCAGGTCTATCTTGGAGAACACCGTAGCTCCCTTCAGTTGATCAAATAGATCATCTATCCTTAGTAAAGGATACTTATTCTTCACCGTCACCTTGTTGAGTTGTTTGTAGTCTATGCATAATCTCATCAACCCATCTTTCTTCTTCGCAAATAGTACCGGAGCACCCCACGGTGAATAGCTCGGTCTTGCAAAGCCCTTATCCGTCAACTCTTGCAACTGAACCTTCAGCTCTTTCAACTCTAATGGTGCAATCCTATATGGAACAACCGAAATAGGTGTCGTTCCCGGAACTAATTCAATTCCAAACTCAACCTCTCTAACGTGAGGCAATCCGGGTAACTCTTCTGGGAATACATCCGGATACTCACATACCACCGGCACTATTTCAATCTTTACTTCAGACTCTTGAGTATTCAGTACAAAAGTGATATAGGACTCACATCCTTTTCTCAGCCACCAAGGAAGAGATCATCACCGGTAAACTATCTGACCCACCTGATTCAACCCGAATAACATCTCCATTTTCACATTTCAATTCAACAAATTTACTACCATAGTTCACTAAAACACTATGGGTAATCAGCCAATCCATACCAAGAATCAAATCAAATTCATCAAACGACAACAACTTAAGGTTTTCTAGGAAACAATGACCCCTAATTGTCAAAGGACATTTCCTACACACCTTGTCAACTAACACATGTTTACCTAATGGATTTGACACCTTTACCACAAGTTCCGTAGACTCAACAGTCATATTCAAACTAGATGCCAATCTCATACAAATATAAGAATGGGTAGACCCCGGATCAATCAAAGTAATAACAAAGGTGTCATGAAGAGAAAAAGTACCCGTTATTACATCTGGAGATGATGCCTCTTCGCGAGCGCGAATGGCATAAGTCCGTGCAGGCGCCCGACCTTCCGTTCTCACAGTAGAGTCTCGTGATGCACCTCTACTACTATTCCCACCTCCCGGGTTCTTTTGTAGCCTACTCCTGGAAGATACACTGATTGATCTTATCTCTTGATTCCTCTCCTTTTCATCCCTCTCAGGGCAGTTTCGAATGAAATGGTCTGGGGAACCACACTTATAACAATTTTGGTTGTTTCTCCAACACTCCTCAGTGTGATGTCTACCACAACTTGGGCACTCCGGTTTGGACTTTGGATTGCCCACACTTGCCATCGAGGTGGCTTGAACTCTTAAACCCGAGTACGTGTTGCCTCGCTCTCTTTGCGAATATCTAACTGATGCAGTCGTCTGAAGGTTCGGTTCCTTGGATCTCTTCGATTGAGCTTGATAGGATCTACTCACTGGCTTTTTTCTTACATCTCGGGCCTCACTTACGGCCTTCCTCTTTTCCTTACTTAATTCTTCAGCCTTATTGGCCCTATCCACCAATACCAGAAATTCCTTTAATTCTAAAATCCCAACTAAAAGTTTGACATCTTCATTCAGCCCATCTTTAAATCTCTTGCATAAGATAGCTTTTGTTGACACACATTCTTGCGCGTACTTATTGAGCCTAACAAATTCGCGCTCATATTCCGCCACAGTCATCTTTCCTTGCTTTAACTTAAGAAATTCCTTCCGTTTCTAGTCAACAAATCGCTGACTTATATACTTCTTTCGAAACTCCTCCAAAAAGAAGTCCCACATTACTCTCTCCTTAGGAACCACTGATGTCAACATTTTCCACCAATGGTATGCCGAGTTCCTCAGCAAAGACATGACATATTTTAAGCTCTCCTCTGACGTACATGAGAGTTCATCAAACACCCTCATTCAGTTTTCAAGCCAGAACTCCGCCCGCTCGGGGTCATCATCTATATTAGCTCTAAACTCCTCAGCCCCTTGCTTCCAAATCTTGTCTACCGGGGGCTTGGTTACTCTCACTACATCTATACCTTGAGAAGCCACAGGAACTGGCTGAGGTATAGGAGGGGGTGGAGGAGGTTGAGCATTAGGGTTTGCTCATACATATTCCATGTACTAGTTACTCATCATTTGGAGAAAGGCTTCCCGAGCCTCTTCTCTTTGACCCCTAGTCTCAGGTCCACTCTGCAAAGGCGCGGTCCCTTGAGCGGGAGCCGGCGCATTACTAGCTGCATCATCAACAGCCGCTTGATTGGGGTCCATATACTATATAAAAACAAATTTTAGAATTATCAGAAGCCACCATACTATCATTATACGATTATGTCATGTATAGCTAGACTCTTACACACGCTACGGTAGTGTAACACCCCAAACCCGGCCTAGAAGTTAGGCCCGAGTCCAGAATGTCACATTAAAGGCATACTCCAAAATGATTTTATAATTTAACAATTTAATGCCCAAAAGCCCAAAACCCTTGTATCTTGTTAAGTTAAGAGGAAAAGCCCACATTTTAGGAAAACGTTCATATGTTAAGTTATTTCAGAAACCACGTTAACTTTAATAATTTTATAAAATTTATTAAGCGGATAGTTGAAACAATAATGATAAACCCAAAATCCAAAGTCAATTAGAAGTTACATGGCCTTATTACAATCCAACGAAAAAAACAAAGTATTCAAAAACAAATTCATTTGAACAAATTAAAACATTTGAACAGCTTGTAGTGTGGCCATCTCCGAGTCATCTCCCACGTCGAGCCGTCTATTCAGGATTACCTGAAACATTAAATTAAAGGGTGTGAGTTTCGAAACTCAGTGTGTACAACCCTTGGCAATCAAATCACATACAAATATTCACATTGGGCCTAAGCCCTATCAAAATCGGTGATCTTGGGCCTTAGCCCACCATGACCTCATATCACATCATATTGTATCATATACAAACAAGTTAATGCAAAACCCATCCCAATAATCTATCCGCTACACACACCATTTCCCGTCCAACCATTACACACCTGTAGGGATTTCTAAATCAACTCACCCATCCTCTACACACCAAAGGTAGCCCGATTACGGTACTACCTAACGTTATAGCAAAGCTGCTAATCATATAATGGGCTTAAAGCCACCGGTGGATCCATGGCCATACGACTATGCGATCCTCAAATCTTCCTCCGTACCATAATTCCCACCCATATGCATCCTAAGCAGAATATCATATGAATGCATCAAACACACGAGTAACATTCATAAATTCATATTCGTCACATAGGGGTATTTTGGTAATTTGGAAAAATAGGGGTATCTTGGTAATTTACAAAACATGGGTATTTTGTTAATTTGCAAAACAGGGTATTTTGGTAATTTACAAAATAGGGGTATTTTGGTAATTTACAAATCTAGGGGTATTTTAGTAATTTAACAAATCTAAGGATATTTTGGTAATTTTCAAATCAGGGGTATTTTATCCCTCTCGGGTTTTAGTTATGAACTTTGGCCCATCAACAAGTCCTCGCGGTTAAAGTGAACAAACACTATGCACTAGGTAGGATCTCAGAAAAGAGGAGGTGGGTCACTAGGACCGCTTAAGTACCAAGCTCTCACTAGATCCAATCCTAGACATGCATATGTCGGTTACCACACTCTAACTAATCGACTTGTCCACAGACATGTTTGAATATTAGATTAAGTCTTATGTGATTTAAGAGTTGTTCAGAACTAGGCCTAAAGTCCATTAAACCCTAGCATACTTGTCTACGTCCCCCATAAAGCCCATATTACATCCTTACGGCCCATTAAGCCCAAATCTCATTCATATGGCCTACTAGGCCCAAAACAATTCCAAATCATGTAACATGCTTGACTAACTTAATACGAATGACCAAACCAACCAATTTCATCAAACTTAGCCTCAGGGCCCACCGGGCCCGTTTAGCCACTTTCAACTTTTCGACTTTTCAGCATTGCCGATATCGTGTGTGTAGTGTTTGTACACACCTGGTAACCTCGCATGCTGCAAACCCCTTAGTCACGAACCTACAATCGACATTACTAGCGATTAACCAAAGCTTTAACACATACTTATCAAAAACCGAAACCTCACCGTATCCTTACCGTGTGCCTCACGTTCTAGTAGCCCTTCCTTTGCTACTATTGGCGATTATCCTCTAGATCTGCACCCAAACACCTATATCGTCAAAACCAAGTGACCCATATTGATCATAAATCACCCCTATGAGCCACATTAGATTCGGCCATTTACTAAACCATGACTGGGTCAAGAACACTTACCACCTTGTTAGCAATCCTTACCTACCACGCTTGCTATTGTTGATCCTTTCCTTTGTTAATACAAAGTTAACGACAATGAGAGGTTAGATAGCCCTTTGGCTTTTAAAAAGACACACTAAGAAAGTTGACTGAGTACTTACCGAAACCCTCCTTTGATCTTGTGGCCTAGATAGCTACTGAACAAGATCCGACTTTTAAACTTGACTAAGAGTAGATAACAACCGATTTGTGATAGAAGAAAAATAACTAAGAATCGGCACAAGTAGGGATTTTGGAAAGGAAGGATGATGGTAATTTTGGCAATGAAGAAATATTGTGGGAGGGAAGGAGAATTCGGTCTAGGCACTTTTGTTTGGAAAAAGTAAGAAATTGTCATTACTCGGGTATTTGCCAAAGGGAAAGAAACTAAAAAGAATTGGGAGATTGGAAGGAATTTTCCCCTAATTAATCAACTAAAGCACACAAAAGCAACAAATGCCCTACTTACCCATACGGCACACATATATATACTAAAAAAATAAATAAATAAATAAATAAAATAAACCTACACTCCCCGATCGACTCAAACTTATCACCAATTAAATTCCTTTATTTTCTCCAAATTTTATCTTCATCCCCATCCAAAAATTCCTTTATTTAGCCAAAAATCCAATTTGAATTACATTCAAATTGCTTTCCCCAAATAGCAACCATCATTTGGTGTTTCGGTCAACTTCAAACACCTTCCCCACGCCAGCAGCAAAATAGCAAGATATTGTGCACAAGGCAACTCAAAACCAAGACCTCCAGGCACTACCACATGCTTCTCGCCACTGCACCACAACTCTTCTTTTGATATGTTCCATTCTCAACTTCTTTTAAGGCCTATTTCCCAGCGACCAAATCATCTAAAGAAATCTAAAAATAATCGCCAACACCCAGCTTCGAACCTCCAACCTCTTCACTATAATACACGCCCCTTGCCACTGCGCCGCCTACTTTATTAGAGTCATATTTCCTCCCTAATTAATTATAAACCTTTTTGCCGCGCTCCAGGTTTACTTAAAAAAAACCCAACATTTGACGCACTCCGCGACTAGAACCCTGCTCCTAACGCCTTTGCCACTGGGCCAGGCGTTTCTTTGTGTCGTGAATCAGCCCCAACTAATTATAAGGCCTAAACTCTGGCCTTCATACTAACATATGCGTAATAAAATTTTTTGCCAAGTCCAGGACTTGAACCTTTGACCACCAGCTTATTTAGAACGCCCTAGGCCACCAGACCACCTACTTCCTTGTGGTATCTTTTAACCCAACAATATTTTAAAAGCCTTCTGACTACCACCAACCTCACTGTAAAGGTAAAAACAATTTTTTTGCTAAAGCCCTAGGTCGAGCCTAGGACTTTTCCAACAATACCAACCCTTCCTAAATCACCTAAAAATTAAACTAAACATGCAATCATAATTTTTTTTTACCCACTTAATTCATTATTCCTTTTCTTTTTTTTCCGAACGACAAAATCCATTCTCTCGACACAGGAAACCTATTTATTCTAGGCCCAATTTTCGGTGCGTTACAGGTAGTCCGAGAACCAACAAAACCATAGCTCTGATACCACTAAATGTAACGTCCCTTACCCACCGGACTTATTCCACTTAACCATACGACTTTAATCAATAACTTTCAGTTTCAACTAGACATGTCTCTATGGCCATCACCACATCCTCATTGAGAACCTACGAGGCCTCATACATACATACGAGGGGTTTTGGAACTCAACCGAGAACTTCCGTGATCTTAATATTTTCACCTAAACAGGGGCCACAAGCCCGTGTGAAATGGGACACGCCCATGTCCCTACCCCGTGTGGGATTTATTTTCATTTCGAACCTACAGGGGTTTTCACACGACCTAGACACGCCCGTGTTCTTAGCCCGTGTGTTCCACACGGCCTAGACACGCCCGTGTCCTGCCCGTATGTAAAAACTTGGGTATTCTGTTTGGGTCACACAGCCTAGGCACACGCCCGTGTGGCTAGCCCGTGGTCGACACTGACTTACAACACCAACATGCAGGGACACACGGCCAAGTCACATGCCCATGGGTCGATCAGTGTCACACACACGGCCTAGACACACGCCCGTGTGCCTACCCGTGTGGACAAGAACAATACTATTTGCCAAGCTCATTTCACCCCTCTAGCTCACACAACATGGATCCATTCGACATATCATCAAACAACTCATATTTTGCAATATAAACTTCCAAGAATAACTACATCTTTTCATATATATATATATATATAATAACAAAAAGAGCCACAACCATTGCTATATACATATGAGTTTCTCATTTAAAGGGGCCAACACACATTTGGCCAAAATAACAAAACAATAAACCTAGTCTAGCCCCTATACATGCCATACATAAAATCACTAAGTCTAGATATACCGAGGTGAGCTGATAGTGTGGGCGATCTTCTGGTTATCTGCGCATCCCGACCCGGCTCTTAAACCCTATAAAATAAGGGAAAGGAAAAGGGGAGTAAGCTTTAAGCTTAGTAAGTTTACATGTAAACAAAAAAAAACCATCATAGTAAGTGCTAAACAACAAATATCATTATACTAAACAAAAGCAATCCACATTCACAATCATGCTTACTTATTTTATCCCTTACCACATTCCAACCCTATCACAAGCTCAATGCTTACATTCATTCACTTGCATTACTGCACTTAACACCACGATTTCTCATGATACAAAACATCATAATTTCTCACTAATTCAACCACAATGCCAAATCACTCGGTGGTATCGCACTTAGCCCACCATCAATCATTAATAGGGTTGTATCGCACATAGCCCACTAGAAAGGGTAATTATAGTGGTATCGCACATATCCCACTAGATGATATAAATAACGATGGCATCGCACACAGCCCATCGTAGTTAAGTAATAAGGTGGTATCGCACTTAGCCCACCGACAATTGTTGTTATTACACATTTGCATGACTATTTCATCATTCATACGAAACTATACAATAACTACCAAATTCAATCCACTTGAATCATACATGTTCTCAATCATGCCATACACCAATCAACAACAATAATGTGTATATAAAATGCATCGTTTACACATAAACTTACCTCGGTGCAAAACGTATCGATTTACGGTTTACTCCGTAACCTTGCCCTTTCCCCAGTCAAGGTTAATTTCGCGTTCTTCTTGATCTATAACAATAAAATTCATTCATTTAGATCATTCAATGATCATAATGCATCAAAATCTACACTTAGGCAAAAATGACCATTTTGCCCCTACACTATGGCAAAATTACGATTTTGCCCTTAGGCTCGTAAATCATTTTTCAACTCACTTTCTTATTAAACCAGCCTAGCTGAACATTTATTTCCCTTACAACTACTCACAATTCCAACTATTTCATGCATTTATGACACAAAATCAATCTTTGCACTTAAGTCCTAATTAGGTGTTTTCATGCTAACACCTTTCACAAAAGTTGTTTCTCATCTCTCAAACATTCATTTTCTTCCATAAAAACTCAGCTAACAACATAAATACTCTCATGGTAAGTCCCTAGACTTTCAACCATATCACAAATTAGTCCCCTCATTAGCTAGCTTAAGCTTTGGGGACTCCAAAAGTACAAAAATCATTAAGAAAAACCTCAAAAATCACTTACTTGCTAGGGAATATGTAGGCTGAAAACTTGAGCTTCAAAACCCTTATTTTTCTCTTCAATTTTCGGTGGGTGAAGGTGAATGAATAGTGAAAGATGATAACATCTTTTATCCATCTTATTTTATTCATTTCCATCACCTAATTTCCACCAAATTTGACCAACATTAAAATCTTGTCTCCCTAGCTCCTATATGGCCGGCCATCACTAATTCAATGGTCTAATATCACTTTAAGGACCTCCAATTTATAGTCTTTGGCTATTGGACACCTCTATCACTTATAATGAAACTTTTGCACTTTATGCGATTTAGTCCTTTTTCAAAGTTAAGTATGCTATTGTTAAAATTAAAGCACCAAAATTTCCACATAGCCTTATATTAATGCTATAACACATAAAATAACATCAAAATAATTTTCCTTAACCTCGGTTCAGTGGTCACCACTGTTCCGACTAGCCCCAAAATCGGGCTGTTACATGTTACATTCTAAGTTCAAGCATGTTGAGCTTGACTTATTTTTTGTTCGAGAGAAAGTAGCTGATGGTTCTCTCATTTTCGGCGAGGTGCCGGCCTGTGATCAAGTTGCCGACTCCTCACAAAGCCTCCGTCAGCATCGACCTTTGCTCAGTTTCGTAGTCTTCTTCAAATCTTACCTATTGGGAAGATGGGTAAATGTTAGAGTATAGTGAAGAAACTGTTAGGTTGTTATGCAGTTAGTGAGCTGTTCATAAGTTGTTAGCAGCAGTTATTTCTATGCACATTGTATATAATCACACTTGATGTACTGGATCAATTTAAGGAATCAATAATAATTCATTTTTCAATGTGTTCATTCATTTGTTTCTATTAATCTTTTTGTATATACTTACAAAGCCCAAGTGTCGTAAGGTTAGTTAGGCATGTGGAATATGCAGTATAAGGCATAACTACTTAGAGAGGTATGGCTAGAAGAGAGGTATTATAATGGGAGAGGTGCACTTACCACGAGATACGCTTTTGGAAATGTATAACAATATCCTCCCCTACTCGAAAGGAATGTTATAAAGTAGCCTTTTCTAAGATAAAGAGTGCACGGTACTTGTGTCTTGTAAAACGTGTGGAATAATTGCATTGATTGGGTTAGATGGGGATTGGGTTTTGTAGTTTATAAGTTAGGTTTTTGTTTTTATGTTTTGTTTGAAATTTGATAATAAATAACTAGTGATGGAAGAGGGTAGAAGAAAGTTAAAAAAGAAAGGAGAAAGGATAAAGTTCCAAAAGAAAAAAAAAAAAGGTGAGTAAAGAGCGGGAATTAATATTTTTATTTGTAATGGCCAAAAATTTTCTGATGAAGTGGGGGAAAGGATCATGGATGCAATGCAGATTCAGGAGACAAGGGGTTCCTTCTTTCTGGGGCAAAACGAAAAAGGGAGGCTATGTGCTTCATTAATGAAAAAATTGTGAAGAGGATACTAGCATGGGAATAGAATCAGCTAAATCTTGAGAGCAAGGAGGTGTTTATTAAAACTGTTGCATATTGTACCAATATGTTTCATGCAATTCTTTGAAGTTCCTAAAGATGATCGGTGATGAAATTAATACAGCAATGGCGAGATTTTTGTGGGGACAGCAAGCAGAAGAAAGAGAGATGCATTGGGTGAGAGGTGGTTTCAGCTTATTGATATGATCTAATGGTGGTACGGGTTTTGAGGAGCTGAAATTAATGAAGAAAGCTTGCTAGCAAAGCATGTTGGAGACTTTTGGAGAATTGAGTCTTTGTGGACCAGAATTGTTGTTAAAGGGATATATTTTCCAAACTAAGGCTTCATGGATTTGGGCTACCATCCTTATGTTTTTGAAGGATAAAATTCGGTGCCAAGTTATGAATGGGAAAGACTTAGCCCCATTCTTCTTTATGTTGAGTATTTTTTTTTTCATATATCAAAATATTAATAATATTATTTTCTTATATTTTTAGGCTTAATATATTATTGAGTACTTGAGTTTAACATTTTTTCTTATGTGATACTTGAATTATTTTTTGATTCAATTTGACATTTGTATTTAACAAAAGTTATATATTTTGGCATCTAAAAATAGCGGTATTAACTTTTTAGTATTTAATTCAAGGTTTAGAGTTATTTTGATAAAGTTAATTGCTAATATTATTAGGTTTGAACTTTCATGATTTTGTTAATAGAATAAATTTAATATTAATTGTGAATTTGTTTAATTTTGTGTTTAATTTGTCAAATATAGTCCAATGAATGTTATTTAATTTGGGTTTTAGAATTGATTAGATGAAAGTTAATTGCTAACATTGTTAGCTTATTATATATTTTTATCAAATCAACTTTAAAACCCGAACTAAATATTAAAAAGTTAACATCAATACTTTTGATACCAAAATATATATAACTTTTTGTCAAATATAAGTACCAAATTGAATTAAAAAGAAAATTGATACCACGTTAGAAAAAAGTATCAAACTCAAGTACCAAATTAAGTATTAAACCATATTTTTATTGAAATATCATAATATTAATGAATTTTAACATCATTTAAATGCATATATTTTACTCTGCAACATTATATCTAAAATTAATATTTTATTTTTCAAAAATACTTTTTTGATAACAATACAAAACATTTAAATTTTAAACTAAATATTTCAAAAAATACTTCTACACAGCATTTTTCAAAAACACTTGTCAAAGTAACGAAGTATTAACCCTTGACGTGCGAGATTATAGAGGGGTTCTCAATGTCAAGTTGGGAAGGGCTACTGAAAGTGAAGAGCAAATCCCTGAAACGTTGTGGAGCTGATTGATTCAAAAGAATAAATGCAAAAGGTTCATAAAAAATGCAGGAGTTAAGCTCGACTCTGGGGTCGTCTGGAAGTGCGGCCGTCCAGAGTCTAAGGCTAAAAGAGGTCTAAAATATTGTTTTCTAATTTTTTAAGAGCCCAAGTTTTTTTTTTAACTTTTAAAGATCCAAAAAAATTTTACCAACTTTTATGGGCCAAAAAAAAGAAGTATTTTTTTAATTTTTAAGGACCCAAAATTTTTTTATCAACTTTTAAGGGGTTTAAATTTTTTTTTCTAACTTTTAAAAACTAAAACTCTATTTTATTATTTTACTTAAAATCTCAAAAATATCAAGAAAGGGTAGTCAAGAAAATTAAAAATTGATGTTAAGATAGAGTCTCAAGTTGTAAAGGCCGAGATAAAAGAGAAGGAATCTCCTTCACATAGACTTTAATAGGTTGGAGATACCTAATCTATGGGAATAATGTGGCCACACGTAACAACTTATGGTATAGACAATTTTTAGGGAGAGCTTGTGGGAGTTTGGAGATTAAAAAAGAAAATTTGTATTTCGGCGTGATCACTTCTTATCACATGTTTGCTTTTGAATTCAATTTTCGATTTTTTCTTTTAGTCGCGTTAAAATTCATCTCCGCCCATTTTTTATTGCTTCAAATATTTAATTTATTTCACATAAATCTAAATATAAGTCAAAATCTTAAAATTAAATAATTAAAACTATAAAATTGAAAGAGAAAAATTCACAAATTAATTAAAATTCACATAAGCTTTGTCGAAGTCGAATCTTGAGCAATGAGCAGAGCAAAGTGTATTCTTCCATAGTAGGTACCAAGTCCACTTTTCCAAAAGTAAAGCAACTATGTTGGGGTTCCAAACCGGGCCATAGCTCGGAATAAGTCTTTGGTCTATCTTAATGTCAAGCGGGTAAGGCGGATCGCCGTAATGACAATAGAACGCTTGCTTGATACCTTCGTCCCCATTGGCTCCATATCTCTTTCATTTCTTGAAGATTGTTCAGGTTACGCTGATACGGGTGAAGTCCCACAATTTCGACACGCACCTTTCCGCAAGGCTATCACCCTTCTCTTGTCGCACGGTCTCGCCCATATTCGGACTGCCGCATTGTCTCCCACTTTATCAAAAACTCTTTTCCATGAAAAGCTATCCATTTGGTAATTGAATGTGAATCGATAGATTTTTGATGAATATGCCATGCAAAATAAATGAAGCAGTCAAGATTTCATAAATAGTAAGTAGAGGATAACATACATAATCGGGTAAGCACTAGGGTTTGGCATGGCTCTACCTGGAGTGGTTCTTAAGGCTCGCTATATGAGGTTCTGGTTCTAGAGTAGGGTACTGAACCAAAGTGATTCCTCGATCCTCACCCATTATAGGCTCATATAGACCGAGTTCGGATTGAGGGGAATACATTTTCCCTATGGTGCACGCGGAGATGAAAATCTCACGAAGACATAGGTGCGGATGTATCCTTTAAGCGATCCACTATCCTGCGGAGGTGAAAACCTCACGAAGGAATAGTTTCTCACTCCCACTTAAAGGTGCGACCACAACGGTCATGCAATGTACTTGTGCACAAGAAAATAGAAATCATATGCAATGACACAAATGAATGCAACACAAGGATAGTAAAAAAATTTTAAATCAAATTTCCAAACTTTCGACAAAGGACAAAATATAATCAATTTACGGCCCGACTCTCTTTTGGTGTCCCAGGTGGAGTCGCCTGCCGTGTCAGTAACCATTTTTGAATTTTGAAAAAACGGGGTCGACGTGGGTTTTGAAAACGAATATAAAAAGCGGAGTCGCCACCAATCTTTTTGATGAGGTGTGATCGGGTCACCTTAAAAGTGTTTGTTTTTAATAATCGATTAATTTATCAAAACACAATTTTGGTCCATTTAAAATCGAGAAAATGGATTCGGGAGTCGGTTACGTCATTGAGGAAGGGTTAGCACCCTCGATACGCCCAAAATTGGTACCTAATTGATTATCTAATGTCTTAATGTCGAAAGTTGAAAACTTAAGAATTCAAAATACGATCCCTCTTGTTGTTGAAGAATAAATTTGGATAAATTGGAAATGTATGCAAGAGTCGTCTCGTTTTAAGGTGAAGTGTTACATCCAATACTTTAGGACGCCACATTTCGACCTTTAAAGTTGAACTTGCCTTTTATTCAAAACTTATGGATTTAATTGAAAGGATATTTTGTTATTTAGAATGGACGAGAAAAGGAAACCCAATACTTTAGGGCACGATTTCTCGAGCTTCTAAATAGAACATTGCCTTGGTTTTAGAAAATATTATCTCGGAATAACAAAACATCACATCCAAATGCATTAGGACACGACATCTCGAGTTCACGAGAATAAGCTTTTAGTTTAAAAATGTATTTGTTTTAAAAGGATATTCGGTTATTTAGATTAAGCGAGAAAAATTGCAACCCAATACTTTTAGGCACGATCTCTCGAATTTACGAATACGGAATATTGCCTTTGGGAAAGAAAGCAATTTTGTGTCAAGTGAAAGTTGATGAAACGCAAATTTATAAAAATGAAAAGAAATAAATCATGATATTACTTGGTATAATAATAAACAAATAGTACGAATAACAAGAAGAAAATGAAACTAACAAGCTATTGTAACTTAAAAAGGGAAATAATAGGTTAAAGTGACAAAAATGACAATAAATAAGAGTAATAAAAATAAAAGAACTTTTAGTGGTAAACCGATAAATAAGTAAGTCATATATAAAGTAGTAAAAAAATAATAATAGTAGTACTAATAATAATGCAAAAATGATAATAATGGAATAATAATAGAAATAATAATAATAATAATAATAAAATAATAATGATAGTAGAATAGTAATAGGAATAAAAATGATAAAATAAGAAATAATGATAAAATAATAATAATGAAAATATAAAGAAAAATAAATAATGACGATAGTAATCATAATAGCAATTAGTAAACGTAATAATAAGAGATATATAGATATATAAAAAAATAATAGTAATATAGTACTAGTATTAATAATAATATAATAATAATAATAATAATATGGTTATAAAAACAATAATAGAAATAATAATAATAAATATAATAAAGACAATAATAAGCAAAACAATAGTACAAAAACAAAAATATATATATAAAATAAGTAAATAAACAAATACAATAATGATATTAATAATAGTAAAAATTGCAAAATAGTTAAAAGAGGATCAAATTGAATTTAAAATGAATTTTGGGGTCAATTTTCGAAAGAAAATAAGGGAGAAAGGGCCTATTTGGAGCGCGTGGATTACATGGGGACTAAAAAGGGCAATGACCCTTTCCTCCCAAAACGTCTGACATAGGCGAGGGCTCGATTGAAAACCGAATGGACTTTCGGGGCCAAATTAAAAAACAAAAACTTGATTACAAAATTCTGAAAAAGCGGAGGGACTGCGCGCATAAATTCCCCAATTTTTCGGCAAAACGCGCGGATCCTGGCTGGAGCGGGTCGGACCGGGTCGGGTCAAGGGCGAAACAGCGTCGTTTTGGGGCTTAAGGACGCCGCCAAAACGACGCGTCGTTTCGATCGGCTATTTAAGCCCCAAATCGAAAAAAAAATCATTTCTCACCCCCTTTTAAAAAAATTTTTAACTCTTCTCTTTTTTTTCGCAGAGAGAGAGCGGCGATTCCGGCCGTGGGTTCCGTCGTGCGCTGTCGCTCTCACTATCGCATCATATGCGGTGGCGGAAAAGGTAAAATTTAGAGTATTTTTTTATTTTTTTATCCTTATATGTATATATATGTATTTGCATGTTTTGCAAAAAGGATTCGAAATAAAGGAAAATAAAAATTTTAAAAGTTAAAAAAATCACCTTCTTGGCCTCTGCTTCCTGTTTTGTATTATTTCGTGGTGTTTTGATGTCTTGTTTTTGTTTGAATTTCTCTGTTTCTCTTTTTATTGATTTTAAAAGAAATAAAAGGTCCCAGTTACAAAGAAGTTAATCGGCTTTTATAGCCTTTGTTTCTTTACACTTTAGCTACTTTCTGTCCTTTCTCGTTTATTGTTTGCGAGTTAGGGCGTGTGCAAGGGCGGTGGAGCAGGTGGCTTCGGCAGAGGCAGAAGGTCAGAGCAAGTGGGTAGGGGCGCACTAGGTTCGCGGCGCCACTTGTGTTAGGGGCTAGGGTTTTGTTTTTTTTTTCTTTTCTGATTTGGCATTGGGCTAATTGGGCCTTGTTATTTGTAATTGGGTTTGGGTTTTAAAATGGGTTTTTTTTTTAATTTGGGTTTTATTTCTTTGTTGGGCCCGGGCAATAATTGGGTTCTACAGCTGCCCCTCTTTGCTCATTATTGTGTAACAAGAATGGAGCAAAGACTTTCAAAGGACCAATTTTGCCCGGCCTTGTTGAGTCTTGACTTTTAGGTGCTCTTCCACAGATAGCTTCATTCCTGTTCACCGCATCTTGTCGCTTCGATCCATTCCACCGCTACTTCAGAGAGATAGGACCTATAGTTTCAATTTGCTCCTGCTGCGACTTCGAGGGGATGAGACTTGTTTATTTTAAATCGCTCCACTTTGCAACCGGGGATAGATTTACATCTTCAACCTGCTCCATTGCAACTTGAGGGGGTAAGGTTTGTAATCTTGACTTATTCCACTCTTTGGCCAAGACAATAGGATGATGGCTTAAATCATGTTCCCTCTTTGTTTAGGGAGACAGATTTGCCTTCGATCTTGCCTCACTCTTTGGTTAGGGCGACAAGATCTACAAATTTGACCTATTTCACCGCTGGTCGTGTGGCAATAGGGACGGTGGCTTAAATCATGACCCCTCTTTGTTTAGGGAGGCGAGATTTGCCTTCGATCTTGCCCACTCTCTTGGTTAGGCGACAAGATCTACAAATTTGACCTATTCCACTCTTTGGTCGGTGGTAATAGGGACGATCTTCAACCTATTCCTTCTTTGGTCAATGGCAATAGGATGATGGCTTAAATCATGACCCCTACTTTGTTTTAGGGAGGCGAGATTTGCCTTCGATCTTGCCCCCACTCTTGGTTAGGGGCGACAAGATCTACAAATTTGACCTATTCCTTCTTTGGGTCGGTGGTAATAGGACTGTCTTCAACCTATTCCATCGCTGGTCAATGGCAATAGGATGATGGCTTAAATCATGACCCCTCTACTGTTTAGGAGACGAGATTTGCCTCGATCTTGCCCCACTCTTTGGTTGGGGCGACAAGATCTACAAATTTGACCTATTTCATCGCTGGTCAATGGCAATAGGAAATCTCTTACCTATTCAGGCTTTGGTCGGTGGCAATAGGATAATCTTCAACCCATTCCATGCATTGGTCGATGGCAATAGGATCTTTTACCTATTCCATTTGCTTTGGTCGGTGGCAATAGGATAATCTTCAACCCATTCCACCGCTGGTCGATGGCAATAGGATAATCTTCAACCTATTCCACCGATGGTCGATGGCAATAGGATGGTGGTTTCTCCGGTGTTGATACTCAGTCCTCTAGGGGACATATCCTGTAGACTTGGTTTCATATGCTTGTGTTTATGCCAAATGATTAGGATGCTATGATCGGAATGAATCTAATGCTCCTAACTAAATGTACTATGGACTACACTTGCACGAATGTAGGTGGTCTTTCTACAATGATTAGGATGCAATGATGAGTCGAATGCTCCTAGCCGAATGTGATGATGTATGAATGTAAAGCTAAATGATCCCCTTTTAATGGTTAGGGTTGTCCTTTGCTCGTGCATTCATCAAGGCCGCAGATGCAGCGTAATTTTCGTCTTCTCGTAGTCATGAGCTATGATTTTAGACTCCTCTTTCTCGAGCGTTTCCAACCCCTAGGCGTGTTGGTTCTAAACACTTGATCTGTTTTGAGTTCTGTCTTTGTTTAGAGACTTCGGAGTAATAGGCAAAACTCCTTTTATGGAAGCATTATGGGTCCATCGACCGTTATTTCAATTGCAAAAACAGATTTAAAAAAACTTAAATGATGAATATCAATGAAGAATGGAATTGGATTAATCAACAAAAGCAAACATGATTGAAATACAAAAAAATGAGTGAGAAGGAAAAAAGGTAGGTGCCCCAAATATCGCGACTGAGCTTCACTATCCAATCTTTCTCAGAAGATCATTTAGAAATTTGAATGGATGTTGGGAGATCTGCATGGCGCTCTGTAGATATCTCGAGGCGTAACATTCCTCCTTTTGCCAGTGCAGGAGAACAAAAATCGTCACACATTTCGTCTTTTCGTTTGAATTTGAGCCGCCCTTATCGGGTTTTCGACTCAAAGCCCCTTTGGTCTCAAAGCGCCCTTACGAGTTTCGCCTTGGCCTCTCGTTTTTTTTTTTTTTTTTTTAGAAAAGCGCCCGCTGCGGGTTTTCGCCTTAGACTTTTTCCTTCTTTCACGCGTAATACTTCTTGACCGAATCTGAATTTACGGGATTTGATAAGTTCTTCCCATCCATCTCGGCCAAGATCGAGCTCCTCCAGAGAAAGCCTTTTCACCACATAAGGTCCTTCCCAATTAGGCATCCATTTCCCTCTGAAATCCTTTTGTATGGGGAGGATCTTTTCAAAACTAAGTTTCCTTCTGGAATTCTCTTGGCGCACCTTTTGTTGTATGCTCGCGTCATTCGCCACGTACATCGACCATGACGAATAGCTTTCAACCTTTTTCTTCAATCAAATTTATCGATCATATCGAGCACGGATCCATTACGCCGTCTAATTTCGATTCGAGACAAGACTCGAAGGGATGGAATTTCAACCGATAGGTAAAGCGCCTCCATCCCGTAGAGACCGGTGAGAAAGGAGTTGCCCGGTGGAGGTTTCGACCGACGTTCGGTAAGCAAAAAGGGCAAGCGGTAATTTCTCGTGCCAATCCCTATAGGTCTCAGTCATTTTCCCCACTATCCTCTTGATGTTCTTATTAGCTGCCTCTACTGCCCCATTCATCTTTGGGCGATATGGCGATGAATTGTGGTGTCGATCTTGAATTGCCCACGGACCTCTGCGATCATGCTATTGTTCAAGTTTAACGCATTATCGGATATGATCTTCTCGGGCATTCCATATCGACATATGATTTCCCTTTTTAAGAACTTGCTAAGCTGCTGATTTTGTCACATTGGCATATGAGGCGACCTCTACCCACTTAGTGAAGTAATCGATTACCACGAAGATGAACCGATGTCCATTAGAAGCTTTTGGCGAGATTGGCCTGATAGCGTCCATGCCCCACATAGAAAAGGGCCATGGGAAGTCATAACATGTAGAGGTGAAGGTGGTACATGAATTTTGTCCGCATAAATTTGGCATTTATGACACTTTTAGCATAATCAATGCAATCTCCTTCCATGGTAGGCCAATAATACCCGAATCTCATGATTTGCCTAGCCATCGTGAAACCATTGGCGTGCGTTCCACAAACACCTTCATGGACCTCTTCCGAGGATTTGCTTAGCCTCTGCTGGCGTCCACACACCTTAATAGCACTTGATCCTTTCTTCTTTTGTATAGGATTTCTCCGTCCAAGACATAGTCACACGCCGATCTTCTTATCGTCCTTTTGTCATTCTCGATCGCTTTGCTCGTGGTATTGGCGATTCTTTATGTATTGCGAGTATATCATGATACCACGAGCGATCCCTTTTCTCTTCTTCTTGGACGTTGTAGCGGTGAGCGGGGCCTCATGAATGCTCATTCGGATAGGTTTCATATCTTACGCTTTGTTTAACCAGGACCATGGAAGCCAAAGTGGCTAGAGCATCGACCATTTGATTATCGTCTCTTGGCAGATAATTGAAAGTGACATCGTCGAACTCTTCGATCAATTCTTGGACCAATCTTTTGTATTCGACCAACTTGGGATCTCTCGTTTCCCATTCTCCTCTAAGTTGATAAATCACCAGTGCAGAGTCTCCGTACACTTTTAGCACCCTAATTTTGCGCTCTATAGCGGCACGGATGCCCATGATACAAGCCTCGTACTCCGCCATATTGTTTGTGCAGTCAAAATCCAACCTACAAGTAAAAGGGTAATGATCTCCGTTTGGGGATACCAGAATTGCCCCAATTCCATTGCCCACGGCATTTGATGCCCCGTCGAAGTTCGGTGTCCAAGGGCGATCCTGCAGGGTACCCTCTTGATGGTTGCCACGTACATTAGGTCCTCATTGGAGAAATCAAAGTCCAGGGCTCGTAACCTACTAGAGCTCTACTAGCTAGAAAATCCGCTATTGCACTCCCTTTCACTCGCCTTTTGGTTTACATAAACTATGTCAAACTCGAAAGCAAAATTTGCCATCGGGCCATCCGACCATTCAAGGCGATCGATTCTATCATGTATTTCGAGAGGTCTGCTCGAGATGAGCCAAGTCGTATGATACAAACGATATATCTTTGTCTCAATCTCGAGTTGTCGAGATCAAGGCACAACAAAGTTTCTCAATTGGCGAGTACCTTGTCTCACATTCGGTGAACTTTTACTAAGGTAGTATATTGCCTTTTCTTTTTTTCCCGACTCATCGTGTTGGCCGAGCACACATCCCATTGAGTTATCAAATGCACAGTCAAATAGAGGATTAATGGCCTATATAGATTAGGCGGCGTCAATCTTTGGAGCATTGGACAGTATTGCTTCACTTTATCGAAGGTTTCGACATTTCGTCCCACACACTTTGGATTGTGTTTTTAAGGAGACGGAATATGGGGTCACATTTCTCGATTAATTGTGAGATGAACCGAAGCGATGTAGTTTAACCTTCCTAAGAAACCTCGAACTTCTTTTTGCGTGCGAGGTGGAGGCGGTTCTTGTATTGCTTTGACCTTATGCAGGTCAACCTCAATCCCCCTTTTCGCGACTATAAATCCTAGCGTTTCACGATCGGGCTCAGAAGGTACATTTCTTTGGATTAAGCTTTAATTGGAATTTCCTTAACCTCAAGAATAGTTTCCTCAAGACTTGGACATGCTCCTTTTCGATCCGAGATTTGGCGATCATATCGTCTACGTACACTTCAATTTCTTTGTGCATCATGTCGTGAAATAGGGTTACCATGGCTCTACGATATGTCGCTCCCGCATTCTTTAGTCCGAACGGCATCACTTTATAGCAAAAGGTCCCCACATGGTTATGAACGTAGTCTTGTCCATGTCCTCGGGAAGCATCTTTATCTGGTTGTATCACGAGAAACCGTCCATGAAGGAGAACAACGAGTAACCCGCCGTGTTGTCCACTAGGGTATCGATGTGAGGTAACGAAATTATCTTTTAGGCTAGCCTTGTTTAGATCTCTGTAGTCTACACACATTCGTACTTTCCCGTCTTTCTTGGGGACGGGGGCGATGTTGGCTACCCATTCGAGTACTTAACCACTTGCAAGAAACTGCATCAAATTGTTTCTGACCTCCTCTTTTATTTTCAACGGGGCGTCCGCCTCATCCTTCAAGTTTCTGTTGGGTGGCTTGTATTCTTCCTTTATAGGCAACCGGTGTACCACGATATCGGTGCTTAGCCGGGCATGTCTTGATCGACCACGCGAAGACATCTTTGAATTCATGAAGTAACTCAATGAGGTCTCGCTTTGCCTCTACTGATAATACTAGCTCCGATCTTCACTTCCTTCTTTTCTTGCTGTCTCCCAGTCCACTATTTCCACTAACTCCTCGCGAGGCGGGATCTGCTTTCTCCTCTTGTTCTACCATCATATGATTCGGGGAGATAGGTCACAACCTTGGTCATCTTGAGAATCACGAAAATCTTCCACACCCGTATCTTGCCCAAAAGGATATTACGAGTTATTGGTAGTGTTGCTCACGTCGTTGATATTTGGGGACTGTTATGAAGATGAATAAAGGCTCATAGAATAAAGGAATCTAAGCATGTTTATTGGCATTATGAATGAAGAATGGAAATATTTAGGAATATCTAAAGAATAATAATGATGAATGAAGAAGAAGATTTGCTCAAAAGGTAATGGAGATGCATTTCATTGAGAATAACGATGCCTCGTACAAAAGTCATGCTTTCACAAAAGGACACTTATCGCTTCTAGACTTAAAGCAACAAGTGTGTTCCGAGTATTACTCGAATAAGTTCTAAAAGCTACAGGAATCTCCTCTCGTAGTCCAGTTGTTTAGAAACATTTGCTTGGCTCGTAGAGGCGAATACCATTCGAGCTTTTCTTCCTCTATTTTCTCCCGAATATGGCATTGATGTGCATGTTTGCCCGTATTCCTTTTATGGCTTTCTCATCTTTCGTTCCTCGTCCTTGGTGGATAATCCCTCCCGATACAAAGGTCTCAAGAATATGAGGAATTATCATCTGTTCCCACTTAATCTCATCTCCGCCCAAACGCGCTCTCCTTCTTTCTTGTCTTTTGCTAATTCTTTCCTTTTTTGCTTAGCGTCCGGTTTGAACCCTAAACCGAAGAGGTCTCGTTTTCTTTCAATCTCGGGACCTCGATCTCTCTTGGAGATACTTCCCAAGTCCTTTTCGAGTGCGGCTCCGTTCGATCATCGATTTGCAAACCCATTTTCGTGGTTTTAGATAATTGAGGTATTGGGATCTTGTTCCCCTCAATGAGCGAATGTTGCATTGACAAATTCCAAAAGAGCGGAAGGAGCACTCGGTTGCTTCATCATCGCTTCTAAATATGGCGCCATTGGTCACGATTGCGATTACGTCCTCTTGGCATTTATTGTCACCAAAGCGACCCTCTATAACTAGCTTCAACTTTTGGTGCAATGGCGAGGGCCTTTGCCCCGCCCGAGTGTATCCAAGGTCTCCCGCCAAGCAATTATAGGATGGTGCGATATCCATTACTATGAAATCCACCTCATATATACGGGGCGATTAATAGAGGTACTTGATCCTTCCCATAACTTTCCTTTCAGTTCCATCGAATGCCCTTACTACATTGTGGCGAGCCTTCATGTGAGAATTTGTCAATGGGTGTCGATTCAGCGTCGACAGTGGCAAAACATTTAGTGCTGACCCATTATCGACCAGTACCCCTGGTAACGTGTATCCTTTGCATCGGGTGGTGATGTGGAGAGCCTTGATGGTACCCGTACCTCCCGGAGGGATTTCATCATCACTAAAGAAAATGAAGTTATCGGCGCTTATATTGCTAATCAGGCGATCCAACTTGTTAACGGTGATATCATTAGCAACATAAGTTTCATTTAGTACTTTCATCAGTGCGTTGCGGTGCGCTTCTGAGCTTAATAGTAAGTCAAGCACAGATATACGAGCCGGCTGCTTATGTAACTGCTCCACGACACTGTATTCGCTATGCTTCAAAAACTTTAAGAATTCCCTAGCCTCTTCTTCCTTCACTGGCTCATTTATAAACGCCTCCGGTTTGGTCACTTTCCCTTTCTTTGGTTCGCCTACCAGGGTTTTCTCCTTTGTGAGCTCCATTCGTGTATTCACCGCGTCGTAGCGCTTTCCACTGCGCGTATAGGAGCCTACCCCCTGGTTTTCTTTTGCAGCGTTGGACGAGGCTTCCTTTTCGAGAACCAAATCACGTTGCGATTATAGTTCGAGGAACCTTTTGTCATCTTCATATGAAAAAAGCGCCGGTTTTGAATCACGATCTTGGAGGCCCCGGTTCCCTTTTGCGATCTTTGGGACGAGTCCCCTTTTTCGAGAATCGTCATGTTACAATTATAGCTCTCGGGAACCTTTTTGTTATCTTGAGATGAAAAGACCGCGAGTTTTCGAATCACGATCCTCGGAGTTATTTTTATTTCGGTTCCATCATTCTTTGGTCGCGAGATGATGACCAGAAGGGTAGCTAGTCTTGAAGTTTTTACCTCGCTTCATCTTCTAACACGCAGATGTTTCTTTCCTCTTGGTCTTCGTTGCCTTCGTAGAATTCTAACTCTTTATCGTCCATCGCCCTTTGTACGAGAATCCTAAACTCTATCTGATTTTGGATTTCGTGTCCCTCCATGTTGTGAAATTCACAACCCTTGCTTGTTCTTTCATGCTCTCTTCTTGGGCTTGACACAACCAATCCCCTTTTCATCATTTCCTTCCAGACTCGTCTCATTGGGGTTTTCACTTCGGCAATATCCCTCTTAACTCTTTTTCCCATGTTCTCGCCTATCATATTGACCCCATGATTAGGCAGTGGGTGCCCCGCATTAGAGGTATCGTCTACTTCTACAACACCCATCCGGATGAGTCTTTCCACCATTTCTTGAAAGCGAGACAGTGCTCTATTGAATGCCCCACAATTCCTGCATGGTATTCGCACTGTGCGTTCGCATCATACCACTTAGGGTATGGGGGCTGCAGGGGTTTTAAGTAATGCGGGGCAACAATGTGTGCATCGAATAAATTTTGGTACATTTCTTTATGCGTGGTGGGATTAGTGTGAATTGAATTTTCTCCGCATTTTGCTTTGCATTGGATTCTGTCTAGAGGACTCGATGGTGGGCGATTCTGACACAGGCTGGTTCTGATTATAGGCTTTGAATAACTTTTGCTTATGTTGTTTACATCGTTCTCTCTTTTCTTCGGGATCGTCTTTCTAGCACCTTCTCCTGCCTCTATCTTGCCACATCGATTCGTTCTCTATCATTTCCCCGACAACACTATATCGAGAAACTTTTGGTGGCGCCCCAAGCATGTGGTTAATGAAGGAGCTTTCAATGTATTGACGAACAACATGGTTGTCTCCTTTTCTAGGAGCGGTGGCTGAACTTGTGTGGCTACTTCCCTCCACCGTTGGGCATATTGCCTAAAGCTTTCGCCCGACTTTTTCTCCATATTTTGGAGCGTGATTCGGTCAGGAGCTATATCAGCCTACGTAGGCGTAGTGTTCGAGGAAGGCTGTGCGAGTCCTTCCACGACTTGATCTGCAGAGTGCGGCTAAGTGATTATACCATTTAGCGCATGAGACCGGTTAAAGCGTCATCAAAGCGATGAATCGATGGTGATCATCGTTAACTCCGCCCGCCATTCTGCGACGAGAACATTGTGATGTGCGCCTCGGGACGGTGGCTCCAGCTGTACTTTTCAAAATCGGGGTTTTGAACTTTGGCGGAAGTCACGAGTGCAGGACTAGGCTTAAATCCTTAGCGTCTACTCCGTAGCGGTGGTCGTGATATCTATTTCTTTAAAATTTTCTTCTAGCCACTTGCAAGCGATCCTCAAGCCGCTTTGGGAAGTCCATTTTTGCCTTGTCCATTTCGGGCATTTCGTCGAAATCGGGGACCTTTGGGTTAGCGGACCTTCCCGGGATTAGTACTGGCCCGGTCGGAGATGCGTTGGTACCGTGGTATCAACACGATATTGCGGACTTTGATAATACAGTGTTCTTTGGGGATACGCATCCGGTGGCGCTTAGGTATTTGCGGGGTAAAACCGGAGGGTAAGCAGGATCGTCATTGTTGTTCCCGAACTAGCATGACAACGCCCTTTCCTTCTCTCACGTTCATTGGCCAACAAGCTGCGCTTCATTTGGTTTATCATGTTATTTTGGGATTCTTCCATCCGCCCTATCATGTCCTGTTGTATCTTGGCCAATCGTTCTTGCATTTGATCCTGCATTTCTTTTTGCATTTGCTCTAATCTTTCTATTCTTTGATCCATCACTTTTGTTTTGCCTCTCGTACCGTAGTGATGTTCCAGGGTAACTCTCTGTCATAATTTAGGGTTCCTTTGTGAGATTTGATGTGTATGATGCAATGTAATGCAGATGCATGAGATGTGTGCTACAAAAAGGCATTGATTCTGATTCAATTTCCATTAGCATAACTTTTCTTAGAAAACAAGTCTTTTTTCATAAAATGGATTACATATAAGGCCTCGCCCTAATACTTAAAGCCTTGACTTTCTCAAGAAGATCAGCTAATTCTTGTCCTCTCTCTGATCTTGACTCGTACATTAGACTTAGTAAGTCGGCTTGGTACGCTAAGGCTTGTAGATGATCCGCCACCTCTCGTACTTGGGCCTGACTTCCCCATAATATAATCCCGGTCTCGACTTGGTTTTGATAGTGATGCGGTTGTTGCTTCCAACGTTCCTCGTTGACTTCAAAAAGCTGCACTGTAGCTCACAACCATGTAAAGCGATTCTAGTTCTTCGACTCTTGCTTTCATCTCTTCAATCTTGCTCGGACTAGCCTTCAATTCGACCACGAGTTGCGGCCGATCTTTGGTACAATGATTTCTCTAATTCGAGATCCGCGTCTTTAATTTTTCTTTCTCATTTTGGCTCTCCTCTAGACTTCTTTTTGTGGTATCCTCCGCTCTTGAGTCTCTCGGAGTTTCCTTTCCCATTGACTTGCTCTATGCTTCTCCTCTTTAATTTCTTGACGCCATTGCTCTGACGTTTTCCCAAGTCCCATGATTCTCATCGATCTTCGTAGCTTCTTGTAGTCCGTCTTTTAGGTGTCTAAATCTTCTTGACTTTATTTTTCCTTTTCTCGACTTCTCGGCTTCTAAGCCACGAATGTCGACATCCAATCCCAATTGTATTTTCTCTTCCTCTAGTTGCTCCATCCTTTTTCCTAACTCCGGTTCTTCCTTTCGAAATCTTGTTTGATGATTTCAAGTTCCGAGGACCACACTGTAAGTGCTCTTCTAGTGAATAGGATGTCTTCTTGGTGGCGTGGGGATATTATCATTGATCCTTTGACTCCTCCACCGGTCATATTCGAGGGGTTGTCATCGGATTGGCGGCAAACCTTTTATTCGTGAATTCGACCCCTGTGCTTTTGATATCTCCTTACTCTCTTCTTGTAATTTTCTCCTTTGTAGTCAAACTCGCATTGAGTTAACCCCTTGTGTCGGTGGCGTAAAGCGTCTCGTCTGTATTGTCTTAATACGAGGAGAGGTGTATACCCGACGACTCCCCATATTCCGAGCATAGGGACATAGTCAAAATCCCGCATCGATATATAATCTCATCGGGGATCGCGAAGGGCTCTCTCCATGCTACATCCTCTTCTTGTAATTTTTGCAAGATCATAACCCAATTTTCTTCCGTAATATCATCTCGTCTTGGCGTGGTTGCCATTTTTTCCAGCGGGGAGTAGTCCTCGGAGAAAATTCGACACGACATCTTTTCCATTTTCCAAAAATGACCATGAAACCATGCTAATAGGAGTTGGGCGCAACCGATGAATCTTCCCTCGCCCGCTCTTCGGCATGTGCTTAGGGACCTGAATGTTTCGGTTAAAATTGCAGGAACAGGAGTAATCCCTCTTTCTAATTTGTCAAACAAATCAGTGACCGCTTCATCTATATGTCCTAGGGCTTTGGGGAAGATAACTAGCCCATATATGCTCAAGGCTAAAGCGTCAACCCTTTTTCTTTGCTCAGGATGTGCTATGATCAAATCTCTTAGATTTTTCGAGGATGCATTTACAATCTCCTTTTCTGTTTTTGTTCGATTGTAACCCATTGTTCGCTCATTCTGTAATGTTCATTAACTTTTTTACGAATGTGGGGACATTAACGGCCCTTACATAAGCTCTGAAGTCGAATCTTGAGGCGTGAGCGAAGCGGTGTATTCTTCCATAGTAGGTACCAAGTCCACTTTTCCAAAAGTAAAGCAACTATAGCGGGGTTCCAAAAGCGGGCCATAGCTCGGAATAAGTCTTTGGTCTATCTTAATGTCAAGCGGTAAGGCGGATCGCCGTAATGACAATAGAAACGCTTGCTTGATACCTTCGTCCCATTGGCTCCATATCTCTTTCATTTCTTGAAGATTGTTGGGTTACGCTGATACGGGTGAAGTCCCACAATTTCGACACGCACTTTACGCAAGGCTATCACCCTTCTCTTCTTTGCGCACGGTCTCGGCCCATATTCGGACGGCCGCATTGTCTCCCCACTTTATCAAAAACTCTTTTTCCATGAAAAGCTATCCATTTGGTAATTGAATGTGAATCGATAGATTTTTGATGAATATGCCATGCAAAATAAATGAAGCAGTCAAGATTTCATAAATAGTAAGTAGAGGATAACATACATAATCAGGTAAGCACTAGGGTTTGGCATGGCTCTACCCAGTGGTTCTTAAGGCTCGCTATATGAGGTTCGGTTCTAGAGTAGGGTACACGAACCAAAGCAGATTCCTCGATCCTCACCCATTATAGGCTCATATAGACCGAGTTGAGTTCGGGGAATACATTTTCCCTATGGTCGCACGGAGATGAAAATCTCACGAAGACATAGGTACGGATGTATCGGAAGCGATCCACTATCACGCACTGAGGTGAAAACCTCACGAAGGAATAGTTTCTCACTCCCACTTAAAGGTGCGACCACAGCGGTCATGCAATGTATGCGTGCACAAGAAAATAGAAATCATATGCAATGACACAAATGAATGCAACACAAGGATAGTAAAAAAATTTTAAATCAAATTTCCAAACTTTCGACAAAGGACAAAAAATAATCAATTTACGGCTGACTCTCTTTTGGTGTCCCAAGTGGAGTCGCTAAGTCGTCAGAACCATTTTTGAATTTTGAAAAAACGGGTCGACGTGGGTTTTGAAAACGAATATAAAAAGCGGAGTCGCCACCAATCTTTTTTTTGATGAGGTGTGATCGGGTCACCTTAAAAGTGTTTGTTTTTAATAATCAGATTAATTTATCAAAACACAATTTTGGTCCACGAAAATCAGAAAATGGATTCGGGAGTCGATTTACGTCACGAGGAAGGGTTAGCACCCTCGATCGCCCAAAATTGGTACCTAATTGATTATCTAATGTCTTAATGTCGAAAGTTGAAAACTTAAGAATTCAAAATACGATCCTCTTGTTGTTGAAGAATAAATTTGGATAAATTGGAAATGTATGCCAAGGGCCGTCTCGTTTTAAGGTGAAGTGTTACATCCAATACTTTAGGACCATACATTTCGACCTTTAAAGTTGAACTTGCCTTTTATTCAAAACTTATGGATTTAATTGAAAGGATATTTTGTTATTTAGAATGGACGAGAAAAGGAAACCCAATACTTTAGGGCACGATTTCTCGAGCTTCTAAATACTGAGAACATTGCCTTGGTTTTAGAAAATATTATCTCGGAATAACAAAACATCACATCCAAATGCATTAGGACACGACATCTCGAGTTCACGAGAATAAGCTTTTAGTTTAAAAATGTATTTGTTTTAAAAGGATATTCGGTTATTTAGATTAAACGAGAAAAATTGCAACCCAATACTTTAGGGCACGATCTCTCGAATTTCGAATACGGAATATTGCCTTTGGGAAAGAAAGCAATTTTGTGGGTCAAGTGAAAGTTGATGAAACGCAAATTTATAAAAATGAAAAGAAATAAATCATGATATTAACGGTATAATAATAAACAAATAGTACGAATAACAAGAAGAAAATGAAACTAACAAGCTATTGTAACTTAAAAAGGGAAATAATAGGTTAAAGTGACAAAAATGACAATAAATAAGAGTAATAAAAATAAAAGAACTTTTAGTGGTAAACCGATAAATAAGTAAGTCATATATAAAGTAGTAAAAAAATAATAATAGTAGTACTAATAATAATGCAAAAATGATAATAATGGAATAATAATAGAAATAATAATAATAATAATAAAAAATAATAATGATAGTAGAATAGTAATAGGAATAAAAATGATAAAATAAGAAATAATGATAAAATAATAATAATGAAAATATAAAGAAAAATAAATAATGACGATAGTAATCATAATAGCAATTAGTAAACGTAATAATAAGAGATATATAGATATATAAAAAAAATAATAGTAATATAGTACTAGTATTAATAATAATATAATAATAATAATAATAATATGGTTATAAAAACAATAATAGAAATAATAATAATAAATATAATAAAGACAATAATAAGCAAAACAATAGTACAAAAACAAAAAATATATATATAAAATAAGTAAATAAACAAATACAATAATGATATTAATAATAGTAAAAATTGCAAAATAGTTAAAAGAGGGATCAAATTGAATTTAAAACATAATTTTGGGGGTCAATTCGAAAGAAAATAAGGGGAGAAAGGGCCTATTTGGGCTGCGTGGATTACATGGGGACTAAAAGGGCAATGACCCTTTCCTCCCAAAACGCATAAACGACAGGCGGGGGCTCGATTGAAAACCGAATGGACTTTCGGGGCCAAAATTAAAAACAAAACTTGATTACAAAATTACGAAAAAGCGGAGGATGCGCGCGCATAAATTCCCATTTTTCGCAAAACGCGGATCCTGGCTGGAGCGGGTCGGACCGGGTCGGGTCAAGGGCGAACGACGCGTCGTTTTTGGGGCTTAGGGCGCCGGCCAAAACGGCGTCGTTTCGATCGGCTATTTAAGCCCCAAATCGAAAAAAATCATTTCTCACCCCTTTTAAAAAAATTTTTAACTCTTCTCTCTTTTTTCGCGGAGAGAGTGGGCGATTTCCATTGTGGGTCCGTCGCCATGTTGTTGTCGCTGCCATCACCACACTGTGATGCCTAAAAGGTAAAATTTAGAGTATTTTTTTATTTTTTTATCCTTATATGTATATATATGTATTTGCATGTTTTGCATAAAAAGGATTCGAAATAAAGGAAAATAAAAATTTTAAAAGTTAAAAAAATCACCTTCTTGAGGCCTCTCGCTTCCTGCTTTTGTATTATTTCGTGGTGTTTTGATGTCTTGTTTTTGTTTGAATTTCTCTGTTCTCTTTTATTGATTTAGAAAAGAAATAAAAGGGTCCCAGTTACATAAAGAAGTTAATCGGCTTTTATAGCCTTTGTTTCTTTACACTTTAGCTACTTTTCTGTCCTTTTCGTTTATTGTTTGCGAGTTAGGGCGGTCTTTGTGCAAGGGCGGTGGAGCAGTGGCAGCAGAGGCGGAAGGTCGAGCAAGTGGGTAGGGGCGCACTAGGTTCGCGGCGCCACTTGTGTTAGGGGCTAGGGTTTTGTTTTTTTTTTTTTTCTGATTTGGCATTGGGCTAATTGGGCCTTGTTATTTGTAATTGGGTTTGGGTTTTAAAATGGGTTTTTTTTAATTTGGGTTTTATTTCTTTGTTGGGCCCGGGCAATAATTGGGTTCTACATAATCAACTTTGGATTTTCATATTCCAACTTAAATCAACTATTGAATTTCACTTTGAACTAATTTGGTTTGAGACTTTTAATTTTGATTTTTGTTTGATATTACAAAAAAGATTAAAATTAAAATTGATTTTATTTTTATTTTCAAAAATGTATGAAGATACATACTCAGGTATCCAAATATTTACCATTGACCTGTACTCAATAACAAATTAACCCACAACCAAAATAAAATAAACCCAAATACAAAAAAATAATTACAAAACCAAATAAATCAAAATTCCATTTTTGAACCCCAAATAAATGAGAAAATCATTTCAACTCACGAATCATGTCTAAAAATTGATTTTTCCAATTGGTTCGGTGCCCAATAGCTGCCACAATTCAAAATTGGACTCCTTTGGATTCCCGTTTATTATTATTTTTTCATTTCAATGCAATTGCAACACAAAGCTCCGGTGCCTTAGGATGTTCAAATTTTAGTTAAAATTAAATTATTTAATCGAATTAATTTAATTTGATTAATCAGTCAGTTAATTGATTTAATTTGGTTAAAATTTGGTTAATGATTTTTTTAAAGTTTAGTTAATTTGATTCAAAATCGAGTAATTAATCGAAATAAATAATAAATAATAAATATTTTTTATATTAGCAATATATATTTTGAACTATTATTTTTATATTAATCGAAATAAATAATATATTATATATTTTTTGAATTATTAAATAAAAGAAAATGAGCATTATCAATTTATTTATTTTATATGGTTTGTACTTATTTTAATATAAAAAAACATATAAATTTTGGTTAATTTGGTTAACCGACTAATTTAACCAAAATATTTCTATTTGGTTAAATTTTTTGAAATTTTTTAACTCGATTAACAGTCAGAGAATTTAAAAAATTTATTATTCAATTAATACTAAGTTAATTTGATTAACCGTTTAAGCATGTGCCACACCCTCTAAAATTTTCACTAGTCCATTTATAACTAGTTGAAAATTCAAAGCTGCGTTTGCAGCTAGAGGTGTACATGGGCCGGGCGGCCTGGCCCGGCCCGAAGGCCCGCCCGAAATGTGGGAGGGTTTGGGCAAAAATATAGGCCCGAAAAATGGGCTTGGACAAAAAAATAAGGCCCGTTTAAAAATGGGCCGGCTCTGTAAGGCATTTTTGCCTGGCCCGGCCTGCCCCTACCCAATTCACTAAAGGAAAAAAAAATCATTTTTAATATTATTTTCTTATTTTTCTCCTAATTTTGCTACCATTTTACTATTATGTTTCTATTATTTTGTTATTATTGTTTAGATATTATATAAAACTTATTTTATTGTTAATTTTGTTATTATTTTAGAGGCATTTACTTGTTAAGTTACATCTATTTTAGTGTTATTTAAGTCTACATATTTTTAAAATTTATTTTCAATTTGTTGAAAAATATTTATTTTGATTTTTTAGTATTTTTGATGTATTATATATATTTAAAAATTATATAAAATAATATAAAAAATTAATGGTGGATAGGGCAGGCCCGAGTTTTAGCATTTTTATATGGGTAGGGTTGGGCAGCAAAATTTTAGGCCCATTTTTTGGGCCCGGCCCGACCCGAGCCTAATAAACAGGCCTAAATTTTTAGTTGGGCTCGGCCCAAACCCGACCCGGCCCGGCCCATGTACACCTCTATTTGCAGCTTACATGCTTTTTTCAGTCCTTTTCATTTATTAATAAATTGAATAAAGTAAAGTAAAAAGAAAAAAACTGGTTGATGGTTAAAAAAAGCAATCCTATAATTTATGATATAAAAGCAATAAATAAATATAAACCTAAGATATAATATATATATATATATATATATAAGTAATACTAAATTTAACAACTATAATTAAATATATGATTAATCTTGAAATATTAAATAAAATAAATATTTAAATTTTTCTCAAGTTTTAATTATTTTTAAATGTCTTTACCAGTTTTTTTTTTCATTATAATTCATCTCATCGTTATTGCTGTGATTGAATCTTAACACATTTCTTACTACTGGTTTTAATTTTATTGCTATAATATTTAATCTCACCACCACTACTATTTTTAATTTCATCAAAATTAATCTCACTGCTCGTATAAATTTGAATGTCTATAATTTACAGAAAAAAAAAACCGTTTTTTTAATTTATTTTGAATTTAAACAAAATCTAAATGAGGGTCCATGTCTAGTTTTGCCAAATTGGCAACAAAGATTTTTCAAAGTCAACAAAGATATTTTTCATCGAAAAATGAAGTTACCTTTCGAAGAGGCAAACGTAGTTTTCAATTATTAAGAACTACTGACAGAATAATTTTTAATTATTTATTTTTAAAATAATTTAATTAAAGTGAAATTGAAGCAGAGAAGCTATTGAATGTGGAATAATTCATAATAATATGTTTAAGAATTGATGAAATGACATGCCTAAAATTAAGATTTTAAAATCATCCTAATATAAGTTATTTCCTGTTAACTATTTTGAAGTTATATTATAAAGTAAATTTTAAAATATACTTCAAGTCTATGTATTTTTGGTACATTTAAATTTTAGTGTATGTACTTTTATTTTTAGTAATTTATTTCCTATATTTTTTTAATTTAAAAATCCAAATCTAATTGTAGACACCATTAAATTCTTTTGTCAAATTTATTGTTATAATATTTTGAAATTAAAAAAGAATCATCACTTAGCAACCGTATATAAAAAAAAAAAGAAAAGAAAAAAAAAAGAAGCATTTCATTGGACTTGAATTTAAAAATTAATCTTAATAGTGTTTACAACTCTTAAAAATTACATCAACATTTTAATCAAATCTAGTTTCTAATGTGCATGCATTGCATGTGATTTCAAGCATTTAATTCTTAATTAATTTTTAATTATTGTTACCTATCAATGATAATGATAGTTTATTTTAGTTTTAAAATAATATACAAATTTGAAACTATATAAGAAAATAAACTATAATATTAATTTGGAAAAAATTTTAGGTAAAACAACGTGAAACAATTTTAATAATAGTTTATGATAAATACAAAAATATTCACAATTTAAAAAAAAAAAATAAGAGTGCTTATTTCACACAATAGAAACAACTTATAAAAAAATTAAAATTACAAATGAAATTATATATACAAATTTATAAGTGAAAATTTTACATAATTATATACATAAAAATATCCATAAAAATGTACATAAAAATACATATTTGTTATGAATATCTTATTAAGTGGATGTCCATCAAGATCAAGATAAGTTTTTATGTACTTTAAATTCCAATAGTCATTAGAAGTAGATCTCTACTTCATTTATACTTCTTATGCCTCTAAATAGAGACTTTGGAAAAGCTTTGTAAATATTTCGATTGATTAATAAAATACGCTATCTCTTTGCTCTCCCATTCTCTTTGTTCTTTTCTCTTTGTTCTTTACTCTTTGTCTACTTTCTATCTTTTTATTTTAAAACACGTTATTAGCACGATTCTATTTTATTTTATAATACGATCACTCCAAATCTGCTGCTCAAGTTGTTGTTGATTGCCTTTTAGAGCTATTGCAATTTCAGTTTTCAATTGAGGCCTACGCACTATGGGTAATCATTAGAGCCTTTAACCACTTAGATCTTCAGATATATTATACTATGATTTATTTATTATATCATGTTTATTATAATTGAAGACTAATCATGATAACATGAATAGATAGATTCTGATTTGAAATTCACATATGTTTGCGATTGTGATTATGAAATAAAGAATCAATGGAGGCATTTAAAAGTCTATCCTACTAGATATGTTGCATTCTCCAAAGTGAATACAAATGTAACGCCCCAAAAACCCCAAAACTTTAAATTTCTGTGCACTGAGGTTGGTATGTAGGAGTAGCACCTAGAATATTAATTTTAAGGTATTATCGGGATTATTTGAAGTCTTAAAGATAGGGAAGACCATAGGGAAAAATTTATTTTCTTGCTTTAGTGGACCTTAGTCTTAGACATTAGGTCCCTTAAGTAGATTAAGAGGGGAATAGGACACAAGATGGGCTTGTGGTCCAATGGCAAGTGGCATCACTTGGGGAGCTGTAAGGTGGCGTGTATTCAGCTGAGGAGGAGGTCCAAGGTTCGAGCATTAGGAGTGGTATTTTTGGAGTGTTTTATTTTGCATAGATGGACGACCAGAGTTGTGTTGAATATGAACTCTTGTGTTGGAGTGTTTGAGTGGTAAGGGGAACTGATAATAGAGGAAAATTTGGATAAGGCTAAGGTGTTATCAGGAGAAAAGTTAGGAGATGAGGAGAGGGAGGAATTGGTGCCGAATGGGACTGTGGGGAAACGAGTATTCGACTGGTGGCTATAAAAGGAGAGGCCGAATGTTTTGAAGGGTTCTTTGAGCTTTCATTAGTCTTTCTTTTCTTCCCTTAATTGGTTTTCCCGTAGCAAAATTCTCCCAATTGCCGAAATCTCCTATAGCCGAATTCTTTTTACCGAATTCTCTCATAGCCAAACTCTTCTATCACCGAATTACCACCATCTTTTTCCTTGTCAAAATTCCTCTTTGTGCCAAACCCTTGTTGTTTTCCCCTCATCACAGATCGATTATTATCTACTATCAGTCAAGGTTGAAAGTCGGATCTAGTTAATAGCTATCTAGGCCGCAGGATCGAAAGGGGATTTGGTAAGTATTCGGTTAACCTCTTTTTAGGATTTGTTAAAAGCTAAAAGGCTATCTAACTGTCCTATCGTTAACTCTGTGATAACAATGATAAGGTTCAAAGATCGCAAGCGTGGTAGGATTGTTAGCAAGGGTAAGTGTACTCAACTCGATTGTGGTTTAAGTGAATGGTCGAATGTGTGTATGATCTATAGGGGTGACTTGTGTGGATTATGAGTCACTCAGATTTTGATGGTGTATGTGTGAGTGTAGATCTAGGGGATACTACTGATTAGTAGCTAAGGAAGGGCTATTAGAACCCGGTGGCACACGATAAGGTTACTGTACGGCTTCGGCTTTTGGTAAATGTTTTGATTTAGTGATTGATTGAAGGTTGGTTGGTTGTAGGTTCGAGGCTAAGGATAGTATAGCATGTCACAGTAACCAGGTGTGTACAAACACTATACACACACGATATTGGCAATGCCAAAAAGTAGAAAAGCCAAAAGTGGCTAAATGGGCCCGGTGGGCCCTGAGGCTCAGTTTGATGAAATTGTTTGGTTGGTTAAACGAATTGAGTTAGTCATGAATGGTACATGATCTGGAATTGTTTTGGGCCCAATAGGCCATATGGATGATATTTGGGCCTAATGGGTCGTAAGGATGTGATTTGGGCTTGATGGGATTTATGGGACGTAGAAAAGTATACTAGGGTTTAATGGACTTTAGGCCTAGTTCTGAACAACTCTTAAACCACATAAGACTTAACTTAATAATTAAACATGTCAGTGGACAAGTCGCTGGGTTAGAGTGTGGCAATGGACATATGCATGTCTAGGATTGGATCTAGGGAGAGCTTGGTACTTAAGCGGTCCTAGTGGCCCACCTCCTCTTCTCTGGAATCTTACCTGGTGCATAGTGTCTGTTCACTCTAGCAGCAAGGATTTGTTAATGGGCCAAAGTTCATAACTAAAACCCGAGAGGGACCAAATACCCCTGATTTAAAAATTACCAAAATATCCTTAGATTTACAGAATTACTAAAATACCCCCAATTTGTAAAATTACCAGAATACCATTGATTTAAAAAATTACCAAAATACCCTTATTTTACAAAATTACCTAAATTCCCCTTTAGAGTAGATTTATGAAAATACCCCTAGATAGTGAAATGACCAAAATACCCTTAAGTGCTTAAAGTGTGAAAATGTGTGTTGCATTCACGAAACATATGTTGCACTTGGGTGGCTTATGATGATATGGAGGAAGATTTGAGGATCGCATAGTCGCTTGACGACCGTGGATCCACCGGTGGCTTTAAGCCCATTATAGCAGCTTTGCTGCAACGTTTGAGTAGTGCCGCTGCTGGTGCTACCTTTGGTGTGTAGGGATGGGTGGGTTGATATTTATATCCCTACAGATGTGTAGGTTTGGAAGGGAAATTATGTGCAGGGTTGGATTTGGGACGGATACATTGCATTCATGTGACTCTGATATGGTATAAGGTCGTTGTACGCTAAGGCCCAAGACCACTGATTTTGATAGGGCTTAGGCCCAATGTAATATTTGCATGTTGATTTGATTGCCAAGGGTTGTGCACACTGAGTTTCGAAACTCACACCCTTTTTATTAAATGTTTCAGGTGATCCTCAATAATCGGCTCGACGTGGGAGAGGACTCGGAGATGGCCAGACTACAAGATATTTAGAAGTTTTAATTATTTGTTTCAAAAGACATGATTTTAATTGCTTTATTTTCATTGGATGTAATAAGGCCTTATACTCCGATTGACTTTAGATTTTGAGTTTTGTTATTATTGTTTTAACTGTTTACTTAGTTATTAAACCTAAATAAATTTCTTATGTTTAAACATGGTTTTCGAAATACTTCAAATTATAAAATGGGCTTTTATCATTACTTAACAAGATGTCAAGGATTTTTGGGCTTTTAGGCCCTAAACTTTAACTTAGCAAAATTGTTTTGAATTGTGCCTTTGATGTGACATTCCCGGATTCGGCCATAACGTCTGGGCCGGGTTTGGGGTGTTACAGCAAACATAAAGAAAATAAAAGATATATTCATGAACCATTAAAATTGAGAATAGAGTAATAAATATGAGAACAATGAGAGTTCTTAAGATAACTCTTCAAGGGTTAAAGATAACTTATGTTATCAATGTTATATGAAAGATTATTGGCTACATATGTGGCGTATGCACTAATATTTTGTTTCTGTTAATATTTTTTGAGGAAAGATATGAAAATGTAGTAATGAATTTTATCATTACAGGTTGAAAATATTTATCTTATTTGGTAATGAAACAAACAAATATTATTCCAATATTTGGTAGTACAAAATTAGTCGAAAGCTCCAGAAGAGCTAATTTATTAATATCTTGTGATAGTTAATCCACTGGTTTCAAAAGATATTCATTATAATGAATATCATATTGAGATTGTGAATGATGAAAAGGTTATATTTCATATGAATCACTATTGCTATAAATATCTATTCTGAAAGGATGAAAAAAAGGGAGGATTGAGTTATTAATTACTCTTGTTATTAAATTGAATTGACTGTAACTATCTTTTTGATCTTCTTCAGTCATCATCCCCATTAAGGGATTGAAAGCAAAATATTTGGCTGTGAAAGATCTATTTATGAGCAATAGAATATAGTAATTCTATCTAAAGCTCGTTATGGTTGGATGCACCTGAAGTTGCAACTTTTTTTTTAAACTGTGAGTATAACTCTACAGTATTCAAAATAAGTTCTCAATTAAAGTTATGTGAAACAATATTACTAATGAGAACTAGCAAAAGAGAAAACTTATGTATAAAAAGTCATTGGTTATGTACCTATTGTACACTTGGAAAATAATTTTATAATCATTTTTTTTATATTTGAAGATTTTGGCATATTCCCTTAAGCGAATATTGTATATAATTGTTTTAAAATTATATTTATTTTATTGACTTAGTGGTATTATAAACTTCACATTGATTTAGGCATTTCCACTAGTAAATGTCACAATAGTACTTATATATGGATATAAAGTAAAATGAATGACAGTAAAATTATCAATTTGTCACAATTTATATTGACATTATAAGTACAATTGAAATGCATGTTAAAGTAAACTAGAAGTTTACTAATACACATGCATTTACTACTTGGCATGACCAGTTAGATCATTCTAGATCATATATGATGCGAAAATTAATTGAGAATTCATATGGACATTCATTAAAGAACTAGAATATTCTTTACTTTAAAGAATACTCATTTGTTGTTTGTTCTCAATGAAAATTGCTTATTAGAAACTCACTAGCTAACATTGAGATTTAATGTCTTGCATTTCTGAAATGAATATAAGCCCATTCATCCACCATGTGGATGGTTTTGATATTATATGATTTTGGTATATGCATCTACAAAATAATCACATATGCATTATCAACTTGCAACCTGTCATTTGCAAGATTTCTTGTTTGAATAATTAATTTCAGATAATTCAATTAAGACAATTCATATTGTTAAAGCTAATGAGTTTATATCTCAGTCTTTTATTAATTGAGTTTGAAAAACTTTTGTAAAAGCTTGTTACTTATGCGCATAATGGTTTGGACAAATTATTGATTGAATGCCTCTGATTAATATCTAAACCATTACGTATGAGAACTAAACTTCCTATTTCAACATGAGATTATGTTGATTTACAAGTTGTATGCATCAAGCCAATACATTATAAATACTCTCCATGCCTCTGATAAATACATTTTAAATGTTTTGAAGATTCAATTATGACATGATTTGTGATTACTATTTTGATTTGATAGTTTTCCTGGCATTAGGGGGAGAGAAATAATAACTTGTAATGATTTAGGGGGGAGAGTAATTTGAACCAGAAGTTCAATAAGGATAACTCATTTCAAGTTCCAAATATGAAAATTCTCATAAAAGAAAATAATTATTCTAAATGGTTATATAGTGGAGACGGGTGCTCCAGAAGAGACCCAAGACATAACTAAAACTCCAGAAGAGATTTAGGTACCTGAAACTGAAGATTAAAATAGTGAAAATAATAGATCTCGATAAATTATGTCAATTAGAGACAATGTGGAACCGGTAATAAAACTGGTCAACAATGGTTTTGTATGTAATATTATTGTTGAAATAATGAAATAAAAGGAGAATATTAAATAAATCTATTGAGAAATATAGATATGGAATAGATTGTTAAAAATAGAAATACACAACTCAAGTACAATTAAATTTGTGGAGTTTTTGAACCAATAGTCAAAATATCTAAAGGTATAAAGCCAATGAGGGTACAAAAGAAGTAGTTTTGCAAAAACGAAATAAAAATATGAAGTTTCTTGTTAAGCCCTGGCATTGATTATGGAAAGATATAATATTATTTTGTGGTGGATGCAATAACCTTTAGATATATTATTAAACTGGAAGTTCAAAAAGATTTAACTTGCATCTAATGGTTGTTGTTACAACCTTTTATGAATCACTATATAGTAAAGTTTATATTAAAATCTTTAAAGGATTTAGAATGCCAGAAGCATATTGAAATTATCGGGAAATTGTTAATTTATATGAATTGATATAATTTGAACATATTTGGTAAATTTGACTTAGTCAATAGTAGTTAAAAGAGGATTATAAAATGATTCAAAATACCTATTTTCATTTTTATAGAGGAATCATGATTAAAGTTTGTTATGATTATTGTTGAAACTCCTGAAAAGATCAAAATATATTTCCCCCAAAATTTTCCCTCAATCATGAATTTCAAAAGAATGGTGATATAAATGCTTAGCAAATACAGTCAAATAGTCATTTTAAAAACTAGTATTCAAGATTGAATACATAGAATATGAGAAAGTATGTGATGTTTTCATGAGGGGGAATAAACGCGTCGTACACATTTTCCCTTAACCGAGGTTTTATCCTATTGGGTTTTCCTGGTAAGGTTTTTAATGAGGCAACATATTTTGCGCATTATAGATATGTGTACTCTTTCTCCTTGACTAGGAATTTTTTCCCCACAAGGTTTTTATCTTAGTAAGGTTTTAACGAGACACATTATCTACAAATGGACACCCAATGGGAAGTGTTATGAATATCTTATTATGTGGATGTCCATCAAGATCAAGATAAGTTTTAATGTACTTTAAATTCTAATAGTGATTAGAAGTAGATCTCTACTTCATTTATACTTCTTACGATTATAAATAGACTTTGGGGAAGCTTTGTAAAGATTCTGATTGACCAATAAAATACACTTTCTCTTTTACCCTTCTATTTTCTTTGTTCTTTACTTTCTGTCTTTTTATTTTATAACAAAAATAATATATGTATATAAAAATTACTAATTCATCTAACTCCTAACTATCCTAATTAATTAATAATATTATTAATAAAATCCGTACGTATTCTAGTATAATTCTAATGATCATCATCTTATTCTAATAGTCATTCTAGGAAACTTTAATAACATAAAATTCTATTCTAAATAAAAAAAAATAATATTAAAGAAACCAATAATAATAAATAAATAAATCACCAACACACAGGCACAAAAATAAATTTACTAAACTTTAAAATAAAAAGGTTAACTACATAATTAGTCCCTTACTTAAAGATGAAAATTCAAATTAATCTTTAATATCAAATAAAAGTACAATTTGATCTTGGAATTAAACTGTAACACCCCGAACCTGGTCTAGGAGTTTCGGCTAAGTTGAAGGCGTTACATTCCATCACCGAGGTGAACCTGTAAAGCCTCTTTTTAGTTGTGTTTATTTTGTATGAAAAATCACTCTTTTGTTTATAGGAAAACATTCATTTGATTTAGATCGACTTTACTTAACAATTCAATTACAATATTATTATTGTAAAGATTTTGAAAAACGAGATAAGGTTCTTAAGAAAGGACTTATAGAAACTTTTAAGAATTTTATAAAGTAATGGAAAACACTTAAAATAATGGATTTCTAAATGGTAAAGTAAACATGCAAATAACAAAGTATTACCTAAGTGACATGTCTTAGAATGAATAAGCTAAACAACTTCACCTTAAATACAAAAGCGAGAAATAATTAATAACTACAATCCCAAGAACGATTAAAGAAAACTTTAATAAAAACTTTAAAATAATAATAACGAAAAATGAGCTGCTAATTCGAGGTTCTCCGATGCCTTTTTGAATCCTATTTTTCTATGTTACTTGAGAGGGAAAGAAAGGGGGAATAAGCTTATAATGGCTCAATGTGAGACTAAATTCTAAATCCTTAAATATAATCAACAAAACTAATGTATATAAAAATTCAATAGAAATTAAAGTATTCATCATGAAATGCATAATAAATTGATGAATAAAATTTTATAAGATGCAATTTAAGTTTTAAAGTTCTCACCCGTCCATCCTTTCTGACCTCAAGTGTTGCTCGACACTCCCAAAAACCACTACAATAGCTGGCCATCCTAGTCTGATTTGCGGGGACAATGGTCGTTCACTTGTTGCCAGTGATAGTGACTTTTACTACACTAACTTACTGTAACAACCCGATTTAGGGCCTAGTCAGAATAGTGGTGCGAGACCACAAATCCAAAGTAGAAATATGAGTTTTCAAAGTTTATGAGATGTTTGCATGATAGTATGAAAGTTTCATGAAGAAATTTTATTAAATTGTGATTGAATTGTCCATTAGGACTAAATTGCAAAAGTTGCAAAATATGAGATTCTAGAAGCTTTTAGTATGAAATAGATTTGGATTATTAATTAGAGGTCCTTAAATAGTAATTTACCCAATTTCTACTTTTTGGACGAAAATGGGCATGAGTTAGTTAATTTTGAAAGTTTATCAAAAAGGGCATTTTGGTCATTTGTCAAATAAATGATTAAAAAGGGAAAAGAAGACAAAAATTATGTTCATCTTCTTCCTTTTAGTTCCAAAATTTCCAAGGAAGCCATAGTTAGGGTTCTTCAATTTTTCAGGCTCATAGTAAGTGCATCCTAACCCCGTTTTTAATATTCTTCATATTTTTGAAGTCCTCGTAACTTGAGTTAGCTATTTTTAGCTATGTGTTGAGATAGGATTCATGTTCAAGAATATACCCATGTATGACATGCAAGTATTTTCATGTTTTAAGGAAGATTATGAAAGCTTGATGTAGAATAAATATGTTTTTCTAAGTAAATTTCATGAAAATAACATGTAAGGACTAAATTGTGAAAGTTGTTAAAGTGGTCATACATGAGTGAAATAGTGAGAATTGAAGGTTGCTATAGTTGAGAGTATGATTCGGCTAAGCATGAAATACAAGAAAGTTGAATGAAAATCACTTTACAAGCCTTGGGGCAAAAGTGTAAATATGAGGAAGTTTAGGGGCAAAATGGTAATTTTGCCAATGTATGAGTTATGAGTCAATTTAGTCAATGTATGTATTAAATGATTTGATTTATCATTATAGATCAAGAAAAATGAAGCCCGGATCGAAACCGAGGCAAGAACAAAATCGTGGACTAAATTGCACATATTCATACATTTTGAATACCGAGGTAAGTTTATATGTAAACAATACATTTTAAATACACATTGTTGATGTTGATTGGTGAATGGCATGAATTAAAACATTTATGATTCAAGTGAATTGAATTTGTTAGTTATGGTGTAATTTCGTAGGAATGACGAAATAGTTTTGTAAATGTGTAATAGCAACACTTGATGGTGGGCTAAGTGCGATACCACCTTAATACTTAACTACGATGGGCTATGTGCGATGCTATTGTTGGTTATATTATTTGGTGGGCTATGTGCGATACCACTATAATTATCCATTTTGGTGGGCTATGTGCGATACCACTATAATTATCCATTTGGTAGGCTATGTGCGATACTACCCTACTAATGATTTAGGGTAGGCTAAGTGCGAAACCACCAAGTGATTTGGCATTATGGTTGGAGTTATGAGGAATTATGATGTGATGTATCATGAGAAAATTGTGATGTTGAGTGCAGGTATGCAAATGAATGAATGTAAGCATTAAGCTTGTGATGAAATGGGAATGTGGTAAGGGATAAAATGAGTAAGCATGATTGTGAATGTGAATTGTCTTTGTTTAGTATAATGCTAATTGTTGTTTAGGTTATACTATAATGTTAATTCTTTATATGTAAACTTATTAAGCTTAAAGCTTACTCCCCTTTCTTTTCCCTTGTTTTATAGAGCCAAAGAGTCGGGTAGGGATACGCAGATAATTTGGAAGATCATCTACACTGCCAGCTCACTTCGGTATATTTAGACTTAGTGCTTTTGTATATGGCATGTATAGAGGCTAGACAAGTTAGTTACTTAGTTGTATTGACCAAGGGTGTGATGGCCCTTTAGATGGATAAACTATTTTGTATAATGCCATGGTTGATTGCTCACCTTGTTTTATATGAAAAGATGTAGTTGTCCATGGAAGTTTATATTGCAAAACATGTATTATTTGAGTTATTGAATTGGGTTTATGAATGATCTTGATTTCAAGGTGGCAATTGGCTTGAAAAATAGCCTCTAAGTGTCCACATGGGTAGACACACGGGCGTGTGTCTAGGCCGTGTGTCCTCTGCATATTAGTGTTTTAAGTCAGAATAGACCACGAGCTAGCCACACGGGCGTGTGCCTAGACCGTGTGAGATGGTCAGTATTCACCACGGGTGGAGAACACGTGTAACACCCCAAACCCGGCCCATTCGTTACGACCGAATTTGAGATGCCACTGCGGAAAAACGTTTGAAGACTGATTTCACTTTTGGGAAAAACATTAAAAATTTTGTCATTTGAAAACCATGTCCAATTAAAAATTCTAAATAATATAAGCTTGACAAAAATATCCAAATTAAAAGCACTTCCAAATAATAATTTAATGGTCGTCTAGCTTAAACATAATAAAAATGCTCAAATAGAAATACTTAAATACTTTAACTGGGCCTTATTACAACAAATAATTAAACAAAAGTTCTTAGTAATAAACTGAATAAAATAAAGAAGATGTTTTCTGCATGGGCCACCTCGTATCCACTCCAACCCGGTCCAATCACCACGAATCATCTGCGATGTTTAATAAAAATTGGGTGAGTCATACTGGACTCGGTGTGTAATTAATCCACTGAATTCCACCCACATGTTAACCACATATTAACCCATATATCAGATAACAAATATCATATTCACATGTTAACACATTCTGGGCTTGGCCCATATTCATATCACATTCATCTAATAGGGTAGTTAACCACATAATTTCCACATACTGGGCTTAGCCCATTTCCACACTGATCCACATTCATATACTGGGCTTTGCCCATTTTTACATTAATCCACATATCATATTGGGCTTGGCCCATTTCCACATATGTTCACATACGAAATCATGCAATTATGAAGCCCAACCCAAACCTAGGGTCCATCCGCTACACACCCCTTATCCAAATTTACTACCACACACTGGGGATTATCAAATCACCCTCTCCTTTTCACTCCAAAGGCAATCACTGCCGTCCACGTGCAATTAAGCACAATAGTCCACAACGCGACCTCAGTCAGCGCCAATCCATGATGTAGCCGTAGCTAACACCAAAACCATGATGGGACACATAGTCACTCATCAACCACGATATGGCACATAGCCGATATCAACCACGATGAGGCACATAGCCGAGTATCAAGCCACGCGAACTAAATCGCAATTAATCCACAACGTGACCTCAGTCAACGTCAATCCACGATATAGCTCAAGGCTAACATCAAAAACCACGATGGGACACATAGTCACTCATCAACCACGATATGGAACATAGCCGATATCAACCACGATGAGGCACATAGCCACTCATCAAGCCACGCGAACTAAATCGCAATTAATCCACAACGTGACCTCGGTCAACGTCAATCCACGATGTAGCTCAAGGCTAACATCAAACCACGTACTCGAAGTACACCCGTACCTTCTTTCATATCCCAACCCATGCACATGCCACATAAAATAATGATACAATGTAATGATGCATGAGCATGTTCATCAAGCATATTATCACATATTCATATTAATAATCACATATCATCAGGTTTGGTACTTACCGGATTATCGACATACCCCTTGAGGGTATCCTTATCACAATTTCCACTACACTAGTTAGCACATTCATAACACATACACATTTCACACACCTGATCACTTGGAGAACTATGCTTTCGATACTGATGCTATCACTAGGCGATACTACGGCTATATGCCTACTTTCTTGTTCTGACGCTGGTCCACACCCCGGTGGCCAATCCCTAACTGCCGAGACAGATCTCTTCTTAAACTTCGGGATAGGGACCTTCCCTTTCCCTTCTTGAATGGTATTCGCCTCCATCAACACACTTAATCAGAACAATCAATTTAATCATCAATATACGAATTCTTAACCAAATATCCACAACTTATCATACTTACCGAAAGGGTCTTGAAATCCGAAAAGCTTGATCTAATGCTTGGATCCTTAATCCTACATTTGATTAATCACCTACTACTTTAATAAAAAGCCATTCGCCATAAATCCAAATCCTAGTAGGATTAGTATACTTAAACTTACCTTGTTTCCGTTTGACTTAAGAATCAAGTCTTGAAATCTCTCGCTATACTCTTCTTGCATTTGGCCAAGCATTGAATCAATTAACTTGGTTAGTTTTTGACTTTTGAATAATTAGTGAACACATATATTTACCAAACATTGCCTTGGCTGAATGCTATAGACACTTACCTTGTGGATTTTAAATCCGAAACTCACCGAATAACTAGGAACACGTGGCCTATGGTGTACCTTCGGGAAAAGAACTTCTCCTTCCTTGTAGTCGACACTTAGTAAATCCCGAAAGATCTCTTCAAAGTTTTGGCAACAAGATATTAATGGGGTTAGTCCTAGATTTGGCAAATCTTAAGAAAAAAGATGAAACCGAATGAGATCTTACCTTACTTGAAGAAATCGATTGCACCTTCACTTCAACCTTTGAGATTCGGCTATGGCTAGATGATGATCTCACAACTTTCGGCTTTTTTGGAGGATTAGAAAGAAAAGAAAAGGAAGAATAAAGATGGAGGATTCGGCTAGAACACAAGGTATTTCGGCTTGGCAAAAATAAAAGAAGAAGAAGATTTGGTGAAGAGAATTCGTGAGGCTTTCAAAGAACAGAAAATAATGCGAATGGCCTCTCTTTTCCTTTTATAGCCGATATTACTAACTTAGAATCCTTACTTGGCCATCACTCTTCTATTTTAATAGCTTTATCTCTTTAATTATCACTTAAAATAAAAGATAATTCAGCAACTATCCTTACTTAGCTGAAATTATTAAACTCAAAGTCCCTTACTTGGCCATCACTTCTCCCTTATTTTCCTCTTTATCTCTTTATTCAAATTAAAAGAATTTAATCCAACAATTATCTCTTGAAAATAATGATAAATAAATCTTTTATTTATCCACTATTTATAAAATAATAAAAGCTCCTAATTTATAGCTATGTGCCGTCCACCTCTCTGCTCCTTGTAGCAAAATAAAATTTCTTTTATTTGCTTCCCATGTGACTCGAACTTAGGCCCATTCCTCTTGCATATGGCACCATTTCCATAGGCCCTAAGTGGAATCTTCAGACCACTTTTCCAAGCCTGTTTGTGTGTCAAATTTCACAAACTTTTTCTTTTAAGGCCACCTTGCCTTAATTTCCCCTTTTAAACCTTAAAACTCGTCATTTCTAGGTCATTTCTAAGTTTCCAAAAATTTTCGATCGGCTCAGTAAACTTGACATTTCCTTACATTTCCAAGACATTTTTACAAGACATTTCCTTACATTTCCATGACATTTCCTTACAAGACATTTCCTTACATTTCCAAGGTTCTAAAAATGTTCACTTTTCTCTTTTAAACTTAACATTTCCATACATTTCAGTTTCCAAAAGTGTTCAAAATATATTCATAACACATAAGATATGTCATTTCGTACAATTAAACCAAAAATGCATAGGCCCTTTTCAGGATGTCACAACACGGGCGTGTTCCTATGCCGTGTGACACAAACAGAATACCCAAGTTTTTATACACGGGGTAGGGACATGGGCATGTGTGACCACACAGCCTGCCCCCACGGGCGTGTCCCATATTACATGGGCATGTGGCCTTTAATTAGGTGAAAAATTTTAATATCGTAAAGGTTTCCGGTAGGGTTTCAAAATCCCTCCTATGTATGTTTAAGGCTTCGTGAGTCCTTAATGAGGTCGTTGTGGTGACTATAGAGAGTTGTCAAGTTGAGACTAAAGTGGCGTGATCAAGGGGATTAAGTTCGGTAATGCCTCGGGCCCAGTTCTGGCATAGAATACGGGTAAGGGGTGTTACATTTAGTGTATCAGAGCTATGTTTTAGTCAATTCTCGGACCACCGTAGCGTGTGTAAGAGTCTAGCTATACATGCCATAAGCGTATGATGATAGTGTGGTGGCTTTTGATGATTCTAAACTTTGTTCTGTATAGTATATGGATCCCGATCAATCGACTGCTGATGACATAGCTAGTAATGCTCCGGCTCCAGCACAAGGGACCGCACCTGTTCAGAGTGGACTCGAGACTAGGGGTCAAGGAGAAAAGGCTCGGAAAGTCTTTCTCCAAATGATGAGTAACTGGTACTCGGAGTATGTTCGAGCAAACCCTAATGCTCAACCTCCTCCACCTCCTCCTATACCTCAGCTAGTTCCAGTGGCTCCCCAATGTATATATTTAGTAAGGATAGCGAAACCCACGGTAGATAAGATTCGGAAGCAAGGGGCTGAGGAGTTTAGAGCTAATATAGATGATGACCCTGAGAGGGTGGAGTTCTGGCTTGAGAACTCGATGAGAGTATTTGATGAACTCTCATGTACACCTAATGAGAACTTAAAATGCGTCGTGTCTTTGTTAAGAGATTCGACATACCATTGGTGGAAAACATTGACATCAGTGGTTCCAAAGGAGAGAGTGACGTGGGACTTCTTTTTGGAGGAGTTTCGAAAGAAGTATATAAGTCAGCAATTTTTTGACCAGAAACTAAAGGAATTCCTTGAGTTAAAGCAAGGAAGAATGACTGTGGTGGAATATGAGCGCGAATTTGTCAGGCTTAGCAAGTACGTGTAAGAATGTGTTTCGACAGAAACTATTTTGTGCAAGAGTATCGAAGATGGGTTGAATGAGGATATTAAACTATTAGAGGGTATTTTGGAGTTAAAAGAGTTTGTAATATTGGTTGACAGGGCAAGTAATGCCGAAGAACTGAGTAAGGAAAGTAGGAGGGCTGTGAGTGAGGCCCGAGATGCAAGAAAATGGTCGATGGGCAAATCGTACCAAGCTAAGTCAAAAAGATCCAAGGAAGCGAGTTCTTGGACGACTGCATCAGTTGGATATTCATACCGAGACCGAGGCAACACCCGTTTGGGTTCGAGAGTTCAAGCCACCTCGATGAAAAGTGTGGGCAATCCAAAGACCAAATCGGAGTGTCCAAGTTGTGGTAGATATCACACTGGAGAATGTTGGGTAAACAACTGGAAAGATTATAAATATGGTTTCCCCGACCATTTCATCCGAAATTGCCCTGAGAGGGATGACAAGGAAAGGAAGCAAGAGATAAGATCCAATAATGTATCTGCAAGGGGAAGCCGACCAAAGAACCGGGAGGTAGGACTAGTGGTAGAGGTGCGTCACGAGACTCTGCTGTGAGATTAGAGGGTCGGGCACCTGTAAGGACGTATGCCATTCGTGCTCGCGAAGAGGCATCATCCCCAGATGTAATAACGGGTACTTTTTCTCTTCATGACACATTTGTTATTGCTTTGATTGATCCAGGGTCTACCCATTCTTATGTTTGCATAAGACTGGCTTCTACTTTGAGTATGACCATTGAGTCTACTGAAATTGTGGTAAAGGTGTCAAACCCATTAGGTAAACATGTGTTAGTTGACAAGGTGTGTAGGAATTGTCCTTTGACAATTAGGGGTCATTGTTTTTCGGCAAACCTTATGTTGTTACCGTTTGATGAATTTGACTTGATTCTTGGTATGGATTGGTTGACTACCCATAGTGTTTTAGTGAATTGTGGTAGTAAATTTATTGAATTAAAATGTGAAAACAGAGATGTTATTCGGGTTGAATCAGGAGGGTCGGATAATCTACCAGTGATGATTTCTTCCTTAGTGGCCGAGAAATATTTGAGAAAAGGATGTGAGTCATATCTCGCTTTTGTATTTAATACTCAAGAGTCTGAGGTAAAAATTGAAACAGTGTCGGTGGTATGTGAATATCCGGATGTATTCCAAGAAGAGTTACCCAGATTGCCTCCAGTTAGAGAGGTCGAGTTTGGAATTGAGTTAATTCTGGGAACGACACCTATTTCGATTGCTCCGTATAGAATGGCACCATTAGAGTTGAAAGAACTGAAGGTTCAGTTGCAAGAGTTGACGGATAAGGGTTTTACAAGGCCAAGCTACTCACCATGGGGTGCTCCGGTACTTTTTGTGAAGAAGAAAGATGGGTCGATGAGATTGTGCATAGACTATAGACAACTCAACAAGGTGACAGTCAAAAATAAGTATCCTTTACCAAGGATAGATGATCTATTTGATCAACTGAAGAGAGCCACAGTATTCTCCAAGATAGACCTGAGGTCTGGTTATTACCAGTTGAGGGTTAAAGAGCAAGATGTGCTAAAAACTGCATTTCGGAAGAGGTATGGTCATTATGAGTTTCTAGTCATGCCATTCGATTTAACGAACGCTCCTGTGATTTTTATGGATTTGATGAACCGTGTCTTCCAACCGTATTTGGACAAGTTTGTGGTTGTCTTTATTGACGACATATTGATTTATTCTCGAGATGAAAGTGATCATGCAGAACATCTGAGAATTGTCTTACAAACCTTAAGAGATAAGCAGTTGTATGCTAAATTTAGTAAGAGTGAGTTTTGGCTCCAAGAGATCAGATTCTTAGGACATATTGTGTCGGGTGATGGTATTAGAGTTGGCCCGAGTAAGATCTCGGCAATTGTAGATTGGAAATCGCCGAGAAACGTGTCAAAAGTTAGAAGTTTTTTGGGTTTGGCAGGATACTACAGACGCTTCTTAATGGGGTTTTCTATGATTACTACCCCGATGACAAAACGGTTACATAAGGATGTTAAGTTTGAATGGACTGAGAAATGTCAACGGAGTTTTGAGAGATTGAAAAAATTGTTGACTAAGGCGCCGATTTTGGTTCAACAAGAATTAGGGAAAGAGTTTGTGGTTTACAGTGACGCTTCGTTTAATGGTATCGGTTGTGTGTTGATGCAATAGGGTAAGATATTCGCTTACGCCTCGAGGCAGCTAAAACTGCACGAGAAGAATTATCCGACTCATGATTTGGAGTTGGCTGCGATTGTTTTCGCATTAAAGATTTGGCGACATTATTTATATGGTGAGAGGTGTCGAATCTTTACGGATCATAAGAGTTTGAAGTATCTAATAGATCAAAAGGATTTGAATTTGTAACAACGACGGTGGCTTGAGTTATTGAAGGACTATGAGTTAGTCATTGATTACCATCTGGGAAAAGCGAATGTGGTTGCAGACACCCTGAGTAGGAAGTCCCTATATACTTTGAGAGCTATGAGCACGAGTTTAGCATTGTCTGATGATGGTGCTATATTGGCAGAGTTGAGAGCTAAGCCACTATTTGTTCGACAGATATGTGAGGCTCAAAGGAATGATAGTGAGATGCAAGCTAAGAGAGTTAAGTGTGGATCAGAAAATGATTCTGATTTTCGAGTGGGTTTGGATGGTTGTTTGATGTTTCATGATAGAATTTGTGTACCTAAGGATGATGAGTTGATTCGGAAGATATTGAATAAAGCACATAGTAGTTATTTGTCAGTGCATCCGGGCAGTACAAAAGTGTACAACGATCTGAGGAAATTTTATTGGTGGCCGGGTATGAAAAGAGACATCTCTGGGTTTGTGACAAAATGTTTGATTTGTTAACAAGTGAAAGCTAAGCATCAAGTCCCTTCGGGATTGCTTTAGCCAGTGATGGTTCCCTAATGGAAGTGGAATCGGATTACTATGGATTTTGTGACGGGGTTACCTATGACTCCAAAAAGGAAAGATACTGTGTGGGTTGTCGTTGATAAATTAACGAAGTTGGCTCACTTTATACCGGTGCGTGTTGATTATTCACTGGATAAGTTAGCCGAGTTATATATTACAGAGGTGGTGAGGTTACATTGAGTGCCAGTATCTATTATCTTGGATAGAGATCCGAGGTTTACTTCGAGGTTTTGGAAGAAGTTGCAGGAGGCTCTAGGTACAAGGTTAAATTTTAGTACTGCATTCCATCCGCAAACTCATGGCTAGTCTGAAAGAGTAATTCAAGTTCTCGAAGATATGCTCCGATGCTATGTGTTAGAATTCGAAGGTAGTTGGGAAAGATACCTACCTTTGGTCGAATTTGCTTACAATAATAGTTATCAATCAAGTATACAGATGGCACCATATGAATCTTTGTATGGTCATAAATGTCGGACTCCCTTATATTGAACTAAGCTTAATGAGAAGCAAATCCATGGGGTTGATCTAGTAAAAGAGATCGAGGAGAAAGTGAAAGTGATCCGTAATAGTCTGAAAGCTGCTTCGGATCGACAAAAGTCGTACGCGGATTTGAAAAGAAAAGAAATTGAGTTTAAAGTGGGCGACAAGGTATTTCTGAAAGTGTTCCCGTGGAAGAAAATATTGAGATTTGGTCGTAAAGGGAAATTGAGTCCGTGATTCATAGGGCCGTATGATATTACTGATAAAATTGGACCAGTAGCATACCGGTTGGCTTTGCAGGTGGAGTTAGAGAAAATACATAATGTGTTTCACGTATCGATGTTAAGACGATATCGCTCCGATCCTTCGCATGTGATTCGTTCAACAGAAATTGAGATACGACATGATATGTCCTATGAGGAGGAGCCGATTAAAATCTTGGCTTGAAAAGTGAAGCATTTGAGAAATAAGGACATAGCCCTAGTGAAAGTGTTATGGCAAAAACACGGTGTAGAAGAGGCTACGTGGGAACCAGAAGAAGCCATGAGAGAGTAATATCTAAACCTTTTCACCGGTAAGATTTTCGAGGGCGAAAATCTCTAAAAGGGGGAGAGTTGTAACATCCCGATTTAGGGCCTAGTCGGAATAGTGGTGCGAGACCACAAATCTGAAGTAGAAATATGAGTTTTTAAATTTTATGAGATGTTTGCATGATAGTATGGAAGTTTCATGAAGAAATTTTATTAAATTGTGATTGAATTGTCTATTAGGACTAAATTACAAAAGTTTCAAAATATGAGATTCTAGAAGCTTTTAGTATGAAATAGATTTGGATTATTAATTAGAGGTCCTTAAATAGCAATTTACCCAATTTCTAATTTTTGGACAAAAATGGGAATGAGTTAGTTAATTTTGAAAGTTTATCAAAAAGGGTATTTAGGTCATTTGTCAAATAAATGATTAAAAAGGGAAAAGAAGACAAAAATTATGTTCATCTTCTTCCCTTTAGTGCCAAAATTTCCAAGGAAGCCATAGCTAGGGTTCTTCAATTTTTCAGGCTCATAGTAAGTGCATCCTAGACCCGTTTTTAATATTCTTCGTATTTTTGAAGTACTCGTAACTTGAGTTAGCTATTTTTAGCTATATGTTGAGCTAGGATTCATGTTCAAGAATATACCCATGTATGGCATGCATGTATTTTCATGTTTTAAGGAAGATTATGAAAGCTTGATGTAGAATAAATATTTTTTTTCTAAGTAAATTTCATGAAAATAGCATGTAAGGACTAAATTGTGAATGTTGTAAAAGTGGTCATACATGAGTGAAATAGTGAGAATTGAAGGTTTCTATAGTTGAGAGTATGATTCAGCTAAGCATGAAATACAAGAAAGTTGAATGAAAATCACTTTACGAGCCTTGGGGCAAAAGTGTATATATGAGGAAGTTTAGGGGTAAAATGGTAATTTTACCAAAGTATGAGTTATGAGTCAATTTAGTCAATGTGTGTATTAAATGAGTTGATTTATCATTATAGATCAACAAAAACAAAGCCCGGATCAAAATCGAGGCAAGAACAAAGTCGTGGACTAAATTGCACATGTTCATACATTTTGAATACCGAGGTAAGTTTAAATGTAAATAATACATTTTACATACACATTGTTGATGTTGATTGGTGAATGGCATGAATGAAAACATGTATGATTCAAGTGAATTGAAATTGTTAGTTATGGTGTAATTTCGTAGGAATGACGAAATAGTTTTGTAAATGTGTAATAGCAACACTTGATGGTGGGCTAAGTGCGATACCACCTTAATACTTAACTACGATATCGTTGTTTATATTATTTGGTGGGCTATGTGCGATACCACTATAATTATCCTTTTTGGTAGGCTATGTGCAATACCACTATAATTATCCTTTTGGTAGGCTATGTGCGATACGACCCTACTAATGATTTAGGGTGCGCTAAGTGCGAAACCATCGAGTGATTTGGCATTGTAGTTGGAGTTATGAGGAATTATGATGTGATGTATCATGAGAAAATTGTGGTGTTGAGTGCAGGTATGCAAAAAAATGAATGTAAGCATTAAGCTTGTGATGAAGTGGGAATGTGGTAAGGGATAAAATGAGTAAGCATGATTGTGAATGTGAATTCTCTTTGTTTAGTATAATGCTAATTGTTGTTTAGCTTATACTATGCTGTTAATTGTTTATATGTAAACTTACTAAGCTTAAAGCTTACTCCCCTTTCTTTTCCCTTATTTTATAGAGCCAAAGAGTCGGGTTGAGATACGCAGATAATTTGGAAAATCCCCTACACTATCAGCTCACTTCAGTATATTTAGACTTAGTGCTTTTGTATATGGCATGTATAGAGGCTAGACAAGTTAGTTACTTAGTTGTATTGACCAAGGGTGTGATGGCCCTTTAGATGGATAAACTATTTTGTATAATGCCATGGTTGATGGCTCACCTTGTTTTATATGAAAAGATATAGTTGTTCATGGAAGTTTATATTGCAAAACATGTATTGTTTGAGTTATTAAATTGGGTTTATGAATGATCTTGATTTCAAGGTGGCAATTGGCTTGAAAAATAGCCTCTAAGTGTCCACATGGGTAGACACACGGGCGTGTGTCTAGGCCGTGTGTGACACACGGTCAACCCACATGGGTGTGTTAATAGGTCGTGTGTCCCCTGCATATTAGTGTTTTAAGTCAGAATAGACCACAGGCTAGCCACACAGGCGTGTGCCTAGACCGTGTGAGATGGTCAGTGTTCACCACGGGTAGAGAACACGGGCGTGTTCCTAGGCCGTGTGACACAAATAGAATACCCAAGTTTTTATACATGGGGTAGGGACATGGGCGTGTGTGACCACACGGCCTGCCCCCACGGGCGTGTCCCATATTACATGGGCGTGTGGCCCTTGATTAGGTGAAAAATTTTAAGATCGTAAAGTTTTTCGATAGGGTTTCGAAATCCCTCATATGTATGTTTAAGGCCTCGTGAGTCCTTTATGAGGTCGTTGTGGTGACTATAGAGAGTTGTCAAGTTGAGACTAAAGTGGCATGATCAAGGGGATTAAGTTCGGTAATGCCTCGGGCCTGGTTCCGGCATAGAATACGGGTAAGAGGTGTTACACTTACCATCTCAGTTGCCCGACTTTGATGGCTTTTAAAACTACCATCCCGGTTTAGTTCGATTTTGATGGTTTTTTTAATATACCATCCCATCTTGTCCTGTTTAGATGACATTGCTACCTACTTTGTGCAATACTGACTTTCAATGTGGACTTAATTTACTATTGTCTCCTATGGAACTCCTCCGTCCTCTATACCTGATTTTGTGTAATTATGCACATAAACTTAGCATGTTCTATGCTTTTCATCATCATATTATGCTACCTTTAATATTTTATGCTAGCATTATAAAGGCATGTATTTAAACATACATTTATCCCGTTATCACACAATTACATATAATTTGTGCAAGTAAACAAATAAAACATAGTGTCACATGCACAGGATTTTATGTGAATTAACAGTCTAATTATTTGACACATTTGAAGGTTCGCATGATCATATGGGCTCGCATGTACCTGGGGTTCGCATATAGGCTTGCACAATCCTAGGGTTCACATGGGATATATGTTCGCATGTTCCTAGGGTTCGCATATAGGCTCACATGATCCTAGGGTACGCAGGGCATATAGGTTTTCATGTTCCTAGGGTTCACATATAGGCTCGCAAGTTCCTAGGGTTCGCATGTACCTAGGGTTCGTACATAGGTTTGCAAGTTCCTAGTGTTCGTACATAGGCTTGCATGTACCTAGAGTTTGCATATAGGCTCGCAAAATCCTAGGGTTCACATGGCATATAGGCTCACACAGGGGCTCGCACCTATAGGGGTTCGCATTGTAACACCCCTAACCCGTATCCGTCGTCAAAATAAGGTTACATAGCATTATCAAAATAAACAGATCAAATACAAACATTTCATATTATTTTATATTCATGACAAATATTATCATAAAGTCCCTTATATGAGCCCTCGAGGCCCAAAACATACATTAGAAAAAAGTTGGGACTAAACTGGGTACTCAGAATTTTTTCGCGAAATTTCAAAATTTTTCTAGGGTGCAAGGGACACATGCCCCGTGTCTCAGGCCGTGTGGGCACTCGAAATGGGGCACACAGTCGTGTCCCAGCTCGTGTTTGTACCAGTGTAACTCTCTGACTTGGGTCACACGGTTAAGTCACACGCCCATGTGCTAGGCCGTGTGTAGGTGCAGGGGTCACACGGCCAAGCCACATGCCCGTGTTCCAGGCTGTGTGATCAATTCTGAGCATTTTGTTTGAAATTCTAAAGATGCAGGAGACACACGGCCAAACCACATGCCTGTGCTCATGGTGTGTATCACACACGACTGAGACATACGCTTGTGTCTCTGTCCGTGTGGACAAAATAGGGCTATTTCCAAGCCATAGTTCTCACCCAAACTTGCTTTCCACTTGCATTAACACTTTAACACATTCACAAACCAATACCCAACACTCAAATCAAGCCAAGCTCAAGTTTAATAAATGTCATAACACTCTATATGTCCAAGTACTCAATCATACCTATTTATTCATATAAACATATATGCATTTTTCATCACTCATGTTATCTCAAATCACTCCTTAATATGCTTATGTGAATTTCTATCATTCATCCATTTCAATCTATATCAAACTTATTACGACCTTATATATATATATATATATCAAACTATATCAATCACAAGCCATGCCAATGGCTAGATTCAACTCAATATTTACATGCCATCATTGACCAAATTTAGCCTATACATGCCATTATAACCAAAATATAGTTTACTATATATGTACCGAAACAAGCCGATGGATAGTGTGAGATATCTCCGACAAGCTTCCAATCCAACGAGCTTTCGAATTACTATAAAACAAAAGGAATAAAACAAAGTAAGCATATTATGCTTAGTAAGTTCATATATCGGAATAATAACTTACCATTCATTTACATATAAGGTAAGCATACAAATTCATCCAAACCATTTAGCCAATAGCCTATACACATATCCTTATCAAACATGTTAGTCATACATTTCACTTAAACATTAAAAAACAAGGATGAGCTCATCATGTAACAATTTTCATATACATGTGCTTTCCACATCATATATTCATAAAACATGTACACTTTCATAATAATTCATCTTAAGTTCAGATTATCCTCTGTCGGACTTTACCTGTTGAATGTATTTCAAATATCGATGGATACACAAGTAGTACACTCAAAGTGTACAAAACTGTAATCCATCAATTCATATTTAGAAATGCTCATACAAGGACATAATCGGGAAGCACTCACTCGAGCCATACAACGGGAAGCTCATGTGAGCTTTATAACGGGAATCTTATCTAGGCTGTATAACAGAAAGCTCATAAAAGCCATAATCAGAAAGCTCATGTGAGCCAATAATAGGTAGCTCTGAAGAGCCATTAATTGGGAAGCTTCAGATAGTAATATATCGGGAAGTTCAAGCGAGCCATATCAGGAAGCTCCGGAGAGCCATTAAACGGGAAGCTCACAAAGAGCCATATATTGGGACGCTCATAAGAGCTGCGGTGTGACCGCAGCACATGCAGGATCACAACCAGTCAAGATGCTCCGAAGAGCTATTATCAGGAAGCTTGTTTAACCATATAAGAGGAATCTTGAGAGGGCTAATAATGGGACACTCTTCTGAGCCGTGGTGTGTCTGCAACACATGCAGGACCACAACCAATTCAGGAATCCTATATCCATCAAATTTCATTTGTTCAAACGAGATTTATTTCTTGTCAAACATTGTCATATATGTGATTTACTACCATGCTTAACAATTATTCAAATCACATACATATAATTCAAGCATAACACATAAATATACAATTTAGTTACATGAACTTACCTTGCAAGTGTTCATTAATTGTAATCTACTAATCTGATACTTTTTCCTTTCCTCAATCCAATTCTGTATTTGGACTATCCAGATCTATACGAGTAAATTTAACTCAATTTAATACAATTCATACTCAATTCAACCCAATTCACATATTAGGGAAAATTACCATTTTGCCCCTATATTTTTAATTAATTTTGATTTCATCCCTAGGCTCGGAAAATGAAATTCATGCAATTTAATATTTATTCCAAGCCTAACTAATTTTTAAATATAACATTTACAGCCCATGTATTTCATAAAATTCAGAATTTTTCAATGAATTTTACATCTTTTCAATTTAGTCCCTAAATCATAATTTCATCAAAATTTCCTTTACAAAAGTTATTTATCTATCAACAACCTTTCATTTTCTACCATAAACTTCAAAATTTTCAACATACTCATCCATGGAAAAATTTTAATACTTTGATAACTTTGCAAATTAATACCTGATATAGCTAGATTAAGCTATTACGATTTCGGAAATATAAAAATCATTAAAAATGGGACAAGAATACTTACCCAATTAAGCCAATTAAGCTTGCTTGAACTCTTTTCTCTTAGCTAGGGTTTCCATGTATTTTGTTTTAGGAAAGATGATGAAAATGATGATATTTTGTTTATTTTATTATTTATCATCTTTTCATCTTTTTTTCTTTCCATTTTCATCATTTTCTTTATTTAATTTTCCAAGGATGAATCATCATACTTATCTACTAACTCCTCTTAATGGTCTATTTTTCATTTAAAGACCTCAAATTTTGAATTCCATAGCTATTTGATACTTATAGCTACTAGAACTCAACTTTAACATTTTATGCAATTTGGTCCTTGCCACTAATTTGACATGTAATCAGTAAAATTTTTCTACGAAATTTGTATACGATATTTCAATCATAATGCAGACCATGAAATAATATTAAAATTATTTTTCTTCTGGGCTCGAATTTGTGGTCCCGAAACCACTGTTCTGATTTCATTGAAAACAGGCTGTTACAAGCATACAAATAGGGTCTCGCCTATAAGGGGTTCTCATGTCAAAAGGTTCACACATGCTAGGGCTTGTAAAAGCATGGTTTGCATTTACAGACATATATAAGTTCACATACTGTTAACATATGAGTTCACATATTGCTAACATATGAGTTCACATATTAGGCATATATAAGGTCGCATGTAATACTAAACAAGTTTCACATGTTTTAACAGAAAGGTGTTCAGAAGTATCAACATGTAAAGGGGTTCACATATAACATATATAGGGGATCGCATGAAATAGTAGGGTTCGCATGTATGAACCTAGAGTTCGCATGGATATTCTTATATGTTATGCACATGTGTTTGCAGTGTGGGGTACGCACATAACAACCTAGGGTTCGCATGTATAATCTAGGTTTCGCTTGGTTTTCATACAAGGTTCGCATGAATATATTTAGGGTTTATAGAGGTAATCATATATGGTTTTGCATGGGGTTCACAATAGGGGGTTCGCGCATGACCTCACACACGAATTCACACACAACTCGCACATACTGGGGATTCTTCCTGGGTTTCGCCTAACTTTAGCTCTCTACTTCCTAATATTTTCAATTATATTTAAAGATTTAGGTTTAGATTCCACACCTGCTTTGAAGACTTAAAAAACCTTTTGTTTGGAGAAGAGATTTGAGATCTTTATGAATGATGTTTCTTGATAATTTGTTGGTAATTTCTAGGGTTTGTTTTGAGATTAGCTATTTATAAAAATTATTTTTCCTAGTTGAATTAGGTTTTACAAATTCATGTAGGCTTAGGACTTATTTTTTTAAATAGGGACTAAATTGAAATTTTTGTTTTTGGCTAGGTTGTTTTAAAAAAGTAGTCACTCTTGGGGTGAAAACAAGGAAATAAAAATATTTTGGTTAAATGCTCACTAAGGGGTTTGAACTTAGAACCTATGAGTTGACTAAAGGCTTATCATTGAACCAACAAGCTCATTCTTATTAGTTTTTCATCGTAAAATAATTTTAAGGCATACTAATTCCCTTACCTTATTTTTTTTAAAAAGATAACAATTTAAATTTAATCTTATTTCTTCTAGGTCCACTTTTGGGATGTGACATAAACTAAAAATTCAAATAAGCTCACAATATCACAACTTTTTTATTATAATATATTTATTTTTCCAAATAATCAATTTAAATTTATTATAATAATTATTTTAATATAACTACTATGATATATTTTTTATTTTTTAAATTGATTATAATTATTTTTAAATGTCAATTTAGTAATATGGTGAAAAATAAAGAGTATTTTTATCTATTCAAAAGGATTTTCAAACTCGTGCTTTTATATATATATATTATAAATTAAAAATAAAATATTTGAGCTAATCAATGACATTATAAAAGTTGAAGCATCAAATTTTGTCAAAAAATAAAAATATAAAAATAAAATCTTAAATTTATTCAGAACATAATATATAAATATAATAAAATCAGGTATTGAATAAAACTTTTAGATATTAAAAAACTCAAAGTTTAATCCAAATTATCAACAAGTCTAATGTCAACAAACAATTAGAGGGGGCCAACTCGTTTGCCTCTATCGCAACACGGAGTCAAACTTTATTAACAAAGGCAGTAATGAATTGAGTGACTGAAAATATCAGTCGCTGGCGCTATTCCATATCAAAATTCCAACTATGACTCTCTTTTATCTTCTTTCTTTGACTTTTTTTGCTTTAAACAATTGGTGTAGTAGAGCTGTGATTCTTCTTTGCTTTGGGACTTTCTTTTAGCTGCTTAATAAAACTTATATTTTACTTTTCAAAAAGAAAAAACATGTAAATTCATATTAGTATTTCTTTTACAATAACGATAATTATTTGAGAAAGGTGAATATTTAACTAATAGGTTGGAGTTTATATTAATGTTTAAAAGTGCATATACAATATATATTTTTATCTGTAATCTCTCTTAATTCTTGAATCGAGAAAAAAAATAATTAAATGATCTTAAACTTAAATTTTTTATGGTTGTAATAACAACTATAACTTAACCGGCAAAACCAACACTAAGTACTCATTATTCAATAGTCAAGGTTTCATTTAGTAGGTAGAGCAGTATTAGTTGGTACAATTTTGTCAATCCACCTAATCAACTTTCTTCTTTTATCTCTAATTACTATTCCAACTCTTAGTTCAAATATTTGAAAAATTCATGGTCCAGATTAGCTTAGATGTTAGGTTTAATTTTGAAAGATTATATTAGTCACCAAAATGACTCAATAGATTATCGAAGTTTATAAAAAAATTATTTTTAAAACATTTGTTTATTTTAGAGAAAAAACTTAGTCTATTTTCTAAAAATAAATTCATGAGTTATCATAAAAAAAACAATTAAGAAAACATTTTCCTGTTGAAAACTTAGTTAAGTTATTTATTCTTCCAAAATTTATTTATAATCTAACAGTAGAAAAATAATATTCAATTTAGTTATAATTAAGAAAAATCAGAATTATTTTGAGCATAATTAACTATAAGCCCATGTTCAATATCCTAAATTTAGATTTAAACATCATGCATACAAAGTAAACCCCAAACTTAAGCCTCATATCACAGTTTAAATAAAACAATACAGTTCCAAATTAACATGAATTATAAAAATGTCTAAAATATTAAATATATATAAAACGATTTTTGAGCCCTCCAAGTACCGCGCCCGCATCCTAACCTAGTGGGTTATTTAAAAAGATGAAGATTAGGTTTGTTATCCTAAAAAGCTCAGTGTGCATCCAATCACAATGAAATCAATGTAAAATAGTAAGCATGTCACACAAGATAAGAATTCTTAGGATAAACTCACTCGCAAAGCAATTCACAATTTTATAATATCGATTTATCAGAATAGCACATTACTATAATATTTTAGAATTCATAGTTTTATATGCATATGTTTATGAATGTCAATACAATTTCAGTTTATCAGAAAAATGTCCTACCCCACCGCTACACACCACACTTTGAGTTCCCTAGAACTCATCCAACCTTTTGACTCCGGGTTGTGGATTAACCACCGCTGATTTGTAGATAAACTACCAACAACATAATTGCATATAAAAGTTACCACTGGGTTTGTAAAAAGTGTGGGTAAACCACCAATATTTTTAGATAAAAACATTTGCAGATAAACTATCACTTGGTTCGTGATCAAACCACATATTTGTAGATGAACTACCACTTGTAGTGAATGCACAACATATTTGCAGATAAAAATTGTCCATTGGCTCTTGAATGAACCACACTATTTGCAGATTATTAAACTGTCACTCTTCCTTCGTACATATCATCCCACCCCATGCAAAGTAGTATTGCATGCTTTGTAATAGGACAAATCAACACTTTAACCTCCCCAACCCATTTTAGATGTTAGACCCGAATTCGAGAGATCACATCAACCACCGAGATGGCCTAGCAGGATTATTGGAGTTTTTGAGAAAAATGATTATTTTAAAACCTTTATTTAATTTAGTAGAAAACTTAGCTTAGCATGTTTTGTTACCCCTCAATATTTTTGTTATTATTTAACAACAAAAAAGATGGTTTTTACTTACGTTATTAATAAAAACATGGTTTCATGCATGATTAATTAATAATATCATCAACTTAATAACCTAATTAAAATTAAAACTAGATGTCATGCAAAAATAATCAAAATCTAAGTCCTAAATCCGATGCCTCAATTTTAAAATAAAATATTACAGTCCTAGAATAATAAAATAGATCAAAATATTAAACCTTAATATTAAAATAGAGTGTGTCGAGACCCTCCGGATGCCATGCCTAGGCCTTAACCTGGTGGGTTACCTGAAAGGATGAAAATTAAAAGGGGAGTGAGCTTTGACGCTCAATGTGAGTTCATTTACAATACAATCAATGCAAATAGTTGTTTAAGATATGATGCATCGTAAACTAACTAAAAATTTGACTAAGACAAGTGCACCTATCAATCAATACTATAGCTACGGTGAGCAAAGATTTCGTTCCCACGAAGATTAAAAGTACCAGTAATTACTGTTTTTCTATTATTTAACCGAATAATTCAAACGATTAATTAAAAACTAAAATTAACTAAATTAATTAACTAACGAACATGTTAAAGAAAAAATCAGGAAAATAACCGATTAACAACCAAGAAGCGAAACAATACCCATGAAAGAATTCACCTAGACTTCATTTGTCACTATCAATCTAAATTAAGCAATTTCCTTACTTAGTATCTTGATTCGTAGAAATCCCTAAATTATGCAAATATCTCTTTCGAGCATAAGAGCAACTGACTCTATGTTGATTAATTGAAATTTCTTTCTAATTAAAACCCCTATTATCACATTAACTCGTGCTATGGATTCCCCTATTAGATTTTACTCTAATTTAATAGATTTATGTTGTCCTATTTCTAGGATTACATGCAACTCCACTCAATTATGCAAGATTTGCTCTTAAACAAGGTCTATTCAACCACTGAATTAAGCACATCAAACATGGATCAATAATCTAGAAATATTAAACCAAGAATTAAGCACACATAATTGAGAACAAGAAACTAAGTATTTATTACGTAAAATAAAAATCAAATGACAGAATCCATCATAGGGTTCATCTCCCTAGGTATTTAGAAAATTAGTTCGTGCTTGAAAATAAAAACATCCAAGATACAGTATAACCGAAAGAAATAAAGAAGCTCATGATAATCTCCTAAGAAATCAACTGGGAATCTTCAATCTTAACAGAAATTTACTTCAGAATCGGCTTCAATGGTGTTTTTCAAGTTGTTTTCTTGAATATCCTATGACAGCTCACTCCTATCTTCTTATTTTTGTCATATATACGTCTTAAAATGCTCGAAAAACCTAAAAATCAAGATTTTTCATAGTTTAGAGTGAAATCCCGTGAAATCAACATGGCCTACCACACGCCCATATGGGTCACATGGCCATGTGAAATGGTCTAGCCCGTGTGGCTTCTGTAGCTTGCTCAAATGCTCTTGTTTTCACTCGTTTTCACTCCTTTTGCTCCCAAGTGCTTTATTAAGCATAAAAACATGAATTTAAAGGGTTAGGAGTATAAAATTCAGAATTAACATCAAATAATCACCTAAAAACGCATTAAGAATGAGGTTAAAACATATTATTTTTAACATTTATCAAGATAACATTGCATATCATAGATAGTGATTCAGTACAGAGTATCGATTTTCGATGCATTCAGTGTTAAAATATTAGAATTCACAATAACTGCATTCAGAATAATCATTTCCTCATACTTATCCACAACAATCATATTCATACGCACATGTATATTTTCACACACATAGATGTATATGTATATACCTTATAGCATAATTTCCATATTTGTATGCACATGATATACAAGATGCCATACAATTTTGGGTTTAAACAAAATATATCCTACCCCATCACTACACACCATAATTCCCTAGAACTCCCTTCTCCAACACACTGGGATGTGGATATACCACTATGGGTTCGCAGATAATAATTGTGATTTAGCTGTGGACACACAACAAGTTCCTATAGTTGGAATCTGCTTTCGTCTATGGGTACAAAGCAAATAGTCCTGCAAATGAAACCTGCTTTCGGTTATAGATTTTACATCATAATCTTGCTATTGGAATCCACTTTCTTCTCTGGGTACACAACAAATAGTCCTGCTTGAGGAGTGAAAATCACTATTCTTAAAGATATTTCACGGATATGCGTATCCCTTAGGATTCAATAAGCACTTCTGTTAATAAGTAGGAAAATAGGGAATAAGGAAGAGCGAACTAATTAATTCACTCAACTGAGATTGTAGAAGGAATGCTTTTCTAAAAAGAATACATGGAAAATTTGGAAGAGAAAGTGAAAGCTAATAAGACAATTTGAAGGCTGTCATGCATGGTATGTAGAAGAGTTTTATTGGCTAAATATAACAAAGATAAGTTGATTGAATTAGTTAAAAATAGTTTGAAACGGTTAATCTAAACTTAACTAAAAATATTTTGAAAAAATTAAAAAAAAAATCATAATTATCTTAAAAAATTCAAAAAAGAATAAAAATAAAATAAGTAATATTTTCCATGAATCAATTTCGCACTAGTGGAAAAAGCGCCATTCCCCAACTAAACATGAAATTGATTCAACTAACTCCATTTTCTTGGAAATTACTGGGGATCCCACCCATTGGTTGTATTAAATTCTCCAAAGGAAAATTGTTGAGTGGGATTGCTTTGGGAAAAACCAATTAAAGCCTCCTATTGACTTTGTTATTGTATATAATAAATTAAGGAAAAAATTACTTATTCTTTCTCCATTCACTCCGCTTTTGTGTTCTTTACTGAAAGTGGTTTCAAAAGTAAAACTCCAAGCAATTTTGTTTTAACTTTAGAAGAAAATAAAATATAAAACCATTTATAATATTGTTGAGTGGAAGTGATTTAATGTAATATCAGTTCACATGATAATTCACAAATTATCCTTGTTTGTGAATATCAGTTCGCAATCTGAAACATTTATATCATTTAATATATATTTCATGCTTTACTATAAATCTGTATATGATAAGTGACTTCATTAATAAGCTAAGGATCCTTAGAAATGAATAAAGATCATCAAACTTTTGAGTCAATTGGCCAAATAGTTTCTTTAGCACGGTTTAAGACGTTCTAACATTATGCCTTTCTTCCTCTGTCAAAGGCATTCCTCTCAATCTAAGTTGAGTTCTCAAACGTTGTTAGAATGATAATAATAACATGATGGAAAGCTATGAAGATATTACATAAATTGGATGTGGAAAACAATAATTGTGCTCTTACCATGTACATCATTTTCAACTTATTTTTTAAATAAGGACCATTAACACACCAAAAAAAAAAAAACAACCTAGAATTACTTTGTTAATCGTCAAGTGAGAAGAAGGAAATCACCATGTAATGGAAAGATATTTTTAAATTTTTTACAACTTTTTAGAATTTTATGAGTTTTTAAAAATTTTAATAAATTTTTGCATAATTATAACAATTTATAATTTTAGAAAAATATGAATTTTTTAGAATTTTGTTTGGATTACGGTTAAAAATTTCTAAAAGTGCCAAATTAATATTTTTCTTATAGTTCATGGATCAATTTAGCTATTAATCCTATGAGTTAATATGTCATGTCATCGGTTTATTAATGGTTAATTTGTAACCTTTAATAATTGGGTAACTAAAATGTAAACTTGTTAATAATTGTATGACCAACAATGTAGGCTACCTAAATATATTTGAGGAATGGTGACTTAATAGTCCATGTTGACTTTCTTAGCAAATTAATGAAAGCGTAACTTAAATGATCAAATTTGAAAAATTAAATGATCAATTTGTAACTTTTTCTAATTGAATAACTAAAGTATAAACTTATTGATAATTAATTAACCATGGACATAAGTTACCCTTAAAAAAGGAAAAGTAATAAATGTTAATATTTTAGTAAATCACATGAAATGCATCTCTAGAGTGAGAATTAAGAAAACAATTTTAGACAATCTAAAATTCCAAAAAAGGTAAAAAGTAAAAATTTAAATTAACTTTTTATTTAAAAATCTTTTGTCCAATTTCATCCCAAAATAAATAAATCAGTCAATCATTTAAAGCTAATGAGACAAATGTTACTTTGATTGGAGTTCTTTGAATATTTAAATATCTTCTTCGCCGTTGACCCTTGGCCATTCTCAGCCAACGATACTGGATCATTACGTACAATTGTGAATCTGAAGCACTTGTCTATAAAAACACTTCTCTCTCCTAACACATCAAGCTAAAAAATCAAATGAGGCTTTCACTTGCATTTGCATGCTTTCTTTTCATCGTTACTCTTTTTCAGTTCACTGCCTTTTCTTTCTCGTCTGAGCAGCCTGCTGTACTTTGTCACAGCGATGAGCGTCTTGCTTTGCTGCAGCTCAAGGATAGCTTCATCATCGACAAGCAGGCATTGGCTGCAGGTTTTTGTGCTTATCCTAAGGTTGATAGTTGGGATTCTCAAAGCGTTGACTGCTATTCATGGGATGGCATTGAGTGTGACAAAATCACGGGTGTGTGATAGGCCTGGATCTCAGCAGCAGTTGCCTTTATGGCTCCATCAATTCCACCAGCAGTCTCTTCCGCCTTCTTCACCTTCAAAAGCTTAACCTCGCTAACAACCATTTTAATTACTCTTTGATTCCATATGCGTTGGGCAATCTTTCGATGCTGACATACCTTAACCTCTCTAGTTCTGTATTTTCTGGTCAAATACCGTCAGAAATTTTAAAGCTCTATAGGTTATCCTCCCTTGATTTCTCTAATAATTTGGATACGAACCCTTCTCAAAGGTTGTTGGTTCTCGAAAAGCCAGATGTGAAGAGCTTAATACAGAATTTAACAAACTTGAAGTACCTCAGTCTCTCCTACGTAGTTGTGGCGTCTCTGATTCCGAGTGTGTTGGCCAACTTGTCCTCGCTGACGTCCCTTTACCTCGAGTCTTGTGGACTGCAGGGCATGTTTCCATTAGCCATTTTCCGGCTACCAAGCCTTGAAACTATTTGGCTGGTAGACAACTTGGATCTGACAGGTTACTTGCCGGAGTTCAATTTCAGCAACAAACTTAAAAAGTTAGCATTGTGGAATACAAGCTTTTCTGGTGAGTTACCTGCGTCAATCGAAAACCTTAATTCTTTGGAATTCTTGGGACTCGGTCACTGCAACTTCTCAGGGTCAGTGCCATCTACGTTGGGTAATCTTCCCAATCTCAAATTTCTGGATCTAGCAACCAATTCTTTTACGGGTGAGTTGCCTTCCAAATAATTCATACTATTTTTATTTAGACACAACCACGGGTAATGAGACACCGGTGTTTACAAGCTACTCAAATTTAATTGAAAAAAGATTTGAACTTAATTAAGTAATTATTGAGCTTGAGATTGAATTCGAACAGTTCTAGCTATCGATTGAGCCGAATTCGAACTTAGTAATACTTTATTAGAATAACTTATGAGCCCTATTGAGCTTTTTATATTTTTATATTATTAAATTATTTTATTGCCCTTAATATATATTAACCTTAAGCTTAATCATTGAGTAGAGCTCAAGTTTAAGTTCGAGCTTGAGTACAAAAATTAGTAAACGAGCTTAATTGAACTTGAACTTTAGTAGCTTGATTATATTTTGAGCTGAGTTCGAGCTTAAAAATAAATATTTGATCGAGTTTGTGTTGAGTATCGAGCCCTAAATTTCGAGTCGAGCTCAAGCTTGATAGTATTCGAGCTTGGTTTGGCTCGATTACACCCCTAGGCTTAATGATAATTTTAATTATTTCTTTAGTTTGGCCCCAAAATTTTAAAATTAATCAAATTATTTTTAATGATATTGATGTGGTCACTAACATAACAATCCATATATATTTTACAAAATATAAAAATAATAATAAGTAGTTTTAAATTTCAACAAATTTAAACGACTCACAAAATTTTTAGAAAAAGTTTCTATGTTAATAGTGAAGAATAAATTAAAATCTTAACAGTCGAGTTAATTTAAAAAAAATTAATTTATTTAAATCCTAAACTTTATTAAAATGATAAAAGAAAATTATGAATAAGGTGAAAAAATGAATTAGTATCGAAGGCTAGCTTTATCTTTGTGCCATATTATTGATTTATTTGAATGGAGTATATGGTTGAAGTTGAAGGTTGTACTTAAATGCTACTTCACAGGGTCAGTTCCACCAACGTTGGGTAATCTCACCAAACTCGATACTTTGGATCTCCATGATAATAATTTTACGGGTGAGTTACCAGGAAACCTTATGTCTTCGTTTTCTTTTTCTTTTTCAACTAATCAAATTTATTTTAAAAATCTAACAGGTTTTATTCCTTCTGAGCTTACCAACTTGACCCAACTCACTTCTTTGAATCTACTCGGGAACATGCTACCTGGATCAGTCCCAAGCTCAATCTCGAGACTTGAGAAACTTAAATTTTTTGACTGTGACGACAATAGATTGGGTGGCATTCTAGAGATGGATGCATTTCTAGAGCTAAAAGATCTGCAGTATTTGTTTCTGTCCTTGAATAATTTCTATTTAGTTTCTCCAAATAATAGCAATGCCACCCGCCCTCAAGCTCAGCTTGTTGATATAGGATTACGGCACTGCCATCTAAGAGAGTTCCCATATTTCTTGCGCAACCAAAACCGGTTACAGCTTCTTGATCTTTCTTCAAACAACATTGAGGGCCAGATACCGCAGTGGATGTCCAAAGTGAGCGTTGAAACCCTGTTGTTTTTAGACCTTTCAAACAACTCCCTCATCGGTTTCGATGACTTCCACTTGTTCTTCCATGGTCTAAACTGCAATATCTGAAACTTGATTCCAACATTCTCCGAGGTTCTCCCCCAGTTCCACCATTGTCTACAGTTTTCTATTCCATCTCAAATAATTCTCTCAATGGAGAGATCCCACAGCTGTTGTGCAATCTCAGCTCTCTTGCCATTCTTGACTTTTCCTACAATAACATGAGTGGTGGGATCCCAGTGTGTCTGAGCAACTTCAGCAAGTCTTTATTAGTACTGAAGGTGCGGTCCAACCAGTTAGATGGTCCCATTCCAAGTGGTTGGGCAACTGGAAACAGATTAAAAATGATAGATTTGAGCAAAAACAAATTGCAGGAGAAGATTCCAAAATCGCTGATGGAGTGTAAAATGTTGGAATATCTTGATCTTGGAAACAATCAGATTAGAGATGCATTCCCTTCTTGGTTAGGGTCTCTTCCAGAATTGAATATTCTTATTTTATCTTCTAATGCATTTTATGGTAGGATAGAAAATCCTAAGTTGGATCTCATTGTCTTTCCCAAGTTGCGAATCATCGATCTTTCTCACAACAGATTCAATGGAACCTTGCCTTGGGGTTACTTTGAAAGATGGATTAGCATGAAAAATCTGGATGGAAAAAACTCACCTCCTAAATACATGCTTGAAAGTTTAGATATGAAGATAAATCTTATGCATGTTCCTAGGGATTATGATTACTCCATGACAATTACAAACAAAGGCATGGAGATGAAGTACCCAAAGATCATTCGAACTCTTGTAGCCATTGATTTCTCCAGCAACAGATTTGATGGAGAAATTCCAAAATTGATTGGGAAGCTCAAAGAGCTTCACTTGCTCAACTTTTCGAATAACAATCTCGTTGGAGGAATCCCAGTAGCCATAGCGAAGCTCACAAATCTTGAATCTCTGGACCTTTCTCATAACAAACTAGTGGGAAGAATTCCAATGGAGTTGAGTACTCAACTCACTTTCCTTTCATTCCTCAACGTCTCTCATAATCGTCTCACAGGGCTTATACCAGGAGGCGGCCAATTTGAGACTTTTCAAAGTAGCTCCTTTGATGGAAATCTTGGGTTGTGTGGAAAACCCTTGCTAAAAGAATGTAGCAGCAATTCTGGAAGCCTGCCACCTCCATCTTTGACTTCTTCGGGAGAATTTGGATTGGATTGGAAAGTAGTGTTGTTGGGTTATGGATGTGGATTCCTATTTGGAGTGGTGATTGGGCATGTTGTGATAAAAAAGAAACCTGATTGGTTTGCCAACACTTTCTCCAAATTTCCTACAAGAAGACGAAGGAGGCATGTACTATAAAAAATCAAGTGGACTTTGCATGCACCATTGGGGATGGTAGGGATGAAGATTGTATCCTTCATCGTTTTTTCCCTCTATATGCATCTATGTCATGTATTATTAAGCTATAGTTACATTATGGAATGCGCCCATTTCGCTTTTTTCATCACAATACTCTTGTTATAATGAAAAAGATGTGATGTTAGAAGTAGGACGACACATATTACTAGAATGTCTCCTTGGCTTGGTCAGGGACCAGTTTTTATATAATTTCGAGCTTACTATAGAGAATTCAAATCTCTAGTGGGAAATGATTTAAATCTAATAATGATTTAAAGAGGTATATATGGGTTTATGAGAAGAAAATGATTTTTTTATGAGAGAGTGTAACGCATAGGTTTGTGCAAGTGTATACAGTTGTTATCAAGTAATAAGTAAGTAAAAAGTCATCGCCTCTACAGAAACTGTGTATATTAATCAATTAATTGCAAAATTAAAGTTTTACAAAATGGTGATAAGAACACAATATTTATTTTGAGTGATGGATGATTAAACTAAATTAAATTATCTAGATGCAAGATGACCCCTAATGCAATTCTAATCTAAGTATGATAATTAACTAAAATGTATTAGATGAATTTAGTAGCAACAACACAAACTTTAACGATCAATAACATGAATAGGCTAAAATAATTACATCATTCCACTTAATTCATTTTTCTCATGTTTAACAGTGTTCAAAAAATATTCCATGGCAACTCAATCTTTCATGAGTTTGAAATCAAATTAAGTCTTTTCGGAATCTTTTACTTTGTAAAACATGTATTTTACTGATCATATTAAACTAAAGGTTTCTTAGAAATAACATGGATGAGTTAAGTTTGAAACAATTTAATCATATAAACCTAAAAACTATGCAAGATAATAGAGCTCGTTAAAGTTATTATGAACCTTTAATTTAGTCGGGTTAGGATCTAAATTAAGAATGCACTTTTCAACTATTGTGTCCATTAGCCATTGTCTGGTTAGGATTGCTCAGCTAATTCCAATGCATCCAATCACGTATGAATGAAATACATGCTTGAGTTTAATTGAAAACATGAATGACTGAGGCACAAACACTATAAACATGATTTAAACAAACTTCATTAAATTGATTCAATCATCCTAGCTAAACAGATTTAAGCTACCATTGTTGATGACAAGATAACAAAGCACATTGCAAACATGATTAAAATCAAAGTAACAAGTAAAGGAAGAATAAACTTTGTTTGAATTAGCAGCCTTGCGAACTCCGATTGAAGAAATTTCCTTCCGTCCTTGTGTTGCTCCTTTGCTAATGGCTCCTCAAGGTGGCCGGCCAAAAGATGATCTTATCAAGGTTTTGCTGGCTAAGAAAGAAAGGAAATATAAGATGCTATGCGTGGAAATGAAGAGAGGGAATGAGAGAATGGAAGAGAAATGTTAAATGAAGGATGAATGAGGGATTATTAAAATGAGGAATGGAGGTGGGTATTTATAGTGAAGGATGGTAAGTGTGTTTACTAAAAATAGCATGATGAATCCCTTGGATTTTCCTTCCCATGGCCGACCATAATTTGTGGAGGAGAGAGTTGTTTGGTTGTTTGATTCATGCATGATATCATGCTTGAATCAAGCAAGGGGTCGACGGTTTATTGGGCAAAGTTGATGTGCTATTTTCTAACTCATTTGCAAGTGTAGGGACCTCCAGTAAATATCCCAAAAGTGGATTTTTGAGCAGCCCACATGCGTTTGCTGAATTGGGCTTGTTATCACTTGTATGGACGGTTTGGTGACCCAATGTGTAATGGTATATGTATGTACAAAAGATTTTACGGGATCTGTTGAAAGGTGGTTTGGAACAATACTCGATTTCCTACTTTGATGAGGAGTATGATTCAACGATAAGTGGACTGAAATTTCTTATTTATCTCTTGGAAGGAATGGCTACTTTCGGTAAAGGCTTTAATGAGATCATATTATGGGTTCTGAGCAAAATTGACCATACTTGCCTGAAATTATTTATTTAAAGTGAAAATTTTGAAAGGATTATTAATGATAATGACGAGAATGGGAGCTATAGGGACCTTAATTAAGAGGTGAAGTAGTTTTACAGGATAGCAGTTCGTGAGTTGCCAATGTCGTTTAACTACAGGGAGTCTACTTTAAGATTGAAGTATATTGGTGAAGTGAAATTATTAAGTACTACTTTCAAAAATATAAGACTTTTGGTTTAATAATGGGTAAATTATCTAGTTGGTCATTCAATTTTTAGGGGTGCTTTCATTTTTTTTTACCTAAAATGAAATCTTTGCAATTACGTCGTCCAACTTTTAGGGCATATTAATTTTAGTCCCCCAAGCGTTAAATATCTAACAACGGTTGACTGTACCCACCACATTATATTTACATTTTTATTTTAGTCACCCAACTTCTAGGTTGCTTTCATTTTGGTCACCCAAAAAAATACAATTTTTTCAAAATATTGTTGGTAAAAAAAATAAGGGTTAAAGTGAAAATATGGTAGGAACTAAAAAAATACATTAAAAATTGTCAAATTGTATTTGTTTATCTCATTGTCAAAAATTCTAAATTTCTTTTTTTTTTTAATGTTGATTTTTTGAATTTCAAAACATTAAAATCAATTAAATAAATTGTTGAAACTTTTTTATCCCTTGATAATGTCAACCAATTTGTTAGTATAATATTGAAATTAATTAAATTAATTAATTTAATCTCCTAAATTTTAAATTTTTATTTTATGTTTCTATATTATCCTTAATGAAATCAACTCAAATAACTCATATTTAATAATTGTGTACAAAACTTTAATTTTTTTAATTGTATAATATCGAATCTTCCATGTTAAGCTAAAAGTAAATAAAAAATCCTTACAATTAATTAAATTAATTGCTTGTTCTTTATTTGGGTAAAGAAGTGATAAAAATTTATTAGTTTTATTTGGCGTGGAGATAAAACTAATTAATTTAATTAAATGAAATGATTTTGTTTTTTGCTTTTAGCTTAGCTTAAAAGATCCAAGATCATATAATCAAAAGTAATTTGGGTTTCATAAACAATTATTAAAGATGAGTTATTTGAGTTTATTTTAATTTAGAAACATAAAATAAAATTTTAATTTAGAAGGACATTTGTTAGTGTATAAGATAAGTTAGGTTGTTCGCAGTCAGTTACATAATTTGGTATATTGTTAGTAAAATTGGTTAGCAACAATTGACACTTACTCATGTATATAAGTATCATTTCTGTACAGATTCAATCAAGCAATAATAACAGAATATTCAGTCAACAATCTTTTTGTACTTCCTCTCTATTTTCCTATACTTTCTAACATGGTATCAGTAGCCTGAAGCTTCTGGAGGTGTTATTCTCGCTGCGTTCATGGCAAATTCTAGTGACTCTATTGCTCCTGATCATGGCAGTCCTGCTCTCTCCTGCGTCCGGTTAGTTCAGACATTTCCTAGGCATGATACGATAAAACTGGACAAAGGAAACTTCATCCAATGGCAGTAGCATATATGGCTAATAATTGAAGGATATGAGTTACTCGGTTATTTGGAAGGGACATTACTTGTTCCGCCTTGATTCATCTCCTCTCCCGACGGTGTTCTCACTCCAAATCCTAATGCTTTAGTTTTCGTCTAGCAAGATAAGCTTCTTACTTCTTGGCTTCTTTCTACTATTAGTTCCTCTCTGTTATCTTGTTTTACAGCAGCCAAATCTGTCTGTGATGTTTGGAGCACGGCCAATCGTCTTTTCGTCGCTACCACTGGAGCAAAAGTATCTTAGATTAGACATGAACTTCATTCCATCAAGAAAGGAGTCATGATGGTCAAAGAATATCTCGCGAAAATACAAAATACCTGTGCACTGCTTGAGGCCTCTGGATCTGCGGTTTTGGAGGCGGAGAAGGTGGAAACTATACTTGTTAGATTATTATTGGAGTTTAATGCTATTTTAACTCTTGCATCGTTCTCGACAGAGTCACTTCCTCTTCAAAAACTCATTGATGCTCTTCTGGAGTTTGAGAGCCGTCAAACTCGTACGGCAACAGAATCACCTCATGCAAATTTGGTTGAAACCGCTCCGTCGACACTGGTGGCTGACTCCGTGCGAGGCAGCCATTCGTTTTTTCTCCGGCGCATGGGCGTAGGTTTCGCATTCGTATTTAATGCCAAATATGTGGTCGCTTTGGACATATGGCACAGAGGTGTTATTACCGGTTCGATCGCGACTGTGGCAGCCCCTTTGCTCTGGCTCCGACCATGGCCCAAACATTCTCTAGTCGTGTGGGTCACGGATTGTGCGAGGGAGGTCTTAGTGATGGCTGGTGCCTATCGGTTCGTGGTGGTTTGACTGGTTTCGCTGGCTCCGGGCAATATCTTAAAACTGCGGTGGAAGCCTCGATGGAATTCCCCTATGGCGCTGCGTGGAGAGGGCAACCTCCTAATTTTTCCCTCTCAAATATGTCTGTTGCTAGGGTTCCAAAACCCTTCTTTAATTTTCAAAGTGAGGCTGGTCAAATGGATGGGATCTTTAGTTATGGCTTGGGCCCACGTCTTGATTATGTTGCCCCTCAATTTGGTGCCCACGTGCAGCCTGATTTGGGCACTCAATTTCAGCGTAAGTTACCGCATGATCCAGGCCTCCAATTTGGGTCAAATGTTGGTCCTAGTGCTCCATATAGTGGGCCGATTACTCAAGGCCGTGCATATAGGCCACATACTAGGCCGACTCCTTTAGTTCCTAATGTGGGCCAAAATGTTGGGCCAACTGCTAATTGTGTTGGACTTGAGACAGATAGAAATTTCACTTTTCAAAATACCGGTGTAATAACCCATTTTTGCCCGGCCATAAAACCAGAATAAAAAAAACAAAAACAAAAAAAAATCAAAAAATAAATAAAACCAATGTTTTAAACAATCCTTTTACAAAACCTGTTACAAGCCCAAATAAACTGCCAAAACCCATTTACACCCTTAGCCCAAAACAAATGACTCAGACCCAAACCCGAAATTAACCCACTACCCAAATAGACCCAATCCAAACCAGGACGGCCCAAAATGGCCCAACTGTTAAGCAGACTCGGTAGTGGCCTAGGGTTTCTGAAACCCTAGGCGCCGCAAGCCTTCGCGCCCCAGCAGGATTCCAACAGTCGTGCCGCAATGGTAGGACCCCGATCGTCGCGCCTTCCCAGCCACCAAAACTCCCCGATAGCGCCGCAATCTTCGCGCCTAGTCATCACTGTGAGATCGTCGTCATCAACCTGCGAAAAAAGGAAACAAACCGTAACAGAAAAGGAAAGAAGCAGATATGGAAAAATATGTTTTCCTTTTTTATTTTGTTTTTGGGGTTATAAAACCCCTGGTAAAACTTGTAACAGACGGATACGGTCACAAAAATACAACGAAAAAGATACCCAGATATACGAGTACACAAAAATAAGAAAAAACACAAATTTACACATCGATATTCAAAGTCAGGAGCACAAAGATATTGTCAGAAAACTCAGAGAAATAAAAAACAGATTTCGCAGAGGTGATTTTTTTCATTCTGTTTATTTTTATTTATTATTTATTTTTATTTTTTCTTCCTTTCTTTCATATATTGCATATATAACCATTATTTTAGAAAAAGAAAAAGGAAAAGAGGTTACCTTTCGACGACGAAAATCAGAGATTTAAGCCTCTGGCCACCGGCCACGGAGGCGCGTGTGGCGCGTGGCCCAAGAACCCAGCAATCGAAGCTCAGGAGAAGGGACGAGGATTTCAGAGGATTTCAAAGCTTTTTTTTTTTAAATCAGATTTGAAATGAAGTTTTTTTGTTGAAATTAACTTTTATAAATGAAACGGAACAACGTCGTTTTGGTTTAACAGGATTCGCGTGCCGACCCAAAGACCCGACAAAGATTTGCGCGTTTTATTTAAAAAGGAGAAATTTCTCTTTTAGTCCCTCCAATATTTTATTAAATTTAATTGCGTCCTATTAATTATTTTATTTTTTAAAATTAGCCCTGGAAATCTGTTTAAATTTTAATTTAACCTTTTTCTAAAAAATATATATATATATATTTTAAATTGGTATTAAATTATGTAGTATATTAAATATTTTATATTCTTTAATAGTTATCTGTATCAATTTATTAATATTTTTGATTACATATTATTTTAGTATTTATATATATATTAGATATTATATTATATTTTTTTAAAAATCCTACACATTATATAATATTATATTATATCATATATTTAACTAAAATTATTTATAATATATTTTATTTGCAATATTTTTTTCATATTTTTTATCATTATATACTATTTTTTAACACATTGTTTATATTGTTTATATCATATGTATGTCCTTTTTATCTATTATTTAAATTTGCATGAAATATGTTCATAGTTGATTTTATTGTTTATACTTCATCGTGTATTTGTGATTGCTTTAGTATAGGAATTATTATTTGTCGTATTTCGTATTAGTATTGCCTATCTTAAATGTTAGTATGTTATAATTGTTTTTTTTATATATTTATGTTCGATAATGTATGAATGCAATATTGTGACATGGATTATTGTTTAAAATAAAAATATACATTTTTGCAAAATTAATATTTTATTTAAAGGTTTTTAAAATAAGGCAATGTTTTGGTATTTAAAAATTCGGGAAATAGTGCCCAATCGTGCTGGGTTTTGATTTTCTGTTTGGCTAAATAACTAAATATCATTTTAACAAGTTTTATAAACAGAGAGATGATCTTAGTTACGAGGGTTTAAAAAATATCTTGTCCAATCGTGCTGGACGTGATGTTTATATTCCTTCGAATCGAAGAACTCTCAAATTTTAAATCAAAATTGCTCGAAGTTTTATAAATTATGAGACGATCTTAGTTACAAGGGTTTAAAAAATATCGTGTCCAATCGTGCTGGATGTGATATTTATATTCTTTCGGATCGAAGAACTCTCAAATTTTAAATCAAATTGTTCGAAGTTTTTGGAAATCATATTTTTAAATCCTTTTAAAGTTTCAAACATTTGGACATGATTTTATCGATTAGGTACCAATTTTTAGGCGTTATGAGGGTGTTAACCCTTCCTCATACGTAACCGACTCCCGAACCCATTTTCTGGCTTTTCGTGGACCAAAATTAAATGCTTTAAATAAAGCGTTTTACGAGGTGATCCAATCACACCTAAGTAAAAAAGGGATTGGTGGCGACTCCCATTTTCGTTTTTAAAAGTCGACCCCGTTTTCTAAAATTTTAAAAATAGTTTCGACAACTTGGCGACTCCACTGGGGAAAAATAAGAGAGTCAAGCCGAAAAATCGATTAGTTATTGTCCAAATGTTGAAAATTTGAAATTCTGATTTAAAAAACCATGATTTTGTTTTTTTTATTGCATGTGATTCTATTTTATAAAATGTTTCTGCATTGCACTACATGACCGTCGTGGTCGTACCTTTAAGTGGGAGAGAGAAGCTATGCCTTCGTGAGGTTTTCACCTTCGCATGGGCTAGTGGATTGCTTTCGGGATACATCTGTACCTATGTCTTCGTGAAGTTTTCGCTTTCGCATGACCATAGGGAAATGTATTTCCCTGAACCGAACTCGGTCTGTATGAACCTATGATGGGTGAAGATCGAGGAATCTGCTGGTTTGGGTACCTCAACTTTAGAGCTAAACCGCATATAGTAAACCCTAAGAACTTACCATAGGTAGAGCGATTTTAAATTTTAGTAGTTACCTAGATAGGTGTATTTATTTCACTTGCTTTATATTTTATTTTGCGATACTAACTCGTGGTGTTTCATTTTTGTGCATATCATCTCATTTCTCTAGAGGTATCGATTCACGGTCAGTTTCTAAGTTAGAAAGCTGGTTATGGAGAACGGGTTCCTTGATAAAGTGGGAGACAATGCGGCTGTTCGCACTTGGTCGGAGCAAATGCAATTAGAGAAGGGGAATAGCTTAATTGAAGGGTATGTATCTGAACTTTGGGATTTTACTCGTGTTAGTATTACGTAGAATGAGTTTAGAGAGTTGAAGGATATATGGACTCAATGGGGTGATGAGGCAAAATAACTATTTTATCGTGATTATGGTGATCTACCTTACTTGTTGGACATCAAGGTAAATAAGCATCTATTCCGAGCCATGACTCAGTTTTGGAACTTTGCTTATAGTTGTTTCACTTTTGGGGAGATAGATTTGGTGCCCACATTGGAAGAATATACGACCTTGCTTCGCTGCTCGAGATTCCAAGCCGATAGGGTTTATTTTAGGGCTGCCAATATTACAACTTTTGTGAAAAGATTGATGGGTATCACAGGGATAAGTGAGCAGTTGGTTACAGCTAGGATTCAAGAAAAAGGTGAAGGTAAATGCATATCTTGGGTGAGTTTGAGGGACTTGATGCTGACACATCCAGATGAAAAAAAGAAGATTGAATTCTTTTCTTTATCTATTTATGGGTTGTTGATCTTCCCCAAAGTGCTACGACATATAGATGAAGCGGTTACTGATTTGTTCGATCGACTTAACAAAGGAGTCACGCTTGTGCCTACGATTTTAGCCGAGACATTCAGATATTTGAATGCGTGTCAGAGAGCTGGTGAGGGTAGATTCATTGGATGCGCACAGTTGCTATTGGTTTGGTTTCACAACTATTTTTGGAAGGTCGACAGAGCTTCTTACCGAGTGTTCTCTGAAAGTTATTACCCTTTAAAGGAAGTTACAGCTACGACAAAGAGAGACGACTTATCAGAGGAAAGGTGGATGGAAATTCTTCAAAACCTCCGAGAGGAAGATGTTGAGTGGAGAGCCCATTGGTTGGTTCCCAATGAAGTCCTTTATCGGAGCAAAAATTTTGATTGGGTACCTTTGCCTGGAGTTTAGGGAGCTGTGGGATATGCACCGTTGCTCGTACTAAGGAAATACAAAGCAGGATAGTTCATACCAATGACGCATGGGTTAGCTCAAAGTGAATTCTCATATAAAATGGAAAATTATAAGAAGAGGATTCGAGAGATTTCTGAGGCTTGGAAGTAGGCTTGCTGTATGAAGATATTGACTCGAGGACCGATGGCAACCCCATAATATAGAGAGTGGTTGAGAAAAAGGATCAACGATAACATTCCTGAGCCAAGTGTGGAGGGTGCTCGACCACTGAAGGAGTGTTTACAAGTCATCCCATCGGAGTTAGAGATTATAAAGCAGGACTTCGAAAGGAAAAGTTTAGAGCTCGGAAAAAAGATAGAAAAGCTAGAAAAAGAGAAGATGTACTTGAAGCTAGATGTGGATGCTTAGAAATCAGAAGCCGGGAAAGTAAGAAATGAGAAGAGAAAGATTGAGGAAGATCGAGATAGCCTGAAGATTGAATATAAGAAGATGCGTCTATCTATGAAGAAGGCTGGATTGGGGAAGACTTTGGAACAGTGGTGACAAGAGGTCCAAGAAGAAAAGGCCAAAGCTAACTATTGGGAGAGAAAGTTTCGAAAAATGTAAGTGTGAAACAAGGCCCTAGAAAAGAACTTGGCAGAAAGTCTGAATGAAAAGGGAGAATTACAAGCTAGAGTGGGTGAACTTGGAAGGTCTCTTCATCACCATTGAAGTTGTAATTCCACAATTAAACTAAAGTTAAGCCTGAACAAGATAGATGAAATGAAGATCGAGATCGAAGAGTTAGAGTCAGCATTACATAAATGTGAACTCCGGATTGAGCTTCTTGAAATAAGAGAAGGGCATTTGAAGGAAGAGTTCCATCATTCGCAAGATCAAGTTAGAAACCAGGATTATCTCATGGAAGAAGCCATAGTTCAGATTCGAGAGGTAGCTAATCATCTGCAGACCTTGGCAGCGCAGGCTGATGTATTGAGCATGAAGTATGAGCTACAGTCAGATCGTAGTCAAGAGCTATCTTCGTTATTTGGGAAAATTAAGACTTTAGGACTTAGGGCGAAAGCTTATTTGTAATCCATTTTATGTAAAGGATTTTGTTTTCTAATAAAGTTTTCTAAAATGAAGTTGAATCAGAATCGATGCCTCTTTGCATTCATGCATTTGCATTACATAACATCATATGCATTCAAGTCTATAGAGAGAGTCTAATTAGTTTAAATTATAGGAGAGAGAGAGAGAGAGAAAGAAAATCTGGAAGCTAAACACCCTTACGATACACGAGCTCAAAGAAAATGGACCAAAGGATGGAACAATTTCAAAGAGATATGCAAGACCAGATGTAAGAGCAAATGGCGAAACTCCAACAAGAGATGAGGGACCAGATGTTGGAAGCACAGAGGAACATGATGGCCCAAATTGCCCAGATGATGAGTGCAATGATGGAAAAAGGAAAGAGTCCCATGGCCATTACTGGAGAAGAAAGTGAAGGCAATCCCCTGGGTTTTACCCCACCACATGTGCCAGCACAGCTTGACGAGTATCCCTGGAGGCCATCTGTCACAATTAGGCCTCAACAAGGGCAGGCGGATACTAAACAGCCCATGAATTTCCAAGTCGGTTCTGGATCTAATCCAGGAGATAACCCAGCCAATCTTGTTATCCCCGACCTAGACATAGCAGAGAGAGAGGGGATTAGAATTGAATCTTCAAGACAGTTGGAAGATCGCTGTAAATGGTAGGAAGAAAAATTCAAATCTCTGGAAAATGCTGACCATCACCATGGTATTGATGCCAAGGACTTGAGTCTGGTCCCGGATCTGGTACTTCCTCATAAATTCAAGATGCTAGAATTTGAGAAGTACAATGGGACTAGTTGCCCTGAAGCCCACATTACTATGTTTTGTAGACATATGACGGGCTATGTGAATAATGATCAACTTATGATTCATTGTTTCCAAGATAATCTGATAGGAGCAGCGTCTAGGTGGTACAATCAACTTAGCCGCGCTAATATTAGCTCATGGAGGGACTTAGCTCAAGCATTCATGAAGCAGTATAATCATGTTACGGACATGATGCCTGATAGAATCATGTTGCAAAACATGGAAAAGAAATCGAATGAAAGCTTCAGGCAATACGCGCAGAGATGGAGGGAAATAGCCATGCAAGTTCAACCACTTCTCCTGGAAAAGGAAACCACCATGTTGTTTATCAACACTCTAAAGGCGCTTTCTATCACCCATATGATAAGAAGCACCACTAAGAGCTTCGCGGATATAGTTATGGCAGGGGAAATGATAAAAAATTCCATAAGAGGTGGAAAGATTGAAGCAGGAGAAACCACTAGGAGATCTGCTCCTAGGAAAAAAAAGATAATGAGGTAAACAATGCGAGTACGTATAATAAAGGGTACTTAAAGACAGTTTCTGTTAGTCAGCCTAAAACAGTTACTGCCGGGCAACAAGGGTGTCCCCATATTAGAGGCACATGTGGTGTCCCCGTATTATCTACAGCCGTTACAACCCTCATATCCTAAATGGTATGAATCAAACGCCCAATATGATTACCATGAAGGAATAACGGGGCATTCAATAGAAAATTGTACTGCCTTCAAAAAGGTAGTTGAGAGGCTTCTTAAGTTGGGAGTTGTCAAGCTGGATGATACACCCAGTGCGGAGAACCCACTGCCTAATCATGGAGATAATGGGGTAAATGCGATTGGGGAAAATCTGATAAGAAGGACCAAAGGGGACATCTCGGAAGTGAAAACCCCATTAAGAATAATTTGGAGGGAAATGGCAAGAAGAGGACTAATAAAATCAAGTCCCGGAGAAAGAAGTGAAGAACCAAGGAACTACTGTGAGTTCCATGAAGCTGATGGACATGAAATCCAAGAATGGGTTAAGTTTAGGGCATTGGTTCAAAGCCTTATGAATAATAAGAAGCTAGAGTTTTATGAAGAAGGTTCAGAGGGAGGGCACGTACATGCAACCGAAGGAGAGTTGACAAGTCAAAAAGTCAATTATCCGAGGGTTATTATTTCCCGACCAAGGAATGCAGAAGGCGGAGCACAAATCGAGCCTAAAGTGGTAATTCAGAGACCCGTGTCCTTTCCTTACAAGGATAATGATATGGTACCATGGAATTACAATTGCAACGTAATGACACCGGGAGTGGAAATCTCAGCTAGTACTTCCAATGAGGTCCAAAGAGAGGGGTTCTACACACGAAATGGGAGGCGTTACGACTCGGTAAGCGTCAGAACGGAACCAACAAAGTCAAAGGATGTGTCAAATGAACAGGAGGAAGGACATGATACCCTTATCAATGTACTTGTGAAAGAGGAAGAGGCTAAAGAATTTTTAAAATTCTTAAAGCATAGTGAAAACAGCGTAGTGGAGCAGTTGCGCAAACAATCAGCTCGTATTTTAGTGCTAGCCTTACTTTTAAGTTTGAAAGTTCATCGTGAGGCTTTGATGAAGGTGCTGAACGAGACTTATGTTACTAAAGATATATCAGTCAATAAGCTGGACCGATTAGTTAGTAACATAAATGCTGACAACTTTATTCCCTTCAGTGATGATGAAATTCCACCTGGAGGTATGGGATCAACCAAAGCCTTGCATATCACCACTCGTTGCAAAGTATATACTCTGCCAAGCATGCTAATTGACAATGGATCAGCCTTGAATGTCTTTCCATTGTCGACACTAAAGAGGTTGCCGATAGATAGTTCTCACATGAAGACATGCCAGAATATAGTGAGAGCATTTGACGACACTGAGAGAAGGGTGATGGGGAGAATAGACATACCATTGCAGATTGGGCCAAATACATATGAGGTGGATTTTCTGGTGATGGATATAAAACCCTCATAGAACTGTCTGCTGGGAAGGCCTTGGATTCATTCGGCAGGGGCAGTGCCATCATCTCTTCATCAAAAGCTAAAATTGGTGACAGACGGTCGATTGGTTACTATAAATGTGGAGGAAGACATCATAGCGACTGTCACCAATGACACGCCATATGTGGAGACAAATGAGGAGGCCATTGAGTGTTCTTTCCGATCTTTGGAATTCATAAACGCAACATTCATTGTGGAAGGAATGAAGTTTCGATGCCCAAGATATCTAAGACCACAAGGATGGGTCTACAAATGATGGTGGGGAAAAAGACCTTGCCAGTAAAAGGATTGGACAAAGATCTCCAAGGGGAGATTCAAATACCAATGTTGAAGGAGAAGAGAGATCGTTTTGGCTTGGGCTTCAAGCCCGATGTTAAACAAATGAGGAATGACATAGAGAAGAAGCAGGAGAGAAGAAGGGCACGCTTTAATGGAGAAAAAATCCAGTGGGAACCGATGATATTCCCCCACATATCCTTTGTATCAGGAGGGATAATTCACCCTGAGAGAGGGTTATTGGAAAGTCCTCATATCAATGCCATACATGATGAGAGAAGTGAACAAAGAAACCTATTGGGCATTCACCCTTATGAACTTGGAAGCGTTTTGGACAATTGGACTGCAGAGGAACTTCCTGTAGTTTTTAGAAATTATACAGAGTAATATTCAGAACGCTCTTGTTGTTTTTTAGCCTAGAAACAATAAGATTTTCTTTTGTGAAATAGGCTCATGTTTAGAAGTTATTTCAAATAAAATACATTTTGATAATTAACTTGAGCAAATATTCATTCATTCTTTTGAATTTTTAATTTCATTCCGAATTTTTTATTCATATCATTTGAATAGTTTTCCTCGAATTCATTTGTTCTTTGTACATTCTTTCGTACCCATTACAGGACCCTAGAAATCAATGACATGAGCGACGATAATACGGATCCAGAGGTCCATTTTGAGTAAGACATGTGTTTAGAGGAATCTCAGGATTTTGAAGATGACTGATATTGTGACTTATCTCCAGATTTGTTAAGAATGGTAAAGCAAGAGGAGAAACAGATCTTTCCCCATGAATAAGAAATAGAGAACATATCCTTGGAAGAAGGAAAGGTTGTGAAAATTGGGACGCGCATAGCCAAGGAGAAAAAATAAGATCTTGTTGAGTTATTGCGAGAGTTTAAAGACGTCTTTGCGTGGTCATACCAAGATATGCCTGGGTTAAGTACTGATGTTGTAGTACACCACCTTCCCATAAAAGAAGAGTGCAAGCCAGTTTAGCAAAAGCTACGGAGGATGAGGCCTGATGTAGTGTTGAAAATAAAGGAAGAGGTCCAGAAACAATTTGATGCTTGTTTTCTACAAGTAGTCAAGTACTCAGAATGGGTGGCCAACATTGTTCCTGTTCCCAAGAAGGATGGAAAGGTCCGAATGTGTGTGGACTATAGGGACTTAAATAAAGCTAGCCCAAAAGACAATTTCCCTTTGCCGCATATTGACACATTGGTGGATAATACAGCAGGATTTTCATCATTTTCCTTCATGGATGGATTTTTAGGATACAATCAGATCAAGATGCACACTGAAGATATGGAGAAAACTAGCTTCATAACATTGTGGGGTACCTTTTGTTATAAGGTAATGCCATTCGGATTAAAAAATGCTGGGGCAACATATCAAAGGGCTATGGTAACATTGTTCCATGACATGATGCATAAAGAGATCGAAGTGTATGTTGATGACATGATCGCGAAATCACGAACAGAGAAAGAACACATTGAGGTCTTGAAGAAATTATTTTTGAGACTGAGAAAATTTCAATTGAAGCTCAACCTGGTAAAGTGTACTTTTGGAGCTCGGTCAGGGAAATTACTGGGTTTTGTGGTTAGCGAGAGAGGAATCGAAGTTGACTCAAGTAAAGTCAATGCTATACAAGAACTGCCTCCACCACGTACTCAGAAGGAAGTTCAAGGTTTTCTTGGAAGGTTGAATTACATTGCTCGATTTATTTCACAATTAACTGAGAAATGTGATCCCATATTTCGTCTTCTCAAGAAACACAACCAAGGTGTATGGGATGATGAATGCCAGAGAGCTTTTGATAAAGTCAAACAGTATCTGTCAAATGCACCAGTACTATCTCCGCTTAATCCAGGTAGACCATTGATACTGTATTTGTCAGTATTCAATAACTCCATGGGATGTGTGCTAGGACAACACAATGAGATAGGAAGAAAGGAAAAGGCGATATACTACCTTAGCAAAAAGTTCACTGATTGTGAAATGAGGTATTCTTCGATTGAGAAATTGTGTTACGCCTTGATTTGGACAACTCGAAGGTTGAGACAGTATATGCTATATCATACTACTTGGTTAATTTCAAAGCTCGATCCGTTAAAGTATATGATGGAGTCCACTGCTTTAAATGGGAGGATGGCTAGGTTACAGATTTTGCTATCTAAATTCGATATAGTCTATGTGAGTCAAAAGGCTATAAAAGGAAGCGCAGTAGCAGAATTTTTGGCTAGTAGAGCTTTGGACGATTATGAACCTTTGAACTTTGATTTCCCAAATGAGGAACTGATGTATGTGGAAAATACTGAAGATTATCGGTGGAAGCTGAATTTTGATGGAGCATCAAATGCTGTAGGAAATAGAATTGGGGCAATCTTGGTATCCCCTACTGGTGATTATTATCCATACACATGCAGATTGGATTTTGACTGCACAAATAATATGGCAGAATATGAAGCATGCATCATGGGACTTCGATCAGCCTTAGAACGCAAGATCAGAATGCTAGAAGTATATAGAGATTTTGCCTTAGTAATTTACCAGCTTAAAGGAGAGTGGGAGACAATAGATCCCAAACTAATTGAACCGAAAAATAGTTCTGAGATTGATTGAGGAATTTGATGACATTACTTTCAATTACCTTTCACGCGATGAAAATCAGATGGCAGATGCTATGGCGACCTTGGCTTCTATGATCAAATTAAACAGACCAGAAGATATGAGGCCTATTCAGATGAGTATCTTCGAGGTTCCAGCCCATTGTTATGACATAGAAGAAGAGGAAAAAGATGACCATCCTTGGTATCAAGATGTATTGCGATACGTGACAAATCGTGAATACCCGTAGAATGCCACTGAGAATGAGAAAAGGACTTTAAGAAGAATAGCCTCTGACTATGTCTTGGATGGGGATATCCTGTACAAAAAGAGAAAAGACCAAGTACTATTGAGATGCGTTGATACTGTTGAAGCTAAGAAAATCCTTGAAGAAGTTCATGAGGGCATCTGTGGAACACATGCTAATGGATTCAAAATGGCCAGGCAGATAATGAGATTTGGATACTATTGGTCTACCATGGAAGGAGATTGTATCAACTATGCCAAGAGATGTCATAAATTCTAGATTTATGGAGACAAAATTCATGTGCCTTCGTCACCTTTGCATGTTATGACTTCCCCATGGCCTTTTTCCATGTGGGGCATGGATGTTATTAGGCCAATCTCACCAAAAGCTTCAAATGGGCATCGATTCATCTTTGTAGTAATTGACTACTTCACGAAATGGGTCAAAGTTGCTTCATACGCTAACGTTACTAAGTCAGCAGTTAGCCGGTTCTTAAAGAAGGAGATTATTTGTCGATATGGAATGCCTGAGAGGATCATATCAGACAATGCGCTGAACCTGAACAATAGCTCGATAGCAGAAATTTGTAGCCAATTTGGGATCAAACACCACAATTCGTCTCTATACTGACCAAAAATGAATGGGGCAGTGGAAGCGGCTAACAAAAACATCAAGAAGATAGTGGGGAAGATGACTGAGACTTATAAGGATTGGCATGAGAAACTACCATTTGCACTCTATGCTTATCGGACGTCCGTCAGAACCTCTACTAGGGCAACGCCCTTCTCGTTGGTTTATGAGATGGAAGCTGTTCTACCAATTGAAGTAGAAATTCCTTCTCTTCGAGTTTTGTTAGAAATAAAGCTGGATGAAGCTGAATGGATTCAGGCTTGGTACGATCAGTTGAACTTAATTGAAGAAAAGAGGCTAAGGGCTATTCGTCATGGACAGATGTACCAAAAGCGAATGATGCGAGCCTACAATAAGAAAGTTCGCCCAAGAGAGTTTCATGAAGGGGACCTTGTATTGAAAAAGATTCTTCCCATACAAAAGGATTCCAGAGGAAAATGGATGCCAAATTGGGAGGGACCATATGTGGTGAAGAAGGCTTTCTCTGGAGGAGCACTGATCTTGACCGAAATGGATGGGAAAAGTTTACCCAATCCTGTGAACTCTGACTCAGTCAAAAAGTATTTTGCTTGAAAAGGAGAAGGGGCCAAAGTGAAAACCCGTAAAGGGCACTTTGATTTATCAAATATATATATATATGGAGAGGCCAAGGCGAAAACCCGCAAAGGGCTCCTTGAGACCAAAGGGGTTTTGAGTTGAAAACCCGAAAAGGGCGGCTCAAATTTTGAATGGACGCACAGTCATCTTGCTACACTTGAATCAACAATGAAAGGAAGAATGTCGCATATTGGGGCATCAACAAAATAATTTGGGTCTTCTAAACACATGTTGAACTCAAGACAGTCTTCATAAAGTTTGTATAGAGAAGCTCAATCGGCGATAGCTAGGGCATCTTATTTTTGTCCTATTCATTTTACTATCTTTGGATTCTTTTTCTTCTCAAGGATATGTGCCAGTTAATTTTTCTTTGTATTTTTCTACAAATTTATTCAAAATTTAATCCTTCTTTTGAGATCAATTTATTTGTTACCCATTATTCATAAATGTGTTGCATTGAAATAATGATTGATGAACTAATAATTTCATAAAAAAAAGTTTTACATATTACTTTGGAAATTTCTAAATAAGACAAGGAGCCAAAACAGGACAATTGTTTAGAATTTCCATGTGTACAGAAATATTTGAGAAAGAAGAGTCTGGATAGAGACCGTTTCTCTAAACCCTTTGTCCAGTTGATAATTGGATAATGAGTTAATGTGATGAAAGCAAGTGATGTCATCAAGTCATAATACTTGGGGTGTGATGAACTAAGAAACCCTGAATCGTGGTGGAATGAGAAATAAACCCTATGGCCTAAAATTTGCAAATTGGTTAGATTGAAAGAGTTTCGAATCTCATTGTGGTAGAATGGTACAAGCCTTGTGTTCTCAAGATCCAAGTGAAGTTGACTCGGAAATTACATTGGGGCAAGTTTGTTAAGCGAAACGTGATTGATGAATAAGAATGAAGAACAAATGAGTGATAACACCGAGAGTAGGAATCGTACTCATAACATTTTTTGTATCATAGAAAATTCCATTAGGTGCATTTGATTCATTCCGGTCATTGCATTCTAATCCTAGTCCTTTAAAATGAATCATTTTCATGACATGTTGCATTCATAACACGTGTAGCTAGAAGCATTTGATTCATTCTGATCATAGCATCTTAGTAATGTGACATAAACATATGGAACCGAGTCTACAGGACATGTCCTTCAGTGGATGGTGTAGCAATATCGGTGAATTTTCAGATCTCATCTTCCTGAAGTTGTAGGAAGCAGACCAAAGACCATTTCAGTCTTATTTCCCTAAAGTTATAGTGGAGTAGACTAAAGACAGAAGATCTTATCTTCTTGAAGTTGTAGGAAGTAGATTGAAAATACTTTCAGTCTTATCTCCCTGAAGTTGCAGTGGAGTAGATTGAAGAAAGGAGATCTTATCTTCCTAAAGTTGCAGGAAGCAGATCAAAAAACACTTTCAGTCTTATCTCCCTGAAGTTGCAGTGGAGTAGATTGAAGAAAGAAGATATTATCTTCCTGAAGTTGCAAGAAGGCAGATAAAAAGACACTTTCAGTCTTATCTCCCTAAAGTTGTAGTGGAGTAGACTAAAGACAGAAGATCTTATCTTCCTGAAGTTGCAGGAAGCAGATCGAAGATACTTTCAGTCTTATCTCCCTGAAGTTGCAGTAGAGTAGATTGAAGAAAGAAGATCTTATCTTCCTAAAGTTGCAGGAAGCAGATCAAAAGACACTTTCAGTCTTATCTCTCTAAAGTTGTAGTGGAGTAGACTAAAGACAGAGGATCTTATCTTCCTGAAGTTGCAGGAAGCAGATAAAAAGACACTTTCAGTCTTATCTCCCTAAAGTTGTAGCGGAGTAGATTGAAGAAAGAAGATTTTATCTTCCGGAAATTGCAGGAAGCGGATCAAAATCACTTTTAGTCTTGTCTCTCTAAGGTTGTAGTGGAGTAGACTAAAGGCAGAGGATCTTATCTTCCTGAAGTTGCAGGAAGCAGATCGAAGATACTTTTAACCTTGTCTCCCTAAAGTTGTAGCGGAGTAGATTGAAGACAGAAGATCTTATCTTCCTGAACCTGGAGTTGTAGTGGAGATAGAAGCCACTTGAAAAAGACCAAGAAGCCAAGGCTCCGCCAAGGCCGGGCAAAATTGGTCCTTTTATAGTCATTGCTCTATTCTTGTTTCACAACAATGAGTAAAGAGGGGCAGCTGTAATAACCCATTTTTGCCCGGCCCATAAAACGAGAATAAAAAAAAAACAAAAAACAAACAAAAAATCAAAAAATAAATAAAACCAATGTTTTAAACAGTCCTTTTACAAAACCTGTTACAAGCCCAAATAAACTGCCAAAACCCATTTACACCCTTAGCCCAAAACAAATGATTCAGACCCAAATTCGAAATTAACCCACTACCCAAACAGACCCAATCCAAACCAGGACGGCCCAAATTGGCCCAACTGTTAAGCAGACTCGGTAGTGGCCTAGGGTTTCTGAAACCCTAGGCGCCGTAAGCCTTCGCGCCCCAATAGGATTCCAACAGTCGCGCCGCAATGGTAGGAGCCTGATCGTCGCGCCTTTGCAGCCACCAAAATTCCCCGATAGCACTGCAATCTTCGCGCCTAGTCATCACTGCGAGATCGTCATCATCAACCTGCGAAAAAAGGAAACAAACCGCAGCAGAAAAGGAAAGACGCAGATATGGAAAAATATGTTTTCCTTTTTTATTTTGTTTTTTGGGTTATAAAACCCCTAGTAAAACTTGGAACAGACGGATACGGTCACAAAAATACAGAGAAAAAGATACCCAGATATACGAGTACACAAAAATAAGAAAAAACACAAATTTACACATCGATATTCAAAGTCAGGAGCACAAAGATATTGTCAGAAAACTCAGAGAAATAAAAAACAGATTTCGCAGAGGTGATTTTTTTCATTCTGTTTATTTATTATTTATTTTTTCTTCCTTTCTTTCATATATTGCATATATAACCATTATTTTAAAAAAAAAAGAAAAAGGAAAAGAGGTTACCTTTTGACGACGAAAATCGGAGATTTAAGCTTCTGGCCACCGGCCACGGAGGCGCATGTGGCGCGTGGCCCAGGAACCCGGCGATCGAAGCTCAGGCGAAGGGACGAGGATTTCAGAGGATTTCAAAGCTTTTTTTTTTCAAATCAGATTTGAAATGAATTTTTTTTGTTGAAATTAACTTTTATAAATGGAACGGAACGACGTCGTTTTGGTTTAACAGGATCCGCGTGCCGACCCGAAGACCCGACAAAGATCCGCGCATTTTATTTAAAAAGGAGAAATTTCTCTTTTAGTCCCTCCAATATTTTATTAAATTTAATTACGTCCTATTAATTGTTTTATTTTTTAAAATTAGCCTTGGAAATCTGTTTAAATTTCAATTACCCTTTTTTTTAATATATATATATATATATTAAATTGGTATTAAATTATGTAGTATATTAAATATTTTATATTCTTTAATAGTTATCAGTATCAATTTATTAATATTTTTGATTACATATTATTTTAGCATTTATATATATATTAGATATTATATTATATTTTTAAAAAAATCCTACACATTATAAATATTATATTATATCATATATTTAACTAAAATTATTTATAATATATTTTATTTGCAATATTTTTTTATATTTTTTATCATTATATACTATTTTTTAACACATTGTTTATATTGTTTATATCATATGTATGTCCTTTTTATCTATTATTTAAATTTGCATGAAATATGTTCATAGTTGATTTTATTGTTTATACTTCATCATGTATTTGTGATTGTTGTAGTATATGAATTATTATTTGTCGTATTTCATATTATTATTGCCTATCTTAAATGTTAGTATGTTATAATTGTTTTTTTATATATTTATGTTCGATAATGTATGAATGCAATATTGTCACATGGAATATTGTTTAAAATAAAAATATATATTTTTACAAAATTAATATTTTATTTAAAGGTTTTTAAAATAAGGCAATGTTTTGGTATTTAAAAATTCGGGAAATAGTGCCCAATCGTGCTGGGTTTCAATTTTCCGTTTGGCTAAATAACTAAATATCATTTTAACAAGTGTTATAAATAGTGAGATGATCTTAGTTACGAGGGTTTAAAAAATATCGTGTCCAATCGTGCTGGATGTGATGTTTATATTCCTTCAGATCGAAGAACTCTCAAATTTTAAATCAAAATTGCTTGAAGTTTTATAAATTATGAGACGATCTTAGTTACGAGGGTTTAAAAAATATCGTGTCTAATAGTGTTGGATGTGATATTTATATTCTTTCGGATCGAAGAACTCTCAAATTTTAAATCAAATTGTTCGAAGTTTTTGGAAAACATATTTTTAAATCCTTTTAAAGTTTCAAACATTTGGACATGATTTTATCGATTAGGTACCAATTTTTGGGCGTTATGAGGGTGTTAACCCTTCCTCATACGTAACCGACTCCCGAACCCGTTTTCTGGCTTTTCGTGGACCAAAATTAAATGCTTTAAATAAAGCGTTTTACGAGGTGATCCAATCACACCTAAGTAAAAAAGGGATTGGTGGCGACTCCCATTTTCGTTTTTAAAAGTTGACCCCGTTTTCTAAAACTTTAAAAATAGTTTCAACAACCGGGACCGGTGTGCCATGGCAAATCAAACTGAGGGCTCGTGTTTATAATGTTAATGCATCACCATGCGTTGGGTTACCTCGTCTTTCAGACTTACATGCCTTTGATTTTTTAACCACCTCCAGGTCAAATGTTAATACGACTCAATATGGGTCTAATTTTGATAATGAAGACTCTTATATTCCTATGCCTGTAGGGACCTCCTCTTGGTGTCCTAATTCAAGGGCTACGCATCATGTATGCCGGGAAGCCAATGCCTTGCATGAGTCCACAGCATACTCAGGTACATCTCCTCTTCTCATGGTGATAGGACCCCTACAAGAATATCGTGTGTTGGGAATTCTATTTTACCTACGAAGAGTAAGATTCTTCATCTATCTAATGTTTTGTACGTTTCAAGTATACGAAAGAATTTGTTATCTGTTTCCAGTTTGTAGTGACAATAATGTATTTTTTGAATTTTATCCATCTTATTGTGTTGTCAAGGACATCCTGACTCGAGAAATTTTACTGTGGGGCCACACTCGTGATGAGCTCTATTATTTTTCTCCAATCTCATCTGATCCTTCTGTTGCTAATCCACCGGCCTATAACACTAGCCTACATGCTCGTAATGGTGGTGATGGTTGTTGAAACCATTTTTTTTTGAAAAACGGGAATCGACTTGGGTTTTGAAAACGAATCATAAAAAACAGGAGTCGCCACCGATCTTTTATTAGGTGTGATCGGATCACCTTTGTTTTAATAAAACTTTTCAGTTTACTAAAATAGTGTTTTTGGTCTACGAATATTTGAGAAAACGGGTTCGGGAGTCAGTTACGTGCGAGGAAGGATTAGCACCCTCGTCACGCCCAAAATTGGTACCAAATTAATTAATTAATGTCCTAATGTCGAAAATTAGAAAAGATTTTAAAATACGAATGCTTTTAGAAAATGTTCGGATAATTTGAATTAGATATCAAAATTCTCTTATTCTGAAAAGATGAAATACCACATCCAGCACGATAGGACACGGTGTTTCAAACCTTCGATATCAAGATCATTTCATGATTTCCAAAACTCACGCATTGCACTTGAAAAAAGGTATTCCATTATTTGGTCAAACCAAAAACCGAAACCTAGCACGATTGAGCACGATTCCTCGAATTACCAAATATGAAATATTGCCTTTATTTAATAAAACCCGGTCAAAAAATTTTAAAAGGATATTTGGTCATTTGAACGAACGGAAAATCGAAACCCAGCACGATTGGGCACGATTTCTTCGAACTTCCAAACACGAAATATTACCTTTGTGAAACCCCTTTTTTTATGAATTTCAAAAGAAAACAAAAAAATAAAATATTGAGATGCGATTCCAAACCCGTCGATCACAATAAAATGATGAGAATGAAACAAAACATGATAAAAAATGCAACAAAAAACAAAATTAAAAAGATAATATTAAAATAATAATAAAGAAATTTTAAACAAAACAATGTTAATAATAATAGAGATAATAATAATGAGAATAATAAATATAATAATAACAATAGTAATAATAATAATAATAATAATGATAGTAATAATAATAATAATAATAATAATAATAATAATAATAATAATAATGAAATTAGTTAAATTAATAATAAAAGGATGAAAATAATAAAAGAGGACTAAATTGAGAAAGAAATAAAACTACAGATCTAAATTAAAAAAGAAAAAACAGATTAAGGGCCCAAAATGAAGCGCGCGAAAAGAAGGGGGACTGTTTGGGAAATTATCCCTGGCTCCTATGCACTGCGTTTTGCGCAAGACCAAATTGGAACTGAAGAAAATCTATTGGGGCAAATTTTAAAATAACAGAAATTGGATTAGAAGGGTAAAAAATGCGGAAGGGTCAAATGCGCAAATAGACCCTTCCGCAAAAACACGCGGATCCCTTCGGGTACTGGGTCAGGTCGCCCACGGGTCGCCTTAAATGGCGTCGTTTCGGCGTCTGGGTGTTCAACCCAAAACGGCGTCGTTTTCTTGGGGCTATTTAAGCCCAAAATCTCTGAAAAAAAATCATTTTTTGCCTGTTTCAAAAAAAAAATTCTCTTTATCTTTTTCTCTGCAGGGCCTGATCTCTGGCGAGGAGACCGCCGTTGACGCCACCGTCAGCCACCGCGCACGATGGCCGAAAAAGGTAAAACTTGTTTTTATTTTTATTTTTTTATAATATATATATATATGTATATATATGTAAGTATCGAAAAAGAGAGGAACGAAAAAAAAAACTTTGAAAAAAAAGAAAGAAAAATCACCTCTTGCCTCTGTTTTCGATTTTTAGGATTTTCTAAAAATTAAGCTATGCTTGTGTTGGTGCTTAATCCTTGCTTGCCTATTGTATCTGAGAATCTATTGTATAAACTTTGTTTCTGATATTGATTATTGAAAAAAAAAAGGTCCCCACTATATTGTTTCATATTCGGCTTTTATAGAGCCGAAAAACAAGAAATAAAATACAATATCTTCCTTTTTCTTATTGCTGTTGCGTTGGCTTCCCTTTTTGTAGGGTATGGAGCGGCGGTGGCAGACAAAGGGCGCTGGTAGGGCCAGAAGTCTGCCAAGGGGAGCTGCGGCGCTAGGGTTTTCAAAAACCCTAGCCTTCTGAAAATATTAAACCTTTTGGGCCGCTTGTAAATTGGGCCTGATTTTAATTATAATTGGACTGTAATTTGGACAATTTTTATTGGTTTGGTTTATTTCGGGCTTAATTTGGTTTTGTAACGGGCCCAGACGAATTTGGGCTTATACAGCTGCCCCTCTTTGTTCATTGTCGTGTAACGGGAACAGAGCAAAGACATAAAGAAGGCCCAAATTTGTCGGGACCCACTGAGTCTCGACTTCTTTGGTGCTTTTCTTCTTCGAGTAGCTTCACCCCAATCCACTGTCTCTTGTCGCTTTGATCCACTTCACTGCAACCTTGAAAGATGATTATTGACTTCAATCTGTTTTCCTGCAAACTTAGGAGCCCCAGATCCGTTATCTTCAATCTGCTCCTTCAAACTCAAGATCGCCAGATTTGCTATCTTCAATCTGCTCCTGTAAACTCAGGATTGCCAGACTTGCTATCTTCAATCTGCTCCTGAAAACTCAGGATTGTCAGACCTGCTATCATCAATCTGCTCTTGAAAACTCAGGATTGCCAGACCTGCTATCATCAATCTGCTCCTGAAAACTCAAGATTGCCAGACCTGCTATCTTCAATTTGCTCTTGAAAACTCAGGATTGCCAGACCTACTATCTTCAATCTGCTCCTAAAAACTCAGGATTGCCAGACCTGCTATCTTTAATCTGTTCATGAAAACTCAGGATTGCCAGACTTGCTATCTTCAATCTGCTCCTGAAAACTCAGGATTGCCAGACTTGCTATCTTCAATTTGCTCCTGAAAACTCAGGATTGCCAGACTTGCTATCTTCAATCTGCTCCTGAAAACTCAGGATTGCCAGACTTGCTACCTTCAATCTACTCCTGAAATCTCAGGATTGCCAGACTTGCTATCTTCAATATGCTCCTGAAAACTCAGGATTGCCAGACTTGCTATCTTCAATATGCTCCTGAAAACTCAGGATTGCCAGACTTGCTATCTTCAATCTACTCCCGAAAACTCAGGATTGCCAGACTTGCTATCTTCAATCTGCTCCTGAAAACTCAGGATTGACAGACTTGCTATCTTCAATCTACTCTTGAAAACTCAGGATAGCCAGACTTGCTATCTTCAATCCGCCTTACTACACTGTCCTCTCAAGGACATAACCTGTAGAATGGGTACATGCTTATGCCTAGTAATTAGGATGCCATGATCAAAATGAGTTAAATACTCCTATTTAGACATGCTATGATGCAAAAATGTTATGAGTATGATTCCTATTCAAGGCATTATCACTTATTTATCCCTCAAGGTTTCGTCTTCATTCCTCTTGAAGCATCATCTTCTTAAACACTTTGTCCTTATGGCCATTTTAGGGCTCATGAGTCCTAGGGACGTAAGTCGTATATCAACTTCAAACCATCCCCCAGAAATTACAACTTTTTCTGTCTATCCTTCGATTCATTCCACTACAATTTAGGGTTTTTCGAATCCTTTCATGTTAAAAATTGGCCCGTCATACCATTCTCTAAATGACCCGATGATATATTTTATCTACGTCACAATCGTTGGATTGAACAAAGAATTCAGAGAAATAGTCTCTATCAAGGCTCTCCTTTCTCATGTATCTGTGCGCGTGGAAATTTTAAACAATTGTCCTGTTTCGGTTTCCTATCTTATCTAGAAATTTCCAAAGTAATATGTAGAACTTATTTTGTGAAATTATTAGTTCATCAATCATTATTTCAATACAACATATAGCAATAAGTTTATTTCAAAGAGAGTCGAATGAATTATCAGAAATATAAGGAAAGCTAACGGAGAACGTGTCTCTTTGAGAAGAGAAAAAAAACCAAAGATAACAAAGATCAGATGCCCTGGATATCATTGATTGTGCTTCTACATACAAACTTCATAGAGACTGTTTCGAGCTTAGCATGTGTTTAGAAGATTCAAAGTACTTTGTTGGTGCCCCCACTTCATTTCTCGTCTATTTAGATGTAGCAAGACCACTTGAACCCGAGGCGCCCTTTGTGAGTTTTCTTCTTGGCCCTTTTTTTTAAGAAGTCTCAAGGCGCCCTTTGCGGGTTTTCACCTTGGCCTCTTCAAGCAAAGTATTTTTTGACTAAATCTAAGCTCACGGGATTGGGTAAGCTTTTCCCATCCATTTCAGTTAGAATCAGTGCACCTCCAGAGAAAGCCTCCTTCACCACATATGGTCCTTCCCAGTTCGACATTCATTTTCCTCTGAAATCCTTTTGTATGGGAAGGATCTTTTTCAGTACCAGGTCTCCCTCGTGAAACTCTTTTGGGTAAACTTTTTTGTCATAGGCTCGTATCATTCGTTTTTGGTACATCTGACCGTGACGAATAGCCCTTAGCCTCTTTTCTTCAATTAAGTTCAATTGATCGTATCGAGCCTGGATCCATTCAGCTTCATCCAGCTTTATTTTTGTCAAAACTCGAAGAGAAGGTATTTCCACTTCAACAGGTAGAACTGCCTCCATCCCATAAACCAACGAGAAAGGTGTTGCCCCAGTAGAGGTTCTGACAGACGTTCGATAAGCATAGACTGCAAATGGTAATTTCTCATGCCAATCCCTATAAGTCCCGGTCATCTTCCCCACTATATTCTTGATGTTTTTATTGGCCGCTTCCACTGCCCCATTCATTTTTGGATGGTACGGAGACGAGTTGTGGTGTTTGATGTTGAATTGACTGCAAACATCTGCTATTGTGGTATTGTTCAAATTCAATGCGTTGTCTGATATGATCCTCTCAGGCATTCTATATCGGCAAATGATCTCTTTCTTTAAAAACTGACTTACTACTGATTTAGTGATGCTAGCATATGAAGCAGCCTCTACCCATTTCGTGAAGTAGTCAATGACCACGAAGATGAATCGATGCCCATTTGAAGCTTTCGGTGAGATCGGTCCAATAACATCTATGCCCCACATGGAAAAAGGCCATGGGGAAGTCATAACGTGTAAGGGTGACGGAGGCACATGAATTTTATCTCCATAAATCTGACATTTATGACATCTCTTGGCAGAACTGATACAATCTCCTTCCATTGTGGACCAATAATATCCAAATCTCATTATTTGCCTGGCCATTGTGAATCCATTAGCATGTGTTCCACAAACGCCCTCATGAACTTCCTCTAGGATTTTTCTAGCCTTTACAGCATCGACGCATCTCAGTAATACTTGATGTTTTCTCTTTTTGTACAAGATGTCCCCATCTAAGACATAGTCAGAGGCCAATCTTCTGAGTGTCTTTTTCTCATTCTTAGTTGCATGATCTGGGTATTCATGATTTTTTATATATCGCAATACATCATGATACCAAGGGTGATCATCTCTTTCCTCCTCTTCCACATTATAATAATGAGCTGGAACTTCGAGAATACTCATCAGAATGGGTATCATATCTTCCGGTCTGTTCACTTTGATCATAGAAGCCAGAGTTGCCATGGTGTCTGCCATCTGGTTTTCATCATGTGGGAGGTAATTAAAAGTGATGTCGTCAAACTCCTCAATCAATCCCAAAACTATCTTTCGATAATCGATTAGTTTGGGATCTCTCGTCTCCCATTCACCTTTAAGTTGGTAAATCACTAGTGTAGAATCTCCATATACTTCTAGCGCTCTAATCTTACACTCTACGATTGCTCGAATTCCCATGATGCAAGCTTCATATTCCACCATATTATTCGTGTAATCAAAATCCAATTTGCATGTGAATGGATAATGATCACCACTAGGGGATACCAAGATTGCCCCAATTCCATTCCCCACAGCATTTGACGCTCCATCAAAATTTAGCTTCCATGGATTTTTTTCAGTATTTGCCACATGCATCAATTCTTCATTGGGGAAATCAAAACTCAAAGGTTCATAATCCTCTAAAGCTCTGCTGGCCAGAAATTCTGCTACTGCAATCCCTTTTATAGCCTTTTGGTTCACATAGACTATATCGAATTCCAACAGTAAAATCTGCCACCTTGCCATCCTTCCATTCAAAGCAGTTGACTCCATCATATACTTTAACGGATCAAGCTTCAAAATTAACCTGGTTGTATGATATAACATATACTGCCTTAGCCTTCGGGTTGTCCAAATCAAAGCGCAACACAATTTTTCGATCGACGAATATCTTTTTTCACATTCCGTGAACTTTTTACTGAGATAGTATATCGCCTTTTCTTTTCTCCCTGACTCATCGTGTTGACCAAGCACACATCCCATGGAGTTGTTGAACACTGATAGATACAGTATCAATGGTCTGTTTGGATTAGGCGGAAATAGTACTGGGGCAGTTGACTGATCACTGTAAAATCAAAGCTTTAAATATTTATAAAAGAATGATCAAACCTGGAAACTAACTCTGACAACGATTTAAAGGCAAGTGTACCTATCGGACAGTAGTATAGCTTAGGCAAGACCGGATATCGAATCCAAAAGAACTAAAAGTACTAATACTTACTTTCTTTTTGTTAATTAGCCTTAAAAATAGAGTGAAGTTTGATTTAAACTAAATTGACGATAACTAAACTAAGAACACAAAGACAAAAAGGATGATTTGGGAAATAACTTGGAAGAAAAACTCAGTTGATTGCAACGATACCCTCAGGAAGAATCCACCTAGACTTTACTTGTTATCTAGCCCTAAATTATATGATTTCTTTACTTAGCTTGATCCGTGAGACTCCCTAACCTATATTAAACCCTCTCTCGAGGTGAATAACGTCTAACCCTAGGTTAATTAGTGGAACTCTCGTTCGCTTATAATAACCCCCTAGGATAGCATTAAATCGATCAATAGACTCTCATATTAGGTTTCACCCTAATTCGGTAAAATCTCGTAACCCTATCTCTAGGCGTTCGATTAACTCCGCTTAATTATGTTGGATCTACTCTTAGGCAGGGTCTATTCCTCCTCCACCTACGCACATTAGATTGGATTAAGAAACATAATTAAGAATAAACTAAGTAATTTATCATATAACTTAGAAATCAAATAACAAAATCCATCTAGGTTTCATCCCCTTCAGGTATCTGAAGGGTTTAGTTCATAACGAATAAACAAAACATCGCAAGAGAAAAGATAAAACAAAACATAAGAAAACCCTAAAACCCCCTGAAAGAATTGAAGGAGAATTCCGCCGTCTTGAGTATAACTCCGGCTTCTTGGGATGGATCAACTGGCTATCCTCGTGTTATTCCCTAACTCTGACCTTCTCGGCTTGGCTCCTTGGCCTAGCTTTTGATGCCTTTCAAAGGTGGTACTTGGGGGATATATATAGGCTCTTGGAATGCGATTCTTTCTCCCTAAGTACCCTTTTCCGACTGAAATTGCTCTTTTCAGCGACAGAGGGACGGCCATCACACACACCCGTGTGGATCGAGACCTGACCGTGTTCGGATTTCTAATTTGAGGCACGACCGTGTGTGACGGAGTTGAAGCCGTGCTCTAGGTGTTCGTCGAGGCACGGTCGTGTGGACTTTGGGCCAGGCCGTGTCAATTTCGTGAAAAGGTCAATTTACTTCGTTTTAGGCCCGTTTTGAGTTCTTTTCATCCTCGGGTGCTTTCCTGGGTATAAGACATGAAAAGAAAGGATTAAAAGCACCTTTTTATATAAAACAAGGACTAAATCATCCAAAAAGCATAATAAATGTGGGATTAAAATATGTTACTTTCACGGTTTATCAAATACCCCCACACTTAAGCTTTTGCTTGTCCTCAAGCAAAATTCTCAACTTACAATTAAGACAAACTTTCCATGATCTATGATTCTTATCAACAATGTCTTATCCTAGTTCATAGGGAATTCATACATGGATAATTTGATTCAAAGCGTCCTAAAGATTCAAACGAGATAAGTTATAATTTTGTACCTCGAAAACATAGGTGTCTCCCCTCTTTTAAATAACTACCTTTTCAATTCAAAACCGACAAGGATTGATATCCTCACTTAAGATTCACTCAAATCACTCTAAAGTGTTTAAGGTTCAGGAAAAGATTGCTCATAAGTCGAACCTGAAAAGTTAATCCCATAGGCTTGCCTGAAAATCAAATCTCCACCACTGTAATATGAGATGACAAACAGATCAAAAGGTCTTTGTTAGGGTTGTAACGGGGCTATTTAGTGGAATAATAAACTTCGGTAACTGATCAAATCAAGTCTCGATTAAGGGGTAGTCAAAAGAAAGGGTGGTAACAAATACAAAGGCTTTAGGTTAATATTAGTAGGTGAGTCAATAAAAAGAGTTTGTTAGGATCAACGAGGTTCACTAGGGGTTAATTGTAAGGGTAGGCTATTTAGTGGAATTAGTGGGTTAAAACCTAGGTGCCTTTATCATCTCTGTATATCAAATCATAACTGTGGTCTCAACATGTATAAACGAGGCAAGTTCTAGAATAACAGTTCATAGTTGACACACTCATAATCAAAAAAAATGAGCACAAAAAAGAATGTATGCTCTATAAGGTTCAAATACTCACAAAAATTATGGGTGTTTTGACATCATCCTTATGAATTTTAAATTTCAAGGTAGTATTCAAATTTAGGTCAACAACCTAGGAAAAATTTTAATTCCTGAAAAAAAGACTTATCATGCTTGATTCTCTAGTATTCCTTAAATTAAACATCAATGTACAATTAACTATGACTTATTCTAAAACATGTTAATAATTATCACAAATCATCAGAAATTTTATCCTAATTAGTAATATGACAACTTTGCATAAAAACAAGACTAAATCAGGGATTTGAGAATAATGAAAAAAGTTAGGCACTTTTACTCCACTTCTGCCCTCAGGGATTTGAGAATAATGCAAAAAGTTAGGTCCTTTTACCCCCCACACTTAAGATGTACATTGTCCTCAATGTACAAAGATAGATAATGCATTTATATTCAAAATTAAAAAGGAGGGGATAGGATACTCCCTAAGGTGTGGACTGTTTCCTTGGAGGAGGGCAGGGGTCGTGGAGGTTATGGTTGAGGATGTGGCAAATACGGCGAAGGCGTCAGTATGGTGGTGGTGTTGGTTCCCGAGCTCTGCGCTAGATGAATAAATTGGGGAACTCGTGAAGGATTAGCCAGGGGTTATTAAGACATAATATAAATAAACTAAATACAAAATTAAAGAAAAGCAAGCTAAAGTGAAGGAGACTAAGAAGAAAACTGAAAAGAAAAGAAAATCCTAATGGACTGTGGAGTCCTTATTGAAGGATGGTTCGCAAGGTGGGAATCAATGCTAAGATTGGGGATGTGATGGCGGTGGCAGAAGTGAAGAGGTTCTCGTGGTGGTCGGCGTGATTCCCAAGCATCTGGCGAATCTGACACTAAGAAACTAAAAGAAAATTAAACGAAAAGAGCAGTAGAGAAGCTTAAATAAGGAAAATCAAGGAGAAGAGCAGGAAATTGAAGCAAAAGAGAAAGAAAAAATAAAAACTAATTGGTCTCAAAGACCCTTGGCTTGGTGTTGAGACGAAGTTGCCGGCATGAACTCATATTGATCGTTCTTTGTTGAGGGGTCTATGCTTAGCTTCTTCCTCTTCTTCGACATGGTTTTGATTTGCTCAAGGATCTAGAATCTTGGAGAGTGGAGAGTCTGAGAAGGAAGAGAGCGAAAAGGGGAAGAAAATAAAGAAGAAATCAGATGGAGGGAAGGGGAAGGGGTGAGGGGTTTAAATAGATTTTCAAATTTTGTGCTCCCCCACGGCCGTGGTCACCGGGTGTGTTGATTTACACGGCCACCTCACACGGTCGTGGTATAGAGGGTGCTATCACCCTATGCCTGTGTTTGATCCTTCCATTCCCGTGCTTGTGAAGTTTTTCTTTTGGCACAGTCGTTCCGCACGGGTGTGTCTCCCCCGTGTTCGATAAGTCAGTAGCTTCACACGGTTACCAGCACAGGCGTGTTCTGTCCGTGGTATGGAAGTCAGTAGCTTCACACGGTTGATAGGCACGGGCGTGTCTTACCCGTGTTCGTCAAGTCAGTGATCTCCCACAGTTAGGTCGCACAGGCGTGGCTGGTATCGCAGCCCGTGTTGTCGAAAGGTTTTTTTGCCCCTGTTTGTACACAGCTCTTGACACGCCCGTGGTATGTCCCCTGTCTTGTACACGGTCATTAACACGCCCGTGTTCAATGCCGTGTTACAAATCCTGCATTTCTGTTAGACTGAAAAATAAAATAAAAAAACAATGTTAGTGTGTTGTGCTCGGGTTGCCTCCCGAGAAGCGCTCGTTTATAGTCTTAAGCTAGACTCTCCCTGTTTTCGGTTATAAAGGAAGGCTCATGGAGCATAAGCTCCTTTCTCATATCTCCAAAATCTGTACCATTATAAATTTTAAGTCGGTGATCATTTACCTTGAATGTGCCTTTAGTGGGATGAGTTACCTCGATGGTGCCATATGGAAATATTGTATTGATCATGAATGGGCCTGACCATCTTGATTTCAACTTTCTCGGGAATAGTTTAAGCCTTGAGTTGTACAGTAGGACTAAGTCTCCTACTTTGAATTGCCTTGATCTCTTGAGACGAGCATTGTAGCGTCGCTTTGTTGCTTCCTTGTACAGTTTTGAGTTCTCATAGGCTTCTGTTCTCCACTCGTCTAGCTCGTTCATCTGCATCAGTCTCATCTTTCCTGCAATTTTGATATCAATATTCAAGAATTTTATTGCCCAAAAAGCTTTGTGTTATAGCTCGAATGGTTGATGACAGCTTTTCTCGTATACGAGTTTGTATGTGGATGTCCCTAGAGGTGTTTTGAATGCTGTTCTATAGGCCCATAAGGCATCATCTACTTTAACTGCCCAATCTTTTCTATTCGATTCAACCGTTTTTTCTAGAATGCGCTTAAGTTCTCGGTTTGCTACCTCAACTTGTCCACTGGTTTGAGGATGATATGGGGTGGCTGTCCTGTGGTATACTCCATATTTTTTTAGGACTTTTTCAAATTGAGTATTACAGAAATGCGTACCCCTATCACTAATGATGGCTCTCGGTGTGCCAAATCGAGAAAACAATTTCTTGAGAAACTTGACTACTACCCTAGCATCATTGGTAGGTAAAGCTTTCGCTTCTACCCATTTTGACATGTAATCAACTGCCACTAGGATGTACTTGTTTCCAAATGAATTAGGGAATGGACCCATGAAATCAATACCCCATACATCAAATATTTCACATGATAACATATATGTTTGAGGCATTTCATCTCGTTTAGAAATATTACCTATTCGTTGGCATCTATCACACGAGTTAACATACCTGTTGGCATCTTTAAATAAAGTGGGCCAATAAAAACCTGATTCGAGTATTTTGTGTGCTGTCTTAATACCACTGTAGTGTCCTCCTGATGGTCCTGAATGGCAATGCTCCAAGATTTTGTTTGCTTCTATCTTTGTAACACATCTTCGAATGACCTGATCTGTACAAATACAGAAAAGAAAAGGATCTTCCCAAAAATAATTTTTCACATCAGCAAAGAATCGCTTCTTTTGGTGATGTGTTAATTTTCTTGGGAAGATGTTAGCTGCTAAATAATTCGCAATACTTGCAAACCATGGTACCTCAGAATGTGTTATAGAAAAGAGTTGTTCTTCGAGAAACGAATCATTTATTTCACTTTTGTCGAGCTCTCTGGTGTGTGGATTTTCAAGTCTAGAAAGGTGATCTGCTGCAAGATTCTCGGCTCCTTTGTTATCTTGTATTTCCAAGTCAAATTCCTGTAAGAGTAAAATCCATCGTATGAGTCTGGGTTTTGCATCAGGTTTGTTTAAAAGATAACGAAGAGCTGAATGGTCGGTGTAAACGACAACTTTGGACAATATTAGATACTGTCTAAATTTATCAAAAGCAAAAACTACAGCTAGCAATTCTTTCTCTGTGGTGGTGTAATTTTCTTGAGCGGGTGTTAGTGTTCTGCTAGCGTAGTAAATTGGCTGGAAATGCTTGTCTCTTCGTTGTCCCAAAACTGCACCTACTGCAAAATCACTTGCATCACACATTAGGTCAAAGGGTAAATTCCAATCAGGTGCAATTATAATCGGCGCATTTATTAATTTATCCTTAAGGATATTAAATGCATCTAAACATTCATGATTGAAATCAAAATGAACATCTTTTTCTAGTAATTTTGTCAAAGGCTTAGCTATTTTAGAAAAATCTTTAATAAATCTTCTATAGAACCCTGTATGTCCTAAAAAGCTTCTGATAGCCTTAACAGAACTAGGGGGAGGTAGTTTTTCTATGGCTTAAACCTTTGCTTTATCTACCTCAATCCCTTTACTAGAAATCTTATGTCCTAACACAATCCCTTCTCTTACCATAAAGTGACATTTTTCCCAATTCAAAACAAGGTTTGTTTCCTCACATCTCATTATAACTCGTTTTAATTTTTTTAAGGCAAAGATGGAAAGAATTACCGAATACTGAGAAATCATCCATAAATACCTCCATGATGTCTTCCACGAGTTCATCAAAGATTGCTAACATGCAATGCTGAAAGGTGGCAGGAGCATTACATAATCCAAAAGGCATTCTACGATAAGCAAACGTACCGTATGGGTATGTGAATGTCGTCTTTTCTTGATCTTCAGGAGCTATGGGGATTTGGAAGTAACCGGAGAGTCCGTCCAAGAAGCAGTAGTACATATGCCCGGATAATCTTTCCAACATTTGATCTATGAAGGGTAGAGGAAAGTGATCTTTTCTGGTGGCATCATTCAACTTTCTATAGTCTATACAGACTCTCCAACCTGTGACTGTTCTTGTGGGAATTAACTCATTCTTTTCATTGGGTACTACCGTCATTCCTCCTTTCTTTGGAACAACCTGCACAGGACTTACCCAAGTGCTGTCAGAGATAGGATAAATTATTCCTACATCCAGGAGTTTAATGACCTCAGCTTTGACCACTTCTTTCATGTTGGGGTTTAAGCGTCTCTGGGGTTGCACACACGGCTTGTATTCTTCTTCCATTAAAATTTTGTGGGTGCAGAACGCGGGGCTTATTCCCTTGATGTCAGAAATTTTCCAGGCTATGGCTTTTTTGTGTTCTTTAAGTACCTTTATCAGCTCCTCTTTTTCCTTGGGTTCTAGTTCTGCAAAGATGATTACTGGTAATGTAAAATTGTCTCCGAGGAATGCATATTCTAAGTGCTTTGGTAACTGTTTCAATTCCAATTTGGGTGGCTCTTCGATGGAGGGTTTCTGTTTTATTTCGTCATCATTGTCAATGTTTTCTTCTTTCATTTGTTTGGATGATGATGTATTCAGATTCAGCTCATCATCTTCATCTTCTTCCCCCTCTTCTTGAGTTAGGCACAGTTCCATCGTGTCGTCATGTATGATTTCTTGTAATGAATTTTGAATGATATGATCAATAGTATCAACAAAATAACAGGAATCATCTTGCTCTTTAGAATATCGCATGGCATCATAAATTTGAAAAATGATTTCTTCATCTCCTATCCTCAGTGCGAGTTTACCATCTCCTACATCAATAACAGCTCTAGCAGTGGCTAAAAAAGGACGCCCTAAGATTAAGGGAACATTAATGTCTTCATCCATGTCTAATACAACAAAATCAACAGGGAAAATAAATTTATCAATTTTTACCAAAACATCTTCGATGACTCCTCTAGGATATTTAATGGATCTGTCTACTAACTAAATACTCATCCTAGTGGGTGTTGGTTCCCCAAGATCTAGTTGTTTAAACATTTTATAAGGCATTAAATTTATACTAGCGCCTAGATCAGCTAATGCTTTCTTAATATTTAAGCTACCAATTAAACAAGGGATAGTAAAACTTCCTGGGTCTTTTAACTTGGTTGGTAGCTTGTTTTGGAGGATGGCTGAGCACTCTTCATTAAGTTCCACCGTTGACACCTCTTCAAGTTTTCGTTTATTCGTCAAGAGTTCCTTTAAGAATTTTGCGTACTTCGGCATCTGTGAAATAGCTTCAACAAAAGGTAAGTTGATATGTATTTGTTTAAAAAGTTCAAGAAACTTACCGTATTGTGCATCAATTCGCTCTTTCTTTAACTTTGCTGGATATGGGATTGGTGGTTTGTTTTCATTGCGTAATGGAGTCACATCCTCAATTCCCTTATCACTTGCTTTGTTATTTTTGTTTGGGGTTTGTTTCTTCAGTTCGCCTAATTCCTTTCCACTTCTTAGTGTGACTGCTTTTACCTGTTCTGTCCCTTTAGGAAAATTTTCTACTCGTATTTCACAGATCATCTTAGTAAGCGTTCCAACCATCTTAGTGAGTTCCCCAAATGACTCAGCAAATTTTTCAATTGATGCTTTTTGATCTTTAAGGGTTCTCTCGATATCTTACAGGCACTTTTCTGTGGTTGCTGATTCCTTCTCGTGTATTGGTTTCTTCTCTTGTGGATAGGGCTGATTTTGGAAGCTTTGAGGAGGTTGTTGCCTTTGATTCCCTTGGTTTCCTTGTCCTCCCCATAAAAAATTTGGGTGGTTCCTCCAACCTGGATTGTAAGTATTACTATAAGGATTATTATTGGATCGGAAATTGTTACCTATATAGTTCATCTGGTCGCTCTCTGTTTCCGGTTGGTAGGGTGGGTACTCAGGATTTGCCACAGTTCCACTTGCATCGCACTGCATGACTGGATGTGCCTGTGAAGAACACAAATTATCAAGCTTTTTATTCATCATTTCTAGCTGCGTTGATAGCATGGTCATGGCATCGACGTTGAAAACTCCTACCGATTTCGTCGGTTTGGTCCTTGAAGCCTGCCTTTGGTAATTATTTAGTGACATCTCCTCAATGAACTCATAGGCTGCTTCAGGAGTTTTGTTGTTTAGCGTTCCACCGGCGGCTGAATCTATTAGTTGCCTCGTTGAGGGGTTTACTCCGTTATAGAAGGTTTGGACTTGTAGCCACAAGGGTAAACCATGGTGTAGGCACCTCCTCAAGAGATCCTTGAATCTCTCCCATGCGTCGTATAGCGTCTCTAAATCCATCTGCATAAAAGAAGAGATATCATTCCGTAATTTGGCCGTTTTGGCCGGTGGAAAATATTTCATTAAAAACTTTTCGGTCATCTGATCCCATGTAGTGATTGACCCTCATTGTAACGAGTTTAACCACAGTTTGGCTTTATTTCTCAATGAAAAAGGGAATAACCGAAGACGTATGGCATCATCAGAAACACCATTTATTTTAAAGGTATCACAGAACTCCAAAAAGTTAGCTATGTGTGTGTTTGGATCTTCATCCTGCAAACCATCAAATTGAACAAACTGTTGAATCATTTGTATTGTGTTAGGCTTTAATTCAAAATTGTTAGCAGATATAGCAGGCCTAACAATACTAGATTCTGCTCCTGTTAAATGCGATTTCGCATAATCGAACATTGTACGTGGAGCATTATTTTCCCCCACATCTTGTGGTTGTGGGTTGTTTTCGTCCATCCCTTCAGTAGGATTAGATCTGTTTTCTTCCTCTCTTTCTGTGTAATCTAGGGCTCGTCTGGTTTCCTGACGATTCCTACGAGCGGTAGCTTCTATTTCGTTGTCGAATATCAAAGGTCCTCTCGGGTTTCTTCTAGTCATAAACTAGAGGTACCTGCTTAGAAAAAGAAAGAAAGAAAATTTCAGCTAAAAGTAAAAATAAAAATAAAAACAAAAACAAGAAATAAATTGCGAAAAATAAAAATTAGGGCTAAATTAATAAAAATAGAGTTTTCTTAATATTTTAGTTCCCCGGCAACGGCGCCAAAAACTTGATCGCTGTAAAATCAGAGCTTTAAATATTTATAAAAGAATGATCAAACCTGGAAACTAACTCTGACAACGATTTAAAGGCAAGTGTACCTATCGGACAGCAGTATAGCTTAGGCAAGACCAGATATCGAACCCAAAGGAACTAAAAGTACTAATACTTACTTTCTTTTTGTTAATTAGCCTTAAAAATAGAGTGAAGTTTGATTTAAACTAAATTGACGATAACTAAACTAAGAACACAAAGACAAAAAGGATGATTTGGGAAATAACTTGGAAGAAAAACTCAGTTTATTGCAACGATACCCTCAGGAAGAATCCACCTAGACTTCACTTGTTATCTAACCCTAAATTATATGATTTCTTTACTTAGCTTGATCCGTGAGACTCCCTAACCTATATTAAACCCTCTCTCGAGGTGAATAACGTCTAACCCTAGGTTAGTTAGTGGAACTCTTGTTCGCTTATAATAACCCCCTAGGATAGCAGTAAATCGATCAATGGACTCCCATATTAGGTTTCACCCTAATCCGGTAAAATCTCGTAACCCTATCTCTAAGCGTTCGATCAACTTTGCTTAATTATGTTGGATCTACTCTTAGGCAGGGTCTATTCCTCCTCCACCTAAGCACATTAGATTTGGATTAAGAAACATAATTAAGAACAAACTAAGTAATTTATCATATAACTTAGAAATCAAATAACAAAATCCATTTAGGTTTCATCCCCTTCAGGTATCTGAAGGGTTTAGTTCATAACGAATAAACAAAACATCGCAAGAGAAAAGATAAAACAAAACATAAGAAAACCCTAAAACCCCCTGAAGGAATTGAAGGAGAATTCCGCCGTCTTGAGTATAACTCCGGCTTTCTTGGGATGGATCAACTGGCTATCCTCGCGTTATTCCCTAACTCTGACCTTCTCGGCTTGGCTCCTTGGCCTAGCTTTCGATGCCTTTCAAAGGTGGTACTTGGGGGATATATATAGGCTCTTGGAATGCGATTCTTTCTCCCTAAGTACCCTTTTCCGACTGAAATTGCTCTTTCCAGCGACAGAGGCGCGGCCATGGCACACGCCCGTGTGGATCGAGACCTGACCGTGTTCGGATTTCTAATTTGAGGCACGGCCATGTGTGACGGAGTTGAGGCCGTGCTTTAGGTGTTCGTCGAGGCATGACCGTGTGGACTTTGGGCCAGGCCTTGTCAATTTTGTGAAAAGGTCCATTTACTTCATTTTAGGCCCGTTTTGAGTTCTTTTCATCCTCGGGTTCTTTCCTGGGTATAAGACATGAAAAGAAGGATTAAAAGCACCTTTTTATATAAAACAAGGACTAAATCATCCAAAAAGCATAATAAATGTGGGATTAAAATATGTTACTTTTACGGTTTATCATTGACAGATATTGTTTGACTTTGTCAAAAGCTCTCTGGCATTCTTCATCCCATACACCTTGGTTGTGTTTCTTGAGAAGACGAAATATGGGATCACATTTCTCGGTTAGCTGTGAAATGAACCGAGCAATGTAATTTAATCTTCCAAGAAAGCCTTGAACTTCCTTTTGAATGCATGGTGGAGGCAAGTCTTGTATAGCTTTGACCTTATCTGAGTCAACTTCGATTCCTTTCTTGCTGACCACGAAACCCAGTAGTTTCCCTGATCGAGCTCCGAAAGTACACTTGGCCGGGTTGAGCTTCAATTGAAACTTCCTCAACCTTAAAAACAATTTCTTCAAAACTTCAATGTGTTCCTTTTTCGTTCGAGATTTGGCGATCATATCGTCAACATATACTTCAATCTATTTGTGCATCATGTCATGGAACAAAGTTACCATGACCCTTTGATATGTTGCCCCTGCATTCTTCAGTCCAAATGGCATTACTTTATAACAAAAGGTCCCCCATAGTGTTATGAAAGTGGTTTTCTCCATATCCTCAGGGTGCATCTTGATCTGATTATATCCGGAAAAACCATCCATGAAGGAGAATAATGAGTATCATGCCGTATTATCCACCAACGTGTCAATATGAGGCAAAGGGAAATTATCTTTTGGGCTGGCTTTATTTATGTCTCTATAGTCTACACACATCCGGACCTTTCCATCTTTTCTCGGGACAGGAACAATATTGGCCACCCATTCTGAGCATTTGACCACCTGTAGAAAATTGGCATCAAACTGTTTCTTTACTTCCTCTTTTATTTTCAACACTACGTCAGGCCTCATCCTTCGTAACTTTTGCTGCACTGGCTTGCATTCCTCTCTTATGGGGAGGCGATGCACTACAATATCAGTACTTAGACCAGGCATCTCTTGGTATGACCATGCAAAGACGTCCTTGAATTTTCGTAGTAATTCAACAATGTTTTGTTTGGTCTCCTCAGCTATGCGTGTTCCGATTCTCACCATCTTTCCTTCCTCTAAGACTATGTTCTCTACCTCCTCTTCATAGGGTAAAATTTGTTTCTCTTCCTGCTTTACCATTCTTAACAGATCCGGGGACAATTCGCCATCTCCGTCACCTTCAAAATCCTGAGATTCTTTTGAACACATGTCTTGCTCAAAATGGACCTCTGGGTCTGCAGTATAGTTACTTATATCATTGATATCTAGGGACCTGTGGTGGGTTCCAAAGAGTGTATAAAGAACAAATGAATTTGAGGACAACTATTTATGCCATGAATGAAAGAAAGGGAAAAAAAAATTTAGATGGAGAGAACACAAAATATTTTCCAAATTGGATCAAAATGCTTTTCATTCAAATAAAGATTTCTGAATATGAGCCTGTTTCACAAAAAAGATCTTATTGTTCTTAGGCTTAAAATAACAACGTTCTGAATATTACTCTGTGTAATCTCTAAACACTACAGGCAGTTCCTCTGCAGTCCAATTGTTCAAAACGCTTCCAAGTTCATAAGGGTGAATGCCCATCAGGTTTCTTTGTCCGGTTTCCTCCTTGATCACATTTATCACCTTGTCTCCATGTCTAGGTAACAGGTTCTCTGAACCAGGTGTATTGTCGACCTCCACGATCCCCATCTTGATGAGCTTTTCAACTACCTTTTTGAAGGCAGTGCAATTTTCTATTGAGTGGCCCGCTATTCCTGCATGGTATTCGCATTCAGTGCTCGGGTCATACCATTTAGGATATAGGGGTTGTAACAGCTTCAGATAGAATAGGGATACGACATGCTCATCGAATAAACATTGATATAGCTCCCCATACGTCATTGAGATTGGTGTAAATTGGAGCTTTTCAAAATTTTGTCTTGGGCCTGGCTCTTGTCTTGTCGACCCCTGTTGCCTGGCAGTCACTACTTTTGGTAGGTTAACAGTAACTGCTTTTGAGTACCCTTTGTTATATGTACTCACATTGTTCACCTCGTTATCCCTTTTTCTAGGAACAGATCTCCTAGTGGTTTCTCCCGCTTCGATCTTACCACCCCTTATGGCATTTTCTATATTTCTCCTGCCATCACTATGTCCGTGAAGCTTTTAGTGGTGCTTCCTATCATGTAGGTGATAAAGGGCTTCTTTAAAGTATTGATAAACAGCATAGTGGTTTCCTTATCCAGGAGTGGTGGTTGGACTTGCATGGCAACTTCCCTCCATCTTTGTGCATATTACCTGAAGCTTTCATTCGATTTCTTTTCCATGTTTTGCAACATGATTCGATCAGGCGTCAGGTCTGTGACGTGATTGTACTGTCTCACGAAGGCTTGGGCCAAGTCTTTCCAGGAGCTGATATCAGCACGGCTGAGTTGGTTGTACCACCTAGATGCTGCTCCCACTAAACTATCCTAGAAACAATGAATCAAAAGTTGATCATTGTTCACATAGCCAGTCATGCGCCTACAAAACATCGTGACATGGGTTTCAGGGCAACTAGTCCCATTGTACTTCTCAAATTCTGCTATTTTGAATTTGTGAGGAAGTACCAGATCTGGGACCAAACTCAAGTCCTTTGCATCAATGTCGTGGTGATGGTCGGCATTTTCCAAAGCCTTGAATTTCTCCTCCAGCCATCTGCAGCGATCTTCTAACTGCCTCGAGGATTCAGCTTTTATCCCTTCCTTCTCCATTATATCTAAATCAGGGATAACAGGGTTAACAGGGTCATCTATTGGGTTGGATCTTGAGCCCGCTTGGAAGTTCACGGGAGATCCGATATTAGTTTGCCCTTGTTGAGGCCTAATTGTGATGGATGGCCTCTGGGGATATTCTTCATGTTGTGAAGGCGCATGTGGCAGGGTAAAACCCGGGGGATTACTTTCGCCCTCTTCTCCAGTAATAGCCATGGGGCCCTTTCCTTTGTCCATAAGCCCATTCAACAGCTGTGTCATTTGAGTCATTTGAGACATCATATTTCTCTAGGATTCCATTATTTTGTCCATCATGTCTTGTTGGATCTTCACCAGCTGCTCTTGTATTCGTGCTTGCACCTATTCTTGCATTTCTTTTTAGAATTGCTCTAATCTCTGATCCATTTTCTTTGATTTAGCACGTGTACTGTAAGGGTGTTTAGCTTCCAGATTATCTTTCTTTTTCTCTCTCTCTGTGTATATTTTTAGCTTATTAGACTCCCTTTAGATGTATATGATGTGATGTGATGCGAGTGCATGAAATGCAACGCAAATGTATGGAATGAATACAAAAAAAAAGGAGAGGCGTTGATTATGAATTCAATTCCATTAGAAGAACTTCTCTAGAAAATACATTTCTTTACATAAAACGGATTGCATATACGGCCTTGTCCTCATAGTCTAGGTGAAAACACCAATCCTCTTCTTCGTATCCGAATGTCATGGTCGTGTCCCGTGAGCTTTCTCAATAGACGTCTATTCTAGCTCCTTGCTGCTTGGTCCAGGCCATACCTCTTCACTCACTTATCCTCCGTGATGTTCATAATCTTCTTTTTAGAAAATTGAGACATGATGACTCCTGAATAATCCTTGTCGACTTGAATCCTCGAGTAAGGTCTTGTATTCTTCTGTGTGCTATCAGCCCTCTCTCATTGTTTACCTAGACTATGTTCGAACGACCGTATTATAATCCACTTTATCAAGTAACACATTTCCTTATGACAAACTCTCCTATTTAGCAATCGAATATGAATCAACACCTCCTTTCTAAGATGATACGGTGCGATGCAAAAAAGAAAGAGGGGCATTGATTATGAATTCAACTCCATTAGAAGAACTTTTCTAGAAAATACGTTTCTTTACATAAAACGGATTGCATATACGGCTTTATCCTTATAGTCCAGGTGAAAACACCAATCCTCTTCTTCGTATCCGGATGTTATGGTCGTGTCCCGTGGACTTTCTCAATAGACGTCTCTTCTAGCTCCTTGTTTCTTGGTCCAGGCTGTACATCTTCACTCACTTATCCTCCGCGATGTTCATAATATTCTTTTAGAAAATTAAGACACGACGACTCCCGAATAATCCTTGTCAGCTTGAATCCTCGGGCAAGGTCTTGTATTCTTCTGTGGGCTATTATCCCTCTCTCGTTGTTTACCTGGACTATGTTCGAACGACCGTATTACAATCCAGTTTATCAAGTAACACATTTCCTTATGACAAACTCTTCTATTTAGCAATCGAATACGAATCCACACCCCCTTTCTAAGATGATGCAATGCAATACAATCAAAACAGAAGAAAACACGTTAGTGCCAGATGAATGAACAAACAAAAAAGAAAACACGTTAGTGCAAGAGAAATAAACAAACACAGAATAACTATCCAGGTGACCACTAGGGGTTTGGCGTGGCTCTATCTAGGGTAGGCTCCTAGGTCTCTCTATATGTGGTTTGGTTCTAGAGTAAAGATACCTGAACCAGCAGATTCCTCAATCCTCACCCATTATAGACTTATGTGGATCGAGTTCGGTTCAGGGGAATACATTTCCCTATGGCCATGCGGAAGTGAAAACTTCATGAAGACATAGGTACGGATGTATACCGAAAGCAGTCCACTAGCCCATGCGGAGGTGAAAACCTCACGAAGGCATAGTTTCTCACTCCCATTTATAAGGTGTAATCACAACGGTCATGCAGTGCAATGCCAAGGTATCTTATGAGACTCAACATGATTGCAATCATAGCACCAACAAACACATCAAAAGAAACATGATTTTTCAAAACAATTTTCCAAATTTTTGACAAAAGGACAAAGAATAATCAATTTTATGGCCTGACTCTCTTATTGTCCCCAGCGGAGTCGCCAAGCTGTCGAAACCATTTTTTTGAAAAACGGGAATCGACTTGGGTTTTGAAAACGAATCATAAAAAATAGGAGTCGCCACTGATATTTTATTAGGTGTGATTGGATCACCTTTGTTTTAATAAAACATTTTGGTTTACTAAAACGGTGTTTTTGGTCTACGAATATTCGAGAAAACGGGTTCGGGAGTCGGTTACGTGCGAGGAAGGATTAGCACCCTCGTCACGCCCAAAATTGGTACCAAATTAATTAATTAATGCCCTAATGTCGAAAATTGGAAAAGATTTTAAAATACGAATCCTTTTAGAAAATGTTCGGATAATTTGAATTGGATATCAAAATTCTCTTATTCCGAAAAGATGAAATACCACATCCAGCACGATAGGACACGGTGTTTCAAACCTTCGATATCAAGATCATTTCGTGATTTCCAAAACTCACGCATTGCACTTGAAAAAAGGTATTCCATTATTTGGCCAAACCAAAAACTGAAACCTAGCACGATTGAGCACGATTCCTCGAATTACCAAATATGAAATATTGCCTTTATTTAAGAAAACCCGGTCAAAAAATTTTAAAAGGATATTTGGTCATTTGAACGAACGGAAAATCAAAACCCAGCACGATTGGGCACGATTTCTTCAAACTTCCAAACACGAAATATTACCTTTGTGAAACCCCTTTTTTATGAATTTCAAAAGAAAACAAAAAAAATAAAATATTGAGATGCGATTCCAAACCCGTCGATCACAATAAAATGATGAGAACGAAACAAAACATGATAAAAAATGCAACAAAAAACAAAATTAAAAAGATAATATTAAAATAATAATAAAGAAATTTAAAACAAAACGATGTTAATAATAATAGAGATAATAATAATGAGAATAATAAATATAATAATAATAATAATAATAATAATAATAATAATAATAATAATAATAATGATAATAATAATAATAATAATAATAATAATAATAATAATAATAATAATAATAATGAAATTAGTTAAATTAATAATAAAAGGATGAAAATAATAAAAGAGGACTAAATTGAGAAAGAAATAAAACTACAGATCTAAATTAAAAAAGAAAAAATGGATTAAGGGCCCAAAATGAAGCGCGCGAAAAGAAGGGGGACCGTTTGGGAAATTATCCCTGGCTCCTATGCGCTACGTTTTGCGCAAGACGAAATTGGAACTGAAGAAAATCTATTGGGGCAAATTTGAAAATAACAGAAACTGGATTAGAAGGGTAAAAAATGCGGAAGGGTCAAATGCGCAAATAGACCCTTCCGCAAAAACACGCGGATCCCTTCGGGTACTGGGTCGGGTCGCCCGCGGGTCGCCTTAAACGGCGTCGTTTCGGCGTCTGGGTGTTCAACCCAAAACGGCGTCGTTTTCTTGGGGCTATTTAAGCCCAAAATCTCTGGAAAAAAAAATCATTTTTTGCCTGTTTCAAAAAAAAAAACTTTTTCTCTTTATCTTTTTTCTCTGCAGGGCCTGATCTCCAGCGAGGAGACCTCCGTTGACGCCACCACCGGCCACCGCGCACGGTGGCCGAAAAAGGTAAAACTTGTTTTTATTTTTATTTTTTATATATATATATATATATATGTAAGTATTGAAAAAGAGAGGAACGAAAAAACTTTGAAAAAAAAGAAAGAAAAATCACCTCTTACCTCTGTTTTCGATTTTAAGGATTTTCTAAAAATTAAGCCATGCTTGTGTTGGTGCTTAATCCTTGCTTGCCTATTGTATTTGAGAATCTATTGTATAAACTTTGTTTCTGATATTGATTATTAAAAAAAAAAAGGTCCCCACTACATTGTTTCATATTCGGCTTTTATAGAGCCGAAAAATAAGAAATAAAATACAATATCTTCCTTTTTCTTATTGCTGTTGCGTTGGCTTCCCTTTTTGCAGGGTATGGAGTGGCGGTGGCAGACAAAAGGGCGCTGGTAGGGCCAGAAGGCAGCCAAGGGGAGTTACGGCGCTAGGGTTTTCAGAAACCCTAGCCTTCTGAAAATATTAAACCTTTTGGGCCTTTTGGGCCGCTTGTAAATTGGGCCTGATTTTAATTATAATTGGATTGTAATTTGGACACTTTTTCTTGGTTTGGTTTATTTCAGGCTTAATTTGGTTTTGTAACGGGCCCGGACGAATTTGGGCTTGTACAATGGTGTTTTCGCCTTATGGCACCAATGACTCTGTTATCCACCTCCTCGACTGTTAAAATTATTCTTAATAAGTGCAAAGTTGTTTCAAATAAACTGTGTCTTGATAGTATTTGTATTGCATGTCAAAAGGGAAAATCTCATAAACTACCTTTTTCAAACTCTTCTACTGAATATAAGGAAATGTTTGATTTGGTTGCCTCAGACTTATGGGGACCGACATCGGTTGCATATGGTTCTAACCTGTATTATGCTTCGTTTATTGACATGTGTAGCCGTTTTACATGGGTGTATCTAATTCAGCTTAAGTTTCAGGCAGTTGAGTGTTTCCTTCAGTTTCAAAAGATGGTTAAGACTCAATTTAGGAAAGAAATTAAGAGTTTTCAAAGTGATAGGGGAGTGAGTATCGTGCATTCACATATGTTCTGGCTAATCTTGTGATTCTACATCGTTTATCCTGTCCATTTACTTCCGAGCAGAATGGAGTTGCTGAGCGAAAACAAAGACACATTGTTGAGACTGGTCTCACTCTCCTAGGCCATGCCAGTCTGCCCATGAACTACTGGGGTTATGCTTTTTATAGTGCAATTCATCTCATAAATAATTTACCTACTCCTGTTCAGAAAGGTCAGTCTCCCTATCAGGTTCTTTATGGTTGTGAGCCTACCTATGATCACTTACGGGTGTTTGTTTGTTGTTGTTTTTCGTATCTATGATCGTTCACCAGCCACAAGTTAGGGTTTTGATATCAGCCATGTACATTCTTGGGGTATAGTTCTCAACATAAAGGTTATCACTGTCTCACACCAGATGGTAAAGTAATTGTTTCTCGCCCTGTTGTTTTTTATGAACGATGCTTCTTGTTTTTTTCGACTACCGTGGATAGTGTGAACTCTAGTTCGTGTGTCTCCACATATGTTCCTCTTATTCATTCTACTGCCTCTCATCATCTTGTCGTAGTCGAGAGTCCCACTACAGTTTCCTCCTCTACTTCTTATTCTAATCCTATACCAGGAGACTCGTTGGCTGAGCTGGGGACTGCTCATAACGAGTTCCAGTCCTTAACCTTGATAGCTGAGAGTAGTCCATCTGCTCTAGCCTTAGTTCCTTCCACTTCAATGTATGCTTTGATGAGGAACACTCATACTATGATTACTCGACCCAAGGCAGGGATTTTTAAACCTAAGGCTCTGTCTGTTGAAGCTGTTGATTATGAGCCACGCACGGTTGAGGAGGCTCTTACTGATCCAGTATGGAAACCCGCAGTTCAAGCTGAATTTGATGTACTCATGGCCAACTCCACTTGGGAACTTATTCCTCTGCCTCGTGGACGTAAGGTAATAGGGTGTAAGTGGATTTTCAAAGTAAAAAAAAAAATCCTTATGGGACTATTGCTCGACATAAGGCTAGGTTGGTAGCAAAGGGGTGTTCGTAAGTTCCTGGATGTGATTTCAAAGAAATGTTTAGTCCAGTGGTGAAGCCTGCTACTATTCGAATTATACTCTCAATTGCTGTCTCTCATGGTTGGCAGATTCGTCAGGTCGATGTCAACAATGCCTTTTTAAATAGTGATCTCACTGACGAAGTGTTCATGCAACAACCACTAAGCTATGTTCAGTTCGGTCCAAATGGTGAGCAATTAGTGTGTCGTCTAACAAAGGCTTTATATGGGTTGCGCCAAGCTCCTCGCACTTGGTTTGATAAATTGAAAAGGTTTCTTATTTCTACTGGCTTTTTCGTATCCAAGTCTGATGCATCCTTGTTTATTCGTGTAAGGACCGAGTCCGTCATCTATGTTCTAGTCTATGTGGATGATATTATTATTAAAGGGAGTGTGGATGATAGTATAACTAGTTTTATTTAGCTGCTAAATAATGAATTTTCACTTAAGGATATGGGGGACCTTCATTACTTCTTAGGTATTGAAGTTACCCGATCTTCTTTTAGAAGTTTTCATTTATGCCAGCGCAAGTACATCAGGGATCTACTTGACAGAAGTTTTTTGACTAATGCAAAAAGTGTCCACAGACCAATGATTAGTTCGTCAGCCTTGTCTAAACATGAGGGCGATCGACTTGCTGATCCTACAGAATATTGAAGTCTTGCCGGTGTACTTTAGTATGTAGTTCTAACCCGACCTGATATAGCCTATGCAGTTAATCGTGTGTGTTAGTTCATGCATACACCTACTTCAGTACATTTGGTAGCCCTAAAATGAATCTTACGGTATTTACGTGGGACCATAGATTATGGGTTAATTTTTCGTCCATCCGATCGACTATCTCTCATTGGTTATGCTGATGCCAACTGGGGATTGGATTTTGATGATCGTCGATCTACGACCGGATATTGTGTATATTTTGGATATACGCCTATTTCGTGGTGTTCGAAGAAGCAACAAGTTGTTTCTCGGTCAACAGCAAAGGCTGAGTATCGCAGTCTAGCTGCGGCCACCAGTGATGTTACGTGGTTAGTCTCTCTCCTAATAGAGCTTGAAATATCGTCTGTCGATTTGCCTACTATTTTGTATGATAATTCTGGCGCAGTAGCAGTTGCTGCAAATCCGGTCTTACACTCCAAGTTCAAACATGCTGAACTTGATCTGTTTTTTGTTCGTGAAAAGGTCGCTCAAGGTTCACTTGTTGTCGGAAAAGTCCCAGCCTGTGACCAGGTTGCTGACATTTTTACAGAACCCCTGTCTGTCTCTTTGTTTACTCGGTTTTGAAATTTGCTTCGGATTTTACCTATTGAGAAGTTGGGTGAATGTTAGTGTTTAAGTTAAGTTAGGTTGTTAGCAGTCAGTTATACAATCTGGTATAATGTTAGTAAAATTGGTTAACAATAGTTGACACTTACTCATGTATATAAGTATCATTTCTGTATAGATTCAATCAAGCAATAATAACAAAATATTGTGTCATTAATCTTTTTATATTTCCTCTCTGTTTTCCTATACTTACTAACAAGATTAAATTAATTGATTTAATTGCTTTCAATATTATAATAACAAATAGATTGACACTATCAATAGATAAAAAAATTCAATAATTTATTTAATTAATTTTGATGTTTTGAAATTTAAAATTTCAATATTGAAATAGAAAATTTAAAATTACTGCAAGGGAGTAAAGAAGTACAATTTGACAATTTCTTAATGCACCATTTAATTTCTACTATTTTTTTCACTTTAATATTTAATGTGATTTTATCCCGATCAATACTTAAAAAAAAAGATATTTTTTTTTGTGTGACCAAAATGAAAGCAATCTAAAAGTTGAGTGACCAAAATGAAAGTCTAAACATGATATGACTTATATAGTTAATCGTCGTTAGAGATTTGACGCATGGGTGACTAAAATGAAAGTGCTAAAAGTTAGATGACAAAATTGCAAGGATTTCATTTTGAATGACCAAAATAAAAGTGTCCTAAAAATTGGGTGACCAACTTGATAAATTACCTTTTAATAATTTAATAGTTTAATTCAATTTATCTTTTAATGCTTCAATGGTGCGTTTTGGCGATGCATTTAGATTTGAGAGATGATGATAATGTTTGTTTGGGGTGTTAGATGGGTAATAGTATTAGTCTCATATATCGGGATGGAGTATATTTTATTTTTATTAAAAATTGAAATAAATTAATTTTTATATATTAGAAAAAAATATAAATTGATAATTCTATTAAGAATTTTATCAATGTGTGTTCCTAAGTGATGATATTGATTTTTCAAAAAATTTTATGTAAGTGATATGGAATTAATGGATGAATAGGATTAAGTAAAAATACTATAGAGATCTCTCTATATAGTAAGTCGGTTGCATTTTGATTTTTTTGTTTTACTCAAAAAAGAGAAAAGTTAGTAATTGTAAATTAGATAAGAGCAAACTGCTTTTTTATGATATTGCATGTTGTTCTTATGATAAAAGTGCAAACTGAATTTTTTTTTGAAGGAATAAAGTATGCGTTCTTTCTTTCCTTAATTTTTTTTTTTTTAATTTTGCTCTTCAAAGAAAGAAAAAATCTTTATTTTCCTCACTGTCATCTTTTGGTGACCATAAAGGCCGAGTATTTGTACGATGACTCATTTCAGCTGCCTTTTTTTTACTCTCGTTGTAGAAATTCAATGGTATTATTATGATGTAGAAATTCAAGACCCTCAATGCCAAACGTATTAAATGCCATTCGGCAAACTCTTACTATAAATTCAAACACCATTGAACTGCCTTAAGCATGAAAATTACACAAAACTGAAATGGGTAATCTAAGCCTATCTCTTGTTTCTTTACTATGCTTATTAGCTACTGCCGCTTCCCAGCAGTGTGGGCGCCAAGCCGGTGGCCGGACTTGTGCTAACAACCTTTGTTGCAGCCAGTTTGGTTATTGTGGCACTACAGATGATTATTGTTCACCTTCTAGAGGTTGCCAAAGTAACTGTCGGGGTGGGGGTGGTAGTGGCGGCGGTGGTGAAAGTGCCTCCAATGTTAGAGCTACCTACCATTACTACAACCCTGCACAAAATGGATGGGACCTAAATGCTGTAAGTGCCTATTGCTCAACTTGGGATGCAAACAAGCCCTTAGCATGGCGCCAGAAGTATGGATGGACCGCCTTCTGTGGAGCGGTCGGACCTCGTGGCCAAGCATCTTGTGGAAAATGCTTAAGGGTAAGTTTTCAATTTGTTTCTTTCATCATTTCAATCATATCTGGTTGAGTTTAAGAGCTATGATACATAATAAGCTAATATTGGTTATGATGAGCAGGTGACAAATAGAGCTACAAGAGCACAAGTAACAGTAAGAATTGTGGATCAGTGCAGCAACGGAGGCCTGGATTTAGATGTAGCCGTGTTCCAGCAGATTGACACTGATGGCAGAGGCCATGCCCAAGGCCACCTTATGGTGGATTACCAATTTGTCGCCTGTTGAGATTCAAGCTTTTCTTAAAAATAAAGAAAAAGAAAACTCCCTCCTATAACCAAATAAAACAATTTTATGTACCTATTTGATCAAGAGAAAAAGCCAAAAGGGGCAAATTCATAAAGTATTTTTGAATTGCAAATCCAATAATAAATACGAGTTTGAACAATTGCTGATTAGTCAAGAATTATATACTTTTAGATGCAATTTTAATTATTATTAATTTTACATTTACTATTTATTGGTGAATCTAAATATCTGTTCATAGTGTCGATGAATGATAAAAATATACTTACCACAAACTTAAATTTATTGAAACATCTATGTAGCTTACCACATGATTGGTGTAAATTGCACAGAGTAAAGAAAATATCTCCTCTCTATGTCGCTTAATATTGTAAGTAAGGTAATTAGTATTGTATTGATAAATGTATAGTTTTTATGTTGATATTGATACGTATCGATATCACTATGTTTTGATGTATCGTTTTAAGTTTATCGATAATTTTAAATATTTTTCATATATATATATATATATATTTATAGTCTAATTTTTAATTCCTCGATAAATTATAATATATTTAAATATTTTCACATATATATTTACAGTTTGATTTTTAGTTTCTTAATAAATTATATATTATATATACATCATATATCTTAATTACATTCATATAAATATATTTACATGTAAAAATAAGTTTTAAAATTATTATTTAGTTTCAATAATCTAATTTAATAATTATATTTTAATTTTGTACGGGTTAGAATTGGCCGGTATGCACCGAAATGGATTGAAACGAAAGAAGCACATCAAAATTTTAACCAAAATAAAACGTAAATTACTTAATACCTATTTAGGACCAAAACGATACATACTAATCGATATAATCAATACTGATATGATACCAACTACCATATATCAAAATAACATTTACATAAAATATTTTACTCAAACATTTTATCATGACTTGTTCGTATGTAACATTAAAAACACAAATCATATGTTTCTTATATTCAATAAATTAATTGGTAATTAAGAAGTCATTAATTTTGCTTATACGATTATACCTAACAATTTTCATGACTAGGAATAGCATTTAATCCACTTTCAAAGTGGATAAAACCCACCAATTTGTCTGAAAAGTGATGTACATACGCATATTGGTGCAAAATAAATAAAAAAATCTAAGGCATTCATAGTTTCATGCCTACTTCTATCACTTTAGAACTTTAGAAATGAAAGTGGCAGAAATTTGGGAAATGTTTCTTTTGCCTTCCCATTGATTGAATAAATTAGACCTGTAAAATTTTTTAATTGTACAAATAAATCTTTAGGATTTTCACTTGTGAATTTATGTATTCTTAATGAATATGTGATTTCAATCTGAAATTATACGCACAATAATAATCACATAGTTTTAATTGTTTAGTTGGATAAGAAATTAATCGATTATGATTTTTTTTTAAAAGTTAGTGTCAAATTTATGCTTAATTTGGATACGTAAATCAAAATAAATTCCATGTAAAAAAAAATTATACAAAGTTTATTTTTACTCATTCATCTTCACCTCATCTTCACCTCGAAAAAAAAAAGAAAGAAGAGTCTATAATTCCTCTCACCCTTAAAACGAAGGAAAAGTCACGCTTAAATACGATTAAACCCACATCCTTCTAATTATTGCAATTGCAATAATGTCAGTAGAATTAAAGTATAACCAACAAACTTGAGATCAATAAAGATCCTCATGTCAGATCATAAAAAAAAAGAAGATATGAAAGTATAACACTACAGCAAAACAGGTTTTTAGCGGCCTTTTTTTGGGCCTATAACGACGCTTCCGCTAAAGCTATTTACGGCGTTTTGGTAAGCGCCGCAAAAAACGCCTCTATAGATGATGCCGCTAAATTTTGCGGCGTTTATGTGAAAAAATGCCGCTATAGCACATGACCTCTAGCGGCGTTTTTGTGTGAGAAACGTCGCTATAGAGCATGACCTTTAGTGACGCTTTTCCCACAAATGCGCTATAGAACATGAGCTTTAGCGGTGCTTTTCCCACAAACGCCGTTATATAACATGACCTTTAGCGGCGCTTTCCTTACAAACGCTGCTAAAGAACATGACCTTTAGTGGCGTTTTTAGTAAAGGCACCGCTAAAAGTCATGTTCCTTGGCGGCCTTTGTGGAAAAAACGCCACTAACTTTAAAAGATTTTTAACAACCCATTTTCATTCATATAGAACCCGAATTGTCAACATAATTTCCTGTAACATCAAATCCAACCAAAAACTGCAAATCTAAATGATACTTCAAATCCAACGAAAGAAATATGTATATGATCTAACTTAATAAATGAAATAACAAAATTTATTATATTCAAAAGTTATAATGTTAAAATATTCTTACAATAAGAAAACAAACATATGAGATGGCAGATTCTATGAATGCTGAAACATCTTTATCATATTCTGAAGCTGTAGCTAGAGTTCTTCATATTTTCTTTGAGCCTCTGCTTCTCTCGATGCTGCCTCTGTTTTAAGTTGAGCAATTTGCTCAATTGTGCTCACTTGCATCTGAGCCATCTGGTCTCTTAACCTCTGAACTTCAGCTTGAGCCTAATTCCCCGAAGGCATGTATTGCTGCAAGCTGGATCCAAAATATTCGGTTGGGTTAACAAAAGATCCTTGAAATCGAACCCGACTATACCTTTCAGGACCCAAAATTTCAGTAATAATTCGGTTATCAATGTCATCAAGATTAACAGAACTATCACTCGAAGCAATCGTTTCATACTCCGCCCTTTTATCCTTTAGTTTCTCCTAATAAATCAATCAAAGAATTAGAAATGAAATATATAATCAAAACAAATGCAACATAACTTAACATTATTTTCATTACAAACGACGAATTAAACCATTATAATTATACATGATAAATATTTAAAATAATTCAAATTTTATTAAGTAAGTATACCATAATTTCTGCAGCTTCAGTAGTCATAGGAGATCCATCTTTCTTTCTATGTGTAATGTCAAAAAGCTGAAGGCGTCCAACTTTTTGACCAGACGATAGTTCCTACAATATATTAGGAAAAATATTATTTAGTATAAAGTAATTAATATTTGACACAATTAATAAATTCAAAATACCTCGTCATCAGCTACACAAGCAAAACTTTTCGACCTAGCTGTGTGCGTGAATTTTTGCTTTTGCCTACTTGTAGTTCTAACTCGCTCACGATCCTATATTATGAAATTATTATGTATATAGTAAATACTATAAACCGAAATAATTATAAGAGTTTGGAAGTACGCAATACCTCTCCTTTCTTTGAATTCTAAAATCTAATTGCATCTTCCCATTGGTACCTCAGTATTCCTGGCGGGACATTTCGCAATTTCTCTTTGAGGCTTATATTTTTTCTTAAATTATTCCTTCTTTAAAGTACTTTTATGGTCTCTCCATTTTTTTCCTAATGCCTTCTTCACATAATTATCCGAGATCTCTAAAGCAAACCTCTACTGCAAATAACACAAGTTTAGAAAGTTAATATAAATGAAACTTAAACCAAAGTATTATAAATTACACTCACGCTATTACCTTAATATTATCGAGAGCTTGATTTTTGTTACTATCAGGCATATGATGCCATGACTCGTAGTTGATAGGCAACAGATTGGCATTTCGTGCTATAATGCCCAAGTATCCTGCTAAGAGTTGAGCTTCTGATCCAATAGGCTGACCATGACTGTTTCTAGCTACTTTGAACGCTTGACAGAATTTAGCTCGTATAAATCTTTTAATAGCGTACGTCCTCGAGTTTTGCGCGTCCCACCACTTTCAGCTAAAAAAATGGTATATTATAATATAAGAATTTGGAACAAAAATCAATAATAAAAGTCAACACGCATGTAAATTAAAGTTAACATTACTTTGAATTTCTACAGGTTCGTCAGCTTTGTTCGGAATATTTGAAGATCCAATAGCAGTCTGTTGTTCACTATTTTTTTCTTCCAAATTTGGAGGATTTTGAACAATACTTAGTTCTCGCAATCTTCTTCTAGGCATTTTATCTACAATACACATAAAATAGTTGAAATTTTAGTAACTAATTACAACAATAATAGTACATATAAAATAGTTGAAATATTTAACAAGATCAAGATTTAAATTATAATATTACATATAATTAAAAAATCGTAAAATCTTACTACATTATGATTCATAAATATCTTCATCTACATCCTGGCGAACCCATTGAAATTGTGTACTAGTACTAGGGATAGTTTCATTTAAGTTTTGTTTTGGAAAAGACAAAGTTTCTGATCTTTCGTCAATGTCATCTCTACTTCCATTGCCCATGTCAAACAAGTCTCTAGGGATGTTACGAAGTACAACATACCAACCCTCGTCAGTTGGATATTTCGAGTAAAAAACTTATTTGACTTGAGAAGAAAATATATACGGGTCGTCTATCAATTGTTGTCTAGTGTGGAATTAATCGAGAGAAGTTCACCATTGTAAAACCAAATTGATTTTTTAATTCCATGAGCAGTATTAACATCAGCCCAATCACATCGAAATAAGACAACCTTCCGTTTGCCATAGTAATCCAACTCAATAATGCCAATAAGAAGTCCGTAGTACTCCACATTTCCCTCAACAGGGTTACTGTCCCTAGCACTAGCATAACTTGTAATTGAAAACTTAACAACTATTCCACAATTTTGAGTCCTCCTCAATCTTTCGCGAGATTTTGTATGAAACCTAAATCCATTGATGAGGAAGGCACTATATCTTTTTACTACTCTATTCGGATATTGAGAAAGCCATTTAACTTTGTCATTGACGTTCTTTCCACTCTAAATCTATTAAATCGAAAGTAAATTGATTAATTATAAATGTTATACGAAAACATTATTTTTTGTCAATAAAAGCTTCAGTTGCATACCATTTGCCCTAACCATTCATGAAAAGATTCTTTGAATAACTTATGAATCTCTCAATGTTCTAATTTTCGTGAGTGTAAATGAGATCTCAAGGCTTGTTTGTACTCACTATGTTAAAAAGTGGATTACCTGGTTAGAAGATAAAAAAAATAAAAAAGATGAATATTTATCAAATTCTAAAACTTACTTGCATAATGATTCAATTGAATCGTGGTGAAAAAGAACATAACGATGTGCTTGTACCCTAGATTTATCATTTAAGTGTGCAATTTCAACTTTACCGATTGGTTCTCCATAACTTCGAAATAGATAAGTTTCGGCTAAGTTATGATTAGTGAGCCCAATATTTCTACTTGGTCTATTCAGTCTTCTTTCAACATCTTCTAAATATCTAGAGCAGAAAGTCATACACTCCTCTGCCAAGTAACCTTTAGCAATTGATCCTTCTAGATAACGCTTATTACGATAATAAGACTTCAATTTGCATTGGAACCTAAACACGATATACAACATTATCAAAAGTTGTAACTAAAGGTATATTCATGAATGAATGAAAAATTTACAAATAAATTAGCACTTCTCTATAGGATACATCCACCGATAGAAAATCGGTCCACCAAGTTTTGCTTCATGAGGGAGATGGATTAGCAAGTGCACCATAATAGTGAAAAACGAAGGTGGAAAGATCTTCTCCAAATTGCATAAAATCAAGGCAGCTCGATCTTGTACTTTCTCAAGTTCTTCAACAATCAAAACTTTGCCACAAATAGTTTTCATTATATTGGATAGTTCAATTATACAAGACGTCACCTTTTTTTACATACAACACCGTAAAGCAACTAGCAGTAAATTTTGCATCAAGATGTGATAATCATGTGATTTTAGGGAATATAGTCTTCGATCTTTAAGACTCACACATCGAGATATATTTGATGCACACGCATCTGAGACATTTATATCCTTCAACACCGTGCATAATACTTCTTTTTCTTTCTTCGAAATTGCAAAAATAAAAGGCGTCAACCGAGATTTTCCATTCGAAAGTAATTGGGGATGAAGATCATGTCGAATTCCCATGTAAACTAGATCAAGTCGACTCTAAAGATTGCCTTTCGATTTTCTATCGTCATTCAGAATTGTCCTAATAATGTTCTCGCAAACATTCTTTTCAATATGCATGACATCAATATTGTGTCGCAAAATGTGATGCTCCCAATAAGAAAACTCAATTTTTTTTTCCACAAGTCCACCTCATTAGAATTATCCTCTTCATCAGATTTATTATCAATCACCAGTCAACATCGCCAACATACGCCTCCCTCGGTCTTCTCTTTGTTTGCGTGTTGGATGGTTGATTCATCTTCCCATAACTGAAATTGATATCTTTTAACATGAACAAGATTTCAGATCTCTGCTCAGGAGCTTCTCTGAACTCTTCAGTACCATCAAATAAAGTCCTCTGAAATCTAAATCTATGATTTCATCTAACCACCGACAATGCCCCATATAAGAGAACTTCTCATTATATAACCACTTTAAAAATGTTTGCGCCGCACAACAAGGACAAGCATAATGTCCTTTGGTACTCCAACCAGATAAATTGGCATAAGTTGGGAAATCATTAATAGTCCACAACAAAACTGCATGTAAATAAAAGTTCTCCTTTCTCAAGACATCATATGTTTCAACACCCGCCCATAACTGTTTCAACTCTTCAATAAGTGGCTGCATATAAATGCCAAGATCATTTATTGGATCTTTCTCTCCAGGGATAATCATAGATAAGATAAAAGAAGATTGCTTCCTGCAAATCCATGGAGGAAAATTGTAAGGAACAAGCACTACAAGCCAAGTACTGTACGAAGTACTCATGATTTTAAAAGGATTAAATCTATCAGATGCTAACCCAAGCCTCACATTTCGAGGATCACTTGCAAAGCTTGGAAATTTACTGTCAAATGATTGTCAAGCTAAAGAATTTGTAGGATGCCTTAATAATCCATCATCGATTCATTTATCATGATGCCACCTCATAGACTCGGCTATTTTTGACGACATGAAAAGCCTTTGAAACCTTGGTATTAGTGGAAAATATTGCAAAATCTTTATTGGCTTCTTTCTTGACTGTGCCTCACCTTCATCCTCATTCACATCCTCTGTATTCCTATTCATTCAATGAGATTTACCGCAAACATGACAAGACCGTTGGTTTTTCTGATCATGCCAATACAACATGCAATAATTTGGGCAACTATGAATTTTGTCATACCCAAGGCCTAAATCTTTTATTAGTTTCTTCATATCTTTGCATGAATGAGAGATTTTTGCAAACGGAAACATATTTCTCAAAAACTCTAATAGCAGTGTCAAAGAGTTTCTGGTCCACCCTCCCAAACATTTTAAGTGAAAAAGACAAATGCAGAAGGACATTTTTGAAAATTTTGATCCCTCATAAAGTTCTTCATTCATTTCATTAAGTAACATGTAGAACTTTACCGCTTCTCCATTTGGCTCTTCATCAGGTAAACTTCTTCCAGTTTCGGTAAAAGCATTTCCACCAATATCACAATCATCGGATGCAATAATTTCAAGTGGAAACGATTGCAAACCATGACTGTGCATATTAAATGCATCCCGCAACATACCTTCCATGTCATCTTCTCTAACAAACTGATGGTAAGCATTATGAGGATAAGTTAGGTTAATCATTGAAGCGGTTCTACGAGGTGTACACTTTCCATGGAAAATCTATTTTTTATACCCCCGAATAAAGCCATCAACAATTAGATGTTCGTAGACAACTTCACGAATATGCCAATTGATGTTGCTACACTTCTTACACGGGCAAAGAATCATATTCTCTTGGCTTGCATTTTGAAATGCAAAATTTAGAAAAGTTTGTACTCCATTTCGATAGTCGTTGCTTACCCTTGACAAATTCATCCAACTCTTATCCATTTCGTAGTTATTGAAGTCTAAAGTTGACAATAAATTACGGTTACTTAAGTGTTCTAAATTGATTTAAATCATGTCATTGTACTAAAATAAATAATACATATCAAGTATCAAGTATCTAATGGGTGTAAACTAATTCAGGTAAGTTGTTTATTTATAAGTATAATTAAGTTATGTAAGTTATGATATGTTATGTAAGTTATGATATGATATATATTTATGTAAGTTATGTAAGTTATGATATGATATATATTTATGTATTATGTAAGTTATGTAAGCTATGTAAGTTATGATCCAAAGTTTTTTTTTTTATTCTTTAAATGTTTATGTAAGTTATGATTATCATATTTAAATTTTAACTTTAAATTTTAACCCTTTAATTATACTCTTTTAATTTATAAATTTGTGTTTTTTAATCACCTTTATGTTTACTATACTTAAAAAGACAAAAATTAATAAATTAATAATTATATGTTAATAAAGTTAATTTTTGTTAATTTTTCATCTATTTTGAGTTAATATTTAAATTAATAATTATATGTTTACTATCACTTTCTCTTTCCCTTTCCCTTTCCCCGTTAAAAGAGGGTGTTTGACCTTAGCCACTATTTACTCTTTTTTATTTAATAAAAACTACATAGTAAATAAATACTAGAAAACGATATATAGGTGTAAACATGGGATTATCAATATGAACCCCCACAAAATACTAGTACGATAAATCCATTTTATAGGTGTAAACATCGATAAATTTTTTAAAAAAATATTAGTACGATAAATCCATCTTATAAGCTTATTTTTTTCTTTATTTAGGATAAGATGGGTTATAATTTAATGGTTAACAAAAATAACTTTTCATTTTAAATAGCTTTTAAATCAATTTTTTTGGAAAAGATTAGTAATTTGATTTTTATATAAAAATAAATTTAAATAATGCTAAATATTATTATATTGATAAAAAATATTTTTAAGTTTTAAAAACATTTAAAAATATTAAATATTAAAATCAAAAAGTATAATTTTCAATATTATTAAGCATATACATTAATTAGTATTAAATATATATTTTTAATCATATAATAAATTAATATTTTTAGTCAAAATATTGAAAAATCATGTTAATATTTTAATAAAATATTGAACTCCTAGCGAAAATAATAAAATAAATGAAAAATAAAAGAGTATAAATAGCAAAATTACAAGTTCAAATAATGCAACTAATGCTAAACCCTAATTATTGAGTTAAATTAATCATTAAAATGTAAGAATTAATTTGAATGTCACAAAATATGTACAGTAATAAATTTGAAAATTTATAGACTAAAATGGAAACAAAAAAACCCTTTCAAATTGATTACAAAAAAGGAATGAATATTCAACCAAACTTTCCTAATAATCAACACCATGGAACATTATTAAACCAAAACTGATTTAATAACTAAGGAGCAAAAGAGATCACATACATACTCCACGAGCATACATGTTAAACATTCAGCCAAATAGTTTGCAAACAGCATATGAGAATGAAGGCTTTAAATATAGGACAATGAAGGCTTTAACAGTTTGCAAGTAGCATATCCAGAGAAAGACAATAGCATGCTCCATTCTCAATTCCATTCTCACCTCCATTTACAACTAAACAACCTATTGAAATTCAACTCCATTCTCAAAGTATCTACTAGATAAAATGTGGAGTATTTAGCATATCGCAATATTTCCAAGCATCAAATATCAATCAAAGAGAAAACAACAGTTTTAAATATAAGGGTGAAATTCACTGCTATTACCTTTACAAACTTTGGCCTGCTTAATTCGGTTTGACCAAAAAAGAGAAAGAAATAGATAATTTGGAGCTCAGTAACAACCCTGCAAAACCGTACTCTATATTAAGAAATTGCTGATGTAAAAACTCAACTATGCTAGCCTTAGTCAACAAGGGACTAAACACCATTGTAAAGCACATATTTATACATGGGAAGCCCCTAATAACTTAAAAGCATATCCGAGTTTCGGTAGGTAAAAATGAAAGTGTAAAATGAAAGACTTGGTCAATAGTAACACTTATAATTAAGGCCACAACTCAATAAAAACAGGTTTAACATAACAATGTAATAAATTATAGAGATAGTATTGCATAAAACAATTATATCACATTAGCATAGGCATTTTTCAATCAAATGATGCCACCTTATTGCATTTCTAAAAAAAAGCTAATTATTTATTAATTTAATCATTAATGAATAGTTGAATAAATTTATTATCATTTAATTATCACATGTAATGTATAACATGATATTTTTTGCAACTTTTCAAGATATTTATTGAAGCGAGCCAAAAAATGATAGATTAATTTACTTCACAACATCTTGCATTTTCTAGATGCATAAGAAAGACTCTAAGATTTTGATCTATTAAAAGGAAACTACTACAATTATCTTTCAACGTAAATTTAAGATAACTTTTATTTTAATTACGGAATGTATAAATTTAATAGAAAAAAGAAAAGATAAGAAAGATGAAATTATACCTGTTAACTTGTTATTGGTAAGAGAAAATGTTTGGAGAGAAGTCAATTTTTCAATAACGGAAGAAATTTCACCTAAAGCATATAATTAAATTAATCAAAATTTACAAATAAATAATCCAAAAATTGCAAACAGCAGCACAAACTTAAAAAGGGATAAGAAGCTAGTTTTTTTTCCATAAAGTTGGGTTAATAATTTGATTGTAAGGAAAGAGCATAAGACAAATCATATTTAAGCCATAAAGTTGGGATAATACATCAAATGGCAAGATAACGATCTATGTTTGTTTAAGTCAAAAGTATTATATTAAGAAATTAATAAAATTGTACACTAATTAAAAATATATAACAATTGAAAGTAGAAAATGTAACGCCTCAAAAATCTCTTATATTTATTTTTGTGTGTTTGTGACACAAATATCTGTCTGCTTCAGTGGTTAAGTGTTCTGGAAATGTTTGAGAAGTCCTGGGTTCAAGCCTTGACTGGGGCAAATTTTGGCATTTTTATGTATAAAGCCCTAACTCTAGACAGTAGGCTTTTAATAAATTATTTGTAAAACATGTCAGAATGGGCTTGCTGGTCTAGTGGATAAGTGGAGTGTCATTATGCTAGAGGTCTTGGGTTCGAGCTGTGCTTGAGTATTATTTTTGCTGCCAGTGCCGTGTAGGAGTTTGAGGGGGAGTGAAATGATGATAATGGAGAGGTTGAGGGAGTAAATTTAGGAGCATGGGATATTTGGAAGTTATCAGAAAATATTTCTCTTTCCAAAATTTTCTTTCTGACGTTGGCTTTTCTTTTCTCTGCCGTTTCTCTTCCTTTTTCCCCATCTTGCTGCCGTGTTTTTGCACTTTTCCCTTCATATCAATCTCAATTCTTTTTCCTTTCTCATCGATATTGCACATCTCTGCGTCTAGTGTGTATTCGGTAAGTCTAGAGGTACATTTTGTTTCGTTTTGGTGAAGTAATAGAGTATTAAGAGTTTGTTTTCTGATTAGGGGACAATCAAGGAGCTGTGGGCTGCTTTTCGGGTTTTTAGCAGCGAGAATCATCGTTGCTCGTTAAAAGTAAGGTTGTCGATAAGTTTTGGGAATTTTTGGTTTATAACGACTCAGATTAAGTGACTAAAATTGGGCTTTCAATTGTCGAATATAGGTTTTGGAGTGCTCAATGACTGTTTGCACATCTTTTGTAATCAGGTGTGTAACCGATTGCACAGATTATGAGATTCGACGAAAGTCGAAAAGGAATTCTTTATTTATAATATACTTTATACTGCCCTGATAGATATAGGATCCACTCACTCCTATATAGCTTGTTCTGTATCTGAAAACTTGGGTATACTGGTTGAGAGCACTACGAGTGAGGTCATTGTACTTAGTCCGCTGGGACAACCGGTGAGGGTAAATAAATTGTTTAGAGACGTCCCTTTAGAGGTACAAGGGGTAACCTTTCGGGCTGATCTAATGGAGCTTCCATTTGGGGAGTTTAATTTAATATTGGGGATGGATTGGTTGGTCAAACATCTAGTGAGTTTGGATTGTACCACAAAAAGGGTAGTATTGAGAACTGAGGAGGACAACGAGGTAGTCATAATTGGGGAACGTCGAAGCTACTTGAAAAATGTGATTTCTGCACTGAGGGCAGAAAGGTTTGTCCGTAAGGGGTGTGAGGTGTATCTGGCCTACATCAGTGTTTCAAATGCTGGGGATTCTTCGGTTAAAGATATCAGAACGATTAAGGACTTTTCGGATGTTTTTTCCTGAAGAGTTCCCTGGGTTGCCTCCGAATCGTGAAGTAGAATTTGGGATTGAGCTCCTTCCTGGTACAGCTCTGGTGTCCATCGCCCTTTATAGAATGGCACCGAAGGAGCTTGTAGAGCTTAAGGCTCAGATTCAAGAGTTACTAGATCGTGGGTTCATCCGCCCTAGTGTGTCTCCATGGGGAGCACCTGTACTGTTTGTGAAAAAGAAAGATGGATCCATGCGTATGTGCATTGATTATCGGCAACTGAACAAGTTGACCATCAAGAATAAGTACCCCTTGCCGAGGATAGATGACATTTTCGATTAGTTCCGTAGAGCTTCGGTTTTCTCTAAAATTGACCTTCGATCTGGGTACCATCAGTTGAGAGTTAAGGAGGCTGTTGTATACAAGACTGTGTTTAGGACTCGCTATGGGCATTACGAGTTCTTAGTAATGCCGTTTGGATTGACAAATGCACCAGCAGCCTTTATGGATCTGATGAACCGAGTGTTCTAGCCCTATCTGGATCGGTTCTTGGTAGTCTTTATTGATGACATTCTGGTGTATTCAAAAATTGATGATGAACATGATGAACATCTCCGAGTGGTGTTGCAAGTTTTGAGGGAGAAAAAACAGTACGCCAAGTTCAGTAAGTGTGAGTTTTGGTTAAAAGAAGTAACATTTCTGGATTATGTGGTATCTGCTGAGGGGATTAGGGTCGATCCTCGAAAGACTGAGGCTGTCTTGGCTTAGAAGTAGCCTAGAACTGTATCAGAGATTCGCAGTTTTCTAAGACTGGCTGGGTACTATCGATGATTTGTAGAGGGCTTTTCTGTTATTGCAACACACTTGACTAAGCTACTACGTAAGAGTGTACCGTTTAACTGGACTGATTCATAGCAAAAGAGCTTTGAGAAGCTCAAGACCGTACTAATGAAGCCCCTGTTCTGATACAGCCAGTTCTTGGAAAAGAGTTTACTGTGTACAGTGATACATCACATGTCGGTTTAGGATGTGTATTGATTCAAGAGGGTAAGGTGGTTGCGTACGCGTCTCGACAGCTGAAGACTCATGAGGTTAATTATCCGACGTATAACTTGGAGTTGGCTGCAGTGGTATTTGCACTGAAAATTTGGAGGCATTATCTGTATGGTGAGAATTGTATCATTTACACTGACCACAAGAGCCTCAAGTATCTCCTCACCCAGAAGGCAGTGTAGATGGATCGAGCTGCTTAAGGACTACGACTGTACGATTGAATACCACCCTGGCAAGGCCAATGTGGTAGCCGATGCACTAAGCCGTAGGGCTGTGACTGATTTGAGGGTGATGTTTGCTCGTCTCAGTTTATTTGATGATGGTAGTCTATTGGCCAAGCTTCAAGTTAAACCGACGTGGATAGAGCAAATTAAGGATAAACAATTGGAGGACGAGTCTTTGGGCCTTCGATTCTGACGAATTGAGAGTGGTAGCACATCAGATTTTGGACTGAATAGTGAAGGGGTACTCTATTTTCATGGGAGAGTCTGTGTACCGAATGATACCGAATTGAGACAGTCTATACTGCGGGAGGTGCATAGTAGCCCTTATGCTATGCATCCTGGCGGGAATAAGATGTACCGAGACTTTCATGAGATATATTGGTGGCCAGGTCTTAAGCGTGAGGTTACAGACTTTGTGGGTAAATGTCTGACATGCCAGCAGGTTAAGGCTGAGCATCAGTTACCTTCAGGTTTACTGCAGCCAGTCAAGATTCCGCTTTGGAAGTGGGAACGGGTAACTATGGACTTCTTTAGTGGGTTACCCCTTACACCCACTAAGAAGGATTCTGTATGGGTCATCGTGGATCGATTGACCAAGTCCGCTCACTTCATACCGGTTCATACTGACTACTCTTTACAGAAGCTGGCTAAGCTGTATGTGCTGGAGATAGTGAGACTGCATGGGGCACCTGTATCGATAATATCTGATAGGGATCCTCGCTTCACGTCCCGGTTCTGGAAGAAGCTACATGAAGCTCTGGGTACAAGATTGGACTTCAGTACTGCATTTCATCCTCAGACTGATGGTCAGTCAGAGAGGGTGATTTAGATACTGGAGGATATGTTAAGAAGTTGTGTGTTTGACTTCCAGAGCAGTTGGGAGGATTATCTGTCGCTAGCAGAGTTTGCTTATAACAATAGCTACCAGTCTAGAATTCAGATGGCACCGTACGAAGCATTATATGATCGTAGGTGTCGCATACCTTCATGTTGGACTAAGTTGGGCGAGCGGACTGTTCTGGGCCCTGAACTGGTTTCTGATACCGAGGATAAAGTTAAACTGATTGAAGACTGACTAAAAGCGGTAGCTGATAGGTAGAATGCATACCTGAAGTGACGTGAAATCGAGTATTCTGTGGGGGACTTTGTTTTTTTCAAAGTTTCACCATGGAAGAAGGTACTGAGGTTTGGACGTAAAGGCAAGTTAAGCCCTAGATTCATTGGGCCCTATCGTATTCTAAAGCGAGTAGGACCGGTTGCCTTCCAGTTGGATTTACCTCTAGAGTTAGATCGGATTCACGATGTATTCCACGTCTCAATGTTGAGGCGCTACCGCTCTGATCCCACGCATATTATTCTTATTGAGGAGGTCGAGATTAGGCCAGACCTGACTTTCGAGGAGGAGCAGGTTCAGATATTGGATCTCAACGTAAAGATTCTGAGAAGAAAATCCATTCCACTGGTTAAAGTTCTTTGGCGTAACCATAGCTCTAAGGAGGCCACGTGGGAGTCTGAGGATGCGATGCGACAGGAGTATCCTCATCTATTCTGATCAGGTAAAATTTCGAGGCCGAAATTTTCTTTTAGGGGGTAGAGTTGTAACCCCCTAAAAATCTCTTATATTTATTTTCATGTGTTTGAGACACAACTGTGTATCTGCTTCAATGGTTAAGTACTCTGGTAGTGTCTGAGAAGTCTTGGATTCAAGCCTTAGCTTGGGCAAAATTTTGTTTTTAATTGAGTAAACCCCTATCTTTAGCAAGTAGGCTTATGAATAAATATTGGTAAAGTATGTCAGAATGGGCCTGCTGGTCTAGTGGATAAGTGGAGTGTCATTATGCTAGAGGTCTTGGGTTCGAGCTGTGTTGGAGTATTATTTTTGCTGCTAGTGCCATGTAGGATTTTGAGGGGGAGTAAAATGCTGATAGTGGAGAGGTTGAGGGAGTAAATTTAGGAGCATGGGATATTTGAAAGTTATCAAAAAATATTTCTTTTTCCCAAAGTTCTTTCTGACGTTGGCTTTGCTTTTTTCTGTCGTTTCTCTTCCTTCTTCCCCATCTTACTGCCGTGTTTTTACACTTTTCCCTTCATATCGATCTCAATTTTCTTTTCCCTTTCTCATCGATATTGCACATCTCTGCGTCTAGTGTGTATTCGGTAAGTCTAGATGTACGTTTTGTTTTGTTTTGGTAAAGTAATAGAGTATTAAGGGTTTATTTTCTGATTAGGGGACAATCAAGGAGCTGTGGGCTGCTTTTCGGGTTTTTAGCAGCGAAAAATCATCGTTGCTCGTTAAAGGTAAGGTTGTCGGTAAGTTTTGGGAATTTTCGATTCATAAAAACTCAGATTAAGTGACTAAAATTGGGCTCTCAATTGTCGAATATAGGTTTTGAAGTGCTCGAGGACTGTTTGCGCATCTTTTGTAACCAGGTGTGTAACCAATTGCACAGAAAATGAGATTCAGTGAAAGCTAAAAAAGCTCTCTGTCGACGCCACACGGGCGCGTGGTAGCCGTGTGGTAGGCTGTGTGCAAGGCTGTAAGCCACAATACGGCCATGTGGTCAACGAGCCAGGCCGTGCGCAGGTGACACGGTCGTGTGATGGCCGAGCAAGGCCGTGTGTGAGACACAGGCCTGACCAATTGGGCTGTGTGGGCCACACGGGCGTGTGGGCCCACATGGGTGAATCACACAGGCGTGTGAGATTATGGGCCAGGCCGTGTGATCCACACGGCCAAGGCCAATTTGGGTCGTGTGGGCCCACACATGTAGACAACATGGGCGTGTGAGCCCATTTTCACTGATTCGTTGCTAAGGTGGCACGGGTCGCCGAGACGACTGTGAACCTACTGTAAGGTCAGTAAGTTTACCTAGACCCCTAATTGACTGAAATGACTGAAAGTCTGTTATATGCCTATATGAGATAGATTTGTATGTCTGTATGATGAGCATGCTATTCACACTGTACTGATTATACATGATACCATGACATGTCTGTATGATGCATTGCATTGGGTTGGGGATTGGTATTGATTGGAGGAAGTGTACTGAAAGGCTTCAAGCCTAACTTACTGACAGCTCAGTTGTAAACTACTATTTAGTGCCGCAACCGGTACTACTTGGAGTGTAGGGATGGGTGGGTTGATTATATCCCCACATGGAGTGTAGGGTTGGACGGAGATGGAGTGTAAAGGCTGGTTGGGTAGGATTTTATAACTGCATAACTATCACTGTTACTGCACTGTAATGGGCTAAGGCCCTAATGCTTACTGAACTGAAATGGGCTAAGGCCCAAACTGATACTGATACTGATATTGAAAAGGGCTTAGGCCCAAACTGAGATTATCTGTTATTAACTGATTGTTTGCATGGGGATTACACACTGATTTTACGTAAACTCACACCTTCTGTTTAACCTGTACAGGTAATCCCCAGACATAGGCGGATCGGTGCAGCGGAGGACTAAGCGGTGGCTACACGACCTACTTCTTTCCATTTAAGTACTTAAATTTTGAATTTGATTTTTATGTTGGGGATTTTATTGTATCATGGCCTCTTTGGATTTATATTTGTAATTTGGGATTTTTGTTGTTTGATTTATAACTGCTAGTAGTAGGTAAAACTCGGGTTTTCAAAAGAGTTGAATGTTTTACCAAAATACCATACACACACACACACACTATTTTTAAAAGCTTCTGCAAAGTACAGCGTTTTGGAAATGAATCACGATTTGAAAATTAATGAAAGATAACGAGGAATTCTAAACGGAAAATGTTTTAAGCAAAGCTACAGTTTTCTAACACACTACCATGTGACATCGCCAGATTTGGCCATAACATCCAGGCCGAGTTTGGGGTGTTACATTTGCTAAGATAAATTTGTATACTAGATATGTTTTAATCAAATATATTATTTAATTATAAAACCTACTATAGTGACATAAATAAATAAATAAATATTCATTTTCATGAACAAATGAGATGCTTAAAATAATATTTAACACATGTAATCAAAACTTAAAAAGAAGACCATCTCAAAATATTTAAATCATATATCAAGTTTATTTAATATTTAAAGACGTACCTTTTTTTTTTCTAAATTGAGTCTTGACGATAAGAAGTAAGCAAATTAAACTTCAGTAGTAGACTTTGAATCCAATCAAAATCTATTAATAGTAAACTTTGAAAGTGGATCTTATTTTCCAAGTGTACAATAGGTACATAACCAATGACTCTTCATAAATAAATTCTCTCTCTTCTTAGAAAGTTCTTGGAAATTCTTGTTCTTTTCTTACTTTCTTCGTTTTTTCCACTTTCGGTGGTGAGAAAATTTATTACGACGATCCCCCATGACTATTATTATAATCCAATTTACTACATCTACGTTAAAGATTATGTATTTCGAATTTATTACATATTGTTACATTCTCTTCAGGGAATAATTAGGTTTCGTGGTTAAAAAATTTTGTTCAATCATAAGTAAAATTCTTTTCATGATATTGCTACTGTAGGAGCACATTTGAATCATGAAAAGTTGAATAAGTTCTCTCTTGCACGGTTCTCATCAGTAATATTTTTTCACGTAATTTTAATTGAGAACTTATTTTGAATACTGTAGAGTTATACTCACAGTTTTAAAAAAAATTGCAACTTTAGGTGCATCCAATTATAATGAGCTTTAGATAGATTTACCATATTTTATTGCTCATAAGTAGATTTTTCACAGTCCAATATTTCGCTTTCAACCCCTTAATGGGGATGATGACAAAAGAAGATCACAAAGATAATCACGACCAATTCAGTTTATACCAAGAGTAATAAATATAAACCAATAAACCAATCCTTTTTTGATTCATATCATTCACAATCCCAATATGATATCCATTATAATATCTTTTAAAACTAATGCATTAGCCATCACAAATTTTTTGTTTTTTAGATATTGATATATTAGCTCTTCTGGAGCTTTCAACTAATTTTGTACTATCAAATATTGAAATAATATGTTTTTGTTTTATTACCAAATAAGATAAATATTTTTTTATCTATAATGATAGAATTCTTTACTACATTATCATATCCTTCCTCAAAGAATATTAACAGAAACAAAATATTTGGGTATACGCCACATATGTGGCCAATAATCTTTCATATCATATTGATAGCATATGTTATCTTTACCCTTTGAAGAGTTATCTTAAGAACTCTCATTGTTCTCTTACTTATTACTATGTTCCCATTTTTAGTGGTCCATGATTATACCTTTTATTTTCTTTACGTTTGCATTCACTTCAGGGAATGCAACAAATCTAGTAGGACAGACTTCTAAATGCCTCCATTGATTCTTTATTTCATAATCACCATCGCAAAACATGCGTAGATTTTAAATCAAAATCTATCTATTCATGTTGTCATGATTAGTCTCCAATTATAATAAATATGATATAATAAACAAATCATAGTAAAATATACATGAGATTTTTTAACATCATTGTTATCACCCTGGCTATTATTACGAGCACTATTACAAGTAGTAAAACAACTTTGTTTTCGTAATAGCATTTATAATCTAATAGTAAAAAAATCATTTAATAAACAAAATCAAAATTTTCATGTACGATACTTGAAAGTTATTCGATACACATTGTACCAAATTTCAATACCACATATATGTTATAAAATCTTATGATGCTCTAATCAAATATTTATAAATTCAACTTAAAAGATATGATACAATAATTTCAAGCATATTTAATAACAATAATTTAATCATAAAAAAATTTAATCATCCAAATATCATACATACTATAATTTAATAAAAGAATATTAGTTTAAAAGAAACCTTAAAGTAATAATATTTTTCATAAAATAATTTTATCAAAAATCAATCAACAAAGAAGAAAAACATACTACGTAAGGATTATATAAATTTCTTTACATAATGATTACCCATAATACGCAGGCCTCAATTGAAGATTGAAATAGCAGTAGCTCTAGAAGGCAATCGACAACAGCTTGAGTAGCAAATTTGAGTGACAGGCTTTTGCATTGGTTGTTGCTTGAAAGGGGCAAGGCTTGGTGAAAGGGAAAAAAATTTGTGACTTATGGAGAAAAACAATCAAAAGAGAACCGTGCTGATAACGTGTTATAAAATAAATAGACAAAGAGAACATAACAAAGAAAATATGGGAAGCAATAGAGAACGTATTTTATTGATCAATGGGGATATTTACAAAGCTTCTCCAAAGTCTCTATTTATAAGCATAGAAGTATAAATGAAGTAGAGATCTACTTCTAATGACTATTAGAATTTAAAGTATATCAAAACTTATCTTGATCTTGATGGACATCCACTAATAAGATATTCATAACATTCAATAATTTATTTTTTTATTTTTGATGTTTTGAAATTTAAAATTTCAATATTAAAAAGAAAATTTGGAATATTTGGCAATGAGATAAGCAAGTACAATTTGTTAATGTATTTTTTTAGTTTCTACCACATTTTCCCTTTAACCCTTAAATTTTTTTACCATGATCAATACTTAAAAGAATTTTTTTTTGGGTGATCAAAATGAAAACGACTTAGAAGTTGGGTAACCAAAATGAAAGTCTGAACATGATATGACGTGTACATTTAACTGTCATTAGAAATTTAATGCTTGGATGACTAAAATTAAAGCACTAAAAAAAGTTTGAGGATGAAATTGTAAGAGATTCATTCTGGGTGATCAAAATAAATGTGGCCGAAAAATTGGGTGACCAAAATAAAAACGCCAGTAAAATTGGGTGACCAACTAGATAATTTCCCTTTAATAATTTAATAGCTTAATTCAGTTTGCCTTTTTATGCTTCAATGGTGCTTTTTGGCCATGCATTTAGTTTTGAGAGATGATAAATTTTTTTTTTTGGGTGTTAGATGGGTAAAACTAAGATAGAAACTCCTATACTGAAGATGGATTACATTTTGTTCTCTCTATTAAAAAAATAAAAAAAATAATTTTTATATATTAGAAAAAAGTGCAAATTGATCATTCCATTAAAAATTCCATCCATGTGTGTTCTAAATGATTACATGGATATTTCAATTTTTTTTATGCAGATGATATGGAATTAAAGGATGACTAGGATTAAGTAGTACCATGGGGGTTTCTATGGTAAGAGTCAGATTGTATTTTACTTCCTCTACTCAAAAAATAGACAATTTAGTCATTGTATATTAGATAAAGAGCAAACAAATTTTTTTGTTAAAAGTTCCAACTATTTCTACTTTTAAACGATGATGTGACTAACAAAACAACAAGATAGTGGCCCATGGTGTGCCACTTGTACCATATGCTAATGTGGCACTGTAACACCCCAAACCCGGCCTAGACGTTATGGTCGTATCTGGCAATGTCACACGATAGTGTTTTTGAAACCTCGTTGTTACGATGAAAACATTCCATGTTATTATCTTTAGTAAACCTTTGTTAGAACTTAGGAAGTCGTCTTTATTCATTTAAAACATTTGTTTTGAAACATCCCTCGTTGCGGAAGCTTTAATAAAACAGTCTAGGTGATCATGCGTTTAGAAATTACTTTAACTTTTTGAAAACCGAATTTCCTACGACCAGCAGGTATAAATCCATAAAGTAAAATAAATAAATAAAAACCCAAATTATCAATAATAATCAAATCATAAACCGTAAATTGAAAACCATGAAGTCTAAAAATTACTGTGGTAACCGCAATCCTCCGTCGCACCGATCCATCTAAGACTGGGGATTACCTATGCACATTTAAACAAAAAGGGTGAGTTTATGTAAACTCAGTGTGTAATCCCGCAGAAACAAACAAACAATCAGTATTCACAAGTGCTGAGTTGAATGTCTAGGGCCTAAGCCCTTTTGAAGATCGATGATGATTTGGGCCTTAGCCCATCCGAGTACTGATGTCAAAATCCGAAGAGGGCCTTAGCCCATCACGAGATCGATAGCGATATGATTATGCGAAGCAAAATCCTACCCAGCCAGCCTCTACACACCATCTCCGTCCAACCCTACACTCCATGTGGGGATATAATCAACCCACACATCCCTACACTACAAGTAGTACCGAATGCGGCACAAAATAGTAGTTTGCAGCTGAGTTGCCAATAAATTAGGCTTAAAGCCTTTCAGTACACTTCCTCCGAATAGCAACCACCAACCCAATGCAATGCAACATACAATGGATGACATGCTATTATGCAATTTCAGTACATATATTCAGTTCAGATATTAACATGCCCAATACAGATATCATTCAGTCAATTTCACACATTTAGGGGTCTAAGTAGCGCTTACCGACCCTACAGTGGGTTCACAGTCGACTTGGGTGACCCGTGCAACCTTAAAAACATTTCGGTAAAAATAGGCCCACATGCCCATGTGATTTGTAACATCCTGGAAAGGGCCTATGCATTGTCGGTTTAATTGTACGAAGTAACATGTTTTATGTACTAAGAATAAATTTTGAACAATTTTGGAAACCTGAAAATGTATGGAAATGTTAAGTTAAAAAAATGGAAAGTGAACATTTTTGGAAACTTGAAATGGATGGAAATGATTTGGAAATGATTCAAAATAGGAAAGTGCACATTTTGGAAACTTGGAAATGTAAGAAAATGTCAAGTTTACAGAGCCGAACGAAATTTTTGGAAACTTAGAAATGACTTAGAAATGTCGAGTTTTAAAGTTTAAAAGAGGAAATTAAGGCAAGGTGGCCTTAAAAGAAAAAGTTTGTGAAATTTGACACACAAACAGGCTTGGAAAAGTGGCTCAAGATGCCACTTAGGGCCTTTGGAAATGGCGCCACATGCAAGGTGTTGGGCACTGGTTCGAGTCACTTGGGAAGCAAATAAAAGAAGTTTTATTTTTGCTTCGGAAGCTCGAGGTGGACGGCACAAGCCTTCTAGAAAGGAGGAGTTTTATTCTCTTTAATATTCGATTAATAAGGTGATAAATAAGGGATTTAATTTGGATTATTTTTGAAGAGATAATAAAGGATTATTCTTTAATTATTTTAAATTAAGAGATAAAGCTATCAAATAAAGAAGAGTGGTGGCCAAGTAAGGGATTACGAGGAGTAGTTTCGGCTATAAAAGGAAGGAAATAGGGCTACTCATCAATTTTTCTTCCTCCTCCTCTCTGCCGAATTTACGAGTGCTCTCCTCTCTTCTCTTCTCTTTTTCTTTTGTCAAGCCGAATCTATAGTCCACCATTGCCAAAATTCTCAAGTTTCTTTTCCTTATTTTCGTGGAAACCAAATACCCTAAGAGAACCTCTAGTCGACTTCTCCATTAAATCCCAAAAAGCGAAACTTTATCATCTAGTCATCAAGGCCGATTCTTTAAGGGGCTTTTAACAAGGGTGTTACCGATTTCTTAAAAAGGGTAAGATCCAAAGTTTGGTTTCAATTCTTTTATATTTTAAACCTATCTAAAATTTAGGGACTAATCTCTATTATGGATTTTGGCCGAGTTATGGAAGGGTGTTTTGGGATTTAAGAAATTGTCAACTACAAGAAGGTATCTTTCTGAACTTCTAAGATCTAAGGTAAGTTATGAATACCATTCGCCATAAGCTATATTATTATGATTTAATGTTAGATTGGATCTAACATGGGTACATAGGGATTTCGGACAAACAATAAAGAAGCAAGGATCCAATTCGGGATTTAAGATTTGGAAGGTAAGAACAAAGGTAAATTCGGCCAAGGCCTATTTTAGTAGTAGATCTATTATTATGTGTTTTAAGCCGAAAACTAACCAATTCAAGGGATTTAGTGACTATCCGATTTCAAAGGGGAAAAATACGAGTTTTCGGGATTTGATTAAATCATCAAATCGACACCAAGGTAAGTTTTAAGAATACAAATCCTACTAGGATTTGGTTTTCTAGCCGAATAGGCTTTGTGCTAAATAGTAAGTGATTAATCAATTGTAGGAACTTGAGATCTAAGGCGAGGAGATCAGATTTTGGGATTTCAAGTGAAGTGGTTAAGCAAATCGTGTGTGTACCTTTACACTACTTCTTAATATGTTTCATGGCCTGTTTTATTAAAATATGTGATATTAAGAATATGAAAGTGGCTAGGGTACCATGTTATGGTACTAAGTACTAAGGTACGTTTCCTACTTCTACAAAGAATATGAAAAAGGTCATTAGTAACATGAGAATATGATAAGAATGTGAACTCTGGCTTAATTATGCATATCATCATTATATGTGGCATATGGGTTTGTTTGAAAGGAGAAGTGAATGTGGTGACCTAAGACCACGAACACGGTGACCTAAGACCGTGATATCTGAAAGTGGTGACCTAAGACCACAGTAATCTGAAAGTGGTGACCTAAGACCGCGATATCTGAATGTGGTGACCTAAGACCACAAATGCGGTGACCTAAGACCGCGATATAAAGTGTAGCGGAAGGAGGGTCGACTTAGTAGTCCCCACGGTGTGCAAAGTTGGTACGGGAGTGTAGCGGATGGCTTATTAGGTTTGGGTTTGGGAATGCATCATAATTTGTATGCTATGATATGAATGCGTAACATTTGTATGCCTGATTCTATTTTGATTTAGTGTTTGTGTACACATTGAGTCTGTTTGACTCACCCCGTTGGGGAATATTTTTCAGGTGATGATCAGTGATGGACCGGGACGGCAGAACTTGTGGTGGTCATGCTCAACATGAAGTTTTTATTTTATGAACTACTATTTCTATTTAAGTACTTGAATTACTTGGAAATTATTTGATGTAATAAGGCCATAAGGCCATAGTTGGATTGTTTTCCATTTATTTCTATTTATTATAATTATGAGTTTTACCTATTAAAGTTTAAGTAAAATTTTTAATATAAAGAATTGAATTCGTTTTCAACACAAGCCCAACCCAAAACAATTTTTTTCAAAATCGCACAAGTTTTTTCTAGGTAACGAAAGAATTTTGAAACTGGTTTACTTGAGAAACATACCAAATCTGGGCAAATCTCGTGGGCCGGGTTTGGGGTGTTTCAGTTTGGTATCAGAGCCCAATTTTAAAACTCTCGGCCTGTGGGCCAAGGCCCAAAACATTTTCAAAGCGAGCCCAAATGAGTTTTTTTTGAAAATATTTTATGAAACAAGCAGGTTTTCTGGCATGGCACCTAAAGTCTCCGACCATGATCCACGGTAAGTACCCCTAACTATTTGTGTGATTATGTGTAATGAATATTAGAAGGGTAGAAAAGCAATGGAACGTAGAATAGCATGATAGGAACTTGAACCCTAGGACTAGTCTACTCAAACACAAACACATAAGACTTAAGGAACGTTAAACAAACCCATGGCTAAGTCACTAAGTTAGGGTGTGGTAACCCCTGTACGCATGTCTAGGATTGGATCTGGAAGAGCCTAGTATTTAAGCAGTCCTAGTGACTCACCTCCTCTTCGCAGGAATCCTACCTGGTGCGTAGCTTCGGTTCACCCTAACCCAGAGGGCTCAGTAGGTGTGGCAACCTTTGTGCGCACGTCTAGGAATGGTTTCGGTGGGAGCTTGGTATTTAAGCAGTCCACGTGACTCACCTCCTTTCCACTCGAATCCTGCCTGGTGCGTAGCTTTGGTTCACCCTGACCAAGAGGACTCGGTCATAGGCTAAACACAATAACTAAAACCCGAAAGGGAATTAGCCGTGTTTTTATAAAAACAACAAAACCCTAGTTTTAGAACTCTTAAAACTTTCTTCTAAATTCATGAAAACCATCTATACAAAATTTTCCGAAAGATTTTCGATTTATACAAAAATGCCCCTAGTGGTAAAATTACCAAAATACCCTTGGTTTATAAAATGACCAACTACCCAACAGTTTTGCCAAAATTTCATTATTTTATCAATGTTCAAAAACCCTAATTTGCAAATTATCAAAAATACCTTGAATTTTGGAAATTTCAAAATTGCCCCTAACTTATAAAATTACCAAAATGACTACGATTTCTAAAATTTTTGCAACATCACCGTTTTGAAAAGTACAATTCTCAAAAGAACCCTCAAAGTTTGCAACCTTTGAAATATCCCCGATTTATAAGATTTTACAAATTTACCCGGCTTGGAAAAAAATCACCAAAATACCTCCGAGGTCCAAAATCACCGAAATACCCCTGGATTTCAAAATTTTTCAAAATACCTCAGAATTTAAAAATACCAAAATACTTTGTGACAAAATCACCAAGGAACTTTTTCCTTTTGAAAAATTACGAAAATACCTCAGAGGACGATAATTACGAAAATACCCCTAGGTAGTGGAAGGAAAAAATAATAACAATGAAAACTACAACCTTTCTCTGAATGAACGAGAGTTCATGATTGTTTGATGGATGTATGGATGAATGAATGGAAAGACTGTGTGCATACGGAAGAACCACTCCTAAAACTCTTTTCATAAAATTTCTTCGCGGGTAATCAAGTGAAACAAAGACTAATTCATAAAACTTCTTAATCAGATCACGACGTTAGAAATGAGCTCTAGAGGACATGGTCATCGTGGACGAGGTAGAGGAAGGATGACGGTGTCAGAACCCGTTAGATCGGGTCAAGAGTCTGACAATGAGATACTACCGCCACCACCACCCCCAGCTGTTGGTGTTGAGCAGCAAGCTCAGACGGGGGATGATGTTGTGTCGCAGGCTGTGCTGCGAGTTTTGGAGTTGGTGGCTGGTGCATGAGAAAATTCGGGAACCCGTAAGTCTGTGCCTGAGCGGCTCCGAGCTAATGGAGCCGAAATGTTTCGTGGGGTATCGGGTGTGGCACCCGATTCTCACCGAGTATCTTGGTTGGAAGTAACAGAGCGCATCATGGATGAGCTTGACTTGACCCCTGAGGAGAAGTTAAAAGGAATGGTGGCACTGTTACGCGATGAAGCGTATCAGTGGTGGTTGACTGTTCGGGATGGTGCCACGGCTGAGGATCTGACCTAGGAATATGTTAAGGAAGCATTTTAGAAGAAGTATGTGGGAACCAGGTATACTGATGAGTAAAGGAAGGCATTTCTGGGGCTGGTTCAAAGGAACAAGTCCGTGGCGGAGTATGAGGCTGAATTCCTAAGGTTGAGCCGATATGCTCGAGGAGTAGTGGCAACTGAGCATGAGCGCTGTGTTCGTTTTGAGGACGGGCTAAGGGATGATCTGAGACTGTTGATAGCACCGCATCAGGAGTGGGAGTTTTCTGCTTTGGTAGAAAAGGCCAAGGTGGCTGAGGGAATCAAGGATTCTACAAAGCAGGCTATGGATAGGAATAGGCCCAAAAGAGGTTTTAGAATGTCTGGAAAGGTTCATAAGAGGCCTAGAGTTGATGGGCCGCGAGGTCAGCAAGTTGGTTCAGAAGGGCGGTATCGACCTTGTGATGTGTGTGGAAAGAAGCACTTAGGAGAGTGATAGAAGAAAACAGGAGGATGTTTTAGATGTGGGTCCAAGGACCATGTGATCAAGGATTGTCCTAAGCAATCAGATGAAAGCCGACCAACAGCTCAGAATGTTAGTCAGACTGGTAGAGGAGGACCGCGACCTTAACGAGGTCGTGGTTCGAGTATGAGAGGTAATGGTAGTCTTTGGCAGAGGCCGTGGAACACAAGGCGAGAGGTGTCTGCTAATCTTTGAGGCAAGGCAACCAGGTTTGGTTTATGCGATTCGCCGAGGGAAGATGGAGACGCGCGGACGTTATAACAAGCACGTTCTTTATTTTTGACAAGCCCTATTTTCTCTAATCGATGTGGGCTCGACCCATTCCTATGTTGCATGTAGTGTAGTGGAAACACTAGGCCTAGACTCGAACCTTCCGATAGGTAGACGATCGTAGTAAGCCCATTAGGCCTAAGCTGTAGTGGTGGATAAGATCTTTGAAATGTACCCCTAGAGATTGGGAGTGAACTTTTGGTGACTTAATGGAACTACCTTTCGGGAGTTTGAACTTATACTTGGAATGGACTGGCTAGTAGAGCACCGATTTGTGTTGGATTGTGCGGCTAAACGAATGGAACTAAGGACCCCGGAGGATGAAGTAGTAGTAATGATCGGAGCGAGAAGAAACTACACCGCCCAACGTAGTTTCGGCGTTGAAGGTGAGAAAATGGTTAAGAAAGGGTGCAAGGCGTTCTTAGCCTTCGTAAGTGCGTTAGGTGGAAAGGAAGAAGGTGTCGGTGGAGTTAGAACGGTGAAAGACTTTGAAGATGTATTTCGGAGGAATTACAGAATACCCCGAGATAGGGAGGTGGAGTTTGGAATAGACTTACTACAGGGAATAGCTCTGTGTCAATCGCTCCATACCGAATGGCGCCAAAGGAGTTAGTTGAGCTCAAGGCTCAAATCTAAGAGTTGTTGGATCGTAGGTTCATACGACCCAGTGTGTCTCCATGGGGAGCACCGGTTCTATTTGTAAAGAAGAAGGACGGAACTATGCGTATGTGCATAGATTACCGTCGATTGAATAAAGTGACCATTAAGAACAAGTATCCTTTGCCAAGGATCGATGACTTGTTCGATCAGCTGAAGGGGGCCGCAGATATTCTCAAAGATAGACTTAAGGTCGGGATATCACCATTGAAGGTGAAGGAGACAGATATCCATAAGACCGCTTTTAGGACAAGATCTGACCATTTTGAGTTTGTGGTGATGCCGTTTGGATTGACAAACGCTCCACCGCGTTCATGGATATGATAAACCGATTTTTTCAACCCTACTTGGATAGGTTCGTCGTTGTGTTCATTGGACGATATTTTGGTGTATTCTAAGTCCAAGAGGAGCATGATGAACATCTCCGAGTGGTGCTACAAGTGTTAAGGAGAAGAAGCTCTATGCCAAATTCAAAGCAAGTGTGGATTTTGGCTTAAGGAGGTGGCATTCTTAGGGCATGTGGTATCCGCAGAAGGAATAAGAGTGGATCCTAGGAAGATCGGAAGTTGTTGGATTGGAAACCACCTAGGTCCGTGGGTGAGATTCAAGTTTCTTAGGTTTGGTGAGCTATTATAGAAGGTTCGTAGAAGGATTCTCGTCAATAGCCGCGCTTTGACAAAGTTACTAAGGAAGGAAGTACCCTTTGAATGGTCCGATAAGCAATGAGAAGAGCTTTGACAACCTTAAGAAGGTGTTGACGGAGGCTCCAGTGTTAATTCAACAGGAGGTTGGGAAGGATTTTGTGGTAATTGTGGACGCTTCGCATACGGGATTAGGATGTGTGCTAATGCAAGAAGGAAAAGTAGTCACTTATGCGTCTCGGCAACTAAGGCCTCATTCATGACTTGAACCGCAGCAGTGGTTTTCGCCCTTAAGGTTTGGAGGCACTACCTCTATGGAGAAAGGTCGGTGATCTACACGGACCACAAGAGCCTTAAGTATCTGTTGACTCGAAGGAGTTGAACTTGAGGCAACGAAGGTGGGTGGAGTTGTTGAAGGACTACGACATCGTTCGATAGAATATCATCAGGGCAAGGCGAATGTGGTAGCCGATGCCCTAAGTCGGAAGGTTGTGTCGGATCTAAGGGCTATGTTCGCTCACTTAAGTTTGTACGATGATGGAAGCTTTGTTGGCGAGTTGCAAGTCAAGCCCACATGGTGAAGGAGGTGAAAGAGGGACAGTTGGTTGATAAGGATCTAAGTGCTAAGTTACGGCAAGTGCGAGCGGAGAGTTAGAGGATTATAGTGTTAATGATGAGGGAGTATTGTGCTTCAAGGGAAAGGCATGTATGCCTAAGGACAAGGAGTTAAGACAAAGGATTCTTCGGGAGGCGCATAGTAGCCCTTATGCTATGCATCCCGGAGGCATTAAGTTGTACAGAGATCTAAGGGAACAATTTTGGTGGTCTGATCTTAAGCAAGAAGTGACTGAATTTGTGGGGAAATGTTTGACGTGTCAGCAAGTTAAGGCTGAACACCAAGTTCCATCAGGATTGCTTCAACCAATCGAGATTCCGCAATAGAAGTGGGAGAGAATTACCATGGATTTCGTTAGTGAGCTTCCCCTTACACCTACTAAGAAGGACTCGGTATGGGTGATAGTGGACCGTTTGACTAAGTCCGCGCATTTCATCCCGGTAAGAGTTGACTATTCTCTTGGAGAAGTGTCGCTAAGTTATATGTGGCGAAATTGTGAGGTTACATGGTGTACCAATGCTCGATCATCTCCGACAGAGACCCAAGGTTTACGTCTCGGTTCGGAGGGCACTTCATCAAGCTTTAGGCACTAAGTTGGACTTCACTACGGCTTTTCATCCACAATCGACCAGGCGATGCGAACTAGTTATACAAGTGTTGGAGGATATGTTGAGAGGTGTGTGATGGATTTTCGAGGAAGTTGGGAAGACTATTTGCCTTTAGCCGAGTTCGCCTACAACAACAGCTATCGAGGCTAGCATTCGGATGGCACCATATGAAGCATTGTATGGTCGGAAGTGTAGAACTCCTACTTGTTGGGTGAGTTAGAAGAACGTCTAGTTTTGGGTCCGAGTTAGTGGTCAAACCGAAGAGAAGGTTGAGATGATTTGAGCACGGTTAAAGGAAGCCTCGATAGGCGAAGTCGTCACGCAGACCTTAAGCGGAAGGAAATAGAGTTTGAAGTGGGAGACCAAGTGTTTCGAAAGTCTCGCCTTGGAAAAAGGTAATGAGGTTCGATCGCATGGGAAGTTAAGCCCAAGGTTTATAGGGCCCTATCGAGTCAATCAAGCGAGTTGGAGCAGTGGCATACCAATTGGAGTTGCCACCGAGTTGCGGCAGATGCACGGCGTATTCTATGTATCCATGCTACGTCGTTACCGATCGGATCCGTCTCATGTGGTACCTGTCGAAGAAGTAGAGCTAAGGCCAGACTTATCCTACGAGGAAGAGCCGATTCGGATATTGGAACGTGATGTGAAAGTGCTACAGAGGAAGTCAGTTCCTCTAGTCAAGGTGTTATGGCGCAATCATGGATCGGAAGAAGCTTCGTGGGAACCAGAAGAGGCAATGCGACAACAATACCCTCAATTATTTTAGTTAGAAAATTTCGAGGACGAAATTAATTTAAGGGGGGTAGAATTGTAACATCTTGGAAAGGGCCTATGCATTGTCGGTTTAATTGTACGAAGTAACATGTTTTATGTACTAAGAATAAATTTTGAACAATTTTGGAAACACGAAAATGTATGGAAATGTTAAGTTAAAAAAATGGAAAGTGAACATTTTGGAAACTTGGAAATGGATGGAAATGATTTGGAAATGATTGAGAATAGGAAAGTGCACATTTACGGAAACTTGGAAATGTAAGAAAATGTCAAGTTTACAGAGCCGAATGAAAATTTTTGGAAACTTAGAAATGACTTAGAAATGTCGAGTTTTAAAGTTTAAAAGAGGAAATTAAGGCAAGGTGGCCTTAAAAGAAAAAGTTTGTGAAATTTGACACACAAAAACAGGCTTGGAAAAGTGGCCTGAAGATGCCACTTAGGGCCTCTGGAAATGGCGCCACATGCAAGGTGTTGGGCACAGGTTCGAGTCACTTGGGAAGCAAATAAAAGAAGTTTTATTTTTGCTTCCAGAAGCTCGAGGTGGACGGCACAAGCCTTCTAGAAAGGAGGAGTTTTATTCTCTTTAATATTCGATTAATAAGGTGATAAATAAGGGATTTAATTTGGATTATTTTTGAAGAGATAATAAAGGATTATTCTCTAATTATTTTAAATTAAGAGATAAAGCTATCAAATAAAGAAGAGTGGTGGCCAAGTAAGGGATTCGAGGAGTAGTTTCGGCTATAAAAGGAAGGAAATAGGGCTACTCATCAATTTTTCTTCCTCCTCCTCTCTCGCCGAATTTCTGAGTGCTCTCCTCTCTTCTCTTCTCTTTTTCTTTTGTCAAGCCGAATCTATAGTCCACCATTGCCAAAATTCTCAAGTTTCTTTTCCTTATTTTTCGTGGAAACCAAATACCCCATGAGAACCTCTAGTCGACTTCTCCATTAAATCCCAAAAGCCGAAACTTTATCATCTAGTCATCAAGGCCGATTCTTTAAGGGGCTTTTAACAAGGGTGTTACCGATTTCTTAAAAAGGGTAAGATCCAAAGTTTGGTTTCAATTCTTTTATATTTTAAACCTATCTAAAATTTAGGGACTAATCTCTATTATGGATTTTGGTAGGAGTTATGGAAGGGTGTTTTGGGATTTAAGAAATTGTCAACTACAAGAAGGTATCTTTCGGAACTTCTAAGATCTAAGGTAAGTTATGAATACCATTCGGCCATAAGCTATATTATTATGATTTAATGTTAGATTGGATCTAACATGGGTACATAGGGATTTCGACAGCAATAAAGAAGCAAGGATCCAATTCGGGATTTAAGATTTGGAAGGTAAGAACAAAGGTAAATTCGGCCAAGGCCTATTTTAGTAGTAGATCTATTATTATGTGTTTTAAGCTGAAAACTAACCAATTCAAGGGATTTAGTGACTAGCCGATTTCAAAGGGGAAAAATACGAGTTTTTGGGATTTGATTAAATCATCAAATCGACACCAAGGTAAGCTTTAAGAATACAAATCCTACTAGGATTTGGTTTTCTAGCCGAATAGGCTTTGTGCTAAATAGTAAGTGATTAATCAATTGTAGGATCTTGAGATCTAAGGCGATAGATCAGATTTGGGATTTCAGTGAAGTGGTTAAGCAAATCAGGTGTGTACCCACACTACTTCTTAATATGTTTCATGGCTGTTTTATTAAAATATGTGATATTAAGAATATGAAAGTGGCTAGGTACCATGTTATGGTACTAAGTACTCGAGCACGTTTCCTACTTCTACAAAGAATATGAAAAAGGTCATTAGTAACATGAGAATATGATAAGAATGTGAACTCGGCATAATTATGCATATCATCATTATATGGGGCATATGGGTTTGTTTGAAAGGGAAGTGAATGTGGTGACCTAAGACCACGAACACGGTGACCTAAGACCGTGATATCCGAAAGTGGTGACCTAAGACCCACGATGTCTGAAAGTGGTGACCTAAGACCGCGATATCTCGAATGTGGTGACCTAAGACCACAAATGCGGTGACCTAAGACCGCGATATGGAGTGTAGCGGAAGGAGGGTCGACTTAGTAGTCCCCACGGTGTACAGGTTGAGTACGGGGAGTGTAGCGGATGGCTTATTAGGTTTGGGTTTGGGAATGCATCATAATTTGTATGCTATGATATGAATGCGTAACATTTGTATGCTGATTCTATTTTGATTTAGTGTTTGTGTACACATTGAGTCTGTTTGACTCACCCGTTTGGGAATATTTTTAGGTGATGATCGGTGATGGACCGGGACTAGCAGAACTTGTGGTGGCCATGCTCAACATGAAGTTTTTATTTTATGAACTACTATTTCTATTTAAGTACTTGAATTACTTGGAAATTATTTGATGTAATAAGGCCATAAGGCCATAGTTGGATTGTTTTCCATTTATTTCTATTTATTATGATTATGAGTTTTACCTATTAAAGTTTAAGTAAAATTTTTAATATAAAGAATTGAATTCATTTTCAACACAAGCCCAACCCAAAACAATTTTTTTCAAAATCGCACAAGTTTTCTCTAGGTAACGAAAGAATTTTGAAACCGGTTTACTTGAGGAACATACCAAATCTGGGCAAATCTCGTGGGCCGGGTTTGGGGTGTTTCATGATTTGCCCGTGTGGGTCCACACGCCTGTGTGGCCCACTCGGCCCAAATTGGCCTTGGCTTTGTGATCCATTTTAAAGTAACCTATGCTAGCTCTATACTGATATATGTTTTCACTATTTACTTATATGTTCTTTCAAAGCTGTCTACTTGAGTCATTATCACTAAATTATTTATATCTTGAGCTAAAGAATTCCAAATTAAGATCCGCTTGATGTTTTTGAAACTAGACTCAAATACCTTTCTATCATAAAATTTTCAGAATTTATAGTTTATCAAATAAGTATAGTAAAATCTTTAAAGTTATCCCTATTCTGTTGTTTGACAGCTTCATCCTTTCCTTACTAAAAATTATTTATCTCTTAGTACGGAATTTAGATGATGTTTCCATTTGTTTCTATTGAAAATAGACTCATTAAGTATTTTAAAAAATAAATTTAGGCCCCTAATTATTTGTTTACAATTTTTGATGATTTTCCTAAGTCAGAACAGGTGAACCCGAAATCATTCTGACATTGTCTCACAAAAATTTATTATAACTCATGATTTACAATTCCATTGTTTACACTGTTTCTTCCATGAAAGACTAGACTCAATAAACCTTAATTTCATATTTTATTTAACCTCTAACTCAACTTACACTATTTTTGATGATTTTTCAAAGTTAGACTACTGCTGCTGTCTAAAACTATTTTAGTGCAAAATGTTGATTTCCTAGTTTTTAACACCCTTATTTTCTTTCTTTACAATTTTTCGCTTCATTTTCTCTTATTTCTCGACAGCAAGCAATTTCAGCTTTTCGCCGAACTCCATTTTCTGCGTTTCGGGTACACATCTGGTATCGTTTTGATGCCTAATCACTCCCGAGCACTTCAAGGCCTAAAATCAAGATACTCAACATCAATTTAACTGATTTACAAGTGAATTGACAACCAAGAATGAACAGAAACCCAACTTACCGCCTACGATAACCCTCGGTTTAATTATTGTTAAGACGAGAACACTGAATTCACCAGTCCGAGCCTCCCCCTACGCCCAAATCGCAGAGGAAAAACATTACCACTTCAGTCGCTAAGAGATTCATGACAGAAACGAAGAGAAACACTTACCGAAACTAAGCGAGCACTAACGCGTAAAGCGAAGGAAAATAAATGGATTAGGGAAAAATCAAGAAGAAGGAAAAGAAGAGAAAGATGGAAAAACTCAGAGAATTTTAGCAAGAGGAGAGGGAGAAGAATAGACGGCAAATTTGTTTTTTTGGAAAAGGGAGCCAAAATTCGGTTATGGGAAAAAAATAAAATAAAATCCCGATAACCTCCAAAATCCCTTAATCTTCTCCCCTAATTCCCACTTCACATCCACTACTCAGAATCCCCCTATTACACAACTCTATCCCGAAATCTGAGCAAAAAAAAATAATAATAATACCTTTGCCTACGCAAGGATTCGAACACAAGACCTCCACCATAATAACACACCACTTAACCACCAGACTAGCAGACCCATTCTAATGTAATTTACCCAACATTTAAACTTAAGCCCTTTGCACAAGGTTAAGGTTTTATTTATAAAAATATCAAAATTTGCCCAAGTAAGGTTTAAACTTGGGACCTCTCACACACACACAGAACACATAACCACTGAAGCAGATAGACATTGTGTGTCACACATACACGAAATCAAAAATTAAAATTTTGGGGTGTTACAGGCACATTTTATCACATCAAAAAATTAAATACTTTTTAATAATTATTTAAAAAATCAAGTCCAAGTTAAACCTAGGTAAATGGTTGTCCATGCTCAAATGAACTAGGACAAATGATTGTTTAGGTTAATCCTGATTGTATTTTTTAATAATTAAAAAAATGTTTAAAAATCATTTAAATTTACAAGAAATTATGCTTCTTTTGAAATTATTTAAAATTATTTAAAATTTATTAAAAATAGAGTCCAAAATTAGCTTGGTCAAAATGTTGTCCATGTTCAAATGAGCCTAGACAACCATTTGTCTAGGTTCATTCTAGAATTGTTCTTTATATAATTATTAACTAATTATAAAAAATGTTGAAAATTATTTAAAGTTATTAAGAATTATAAGAAATTAATAAATTAGTACTCATCAACTTGATTAATTAAAAATATAAACTCGAAAAAGAAGATACATATGTGTATGTATATATGGGTATATTTGAATTCTTTAAACATGCTATATGTGTATATAAAGTTTTTAAAAAATTTAATCATTATTTATAATTTCTTATAATTCTTAATAATTTATAAATAAATTTTATAATTATCTAAGAAACCACTTTAAAATCAACCTAGACAACCTTGTATTCTGGTTCATTCGAGCTTGGACAACAATTTGTTTAAGATCATTCGGGACTTTGCTATTAATAAATTTTATTTTTTAAATTTTTATAATTCTTAATGTTCTTATAAATTTTTTTAATTTCTCAAGGTGTCTATCGGAGCGAGCCCAATAACTAATTCTCCACATTCTGTAGGCCCATTAAGGGGTAGATGTTAGCCACGAGTTTTAAAGCTGCTAATGTTCTTATAATTTTTGAAAAACCATGTCCAAGATGAAATGAACTAGGACAATCATTTGTCCAGGTTCATTCTAGATATAAATTTTTAAATAATTTATTTATTTTTAGGTTTTTTTAATTTTTTAAAATATTTTCATGTCAATAAGTCAGGTATTAGTGTTGGTTACTTCGCCAACAATAGTATGTTTGAGCAATAGAGAGAGAAAAAAAATTGCATTTATATTGGGTAATATTTGTGTGTATTTTCAACTATTAATTGTCCACGCGCTTCCAATATTCCCTTCCTAGTTGAATATTCTTATTTTATCTTCTAATGCAATTTATGGTAGGATAGGGAATCCAAAGTTGAATCTTGTTGTCTTTCCCAAGATGCGAATCATTGATCTTTCTCACAACAGATTTAATGAACCCTGCCTTGGGGTTACTTTGAAAGATGGATTAGCATATCAAGTCTAGATGGGAAAAACTCGCCAACTGCTAAATACATGCTTGAAAGTTTAGATATGAGGATAAATGTTATGCAAGTTCCCAGGGATTATGATTACTCAATGACAATTACAAACAAAGGCATGGAGATGGAGTTGCCCAAAGATCATTCAGACTCTTGCAGCCATTGATTTCTCCGGTAACAGATTTGATGGAGAAATTCCAGAATCGGTTGGGAAGCTAAAAGAGCTTCACTTGCTCAACTTTTCGAATAACAATTTCGTTGGAAGAATCTCAGTAGCCATAGCGAAGCTCACAAATCTTTAATCTTTGGACCTTTCTCAGAACAAGCTAGAGGGTAGAATTCCAGTGGAGTTGAGTACTCAACTCAGTTTCCCTGCATTCCTCAACGTCTCTTATAATCGTCTCACAGGGTTCATACCGCGAGGCAACCAATTTGAGATTTTTCAAAGTAACTCCTTTGATGGAAATCCAGGGTTGTGTGGAAAACCCTTGCTAAAAGAATGTAACAACATTTCTGGAGGCCTGCCACTTCCATCTTCAACTTTTTCAGAAGAGTATGGATTGGATTGGAAAGTAGTGGTGTTAGATTATGGATGTGGATTCTTATTTGGAGCGGTGATTGGGTCTGTTGTGATCAAAAGGAAACCCCATTGGTTTGCAAAAGGCTTTCTCCAAATTTCCTACAAGAAGGCGAAGGAGATGAATTATTTCAATATGCATGCATGTACTATATAAATAGTAATAAGTGGACTTCGCTTGTACGTTGGGATGAATATTGTATACATATAATTTGTTTTCTCTATATTTTTAAGCTATAGTTGGGATAATAGATTTAGTTATTTATGTATTATTTAAATTACATTTTGATTATTAAATTTTATAATTTTATCAATTAATTATTTATATTTTTAGTTTGTTACATTGTGATCACTTATCTATGGATACAACATCAATATAAGATTAAAATCAATAGTTTTATCCATTATTTGGGTTTGATTTTTCTCTAGGGAGGTGTCAGACTTTATGAGATGCTTTTTTGGCAATCTTTAGAAAGTTGTTGTCGAGAAACGTTGTTTGATAGTGAAAGATGGGATCGATGGTTCGGCATAGAGAGATGTTGAGTTGCATTTTTTTTTTCTTTATTTAGACTTTTTTTCGAATGATATAAGATGTGAAAGATGCGGTTATCTTATCATGAAAACTTGTGTGGATTATCTAATGCTTCTTTTGGATGGATAGTATGTTTGTTTCCAGTGAGATTAAAAATAACAGTTTATAGATTAAAATTAATAGTTAAGTGTATGTTTAGATTCAAACGCAACTGTAGTAATGAGGTGAGAAAATAAAATGACTATTAAACGCATCACATTAATATTTAAATATAATAGAAGTTTTAAAATATTTTATTTTTATAAAATTATTAAAAAATGTGAAATTGTAATTTTATTTAATAAAATAATATGTATCACAATATTTTTTATAAATATTTTAATTAATTGTTTTATAATCATTTAAAATTATTTATTATATTAAATGGTAAATAATTTTAATTATTTTTAAAGTTAATAATTTTTATAACAATGCTAAATATTATTTTAACAAATAAAAACATTATATTATAAAATAAAGAGAGATGGAGAGAAAAACAAATAAAAAAAAAATATGAAAGTAATAGAGAATGTACTTTATTGATTAAAGGCCTCCATTAGAGAATCTAATTCTAATAAATATTAGAATTTAAAGTATATCAAAATTTTATCTTAATTATGATAGACATCCAGTTAATAAGATATTCATAACACATTATACATTTTCTAGGGAATAAAAAACAATACATTTAAATCCATTAAAAAACTGATATTAAATAATAATTTTGATTATATTTATGTTAAAAATAATATAATAGTAATAAAGTTAAAAATAAGAGATTAACTCCGTTTACTCCACTGGAGGTGAAAGCTCCAGCCAATTTTTAAGACACGAGTGAGTGAATCTCCCCTAATATATATATATATAACGTGGAATGTTCGCATCTTAAAACATAATATATACAGGAGGGGGGTACTAACTTAGTTGTATACATTTCTATATTATTTATAATTAATATTTTAGGAATTTAATCCATACATTTATTAATATGTATATTTATTGTTGGTAATCCAAAAAATGTTTTTAAAATATTTTCAGTTACGAAAAATTTTACTGTTACAGAAAATATTTTCAGAATATTTTCAATTGCCTGTTTTACTATTTTCTTTTCTAGAAAACAGTTTAACGAGTTGGTCATTCTCCTCATTTTTCACACTAAGCAAACAATAACAATAGGTGATAATATGAAGGAGAATTTAAATAAAAATAATTAAAATTTATTTGGAAAAGAAATTAAAAGATGGATAGTATCTCATCTACTTACCATATAAACCATTTACTTAATTGGAAAAGAAAAATTTTGAGAATTTACAAAGCGTGTCTCAGCCGTGTGGTGTGTTTTCTCCTACTATACATTATACGCACTGACCCTAATCCAACCTTCTCGTCTTCTAAACAAGTCTTTAATCACAGTGCTTTGAAGCAATGTTCAACGCTACTGCCGTAGAAGACGATATACGAGTCGACATTCCAATGTCCGATGACCAACTCAAACGAAACATTCGTCCAATATTGCATAAACCATATGGTTCCATGGATCTTGTCTCCGTCAAGGCCCCAGCCAACCACGGTTCCCACTCCAAGGTCCTGCTCCATCCCCTACCTTCTCTACATGTTTACAATTTTATTTCGAAACTACCATTTATACGTACTAAATATATGTGTTATGTATTGGATTGAAGGATTCGAACTGGTGGGTGGTGTTGAATCTGGCATTTCAGAGCATAGGCATCGTTTATGGGGATCTTGGAACATCGCCACTCTACGTTTACCCCAGCATCTTCAGTAATGGCATAAAGCATAGAGATGATATATTGGGGGCTCTTTCTTTGGTCTTTTATACCCTTACCTTTCTTCCTCTGGTTAAGTATGTTTTCGTTGTCTTACGAGCCAACGATAATGGTGAAGGTACGTCAAACCTATGATAGGATTTTCAATTAGGTTTACTTTGTAAAGTCACAATAATTAATAAAATCAGACCAAAAATGAAAATGTGATGCAAGAATGTATAATTTTATGTTTTTTGATAAATTTTATCAAAATCAAAATCAGGAGGAACGTTTGCACTCTACTCATTGATTTGTCGCTATGCAAGAGTGAGTTTGATCCCTAGTCAACAAGCTGAAGACCGTGAAGTATCCAATTACAAACTGGAATTGCCAAGCAAGCGATTGAAGCTAGCTTCGGTACTAAAGTCTAGCTTAGAGAAGAGCCAATTCGCCAAAATTTTCTTATTGCTTGTCACCATGCTTGGTACTTCTATGGTCATTGGCGACAGTATCTTCACTCCTTCCATCTCTGGTAATTCACTAATTACTTTCTCTTCTTATTAATTTATTAATGTTTCATGGTAATTCAAAAAAATAGAAAAAAAAGTATATGACTTGGTGTATTGTAGTTTTATCTGCCGTGGCTGGTGTCAAGGAAGTAACATCTGCCCTCACAGACGGTATATATATATATATATATGTTTGTTATCATTCCTTATTGACTTATCTATGTGGCTTAAACAAGATTTAGTGTTGTAAACAGATATGATTTCTGGGATATCGGTAGTAATATTGATCTTCCTCTTCATGATTCAAAGATTTGGAACTCACAGAGTGAGTTACACCTTTGCTCCCGTTCTTTGTGTTTGGTTTGTACTCATTGGTGGAATCGGTTTCTACAACATCATAAAACACGATACAACAGTTCTTAAAGCCATCAATCCAATGTACATTGTTGAGTACTTCATCAGGAACAAAAAAGATGCATGGATTTCTCTTGGTGGAGTTGTTCTTTGCACAACAGGAGCCGAAGCACTATTTGCTGATCTTGGTCATTTCTCGGTTCGAGCCATTCAAGTCAGCATGTGCTCCATGGTCTACCCTGCTTTAATATTGGCATATACTGGACAATCCTCTTATCTTCGCCAGTATCCAGATGAGGTTTCTGATGCATTTTATAAATCAGTTCCAGGTCGTGAATAAATGTCCATGGTTCCTTTTCTAGTAGTGTTAATCATGTATAAGTGGCTTCTTATGATAATTATTTATGAATGTGCAGGTCCATTGTATTGGCCAATGTTTGTAGTGTCCATATTGGCTGCAGCTATAGCAAGTCAAGCAATGATCTCAGGGACATTCTCAATAGTCCATCAATCACTCTCTCTAGGGTGTTTCCCTCCTGTCAAAGTTGTCTATACATCTGCAAATCATGAAGGGCAAGTTTATATACCAGCAATCAATTACATTTTGATGTTGGCTTGTATCAGTGTCACTGCGGGTTTCAAGTCCACAGTAAAGATTGGCAATGCATATGGTAATCATTTCAACAACTCTGCATTTTATGCTTTAGTCTCTTCTCAATTTACAATGCTAATGAATTTCCATTATTCCTTTTCAATGTTATTACAGGAACTGCTGTAGTGTTTGTTATGACTCTTACATCATCCTTGCTGGTTCTGGTCATGATCATGATATGGAAAACTAACATATATTTAATAATCTTATACATTCTTACCATTGGATTTGTGGAACTACTCTATCTGAGTTCAGTTCTCTATAAATTTACCTCCGGAGGGTACTTGCCGCTGGCATTTTCAGCAGTTTTAATGATTATAATGTATGTTTGGAATGATGTGTATCGAAGAAAGTATCATTACGAGCTTGACAATAAGATTTCCCCTGCAAGATTAAAGGATATATCTGCCAACAAAAACATGTCTAGAATTCCAGGACTTGCCATGTTCTATTCAGAGCTGGTTCATGGTATCCCACCCATATTCGAGCATTATGTCTCAAATGTACCAGCATTGCATTCCATCATTGTCTTTGTTTCCATGAAATCACTACACATTAACAAAGTTCCACCGGAAGAAAGGTACTTTTTCCGAAGAGTCGAACCGAGAGAGCTTTTTGCCTTTCAATGTGTTGTTCGATACGGATACAAAGATGTGCGGGAAGTGGCCTTTGAGGAAACATTAGTGACAAGACTGAAAGAGTTCATCCAAGAAGAAATATTGCTGCAAAATCAAATGCTATCTACCATTGGAAACAATGCTGAAAAGGGCACAGAACGGGAAGGGGAAATCGTTGAAAGGAACAATGATGTTGCGAATGCGAAGCAATTGGAAGAAGAGATCATGCAACAAGAAATAGAACAAGTGCAGAAAGAATGGGAAGAGGCAGGTATAGTTCACATGATTGGTGAAAGTGAGGTGATTGCAAAGAAAGAAGCCAATATAATGAAGAGGATGGTGATTGATCATGCATATAATTTGTTGAATAGAAATGTAAGGAAAAGAGAGAAGGTGTTTGATATTCCTCACAAGCGGATGCTTAAAGTTGGCATGACTTATCAGCTTTAAAAGAAGTAGCTAGATTTATTCAGAAAATGAATGGGAGATGATGTGGGGTGTGGATGGTCTTATGCTTGTTTTGTGTTAGGTGAATCAGGAATTTTATTAATAAGTTCTTTTTAATGTATTGGGTGTCAAATTAGTTCTGAATATCAGATTCAATCATAAAGATTTTATAGAAGTAAGTACATAGATATAGATAACTTTTTTTTGCTATTTTTAATCTTTAAGGATTGTGAACAAAGTTTTATTTCCAAGTCTAAGCACAAATTATCTGTTTGGAAAACAAGCCTAAAAAAAATGCCAGTTTTAGCTAGACTGAAATAATGAAATAAATTGATAACTAATAAGGAAAACAAAAGCTCCCTAAAACTCTCTAGCTTTTTTTCGCTTCTTATATAGATTCAAACCCTTAACTCCTAAGTCCTAACTACTATGATGTTATCTTAATATATACATAAATATAATATGAAGTCAGCTAATCTAAGTTCCAAGGTCATTTTAGTCATAATAACATGAACATATCTTAGTATAAAACCTTTACAAATTATAGACATCATAGTATACTAAATCCACCCCTTCGGAAGAAGAAGAAAAGAAATGGATAAAGCTAATGTTAAAAGATGGCTTTCATGCAGCCACTCAACTCGAGCCATGCAGATTGCAGCTGAAGAACATGCTGCTGTTTTGTTGATTAGTTAACATTTTGTTACTTAGTTACATTTGAACTAAGTTAGTGATGTATTTGTTGTAATTTGGTGCTGATGGATGTGATAAATCAGTTTAACTAAGTGTGCAAGCAAGGTTTTATAAGTTTCAAGACCTTGATAGTGGAGTTAGGTGTGTTTAGGTAACTTTTTTTATTTTCAGTCAAGTTGTATACTTGATATATGTAATGTGATGTTTTAAGAAATATAATCTATGAATCATTCAGAAAATTCACTTCTTGTTTTTTGGTTCTTATTCAAGATTCCTGTTCTTATTTGCCTGAGCTCGATTCCTTTGTTTGTTCAGCAAGATATTGTGGTTTGCACAAGAATCTGCAGAAAATTCTTAATCTGTTTTCTAAGTTCGTACAACTAAGTTTGTGATGTTGTTTGTGTTTTTGGTTAGCTTAGTGGGAGCAACAATGGCCGAGCAATGTGGTCGGCAAGCTGGTGGAGCCTTATGCCCTAACAACTTATGTTGCAGCCAATATGGATGGTGTGGGAACACCGATATTACTGTTCTCCGGCAAACAATTGTCAGAGCAATTGCAGAAGTGGCCCTCCTCCCCCACAGGAGAAGGAGCGACTGTGAGGTCTACTTACCATTTCTATAATCCAAAGCAAAATGGATGGGATTTGATGGAAGTGAGTGCCTATTGTTCTACAGGGGATGCTAACAAGCCATATTCTTGGAGGAGTAAGTACGGTTGGACTGCCTTTTGTGGCCCCGTTGGTCCTTCTTTCCCAGCTGCTTGTGGGAGGTGCTTGAGAGTAAGAAGCACAAGGACTGAAGCTCAAGAAATAGTGAGGATTGTGGACAGATGCAGCAATGGAGGGTTAGATTTGGATGTGGGAGTTTTCAACCGATTGGACACTGATGGAGTAGGTCATGATCAAGGCCACCTTACTATTAGATATGATTTTGTTGATTGTGGCAATGGCTTCAATCCTTTACTTGCTTCAGTTGTTGATAATTAGCACTAAAACAGTTCTTGCTGTTTAATTATGTGCTACAAATGCCGAATAATGCAGCAGTTGATTTTGATTGCTAGATTAATAAATTTTCTGGTCTTTGTTTGTCCTGTTGAAAACTTTAGTGTATGATTAATTAATTTTCTGGTTTTTATAATGTTGGTAAATGTTAAGTATGACTCCTATTTCAGTCAAATTTGAGAAGTAATTTTCTAGTTAAACTCTGTTTATTTATTTCAATCAAACACTGATTAGTTTAGATTATTTTATTATTATTTGACCTATAAATTTAGCCTATAAATAGGCTCTTTTACAACCTTAGAAAATACACCCATTAGATATTAGAACTCATAACACATTTAGAGAATTTTGTGTTTACGTTTTAAGGGTTCTTTATTTTCGGGTTTTCGGGGTTTAGTTTTTATCTCCATCTTTTGTACTCTTCGTTCTTTTGCCATTATAGTAAAATTATCTTTGCACGTGATTTTTTTATCCTCCTTGGAGGGGTTTTTCCACGTTAAATTTGTGTGTCCAATTTCTCAATTTATTTCGCTATTTTTACTTGTTCGTTGCTTAATCGGGTCGATCCTAACAAGTGGTATTAGAGCTAGTTCAATTTTCATAGATCAGCCCATTCAGATATGACAGCAACAAGGTTTGAAATTGAGAAGTTCGATGGTGAGACAAATTTCAATATGTGGCAAGTTCGGATGATGACAATTCTAGTTCAATCCGGTTTGAAAAAGGTTGTTACTGGGAAAAAGCCTGAGAATCTAAATAAAACAGAATGAGAAGAGCTTGATGAAAAGGCTTTGTCTGCAATCCAGTTGTGCCTCGCGAATACGGTATTGCAGGAGGTATTGATGGAGAAGACCTCATCTGCCTTATGGAAAAGGTTAGAAACTCTTTATGTGACTAAATCTCTGGCTAACCGTTTAGTGTTGAAATAACGTCTATTTACGTTTCGCATGAATGAAGGTGAGCTTCTTAGAGATCACATCAGTCAATTCATTACTCTTTTAAATGATTTAAAGAATGTTGAGGTTCATATTGACGATGAAGATCAGGCTATACTATTATTGTGCTCTTTACCCCCTTCATACAAGTCTTTCAGGGAGACCCTGATTTATGGCAGAGACAAACTCTCGTTCGAAGATGTGAAGGGTCATTTGTTGAGTAGAGACAAACTCGATAATGAGTTTCATTTGGATAGCAAGGCAGATAAGCAAGCTTCCGTTTTGATAGCATCAAAGAAACAAGACAAAAGGTGTCGCTATTGTAAAAAGTTAGGTCATGTCAAAGCAGATTGTTATAAACTGCGAAATAAAAGAGCTGCTGATAGTAACGAGGAAGATGTAGCTGGTGTTAATTTGGTTGATGAAAGCGGTGATGATTTCTTATTAGTGTCAACGAGCGATAACTCCAAGCTCACGTCCGAGTGGATCCTAGATTCGGGATGTTCTTTCCACATGTGTCCCAATAGAGAATGGTTCTCCACATACAGTTCGGTTGAAGGTAGAGTTGTGTGCATGAGAAACGATTCATCTAGTGAGGTAATTGGTATTGGTACTGTTAAAATTAGGATACACGATGGGACGATTAGGACACTCTCAGATGTTAGGTATGTACCTGATTTACAAAAGAATCTCATCTCCTTGAGTATTTTAGACTTGAAAGGATGCAGAATCAACATCGAGTCGAGTGGCATTAAAGTATCTCGTGGAGCTCTCATTTTGTTAAAAGGTAAAAGAACTGGCAGTCTTTATATCCTAGAAGGTTCTCCAGTGACCAGTGAAATCGGACGTCCCTCGTCCGTTACAGAGTCGAAGTCAACTCATTTAGAGCGGAGGCAACTTGGTCATAGGAGGGAAAAAAGTATGACCGTTTCGTTGAAGAGAGGTTCTCTTTTGGATGCAGGTTTGAAAAGTTAGGGCACTGTGTTCGTGAAAATCAAACCCGGGTTAGATTTAATTTGGCAGTGTACAAGTCGAAAGCTAAAAGTCTTCCAGTTTCTAAGCACAGATTCAACTCAGTTAATTCTCTGCATGGTTCAAGATAGGCTCGTGGCGGGCTTTGGCAAAGATGGTGTTGTGGAAATATGAGTCAAGGTGGAGATTTGTTAAGTATGACTCCTATTTCAGTTAAATTTGAGAAGTAATCTTCTAGTTAAACTCTGTTTATTTGTTTCAACCAAACACTGATTAGTTTAGATTATTTTATTATTATTTGACCTATGAATTTAGCCTATAAATAGGCTCTTTTACAACCTTAGAAAATACACCCATTAGATATTAGAACTCATAACACATTTAGAGAATTTTGTGCTTACGTTTTGAGGGTTCTTTATTTTCAGGTTTTCGGGGTTTAGTTTTTATCTCCATCTTTTGTACTCTTCGTTCTTTTACCATTATAGTAAAATTATCTTTACACGTGGTTTTTTATCCTCTTTGGAGGGGTTTTTCCATGTTAAATTTGTGTATCCAATTTCTCAATTTATTCCGCTATTTTTACTTGTTCGTTGCTTAATCGGGTCGATCCTAACAGTAAAATTTAAGATATATCATTATTTAATTTAGCGATAATATGTGAAACTATTTATGTTTAGTGCATCAAATATAAATTACTTATGTTAAATTTTGTTTGCAAAATTGGTTAAAGTTTTATAAGCTTTTAGATTAAATGGGTTCCTTCCTCCTCTACTAATAATTAAATATATATGTAAATCATTTGTTAAAAAATAATAAGTAAAAAATATAATAATTTTATTTCATATTTCAAAGGAGAAGGAAAATCAATCCATCACTGTTTTTTTTTTCATTCTGACAATGACATTTTTTCGGAAGAATAAAAAGTAATCTCCGAGTATAAAAAAAGTGAGAAAAGAGGAAAAAATTAAAATTATTTATGAAGGATTCATATATGATGTAATGTGTTGAGTGTTTGTTTCTCTATCCCTTTTTAGGGTGGTTCATCTTCATATATATATATATAAGGCATGGTTTACTGATGTGACGTGCTAGGAGTAACTAGGAGCCATGTGTGGTGACATGCTACCCCTCTAGGAGTTTTAAGTTTCCTCAAATACTCTCCAAAAGATATGGGTGAGCAGAGGGCAAGCAAAACCATGAGGATATGAGCGAGCTAGTGGCGAGCAAGACTCTGGCTGGCTAGACTATACCTCATGAGTGGTGAGCACATGTGTTGGACAAGCTGGATGGGATATCGGGTCAAATAGATGTATGACGTGCTCTTGGGTCAGATAAGTTATGTAACACCACTAACCCGAGACCGTCACCGAAACAGGGTTAAGAGGTATTACCGATCCATCAGAACATTTAACATCTAGGATTTACGACACAAAGTCAATCATCTTCAATCTCATTCAATTACAATCATGGTGTCCCTTATCGAGGTCTACGAGACCTAATTCACATGCTAAAGAGGGGTCGGGACTAAATTGAAACACATACAGAAATTCTCAAAAATTTAAAACTTTTCTAAGATACGGGGACACACGAGTGTGGAAGGAGGCCGTGTGCCCTCCACGGCTACTAGACACCCCGTGTGTCCATCCGTGTCTATATCTTCGTCTATTTCAACACGGTCACTAGGCACGCCCATGTGCCCATTCATGTCTATATACTGACTATTTTAACACGGTCACTAGGCACGCCCATGTGCCATGGCCGTGTAATACTAAGCTACATTCTGCCAATTCACCCATGGTCTTAGGCACGCCCGTGTGCCTCAACCGTGTAACATTATAGGCCATTTTACAAGGCCAAAGTGCCACCCCTTTGGGTCAAACCTACAAGCACATTTGAGCAACACCACTTCATGCTTCTAAATGCATTCAAACATACCATTTCATACACCAATTAGTCATCCACAATATCATCTACTTCTATACCTATTGACCTCACAAATGAGTCCATCCAAGTATCAATTATACATCTCAAAACATTTATAACTCAATCATCATATAATCCATACCAAAACTCATCTTCTAATCACCTCTTTCATCAACCAAAAAGTCATGAAACATATCACATTCATAGACATTCACAAACTCAATATTATCACACTTCCAAGCCAACTCACATGGCAATGATTAAACATCACAAATCATACCATAACCTCTAGCCTATACATGCCATATTTAATCTATATACATCTTTCCAGAAGTACCAAAATAAATTGCCGATAGCGTGATTGATATGCTGACGATCCCCGGATCCGAGCTAGTTTTCTCGACATGCGCAGCGTAAAAACAAATCACACAGTAAGCTTTCCAAAGCTTAGTAAGTCCGTAATATAATACATGTAATTCAATAACTCAAATTAATATACAAAATAAGCCATCACTTAGATTAATTTATCAATGATAAACAATTTTAACAATATCCAATACTCACGTAGCATTCCATCCATCTACTTTCAATCTCACTATCCACATAGATATCGTACATACTTTGCCAATATTTGACTACTCACTAACCATGCTATCCAACCATCACATATATAAAGACACAACTAAATACATTTTCAATCTTAACCACATACTCAAATGCTTATTCATTCAACTCTTAAATCTATCCTCAACCACATAGGTTCAAACGTACCTTGATCAACACATAGTTACTCATCATTCATGCTACTCAATTTCTCGATATTACCTCTCGTTCAACCTTTGCTATTCCTTTGATGAATTTGCACACTTAGTGCTAATTTCATAACCGAATCATAGTTGTCATCGCACACTTAGTGCCAATATGTTAAACTGAACTTATATCGGTATCGCACACACAGTGCCAACTCAATAAGCCGAAACTTCTATCTTTACGCACACACAGTGCTAATCATTTAAGCCGTAGCTTCTATTGTTTCGCACACACAGTGCTATTTATTAATTGTAATCGCACACTTAGTGCATTTATAATAAACCGATCTTAAACCAGTATCGCACACACAGTGCCATCCACAAAACCAAAGCTTATATTATTTTGCACACACAGTGCTATTCATCTCGGTCACTTTTCCTATTATGCACACTTAGTGCCACATAGATCCATTTCTCACATAACATTTATAATTCAATAGTATCATAACCATTTATTTCACAACATTTATACATAGCCAAGTACACGTATTATATCCGAACTTACATCAATATCACACACACAGTGCTAATCACAAAGACGAAGTTTATATTATTTCGCACACACAGTGCTAATCATATCGGTCACATTTCCGAATACGCACATCTAGTACCACATAACTCAAGCTCTCACATAGCATTTACAATTGGATATATCATACCATTCATTTCGTAACATTAAACATAGTTAATTACGCACATCATGTTCGGACTTACCTTGAACGTCAAAATACCGAAACGGTCGATTAATCGAGCACTTTTTCCTTACCTCGATCTCGATCCGAACCACTCCTTTCTTGGTTTATACACATTCAAATTCAGTCCATTTAATCACTAACTCATTCAATTTAGTCCACACACACACACTTAGGGCATTTTACAAAATAGCCCTCACATTTTCACATTTCGACACTTTAGTCCCTATCTCACAAAATCATCAAATACACAAAATTTCAATATACATGTGCTTAGCCGAATTCTTCCCATGCTAATACAAGCCCACACATTTCATTTATTTCACACTTTAGTCCCTTAATTTCTCATTTTCTCAATTAAGCCCAAAATACTCAATTTCATCAAAAATCCCAATACAAACTATGTTAACCCAACACCAAGTTTTCATATTTCATTATTAACTAGCACTTAGCTCAAACATTCATCAATGGCTCATCACAAAAACATCATCAATTCATGGAATTTGAGCATGGGTTTTGTAAAACACAAAGCAACGATCACAAAAACATAGAAATTATCAAAAATCAAACAAAATCTAACCTTGAATCAAGCTTGATAGGTGCCGAAAATTCAAAAGCTTTAAACCCTTATATTTTCTTTCTTTTACAAACGGTGGAAGAAGATGAACACCCACCAACTCTTGATTTTTGTTTTATTATAACATATATATTATTATTATTATACCATTTACTAAATTAACCTTCATATCAATAAATAAAACATTTAAGCATCAAGGTCGCACTTGTCCATTGCCATCCACTATCATATTTATGGCATAATTGCCTCATAAATCCTCCACAATATAAAGACATCAACACTTTGGTATTTATAAATCAGCACACAGCTTTTACACCTTATGCAATTTAGTCCTTTCTTTTAATTCGGCACACAAACGATCAAATTATCACACAGAATTTTCACACAGACTATGTCACATACTATTCACACAGAAAATAATATTAAAATATTATTCCGACCTCGAATTTGTGGTCTCGAAACCACTGTTCCGACTAGGGTCTAAATCGAGCTGTTACAAGTTAGATATGTGGCATGCTCTATATTATTTGTATAACATAATGTATAAATCCGTATTTGATATATTAATAATGTATAAATTTATATGATTATTAATAATCCAGTGGTATACTGCAAGTGTGATAAGTAAGTTATAATATTTTTAAATATTACAATGGAACACTTCAAGTATTCCAAAGATTGAACCTAAGAGAGTTTGGAGACAAAGTGATAAATGTGGAACAAGTATACAAATTGGAAATCTAACTAACAACTTGCTAAGATCATATTATGACAAATCATATTCAAAGGGTAATTACACTAATTAACTATCTAACACTAAGAAGGACTAAATTGCAAAATAGTGAAAATTGCACATCTAACAATTCAATGGACACAAGTGGTTGGTTGACTTCTATGTTGTTGATTAGTGTTTGGATTAGGGATCTAAAAAGTTTAAATTTCTAATTGGTTCAAGTTTACCCCCCGGTCCCATTTTACCAAATTAGACAATTTAAGCTGGTTTATCTCTTGACCTCACTGAACTAACTCGGAATAACCAAATTGGTTCTTGATAGGCTCTCCTCTCGGTCTCACCTACCTAAATATTCACCTAAGTCTTTGAGTATGTTTGAGGTTCTAAAAAGATTGAGATATGTGCTTAAATGTTACATCTCTTGTTTGGATATGCTGTCGGATCAAGTAAGGGGTGTTACATTAACTTCTTCAAAATCATTGTATTTTTAAATAAGGCGAGTATATCACATTAAGACTCTTGAAAAACTATCATTGCTTGATTCAATCTCTCTTCCAATTATAATCTCAAGATTTGTTCCTTAAAATCTTAAAAAACTGTAAGTAAATAATTAAGATATCTTGGTCAAATATGCTAACGAATAAGGCAAGTTATAATGCCATGCTAGTTTTTCCTCAAGTTGCAACTAGAATTGTAGTTGCCAATTATAATTCGCACTAATAGTTTCTCCCTTTGACATTTTTTTTACCAAAAACCTTGTAGCAAACTTTCTCAAGTAAGGATAATAAGAAACTCGAAATAAATCTTAACTCTCCCATAAATATCACCAGTAATGATTAATGTCATCCAACATCATCGCATCATAGAAAGAAAACTTAGCAAACCAAAGATCTAGAGATCCAGTTCAAAAAAAAAAAAAAAGTAACAACAAGAAGTAAACTAGCAATACCAACACCATCAAGTTCCAGCTTCCCTTCAAACTCAACTTATTCTCTCCCTTTTTCAGGTAGAAGTCTAAAATAGACTCAGGATAGTTTAAACTAGAGAAACATCTTTATGAGTTGAAATTTCATTTATAACAAAACAGAGTAGCAAAAAGTATGAGGCATCATGATAGATAGAACAACTAACAACATTCAACATTCAAAAAGAGAACTCTTGCTGATTAAGAACATCACTATACTCTCGCTCAATAAGATATTTCAATAAGGAATGTGATGGATGCTAACTCTTTTACAATGTTGTATACAGGAGTTGTAACTCATAAAATAATAAGGATTTTTTCCACAAAAATTGATAAAGTATCATGATGTTCGAAATATCTTCATTCTCATTTCCAGTTGCTGCTATGTTAATTGTAACTTCATATTTTACTCAACCATCAACCAATCATTGCTATGGCAGCTATAACTAGCATTAACACATTTAAATTTTTTTTAACTTTCTTTTAATTTTTTTAACACATTTTATTTATATTTAAACATATCCAATAGTTACCGAATTGAATACAAATAACCTACTTTTATCTCTAATTATCATTTAGACTGGATACAAATAAACTAAACTTAAGAAAGCCATTGAACTGAATTATAATCCTATCGCATTAGTAAAAAATATGTCAAATTTCAGGAAAAAGAAAAGAACAACAAATGAAGGTATAAAAGTGAAACTGGTGGCTATGAGTAGGTGACTAAAAGCTAAAAGAGAGCTAAACCTAAATCCTTAAATTCAAAAGCCGAGATGGAAAAATATGTAATAAATATATTTATGGAATATTTATTTAAAATTTGAGTGATTTTTTTAAATAAAAGATATGGCATGCTTTTATTACTTTTCCACAAACAAAAACAAGAAAGAATTATCTTCTTCCCTCACAATCCCACGCATACCAGACAAACCCTTCATTTCTCACCATAGTTTCAACCATAAGCACCAATTTGAATCGTCTTCTTTTTCTAGCACTCTTACCAGTACCTCCAAGTCTGTTAGGTGGTTTTGCACGAATCCGATTCTTCAGCCACCACAGCCCCTTGTATCTTCGACGCTACTTCTTCCGCCCACCAAACATCAAGCTTTTGAATGAAGCCCTTATTCGCAGTAGGTGAGCCACCCAGTTACCTCCCCTTTTAATATGTTGAAATTTAAAGCTCTTAAAACCTATTTAGCTTCCCAAATGTAATTACTAACCTATGATCTGTCTATGAATGGTATTCTAAGCTTTGAAATAATTACCGATGAGTCTCTTTCAACCTCAACTTTCTGAAAATGCATCTCTTGAGGCAAATCGAACGACCTGTACTACTGCCACGGCTTCCACCGCCTCCACAGACGATATATTCCTGTTCCAATTACATGCCACATGTAACACCCCTAACCCGTATCCGTCGCCGAAATAGGGTTACAGAGTATTACCTGAGTTTACAGAATAATTACAGTTAATTCATGTTAATTACTATTCATTTCCAAAAATGGTCATATTGTCCCTTGAATGGACCCTCGAGGTCCAATATAAACATTGGAATTGAGTCGGGACTAAATCGGGAACTCAGAGAATTTTTCACGAAATTTCAAAAAAAAAAATCCTAGAAACAGGGCACACACGCCCGTGTGGTCAAGCCACATGCCCATGTGACCATAGGACACACCCGTGTCACACGCTTGTGTGCTAGACTGTGTGGTTAATTCAAGTTTTCAAAACTAAAAGCAGGTTTCACACGGCCAAAACGGACGCCAGTGTTCTAGGTCGTGTAGCACACACGACTAAGACACACTTCCGTGTCTCTGCCTGTGTGCTCAATTTCGAGCACTCTATTTCTCAAATTTTAGATGCAGGGAACACACGGCTTAACCACATGCCCATGTACCAGGCCGTGTGTCACACACAGTCAAGACACACGCTCGTGTGTCTACCCGTGTTTACAAAATAAAGCCATTTCCTAGCTTTATTTCTTACCCAAATTTGTCAATAACCTACACCAACACTTACAAATAAATACCAGCAAATTCAAGCATTAAATCCAAACCAATTCTAACATCCAATATGATATATCATCATATGCATTCATGTTTATATTCTTACCCTTATTTAATCTATATATTAAACATAACTTGATATACTTATCATGATATAACCTTATAAATATACCAAAACAAATCAATACTAGCCATTCCAATGGCTAGATTACAAACAACATTTATAAGCCAACAATGGTCAAGTTACCTATACATGCCATTATACCAAAATAAGTTTTCTATTTATATCAAAACAAGCTAGTGGATAGTGTGATCATGCTCCAACCGATCTCCAACCTTCGTGAGCTTCCGAGCACTATAAAACAGAGAAAATAAAACCTAATAAGCATTATATGCAGGATCACAACCGATCACGTATCAGGACGCTCACAAAGAGCTACTGTAGTGCGCAACACATGCTAAATCACTACCGATCAGGATGCTCGCAGGAACTATATAACAGGATGCTCGAGAGGCTATATCGGGATTACTCGTCAAAGCTAAATCTCGTCTGCAACATATGCAGAATCACATTCATTTACAGGAAATCATATGTATCCATCGATTTTCATTGTTTGAACGGAATTTAACATCTTAATGACATTTTCTATCATGTAATCATGCATGTATTTATAACATTCATATAAATCACATAAGCATTTATCTCATTCAACTAAATACTACATCCAATTCAATTGTTTATATGCATAAATAAGTTACACAAACTTACCTTAACAGTCGTTCGTACAAAAATTTTTACTAATCCGAAACTTTTTCTTTTCCTCGATCTAGCTTCGAATTTGGGTTGTCTGGGTCTATATAAATGAATTTAATCATCAATTTATCACATTTCATATTCAGTTGGATTCAATTTACACCCTAGGAAAAATTACTATTTTGCCTCTGAACTTTTCATAAATTCCAATTTCATCCCTAGGCTCGGAAAATGAAATTCATGCAATTTACTCCTTATTCCAAGCCTAACCAAAATTTCAGTATAAAATTTACAGCACATGTATTCTATAAAATTCAAAAATTTTCTTCAATTTTCACAACTTTACAATTTAGTCCCTAAAGCACATTTTCGTCAAAATTCACTTTGTAAAAGTTGTTTATCTATCAAAAACCTTTCATTTTCTACCATAAATTTCAAATTTTCAGCATATTCATCCATGGAAAAATTTCTATACTTTGATAACTTTTCAAATTAATCCCAAAAATAGATAGATTAGACTATCCAGATCTCAAAAATATAAAAATTACTAAAAACGGGACAAGAATACTTACCCAATTAAGCTTGATTAGTTTCTTCTCTCTCTCCTAGAGTTTCCATGTATTTTGGGGATGAAGATGATAATAATATGATAATATTTCTTATTTATTAATTTATCATCTTTTAATTATTTTGATTTCCAATTTAGTCCTTGCCCTTTTTTTCTAAATTTCCATGGATGATTTATCAAAAATATCTACTAACTTTTCCTTAATGGTCTAACTACCATATAAGGACCTCAAGTTTTGAATTCCATAGCTATTTGATCCTTCTACCTACTAGAATCCAACTTTTGCATTTTATGCAATTTGGTCCTTTCTGTAATTAAACACATAATCGATAAAATTTTCTAATCAAAATTTTCATATAATGTTTCTATCATAATGCGGACCATACAATAATATTAAAATAAATTTTCTTTTTGGCTCAGATTTGTGATCCCGAAACCATAGTTCCGATTTCACTAAAAATGGGATGTTACAACTCTCCCCTCTTAATAATTTTCATCCTCGAAAATCTTACCAGTAAAGAGATTTGGATATTGCTTTCTCATGGTATGCTCCAGTTCCTAGGTAGCTTTTTTTATACCCTATCGTTGCCAAAGAACTTTTACTAAAGCCACCTTTTTGTTTCTTAACTCTTTTGTTTCACGGGCCAAGATTTTAATCGGTTCTTCATTGTATGTCATATCAGGCTAAATCTCTACCTCCGATGGAGAAATAACATGTGAAGGATCCGATCGATATCGTCGTAACATAGCCACATGAAAAACATTATGAATCCGATCAAGTTCTAGTGGTAAGGCTAACCGATATGCATCAGGTCCAATTCTTTCTATGATTTCATATGGCCCAATAAACCGTTGACTCAATTTTCCTTTACGACCAAATCGGAGAACTTTCTTCCAAAGTGATACTTTCAAGAATACCTTGTCACCAACCTGAAATTCTATTTCTTTTCGTTTAAGATCAACACTTTTGTCAATCAGAGGCTGCTTTCAAACTGTCCTGAATTTCTTTCACCTTTTTTTTGGTTTCACGGACTAAGTCAACTCCATGTATCTTTTTCTCACTAAGCTCTGTCCAATACAATGGAGTTCTACATTTGTGACCATACAGAGCTTCGTACGGTGCCATTTTGATATTGGATTGATAACTATTATTGTAAGCAAATTCAACTAAAGATAGATATTTTTCCCAGGTACCTTCAAATTCTAAAATACAACACCGAAGCATATCTTCCAAAATCTGTATTACACGTTCAGATTGACCATCAGTCTGGGGATGGAATGCAGTGCTGAAATGTAGCTATGTACCCAAAGCTTCTTGCAATTTTCTCCAAAATCGAGATGTAAATTGAGGATCTCTATTTGAAATAATAGAGACAGGTACTCCATGCAATTTGACAATTTCAGAAACATATAATTCAACCAATCTATCTAAAGAATAATCTATACATACCAGAATAAAGTGTGCAGATTTTGTTAACTGGTCAACGATTACCCAAATAGCATCTTTCTTCTTCGGTGACAGGGGTAATCCCGATACAATATCCATAGTAATTCTTCCTCGTTTCCACTCTGATATCGTAACTAGCGTAATAATCCTGATGGCACCTGATGTTCAGCTTTTACTTGTTGACATATCAAACATTTAGATACATATTTAGAAATATCCCGTTTCATTCTCGACCACCAGTACATCATTTTCAAATCATTGTACATTTTGTTAACCCGGATGAATAGACATATTACCATTATGAGCTTCGTTCATAATCTTCTGTATAAGTTTTGAATTCCTCGGTATACATATTCTGCCTCTGAATAATAAATAATCGTCGGACCTAATCTGAAATTCTGAATCAGAATTCAATTCGCATTGTACCCGTTTAGCTCATAGTTCATTATCGATTTTTTGAGCTTTAGAAATTTGTTGTAAAAACGTCGATCTAGCTTTTAACTCAGCTATGATTGAACCATCATCAGATAAAAAAAACTGGGTATTCATTGCTCACAAAGTAAGCAGGGATTTTCTGCTCAGAGCATCTGCAACCACATTGGCTTTTCCCGGATAGTAGTCAATAACCAAATCATAATCTTTCAATAACTCAAGCCACCTGCGCTGTCTCAAATTCAAATATTTCTGTGATATCAAATACTTCAAACTTTTATGATCAGTGAAAATGTGACATTTTTCACCAAACAGATAATGTCACCATATTTTCAGTGCAAACACAATTGCCGCTAATTCAAGATCATGTATTGGGTAATTTCTTTCATGTGGTTTTAGCTGTCTTGAAGCATAGGCTATTACTTTACCTTCTTGCATCAAAACACAGCCTAAACCATTTAATGATGCATCATTATAAATTCTAAATTCTTTACCCGATTCAGGCTGAACTAACACATGTGCTTCTGTCAATAAGGCTTTCAACCTATCAAACTACTAACATTTATCAGACTACTTGAATTTCACATCTTTCTGCAACAAACGAGTTATTGGAGAGGCTATCATTGAGAATCCTTTTACAAACCTCCGATAATATCTAGCAAGTCCCAGAAAACTTCGGACTTCAGACACATTTTTCAGTGGTTTTCAATTAACAATGGCTGAAATTTTATTTGGCTCGACCCTGATGCCTTCAGCAGATACAATGTGCCTAAGAAAACAAACTTCTCGTAGCCAGAATTCACATTTACTAAATTTGGCATACAATTGTTTCTCACGCAGAGTTTGCAACACAATTCTCAGATGATTTGCATGTTCATTTTCATCTCGAGAGTAAACCAAAATATCATCAATAAATACCACCAAAAACCTGTCTAGATACGGTCTGAAAATTTTGTTCATCAGATCCATAAATACAGTAGGTGTATTTGTCAAGCCAAACGGCATCACAAGAAACTCATAGTGCCCGTATCTGGTTCTGAAAGCTATCTTTGGCACATCTGAATCTTTTACTCGTAGCTGATAGTAGCCAAAACGGAGATCAATCTTTGAAAATATAATGGCACCATTCAACTGATCAAACAGATCATCAATACAAGGTAATGGATGCTTGTTCTTTATTGTAACCTTGTTGAGCTGTCTGTAATCAATGCACAGCCTCAGCGATCCATCTTTCTTCTTTACAAATAGAACCAGTGCACCACAAGGTAAGAAACTAGGTCGAGCAAAACCTCTGTCAATCAGTTCTTGCAACTATGCTTTCAACTCTTTTAATTTGGTAAGAGCCATTCTGTAGAGTGCTATAGATATCGGTGTTGTTCCCGGAACAAGATCTATAGAGAATTCCACTTCTCTAACTGGTGGTAAACCAGGTAATTTCTTCGAAAATACATCAGAAAATTCACAAACAACCGACACTAACTAAATCTTCGACTCAGACACTTTAGTATTCAACACATTTGCAAGATAAACATCATAACCCTTTCTGACCTACTTCTGTGCTGATATTGCTAAAATCACATATCTAATTTATCAGATTCAACATGAAGTAACTCACCATTCTGACATTTTAACACAACATACTTCTGTTTACAATTTACCACTGCATCATGTTGGGTTAACCAGTTCATTCCCAAAATCACATCAAATTCATCAAATGGCAATAACATCAAATTAGTCGAAAAGTAATAACCCTTTACCATCAATAGACAGTTTTTACAGACTGTATCCACCATAACATACTGGCCCAGGGGGTTTGAAACTTTAACCATAAATTCAGTGAATTCAACAGGTAAATTTTTAACAAACACTAAATGTGTGCATATGTATGAATGTGTAGACTAGGATCAATCAAAGTAGTAAATCAGTATCAAGTAGAGAAAATGTGCCAGTAATGACGTCTGGTGCAAAAGCATCTCTAGCACAAATAGCATATGTCCTTGCCAGTGCTCGTGCTTCAGATTTAACTATTGAATCTTTTGTAGCACCTCAGCTACCACTGATATTGTCGGGGTGACGGGGTGGTCTGCCTCTCGAAATGGGATTACTCGGCTTTGGAATCTGTTCAATATCTTTTTCAATTCTCTCCGGACAATCCTTAAGAAAATGGTCGAAAGAACCACATCGATAACAGGCTCTACTTCTCAAACGACATTATCCAAAGTGAAATTTGTTACAATATTTACATTTTGGTTTGGGATTACCGACACTTCCAACACTGGTTATAGATAGAGATGAAGACCTCGGGTTAGAGCATTGAGAACCTCGTTCTTTTCCAGAATGTCCCGTAAAAGTGGTAGAACGATCATGGTTCTTCTTTGATTTCTCTGAAGTAGATGATTGTGGTTTGCCTATAATTATTTTACCAAAAATCTGAGCTTCTTTCTCCGCTTGTTTCCTTTCTTTACTTAATTCTTCAGCTTTGTATGCTCGATTAACCAGTACCACAAATTCCCTTAATTCAAGAATACCAATAAACAGCTTAATGTCTTCATTTAAGCCCTCTTCAAAACGTTTGCATATGTCAGCCTCAGTTGGAACCCACTCTCTGGCATACTTGCTCAACCAAATAAATTCCCGCTCATACTCAGATACAGTCATGTTTCCCTGTTTAAGCTATAAAAATTCTTTCTTTTTCTAATCTAGAAATCTCTGACTAACATACTTCTTTCTAAATTCAATCGGAAAAAATTCCCATGTAATGTTTTCTCTCGGTACTACAGAAGTTATGGTATTCCACCAATGATAAGCTGTGTCTTTCAGTAAAGATACTGCACATTTCAAACATTTAGCTGGTGTGCAAGATAATTCATCTAAAACATGAATGGTATTTTCCAACCAAAACTCAACCCTTTCTGGATCATCATCTGTAGTAGCTCTAAATTCTTCTGCCACATATTTACGAATTTTATCTACCGGAGGCTTACCAGTTCTAACGGGTTCAGCATCTTGTGGCATCTCAGGAACTAGTTGAGGAGCAGGTGGGGGAGGTTGTTGTATAGCAAGATTTATTCTCAAATACTCAGTGAACCATTCATTCTCATTTGAAAGAAGGCTTATTTTGCCTCCTCACTTCGGCCTTCAGATACCGGCCTTCCATTACTAGATGCAGCTCTTTGAACTGAAGCTAAAGCATTGCTCTCAGCTTCCTCGGATTCAGCTCTAGCTTGGTTGGATGACATTACTATATGAAAAACACATTTAAAATGGTCAGGAGATATCACACCATCACAAATTATATAATGGTATGTATAGCTAAACTCGTACTTACTACGTTCAGTCCAAGAATCGGCTGGATCTTAGCTCTGATACAAATAAATGTAACACCCCTAACCCGTATCTGTCGTCGAAATAGGGTAACAGAGTATTACCTGATTTGGTATCACACGATGGGTTGGCCCCATCACTACTATTCGTGACTTTGGGTCACCAGTGGTTTGGCACCACAATATTGATGGATATCGTGTCTTTAGACACAGTGGTTTGGCACCACGGTGGTTTGGTACCACACGGTAGAGAAAGGTGCATTGGATGGCTAGGTTGGGTGCATGTTAAATTTAGTGCATGTTAACTTAGTTATAAATTGTGTATGATGTTGCACTAAACTGGAGGAAGGGTTACACATTGAGTCTCGGTGACTCACATTCTCCTTTAACTTTTTCAGTGACTCGTAGATCGCGGATGGGGGGCCAGGATGGACTCGAGGTGGCCATACGGTGAAAATGTGATTTAAATGAACTTTCACTATTTTCATATTTATTTTCGGTTTCATTTGTTCAAGTTGTAATAAGGCCTCCTAAGATTTTATTTTGCTTATTTTACATATTTTGGATAATTTGTTTAAATTACTTATGACTTTAAAATGGGTACACGTTTTCTTAAATTTAAACGCAAAATGTTTTATTGTGCCATCGGGTACATTCAATATCGGTAATAACCCGACTTAATAACAAAACCATATAAAATGAAACGTTTTTGATAAACTTAAATCGCTTAAAGGATTTTTCAAAATGTTTTCCTCAGTAACATACCAAATTCGGTCATAATGTTTTGGGCCGGGTTTGGGGTGTTACTAAAATTGGTATCGAGCCCAGTTCAAAACTCATTTGTGGGGCCCAAGGCCCAAAATATTTTGGTAGGCCTTTTGAAATATTTTTGGTTTTGAACAAACATGGCCCGAGTCTCCGGCACCAATCCGCCTGTAAGTACTTACGACTTCAGTATGAATTATTATTGGTAGAAGGGTAGGTATGGAACGTAGATAGTAGGATAGGTGTTTGAACTTTAGGACTAGCCCACTCCAACAAAAGACATAAGACTTTAAATGCCTAATTAAACAAACCTACGACCAAGTCGCCGAGTTAGGGTGTGGTAACCCTTGTGCGCATGTCTCAGGATTGGATCCAGGAAGAGCTTGGTACTTAAGCGGTCCTCGTGACTCACCTCCTCTTCCCGTGATTCCTACCACAGTGCGTAGCTTCTGGTTCACCCTAACCAAGAGGACTCGGTCATAGGCCAAACACAATAAATAAATACCCTGACTTGGGAATTTACGAAAATACCCTTGTAGGAAAAAGACGAAACTACCCCTGGGATGAGTGAATAAGTATGAAAGGTATTAGGGAATGGATGTGCTCTTCTGTGTAAACTAGGATAGAGGACTTAAACCTTTGATTGATCGAAAGAATCTCTATTAAACTCTCTTTATAAAATTTCTTCGTGGACAACCAAGTGAAACAAGTACTAATCCATAAAAAAAATTTCTTAGTAACAGATTAAAGCGCAATAGTTAGAATGAGCTCTAGAAGACGTGGCCGTCGTGGACGCGGTAGAGGCAGGATCACCATGTCGAAACCCGTTAGGTCGGGTCAGGGATCGGACAATGAGGCACCACCGCCACCACCACCCCCAGCTGTGGGCATTGAGCAGCAAGCCCAAACGGGGGATGACGCTATATCGTAGGCTGTGCTGCGAGTTCTAGAGTTGGGGGCTGGTGCGAGAGGAAATTCGGGAGCTCGGAAGTCTGTACCCAAGCGACTCCGATCCAACGGAGCGGAGGTATTCCGGGGTGTATCGGGAGTGGCACCCAGTGCGGCAAAATATTAGTTAGAATCGACCGAGAGAATCATGGATGATCTTGACCTGACGAATGAGGAGAAGCTGAAAGGAGCGGTGTCACTTCTAAAGGATAAGTCATATCAATGGTGGCTCACGGTTCGGGATGGTGCCACGGCAGATGATCTTACTTGGGAGTATTTCAAAACTGCTTATCAGAAGAAGTATGTGGGTACCAGCTACACTGATGCGCAGAGGAAAGCTTTTCTGGGGTTGGTACAAGGAAATAAGTCTGTATCGGAGTATGAAGTAGAATTATTGAGTCTGAGCCGCTATGCTCGGGGAATTGTGTCAACAGAGCATGATCGCTGTGTCCGCTTTGAAGACGGACTTAGGGATGAGTTAAGGTTGCTAATTGCTCCACAGCAGGAGCGTGAGTTTGCTGTTTTGGTGGAAAAGGCTAAGGTAGCCGAAGGGGTCAAGGAGTCCGTGAGACAGAACTATGATAAGAATAAGCAGAAAAGAGGCTTTGGGTCATCTGGATCGGGGAGTAATGCACAGAAAAGGGCTAGGCAGAGTGGGCCGAATCAGGCAGGAAGGCCCATGGCTACTAATCAGGGACCGGCTCAGTGCAATCGTTGTGGGAAGTCACATTGGGGATGTTGTTGGACCGGTGAAAGAGGATGCTTTGAATGTGGATCGTTGGATCACCGTGTAAGGGACTGTCCTCGGAAGTTAGCTAAGAATCAGCCAGAGGGTCAGAACCGTGCTCAGGCTAGAAATGTAGGACCACCACAGAGGGGTCGTGGTAATGGTAGAGGAAGTAATGGTTCTAATCGAGGTCGCGGAATTCCGGGTAGAGGTGCAGGCAACACAGAGGCGAGACAGCCTGGTTTAGTTTACGCAACAAGGCGTCGAGAGGAGGGTGACGCACCGGACGTCATAACCGGTACATTCCTAATTTTTGGTCTTCCATATGTTGCATTAATTGATGTGGGTTCGACGCATTCATACGTTGCTAGTAGGGTGGTAGAGACTATGAACTTAGACTTTGAGACTGCTTCTAGAGAGATGACAGTAATTAGCCCTCTAGGTCACTCTGTAGTTGTGAACAAGCTATATAGAGATGTACCCCTAGAACTCCAAGGGGTAGTATTTATGGCTGATCTGATGGAACTGCCGTTTGGGGAGTTCGATTTGATTCTTGGAATGGACTGGTTGGTTAAGTATCAGGCAAGGTTGGACTGCGCTGCTAAGCGCATGGTTCTAAAGATGGATGAGGGTGATGAAGTGGTCATGATAGGCAATAGAAGAGATTACCTATCTAACATTGTATCTGCTTTGAATGCTGAGAAGATGGTCAGAAAGGGTTGTGAGGCGTTTCTGGTTCGTATATGTGCCTTGGAGGCTAAGGAGTCAGCAGTTGAGAAGGTTCGAATAGTAAGGGAATTCGCTGATGTATTTCTAGAAGAACTTCCGGGTCTACCTCCGGATCGAGAAGTTGAGTTCGGTATAGACTTGTTGCCCAGAACGACACCTGTGTCTATAGCACCGTATCGAATGGCACCAAAGGAATTGGTAGAGCTGAAGGCTCAAATTCAGGAACTCTTGGACCGAGGGTTTATCCGACCAAGTATATCTCCGTGGGTAGCACCTGTGTTGTTTGTCAAGAAAAAGGACGGTTCAATGCGAATGTGTATCGACTACCGTCGGCTAAACAAGTTAACGATCAAAAACAAGTATCCGCTTGCCGGATTGATGACTTGTTTGACCAACCGGAAGGGTGCATCGGTGTTCTCGAAGATAGATCTTAGGTCGAGTTATCATCAACTTAAGGTGAAGGAGGTTGATGTGCACAAGACGGCATTCCGTACTCGGTATGGGCATTACGAGTTTTGGTGATGCCATTTGGGTTGACCAACGACCGAGCGGCATTCATGGACTTAATGAATAGGGTGTTTCAGTGAAGCTTGGATCGGTTTGTCGTGGTGTTTATAGGCGACATATTGGTTTACTCAAAAACGGAGGAGGAGCATGACAAGCATTTGTGAATAGTTCTACAAATCATCGAGGAGAAGCGATTATTTGCCAAATTCGATGAAGTGCGAATTTTGGCTTAGGGAGGTGGCTTTCTTAGGTCACGTAGTATCGGTGAAGGGATTAGAGTGGACCCTCGTAAAGTTGAAGCGGTGTTGGATTGGAAACAGCCTAGGTCAGTGGCAGAAATTCGAAGTTTTCTGGGTCTGGCAGGGTACTATAGAAGATTTGTGGAAGGATTCTCTTTAATCGCAGCGCCGTTGACTAAGTTATTAAGAAAAGGAGTTCCATTTGTATGGATGGAGAAACAGCAAGAAAGTTTTGACAAGCTAAAGAAGATTTCGACTAAGCTCGGTTGCAGCATGACTGAGGTCGGAAAGTTGTTCACGGTTTATTGTGATACATCCCATACTCGTTTGGGGTGTGTATTAATGCAAAAAGGAAAAGTAGTAGCTTATGCATCCCGTTAGCTAAGACCGCATGAGGTTAACTATCCAACTCACGACTTGGAGTTAGCGGCAGTAGTCTTCGCTTTGAAAATATGGAGGCATTACTTGTATGGGGAGAAGTCGATAGTCCACACGAATCACAAAAGTCCGAGGTATCTTTTGACCCAGAAGGATTTGAACTTGAGGCAGCGTCGATGGATTGATTTGTTGAAGGACTACGATCATTCAATTGAGTACCATCCGGGCAAGGCTAACATGTGGTCGACGCGTTGAGCCTAAGGTCGTGACGGACTTAAGAGTGATGTTTGCTCACCTCAGTCTATACGACGATGGAAGTCTTTTGGCAGAGCTGCAAGTTAAGCCAACTTGGATCGAAGAGGTTAAGGAAAAACAATTGGTAGATGACAGTTTGAGTGCGCGGAGGTTACAAGTTCAAGATGGTGGTTTGGAAGGGTATAGTTTGTCTGGTGATGGTGTACTATGTTTTCAAGGACGAGCTTGTATGCCAAAGGATGTGGAATTGAGGCAAATAATTCTTCAAGATGCACACATCAGCCCATACGCTATGCATCCCGGAGGTAGCAAGATGTATGGAGATTTTGCGAAGTAGTTACGTGGCCGGGGTTGAAGCGTGAGGTAATCGAATTTGTGGGAAAGTGTCTAACGTGTCGTGAGGTTAAGGTGAACACCGATTGCCATCGTGGTTACTCCAACCGGTGAAGATCCCTCAGTGGAAATGGGAAAGGATCACTATGGACTTTGTCAGTGGGCTACCCCTCACGCCCAGCAGGTTGGACGCAGTTTGGGTGATTGTGGACCGTCTGACTAAATCAGCTCACTTCATACCGATAAGGGTTGATTACTCACTTCAGAAGCTAGCTAATTTGTATGTGCCTGAAATAGTAAGATTGCATGGCGTGCAATATCAATTATCTCGGATAGGGATCCGAGGTTCACATCAAGGTTCTGGAAAGCATTGCATCAAGCTTTGGGCACACGACTGGATTTCAAGACAAAGATTCCATCCATGATCTGACGGGTAGTCGGAAAGGGTCATTCAGATTTTAGAGGATATGCTGAGAGGATATGTTTTGGATTTCAGTGGTAGTTGGGAGGAGTACCTACCGTTAGCAGAATTCGCTTATAACAATAGTTATCAAGTGAGTATCCAGATGGCACCATATGAAGCACTGTATGGACGAAAGTGCCGTACTCCTACATGTTGGACGGAGTTGGGTGAACGACAAGTTTTGGGTCCAGAGTTGGTGAAAAAACTGAAGACAAGGTTAAGGTAATTCGAGCTCGTCTCAAGGAAGCGTCGGATAGGCGTAAGTCCTACTACGATCTTAAGCGCAAAGAAATGGAGTACGCAGTAGGGGATAAAGTTTTTCTGAAGGTGTCGCCTTGGAAGAAGGTATTGAGATTTGGGCGAAAAGGGAAGCTGATTCCAAGGTTCATCGGCCCATATACAGTGTTAAAGCAAGTGGGACCGGTAGCTTATCAGCTCGAGCTGCCGGCAGAGTTGAGTCAGATTCATAACGTCTTCCATGTGTCAATGCTTAGGCGATATCGGTCAGATCCATCACACGTTGTGCCAGTAGCAGAGATTGAGGTAAACTCGGACTTATCTTTTGAGGAAGAACCAATTCAGATCTTAGATCGAGATGTCAAGGTTTTACGTAGAAAGTCAATACCTTTGGTGAAAGTGCTGTGGCGAAACCATGGTGCGGAGGAAGCTACGTGGGAACCCGAGGATGTGATGCGACAGCAATATCCCCATCTCTTTTGATCAGGTAGTTTCGAGGCCAAAATTATTTTTAAGGGGGTAGAACTGTAACATCCTAAAATTGGGGTTATTTGTGATTGAATTATTTTCGCTTGTCATTGGATTGTTATGATGTTGTTGCGGTGTAATAAGGCTTAATCATGGATCTTGAGTAGGCTCGGATAGTAGAAAAAATTTTATTTGTAAGCTTTAAAGATAGGGAGCCTTAGTAAGTAGGGCTTACAAGTTAAATAAGGGGGAAATTTGTCACTAAAAAGGCCTTGGAAAAGTGGCAAAAGGGAGGCCATTGAGGAGCTGGGATTGACGCCACAAGGGGAGAGGGGAGCCTAGGTTCGAGTTGCGAAACTCCCCTTTTTTCTCTTTATTTTGGACGGCAAAGAGAGAGAGAAATGCTCAATTTAAACTTCAGGATAATAAGGATATTATTAAGATTTTAATTGGATTTTATGTGAATAATTTTAAAAGGGTGGCAAGGAGAAAAAGTAGGCATTTGTTTAATTCAAATTCTTTTGAAATAATTTCAAACTAGTGGCCAATAGTGATTCAAGGTGTTGGCCGAAATTTGAACTCCTTGGAGAGGAGTGGACGGCAAGGGAACTATGTAGAGGGGGAGGCCGAATTTTCTTAGTGAGTTACTTGACAATTTCGGCTAGCAAGTACTCATAATTCACCTATTTTCTTTCTTTTTCATCCTCTCTCAAAACCGAAACCTTCATTGCCATCTTCACCTTTTTATTCTTTTTGATCCTTGGCCGAATCACCTATCCTCCCATCCCTCTCTTTTCTTCTCTATTTTGGTTAAACCGAAAACACTCTCCCCTCATACCTTTCTTTTCTCTCCTCAACCCCTTTGGCCAAAACTTCCATTTCACTTCTTCTTCTTCCTCTTTTTCACTCAAAGCCGAACCTTGATTGTTATTTAAAACAACCATAGCCGAATCTACTCCCTACCTTTGTGCCGAAATTCCCTTCTCCTATCTAGAAGCACTTTGGCCGAATGTTAAAAGTGGCATAGATCTCTTTGGGAATCTTCTTTCAATTGGTTTGGGAAGGTAAGTGCTTATCGCCGAATGCCTATTTCTTCTCCTCTCTTGGTCTTTGTCGACTTCTAAAAGATTAAGAGCCGATTTCGGTATTTGAGAGCAAGGTGTTAATTACTCTTGTTGGAATCGATTTTATCTAGGTACTCCGGGATTTTGAGGCATTCAAACCAAGCCTTCATTCGTTAGCAATCGGTTGGTAAGGGGTGGTAAGGATCTATTTTAATAGATTATATTTTTAGTGATGGAAAAGCCGAAGGCTATTAATATGGATGGTTGCCGATTGTAGGGAAGCCGAAACACATAGTGTGTGGTGGCTAATATTCAAAGGACGTGTAGGTAAGGTCTCGGGTTTCAAATGATAACCCCTTGGGTTTAATTTGGTTTGGCCGAATGGTCAAAGACACTAACTTTCATGTATGGCCGAATATAGGGGCAAAGGAACCTAGTGTGGCCGATTGACTCTTCTCGGGATTTAGGGTGTCGTTAGTAATGTGTGTACATACACACTTTATAAACTAATAATCGTGCTAAATGCATTGTATATGCTAAACTGAATTGATGTAGATTTGGATTTAATACCATCATGGTATAGGCAAGGATTCAGGTAAGTCCTTGTTGTTATGAGTTTTCTTTATGATGCTTTTGGGAAGCATGACATATTTGGTATATGTGGCAAATAAATATGTGGTGATGATAAATCCAAATTATATGTTGTTAAATAAACATGTTGGCATGATTTACATTAAATGCATATCATTGATTGATGTGGGTTAAACGAGTGGAGGGGGAAGTGATATCCATGTCTTCGGACACCAGTGGTTTGGTACCACATTTCGTGACTACGGTCACGAGAGGTTTGGCACCTCATAGCGTCTCGTCCCAGTGGTTTGGTACCACAGTGGGTTGGCCCCACGATAATATAACGGGATTGGCGCGGTGATTTGGTATCACACGATGGGTTGGCCCCATCACTACTATTCGTGACTTTGGGTCACTAAAGTGGTTTGGCACCACAATATTGATGGATATCGTGTCTTTAGACACGGTGGTTTGGCACCACCGGTGGTTTGGTACCACACGGGGTAGAGAAAGGTGCATTGGATGGCTAGGTTGGGTGCATGTTAAATTTAGTGCATGTTAACTTAGTTATAAATTGTGTATGATGTTGCACTAAACTGGAGGAAGGGTTACACATTGAGTCTCGATGACTCACCTTCTCCTTTAACTTTTTGGTGACTCGTAGATCGAGGATGGGAGCCGGATGGACTCGAGGTGGCCATGCGGTGAAAATGTGATTTAAATGAACTTTCAGCTATTTTCATATTTATTTTCGGTTTCATTTGTTCAAGTTGTAATAAGGCCTCCTAAGATTTTATTTTGCTTATTTTACATATTTTGGATAATTTGTTTAAATTACTTATGACTTTAAAATGGGTACACACGTTTTCTTAAATTTAAGCATAAAATGTTTTATTGTGCCATCGGTACATTCAATATCAGTAACAACTGACTTAATAACAAAACCATATAAAATGAAACGTTTTCGACAAACTTAAATCGGCTTAAAGGGATTTTTCAAAATTTTTCCTCTGTAACATACCAAATTCGGTCATAATGTTTGGGCCGGGTTTGGGGTGTTACATCCTAGGCCGTGTGGTTAATTCAATTTTTCAAAATTAAGTGCATGTTTCACGCGGCCAAAACACATGCCCTTATTCTAGGCCTTGTAGCACACACGGCTGAGACACACGCCCGTGTCTCTTCCTGTGTGCTCAATTTCGAGCATTCTGTTTCTCAAATTTTAGATGCAGAGGACACACGACTTAACCACATGCCCATGTACCAGGTCATGTGTCACACACGGTCAAGCACACACCCATGTGTCTACCCGTGTGGACAAAATAAAACCATTTCCTAGCTTTATTTCTTACCCAAATTTCCCAATAACCTACATCAATACTTACAAATATATACCAGCCAATTCAAGCATTAAATCCAAACCAATTCTAACATCCAATATGATATATCATCATATGCATTCATGTTTATATTCTTGCCCTTATTTAATCTATATATTAAACATAACTTGATATACTTGTCATGATATAACCTTATAAATAAACCAAAACAAATCATTACTAGCCATTCCAATGGCTAGATTACAAACAACATTTATAAGCCAACAATGGTCAAGTTACCTATACATGCCATTATACCAAAATAAGTTTTCTATTTATACCAAAACAAGCTAGTGGATAGTGTGATGATGCTCCAACCGATCGCCAACCTTAGCGAGCTTCCGAGCACTATAAAACAGAGAAAATAAAACCTAATAAGCATTATATGCTTAGTAAGTTCGTATAACAGGAATTAAAACTTACCAATCACATTTAATAACATTAAGCACACAATTACCATGCTTTCATCATTTTGGCAAATTTACCTAAACACACATATACTCAATCAAGCAAGTTAGTCACATAATACATTTATACATCAAATAAACATAGATGAGCTCATCATATAATCCTTCATCAAATAGTTCAGAAGCATTCAAGGCATAATTCTATTTATCTCATCATTTTCTCATGTCAAGAGTTTTATCTGTTGAATTATTGAAATATCGATGGATACTCAAATAATACACTCAAGGTGTACAATTCTGTAAACTGTCAATTCATAATCAAGGGTACCCATCAGGGCACATAATCAGAGAACACACTCTCGAGCCACATATCAGGATGCTCAGAAGAGCCATGTAATCATGTAACATGACACTTATCTGGCCTAATCAGGAACTCATAAGAGTTTTACTCAGAGAGATCATAGAACTTAACAAACAACTCCAAAGAGTTGATATCAGGGAGCACTGGATAAGGTAACAGGGAGTTCAAGCGAGTTTAACAGGACGCTCATAAAGAGCTACGTTTGTATTCACATTATATGCAGGATCACAACCGATCACGTATCAGGACGCTCACAAAGAGCTACTGTAGTGCGCAACACATGCTAAATCACTACCGATCAGGATGCTCGCAGGAACTATATAACAAGATGCTCGAGAGGCTATATCGGGATTACTCGTCAAAGCTAAATCTCGTCTGCAACATATGCAGAATCACATTCATTTACAGGAAATCATATGTATCCATCGATTTTCATTGTTTGAACTGAATTTAACATCTTAATGACATTTTCTATCATGTAATCATGCATGTATTTATAACATTCATATAAATCACATAAGCATTTATCTCATTCAACTAAATACTACATCCAATTCAATTGTTTATATGCATAAATAAGTTACACAAACTTACCTTAACAGTCGTTCGTACAAGAAATTCTACTAATCCGAAACTTTTTCTTTTCCTCGATCTAGCTTCGAATTTGAGTTGTCTGGATCTATATAAATGAATTTAATCATCAATTTATCAAATTTCATATTTAGTTGGATTCAATTTACACCCTAGGCAAAATTACTATTTTGCCCCTGAACTTTTCATAAATTCCAATTTTATCCCTAGGCTCGGAAAATGAAATTCATGCAATTTACTCCTTATTCCAAGCCTAACCAAAATTTTAGTATAAAATTTACAGCACATGTATTCTACAAAATTTAGTATTTTTCTTCAATTTTCAAAACTTTACAATTTAGTCCCTAAAGCACATTTTCATCAAAATTCACTTTGTAAAAGTTGTTTATCTCTCAACAACATTTCATTTTCTACCATAAATTTCAAATTTTCTGTAACAACCCAATTTTGGGCCTAGTCGAAATAGTAGTTTCGAGACCACAAATCTGACGTAAGAAAATTTATTTTATTATATTTTTATGGTCTACAATTTCACGGAATGACTTTGTGAAAATTTCGTTCGAAAATTTTGACGTTTGGGCACTCAGTTTAGTCAAAAGGACTAAATTGTAAAAAGTGCAAAACTTGAGTTCTAGAAGCTAGAGGTGTCAAATTGCTATGAAATTTTAAATTGGAGGTCCTTAAATGGTAATTAGACCATTGGTTAATTTTTTGGACAAAAATGGACATGAAATAGGTGAAATAGAATATTTTTAAGTTAGGGGCATTTTGGTCATTTAGTAATTAAAATGAATTAAAAATAAAATTAAAAGCCAATTTTTGTCCATCTTCAACCCCATGGCCAAATTTCACAAGGGGAACCATGGTTAGGGTTTTTCAAGCTTCCAAGCTCGATTGTAAGTCCGTTCTAGCCCCGTTTTTAATGATTTTTACCTTTTTAAAATCCTCGTAACAAGATCTATCTATTTCTACCAATATTTTGAGATATGGTTGAAGTCTAGGGTTTTGAACCATGATGAATATTTGTGTATTTTAATTTTTAAAGGTATATTATACATGTTTATGGTTAGAGAAACGACTTTTACTAAGTGATTTTCAGTAAAAATGCCTTAAAGGACTAATTTGTAAAAGTTATGAAATTTGTCATAAAAGTGTGAATTAGTGGAAATTGTGGGCTGTTGCAGTTATGAAAATGGTTCATCTAGGCTTAAAATACAAGGAAATTGAATAAAAATCATTTTACAAGCCTAGGGGCAAAAGTGTAAATATGACAAAGTTTAGGGGCAAAAATGTAAATTTTTCCAAAATGTGAATTTAGGCTAATTTGAGTAGCAGGATGAATAAATAAATTAAATGTGTTGTTATAGATCAAGGAAAACGAGGTTTGGAACTAGAACGAGGGAAAAATGAGTAATTGACGAATAAGTCCTTTTCACCGATTTTGCTTTTGAGGTAAGTTTGTATGTAAATAATACATCGTTTTTTTTATTTATGTGTTAATATTTTGTTATATTATATGAGATATGGTTGAATATGGAGTAATTATTTGATGTAAATTATGAATTGAGATTGATTATGTATGAATTGGTAAAATGTTGAAAATTGAGAATTCCTGGTTGAACCTTCGGAATAGAAAAGATACGAATGAGGTAGCTAGGTCACATGTGTGGTACTAAGTGTAGGCCACTATGTGTACAAGAGAGCTACGAGATGGTTTTAGGTCACGTGTGTAGTACTAAGTGCAGGCTACTACGTGTACCAGACGGATAGGTCACATGTGTAGTACTAAGTGCAGGCTACTATGCGTACCTGATAGCTTTGATCACATGTGTGGTACTAAGTGCAGGCCACTATGTGTAGGTAATGGCTTTGGTCACATATGTAGTACTAAGTGCAAGCTACTATGTGCACCAGATAACTTTCGCTACAAGGGTGGTACTATGTGCAAGCCACCGTGTATCTGTTATTATTCCGATAAGTTCAACGGGAAATTGACTAAGTGAAAATACATGTGATCATGTAACGACTAAGTGTAATTGAATATGACTATGTGATGGATAAGTGCAGGTATAAGTGTGAAAATTTATGAACAATGTGCTCGATATTTGATCGAACCTTCGGTAAGATGAAATGGAGTAAGTGAAATTGTGAAAGAGTAAATTTAGCAACAAAACAGTTTTGGACAGCAGCAGTTGTGTGAATTTGAAAAATCACCAAAAATGGTGGAAATCGAATTAGAAGTTGAATAAGATATGAAATTAAATATTATTGAGTCTATTTTTGCATAAAAGAAACGGTGTAAGTGAAAGAATTTCATATTCTGAGATATTTAAAATTTTGTGAGACAGGGTCAGAATGATTTCGGATCCCCTGTTTTGACTTTGGAAAATCACTAAAAATTGTATAAAAATAGTTATGGTTTATAATTTATATGATTAAATTTATTAATGAGTATAATTTCAATAGAAACAAACGAGAAAATTATCCAAATTCCTTAATAAGAGATAATTAATTTTTAGTGAAGAAGGGTCGGAACTGTCGGACAGCAGAACAGGGGAGACTTTAAAGAATAAACTGTACTTATTGGATAAACCAAAAATTCTGAAAATTTTATGGTAATAATATATGTAAGTCTAGTTTTAGGTAAAATTAACTGATCTTAATTTTGAGTTTTTTAGCTCGAGATATAAATAATTTAGTGACTGTGGCTCGAGTAGACAGCTTGAGATGAACATGAATAAATAGTGGAACTATGTGCAATTATGATTTTATTATCTTGAGAACATATTGTGAAGATTTATAAAAGCCTGTTAATAAATCACCTATTTATTTACACACCTACTTACTAAGCTATAATGCTTACCTCCTTCCTTTACTTTTTCCTATAGTGTCATAGAGGCTAGCTCGGGTTGTAGATCGTCGGAGATTTTATCACACTATCAAGCTTTTGACTGGTATCAATGCCTTCATGTAATTTAAGTGTATGGCATGTATAGGGACTTACTCATTTTGTGTATGTGTTATTATGTTTTAGCCAAATGTATTGGCCTGTAATGGTTAAAGGTTATTGTAGTATGTAGCCATGCTAATTGGCTTATATTGGCTAATTGATTGTAAGCCTATATATTATTTATATGCCAATGTCTTGTGATGTGAGTTGTGTTTGCATGATACATGATGAGTTGTGGGTTATGGCCTAAATACCTAATGGTTGAATGTGCTAGTAGTCTTGATGTCGAATGGCTTAGTTTGGCTCAATGGCATGGTATGAAAATTAGATATAATTATGCATGTATAAGAGTTGTTGAGGATGCATATTGAGTATGACCCTGTTTTGAAGAAAAATTTTCTAAGTGTTGTGAAATTTTCCAAAGTTATCGGTTTAGCCCCGGACCGCTTCCAAAGTATGTTTTGGGCCTCGTAGGTCCATATTAGGGACTTTGTGATGAAAATTGAAAAGTGTTAATTTAGATGAAATTTTATGATTCAGTTTAATACGTTTACAAGTGTATGTGTTCCGGTAATGCCACGTACCCTATTCCGGCATCGAATACGGGTAAGGGGTGTTACATTTTCAGCATATTCATCCATGGAAAAATTTCTATCCTGAAAGATAGATTAGACTATCCCGATCTCAAAAATATAAAAATTACTAAAAACATGACAAGAATACTTACCCAATTAAGCTTGATTAGTTTCTTCTCTCTCTCCTAGAGTTTCCATATATTTTGGGGGTGAAGATGATAATAATATGATAATATTTCTTATTTATTAATTTATCATCTTTTAATTATTTTGATTTTCAATTGAGTCATTGCCCTTTTTTTTCTAAATTTCCATGGATGATTCATCAAAAATATCTACTAACTTTTATTTAATGGTCTAATTACCATATAAGGACCTCAAGTTTTGAATTCCATAGCTATTTGATCCTTCTAGCTACTAGAATCCAACTTTTGCATTTTATGCAATTTGGTCCTTTCTGTAATTAAACACATAATTGGTAAAATTTTCTTATCAGAATTTTCATATAACGTTCCTATCATAATGTGAACCATACAATAATATTAAAATAAATTTTCTTTTCTGCTCAGATTTGTGGTCTCGAAACCACTGTTCCGATTTCACTGAAAATGGGCTGTTACACCACACCCATTATCAACCGGTTGTTATTTCTAATAATTATGCCTGAACTTGATGCCTCTAGATCTTTTTAAAAACCCCATTGAAGTTCACTTTGAACCATGGATCGGATGGAGTTTGCCACATCTCTGTTTCGGTAGTCGTTCTCGGTTGAGTGGCCTCTAATGCTTCCAATTCTCTAATATACCCCATAAAAAAGGTACATAACTCACTAGTTGAATGTCTTTTGCCTTCATGCAACATTTTATTTCTCGATAGCCATAATGCCTAAATTGCAATAATAATAAGTACCTATTGTTGGGTATTCTTGGTAAATAGATGTTTAAGCCATTGAAGTAACGACTCTATTTTCTGACTTGGATTCCAATTGATATCCAGTTGCTTCTACACTTGTATGGCATAGGGACAGTCTCGACAAGCATGAGAACTAGTCTCTACCGCCTCTCCACATTGCAAACAGACTGCATCACTAACTAGCCTTTTAATGTGCAAATTAGATTTAGTAGGTAAGTAGCTTAGGGACCTAATTTCGTCCGGCCCAATAAAAAATAAACAAATAAATGAAAATTAAATAAGTCCATTTACAAATATAATAGCCCAAATACAAAAAAACCCTAAAAGCCTAATGGCCCGCTAACTTATACTAACAGGAAACCCTAGCTCCCCCTAAAGTCTCCAGCCGCCACTCCCCATGCCACATCAGCAGGCGTGCCATCTGAGGCCTGACACCTTCTCTGCCACCATTGCACAAAATGGCAAGGGGCGTGGCTCCCCACTGCTGTTGACTTTGGCCCCTTTTCCACCACCACCATGCCACCTGCAAAAAAAAAGACAAACACAGAGAGCAGAAGCAGGAATAGAGGAAATAGAGAAATAAAAAAACAAAAAGAAAAAAAAACAAAAATATTTGTGATATTCGGCTATAAAGCCCGAATACTTTGTAACTTTCGATTCAGAGGTTGAAATAGAAAAAAAGGGAAAGAACCAAAAAAGAGAAAATGTATTTTTTATGTTTTTTTAATTTCTAAAAAGAAAAGAAATAAAAATTTAAACTTTCGTTTTACCTTGCTGCGTTGCTGTTGTAGGTGGCTTCCTTTGGCATTAAAAGGGCCTACGAATCCCTTGGGATTCGTCCAAGTTTTAGTCAGAAGGGAGGGAAACAGAAGAGTTTTCAGTTTATTTTGTTGAGTTTAATCGGATTTTTAAGGATTTCGACCCCAGATCCGTGTTCTACACGAAAAAGGGTTCAAAATGGGATTTTTTTTGAACTCCGACCACTGGAGCCTGTCGGATAGGGAGAGGTTTCAGAGAAAAAAAAGAGAAAGGGAGTTTGTTTTAAAAAACTGATGCAAATGAATTTTTTTAACAATTTTTTTACTTATATAGCCCCCCAAAACGGTGTCGTTTTGTGCTTGGCTTCAAACTCCCAAAATGATGTCGTTTTAAGGATCGACCCGATTCGGGTCCATCCAAGATCCGCGTGTTTTCAAGGGGAGGGTCTAATTGCCTTTTTAGTCCTTTTGCTTTTCCCCTTTTTAATTTCGTCCTATTCCTTTTATTTTTTTTATTTTTTATCCCATAATTTTATTTTCCTTGCAAATCGGTCCTTTGACCCACTGTTGAACTAAGGAGATGACATGGAGTTGGGATAGTTTCACTTTGAGTCCCTGTATTGGTCTATTTTATTTTAATTTGATCTTTTATGTTCTGTTTTTGTTTTTTTATTTATAATTTAAATTTTATTGCACTTTCAGTTCAGTCCCCTGTTTATTTAATTCCGCCTCTTTACTTATTGTTTCTTTTATTTTAACACTTGAAATTATGTTATTTATATTTCTTTTTTTAATATGCATTTTTATTTTTATCCTTGTTATTATTATTTTTTATTATTTATATTGGTATTATGGTAGTAACTATAACATGACTATTGCTATTATTATTATGAATTGATGTTCTTATTACTATTATAGTTACATTATTATTATTTACTAGCATGATATTTTTTATTTTTTATTTTTTATTCTAATGTCATCATTTCATTCTTTTACCCACATGGTTATTTTATTTTATTTTGCTATAACCATACCATGTACCATGTTTAAATATATTTATCCACTTTCATACTATGCCCAAATAAATTAATTTCATATCACTTTAAATGTTATATTTGTTTTTACCCGACTCATAGGAAATAATTAAAATCGAGATTTAGGGATTCAAGAAGTTGTGCCCTAACTTACGGGGTTCGATTTTCTCTTTGAACCCAAATAATCGAACATCCTTTTTAAAATTCAAGATGCATAGGATTTAGGTAATAATAAAACGACGAGCATTCTTACTTTCAGGAATTCGAGACATCGTGCCCTAACTTATGGGGCATGATCTTTTCTTTTTGATTAACTCAAAATAAAGCCTTTTTAACAAAATTTAATTTAGCTAGCGATATTTTAATCAAATAACATCATGCAAAGATGGATCGTATTTTAAGTTCTCTTTGAATTTTCAATTTACGACACTAAGACATCAAGTAATCAACTAGGTACCAATTTTGGGCGTTATGAGGGTGCTAATCCTTCCTCATATGTAACTGACTCCCGAACCTACTTATTTGATTTTGTAGACCAAAAAATACCGTTTTAATAAAATTTTTATTAAAAAGATTAAGTTTCATGGTGATCCGATCACACCTAATAAAAAGGATTAGTGGCGACTCCATTTTTGTTTTTTTTTTAAATAAAAAGTTGATTTCCAAAAAAGGTTTCGACAAATAGTTCTGTACAAATCGTCAAGTTGTAATTTTCATGTTATTGGCACTTTTGCTTGTCATAGTTGTCTGTAAAAAGTCCTTGTATGTAACACCCCTAACTCGTCTCTGTCGTCGGATTAGGGTTACGGAGTATTACCATACAATCAAAAATATTTAAACATCATAACATTCAATCATTTAAATATATCATAAACCATTCAATCACATACTTTTCGTCCTAAATTGAGCCCTCGAGGCCCTAAAAATATCTCTGAAGCAGTTCGGGACTATATTGGAGCAAAACAAAAAGTTTAGGAAAAAGTAGAAAAAATTGGAAATAGGGGTCACACGGCCGTGTGGCCAGGTCGTATGACATAGTCCCAGGCCGCGTAACTTTTGAACAAGGGACACACAGCCGTGTCCCAGCCCGAGTCCTCACTCGTGTAACTCACTGAATAGGGCCACATGGCCGTGTAACTCTCCACACGCTCGTATGCCAGGCCGTGTGCTAAGCTATGTAACTCACTAACTTGAACCCTAAGAAATTCTTGGATGACACACGGCCGTGTGATAGCCTGTGTCCCAGGCCGTGTGAACCTAAATTTTACCTAAAATCAAACCATTTCAAAATCATTTCATGCATAACTATTTAAACCATTTGTGCACACATTCAAGGGTTCAAACACCATTCAAACTTGCATAAACATACCATTTCAAGCATCCTAATTTACCTAACCAATATGTCATTCAAAGGCACCACAAATATACCAAAACATAACATGCTAACATAAGTCAACATTAACTTATTTCAAGCATTATAACTTAGTTCAATTACTTAACAAAGCATACCACAAATTGACCATTATCAAACCATTCTAAACATACCATAAAGAGCCTTATAGAAATGCACAATAAGGCAACCAAAATGACATAATTTGATAAGGCATCAAATGGTACCTAACCAACATAACTTTCAAAACTTATACATGCCAAAACACCATTAACACCTTCACCAAAAATACCATTACAAAATATCCTATACATGCCATTATAAATCTTGGCCAAAATGCTCAAAAACTACCGAAAAGACTTTTGGATAGAGCGATAGATCTCTGACGAATTTCCAAACCGTTCGAGCTTTCGATAATCTATAAAACAAAGGAAAGAAACTATGTAAGCAATGAGTGCTTTTAAGCTCGTATAAACATTAAACATGACTTATCACTTCTATAAACAATTCATAGAATAAGTATAAACCAAACCAATGTCATAAGCAGTATGAGCCTATACAACATCACCAATTCACAAGTTAGTATGTCTATCCATAACATAAATGGAACCAACCATAAGATCAGTGGCGAATCTAGAGGGGGCTGGCTTGGGCCCCGGCCCCCCTAAAATGTAAAATTGTTATTTAAGCCCTTAATTTTTTTTTAAAATTTAAATTAGTAAAGGTAAAATTGTAACTTGACCCCCTAAAATTATAAAAATTTGATTTAATCCTTTAAAAATTATAAAGATATAGACTATAAAAAATTAAAATTTCATTCGGCCCACCCTAAAAGATTGTTTTGGCTTCGCCCTTGCATAAGATATGTAAATTTCCATAAGTACAACATCATTTAGTTCATAAATCCTTTCATTAAGTCATGATTTGATCCATTTACATACTTACCATTTCATTTCCTTTTCTTGCCTGTTGAACCATTAGAATTACATCGGAAACTCGGGAAAGCTCACCCGAAGTGTGCCTTTACATATAACGTAACCTTTCCTTTAAATCAATGCTCACACGAGCTGTGAAATGGGTTTGCTCACACGAGTTGTGGGTCGAAATGTAAGCTACACGATGCTGCTCACACGAGCTGTAGAAAATCCGCAACAAATGTAGGACCTCAACCATTGGTAGGACATTGAAGACCAGCACTCGAAACATGAAATCCCTAATGACATGTCATTTGTATACTAAGAATTCCTAAGGTTCAATCGGGACTCGATATCCGTCAATTCATCATAGCATTGATACATTGTTATATATTGATTCATTTACATCAAAACAACATAATAAACATTTAATTTAAACAACATTTAAGCAAAACAACATAATAAACATTTAATTTATACAACATTTAAGTGACTACTATTCATACGAACTTACCTCGATAATTAGGGGCGTAGTAGGTAGATCGAACTAATTTGAAGCTTTAGCTCTTCCTAAATCTAAGTCCAAACATGTTTTATCTTGATCTAAATAGATAACTTTAATCAATTAAGTATTTCTAGAATTCAATTTAATCCATAGTTCATATTAATACAAAATTACCAATTTACCCCTAACATTGTAACTTTTTATAATTTAGTCCTTAAGCTTATAACTTAAAGTCTAGCCATTTAAACCTAAATTCATGTTAACCATAGATGCAAGGGACCTTGATACAACCCATATTTACCATCATTTCATAAAAAAAAATATAGATTTACACCTTTAACAATTTAATCCCTAATTCCGAAATTCATCAAAAATCACTTAAAAAACTTGTTTATTTTTCAACTAAGACTCATAATCTATAAAATATCATCAAAACCTAACAAAAAAATTCATGGCAAGCCCCTCAACCTTTAACAATTTTTCAAATTAACCCCCAGGCTAGTTAGATTAAGCTAGAACGAATTCAAAAACATAAAATTCATTAAAAACGAGACTTAGAATCACTTACATGCAAGAAGCAAGCTTGAACGAACCTTCAAAGTGTAAAAATGACTATTTTTCTCCTCAAAAATTGGTGGAGAAGAAGTTTGAAGAAGATGAACTAATTTTGTTTTATTTAATTTAAGTTTAATTGATCATTTACCATTTTATTCTTTAAAAACCATCATAATTTGATTTAAACCATGTCCATGCACATCCACTATCACCTTAAATGGTCTATTTACCAAGCAAGTCCTTTATTTTTCATTTCCATAGCCATTTGACCTCTTTAACTAATAGAACTTAACTTTTACACCTTTTATGATTTAGTCCTTTTTACTTAATTAACTACTTAAACATCAAAATTTCTTAACAAATTTTTAATACGACCTTAATATATTCCCGTAGACATTAAATAAATAATAAAATAATAATTTACTCGTCAGAATTGTGGTCCTGAAATCACTATTTTTGACATTACTAAAAACGGGTTGTTACATTGTATCCGAGATGTTGTCTTTGTATAATCATTCTCATCTCTTGGAGACCTCGCAACAGGAGTCTATACCCACTACGTACCGTATACTCTCCAGGACTCTCTGGACACCATCTCAATATATTCTCCAGCCAGTACTGCACCAAAGGGATGCTCAAAATTATCCTTGCTTCCTAGTTTGAAAAAAATGGTGCTTACTATATTCTCCTTCCATTTCCAATTTCAACCATCAAGGTTAGCCACAAAAAGTCACCTCAGTAACCCGTGGTGAATTTGTAATGTAGGGTCTATCTCCAGGTAACCAGGCTACATCCCAAACTAGCGTCGACTTTCCATCCACAATTTGCCAGCTACTACCCTTCAGTAGGAGCCCTTTTTTTGCCCAAATACTTCCCCATATAATCGAATATTGGCTTCCTAACTCAGACTTTAAGAAGTACCTATTTCCATAGTATTTTTCTTTCAATACACGTGCTAGCAAAAAGGAAGAATTGCTAATTAATCATGCAACACCCCAAACCCGGCCCAAACATTACGACCGAATTTGGTATGTTACAGAGGAAAACATTTTGTAAAATCCCTTTTAGCCGACTTAAGTTTTGTCGAAAACGTTTCATTTTATATGGTTTTGTTAAAACCATTGAGGTGTGTGAAGAAAACTCACTTAGTTTTATTTAAAGATCCATTAAGTCAGGTTGTTACCGATTTTGAATGTACCCGATGGCACAATACAACATTTTGCGTTAAATTTTAAAAAAACGTGTGTACCCATTTTAAAGTCATTAAGTAATTTAAATAAATTATCCAAAATATGTAAAGTAAGCAAAATAAAAATCTTAGGAGGCCTTATTACAACTTGAACAAATAAATCCAAAATAAAATAAAAATAATTCAAAGTTCGTTTAAATCACATTCCCACTGCATGGCCACCTCGAGTCCATCCGGCTCCTCATCCGCGATCTACGAGTCACCTGAAAAAGTTAAAGGAGAAGGTGAGTCACCAAGACGCAATGTGTACCCCCTTCCCCCAGTTTAGTGCAACATCATACACAATTTATAACTAAGTTAACATGCACTAAATTTAACATGCACCCAACCTAGCCATCCAATGCACCTTTTCTACCCGTGTGGTACCAAAACCACTGGTGGTGCTAAACCACCGGTGTCCAAAGACACGATATCCATCAATATTGTGGTGCCAAACCACCTGGTGGTGCTAAACCACTTTGGTGACCCGAAGTCACAAATAGTAGTGATGGGGCCAACCCATCGTGTGATACCAAATCACCGGCGTCAATCCCGCCATATTATCTCGTGGAGCCAACCCATCGTGGTACCAAACCACTGGGACGAGACGCTATGAGGTGCCAAACCTCTGGTGACCGTAGTCACGAAATGTGGTACCAAACCACTGGTGTCCGTAGACACGGATATCACTTCCCCCTCCACTCGTTTAACCCACATCAATTAATGATATGCACATAACAGAAATCATGCCAACATGTTTAGTTAACAACATCCATCGGATTTATCATCGCTATATATTATATGCCACATATACCAAATATGTCATGCTTTCATAAGCATCATAAAGAACACATAACGACAAGGACTTACCTGAGTCCTTGCTTATACCAAGATGGTAATAAATCCCATTCTACATCAATTCAGTTTAGCATATACAATGCATTTAGCACAGTTATTAGTTATAAAGTGTGTATGTACACACCTGTTACTAACGATAGCCCAAATCCCAGAAGAGTCAATCGGCCACACTAGGTTCCTTGCCCCTATATTCGGCCATACATGAAAGTTAGTGTCTTTGACCATTCGGCCAAACCAAATTAAACCCAAGGGGTTATCATTTGAAACCCGAGACCTTACCTACACGTCCTTTGAATATTAGCCACCACACACTATGTGTTTCAGCTTCCCTACAATCGGTAACCATCCATATTAATAGCCTTCGGCTTTTCCACCACTAAAAATATAATCTATTAAAATAGATCCTTACCACCCCTTACCAATCGATTGCTAACGAATGAAGGCTTGGTTTGATTACCTCAAAATCCCGGAGTACCTAGATAAAATCGATTCCAACAAGAATAATTAACACCTTGCTCTCAAATACCGAAATCGGCTCTTACTCTTTTAGAAGTCGACAAAGACCAAGAGAGGAGAAGAAATAGGCATTCGGCTATAAGCACTTACCTTCCCAAACCGATTGAAAGAAGATTCCCAAAGAGATCTATGCCACTTTTAACATTCGGCCAAAGTGCTTCTAGATAGGAGAAGGGAATTTCGGCACAAAGGTAGGGAGTAGATTCGGCTATGGTTGATTAAAATAACAATCAAGGTTGGCTTTGAGTGAAAAGAGGAAGAAGAAGAAGTGAAATAGAAGTTTCGGCCAAAGGGGTTGAGGAGAGAAAAGAAAGGTATGATGAGGGAGAGTGTTTTTGGTTTAACCAAAATAGAGGAGAAAAGAGAGGGATGAGAGAATAGGTGATTCGGCCAAGGGTCAAAAAGTAGAAAAGATGAAGATGGCAATGGGGTTTTGGTTTTGAGAGAGAGTGAAAAGAAAGAAAAAGAGATGAAATGCTAGCCGAATTTGTCAAGTGAAAGACTAAGAGAATTCGGCCTCCCCTCTACATAGTTCCCTTGCCGTCCACTCCTCTCCAAGGAGTTCAAATTTAAACCAACACCTTGAATCACTCTTGGACACTAGTTTAAAATTATTTCAAAAGAATTTGAATTAAACAAATACCTACTTTTTCTCCTTGCCACCCTTTTAAAATTATTCATATAAAATCCAATTAAAATCTTAATAATATCCTTATTATCCTGAAGTTTAAAATTGAGCATTTCTCCTCTCTTTGCCGTCCAAAATAAAGAGCAAAAAGGGGACTTTCATGACTCGAACATAGGCTCCCATTGCTCCCCTTGTGGCGTCAATTCCAGCTCCTAAGTGGCCTCCTTTGCCACTTTTCCAAGGCCTTTTAGTGACAAATTTCCCCTCATTTAACTTGTAACCCCTACTTACTAAGGCTTCCTATCTTTAAAGCTTACAAATAAAATTTTCTACTACTCGGGCCTGCTCTAGACTTACAACTAAGTCTTGAAACATCTCAAACAACGACACCACAGCCCAAACACAAGCAAAACAATGCAATCTAAAATTAACCCCAATTTAGGATGTTACAGCTTCTACCCCTTAAAATAAATTTCGGCCTCAAATTACGATTAGAAGAGTGGGGGGTATTGCCGCCTCATCACATCCTCGGGTTCCCACGTGGCCTCTTCCGTACCATGGTTTCGCCATAGTACTTTCACCAAAGGTACTGACTTTCTGCGCAGAACTTTGACACCTCGGTCCAAGATCTGGACTGGTTCCTCCTCGAAAGATAAGTCCGAGTTTACCTCAATCTCTGCTACTGGCACAACGTGTGACAGATCTGACCGATATCGCCTAAGCGTTAACACATGGAAGACATCATGAATTTGTTTTAACTCTGCCGGCAGCTCGAACTGATAAGCTACCGGTCCCACTCGCTTCAACACTTTATACGGCCCAATAAATCTAGGGCTTAGTTTCCCTTTTTGCCCAAATCTTAACACCTTCTTCCAAGGTGACACCTTCAGAAAAACTTTATCCTCATGCGTACTCCATTTCTTTGCGCTTAAGATCAGCGTAGGACTTCTGCCTATCCGACGCCTTGAGACGAGCTCGAATTACCTTAACCTTGTCTTCAGTTTCTGTCACCAACTCTGGACCCAAAACTTGTCGTTCACCCAACTCCGTCCAACATGTAGGAGTACGGCACTTTCGTCCATACAGTGCTTCATATGGTGCCATCTGGATACTCGCTTGATAACTATTGTTATAAGCGAATTCTGCTAACGGTAGGTACTCCTCCCAACTACCACTGAAATCCAAAACACATCCTCTCAGCATATCCTCTAAAATCTGAATGACCCTTTCCGACTGCCCGTCAGACTGTGGATGGAATGCTGTACTGAAATCCAGTCGTGTGCCCAAAGCTTGATGCAACGCTTTCCAGAACCTTGATGTGAACCTCGGATCCCTATCCGAGATAATTGATACTGGCACGCCATGCAATCTTACTATTTCCGACACATACAGCTTAGCTAGCTTCTGAAGTGAGTAATCCACCCTTACCGGTATGAAGTGAGCTGATTTAGTCAGACGGTCCACAATCACCCAAACTGCGTCCTTCCGCTGGGGCGAGAGGGTAGCCCATCGACAAAGTCCATAGTGATCCTTTCCCATTTCCACCGAGGATCTTCACCGGTTGGAGTAACCCCGATGGCAAGCGGTGTTCGCCTTAACCTGGCGACACGTCGACACTTTCCCACAAATTCGGTTACCTCACGCTTCAACCCCGGCCACCAGAACTACTTCCGTAAATCTCCATACATCTTGCTACCTCCGGGATGCATGGCGTATGGGCTGCTATGTGCATCTTGAAGAAATTCTTTGCCTCAATTCCACATCCTTTTGCATACTGGGCTCGTCCTTGAAAACATAGTACACCATCACGGACAAACTATACCCTTCCAAACCACCATCTTGAACTTGTAACCTCCGCGCACTCAAAGCTGTCATCTACCAATTATTTTTCCTTAATCTCCTCGATCCAAGTTGGCTTAACTTGTAGCTCACGCTAAAAGACTTCCATCGTCGTATAGATCGAGGTGAGCAAACATCAATCTTAAGTCCGTCCACGACCTTAGGCTCAACGCGTCGACCACCACGTTAGCCTTGCCCGGATGGTACTCAATTGAACGATCGTAGTCCTTCAACACTCAATCCATCGACGCCTTAAGTTCGAGATCCTTCGGGTCAAAAGATACTTGGACTTTTGTGATCGTGTAGACTATCGACTTCTCCCCATACAAGTAATGCCTCCATATTTTTAAAGCGAAGACTACCGCTACTAACTCCAAATCGTGAGTTGGATAGTTAACCTCATGCGGTCTTAGCCGACGGGATGCATAAGCCACTACTTTCCCTTCTTGCATTAACACACACCCCAAACCAAGTATGGGATGCATCACAATAAACCGTGAACAACTTTCCACCTCAAAGTGAACGAACCGAGCTTCCGTCAGAATCTTCCTTAGCTTGTTAAAGCTTTCTTGCTGTTTCTCCGTCCATACAAATGGAACTCCTTTTCTTAATAACTTAGTCAACGGCGCTGCGATTAAAGAGAATCCTTCCACAAATCTTCGATAGTACCGCTGCACCCGTAAAACTTCGAATTTCTCGCCATCGCCCTAGGCGGTTTCCAATCCAACACCGCCTCAACCTTACGAGGGTCCACTCTAATCCCTTCGGTGACACCACGTGACCTAAGAAAGCCACCTCCCTAAGCCAAAATTCACACTTACTGAATTTGGCATATAACTGCTTCTCCCTTAGTGCTTGTAAAACTATACGCAAATGCCTATCATGCTCCTCCTCCGTCTTTGAATAGACCAATATGTCGCCTATAAACACCACGACAAACCGATCAGAAATCTTCTTTGAAACACCCTATTCATTAAGTCCATAAATGCTGCCGGTGCGTTGGTCAACCCAAATGGCATCACCAAAAACTCGTAATGCCCATACCGAGTACGGAATGCCGTCTTGTGCACATCAACCTCCTTCACCTTAAGTTGATGATAACCCGACCTAAGATCTATCTTCGAGAACACCGATGCACCCTCCAGTTGGTCAAACAAGTTATCAATCTGGGGCAACGGATACTTGTTTTTGATTGTTAACTTGTTTAGCTGACGGTAGTCGATACACATTTGCATTGAACCGTCCTTTTTCTTGACAAACAACACAGGTGCTCCCCACGGAGATATACTTGGTCGGATAAACCCTCGGTCCAAGAGTTCCTGAATTTGAGCCTTCCGCTCCACCAATTCCTTTAGTGCCATTCGGTACGGTGCTATAGACACAGGTGCCGTTCCGGGCAACAAGTCTATACCGAACTCAACTTCCCGATTCGGAGGCACACCCGGAAGTTCTTCTAGAAATACATCAGCGAATTCCCTTACTATTCGAACCTTCTCAACTGCTGACTCCTTAGCTTCCAAGGCACATATATGAATCAGAAACGCCTCACAACCCTTCCTGACCATCTTCTCAGCCTTCAAAGCAGATACCACGTTAGATAGGTAATCTCTTCTATTGCCTATCATGACCACTTCATCACCCTTAGCCATCTTTAGAACCATGTGCTTAGCAGCGCAGTCCAACCTTGCCTGATACTTAACCAACCAATCCATTCCAAGAATCAAATCGAACTCCCCAAACGGCGGTTCCATCGGATCGACCATAAATACTACCCCCTTGGAGTTCTAGGGTACATCTCTATATAGCTTGTTCACAACTACAGAGTGACCTAGAGGGCTAATTCTTGTCATCTCCTAGAAGCGGCCTCAAAGTCTAAGTTCATAGTCTCTACCACACTACTAGCAACGTATGAATGCGTCGAACCCACATCAATTAATGCAACATATGGAAGACCAAAAATTAGGAACGTACCGGTTATGATGTCTGGTGTGTCACCCTCCTCTCGACGCCTTGCTGCGTAGACTAAACCAGGCTGTCTCACCTCTGTGTTGCCCTGCACCTCTGCGCGGTGTACCGCGACCTCGACTAGAACCATTACCTCCTCTACCATTACCACGACCCTCCGTGGTGGTCCTTCGTTCTAACCCGAGTACGATTCGACCCTCCGGTGATTCTTAGCTAACTTCCGAGGACAGTCCCCTTACACGGTGATCCAACGATCCACATTCAAAGCATCCTCTTTCATCGGTCCAACATCCTCCCCAATGTGATTTCCCACAGCGATTATAATCGAGGTGGTCTCGACGATCAGCGACCATGGGCCTTTCTGCCTGATTCAGCCCACTCTGCCTAGCCCTCTTCTGTGCATTACTACCCAATCCAGACGACCCAAAGCCTCTTTTTCGCTTATTCCTATCATAGTTTACGTCTCACGGACTCCTTGACCCTTCGGCTACCTTAGCCTTTTCCACCGTAATAGCAAACTCACGCTCTCCTTTGTGGAGCAATCAGCAACCTTAACTCATCCCTAAGTCCGTCTTCAAAGCGGACACAACGATCATGCTCTGTTGACACAATTCCTCGAGCATAGCGGCTCGGCCTCAAGAATTTGCGCTTCATACTCGACACGGACTTATTTCCTTGTACCAACCCCGAAAAGCTTTCCTCTGCGCATCGGTGTACTTTGGTGCCCACATACTTCTTCCGATTGGCGCGTTTGAAATACTCCCAAGTAAGATCATCCGCCGTAGCACCATCCCGAACCGTGAGCCACCATTAATATGACTCATCCTTTAGAAGCGACACCGCTCCTTTCAGCTTCTCCTCATTCGTCAGCTCAAGATCATCCATGATTCTCTCGGTCGATTCTAACCAATATTCCGCCGCACTGGGTGCCACTCCCGATACACCCCGGAATACCTCCGCTCTGTTGGATCAGAAGTCGCTCGGGTACAGACTTCCGAGCTCCCAAATTTCCTCTCGCACCAGCCACCAACTCTAGAACTTCGCACAGCCACGACTGCGACAGCTGGCGTCATCCCCGTTTGGGCTTCTTCGCTCAACGCCCACACGGTGGGGTGGTGATGGCGGTGGTGCCTCATTGTCCGATCCACGACCCGACCTAACGGGTTCGGACACGGTGATCTGCCTCCACCGCGTCCACGACGGCCACGCCCTCTCAGAGCTCATTCTAACTATTACGCTTTAATCTAATTAAAAAAAATTTTATGGATTAGTACTTGTTTCACTTGGTTATCCGCGAAGAAATTTTATAAAGAGAGTTTAATAGAGATTCTTTCGATCAATCAAAGGTTTAAGTCCTCTATCCTAGTTTACACTGTAAGAGCACATCCATTCCCTAATACCTTTCATACTTATTCACTCATCCCGAGGGTAGTTTCGTCTTTTTCTCCCCAGGTTATTTTCAGTAAATTTCCAAAGTTAGGGTATTATTTATTGTGTTTGGCCTATGACCGAGTCCTCTTGGTTAGGGTGAACCGAAGCTACGCACTGTAGGAATCTGCGAAGAGGAGGTGAGTCGAGGATCTGCTTAAGTACCAAGCTCTTAGGATCCAATCCTAGACATGCGCACAAGGGTTACCACACCCTAACTCGGCGACTTGGTCGTAGGTTTGTTTAATTAAGCATTTAAAGTCTTATGTCTTTTGTTGGAGTGGGCTAGTCCTAAAGTTTAAACACCTATCATACTATCTACGTTCCATACCTACCCTTCTACCAATAATAATTCATACAGAAGTCAGAAGTACTTACCTGGGCGGATTGGTGCCGGAGACTCGGGCCATGCTATTCAAAACCAAAAATATTTCAAAAAGGCCTACCAAAACATTTTGGGCCTTGGGCCCCCACAGCCGAGTTTTGAACCTGGCTCTGATACCAATTTTGTAACACCCCAAACCCGACCCAAACATTACGACCGAATTTGGTATGTTACAGAGGAAAACATTTTGTAAAATCCCTTTTAGCCGACTTAAGTTTTGTCGAAAACGTTTCATTTTATATGGTTTTGTTAAAACCATTGAGGTGTGTGAAGAAACCTCACTTAGTTTTATTTAAAGATCCATTAAGTCGGGTTGTTACCGATTTTGAATGTACCCGATGGCACAATACAACATTTTGCGTTAAATTTTAAAAAAACGTGTGTACCCATTTTAAAGTCATTAAGTAATTTAAAAAAATTATCCAAAATATGTAAAGTAAGCAAAATAAAAATCTTAGGAGGCCTTATTACAACTTGATATAATAAATCCAAAATAAAATAAAAATAATTCAAAGTTCGTTTAAATAACATTCCCACTGCATGGCCACCTCGAGTCCATCCGGCTCCTCATCTGCGATCTACGAGTCACCTAAAAAAGTTAAAGGAGAAGGTGAGTCACCAAGACTCAGTGTGTACCCCCTTCCCCCAGTTTAGTGCAACATCATACACAATTTATAACTAAGTTAACATGCACTAAATTTAACATGCACCCAACCTAGCCATCCAATGCACCTTTCTCTACCCCGTGTGGTACCAAACCACTGGTGGTGCCAAACCACTAGTGTCCAAAGACACGATATCCATCAATATTGTGGTGCCAAACCACTGGTGGTGCCAAACCACTGGTGACCCGAAGTCACAAATAGTAGTGATGGGGCCAACCCATCGTGTGATACCAAATCACTTTGGCGTCAATCCCGTCATATTATCGTGGGGCCAACCCGCTGTGGTACCAAACCACGGGACGACGCTATGAGGTGCCAAACCTCCGTGACCGTGAGTCACGAAATGTGGTACCAAACCACCGGTTTCCGTGAGACACGGATATCACTTCCCCCTCCACTCGTTTAACCCACATCAATTAATGATATGCACATAATGTAAATCATGCCAACATGTTTAGTTAACAACATCCACTGGATTTATCATCGACTATATATTATATGCCACATATACCAAATATGTCATGCTTTCATAAGCATCATAAAGAACACATAACGACAAGGACTTACTCGAGTCCTTGCTTATACCAAGATGGTAATAAATCCCATTCTACATCAATTCGATTTAGCATATACAAAGATTGCATTTAGCACGATTATTAGTTATAAAGTGTGTATGTACACACTGTTACTAACGATAGCCCAAATCCCGTAAGAGTCAATCGGCCACACTAGGTTCCTTGCCCCTATATTCGGCCATACATGAAAGTTAGTGTCTTTGACCATTCGGCCAAACCAAATTAAACCCAAGGGGTTATCATTTGAAACCCGAGACCTTACCTACACGCCCTTTGAATATTAGCCACCACACACTATGTGTTTCAAACTTTCCTATAATCGGCAACCATCCATATTAATAGCCTTTGGCTTTTCCACCACTAAAAATATAATCTATTAAAATAGATCCTTACCACCCTTACCAACCGATTGCTAACGAATGAAGGCTTGGTTTGATTACCTCAAAATCCCGAGTACCTAGATAAAATCGATTCCAACAAGAATAATTAACACCTTGCTCTCAAATACGAAATCGGCTCTTACTCTTTTAGAAGTCGACAAAGACCAAGAGAGGAGAAGAAATAGGCATTCGGCTATAAGCACTTACCTTCCCAAATCGATTGAAAGAAGATTCCCAAAGAGATCTATGCCACTTTTAACATTCGGCCAAAGTGCTTCTAGATAGGAGAAGGGAATTTGGCACAAAGGTAGGGAGTAGATTCGGCTATGGTTGATTAAAATAACAATCAAGGTTCTGGCTTTGAGTGAAAAAGAGGAAGAAGAAGAAGTGAAATAGAAGTTTCGGCCAAAGGGGTTGAGGAGAGAAAAGAAAGGTATGAGGGGAGAGTGTTTTCGGTTTAACCAAAATAGAGGAGAAAAGAGAGGGATGAGAGAATAGGTGATTCGGCCAAGGGTCAAAAAGTAGAAAGATGAAGATGGCAATGGGGTTTCGGTTTTGAGAGAGAGTGAAAAAGAAAGAAAAAGAGATGAAATGCTAGCCGAATTTGTCAAGTGAAAGACTAAGAGAATTCGGCCTCCCCCTCTACATAGTTCCCTTGCCGTCCACTCCTCTCCAAGGAGTTCAAATTTCTACCAACACCTTGAATCACTCTTGGCCACTAGTTTAAAATTATTTCAAAAGAATTTGAATTAAACAAATGCCTACTTTTTCTCCTTGCCACCCTTTTAAAATTATTCACATAAAATCCAATTAAAATCTTAATAATATCCTTATTATCCTGAAGTTTAAAATTGAGCATTTCTCCCTCTCTTTGCCGTCCAAAATAAAGAGCAAAAGGGGACTTCGCGACTCGAACATAGGCTCCCCTTGCTCCCCTTGTGGCGTCAATTCCAGCTCCTAAGTGGCCTCCTTTTGCCACTTTTCCAAGGCCTTTTAGTGACAAATTTCCCCTCATTTAACTTGTAACCCCTACTTACTAAGGCTCCTATCTTTAAAGCTTACAAATAAAATTTTCTACTACTCAGCTCGCTCTCTAGACTTACAACTAAGTCTTGAAACATCTCAAACAACGACACCACAGCCCAAACACAAGCAAAACAATGCAATCTAAAATTAACCTCCAATTTAGGATGTTAGAAATCACCACCCCTTCTTGGCCAAAAGTGTATTATTGAATTTTGCTAATTTTCGGAAGCCCAAACCCCAACCTCTTTTAAGTCACACAATCCCTCCCAAGAGCTCCAATGAATTCCACACCTTGACTATTATTTATGCCACCATTAACGACATAATAAAGCTTTTATTTCCTCACAAAAATAATTTGGTAAAAAAAACATGATATAACATATGTGGGAATCAGCTGTAACATTGATTTAATAAAATCGCTTTACCTCCTTGTGATAACCACCGATTACACCAGCCATTTATTTTTCCTTGGATTCAATCATTAATGTTTCAAAATGCTAATTTTCTGTTGCGACCCACTTTTATTAGCAAGCCTAAATACTTCTTAGGATCCATAGAGCTTCTCATGCCTAGCTCCCTTTCTATTAAGGCTCGATCACCTTCATTAACATTCGAGCTAAAATAAATAAGGGATTTAGTGAAGTTAATTAGCTGCCTATAATAACTCTCAAATTCCTTCAAGACATTTTTCAAATTTGCCACCCTACTATAGATGCATCCCCAAAGATCAAACTATCATCTGCAAAGAACAAATGCGATATGTGGGACCTAAATGACTCAGTTTTACTCTCTTCACCAAACCTTCTTGACAAGCTAACCATAATAGTGTTGAAAGTCCCTCACTATAGAAAAGAAAAAGGAAATGGCTTAACGAATAACCTTATCGAAGTCCTCTAGAAGGAGAGATTTGCCCTCTTGGTAGACTGTTCAAAACCACTGAATACTTAACAGTCTTTACACAACGCATCACCAAATTCACCCATGACTTAGCGAAGCCCATCTTAAGCATTACCTCCTCTACCAAATGTCACTACTCTCTATCGTACGACTTGCTTATATCCAGTTTCAACGCAAAAGAGCCCTTTCGGCCACCTCTTTTCTTCTTGAAAGAATGCAATAACTCAAAAGCCACTATTACGTTATCCGTGATCAACCTCCCTAGTACAAAAGCACTTTGCACTTCGTAAATACAGTGCGGCATACTCATCTGTAATCTATTAAAAATTGTCTTGGAAATTATTTTAAACAAGATGTTACAAACACTAATCGGTTGAAAGTGCGTCATATTAACTAGATTTTTTTGCTTTGGAATAAGCATTATATTAGTATAATTGACCTCTTCCAAAGACCCTCCATTCAAAATATCAAGGCAATATTTATTAACATCTTAACCAACTATATGCCAATTTTTTTATAAAAAAGAGCAGGCATATCATTTTCTTTTGACGCCTTTGCATCAGCGAACTGCTACGACTATCTCCTCCTCTGTGGATCTCGATCTTAAGAAACCATTCATGCCTTTAGTAACATGAACCGTAACTCTTGACAAGACCCTCCTCATATCCCTTCTACCTCATGAAGTAAACAATTCTGAAAAATACTCACATGCAACCTGTTCAATCCTTTCCTCTCCCACCATCATTCGACCATCCCCATCTTCAAGTTGAAGAATAATTTTCACCTTTTTACGCTATGAAACATATGAAAGTAAGTTGTATTTTGGTCACCATTTTTCAACCAATTGGCCATTGCTCATTGCTCCCAATACCTTTCTCCCTTATCAATGTCAAAATTTAATTTCATCTTCGTAATGACTAATTCTTTCAGCATTTCATCATTGGGAGGCTTACTACAAAGCTCTTCCAATCAACATTGTAATGTACTCATGGTTAGCCTCGAAAGTCATCTTACCTCCTTTGCCCATTGCATTAATCTCTACCACTCGACTTAATCCTATCAGGCTCAAATCCTTTCGAACCTATCCATAGATGTTGAAGCTCCTCCTCACATGACTCCTCAAGTATCCAAGCCGCTTCAAACTTAAAGGTTCGCTACATATTTTCCTGTCTTTCTATCAGGTCACATGTTTCAAGTAATAATGGGCAATGATTAGATACTAAATTCATACAATGTTTAAGTCTATAATTCAGAAACAGGTCCTGCCACTCAAATCTTTCCACCTTTTTATAAAGCCTATCTCGAATGTTATTTTGCTATAATTTCCCTCGCTCTCATGTAAGCCATTGACCTTTGTATCCCACATCTAAAAGATCACAATCATCAAGAACAAAATTAAAATATTCCATAACCCTTTCATCCCTTAATCTCTCCCCTTGTTTCTTATGGGAATACTTTATTTCATTGAAATCACCCATAAATAGCTATGTTCAGTACTTTCCATCAAAAATCTACATAGTAATTCCCACGATTGATGCCTTAAAATTTCCATCAGATGCCCATAGAAACCAATAAAGTGCCATCTATCATTCTCTGTATTATTTTCTATCATTAAATCAATATGATACAAATAGAAACTATGTAATAAAACCTTGCACCCTTGTTTCTAACATAATGACAAACCACCCCTTGTACCATTTCTACTCACCTCAATTCCTTTCATAAAGCCCTAACTCATCCAAACTTTCTCCATCCTCAAACTCTGTAACTTTATTTCCATGAAGAAAGCCATCTCGGGATTAGTCTCCTTCAGTATGTGTTGAATTCAACAAATTGTCTTGGGGCTCCCCATCCATCGAACATTTCAACTTAATAGCTTCATTGCAACTAGTCGCCTTGCCTTCTAGAGCCAACCGATGCCTCAGATATATGAACATGATAATGTCCATAAGAAGTCTTCCCCATATCCAACTCATCAGAAACTTGAGAAAACAATGAACTACGAGGACGTTTCTTTCAATTCCCAACCTCTATCGGGCACTCTTCCTCCACCAAATCTCGATTAGGATCTATATTCTCCTCCTCTCCAAGGACAAAAATTTTCTTTCCTCTCATATTCAGTCCTAAGTTTGTGCCAACTTGCCTAATAAAATCAACATTTTTGAAAAGACTCTGTGTTGGGGATCGACCCGATTAAGCAACGAATAAGTAAAAAATAGCAGAAGAAATTGATAAATTGAACACACAAATTTAACGTGGAAAAGCCCCTCCAAAGAGGATAAAAAAACCACACAGCAAGATAATTTTACTGTAATGACAAAAGAACAAAGAGTACAAAAGATGGAGATAAAAACTAAACCTTGAAACCCGAAAACACAAAATTCTCCAAAAGTGTTATGAATTCTAATCATTTAATGAGTGTACTTTCTAAGGTTGTAAAAGAGCCTATTTATAGGCTAAATTCGTAGGTCAAACAATAATAAAATAATCTAGACTAATTAGTGTTTGACTAAAATAAATAAATAGTGTTTAACTAGGAGATTATTTGTAAGAGCCCAATTTTCAATGGTGACGGAACAGTGGTCTTGGGACCACAAATTTCCATCGTGTCAGCTCATAAATATTATTTTTAGAATATTTATAGAGTCACAAGAGTTCTATTAAATTTTGGTTTAGAAATATTAACATTTAAATAATTAATTAAAGAAAAAGGACTAAATTGAAAAAGGTGCAAAAGTTAGTAATTAGTTAAGTAAATGGCTAATTAGCTTATTAACCACATGAAGAGGGATTAATATAGGAATTAGACCCTAGTAGCTAAGGTTGGACGGCTAAGTAAAGGAAATTAATAAATTAAAGTGTTTTGAATGGCAAAATTATAATTAAAATGAAATTAAAATAAAATTTAGTAAAACAAAAGGCTTTCTTCTTCAATTTTCAATCTCCATTGCCGAAACCATAAACAGAACTTGGAAGAATCGGCTAAGCATCTAGGCCTTGCGTGTGAGTTCAATTCTTAACCATTTCTTGTATTTTTTTTTTTTGTTTTTGAGATCGTTGTAACTAGGTCCAATTGGCTCATACTTTTGTTTTTGATTTTGTTAAAAATTTTGGAAGTTTTCATTGATGAATATTGATTTTTTTTATGAATATTATGTATTTGGAGCCTTTGTTATGCTAGTTGATGGTTTTATAAAGAGATTTTTGTTAAATTTTGATTTTTGGTTTAAATTGTGAATAAGTCAAAATATTAGGGTTGGGTTATGAATTTGAGGTTTATTAGGGGTTTTTTGAGGGCTTAGTATATTTGGATAAATTATTGAGTTGAGAAATTAGTTAATTTGATGAATTTCGAGTTAAAGGACCAAATTGTAATAATTGTAAAAGTTTGGGATAATTGTGTAAATTTGAAAAATAAAAGGGTATTAATTGTAAAATGGATTTGAAGTGAAATATGTGCTAATAATTATGGAAATTTGCATTATAGATCAAGAATTCGCAGATATTCAGGGAAAAGAAAAATTAGCGGAGTAGTCCCTGAACTTTTGCAATTTCTGCGATTCAGTTCAGGAAAGTTCATTACATGGTTACTATTAATTTTATTGAACATTCTATACTACTCATTATTGGTTGAAATATGGATTTTATTGAGTTATGCTTACTGAAATAGAAATACGATGATTATTCGGGCTATGTGCCTAGCAGGCTGTGTGCCGGTGATTATTCGGGCTATGTGCCAAGCAAGCTACTTGCCAGTGATTATTTAGGTTATGTGCCTAGCAGGCTTTGTGCCGATGATTATTTGGGCTATGTGCCTAGCCGGCTTTATGTCGGTGATTATTCGGGCTATGTGCCTAGCAGGCTATGTGTGTAACACCCTAAACCCGGCCTAGACGTTATGGCTGAATCTGGCGATGTCACATGATAGTGTGTTCGAAAACTAAATTATTACAATAAAATCATCTCCATGTTATTACCTATCTTTATCTCTTATTAATTCTAAATGGAATCGTTTTACTTATTTAAAACATTTGCTTTTAAACGTTTCTCGTTGCGGAAGCTTTTAAAACAAAGCAATTTAAATAATCGTGAGTTTAGAAAATACGTTAGCTTTTTGAAAACCGAACTTCCTACGACTAGCAGTTATAGTTCCACAAAAAATAAATTAAAAAAACCAAATTTAAGCAAAATTCCCAAGAGTCCTCAATTTACATCCCAAAAATAATAAGACCATAAAATATAAATTAAAAAAATGTAAAGTCCAAAAAATGTGGTCACCGTCGAGTCCTCCGCCGCACCGATCCGTCTAGGTCTAGAGATTACCTGTGCACATTAAATAGAGAGGGGTGAGTTTACGTAAACTCAGTGTGTGATCCTACAAAAAATAAACATTCAGTCAAATACAGTTTTGGGCCTAAGCCCCTTTTAGTATCAGTAACGGTTTGGGCCTTAGCCCATTTCAATCTGAGATCAAATATGCATGAGGGCCTTAGCCCATCATAGAATCGATGCTTGATCATGCAAGATTGATATCAAAGTCCTACCCAACCAGCCTCTACAAACCATCTCCGTCCAACCCTACACTCCATGTGGTGATTAAATCAACCCACCCATCCCTACACTCCAGGTAGTATCGAATGCGGCACAAAACAGTAATTTGCAGCTGAGCTGCCAGTATATTAGGCTTAAGAGATTTTCAGTACACTTCCCCCAAATATAATCAATTCAACCCCATGCAATGCAACATACAACTCATGACATGCCATCTCATGATATCAATACATATAACCAGTTCAGTATACATGCATACTATCATCATGCTCAATATATATAAATCAAACAATCAGTTCACACAATTAGGGATCTAAATAATGCTTACCAACCCTACAGTAGGTTCATAGTCGGCTTGGGCAACCCGTGCAACCTTAGCAATCAATTAAGTGAAAATGGGCTCACAAGCCCATATGGCCTGCCCGTGTGGGCCCACACGCCCATATTGGCCTTGGCCCGTGTAGATCACAGGCCTGGCCCAATTTCCACACGCCTATGTGGGCCACACGGCCCAAATCAGTTGTAACGCCCCGAATTTGGGCCTAGAAGTATTGGGCCTATTGGGCTTTGGGCTTTAGATCTCAGAAAATTTTTAAGTAAGCAAGAAAAAGACAATTGGCATGTGGGCTTTGAGGGTAATGAATTTGGAGTGTCTAGGGGTTTAGAGATGTTTCGGGATCAAGTAAGGGTATAGGAAAAAAATTAGTTTTAGCCCAAGGAACTGTGACTTGATTAGTAGGCCTTTTAAATAAATGAAGAAGAAAAATGACACAAAAGAGCTTGTGGTGTAGTGGCAAAGTGGCGCCACTTAGGTAGCGAGGAGGTGGCGTCATTAGCGTGCAAGGGAGTCCAAGGTTGAGTAGTGGCATGGTATTTTGTTGGGGATTTAATTTTTTCCTTCTAGATGGTTAGTAGTGGCGTTGGATGTGAACTCAAGGAAGTGTTCATGAGAGAAAATTAAGGAAGGGATAAAGGAGCTTATCTTAGAGAAAATTTAGGATGAGATTGAGGAGTTATCAGGGAGAAAAGTTAGGAGCTGAGAAGTGTGAAGAGTTGGTGCCGTTGTGGCAAGTGGGAAGTGTATAAATTTGGCTTAGGAGGGTAAATGAGTGCCGTTTTTGGGTCTTTTAGGGGGTATTTCGAATTTTCATTGTGGCTTTCGACATTTGGAGAGTTTTGCAAATAAGTTAGTCTTTCTTTTCTTTACCGAATATCCTGTAGTTACCCTCACACAAGCACATTTGATCTTTTCTTTTCTCCCCCTCATTCTATTCTTCCGTTGTCGAATTCTTCCATTCTTAGAAAAACCATCATTCCTTTTTGCCGAATTCTCTCTTAGCCAAACTTTTCTATTGCCGAATTACCATAATATTCTCTTGCCGAAATCCCCCATTAGTGCTGAATCTTTGTTGTTTTTCTCTATCACAAATCAGTTGGTATCTACTCTCAGTCAAGGTTAAAAGCCGAATCTCGTTTGGTAGGCCGTAGGATCTAAGGTTGTATTCGGTAAGTATTCTGTTAACTCCCCTTAGTACGTTTTGTTGAAAGCCGAAGGGCTATCTAACCCCTCTTTGCCGTTACCATGTATTAACAAGGGTGAGGTTCAGCAATCGCAAGTGCGGTAGGTAAGGATTGCTATCAAGGCAGTAAGTATTCTCGACTCAGTTAGGGTTTAGTAATTGACCGAATCTATTATGGCTCATAGGGGTGACTTATGATCAATATGGGTCACTTGGTTTTGACGATATAGGTGTTTGGGTGCAGATCTAGAGGTTAATCGCCAATAGTAGCAAAGGAAGGGCTACTAGAACGTGAGGCACACGGTAAGGGTATGGTGAGGTTTCGGTTTTTGGTTAGTATGTGTTAACGCTTTGGTTAATCGCTAGTAATGTCAATTGTAGGTTCGTGACTAAGGGGTTTGCAGCACGCGAGGTTACCAGGTGTGTACAAACACTACACACGATATCGGCAATGCCGAAAAGCCGAAAAGCTGAAAGTGGCTAAATGGGCCCGGTGGGCCCTGAGGCTAAGTTTGATTAAATGGTTTGGCTTGTTAAACATATTGAGTTAGTCACGCATGATACACGATTTGGAATTGTTTTGGGCCTAATAGGCCATATGATAAGCTTTGGGCCTAATAGGCCGTAAGGTTGGAATTTGGGTTTGATGGGCTTTATGGGAACGTAGACAAATATGCTAGGGTTTATGGACTTAGGCCTAGTTTAAACAACTCTTCAATTTCATAAGACTTAATCTAATTAAACATGCCTGTGAACAAGTCGATTAGTTAGAGTGTGGTAACCGACATATGCATGTCTAGGATTGGATCTAGTGAGAGCTTGGTATTTAAGCGGTCCGAGTGACCCACCTCCTCTTTTCTGAGATCCTACTTGGTGCATAGTGTTTGTTCACTTTAATCGCGAGGACTTGTTTATGGGCCAAAGTTTATAACTAAAACCCGAGAGGGACTTAAATACCCTTATGTTGGAAAATTACTAAAAGAACCTTATATTGTAAAATTACTAAAATACCCTTATATTGGAAAATTACTAAAATACCCTTATATTGGAAAATTACTAAAATACCCTTATGTTGGAAAAATTACTAAAATACCCTTATATTGTAAAATTACTAAAATACCCTTATATTGTAAAATTACTAAAATACCCCTGTTTGTAAAATTACCAAAATACCCCTGTAGGGTAGAATTACGAAAATACCCCTGGGTAGTGAAATGACAAAAATACCCCTATGTGATGAATATGGGTTTGTGGATGTTACTTTTGTGTTTGATGCATTCATATGATATTCTGCTTAGGATGCATATGGGTGGGAATTATGGTACGGAGGAAGATTTGAGGATCGCATGGCCGTATGGTATGGATCCGGGATCGCATAGCCGTATGGTATGGATCCACCACAGGCTTTTTAGCCACCGAGCAGCCATGCTGCACCGATAATGTTACCGAGGGCTGTGTGCCATTAATATGGGCTTTGTGCTGTAATTATTGGCTTTGTGCCAATATCAAAGGCTTTGTGCCGTAATTATGGCTTGGTGCCAACTGAGAAGGCTTTGTCAGGTCGTTATTATGGCTTTGTGCCAATCATATTTACCGTGGCTATGTGCCTAACATATATATATTGATGACTCTGTGTCAATATTTGAGGATCGCATGGCCGTATGGTATGGATCCAGGATCGCATGGCCGTATGGTATGGATCCACCGGAGGCTTTAAGCCCAATGTATGTGATTAAGCGCTTTGTCGCAACGTTGGTAGTAGTATCGCAGCAACGGGCTACCCTTGGTGTGTAGCGGAGGGTGGGTCGAGCTAGAATTCCCCACATGAGTCATAAGGTTGGAAGGGAAATGGTGTGTTTAGCGGATGGATTTTTGGGGTGGGTTTTGCATTATCTTGTTTGTATATGATGCGATATGATATGAGGTCATTGTAGGCTAAGGCCCAAGACCACCAATTTTGTTAGGGCTTAGGCCCAATGTGAATATTTGTATGTGATTTGATTGTCAAGGGTTGTACACACTGAGTTTTGAAACTCACACACTTTAATTTAACGTTTCAGGTAATCTTGAATAGACGACTCGACGTGGGAGAGGACTCGAAGATGGCCACACTACAAGCTGATCAAATGTTTTATTTTGTTCACATGAATTTATTTTGAATACTTTGTTTTTTTTTCATTGGATTGTAATAAGGCCATGTAACTCCTAAGTGACTTTAGATTTTGGGTTTTATTATTATTGTTTCAGCTATCCGCTTATTAAATTTCATAAAATATCTAAAGTTAACATGGTTTTGAAATAACTTAACCTATGAATGTTTTCTAAAAAATGGGCTTTTTCAACGTAACATAACAAGATACAAGGGTTTTGGGCTTTTGGGCCTTAAATTGTTAAATGGTAAAATCGTTTTGAAGTGTGCCTTTGATGTGACATTCCGAACTCGGGCCTAACTTCTAAGCTGGGTTTGGGGTGTTACATCAGTCTAGCCCATGTGTGCACGGCCTAGCCTCGTCGATCACACGCCCATGTTATGCCACACGGCCTACCACACGGGCGACCACACGCCCGTGTGGTGTCAAAGTGAGGTTTTTGACTTTTGTCGAAACCTCGTTTTCTGTGCAATCAAGTACACACCTGTATCGTTTTTTATGCCTACACGCTTCCGAGCACTCCAGTACCTATAATTAACCAATATTTCACTCAATAAATCGCTTAACCAACTGAACTAAACTAATCCCGAAACGAGATAAACATCTTTTGAATAACGAAACCATTACCTTCTATCAAATAATAGGAATTTCACGCCCTTAGAACGTCGATGAACGATAATCAGCCCTTTGATAAGCCCCTAATCACCAAATTAATAATTATTAACACTTGTCCAAATCACAATTAAAGTTTAATAAAAAACTAGACATACCGAAAGAGCGACAAGGACGTTGCGCAGGAAGGAAGTAAAAGAGAGGTCAAAACAAGAAAAATAGCAAAAAAGGAAAGGAAGAAAAATGCGGCTCAGCAAATTGGGAGGCAAAAATCGGCAGTAAGGGGGAAAGGTGAAGAAAACGGCAGAGAGTTTTTGAGAAAGAAGAATAACTGAATTTTTGGAAAAATAAAAAGCTACCAGATCTTCCCCAATCCCCTAAATCACTCCACTACTTCCCACTACATTCAACTACTCAGCTTTTTAATCCAACACAAACTCTTCTAGACTAGCAAGCAAAAATAATGCTCTTGCCTAGACTTGAACACAAGACCTCCTTCACACCAACACTCCACTCAACCACCAGACCAGTAGGCCCATTCTGTTAAATATTTACCAACTTTTACTTAAAAGCCTTCTAACCCAAGATGGGGCTTTATTTTAAAAAAAAACAAAATTTTCCCAAGTCATGGCTTGAACTTGGGACCTCTCACACACACTAGAACACTTAACCATTGAAGTAGACACACATTTGTGTCACACATTCGCAAAAACAAAAATTTAAATTTTGGGGCGTTACAACGCTGCCCCCCAAAAAGAAAATTTTGTCCTCGAAATTGACCTGATCAAAAAGATTAGGATACTTCTGACATATCGCATCCTTAGGCTCCCACGTGGCCTCCTCAGTGCTATGATTCCACCATAGGACCTTTACCAGCGGAATAGACTTCTTCCTCAGAACCTTTATATCACGATATAGAATCTGAACCGGCTCCTCCTCAAAGGTTAAGTCTGGCCTAACCTCAATCTCTTCAACAGGGACAATATGAGTAGGATCAGAATGGTAGCACCTCAACATCGAGACGTAGAACACGTCATGAATGCGATCCAACTCCGGAGGTAGCTCCAACTGATAAGCAACCGGTCCCACTCGCTTCAGAATACGGTAAGGTCCAATAAACCTAGGGCTCAACTTGCCCTTACGACTAAATCTCAGTAATTTTTTCCATAGCGAGACCTTGAGAAAAATGAAATCCCCCACAGAATACTCAATCTCACGTATCTTCAAATCCGCAAAAGATTTTTTCCTGTCAGAAGCCGCTTTTAAACGATCCCAAATCAATCTAACTTTATCCTCTGTCTCAAAAATCAACTCAGGACCTAGAACATGTCGCTCGCCCAACTTAGTCCAACATAAGGGAGTGCGACACTTACGACCATACAGTGCCTCGTAAGGTGCCATCTAGATGCTGGACTGGTAACTATTATTATAGGCAAACTCCGCTAACAGCAGATAATCTTCCCAACTGCCTCGAAAATCAATAACACAGCTCCTCAACATATCCTCCAGTATCTGAATCACCCTCTCAGACTGACCATCGGTCTGAGGATGGAACGCAGTACTGAAGTCTAATCTTGAACCTAGAGCCTCATGCAACTTTCTCTAAAACTTAGATGTGAAACGAAGATCCCTATCAGAGATGATCGAAACCGGTACCCCATGCAGTCTCACTATCTCAGAAATATAAAGCTTCGCCAGCTTCTGCAGAGAATAATCAGTACGAACCGATATAAAGTGAATGGACTTAGTCAATCGATCCACGATGACCCATACTAAATCCTTCTTAGTGGGTGTTAGAGGCAACCCAGTAACGAAATCCATAGTTACACTCTTCCACTTCCATAGAGGAATCTTAACCGACTGTGATCGCTTGTCAGAGTTTTAAATTTATAATGAATGAGAATGATCGAACCTGGAAACTAACTATGACAACGATTGAGGCAAGTGCACCTATCGAACAGTAGTATAGTTTAGGCAAGACCGGATTGTCGAACCCAAAGAAACTAAAAGTACTAATACTAACCTTCTTTTTATTATCTAGCCTAAAATAAGTGAAGTTGTTTATCTAATCTAAATTAATTAACTATTAAACTAAAGACTCTAAGACAAAGAAGAATGAATTGGGAGAATAACTTGGGAAAAACTCAGTTGATTAAGACGACACCCAAGGAAGAATCAACCTAGACTTCACTTGTTATCTAACTCTAAACCAGACGATGTATTCATTTGACTTGATCCGTAAGACTCCCTAATTTATATTAAACCCTCTCTCGAGGCGAATAACGTCTAACCCTTTGAAATCTCTTTCTAATTAAAACCCCTAGAATCGCATTAACTCGATCTATGGACTCCCATATTAGGTTTCACCCTAATCCGACAACGCCTCGTCACCCTATCTCTAGGCGCGCGATCAACTCTGCTTAACTATGCTAGATATACTCCTAGGCAGGGACTTTTGCTCCACCACCTAAGCACATCCAACTTGAATCAATATCCGCGAAATATCAACACAAGAATTAAGAACACATAGTTAAGAACAAATCAAATATTTATCATATGATTCAGCAAACGATAATAAGATTCATCTAAGTTTCATTCCCCTCGGGTATTTAAAAGTTTAGTTTATAACTATAAAGAAAAACATCTCAGAAGAAAAGATAAAGCAAAACATAAGATATCCCTAAAACTCCCTGAAGGAATTGAAGAAGAAATCCTCTGTCTTGAGTAGAATTCCGGCTTCTAGAGATGGATCAACTGGCTATCCCCGAGTGAATCCCCACAAATCTGCCTTCTTTGGCCTAGCAAGACACCCCTAAACGATGGCTTTGGGCTCCCCTGACAAAAGCCCTGGCAGAAGGCTTCTGCCGAACTCCCTGCTTAAGTTGCCCCCTAGGGTGTTTATATAGGCTTTGAGATGTGTTACTTGGCCTCCAAGTATCCTAATTTGAGTGAAATTCCTATTTGGGGGTTTAATTAGACTTTGGAGTGTGTTTCTTTACCTCCAAGCATCCAAATCCGAGTAAAACTCCTCTTTTGCACGACAGGGTCACAGCCTTGGCACACGCCCGTGTAAATCGTGGCCAGGCCGTGTGGACTCCATTAGTGAGGCACGGCCGTGTGGTCTTGGGCCCAGGCCGTGTTCGAGATTGTAAAGGAGGCACGGCCGTGTGGTCTTAGGCCCAGGCCGTGTTGATTTCATGGTTTGGCCCATTTGGCCCGTTTTAAGCCCGTTTCTTGTTCTTTTCATCCTCCGGTGCTTCCCTGAGTATATAACATGAAAAGAAAAGATTAAGAGCACCAAATTGCATAATATAGGGGATAATTCATCCAAAAGCATACTAAATGTGGGATTAAAATATGTTACTTTTACGGTTTATCAAATACCCCCACACTTAAGCTTTTGCTTGTCCTCAAGCAAAATTCTCAACTCATAATTAAAACGAACTTCCCTTAAATCATAATAGTCATTAATAATGTTTCGTCATAATTCAAGGATAATTCATACATGGATAATTCTACTCAAAGAGTCCTAAAGATTCAAACAATCTAAGTCATACATTTTTGTAGCACAAAACATAGGTGTTTCCCTTCATCTAAATAATTACCTCTGATTTAAAATTGACAAGAATTGACATCCTCACTAAAGATTCACTCAAATCACTCAAAGTGTTTAAGGTTCAAAATTAAGCACTCAAACGTTAAACATGAAGAGTTAATCTCATAGGCTTGCATGAAATTCAAATCTCCACCACTGTAATATGAGATGATACGCAAATCAAAAGGTCTTTAGCAGGGTTGTAACGGGGCTTGGGTTAAGGTGTGGATAAAGGCTGAATTAGAGGGTTAGAATCGAGATCGAATTGACAAATTACCTAACTATAAAAAATGAACTGATAAATAATTACATCAATTGAAAACTTGTAATAATAATACTACTACTAATACGAGCTTCTTTTTCAACAATTGGATTTTAGATGCATAAGCTCACTTAATCACAGAACTAATAATGAATATACTTTGATTTTTTTTTAGGAACAAATTACAAATAAGAACTTTAACAACTGAAATATAAAACATAGTTAGGCAACTGCTCAAATCAAATCTCAACAAAAAGGGAGTCAATGAATGGTGGTAACAAATACAAGATGGGTTTTAGGTTAATATTAGTGGGTGAGTCAATAAAAAGGGTTGTTAGGATCCAAATGGGTTCACTAGGGGTTAATTATGAAGGTAGGCTTTTTAGTGGTGTGAGTGGGTTAAATCCTAGGTGCCTTTATCATCTCTGTATATCAAATCAAAGGTGTGGTCTCGACATGTATAATCGATGCAAGTTCTAGAATAACAAATCAATGTTGACACACTCATAATCAAAAAGTGAGCAAGAAAAAGAATATATGCTCTATAAGGCTCAAAATCCCACAAAAATTATGGTTATTTTGATGTCAACCTCGTAGATTTCAAACTTCAAAGTAATATTCAAATTCAGGTTAACAACCTAGCAAAAATTTTAATTCAGAAAAATAGACTTATCATGCTTGACTCTCTAGTATCTTAGAATTTAATTATCAATGCACAATTAACTATGACTTAATCCAAAATATATCAACAAAAATCATAAATCAGGGAAATTTTCATTCTAATCATAATATGAGAAACTTACTTTAAGACAATGCATAATTCAGGAATTTTCAAATGATACTATAGTTAACCCCCCAACACTTAAGATGTACATTGCCCTCAATATAGAAAGATAGATAATAGCAAAATAATCATAAAATCATAAGATGTGGAGAGAAGTGAAACTTCCTGAATTTTGGATAAAGTTAATGAAAAGAAACCGGATAGGATTAGAGGTGAACGTGGGGAAGCGCCTCGAACCGTTTGAACTTGAATCCTCAAAGTAGCCGGTCTGATTTTATTGTATCCTAATCTAAATCTAAATGGCATGAAGAATAAGAAGAAGATAAAAAAGAAAATAAAAAAAATAAAAATAAAAATAAAAATAAAAGTAAATAATGGAAAATGAAAGAAGAAAGACAACTGGAAAAGAAAAAGGAAGAAGGGGGTTAAATAGAAATTATGGATCTGGTGGTTGCTCCCGCCCTTGTACCTTCCTGTGGTGGCCACACGGCCATGGCCACGGCCGTGTGTAAGGCCGTGTGGTCTGGAAACCTTCACTTTTGTTAGTTTATAGTTAGGTGCTAAAAAGGAAAAATAAAAGTAAAAGAATAATTAAAAATGTAAAAATTAATGGGGTTAGTGCTCGGGTTGCCTCCCGAGAAGCGCTCGTTTATAGTCTTAAGCTAGACTTTACCTCTCATTCTTATGGTCATGGTGGTTTGAGGAGGTGAAAATCCTTTCTCATGCGATCAATTTGGTTTTTGATAAATAATTTAAGTCGAGTAATGTTTTCCTCAAAAGTGCTGAAATTAGAATGTGTTACCTCGACCGTTCCATCTGGGAAGATTTTGAGTACCTGATCTCCTATCTTAAGCTGGGTTGTCCCATTATTAGGTTCGTCATGGAGTTGCCTCATTTTTGCTTCGTGTATTTTTAGTTCCTCTTTGAAGTGTGTCTTCCACTCGTCTAGTTCATCGATCCGAAGCTTTCGTTCCTCATGAATTACTTCTTTATTGGCACGGGATCCAGGATCAGGTTCAGTTTTGTAGTTTCGTGGTGTTTTCTGTGAGGAAGGTTGAACAGTTTGGTCATCAATTGAATTTACTTTCTCACATCTATCGCTTGATGTCCTAGCTGAGTCAAGAGCTTTAAGACTGATTGATTCGTCACCAAACTGTTCCTCAGTGTTGTCCTTCTTCATTGCTTCGGGATATGGTAAACGAGGTTGGTACTTTGTAATTGCCGATTTTGGTATTTCATGGCTCACCTCAACCTTACCTTCACTTACCACAGGCTCTTGCCTTGGGTCAGATTCCACTAACCTTTCACTGCCATGAGCTGTTACGGCTTGAATTTGCTCTTTTGGGTCAGTTTCAGTGTTGCTTGGCAAGCTTTCTTGTAGTTGTTCTGAGATCAGCTTCGCAAGTTGTCCAACTGACTTAGTAATTTCCCCAACTGACTTAGTAAGTTCCCCAACTTGGTTCTTGATCCCTTCAATCGATGCTTGTTGGTTTTTAAGTGTTGTCTCAGTATCTTGGAGACGGGTATCTGTGGCTGCCATGAATTTGGTCAGCATCTCCTCAAGGTTCGACTCCTCTTCCTGTTGGTGAGGTGGTTGTTGAAAATTTGGAGGAAATTCCGGTCTTTGGCTACTTTGATCATCCCACGAGAAATTGGGATGGTACCTCCAACCTACATTATAAGTGTTATCATAAAAATTATTTTGAAGTCTAGCATAGTTACCCATATAGTTGACTTGTTCACTTTCCATGCCATGTCCGTAGGGTGGGTACTCAGGATTCGCCACGCCTCCGCTTGTTTCACACTACATAACTGGATGTGCCTGCGAGGAACCGTATAAACCATCAAATTTTTTATGTAACATCTCTAATCGGGTTGATAGCCCGTTCTGTGGTCGTGGTTGTAGATATCAATTTACGCTTTTGTTGGCTTTGTCCTCATAACTTGCCACTGATAGTTATTCAATGCCATCTCCTCTATCTTCCAAAATCAAATAAAAGAAAATTTAGCAAAGTAAAAAAATAAAAAATAATAATAATAATAAAAAAATAATAATGAAAAAAAATGGCTAAAGTAATAAAAATTAAGCGTTCTTAATATTTTAGTTCCCCGGCAACGGCGCCAAAAACTTGATCGCTTGTCGAGTTTTAAATTTATAATGAATGAGAATGATCCGAACCTGGAAACTAACTATGACAACGATTGAGGCAAGTGCACCTATCGAACAGTAGTATAGTTTAGGCAAGATCGGATTGTCGAACCCAAAGGAACTAAAAGTACTAATACTAACCTTCTTTTTATTATCTAGCCTAAAATAAGTGAAGTTGTTTATCTAATCTAAATTAATTAACTATTAAACTAAAGACTCTAAGACAAAGAAGAATGAATTGGGAGAATAACTTGGGAAAAACTCAGTTGATTAAGACGACACCCAAGGAAGAATCCACCTAGACTTCACTTGTTATCTAACTTTGAACCAGACGATGTATTCATTTGACTTGATCCGTAAGACTCCCTAATTTATATTAAACCCTCTCTCGAGGCGAATAACGTCTAACCCTTTGAAATCTCTTTCTAATTAAAACCCCTAGAATCGCATTAACTCGATCTATGGACTCCCATATTAGGTTTCACCCTGATCCGGCAACGCCTCGTCACCCTATCTCTAGGAGCGCGATCAACTCCGCTTAACTATGCTAGATCTACTCCTAGGCAGGGACTTTTGCTCCACCACTTAAGCACATCCAACTTGAATCAATATCCGTGAAATATCAACACAAGAATTAAGAACACATAGTTAAGACAAATCAAATATTTATCATATGATTCAGCAAACGATAACAAGATTCATCTAAGTTTCATCCCCCTCAGGTATCTGAGGGTTTAGTTCATAACTATAAAGAAAAACATCTCAGAAGAAAAGATAAAACAAAACATAAGAAATCCCTAAAACTCCCTGAAGGAATTGAAGAAGAAATCCTCCATCTTGAGTAGAATTTCGACTTCTAGAGATGGATCAACTGGCTATCCCCGAGTGAATCCCCACAAATCTGCCTTCTCTGGCCTAGCAAGATGCCCCTAAATGATGGCTTTGGGCTCCCCTGACAAAAGCCCTGGCAGAAGGCTTCTGCCGAACTCCCCGCTTAAGTTGCCCCCTAGGGTGTTTATATAGGCTTTGAGATGTGTTACTTGGCCTCCAAGTATCCTAATTTGAGTGCAATTCCTATTTGGGGGTTTAATTAGACTTTGGAGTGTGTTTCTTTGCCTACAAGCATCCAAATCCGAGTAAAAGTCCTCTTTTCCATGATAGGGTCACGACCTTGGCACACGCCCGTGTAAATCGTGGCCAGGCCGTGTGGACTCCGTTAGTGAGGCACGACCGTGTGGTCTTGGGCCCAGGCCGTGTTCGAGATTGTAAAGGAGGCACGACCGTGTGGTCTTAGGCCCAGGCCATGTCAATTTCGTGGTTTTGCCCATTTGGCCCGTTTTAAGCCCGTTTCTTGTTCTTTTCATCCTCCGGTGCTTCCCTGAGTTTATAACATGAAAATAAAGGATTAAGAGCACCAAATTACATAATATAAGAGATAATTCATCCAAAAGCATACTAAATGTGGGATTAAAATATGTTACTTTTACGGTTTATCAGACTGCAGTAAACCTGAAGGTAACTGATGCTCAGCCTTAACCTACTGGCACATTAGACATCTCGCCACAAAAGCAGTAACCTCTCGTTTCAACCCTGGCCACCAATACAACTCACGAAGGTCTCAGTACGTCTAATTTCTGCCAGGATGCATAGCATAATTGCTACTATGCACCTCTCTTAGTATAGATTGCCTTAAATCAGTATTATTCGACACACAGATTCTCCCACGAAAGCGGAGTACCCCGTCACTATTCAGTCCAAAATCTGTTGTGCTGCCACTCTTAACCTGTCGGAACCAAAGACCCAAAGACTCGTCCTCCAACTGCTTACCCTTAATATGCTCAATCCATGTCGGTTTAACCTAAAGCTTGGCTAACAGACTACCTTCATCAAATAAACTAAGGCGAGCAAACATCGCCCTCAGATCATTCATAGCCCTACGGCTCAAAGCATCGGCCACTACATTGGCCTCGCCAAGATGGTACTCAATGGTGCAGTCGTAGTCCTTAAGCAACTCAATCCATCTGCGCTGCCTAAGATTCAGCTCCTTCTGAGTAAGGAGATACTTGAGGCTTTTGTTATCAGTGTAGATGATACACTTCTCACCGTACAGATAATGCCTCTAGATTTTTAGTGCAAATACCACGGAGGCCAGCTCCAAATCATGTGTCGGATAGTTCACCTCACGTATCTGATCGTATGTTTGTCGAGTTTTAAAATTTATAAAGAGAATAATCGAACCTGGAAACTAACTATGACAACGATTTGAGGCAAGTGCACCTATGGAACAGTAGTATAATTTAATGGTAAGACCGGATTGTCGAACCCAAAGGAACTAAAAGTACTAATACTAAATTTCTTTTTATTATCTAGCCTAAATAAAGGAAATTTGTTATTTAAAATCTAAATTAATTAACTACTTAAACTAAAGACTCTAAGACAAAGAAGAATAAACTTGGGAAAATAACTTGAGGAAAAACCAATTGATTAAGACGACACCCAAGGAAGAATCCACCTAGACTTCACTTGTTATCTAACTCTGAACCAGACGATTTATTCATTTGACTTGATCCGTGAGATTCCCTAATGTATATTAAACCCTCTCTCGAGGCAAATAACGTCTATCCCTAGGTTAATTAATTGAAATCTCTTTCTAATTAAAATGCCTAGAATTGCATTAACTCGATCTATGGACTCCCATATTAGGTTTCACCCTAATCCGGCAAAATCTCGTCACCCTATCTCTAGGCGTGCGATCAACTCCACTTAACTATGCTAGATCTACTCTTAGGCAGGGACTTTTGCTCCTCCACCTAAGCACATCCAACTTGAATTAATATCCGCGAAATATCAACACAAGAATTAAGAACACATAATTAAGAACAAATCAAATATTTATCATATAGTTCAGCAAACGATAACAAGATTCATCTAAGTTTCATCCCCCTACGGGATTTTGGGGTTTAGTTCATAACAATAAAATAAAACATCTCAGAAGAAAAGATAAAACAAAACATAAGAAATCCGTAAAACTCCCTGAAGGAAATTAAGGAGAAATCCTCCGTCTTGAGTATAATTCTGGCTTCTAGAGATGGATCGACTGGCTATCCCCGAGTGAATCCCCACAAATCTTGCTTCTCTAGCCTAGCAAGACGCCCCTAAATGAAAGCTTTGGACTCCCCCTTTTAGGTCATACTTAGGGTGTATATATAGGCTTTTGAAATAGGTTTCTTTGCCCCTAAGTATCCCAATCCGAATGAAACTTCTCTTTGCCACGGCAGGGGCACGGCCTTGGCACACGCCCGTGTAAGTCGTGGCCAGGCCGTGTGGACTCTATTAGTGAGGCACGGCCGTGTGGTCTTGGGCCCAGGCCGTGTTCGAGATTATTGAGGAGGCACGGCCGTGTGGTCTTAGGCCCAGGCTGTGCTGATTTCGTGCTTTGGCCCATTTGGCCCGTTTTAAGCCCATTTCTTGTTCTTTTCATCCTCCGGTGCTTCCTTGAGTATATAACATGAAAAGAAAGGATTAAGAGCACCAAATTACATAAAATAAGGGATAATTCATCCAAAAGCATACTAAATGTGGGATTAAAATATGTTACTTTTACGGTTTACCAGTATCTTAAGCTGACGAGATGCATATGCTACCACCTTACCATCCTGTATCAACACACATCCTAAACCGACATGTGATGCATCACTATAAACCGTGAACTTCTTTCTAGGTTTAGGCTGTATCAGAACAGGAGCCTGAGTCAGAATAGTCTTGATCTTCTCAAAGCTCTCTTCGTGCCCATCAGTCCAGACAAACAGTACACCCTTAAATAGCAGCTTAGTTAAGGGTGCTGCAACCAATGAGAAGCCTTCTACAAACTGCCTGTAATATCCTGCCAAACCTAGAAAAATGCATATTTCAGACACATTCTTAGGCTGCTTCCAATCCAATACAGCCTCAATCTTTCGAGATCAACTCGAATCCCCTCAGCAGAAACCATATGACCTAGAAATGTCACCTCAGGTAGCCAAAACTCGCACTTGCTAAACTTAGCATAGAGCTATTTCTCTCTCAAAGTCTGTAGAACAACCCTAATGTGCTCGTCATGCTCATCCTCAGTCCTCGAGTAAACTAATATATCATCAATGAACACCACCACAAACTGATCCAGAAAAGACTGAAATACTCGGTTCATCAAATCCATGAAAGCTGCTGGTGCATTAGTCAGTCCAAATGGCATTGCTAGGAACTCGTAGTGACCATAACGAGTCCTAAACATCGTCTTATGTACGTCAGCCTCCTTGACCCTCAACTGATGATACCTAGATCGGAGGTCAATCTTAGAGAACACTGAAGCTCCTCGAAACTGGTCAAACAGATCATCTATCCTCGGTAGGGGGTACTTATTCTTAATGATCAACTTTTTCAATTGTCGGTAGTTGATACACATCCGCATGGATCCATCCTTCTTCTTCACAAACAGTACCGGTGCTCCCCACGGAGACACTAGGGCGGATGAAACCACGATCCAATAACTCCTGAATTTGAGCCTTTAGCTCCACAAACTCATTCGGTGCCATTCGATAGGGAGCGATGGCCACCGGAGCTGTACTAGGTAGGAGCTCAATACCAAACTCCACTTCACGATCCGGATGTAAACCAGGTAGCTCCTCAGGAAAGACGTCCGAAAAATTTTTTACCGTTCTGATTTTCTTAACAGAGGAACTCCCAGAATCTGAAACACCTACGTAAGCCAATAATGCCTCACATCCCTTACGGACCAACTTTTCCGCCACCAGTGTATAAATCACATTAGTTAAATAATTCTGGTGCTCTCCAATCATGACTACTTCATCATCCTCTTCAGTCCTCAATACGATCCTCTTAGTCGCGCAGTCCAAGCTAACATGATGCTTGACCAACCAGTCCGTCCCCAGAATTAAATCGAACTCCCCAAAGGGAAGCTCCATCAGATCAGCCAGAAAGATTTCCCCTTGAACCTCTAAAGGAACGTCTCTAAACAGCTTGTTAACCGTTATAGATTGCCCCAACGGACTCAGTACAGTAACCTCACTCGTAGTGCTCTCAACCAAGATCCCCAAATTTCCTGACACAGTACAGGCTATATAGGAGTGAGTGGATCCTATATCTATCAATGCAGTATATGGAACATCAAAAATAAGAAAAGTACCCGTGATGACGTCCGGAGCATCTCCAACCTCACGGCGACGAGCAGCATAAACTAGAGCCGGCTGCCTCGCCTCAGCCTGTCCGGCACCTCTGCCCGGTGCTCTCTACCCACGACCCATACCATTACCACCTCTGGCCTAACCACGACCCCTCAGTGGCTGCTGAACTACCATAGTGGTTGTACAGTACCAGTACTCGGAGCTTGCCTTTGATCAGCCCTTGATGGACACTCTCTAATGCGATGTTCCAACGACCCACATCTAAAGCATGCCCCAGTCCTCTTCCACCACTCGCCCTGATGGCGTCTACCACAATCAGTACATGGTTGCAATCCAGTAGCAGCAATAAGGGGCCCAATTCTAACCGGCCCATCAACTCTAGCTTTTTTCCTAGGCCTCTGCACCGTACCCGAGAGCTCCAAATCCCTCTTATTCCTACCTCTCTCTATATCTCAGTTTTGACGAGCAGCATGCTTAATCTCCTCGGCAATCTTCGGCTTCTCAACCAGGGCAAAAAAATCTCGCTCCCTCTGCGGAGCTATCAAAACCCGCAAGTTATCTCTGAGGCCATCTTTAAAGCGGACACATCGCTCGTACTCAGACGCTACCATACCTCGCGCATAGCGGCTCAGTCTCAGAAACATGGCCACTGATCGATCTCCCAGAGCTAAATTTAGAAACTCCCTCCTACGAGCATCCACGTAACTGGCTCCCACATATTTTCCGTGGAAGGCGATCTTAAAGAACTTCTAGGTCAATCGTTCGGGCTGAGTGCCCTCTTTAATAGTAAGCAACCATTGATATGCCTCATCACGCAGTAGCGAGACTGCACCCTTTAATTTTGGGTCTGGGGTGCACTCTAGATCGTCCATGATCCTCTCCGTGGCCTCAATCCAGTACTCGTTCACATTAGGGGTAACTCCAGTGACACCCCTGAATAACTCAGCCCCATTGGACTGGATTCGCTCTGTAACCGACCCTCAGCCCCTAGATCTAGTATTGGGCCCAGCGACCCTCTCCAAAATTCTGAGCATAGCCTGGGACAATGCGTCGTCCCCAGCGATGCGATCTTGAGACCCAGTCTCAGTAGTAGGCTGTAATAGCCCGGTTTAGACCCTAGTCGGAATAGTGGTTTTGAGACCACAAATATGAGGTCAAAATAATAATTTAATGTTATTTTTGGTGTTAATTCTATGTGACATGGTCTGTGTGAAAATTCTGTGTGATAATTTTATCGATTGTGTGCCGAATTAAGAGAAAGGACTTAATCGCGTAAAGAGTAAAAGCTATGTGCTGATTTATAAGTACCTAAGTGTGGTTGTCTTTTTAATGTGAAGGCCTTATGAGGTAATTAGCCCATTATTAAAATTAGTGGATGGTAGATGGACATAAATGACCTAATATTTGCTTGATAAATGGTTGATTCATTAAGGGTAAATTGGTAAACATGAAATAAGTTGATATTAAAATAAAACAAAATCTAAATAGTGCTCATCTTTGTTTCCATCAACCGAAAATAAGGAAAGAAGATGAGGGTTTGAGCCTTTGTGAATTTCGACAATAGTGAGCTTCAATTGGTAAGTGTTTTGAGCTCGGTTTTTAATAATTTCTACATTTTTGTAATCGTTGCTTTGTGTTCTACAAAACCCATGCTTAAATTTTGTGAATTGATGATTTTTATAAAATGTGCCATTGATGAAATGGTAAGCTTTGTGATGAGTGTTGGTGTTAAATGAAAGATATGTGTTTAATAAACATGTTTTATTCTTGAACTTTTGATGAATTTAGCTAATTAGGGCTAAATTGAGAAAATAGCATTTTGAAAGATTAAAATGTGAAATAAATGAAATGTGTGGGCTTGTATGAATATAGTGAGAATTCGGCTTGGCATGGGTGCAAGCTAATTATGTGAATTTGATGATTTTGTGAGTTAGGGACTAAAGTGTCAAAATGTGAAAATGTGAGGGCTATTTTGTAAAATGCCCTAAATGTGTGTGTTTGGACTAAAATGAATGATTTGGTGATTGAATGGATTGAATTTGAATGTGTATAGACCAAGAAAGGAGAGGTTCAGATCGAGATCGAGGCAAGGAAAAAGTACTCGATTAATCGACCGTTTCGGTATTTTGACATTCGAGGTAAGTCCGAACATAATGTGCGTAATTAACTATGCTTAATGTTACGAAATGAATGGTATGATGTATCAAATTGTAAATGCTATGTGAGAGCTTGAGTTATGTGGTACTAGATGCGCGTATTCGGAAATGTGACCGATATGATTAGCACTGTGTGTGCAAAATAATATAAACTTCGGCTTTGTGATTAGCACTGTGTGTGCGATATTGATGTAAGTTCGGACATAATACGAATACTTACTTATGTTAATTGCTATGAAATGAATGTTATAATGATATTGAAATGTGGATGCTATGTGAGAGTTTGAGTTATGTGGCACTAAGTGTGTGTATTCGAAAATATGATCGAGATGATTGGCACTGTGTGTGTGAATTGATATAAGCTTAGACTTTATGGTTGGCACTGCGTGTGCGATATCGATTTAAGATCGGATTGATATAGATGCACTGTGTGTGCATTGTTAATCAAATTTCAGCTTACCGAATTGGCACTGTGTGTGCGATACCGATACAAGTTTGGTTTAACGGACTGGCACTAAGTGTGCGATGATAAATAAGTTTTGATTACGAATTGTCACTAAGTGTGCGAATAAATCAAAAGTATAGTAAAGATTGATCGAAATGTAAAGTTGAGCAATTGAGTAGCTTGGTTGGTGAGTAACTATGTGTTGGCAAAGGTATGTGTGATAACTACGTATTAGCTAAGGTTTGTATGATAACTATGTGTTGATTAAGGTATGTATGATATCTATGTGTTGGTGGATTTTGAAAGTATAAGGATGGAGTACTATGTGAACATTGAGTATAGTTGAGTTGGTGTAGCATTGATAAATTAATCTAAGTGATGGCTTATGTTTGTATATTAATTTAAATTATCGAATTACATGTGTTATATTACGGACTTACTAAGCTTTGGAAAGCTTACTGTGTGATTTGTTTTTCTGCTTTGTAGTGTCAGTAAAGCTAGCTCGGATTCAGGGATCGTCAGCATATCAATCACACTATCGGTAATTTATTTTGGTACTTCTGGAAAGATGTATATAGATTAAATATGGCATGTATAGGCTAGAGGTTATGGTATGATTTGTGATGTTTAATCCTTGCCATGTGAGTTGGCTTGGAAGTGTGATAATATTGAGTTTGTGAATAAGCTATGATTGTGGTATGTTTCATGACTTTATGGTTGATGAAAGAGGTGATTAGAGGATGAGTTTTGGTATGGATTATATGATGTTTGAGTTATAAATGTTTTGAGATGTATAATTGATACTTGGATGGACTCATTTGTGAGGACAATAGGTATAGAAGTAGATAATATTGTGGATGACTAGTTGGTGTATGAAATGGTATGTTTGAATGTAATTAGAAGCATGAAGTGGTGTTGCTCAAATGTGCTTGTAGGATTGACCCAAATGGGTGGCACTTTGGCCTTGTAAAATGGCCTATAATGTTACACGGTCGAGGCACACGGGCGTGCCTGAGACCGTGGGTGAATTGGCAGAATGTAGCTTCGTATTACACGGCCATGGTATACGGGCGTGCCTAGTGACCGTGTTAAAATAGTCAGTATATAGACACGAATGGGCACACAGGCGTGCCTAGTGACCGTGTTGAAATAGACAATATATAGACATGGATGGACACACGGGGGTGTCTAGTAGCCGTGGAAGGCACACGGCCTCCTCCCACGGACGTCTCCCCTGTATCTTAGAAAAGTTTTAAATTTCTGAGAATTTATGTATGTGTTTCAATTTAGTCCCGACCCCTCTTTAGCATGTGAATTAGGTCTCGTAGACCTCGATAAGGGACACCACGATTGTAATTGAATGAGATTAAATATGAGTGACTTTGTGTCATAAATCCTAGATGTTAAATGTTTTGATTGATCGGTAATACCTCTTAACCCTGTTCCGGTGACGGTCTCGGGTTAGGGGTGTTACATTTTATTGGTATCAGAACTACGGTTTAGTCGATTCTCAGACTAACGTAGCGCGTGTGAGTCTAGCTATACATGCCATATATAAAATTACAATAGTGTGATGAATTCTTACAGATATAAATGTGTTTTCGTATAGTAATGGATCCCGATCGAGCAGTTGCTGATGATGTAGAGAGTAACGCGCCTGCTCCCGCTTAAGGGACAGCGCCGGCCACATCTAGGCCAAATGAAAGTAGTGAGGGAGGAGAGGCTAAGAAAGCCTTCTTCCGTATGTTGAGTGAGTGGTTTTCGGAGTTTGTTTGAACGAATCCGGCTGCTCCACAACCTCCACCCCCACAAGTACCTGTTGTGCCACAAGCTGTAGATCCGATCCGACTGAATAAGCCTCATGTGGATAAGATTCGTAAGTTTGGGGCCGAAGAGTTTAGGGCCACAGCTGATGATGATGCTGAGTGAGCCGAGTTTAGGCTCGAGCATACAATCTGAGTATTCGATGAGATGTCGTTGGCACCTGATGAATGTATAAAATGTGTTATTTCGTTGTTGAGGGATACGACTTATAATTGGTAGAAGACGTTGACGTCTGTGATTCCAAGAGAGAGAATCACCTGGGATTTCTTTCAAGTTGAATTCAGAAAGAAGTATATCAGTCAACGATTCATTGATCGTAATCGTAAAGAGTTTCTAGAGTGAAACAGGCCGCTTGTCGCCATCGAGTAACGAGCGAGAATTTGTGAGATTGAGCCAGTATGTACGAGAATGTGTTTCGACCGAAGTTACGATATGTAAACGCTTTATAGAAGGACTAAATGAGGACATTAAGCTGTTGGTTGGGATACTTGGTATCAACAAATTTGTTGTCTTAGTTGAAAGAGCTTGCAAAGCCGAGGAGCTAAGTAAAGAAAAGAAGAAAGCCGATTCTGAAGCTCGAGATGAAAGAAAAAGATCAATGAGTAAGTTGTCTCAACCTTCGACAAAGAGATTTAGAGATGCAAGCAACCGATCAAATACTTCCTTTGAACATCCGTATAAAGACCACGCAAGACCAAGTGTTGGCCCGAGAACTCAAGCTCCAATTGAATCAAATGTTGAAAGTGCTAAAAGCAACAAACCTGAGTGTAGACGGTGTGGAAGAAGACATGTGGGAGAATGCTGGGGCAAATACAACAATAGAGTTTGCTATAAATGTGGATCACGAGAACATTTCATTCGAGATTGCCCAATGTTAGCTGAGGAAGAAAATGTTCAGAGTGTGAATCCGAGTAATGTGACGGCTAGGGGTAGATCACCCAGAAATGCCGGAAATGTAAGTGGAAGTCAAAGAGGGATTATCGATACATTTGTGAGATCGAGAGGCGCAGAGCACACCGCCCGAGCTTATGCAATATGTGCGAGAGTAAGCTTCATCTCCGGACATCATCATTTGGTTGTTTTACTCTATCCGATCATCGATGTGATTGCATTGATAGATCCGGATCTACTCATTCGTATGTTTGTGTGAATTTAGTATCAAGTAAGACTCTACCGTTGAGTCTCTTTGAATTGGTAATTAGAGTATTGAACCCTTAGATAAGTGTGTCTTGGTGGATAAAGTGTGCAAGAATTGTTCATTGATGTTTCGGGATATATGCTCTCCGGCTAATTTAATGATATTACCATTCGATAAATTTGATATAATTTTGAGTATGGATTAACTCACTTTGCATAATGTCATTTTGAATTGTAAACGAAAGAGTACAGATTTGAGAAGTCAAAACGATGAGATAGTTTGAATTGAATCTAGTAATATGAAAGGGGTACCAGTTGATGTATCTGCGATAAAAGCTTTGAACTATGTAAGAAAGGGTTGCGAAGCTTATTTGACATATGTGATTGACATAAAAGTGACTGATAAGAAAGTTGAATCTGTGCTTGTGATTTATGAATTATTAGTTATGCCTTTCGGACTAACGAATGCTCTTACAGTGTTTATGGATTTGATGAATCGTATATTCAGACCATATGTGGATCGTTTTATTGTGGTGATTATTGATGAAATTCTGTTTCATTTATGTGAGGAGATGCAAGATGACGAGCGCTTGAGAGTTGTGTTATAGACTTTGCGCGAGAAACAATTGTATGCTAAGTTTAGCAAATGTTAGTTTTGGTTGCGTGAGGTTGGATTTTTGGGCATATTGTATCAGCTGTGGGAAATACGAGTTGTTAAATTTATATCTAAAAGTTATGAAATGAACGAATATGTGATTATTAACTAGAAATGCTATATGTGGAATTGAGAAAGGAGGCACTAAGTGTGCGATTAATTTGAATAAATAACAAAGAGCAATTGATGTGTAGTATCGAGCATATAATAACATGTATGATCGTTAACTAAGTGTTGGAAAAGGTATATATGGAACCTACGTGGTTGATGAATTTAAAAATAGATGAATGGATGGTTATGTGAGTATCGGATATAGTTAAGTTTGAGCATTTTGGTGAAACTATCTATATGATGGTTTACTTTGTATATTGATTTGATTCAGTGAGTTGAACGTATTATGTTATGAATTTGTGATTGATTATCATTCAGGCAAAGATAATGTTGTTGTTGATGCCTTGAGTCAGAAGTCTTTATGTGCTTTGCGAGTTATGAATTCTCAGATAGATCTGTGTGATGATGGTTCAGCTTTGGCTGAGTTAAAGATGAGACCGATGTCCGTACATCAAATTTGTAATGCCCAGAAAATGGATGATGAGATGATAGCAAAACGAGCTCAATGTGATTTGAATTCTGATTCAGAACTTCGAGTTGATAGTGATGATTTTCTGAGATTTAGAGATCAGATTTGTGTTCCAAAAAATTCAGAGTTGATTCAGTTGATTTTGAATTGGTGGCCTGGCATGAAACGGGACATCTCTGACTTTGTGTCGAAGTGTTTAGTTGTCAGCAAGTTAAGGCTTAACCTCAGGTTCCGTCCGGTTTGTTACAACCAATTATGAATCCTGAGTGGAAATAAAAGAATCACGATAGACTTTGTGTCGGGATTGCCTTTATCTCCGTGGAAGGAAATACTTCGAATCGAGTCGTATGAGATCGTTTAACGAGTTGGGCCAGTTATTTATAGATTGATGTTGCCACCTGAGTTGGAAAAGATTCATAATGTGTTTCATGTGTCAATGCTTCGACGGTACAGATCAGACCCGTCCCATATGATTGCTCCTACTGAGGTTGAGATTTAGTCAGACTTGTCGTATACTGAAGAACCGATCCGAATTTTGGCACGAGAGACTAAAGAATTGAGAAACAAAAGAATTTCCTTAGTGAAAGTTTTATGGCACAAACACGGAGTTGAAGAGGCTACGTGGGAGTCTGAGAACATTATGAGAGAGCAATATCCACACCTATTCACTGGTAAGATTTTCGGGGACGAAAATCCCTAAGGGGGGAGAGTTGTAACAGCCCGATTTAGACCCTAGTCGGAATAGTGGTTTCGAGACCACAAATCTGAGGTCGAAATAATAATTTAATGTTATTTTTGGTGTTAATTCTATGTGACATAGTCTGTGTGAAAATTTTGTATGATAATTTTATCGATTGTGTGCCGAATTAAGAGAAAGGACTTAATCGCGTAAAGAGTAAAAGCTATGTGCTGATTTATAAGTACCTAAGTGTGGTTTTCTTTTTAATGTGAAGGCCTTACGAGGTAATTAGCCCATTATTAAAATTAGTGGATGGTAGATGGACATAAATGACCTAATATTTGCTTGATAAATGGTTGATTCATTAAGGGCAAATTGGTAAACATGAAATAAGTTGATATTAAAATAAAACAAAAGCTAAATGGTGCTCATCTTTGTTTCCATCAACCGAAAATAAGGAAAGAAGATGAGGGTTTGAGGCTTTGTGAATTTCGGAAATAGTGAGCTTCAATTGGTAAGTGTTTTGAGCTCGATTTTTGATAATTTCTACGTTTTTGTAATCGTTGCTTTGTGCTCTACAAAACCCATGCTTAAATTTTGTGAATTGATGATTTTTATAAAATGTGCCATTGATGAAATGGTAAGCTTTGTGATGAGTGTTGGTGTTAAATGAAAGATATGTGTTTAATGAACATGTTTTATTCTTGAACTTTTGATGAATTTAGCTAATTAGGGCTAAATTGAGAAAATAGCATTTTGAAGGATTAAAATGTGAAATAAATGAAATGTGTGGGCTTGTATGAATATAGTGAGAATTCAGCTAGGCATGGGTGCAAGCTAATTATGTGAATTTGATGATTTTGTGAGTTAGGGACTAAAGTGTCAAAATGTGAAAATGTGAGGGCTATTTTGTAAAATTCCCTAAATGTGTGTGTTTGGACTAAAATGAATGATTTGGTGATTGAATGGATTGAATTTGAATGTGTATAGACCAAGAAAGGAGAGGTTCGGATCGAGATCGAGGCAAGGAAAAAGTGCTCGATTAATCGACCGTTTCGGTATTTTGACGTTCGAGGTAAGTCCGAACATAATGTGCGTAATTAACTATGCTTAATGTTACGAAATGAATGGTATGATGTATCAAATTGTAAATGCTATGTGAGAGCTTGAGTTATGTGGTACTAGATGCGCGTATTCGGAAATGTGACCGATATGATTAGCACTATGTGTGCGAAATAATATAAACTTCGGCTTTGTGATTAGCACTGTGTGTGCAATATTGATGTAAGTTCGGACATAATACGAATACTTAGTTATGTTAATTGCTATGAAATGATTGTTATAATGATATTGAAATGTGGATGCTATGTGAGAGTTTGAGTTATGTGGCACTAAGTGTGCGTATTCGGAAATATGATCGAGATGATTGGCATTATGTGTGCGAATTGATATAAGCTTAGACTTTGTGGTTGGCACTGTGTGTGCGATATCAATTTAAGATCGGATTGATATAGATGCACTGTGTGTGCAATGTTAATCAAATTTTAGCTTACCGAATTGGCACTGTGTGTGCGATACCGATACAAGTTACATTTAATGATCGCACTAAGTGTGCGATGATAAATAAGTTTTGATTACGAATTGGCACTAAGTGTGCGAATAAATCAAAAGTATAGTAAAGATTGATCGAAATGTAAATTTGAGCAATTGAGTAGCTTGGTTGGTGAGTAACTATGTGTTTGCAAAGGTATGTATGATAACTACGTATTAGCTAAGGTTTGTATGATAACTATGTGTTGATTATAGTATGTATGATATCTATGTGTTGGTGGATTTTGAAAGTATATGGATGGAGTACTATGTGAACATTGAGTATAGTTGAGTTGGTGTAGCATTGATAAATTAATCTAAGTGATGGCTTATGTTTGTATATTAATTTGAATTATCGAATTACATGTGTTATATTACGGACTTACTAAGCTTTGGAAAGCTTACTGTGTGATTTGTATTTCTGCTTTGCAGTGTCAGTAAAGCTAGCTCGGATCCGGGGATCGTCAGCATATCAATCACACTATCGGCAATTTATTTTGGTGCTTTTGGAAAGATGTATATAGATTAAATATGGCATGTATAGGCTAGAGGTTATGGTATGATTTGTGATGTTTAATCCTTGCCATGTGAGTTGGCTTGGAAGTGTGATAATATTGAGTTTGTGAATGAGCTATGATTGTGGTATGTTTCATGACTTTATGGTTGAGGAAAGAGGTGATTAGAGGATGAGTTTTGGTATGGATTATATGATGTTTGAGTTATAAATGTTTTGAGATATATAATTGATACTTGGATGGACTCATTTGTGAGGTCAATAGGTATAGAAGTAGATAATATTGTGGATGACTAATTGGTGTATGAAATGGTATGTTTGAATGCAATTAGAAGCATGAAGTGGTGTTGCTCAAATGTGCTTGTAGGATTGACCCAAATGGGTGGCACTTTGGCCTTGTAAAATGGCCTATAATGTTACACGGTCGAGGCACACGGGCGTGCCTGAGACCGTGGGTGAATTGGCAGAATGTAGCTTAGTATTACACGACCATGGTACATGGGCGTGCCTAGTGACCGTGTTAAAATAGTTAGTATATAGACACGAATGGGCATCCAGGCGTGCCTAGTGACCGTGTTGAAATAGACAGTATATAGACATGGATGGACACACGGGGGTGTCTAGTAGCCGTGGAGGGCACACGGCCTCCTCCCACGGGCGTGTCTCCCCTGTATCTTATAAAAGTTTTAAATTTCTGAGAATTTATGTATGTGTTCCAATTTAGTCCCGACCCCTCTTTAGCATGTGAATTAGGCCTCGTAGACCTCGATAAGGGACACCATGATTGTAATTGAATGAGATTGAAGATGAGTGACTTTGTGTCGTAAATCATAGATGTTAAATGTTTTGATTGATCAGTAATACCTCTTAACCGTGTTCTGGTGACGGTCTCGGGTTAGGAGTGTTACATGGGCGACACTGGCGTCTCACTCGTATCTGAATTTCGCAGGCTTCCCGATGACGAGGACTCAGCTCGAGCCCCTCTACAGCCTCTACCTCGACCTCTAGTACCCAGTCCGCGGATACCTCGTGTGCTCATATCTAATCTGTAACATCCTGAATTTTTGGGCCTATGCGTTTAATGGGTGGATATGTTTAATGTGTTAATTTAAGTGTTAGGGGTCCAAATTGGGCTCAGGCTTAGGTAGAGGCCTTGATTAAAATTATCTGTTTGGGCATTATAGGGTTTAAAAGGTAGTATCTATGTTTAAAATACCAAAGTGGGCTTGTGGCCCATTCTTAGGAGTTGACGCCTCACAAGGGAGTAAGGGGCCCAAATTTAAGTTTCATGGAGCCCAATTCTTTTAATTTAAGTTAGCTAAATTTTGGGCATTAGGATTAGGTGGAGTGGATGGCAACAAGACTAAAATTTAGGGGTTTTAATGTTTAAAATATGTGGATAATAAACAGATAAAGGCTATTATTTAGGAATTTATTTTATGTGGATAATAAGCAGATAAAGGCTAAAATTTAGGGATTTTAATGATTAAAATATGTGGATAATATGCTGATAAAGGAGGGAGGAGTTAGAGATAATGAAGTCTCTTTTAGATGAGCTAGTAGATTAAGATAAAGGAGAAAAGATAGGATTTATCGCAAGGTTAGGTAAGTGCCAAATTTCTATAAATAGGGGAATATCTCTTCAATTTCGTCATTTGGGTTTTTCTCTCATTCTTTTCTTCTTCTCTCGAGTAAAAGCCGAAAACTCCTAAAGTTCCATCTTCGTCTTCATTCTCTGCAAAGCCGAAATTTCTAAGCCTATTCCCTCATCTTCACTTTGATTCAAAAGCCGAAACTCTTTCCATTCTTTTTCTTCCTAGCCGAAATCTTCAAGTCTCTTCCTTGTTTTTTTTCTTCTTCTCTTTTCCGTCGTAGAAACCGAAACTCCTCACTCAAGTATTTTAAAAGCCAAAGACACATCAGCCTTCTCTTGTTCATACTTTTTCTCGGGATTTTCCTAAAAGCCGAAATCCCTAGATCTCATCTCATGTGATTGCCGAATTATCGTGGTGCCTACTTGTGCCGAAATCAAGGGAACTTTAGTGGAGTCAATCGCATAGATCTCTAAGTTATAGAATCGTGTTACTTTCGGGATTTCAAGGTAAGGGATCTATTAGTTTTAATGTGTAATTTGGGATTTATTAACCTTGGCCGATTGTTGAAGGGGCTAAATCTTTGTGTGTTTTTCCGGCTTTTGAGCAAGGCTTTACATTAAGGATAATAGATCCAGGATAGCAAGGACATCGACTAAGAATATTGGATTTCGCGATATCGGTGTGTAATACTTCCCCACCATCTAGATCTGATTATTAATGTATGCTCATAAGTTTATATGTTGTGATAAATACCGATATCTCGGTTTAATGTTGGAAACTCGAAAAGGGTGAAGCAAATCACCAGGTCAGTGAATGTTTGACTTTATATGATAAAAGCATATTGATTTTATGACCGCATGGGTTGGGTTGATGAAAGGAGGAAGTTATACGTTATATGTGTAGCGGCTTATACCGTGATTCGTTATAAGGGAGCTTGGCCATAATATGTTGATGAGCAGCATGACTGCCATCTTGGCGTGTAGCGGTGTGGGTCGATTGTGGAAATCCCCAATGGTGTGAATGGCTGGTACGGGGGCGTGTAGCAGATGGAAACCTAGGCAAATGGGTTGGGCCTTGCATATTATTTGTTATTTTTTTATAAATGGAATTATTAATCATTTTTATGGGCCTAAGGCCAAAATCTAGTGGTGCATGAGGGTTGTACACTGAGTCTCGCGACTCACCCTATTAATTAACCTTTCAGGTGATACCTAGTGCTTTGGACTAGGCCGAGAGGAACGGAAGGTGGCCATGCAAAAGACCAACTGGATCCAAAAAAGTCTCAAGTTAATACTTTATATTTTTAATTAATGGATTTTAAATCTCGTTGTAATAAGGCTATGGGCCACTAGTTTATGTTTTGTTTTATTTTGGGCTTTAATTACTTTTAGTTATTTAAATTCTTATTGAACTAATGTATCTATTTAAATTTGGGTTTTTAATTTATAAAGACATATTTTATTTAAACTATCAACTATTAAATTTCTCTCGAATAAGAAGATAAACTTTAGAAAAATATTTTTCTGAAAATACGACATGTTCTTCCAAAATTTTCTTAGTGACATACCAGATCCGGTCGTGGTGTTTGGGCCGGGTTTGGGGTGTTACATAATCGAATTTATCTCTGTTAAAGTTTCATGAATCAGTTACAGTTCCAGTGTTTACTAACAAATATTTTATGTAAAACAGTACTAGAAGTTCAGAGTTTGTTTTCGTTTGTCGGAGTCTCTAGTAGTTTACTGTAGTTTTAGTTTAACTAAAGTTTTCAGTATATACTAACTAGAGTATTTTCACAGTATACTACCTGTAGTAGTTTCAGAATAGCATAGTATTTTCAATTAAAGCAAATATCAGTTTTGGAATACTTACAAGATCGGCGCCGGAAACTCGGTGTACCACATACTCAGTAGAAACATTTCAAATCATTTGAAAACCAATTCTTCAAAGATCAAATTTAAAACCCATAATCCACAGTCAAGTTTTGAAACCTGGCTCGGATACCACTAAATGTAACGCCCCAAACCCAGCCTAGACGTTATAGCTGAATCTGGCGATGTCACATGATTACCTATATTTATCTCTTATTAGTTCTAAAGGGAATCATTTTACTTATTTAAACATTTGCTTTTAAACGTTTCTCATTGTGGAAGCTTTTAAAACAAAGCAGTTTAAATAATCGTGAGTTTAGAAAATGCGTTAGCTTTTTGAAAATCGAACTTCCTACGACTAGCAGTTATAATTCCACAAAAATAAATTAAAAAAACCAAATTTAAGCAAAAGTCCCAAGAGTCCTCAATTTACATCCCAATAATAATAAGACCATAAAACATAAATTAAAAAAAATGTAAAGTCCAAAAACTATGGTCACCGTCGAGTCCTCCACCGCACCGATCTGTCTAAGTCTGGGGATTACCTGTGCACATTAAACAGAGAGGGGAGAGTTTACGTAAACTCAGTGTGTAATCCTACAGAAAACAAACATTAGTAGACACAGTGCAAAGTCAAATACAGTTTTGGGCCTAAGCCCCTTTCAGTATCAGTAACGGTTTGGGCCTTAGCCCATCTCAGTATAGTATCAAATATGCAATAGGGCCTTAGCCCACCATAGTATCAGTAGCAGTCATGCAGTATTCAGTATCAAAGTCCTACCCAACCAGCCTCTACACACCATATCCGTCCAACCCTACACTCCATATGGTGATTAAATCAACCCACCCATCCCTACATTCTAGGTAGTACCGAATGTGGCACAAAATAGTAATTTGCAGCTGAGCTGCCAGTATATTAGGCTTAAGAGCCTTTCAGTACACTTCCCCCAAATATAATCAACCCAACCCCATACAATCCAACATACAACTCATGACATGCCATCTCATGATATCAATACATATAACCAGTTCAGTATACATGCATACTATCATCATGCTCAATATATATAAATCAAACAGTCAGGTCACAAAATTAGGGATCTAAGTAATGCTTACCAACCTTACAGTAGGTTCACAGTCGGCTTGGGCGACCCGTGCAACCTTAGCAATTAATTAAGTGAAAATGGGCTCACACGCCCATATGGCCTGCCCGTGTGGGCCCACACGCCCATATTGGCCTTGGCCCGTGTAGCTCACACGGCCTGGCCCAATTTCCCACACGCCCATGTGGCCCACATGGCCTAAATCAATCTAGCTCGTGTGTCGCACACGGCCTACCTGTCCATCACACGACTGTGTCATGTATGCACGGCCTAGCCTTGTCGATCACCCGCCCGTGTTATGCCACACGGCCTACCACACGAGCAACCACACGCCCGTGTGGTGTCAACAGTGAAGTTTTCAACTTAGTCAAAACCTTGTTTTCTGTGCAATCAAGTACACACCTATATCATTTTTTATGCCTACATGCTTCCGAGCACTCCAGTACCTATAATTAACCAATATTTCACTCAATTAATCGCTTAACCAACTGAACTAAACTAATCCCGAAATGAGATAAACATCTTTTGAATAACGAAACCATTACCTTCTATCGAATAATAGGAATTTCACGCCCTTAGGACGTGGATGAACGATAATCAGCCCTTCGATAAGCCCTTAATCACCAAACGAATCCTTATTAACACTTGTCCAAATCACAATTAAAGTTTAATCAAAACCTAGACTTACCGAAAGAGCGACGAGGACGTTGCGTAGGAAGGAAGTAAAAGAGAGGTCAAAACAAGAAAAATAGCAGAAAGGGAAAGGAAGAAAAATGCGGCTCAGCAAATGGGAAGGCAAAAATCGGCAGCAAGGGGGAAAAGGTGAAGAAAACGGCAGAGAGTTCTTGAGAAAGAAGAAGATTTGAATTTTTGGAAAAAGGAAAAGCTACTAGATCTTCCCTAATCCCCTAAATCACTCTACTACTTCCCACTACATCCAACTACTCAGCTTTTTAATCCAACACAAACTCTTCTAGACGAGCAAGCAAAAATAATGCTCTTGCCCAGCCTCGAACACAAGACCTCCTTCACACCAACACTCCACTCAACCACCAGACTAGTAGGCTCATTCTGTTAAATATTTACCAATTTTTACTTAAAAGCCTTCTACCCTAAGATGGGGCTTTATTTAAAAAAAAAAAACCAAAATTTGCCCAAGTCATGGCTTGAACTTGGGACCTCTCACACACACCCAGAACACTTAACCACTGAAGCAGATACACATTTGTGTCACACATTCGCAAAAACAAAAATTTAAATTTTGGGGCGTTACCATGTATCGGCTTGTATTAATTTAGTAGTTTCCCATTAATTATAAATTAAACTAATATCGAACTTACTAAGCTTTTTGATGCCTAATAGTTTAATTTATTCTTGTAGGACCTTTGGAATCATTGCTTTGATTGGATCGACTCGGAAGCTCACACACTTTCACCAACATCTCGGTAGTCATTTTGGTTCTTACTAGTTGGTTTAAGTGGCATGTATTAGGAAAGGGTCTATAGTACTTGAATATTTTGTATGGATGTAAATATTGTAAGTAACTTATTATGCTTGTTTCTAGTAAAAATAGTTAAACTTGTGTTCTTAATTAGGTAAACCTTTTGGAACATATATATAAGTAGAAGTTGTATAAATCTTGTGGTATCAAATGATGATGATTGAATACTTCAAGTATGCTATGTGAATTAGCTTAGTTTTAAGTTGTTATGATTCTTAATTTTTGTTAAGTGTTTGGTATGTTTGGAAATATGGTGAAATGGTACTTTGTTGACAATGACATATATGATTGTTAATGCTAGTAGATGAATGACATATTTTGCACCATTTGGTATATGTTGGTAAGTAAACTCAGTGATATGTATAATGCAAAAATGTTTAGAAGTTAGTTGAATATTTTGGCCAAATTTAGTTCATGATTATGCATATTACATGTTGTCATTTCAGGTGCCTAAGGGCATATTGGTTGTATGCTCTTATACCGTGATTGATTAGTTAGAATGTGCATGATTTTGGTGGCTTATTATAGCTTGTATATATCTGAAAATTTGGTTGTAGGTGCATGCCAAAATGGGTGAGAAAAATGGCTTATAAAATGACCTATTTTCGTCCACACGGGCAGAGACACGGGCGTCTAACTCAGCTGTGTGTGACACACGGCCAGGCAACACGGCCATGTGTCCCCTGTAGCTTTTAAAGGGTTACAAGTCAGGCTGTTACACGGCTTAGCGCACGGCCTGGCGCACGGGCGTGTGGGGTTATTTCGAAGAGTACACGGCCTGGCACACGGGCGTGTGGCTTAGTCGTGTGACCCAAGTCAGTGAGTTACACGGGTATGGACACAGGCTATGACACGGCTGTGTGTCCCTATTTCAAATGCCCAAACGAATTGAGACACGGGCGTGTCTCTTGGCCATGTGAGTCACACGGCTTGGCCACACGGTCGTGTGACCCCTGCAGTTTTGAAAATTTTCCTAATTTCTTGAAAAATTCTCTGAGTTTCTGATTTAGTCCCAACTTGTTTCCAATGTGTTTTTAGGGCCTCGAGAGCCCGTATTGGGAACAATATGTATGATTTGGATTGGTTTTAAAATGATTATTGATATGATTTAAAGTGTATTGAAAATTATGTTCGTTTGAATTGTAAATGCCAATAATGCTTCGTAACCCTATTTTGACGACAGATACAAGTTAGGGTGTTACATCATCTTTCAATTTTGACTGAAATACATGGCATACTCAAAAAATGTCTACCTTGACTTGTATTTCCACAACGCCATCTTTACCAAAGCCTACGCACGAGCCTATCTTGAATTATGTAGGGAATTAACTATGTTGAATATGTGCTTAGAAGCTAGAAGACTTCTAGCCTTCGACTTGTACACTGCCAAATTAAAACTAACCCGGGTTTGATTTTCACAAACACAGTGCCCTAACTTTTCAAAACCTGCATCCAATAGAGAACGTCTCTTCAACGAAACGGTCATACCTTTTTCCCTCCTATGACCAAGTTGTCTCTGCTCCAAACGAGTTGAATTTGACTCCATAACAAACAAGGGACATTTGGTCTCACCAGTCACTGTAGAACCTTCCAGAATATAAAGACTGTCGGTCTACGTACCTTTTAATAAAATGAGAGCCCCACGAGGCACCTTAATATCGCTCGACTCAATGTTGATTCTACAACCTTTCGAGTCTAAAATACTCAAGGAGATAGGATTCTCTCGTAAATCAGGTACATACCTGAGATCTGAGAGTGTTCTAATCATCCCAGCGTGCAACCTAATTTTAATAGTACCAATACCAATTACCTTACTAGATGAATCATTTCCCATGCGCACAACTCCACCTTCAACCAAACTGTATGTGGAGAACCATTCTCTGCTGAGACACAGAACATCCCAAATCTTGGATCCACTCAGACGTAGGCTTGGAGTTACTGCTCATTGACACTAACAAGAATTCATCACCACTTTCATCGGCCAAATTAGCCCCAGCTACATCTTTCTCGTTACTCTCAACAGCCTTTTTATTTCATAGTTTATAACAATATAATTTGATGTGACCTACCATCTTACAATAGCGACATCTCTTGTCTCGCTTCTTTGATACTACCAAAATAGAAGCTTGCCTATCTGCCTTGCTATCCAAACCAAACTTATTGTCGAGTTTGTTTTTACTTAACGAATGACCCTTCATATCCTTGAATGAGAGTTTGTCTCTGCCATAAATTAGGGTCTCCCTAAAAGACTTGTATGAAGAGGGTAAAGAGCACAATAATAGCATAGCCTGATCTTTATCGTCAATATTAACATTAACATTTTCTAAAACATTCAAAAGAGTAATAAATTGACTAATGTGATCTCTAAGAAGCTCACCTTCGTTCATGCGGAACATAAATAGATGCTGTTTCAACACTAAACTGTTAGCCAAATACTTAGTCACATAAAGAGTTTCTAACCTTTTTCAAAAGGTAGATGAGGTTTTCTCCATCAATACCTCCTGCCATACCATATTTGTAACACCCCTTACCTGACCCGTCTACTAGGCTCGAGTAAACAATGTTACGATAAAGCTAGACAATTGATAATCACTTTATTATACACAAAACTCTAGTATTTAAAACATCAATCACGTGTAAACTAATATATATAATTTAATTCTAGAACTCTAAGCGGACCTATTTGTAAACCTCAACATATAATAGGATTTAGTCTTAAAATCATTAAGACTTAAAATTTAGAAAGAAAATTTTGCAGTTGGTATGATACCCAATCGATAACTTTAAGGAAAATCAATACCAAAATTCAATTATGTTTTCTTCGTAAACCCGTGGTATAGATAATTAGTTGATGGTATCAATATTTTATTAAAAAGTTTCGATACTCAACTGAAAATCGATACCATTTTGGCATTATGTTTTATTTGAATATTGTTTATTTGGTCAAGTATCAATACCAAATGCCAAAGTATTGATACTTATCTTAATAATGGTAAAAAATCTCATCTTAGCAAATTCAATTCATGCCAAAAGCTTTATCCATCCTAAAACTAACCAATATACCATTCAAAGGAACCTCAAACCAAGTTCACTCATTTAAATGATCTAATCCAAATTTCTCATAGCATTAATCATCTATTCATTTTCTATTCATCAAACATTTTGGCCATAATAAAAGCATGCATAAAAGCTTACCAAAAACAAAACACCATTACAAAATATTAACCTTAAAGATTCATCTAACCAAAAGCTAACTTATATTCACATTCAAGATTAACAATTCAACTATATATAACATCACAACACAACATTTGACATATGAACAATAAAGAGCCTATATACATGCAACGACCCAAAAATAAATACAAAATCTAACATGTCAGCTAGATAGTGTGAGCTCCCAAATCGATATGTTCAGTTAGTCCTCAATTTGGCAACTACAAATAACCTAAAAGGAACAAGTAAGCTAAAGAAGCTTAGTAAGTTCATAACATTAACATCAAATTAACTTACTTTAATCTAAAATAAACACTTTAAGAGACAACTTAGTATCCTGATCACCAAATCCAAGTTCACCAATTCATATTAGTAACTTTCATATATTCATACATATCAAATGACTTCCACCTCAAAGGACTTGTGTAACGCCCCGAATTTGGGCCTAGAAGGAATGGGCCTTGAGTGTGGGATCAAATAGGAGACTGCACATAAAAGTTTATGTGTGCAAGAAAATGACACAAATTGCTTGTTTGCTTTAATGGCTAAGTGATTTGGGTGTGTATGGGGGTGTGTAAGAAGCCTGGGTTCAAGTCTTGGCTCTTACAAAATTTTTATTTTTTTTCCTTAAATGAACCTAGACACTGGCACCTAGGCCTTATTAGTAATAATGCTTGTTTAATGACACAAGAAGAGCTTGTGGCCTAGTAGCAAGTGGTGTGTTGTGTAACTATGAGGTCTGAGGTTCAAATCTTAGGATAAGCAATGGAGTGTTTATTTTGCTGCTTGAGCTGGGAAGGTAGAAGAGTTGGACTAAAACACTGCTGAAGAGGTGTTTGAATTGGTCTTGGAAGGAATTGTGGAGCAAATGAAGGAGGAGATTGGGGAGAAAATCAAGGATTTTTGAAAGTGGGAGGTTGGTAGAGTGTGTGGCCGATTGGGACTCTAAGACTTAGTGGATTTCGGCTAAGGGGGGAAATAGGGAGCATTTTCGGCTAAGCACTCCTTTGTTTCGGTTTTGTGGGATTTGAGAGTTGAATTGCCAATTTCTCTTGCTTACTACTTAGTTTCCCATTTGTTTTTCTTCATTTTGGGTTTTACGTTTTAGCTATTGAAGTGACCAAAACTGCTTCTACTCTTTCCCTTTTTCCATAAACTACCGAATAGGTATCTTTCATTGTGGTTTCTTTTCCTTTCTTTGCCGATCCTCTACTCTCCTACCAGTGCACTTCTCTTCTCTTCCCCTCCACTCTTCTATTTTTCTCTAAAGGCCGAACCTTCCCTTTCCCTTCTTTAACTTCTGCTCATCCTTTAATCTAGGCTGGCCGAATATTGTAGTTGTTAAGCCCTCTCTGTGTCGATTCTGCAACGGCTCTGACAATCGGTAAGTGTTCAAAATCCATCATTTGTTTTACTTCTAAAACCGAATGTACCTATACTCTTCTTTTCTTTTCCAAAACCGAATAACCCCATTAACCGATTGTTATTTCATTCGTCACGTACGGCACTCATTTGCGATTTTAGGGTCTTCCTCGAGGAGTGGTGAAGTGTGAACGGTTTGGAGGAGTCACACTTTCATTCTCAAGCGTCCGGTAAGGTAAGAAGGGTTTCGGATTAAGTGTTATTAAGAGGGTGTTACCCTATCAATTAAGGACTAACATTGGATCTCAATGATTCTAGGATGGGTGCTCGTAGATCTTGAAACGACTCTGTAAAAAGGTGTGTAATCACACTATCTCCGCTGTGAATCGGCAAAAGTCGAAAAGCTAAAACTTCGGCATTTGAGGCCTCACAAGCGTACGAGCGCCTGTGTGGTAAACCGAGCCCATAATCATGGGCGATAGACTGTCGAGGCCACTACGAGCATTCTCGTGATCTTGGGCCTCGTTTGGCTGAAATGGGTCGTGTAGGCCTAATGGGCTCGTGGGCCCCACACAGATAAAATCCACGTTAAGTGGCACATACTGAACTGGGCTATAACGTTCACATAGCCGTGACTGAATTTGGGCTAAATGGGCCACACGAGCGTGTGGGCCCACTTGGGTTAAATATTGGGTTTTGGGCCCATTTACATCGTTTTGACCATATATGTTATCTGTGTCGCTCGAGGCGACTGTAGACTTTCGAGGAGGTTGTTAAATGACCGTAATACCCCTATAGGGTAAAATGACCGTAATACCCCTGTAGGGTAAAATGATTGTAATGCCCCTGTAAGGTAAAATGACCTTAATGCCCTTATAGGGTAAAATGACCGTAATGCCCCTGTAGGGTAAAATGATCGTAATACCCTTTTAAGGTAAAATGACCGTAATACCCCTGTAGGGCAAAATGACCGTAATGCCTCTGTAAGGTAAAATGGCAGTAATGCCCCTGTAGGGTAAAATGATCGTAATGCCCCTGTAGGGTAAAATGACCGTAATGCCCTTGTAGGGTAAAATGACCGTAATGCCCCTGTAGGGTAAAATGATTGTAATGCCCCTGTAGTGTAAAATGATCATAATGCCCCTGTAGGGTAGAATGACCGTAATGCCACTATAGGGTAAAATGACATAATATCCCTGTAGGGTAAAATGACCGTAATACCCCTGTAGGGTAAAATGACCGTAATACCCTTGTAGGGTAGAATGACTGTGATGCCCCTGTAGGTAAAATGACTGTAATACCTCTATTAGGTGAAGTGACCGATATACCCCCAAAGGGTAAAATGACCATTTTACCCCTTGAGGGTAAATGATTAATTTGTCTGCGATGTAAATGATTGATTTGTCTGCGATGTAAATGATTGATTTTTCTGTGATTTGTATAACTGATTCTGAGCATGGGGTTGGGATACTGTTATGGAGGAAGTACTGTACTGGTGGTTTGCCACATATACTATTGCTGGCTGCTTTACTGCGATACTGTTACTGGCAGCTTTGTTGCGATACCGTTGCTGGCAGCTTTGCTGCAATGCTACTGATGGTTGTGTACTGATCATATCACTGCTACTAATGGCTTTATTCCGATCATATTACCGTTACTGATGGCTTTATGCCGACCATATTACCGTTACCGATGGCTATGTGCCAATTATGAGACCGTTACTAAAGGCTTAAAGTCGCACATATCGTTATCGCGCACTTTGTTACATTATCATATATCGGCACTTTGCCGCGATATCGAGCACTGGCAGCTCACTGCATGACATTATTATTACCGCGCTATGCTACAATATTGGTGTGTTGACTGGGTGGGTCGATTTTATCCCCACATGGTGTGTTGGTTGGTACAGGTGGTGTGTTGGCTGGTTGGGATGGGTTGCATGATTGCATTGTTGCATTTTTGTTACTAATATTGTCACTGTATTGGGCTTAGGCCCACATGTATTATGTTTCTGATTCTGATACTATAATGGGCTAAGGCCCACACTACACTGTTACTATTTTAGGTTAAAGCCTCACGTTGTTCTACATTAAAAAGGGCTCAGTGCCTGCATCATATCGCATATATTATCGATTGGATGATAGGGGATTACACGCTGAGTTTTTATAAATTCACCCTTTCTTTTAATTGTACAGGTAATCCCCAGCCTTAGACGATTTAGAGCCGCGAGGGACTCAGAGGTGGCCACACGTTCGCTGATGGTTGTTTTAGACTTATATATTTCTCTTATATTTCTCTTATAAGGCCTCTATAATTTCTTGATTTTAAATTTGGGATTTTATTGATGGTGATTTATATCTGCTAGAAGTAGAACCGGTTTTCCAAAACAATAACTAATTTCAAACGCTACGTTTCTGCACCTCAAATTTTAAATATCACGTTTTCGTAAATCATTTGTTTTAAATTAAGCTTTCGCAACAAATAAGGTTGTAAAGGTAATAACGTTTTTAAAAGAGATTAACTCTTTAATAAACCACGATTGGAAATAAACAAACGCAAACTGAGGTTTGTACAAGTTTTAAATGGCAAGAAGTTTGAAATTTCAAGAAGGGTTTTCAACGAAAACATAGTTTTTGAAAAACACTTCAATGTGACACGCCAGATTCGGCCATAATATCTAGGCCGAGTTTAGGGTGTTACAACTTGTACATTCCATAAACCACATTTATTCCAATTAACAATTCACACATGTAACCAAGCATTTCATAGCATTATTTCTCATATAACAATTTTATGAATATGTAATACATATTAATACATAGATAGATTATAATTCAATTGTCACATGGCCCGATGAACTAGTAACTTGACTCAGATACACGGGTAACTACACCACACTAGAAGCATCAAAGATGCATAATAGATGCACTGAAGTGCAAAAAAAGGCATGAATGTGCAAGTAGAGGCACCATAGTGCGATCAGAGACATCGAAGTACAAATAGAAGCACCGAAGTGCAAACCCATACAAGCGCGCATACTAACCCTATTGGCATGCCAACCGTATGCTAGCGATTGCTACGTTCAATCAGGCAATTTACTGAATTTATCACTTTCACTTTATATGCATTTCCATAATAACTATATGATAAACCGTAAAAGTAACATATTTTAAGCCCACATTTAGTATGCTTTTGGATGAATTATCCCTTATTTTATGTAATTTGGTGCTCTTAATCCTTTCTTTTCATGTTATATACTCAGGGAAGCACCGGGGGATGAAAAGAACAAGAAACGGGCTTAAAACGGGCCAAATGGACCATATCACGAAATCAGCACGGCCTGGGCCCAAGACCACACGGTCGTGCCTCATCAATAGACCCAACACGGCCTGACCACGATTTACACGGGCGTGTGCCATGGCCGTGCCCCTGCCGCAGCCAAGAGGAGTTTTACTCGGATTTGGATACTTGGAGGCAAAAAAACATATTCCAAAGTCTAATTAAACACCCAAATAGGAACTTCACTCAGATTAGGACACTTGGAGGCCAAGTAAGGCATCTCCAAGCCTATATAAACATCCTAGGGGGCAACTTAAGCGGGGAGTTCGGCAGAAGCCTTCTGCCGGGGCTTTTTTTGGAGAGCCCAAAGCTACCGTCTAGGGGCGTCTTGCTAGGCCAAAGAAGGCAGATTCATAGGGATTCACTCGGGGATAGCCAGTTGATCCATCTCAAGAAGCCGGAATCATACTCAAGACGGAGGATCTCTCCTTCAATTCCTTCAGGGGGTTTTAGGGATTTCTTATATTTTGTTTTATCTTTTCTTCTGAGATGTTTTCTTTTATTATTATGAACTAAACCCTCAGATACCTGAGGGGGATGAAACTTAGATGAATCTTGTTATCATTTGCTGAACTATATGATAAATATTTGATTTGTTCTTAATTATGTGTTCTTAATTCTTGTGTTGATATTTCGCAGATATTAATTCAAGTTGGATGTGCTTAGGTGGAGGAGCAAAAGTCCCTGCCTAAGAGTAGATCTAGCAAAGTTAAGCGGAGTTGATCGCGCGCCTAGAGATAGGGTGACGAGATTTTGCCGGATTAGGGTGAAACCTAATATGGGAGTCCATAGATCGAGTTAATGCAATTCTAGGGGTTTTAATTAGAAAGAGATTTCAATTAATCAACCTAGGGTTAGACGTTATTCGCCTTGAGAGAGTGTTTGATATACATTAGGGAATCCTACGGATCAAGTCAAATGAATAAATCGTCTGGTTCAGAGTTAGATAACAAGTGAAGTCTAGTTGGATTCTTCCTTGGGTGTCGTCTTAATCAATTGGTTTTTCCTCAAGCTATCTCCCCAAATTCATTCTTCTTTGTCTTAGAGTCTTTAGTTCTAGTAGTTAATTAATTTAGATTAAACAACCATTCGCTTAATTCTTAGGCTAAATAATAGAAAGAAAGTTAGTATTAGTACTTTTAGTTCCTTTGGGTTCGAGAATCCGGTCTTGCCTAAGCTATACTACTGTTCGATAGGTGCACTTGCCTTAAATCGTTGTCAGAGTTAGTTTCCAAGTTCGATCATTCTCTTTATAAATTTTAAAACTCGACAGACACGATCACTATACATAACCAATAACTTCAATATGTTCACCTTAAGATTTCATCATTTGTAAATTCATCCATTTTCTCAACCAATGTAGTACTTAAACATACTTATCAATAACCATTTCAATTTCATCTTCAAAAAAAAAAATTAACTAACACAAAACAAAATCAATACTAAATTTTATATAATATAATTCTTTTATACTATGAACTTACCTACAATCCACTTCTGATTTCACACCAGGGACTACTTCGCAAATTTTCCTTTTCCACGATTATTGTCTTTTTTATTCAAATCTTGATCTAAAATAATAATTAAATAAATATATTAAATTCACCTATATTTCACACTCAATTTAATGCATATGACCTTAAATTTTAATTAATTACACATTTTCCTCAAACTTTTACATTTATCACAATTTAGTCCTTATACTCAAAATTTCCAAATTAACCAATTTTACAACTTCCCAAGGCTAACCAAATTTCATTCTAAACTAGGGCAATCCACCATTATTCACTAATTATGTAATTTCTGTGAAATTTTAAATATTTAATCAATTTAATCCTTTACTCAAAAACTAACAAAACCACTTTATAAATTACTCATAATTAACAACTAATAGTTCAAATCTATTATTTAACATCATGAACATCAAGAACTCATTAATGGTAACATAAAAATTCTTTGGCAGTTTTAGAAACGAAGCTATGGGTTAGTTGGACCTAGTTGCAACGATTCCAAAAACATAAAAATCACAAAAAATGGGTTGGAAATTACTTACATGCAAGCTACGAATATAACTGGACCTCAAGCTTGATAAAAATGGTGGTTCCTCCTTTAATTTTCGGTGAAACATTGCACTAAGGAAGATGATAGCATTATAGTATCATTTTTCTTAAGTTTTATTTATTAATTTACCTTTTTTCCTTTAATAAAACATTCATTTAAGCTAACTTAATTCCCATTACTGTCCATCATTGATAGTGATGGTCTAATTACCATTTAAGGCAACCAAATTAAATTTCTAAAGCTATTTAACCCAATTTACTAATAGCAACTAAATTTCTTAATGTTTACAATTTAATCCTTTTTACTAATTAGCTATCCAAACGTTAAAATTTCTTAACCAAATATTAATACGACCCTAATGTAAAAAAATTTCTTAACCAAATATTAATACGACTGTAATGTAACTATATAACCATTACTTAATTAATAAACACGACTTCTCATATCGAAATTGTGGTCCCAAAACCACTGAAAAATAGGATATTACACTATTCGTGAGGTACAACTGGATTGTAGACAGGGTCTTTTCATCAAGCTCTTCTCATTTTGTCTGATCTAAACTCTTACGCTTTTTCCCGGTAATGACGTTTTTTAGGCCGGTCTGGACTAGGATTGCCATCATTTGAACTTGCCACAGATTGAAATTTGTGACCTCATCGAACTTCTCAATGTCAAACCTTGTTGCTACCATCTCTGAATGGGCTGATCTACGAAAATTGAACTAGTTCTGATACAACTTGTTAGATAAGTAAAAAATAGAGGAAGAAATTGAGAAATTGAACAAACAAATTTAAAGTGGAAAAACCCCTCCAATGAGGATAAAAAATCACAGACAAAGATAATTTTACTATATTGGCAAAAGAACGAAGAGTACAAAAGATAGAGATAAAAACTAAACCACAAAAATCGAATAAAAATAACCCTGAAAACGTAAACACAAAAGTCTCCAAAAGTGTTATGAGTTATAGTCTTTTAATGGATGTATTTTCTAAGGTTGTAAAAAAGCTTATTTATAGGCTAAATTCATAGGTCAAATAATAAAATAATCTAGACTAATCAGAGTTCGACTGAAACAAAATAAAGTTTAACTGGGAGAATATCTTTCAAATTTGACTGAAATACGTGGCATACTTAACACCCTGTATGTTTTTCTGCCCATCCTCCTTATCACCACTGATCGATTTTTCTATATCACCAAGCCGCAAACCTTTCCCATCTTCACGTAACCAACAACTTGACGTCACTATTGTTCATCTTGGAACTGTTTTAACTGAGAGATCCCATTCAAATGCTAATTCTTCTCTTCCGTGAATAATTTTGGTTAGGCAAAATCTCTCAAATGTCCCAATTGACCACACAAAAAACAAAATACTAATAGTCTTTCATTTTGGAACCGAGCATACATACCAATTTTGTTAACCAAAACAATCTTCTTCCTTCTCTTCAGCAGGTTCCTCACATGAATCTATACTCTGAATCTCATATAGCTATAATAACCCAAACTAATAGGTTTAGCATCATAATCTAAAAATCGCCCAAGAAAATCTCCAACCTGCTTCGCCATCCTCTCAAACATCAAACTCGCTAGAAGATCATTAACTTGGATCCAAAAATCCGCCCAAAATAATGGTACTAGCAACGGATCTTCCCCCACCTTTAATATATGAAAATTTAACAAATGATTATTAAAAGTCCAAGGACTCCCCTCCAATAATCTGTCCATGTCAATCTCATATTAAAACTTGAAAAGAAACCACTTTTTCCCTAGATCTTTAATCATCACTCCACCAAGAGGATGCCATAGATTGGCTAGGGTTGTGTGCATAGCTTGGAACTGAATCACACTTGCAGTCAGGAAACTATCCACAACACATAGATTCCCCTCTCATTCGCTTCCTCATCCAAATCAGCCTCCCAAGCCTTATTCTTCCCACATCAATAGACAAAGCTACCATATCACCCTTCATATCTCTTCCGTCGCCATAGATCGTGTTATTCACACCTCACTTCGAGGAGGAAAACCATAACCAAAGAAACCGACTTTTACTAAAAAAAATGTGCTATTAGAAGTAGACTAAAAACATGTTATTAGAAGCAGACTAAAAATGTGCTATTAGAAGACCATAGTTTTAAACATTCTAATTTTGCCCTTTGAGTGATGGCGTAGTGATCGTTGTTTTATGCGATGTCAAAGTCTTAAAATTTATAATGAGAATGATCGAACCTGAAAACTAACTATGATAATGATTTGAGGCAAGCGCACCTATCGAACAATAGTATAGTTAAGGCAAGACTAGAATGTCGAACCCAAAGGAACTAAAAGTACTAATACTAACTTTCTTTTTATTATCTAGCCTAAAATAAAGGGAATTTGTTGTTTAATCTAAGTTAACTAACTACTAAACTAAAGACACTAAGACAAAGAAGAATGAATTTGGGGAAATCCTTTTGGGAAAAAACCAATTGATTTAGACAATACCCGAGGAAGAATCCACCTAGACTTCACTTGTTATCTAACTCTGAACTAGATGATTTATTCACTTGACTTGATTCGTAAGATTCCCTAATGTATATTAGACCCTCTCTCGAAGCGAACGTCTAACCCTAGGTTGATTAATTGAAATCTCTTTCTAATTAAAACCCCTAGAATTGCATTAACTCGATCTATGGACTCCCATATTAGGTTTCACCCTAATCTGGCAAAATATCGTCACCCTATCTCTAGGCGTGCGATCAACTCCGCTTAATTATGCTAGATCTATTCTTAGGCAGGGACTTTTGCTCCTCCACCTAAGCACATCAAACTTGAATTAATATACTGGAAATATCAACACAAGAATTAAGAACACATAATTAAGAACAAGTCAAATATTTATCATATAGTTCAGCAAACGATAACAAGATTAATCTTAAGTTTCATCCTCCTCAGGTATCTGAGGGTTTAGTTCATAACAATAAAAGAAAACATCTTAGAAGAAAAGATAAAACAAAACATAAGAAATCCCTAAAACCCCCTGGAGGAATTGAAGGAGAGATCCTCCTTGAGTATGATTCCGGCTTCTTGAGATGAATCAACTGGCTATCTTCGAGTAAATTCCCACAAATCTACCTCATTTGGCCTAGCAGGACGCCCCCTGACAAAAGCCCTGGCAAAAGGCTTCTGCCGAACTCCCTGCTTAAGTTGCCCCCTAGGGTGTTTAAATAGGCTTTGAGATGCCTTACTTGGCCTCCAAGTATCCTAATCCGAATAGAATTCCTCTTAGGGTGTTTAAATATGCTTTGGAATGTATTTCTTTGCCACCAAAGATCCTAATCCGAGTAGAATTCCTCTTTGCCAAGGCATGGACACGCCCATGGCACACGCCCGTGTGAATCGTGGCCAGGCCGTGCTCGAGTCTATTAATGAGGCACGGACGTGTGGTCTTGGGCCCAGGCCATGTCGATTTCGTGATCTGGCCCATTTGGGCCGTTTTAAGCCCGTTTTCCGTTTTTTTCATCCTCCTACGCTCTCCTGAGTATAAAACATGAAATTAAAGGATTAAGAGCACCAAATTACATAATTCTAGGGATAAATCATCCAAAAGCATGCTAAATGTGGGCTTAAAATATGTTACTATTATGGTTTATCAAATACCCCCACACTTAAGCTTTTGCTTGTCCTCAAGCAAAATTCTCAACTCATAATTAAAATGAACTTCCTCAATTCATAATATTCATGTAACATCCTAGATTAGGGGTTATGCGTTTGGAGCATAACTCAAGTATTAGTAGGCTTTAAGTGTGTTGGGATGTATTTTAGGAGTTTTTGAGAACTTTAGGTGAAGGGGGAAAACTTTGGAAATTTTTGAAATTTTAAGTAAAAAGGGGAAGCTAGACAGGGAGGCCTTAAAATAATTTTGTGGAGTTTAGGACACAAGAAATTAATTGGCAAAGTGGCTTGGGGCGCTAAGGTGCAAGGGGGCTTCAGGAGGTGAGGGGTTCGAGTCTGGGTGATGGCATGGGAGTATTTTATTTTTCCTTTTTGCGTTAGGAAGGGAAGCTGGGCCAGGGAGGTCTTAAGAGAAGTTATAGGTGCTTTTGGACATAACACAAGCCTTGGTAAAGTGGCTTCCATGCGCCACTTAAGGGCCTAGAAGTGACGCCTAGAACAGGTCTCGGGTTCGAGCGACGCGGGCAGCAATAGGCGTGTTTTTTTATTTTTTGGCTTTTGGCGTTGGGCAAGGGGAAGCTAATGAAGGAGCTCTTAAAAGAATTTGTGCCGAATTTAAGTCACAAAAAAACGCTTTGGCCGAGTGGTCTGGGGCGTAACCTGAGCGCTTGCTCCATCAAGTCCCATGTTCGAACCATGGGGGCAGCAGTTTGGTGCTTTATTTTTGCAAGTTGGCGTGAAGGGAGAGAGAGCTGGTGGTCTGCACATGGACTCTCAAGGGGGATAAGGATAAGCTTGATGTTTGCTTTTAAATTCGGCTGGAAGAGTTGATATTATTATTTTATTTATTTAATTGAAGAGGTGATGAAGGGATAAGGATTTATTTATTTTAAATTCTTTTTGAATAGATGTTGAAGAGGTAAATTAGGAGATTATTTTGGATTTGGATAAGTAAAGATGTGGTGGCCCAATTTGGGTGTCTTTGGTTGTTGAAATTCGGCCATGTGGGGAGGATAAGTGCCGAATAGTGTAGTATATTTAGAGAGTGGCCATCTTTTGTTAGTTACTTTTTCATTTTAATTGTTTTCATTGTGCCGAAATTTCCAAGAAGCAAAAAGGCTATTCGTGTTTCTTTTTCTCCTCTAATTATTAGCAATAGCCGAATACCATACAAATCTTTCTTTTTCTCTCCTTTTTGTTCTAGCCGAATCTACTCCACTCTTTTGCCGAAATCTTCTCTCTTCCGTTAGATATACTTTGGCCGAATAACAAGTGAGCACAGATTCTTTTCGGGATTTCTTCTTCAATCGGTTTGTAAGGGGAAGGAGGACAGTCTAACGCTGTGGATATTCGGGATTTGGTGATCGATCTAGGTAAGGTCTCAATATTTAAATCTGTTGCTAATTAGTATAAAAGCCGAAGGCTAACTATTATGTGATTCAAGGTATAGCCGATTACAAGTGGTGTGTGTGGCTTCGGGATTTGGTTGGAAACCAAATCGGTTTAAGGTAAGTGCCACAAATGAGCCTTCGGGATTTAGTTATTATAGCCGAATAGGCCTATGTCACTAACTTTGATGTTGGCCGAAAATAGGGTCAAAGGATCTATCGCAGTAGATCGGATCTCCGGGACCTAGGATTCGCGATAGTAACAGGTGTGTACATACACACTTTATAACTAATAACTGTACTAAACGCATCGTGTATGCTAAACCGAATTGGTGTAGATTTGGATTTAATACCATAAAGGTATAAGCAAGGATTCGAGTAAGTCCTTGTTGTTATGAGTTTTCTTTATGATGCTTTTGGGAAGCATGACATATTTGGTATATGTGGCAAATAAATATGTGGTGATGATAAATCCCAAAGATATGTTGTTAAATAAACATGTTGGCATGATTTCTGTTAAATGCATATCATTGATTGATGTGGGTTAAACGAGTGGAGGGGGAAGTGATATCCGTGTCTTTGGACACCAGTGGTTTGGTACCACATTTCGTGACTACGGTCACCGTGAGGTTTGGCACCTCATAGCGTCTCGTCCCGGTGGTTTGGTACCCACGATGGGTTGGCCCCACGAGATAATATAACGGGATTGACGCGGTGATTTGGTATCACACGATGGGTTGGCCCCATCACTACTATTTGTGACTTCGGGTCACCAGTGGTTTGGCACCACCAGTGGTTTGGTACCACACGGGGTAGAGAAAGGTGCATTGGATGGCTAGGTTGGGTGCATGTTAAATTTAGTGCATGTTAACTTAGTTATAAATTGTGTATGATGTTGCACTAAACCGGGGGAAGGGTTACACATTAAGTCTTGGTGACTCACCTTCTCCTTTAACTTTTTCAGGTGACTCGTAGATTGCGGATGAGGAGCCGGATGGACTCGAGGTGGCCATGCAGTGGGAATGTGATTTAAACGAACTTTGAATTATTTTTATTTTATTTAGGGATTTATTTGTTCAAGTTGTAATAAGGCCTCCTAAGATTTTATTTTGGTTATTTTACATGTTTTGGATAATTTATTTAAACCAATTGATGACTTTAAAATGGGTACACATGTTTTCTCAAATGCAAACGTAAATGTTTTACTGTGCCATCGGGTACTTTTGATATCTGTAACAACCTGACTTAATAAATTTTTTTTTTAACAAAACTAAGTGTGGTTTTCTTCATACACCTCATTGGTTTTTAACAAGACAATTGAAAATGAAACGTTTTCGACAAAACTTAAATCGACTAAAAGGGATTTTACAAAATGTTTTCCTCTGTAACATACCAAATTCGGTCGTAATGTTTGGGCCGGGTTTGGGGTGTTACAAAATTGGTATCAGAGCCCAGTTCAAAACTCGGCTGTGGGGGCCCAGGGGCCAAAATGTTTTTGGTAGGCCTCTGTGAAATATTATGAAAATGGTTTTTTTTGTTTTGAACAGCATGGCATCGAGTCTCCGGCACCAATCTGCCCAGGTAAGTACTTCTAACTACTATGTGAATTATTATCTGTAGAGGGGTAGAAGTGGAACGTAGATAGTATGATAAATATCTGAACCCTAGGACTAGTCTACCCCAACAATCACATAAGACATTAAATGCCGAATTAAACAAACCTATGACTAAGTCGCCGAGTTAGGGTGTGGTAACCCCTGTGCGCATGTCTAGGATTAGATCCGGAAGAGCCTGGTACTTAAGCAGTCCTAGTGACTCACCTCCTCTTTGCAGGAATCCTACCTGGTGCGTAGCTTCGGTTCACCCTAACCATGAGGACTTATTCATAGGCTAAACCCAATAACTAAAACCCGAAAGGGAACTAGCCGTATTTTTTTTATAAAAACCCTAGTTTTAAAACTCTTAAAATTACCCTTTAAACTTGTGAGAACTATTTTACAAAATTTTTTGAAAAATTTTCGATTTATGAAAATTACAAAAATACCCTTAGTGGAAAAATTACAAAAATGCCCCTGTGTTGTAAATTTCTAAAATGCCTTTAGTTTTTAAGATTTTCAGAAAATACCCTCGATTTTTGTTAAAATATTTCTACTTTACAAAAATATTGGAAACTTCTATTTTGCAAACATCAAAATGCCATGATTTTGGAAAATTACTTAAATTGCCCCTAACTTACAAAATTACCAAAATGACCCTCGATTTTCAAAATTTTTGCAACATCACAATTTGGAAAACAAATTCTCAAAAAAAAAACCCAAGTTTTACAACTTTTGAAACACCCTGGATTTATTTACCCTGGTAAATTATCGAAATGCCCCCAGAATTTCAAATTTCCGAAATGTCCCCAGAATTTCAAAATGACCAAAATACCCTTATTGACAAGTTACCGAGGAACCCTATTTTGGAAAATTACAAAAATACCCCTATAGGACAAATGACGAAAAACCCCTAGGATAGGAACGGACAGAAATGCCGAAGAGTGAGTGTGTATGGGAGATACTATGGAATGGATGTACTTTTCTGTGAATTAGGATAGAAAACTTGAAACTTTGAATGATCGAAAGAATCCTTATTAAGCTCTCTTCATAAAATTCTCGCGGATAACCAAGTGAAACAAGTACTAATCCATAAAATTTCTTAATCAGATTAAAACGCAATCGTTAGAAATGAGTTCTAGAGGATGTGGCCATCGTGGACGCGATAGAGGAAGAATGATCGTGTCAGAACCCGTTAGGTCGGGTTAAGGGTCTGATAATGAGATACCACCGCCACCACCACCCCCAACTTTTGGTGTTGAGCAGCAGGATCGACGGGGTGAGGCGAGATCGCAGCGCGGCCGCGAGTCCTTGAGATGGTGGTCGGAACAGGTGGAGGTATGGGACCTCGAAAAAATTGACCGAACGACTCGAGCCAATGGAACCGAGGTGTTAGGGGTGTATCGTGTGGCACCCAGTACGACGGAGTATTGGTTGGAATCAACTGAGAGGATCATGGATGATCTAGATCTGACGGCTGAGGAGAAGCTGAAAGGAGTGGTGTCGCTCCTCAGAGATGAGTCATACCAGTGGTGGCTCACGGTTCGGGATGGTGCTGCGGCAGATGACCTTACTTGGGAGTATTTCAAAGCAGCATACCAGAAGAAGTATGTGGGGACCAGCTACATTGATGCGCAGAGGAAAGCATTTCTGAGGTTGGTTCAAGGGAATAAGTCTGTGTCTGAGTATGAAGCAGAATTTTTAAGGTTGAGCCGCTATGCTCGGGGAATTGTGTCAACGGAGCACGAACGCTGTATTCGCTTTGAGGACGGACTTAGGGATGATCTAAGGTTGCTGATTGCTCCACAATAGGAGCATGAGTTTTCAGTCCTAGTGGAAAAGGCTAAGGTAGCCGAAGGGATCAAGGAGTCCGTAAGACGGAACCACGAAAGGAACAAAAAGAAGAAAGGCTTTGGATCGTGCGGATCGGCGGTGATGTGCGTAAGAGGGCTAGATTTGGGGAATCGAAAGAGCCGCAAAGCTCTTTCAGTGGCCACCTCAGTGTGCTAGATGCGGGAAATCCCACTTGGGAGAATGTTTGGCTGGAAGTAGAGGGTGCTTTGAGTGTGGATCAATGGAGCACCGAGTAAGGGATTGTCCACGGAAGTTGGCTAGGACCCAAGCGGAGGATCAAGGACGTGGTCAATTCAGGAGGGATGGCCAGCAACCACAGAGGGGTCGAGGGGCAGCTAGGGGTAATGATAATGGAAATGGTAACGGGCGTGGCCGAGGTGCTGAAGGTGCAGAGGCGAGGCAACCAAGTTTGGTTTATGCAGTTGGCCGTCGCGAGGAGGAAGATGTGCCAGATGTGACAACGGGTACGTTCCTTATTTCTGGAATACCCTTAATTGCTTTGATTATTGTAGAGTTTTCTTATATTGCTAGTGAAGTGCCTGAAACCTTGGATGTGAACGTAGAGATTGTGCCTAGGAAGTATGATGGTTTTATTAAGATCAGAGTGCACAGCATAAGCATAGTACGGTGAGTTAAGATGTACGATTATTCGTTAGTAAGTAATTTCGAGGACGAAATTATTTTTAAGGAGGGTAGAACTGTAACATCCTAGATTAGGGGTTATGCGTTTGGAGCATAACTCAAGTATTAGTAGGCTTTAAGTGTGTTGGGATATATTTTAGGAGTTTTTGAGAACTTTAGGTGAAGGGGGAAAACTTTGGAAATTTTTGAAATTTTAAGTAAAAAGGGGAAACTAGACAGGGAGGCCTTAAAATAATTTTGTGGAGTTTAGGACACAAGAAATTAATTGGCAAAGTGGCTTGGGGCGCTAAGGTGCAAGGGGGCTTCAGGAGGTGAGGGGTTCGAGTCTGGGTGATGGCATGGGAGTATTTTATTTTTCCTTTTTGCGTTAGGAAGGGAAGCTGGGCCAGGGAGGTCTTAAGAGAAGTTATAGGCGCTTTTGGACATAACACAAGCCTTGGTAAAGTGGCTTCCATGCGCCACTTAAGGGCCTAGAAGTGACGCCTGGAGCAGGTCTCGGGTTCGAGCGACGCGGGCAGCAGTAGGCGTGTTTTTTTATTTTTTGGCTTTTGGCATTGGGCAAGGGGAAGCTAACGAATGAGCTCTTAAAAGAATTTGTGCCGAATTTAAGTCACAAAAAAACGCTTTGGCCGAGTGGTGCAGGGCGTAACTCGAGCGCTTGCTCCATCAAGTCCCATGTTCGAACCATGGGGGCAGCAGTTTGGTGCTTTATTTTTGCAAGTTGGCGTGAAGGGAGAGAGAGCTGGTGGTCTGCACATGGACTCTCAAGGGGGATAAGGATAAGCTTGATGTTTGCTTTTAAATTCGGCTGGAAGAGTTGATATTATTATTTTATTATTTAATTAAAGAGGTGATGAAGGGATAAGGATTTATTTATTTTAAATTCTTTTTGAATAGATGTTGAAGAGGTAAATTAGGAGATTATTTTGGATTTGGATAAGTAAAGATGTGGTGGCCCAATTTGGGTGTCTTTGGTTGTTGAAATTCGGCCATGTGGGGAGGATAAGTGCCGAATAGTGTAGTATATTTAGAGAGTGGCCATCTTTTGTTAGTTCCTTTTTCATTTTAATTGTTTTCATTGTGCCGAAATTTCCAAGAAGCAAAAAGGCTATTCGTGTTTCTTTTTCTCCTCTAATTATTAGCAATAGCTGAATACCATACAAATCTTTCTTTTTCTCTCCTTTTTGTTCTAGCCGAATCTACTCCACTATTTTGCCGAAATCTTCTCTATTCCATTAGATATACTTTGGTCGAATAACAAGTGAGCACAGATTCTTTTCGGGATTTCTTCTTCAATCGGTTTGTAAGGGGAAGGAGGACAGTCTAACGCTGTGGATATTCGGGATTTGGTGATCGATCTAGGTAAGGTCTCGAGATTTAAATCTGCTAATTAGTTTAAAAGCCGAAGGCTAACTATTATGTGATTCAAGGTATAGCCGATTACAAGTGGTGTGTGTGACTTCGGGATTTGGTTGGAAACCAAATCGGTTTAAGGTAAGTACCACAAATGAGCCTTCGGGATTTAGTTATTATAGCCGAATAGGCCTATGTCACTAACTTTGATGTTGGCCGAAAATAGGTCGAAGGATCTAGCGCGAGAGATCGGATCTCCGGGACCTAGGATTCGCATGAGTAGTGCAGTGTGTACATACACACTTTATAACTAATAACTGTACTAAACGCATCTTGTATGCTAAACTGAATTGGTGTAGATTTGGATTTAATACCATAAAAGGTATAAGCAAGGATTCAGGTAAGTCCTTGTTGTTATGAGTTTTCTTTATGATGCTTTTGGGAAGCATGACATATTTGGTATATGTGGCAAATAAATATGTGGCTGATGATAAATCCAGTATATGTTGTTAAATAAACATGTTGGCATGATTTCTGTTAAATGCATATCATTGATTGATGTGGGTTAAACGAGTGGAGGGGGAAGTGATATCCGTGTCTTCGGACACCAGTGGTTTGGTACCACATTTCGTGACTACGGTCACCAGAGGTTTGGCACCTCATAGCGTCTCGTCCCAGTGGTTTGGTACCACAGTGGGTTGGCCCCACAGATAATATAACGGGATTGACGCCAGTGATTTGGTATCACACGATGGGTTGGCCCCATCACTACTATTTGTGACTTCGGGTCACCAGTGGTTTGGCACCACCAGTGGTTTGGCACCACAATATTGATGGATATCGTGTCTTTGGACACCAGTGGTTTGGCACCACCAGTGGTTTGGTACCACACGGGGTAGAGAAAGGTGCATTGGATGGCTAGGTTGGGTGCATGTTAAATTTAGTGCATGTTAACTTATTTATAAATTGTGTATGATGTTGCACTAAACCAGGGGAAGGGTTACACATTGAGTCTTGGTGACTCACCTTCTCCTTTAACTTTTTCAGGTGACTCGTAGATCGCGGATGAGGAGCTGGATGGACTCGAGGTGGCTATGCAGTGGGAATGTGATTTAAACGAACTTTGAATTATTTTTATTTTATTTAGGGATTTATTTGTTCAAGTTGTAATAAGGCCTCCTAAGATTTTATTTTGGTTATTTTACATGTTTTGGATAATTTATTTAAACCAATTGATGACTTTAAAATGGGTACACATGTTTTCTCAAATGCAAACGTAAATGTTTTACTGTGCCATCGGGTACATTTGATATCTGTAACAACCTGACTTAATAAATGTTTTTTTTAACAAAACTAAGTGTGGTTTTCTTCATACACCTCGTTGGTTTTTAACAAGACAAATGAAAATGAAACGTTTTCGACAAAACTTAAATCGGCTAAAAGGGATTTTACAAAATGTTTTCCTCTGTAACATACCAAATTTGGTCGTAATGTTTGGGCCGGGTTTGGGGTGTTACAATTCATCAATAGTGTTTCATCATAATTCAAAGATAATTCATACATGGATAATTCAACTCAAAGAGTCCTAAAGATTCAAACATTCTAAGTCATATATTTGTAGCACAAAACATAGGTGTTTCCCCTCATCCAAATAATTACCTCTGATTCAAAATCGACAAGAATTGACATTCTTACTAAAGATTCACTCAAATCACTCGAAGTGTTTAAGGTTCAGAATTAAGCACTCAAAAGTCAAACATGAAGAGTTAATTCCATAGGCTTGCATGAAAATCAAATCTCCACCACTATAATATGAGATGATACACAAATCAAAAGGTCTTTAACAGGGTTGTAATGGGGCTTGGGTTAAAGGTATGGATATAGGCTGAATTAGAGGGTTAGAATCGAGATTGACCTGACAAATTACCTAACCAGAAACAACGAACTGAATATAAATAATTACATCATTTGAAAACTTATAATACTAATAATACGAGCTTCTTCTTCAATATTTGGAATTCAAACATATAAGCTCATTCAATTCACACAACTAATAATGAATATACTTCGATATTTTTTTTAAAGAACAAGTCATGAATACATAATAAAGGATAAATTACTAAAATAAAGATCATAGTTAAGCAACTGATCAAATCAAATCTCGATATAAGGGTAGTCAAGAAGGATGGTGATAACAAATATAAAGGGTTTTGGGTTAATATTAGCGGGTAAGTCAAAAAAAAGGGTTATTAGGATCAACGGATTTCACTAGGGGTTAATTATGAAGGTAGGATTTTAGTAGAGTAAGTGGGTTAAAGCCTAGGTGCCTTTATCATCTCTGTATATCAAATCAAATGTGTGGTCTCGACATGTATAATCGATGCAAGTTCTAGAATAACAAATCAATGTTGACACACTCATAATCGATAAAGTTGGCAAGAAAAAGAATATATGCTCTATAAGGCTAAAAAATCTCACAAAAATTATGGGTATTTTGATGTCATCCTCGTAAATTTCAAATTTCAAAGTAATATTCAAATTCAGGTAGATAACCTAGCAAAAAATTTTAATTCTGAAAAATAGACTTATCATGCTTGATTCTCTAGTATCCTTCAAATTTAATCATCAATGCACAATTATCAATGACTTAATCCAAGACACATCAACGAAAATCATAAATCAGGGAAATTTTCATTCTAATCATAATATGAGAAACTTACTTTAAGACAAGGCATAATTCAGGGATTTTCAAATGATACTATAGTTAACCCCCAACACTTAAGATGTATATTGCCCTCAATGTACAAAGATAGATAATAGCAAAATAATTATAAAATCATAAGATAGGGAGAGAAGTGAAACTTCCTGAATTTTGGATGAAGTTAATGAAAAGAAACCGGATAGGAATTGGCAGAGGTGAACGTGGGGGAGCGCCTTGAACCATTCGAATGTGAATCCTCGAAGCAGCCGGCCTGATTTTATTGTATCCTAAGCTAAATCTAAATGGCATGAAGATTAAAAAGAAAATAATAAAGAAAATAAAAATAAAAATAAAGGTAAATAATGGAAAATGAAAGAAGAAAGACAACTGGAAAAGAAAAAGGAAGAAGGGGGTTTAAATAGAGATGCAGCCCGTGTTTTGGGAAAAATTTTGTCCTGTTGCCACACGTCTACAACCACGCCCTTTTATCTTCCTATGGTGCCCACACGGCCACGGCCACAACCGTGTGCAAGGCCGTGTGGGTATGGAAACCTGCGCCTAAATATGAAAAGAAATAAAACTAAACTAATTAGTAGGGTTAGTGCTCGGGTTGCCTCCCGAAAAGCGCTCGTTTAAAGTCTTGAGCTAGACTTACCTCTCATTCGCATTATCAGGGTGGTTTGAGGAGGTGAAAATCCTTTCTCATGCGATCAATTCGGTTATTGATATATAGTTCAAGTCAAGTAGTGTTTACCTTAAAAGTGCTGAATTTAGGATTAGTTACTTCGACTATTCCATCTGGGAAGATTTTGAGTACCTGATCTCCTATCTTAAGCTGAGTTGTCCCATCGTTAAGTTTGTCGTGGAGTTGCCTCATTTTTGCTTCGTGTGTTATTATTTTCTCTTTAAAGTGTATCTTCCACTAGTCTAGTTCATCGATCCGAAGCTTTCGTTCCTCATGAATTTCTTCTTTATTGACACGAGGTCTAGGATCTAGCATCTGCGAAAGAGCTTCAAGAAACGACAAGTTAATATGTAACTTCTTTAGAGTTTTAAGAAATTTACTGTACTGTTCCTCTGTGTCGTCTCTCCTTATTGCTTCAGGATATGGTATGCGAGGTTGGTACTCTTTGATTACCAGTTTTGGCTTATTATTACTTACCTCAACCTTACCTTCTTCGACCACATTCTCTTACCTTAAATTGGGCTCATCTGGGCTCATCTAACCCTTCACTTTCTTGAGCTGTTATGGCTTGGATTTGCTCCTTTGGGTTAGTCTCAGTGTTGCTTGGTAGGCTTCCTTGTGGTCTTTCAGAGATTTCCTTAGCCAGTTGTCCTAACTGATTCTCGATCCTTTGAATCGATGCTTGATGATTTTTAAATGTTGTTTCTGTGACTGCTATGAATTTCATCAACATCTCCTCAAGGTTCGGCTTCTTTTCCTATGGGTAGGGCTGTTGTTGGAAATCTGGAGGAGGTTGCGGTCTTTGACTACCTTGATCATCCCACGAGAAATTGGGATGGTACCTCCAACCTGCATTATAAGTGTTACTATAAAAATTATTTTGAGGTCTAGAATAGTTACCCATATAGTTAACTTGCTTGCTCTCCATGCTCTGTCCGTAAAGTGGGTACTCAGGATTCGCCACGCCTCCGCTTGTTTCGCACTGCATAACTAGATTTACCTGCGAAGAACCACATAAACTGTCCATTTTCTTACTTAAAAGCTCTATCTGGTTTGATAGCATGGTTACTGGGTCGAGGTTGTAGATATCGGCTGCTTTTGTTAGCTTTATCCTCATAACTTACCACTGATAGTTATTCAGTGTCATCTCCTCTATAAACTAAAATTACCTGTCAAAAGCAAATAAAAGAAAAATTAGTGAAATAAAAAAATAAAATTTAATTGCAAAAATAAAATATGGCTAGAGTAATAAAAACTAAGCGTTCTTAATATTTTAGTTCCCCGGCAACGGCGCCAAAAACTTGATCGTTGTTTTATGCGATGTCAAAGTCTTAAAATTTATAATGAGAATGATTGAACCTGGAAACTAACTATGACAACGATTTGAGGAAAGCGTACCTATCGAACAATAGTATAGTGAAGGCAAGACCGAAATGTCGAACCCAAAGGAACTAAAAGTACTAATACTAACTTTCTTTTTATTATCTAGCCTAAAATAAAGGGAATTTTTTGTTTAATCTAAGTTAACAAACTACTAAACTAAAGACTCTAAGACAAAGAAGAATGAATTCGGGGAAATACTTTTGGGAAAAAATGAATTTGGGGAAATACTTTTGGGAAAAAACCAATTGATTTAGACAATACCCGAGGAAGAATCCACCTAGACTTCACTTGTTATCTAACTCTGAACCAGACGATTTATTCACTTGACTTGATCCGTAAGATTCCCTAATGTATATTAGACCCTCTCTCAAAGCGAATAACGTCTAACCCTAGGTTGATTAATTGAAATCTCTTTCTAATTAAAACCCCTAGAATTGCATTAACTCGATCTATGGACTCCCATATTAGGTTTCACCCTAATTCGGCAAAATCTCGTCACCCTATCTCTAGGCGTGCGATCAACTCCGCTTAATTATGCTAGATCTACTCTTAGGCAGGGACTTTTGCTCCTCCACCTAAGCACATCAAACTTGAATTAATATACTGGAAATATCAACACAAGAATTAAGAACACATAATTAAGAACAAGTCAAATATTTATCATATAGTTCAGCAAACGATAACAAGATTCATCTTAAGTTTCATCCCCCTCAGGTATCTGAGGGTTTAGTTCATAACAATAAAAGAAAACATCTCAGAAGAAAAGATAAAACAAAACATAAGAAATCCCTAAAACCCCCTGGAGGAATTGAAGGAGAGATCCTCCTTGAGTATGATTCCGGCTTCTTGAGATGAATCAACTGGCTATCTTCGAGTAAATTCCCACAAATCTACCTCCTTTGGCCTAGCAGGACGCCCCCTGACAAAAGCCCTGGCAAAAGGCTTCTGCCGAACTCCCTGCTTAAGTTGCCCCCTAGGGTGTTTAAATAGGCTTTGAGATGCCTTACTTGGCCTCCAAGTATCCTAATCCGAATAGAATTCCTCTTAGGGTGTTTAAATATGCTTTGGAATGTATTTCTTTGCCACCAAAGATCCTAATCCGAGTAGAATTCCTCTTTGCCAAGGCATGGACACGCCCATGGCACACGCCCGTGTGAATCGTGGCCAGGCCGTGCTCGAGTCTATTAATGAGGCACGGCCGTGTGGTCTTGGGCCCAGGCCATGTCGATTTCGTGATCTGGCCTATTTGGCCCGTTTTAAGCTCGTTTTCCGTTCTTTTCATCCTCCTATGCTCTCCTGAGTATAAAACATGAAATTAAAGGATTAAGAGCACCAAATTACATAATTCTAGGGATAAATCATCCAAAAGCATGCTAAATGTGGGCTTAAAATATGTTACTATTACGGTTTATCACGTAGTTATAATGATAAAATTAAAATTTTATTGTACATGGTGTTTTGAGTCCAAATTTTATTATAATCAAATTTTTATTGATTTATTATATAGAAAAAAAAGCAAAAAAAAAAAAGTCCTCATAAAAATTTGCATATGAAAGAATGTTTTAATAATTTTATAATTGTATGGTGCATGGTTGATACAATATGACACTAAATTAGTAAAGCAATTAATATAAATATAAATAGATATAAAAATGTTCTAAATTTTTGGGTTTAATGTGTGGACCTAGGTTTTATTTTTTCAGTGTAAACTTGTTATTTCTTAGCTTTGGCTCTTGAATTTATTCGTGTTTTTCTGAATATCTTTTTTGACAGCTTTCTTTCTTAATCTAATTTTTGTGCCTAATATCCTTTTGGTAGGTCATTTGCAGCCTTTATTTGATAATACAAAGGGGGAACGACAAACTATCGACCTTCAAACAAAACAAAGGCATAACAATTGATAATAAACTTTGGTCATATCAGAACAATTTATGCGATTCATCGTCATGAACTAACCTCAATTTTAGCAGTAGTCCAAATGTGTCATGCATGATTTCTTTTGGCAGTAAATTTGATTGATTAGTCAACGCAAAAGAGAAAATAAAAGTAAAAAAGAAATTTGATTCATCAAAGGCAATGGGTAATGAAATCAGAATTTGATAAACTGAAAGAAAGCATGAAAGTTTTATTGTAGAAAAAAATATTATTTTGCTATGGAGTTGAAACTGGAAAAGGGGGATTTTTCTAATGTTTGTCGTGGAAATTGTGAAAGAAAAGAAAGGTTTTATTGTAAAAAGAAAATTCTTTGATCCCAGCCATTTATTTATTTTAATCTAATTGTTTAATAGTGATGTAAAACTTTTATTAATAATGTGTTATTTTTTAATTCACTAATAATGTTTAAAATTATATATTTACAGTGCATCAAACCTAAACACTTTAAAATTTTTAATTTTCTTTTCTTCCTTCTCGCTTTTTCTTTTACTTGGAGACTTTTTTTTTTTTGTTTTTTTGTGAAGGAAAAAAACAAAAAAAAGACTTAAGCTAAGCTTATATAAAAAACACAATTAGTTTTATCACTATCAAGGACTTCAAATAATTTTATAAGAGCTACTGTCAACATATTTACTCCCTACGCATCGGCAGAAACCAATTATGAAAAAAATGAAGTCTTATATTATTACCACATGGGATGTCATTAAAGGTCTACACATAGATTTCTCTTATCACATTTAATAAAGTATCTCATAAGTTTATTGTTAAAAATTGAACGTCGATAATGGCAATATAGAAAGATTGTAAAGAAAAAAAAAATAGAACACACAGATTTTATGTGGAAACTCTTCGGAGAAAAACCACGTCCAGAGAAGAAGAAAATTCACTAATGTCGAGTTCAAATGATACAAGATGAGTTTCGACTACATCTATTTATAGGTTGAAAAAGCCTAATTCTAATCAATGTAAAATATATTATGAAAACAAATGCTAAATATATTATACTACTAAATCTTCTAGAAAGAAAATATAATTTATTTAACTTGGCTTGCAAGCAATCTCTTAGAATTTGAGTCACAGAACTCTAACAATCTCCACCTTGACATGAATTCTCAACGAACAAGTTCTCCACCTCTTCCATGAAACCCCTTAAGGGTTTATCTTCAACAATAAACACCAACCAAGTCCAAGCAATGCTCGAACTTGGTTATAGGAAGTGACTTAGTCATCATATTTGCAGGATTATCATGAGTAATCACGCACAAAATGATACCGAACGTCAATGTGCTTTGTTCTCTTATGAAACATTTGATCCTCCGTAAGGAAGATGGCACTCTAACTATCACAAAACATTGTACTGACCTGAAGGTCTTTACAGAGTTCACCAAAGAGTCCCTTTAACCAAATAGCTTCTTTACAAGCCTCTGTAATTGCCATGTACTCAGCTTCAATAGTAGAGAAAGCAACTGTAGTTTGCAAAGCGGCTTTCCAATTGATTGCGCAACCTCCAATAATAAAGACATACCCGGTGAGAGATCTTCTTTTATCAAGGTCTCTAGCAAAATCAGAATCAACATACCCAATGACTCCATCTCTAGTTCTTCCAAACTGTAAGCTGATCGTGTGTCAGAGTCTTAAAAATTTATATAAAGAATGATCGAGCCTAGAAACTAACTATGACAACGACTGAGGCAAGTGCACCAATCGAACAGTAGTATAGCTTAGTGGCAAGACCGGATTGTCGAACCCAAAGGAACCAAAAGTACTAATACTGACTTTCTTTCTATTATTTAGCCTAAGAATTAAGGGAATTGTTGTTTAATCTAAAATTAACTGACTACTAAGCTAAAGATGCTAAGACAAAGAGAATGAATTGGGGAAATACTTGTGGGAAAAACCAATTGATTAGGACAATACCCGAGGAAGAATCCACCTAGACTTCACTTGTTATCTAACTCTGAACCAGACGATTTATTCATTTGACTTGATCCGTAGGATTCCCTAATGTATATTAATACCTCTCTCGAGGCTACTAACGTCTAACCCTAGGCTGATTAATTAAAATCTCTTTCTAATTAAAACCCCTAGAATTGCATTAACTCGATCTATGGACTCCCATATTAGGTTTAACCCTAATCCGGCAGATTTTCGTCATCCTATGTCTAGGGTTGCGATCAACTCCGCTTAACTATGCTATATCTACTCTTAGACAGGGACTTTTGCTCCACTACCTAAGCACATCAATACTTGAATCAATATCCTGGAATATCAAAGCAAGAATTAATAACACATAATTAAGAACAAATCAAGTATTTATCATATAGTTCAGAAAACAATAACAAGATCCGTCTTAGGTTTCATCCCCCTCAGGTATCTGAGGGTTTAGTTCATAATCATAAAAGAATACATCTCAGAAGAAAAGATAAAACAAAACATAAGAAAACCCTAAAACCCCCTGAAGGAATTGAAGGGAAGATCCTCCGTCTTGAGTATGAATCCGGCTTCTTGAGATGAATCAACTGGCTTTCTTCGAATAAATCCCACAATTCGGCCTCTCTGGCCTCGCCCCTGACAAAAAGCCCCCTTCTAGGTTATACTTAGGGTGTTTATATAGGCTTCGGAATGTGTTTCTCTGCCTCTAAGTATCCTAATCTGAGTGAAATTCCTCTCTGTCATGGCAGGGACACGCCCGTGTGGCACGCCCGTGTGAATCGACTTCAGGCCGTGGTCGAATCTGCCAAAGGGGCATGGTCGTGTGTCTTGGGCCCAGGCCGTGTTGATTTCCTACTTTGGCCCATTTGGTCCGTTTTAAGCCTATTTTCTGTTCTTTTCATCCTCTTATGCTCTCCTGAGTATAAAACATGAAATTAAAGGATTAAGAGCACCAAATTCCATAATTCCAGGGATAAATCATCCAAAAGCATACTAAACGTGGAGATAAAATATGTTAATATTACAGTTTATCATTAGCAAACATCAGCAATACCTCATAAGTATCTAAAAATCCATTGAACTATTTTCCAGTGTTCTTTACCGGGATTCGCCATGTATCAACTAACTGCACTAACTGCATATGATAAATCTGGACGTGAGCAAACCATAGCATACATGAGAGATCCCACTGCACTAGAATATGGAACATGTGACATGCAGTTAATCTCTTCATCTGATTGTGGAGACAAGATCGATGAAAGTCTGAAGTGGGCTTCTAATGGAGTACTAACAGGCTTGGCATTCTACATATTGAACCTGTAAAGAACTTTCTCAATGTACCCTTTCTGAATTAGGTACAATTTACATGCTTTTCTATCTCTAAGGATCTCCATCCCAAGTATCTACTTTGCTGCTACGAAATCCTTCATGTCAAACTCTTTACTAAGCTGGGCTTTTACCTTTCTTATCTCTCCTTCATCTTTGGCTGCTATCAATATGTCATTAACATATAGGACTAGATACACAAAAGAACCATCACTATTTTTCTTAAAATAAACACTACTGTCAAAGCTGTTTCTTTTGAAATCATGAGTAGTCATAAAAGAATCAAACCTTTTGTACCACTGCCTTGGTGACAGTTTCAAGCCATAAAAGGGACTTTTTCAACAAGCAAACATAGTCCTCCTTTTTTGAGACCATAAAACCCTCTGGTTGTTGCATGTAAATATCTTCCTCAAGTTCTCCATGTAAAAATGTTGTTTTAACATCTAATTGCTCAAACTCCAAATCATACATGGCCACAATACCAAGCAAGGATCGAATCGAACTATGCTTGTAACACCCCTAACTCATGTCCGTCGCCGGAACAGGATCACAAAGTATTACCAAAACATTAAGAACATTTTCAGATAAATCATGTCAATCATTATTCATTAACCGAGATCATTCGTAACGTCCCTTAGATGGACCTTCGAGGCCCAATATGTGCATTAAAATCGAGTCGGGACTTAATCGAGACCTCTATGAATTTTTCACAAAATTACAAAATTTTTCTAAGGTGCAGGGCTCATATGCCCGTGTGGTCCAAGGGACACGCCCGTGTGACCCTGGGACACGCCCGTGCTACAGGCCGTGTCCGATTTAGGGTGCTCTCTGACTTGCGCCACACGGCCATGTCACACGCCCGTCTACTAGGCCGTGTGGATAATTAATTTAATTCGAATTAGGTACAGGTTTCAGACAGCCAAGACACATGCCCGTGTTCAAGGCCATGTCTCCCACACAGCTAAGACACACGCCCGTGTCTCTACCCGTGTGCTCAATTCTGATCATTCTATTTTCTCGAATTTAAGGTACATGGGACACATGGCCTAACTACACGCCTATGTACTCGATCGTGTGTGAACAGGCCCGTGTGTCTTCCCGTGTGGACAAAATAAAGCATTTCCTAGCCTCATTTGTCACCCAAATTTACCATTTTTCCTACACCAAAACATATCAAGTACAATCCAACCATTCCAAACATTCAAATAAGCAAATTTCATCATTCAACATGGCATATCATTACATGCATACATGTTTACTACCTTACCTTGGTTCAATTCATGTGTTAAACATGATTTAATCAACTACTTAACATATATATATATATAGCTACCATAGCATGACATTACAAGTATATCAAACAACTATTACTAGCCATTCCAATGGCTAGATTACAAGCATCATTTATATTTACATGCCAAGATGGCCAACATATCCTATACATGCCATTACAACCATAATTGATTTACCATATTGTACCGACATAGGCCAATGGATAGCGTGAATGATCTCTGCCGAGCTTCTAATCCAATGAGCTTCCAATTTACTCTAAAACAGGGGAAAATAAAATGGAGTAAGCATAAAATGCTTAGTAAGTTCGTATAACATGGTATTTAACTTACCATTCATCCTATTTGTGGTAACTAAGTAAGGCACATTTATTCAATTTGACCTCAAGCCGTACACATATCCTCATTCCCCTTGTTAGTTACATATTCCATAATAACCTCAAAACATATATGGGTTCAAAAATAATCAAGTTTCCATGTATATATACTTTCCACAACATGTATTCATTTAACATGCATGATTAATCTCATTATTACAAGTATAATTTCAAATAGTTCACTTTGAGATCAGATCATTTCACATTATAAATTTATTCATTTTACTCAGAATAACAGGGTCACGATTAGTACACTCAATGTGTACAAGTCCATAATCAAGAATGCACATATTCATCAATGAAGTCAATGTACAAATATATTCTCATAAATGAACGTATTCATCAAACCATTTCATGTTCATGTATAAACATTTCATACTTCCACATATCATGTCTCAATCTATAACCATTTATCTCAAATCCATATTTGCTCATGTCATAATTTTTCCCGTTGAATTTATTTGACTTATCGATGGATACTCATGTAGTACACTTAAAGTGTACAAAATCATAATCCGTCAATTCATATCTAGTAGTACCTTTTAGGTACACTCTCGAGCCCAGTCCAGGCTAAATTCTGTCTGTAACGCATATAGTCTAAGGGCTTTGTCGGATTACCAGTCCAGGCTAAATCCTTTATATGACAAAGAATTCCCTATAGAATCCAATCTAGATTACCAGTCCAGGCTAAATCCAGTCAATTAGGATTACCAGTCCAGGCTAAATCCTAATTGAAACATATGCTCGAGAGGCTCACTTAGGATTACCCATCCGGGCTAAACCCTTTCCATAATGAGATCAATGGATTACTCGTCCAAGCTAAATCCTTTTTGCAACACATGCAAGACCTCATTTCATACGGGAAATCACCACTATCCATCGATATTCCATTTTATTCAACCGAGATTTAAACATTTTTCGAGCATTATCGGGCATGTAATTATTCTATACATCCATAACATTCATATAATTCAAATAAACACATTCCTCATTCATTTCAAGCATATAAGTAACATTCTCTTCGTTTATCCTTTATCATCTATCGGGCATTGTCATTTAATTTAAATATTTTTATTTATAGAGCTTGATCGGATATGTAATCCTTTCAAATATTTATGACATTTATACAATTTACACAAACACAATCAATGCAAGCATGTAGATAAGCACAATTTAGTTACACGAACTTACCTCGACAATGTTCGTGTACGTAAATCTACTAATATGACATTTTCCTCTTTTCCTCGTTCTAACTCCGAATTTGGTCTATCAGGATCTATACGAGTAAATTTAACATTAATATATCATATTTCATATTCAAATGGACTCAATTTTCATCATAGGCAAAATTACCATTTTGCCCCTAACTTTTCCATAAATTCATTTTTGTCCCTAAGCTCGGAAAATGAATCTTGTGCAAATTACTCCCTATTCCAAGCCTTACCAAAGTCCCATTACAAAATTTACAGCACATGTATTCATAAAATTTCAAAATTTTTCCTTCAATTTCACAAGTTTACATTTTAGTCCCTAAATCATGTTTCATCAAAAAATCACTTTGTAAAAGTTGTTTATCTATCAATAATCTTTCATTTTCTACCATAAATTTCTAATTTCCAGCATATACATCCATGACCCATTTTTCATATCTTGATAACTTTTCAATTTAATCCCCCAAATAGATAGTTTAGACTATCCTGATTCCAAAAATATCAAAATTACTAAAAACGGGATAAGGAAACTTACCCAATTTGACCATGAAAGTTTCTTCTCTCTCTCCTAGGGTTTTCGTGTTTTATTTTGGGGAAGAAGATGAGAAAATAAGATGATATCTATTTTATCATCTTTTAATTAATTAAAATTTTCACTTTCTAATTTAGTCCTTACCCATTTTCTATATTTCCATGGATGAGTCACCAAGAAAAATATACATACTTTTCTTAATGGTATAATTACCATATAAGGACCTTAAGTTTTGAATTCCATAGCTATTTAATCCTTATAGCTACTAGAATTCAACTTTCACATTTTATGCGATATAGTCCTTCTCGTAATTAAGCACTCATTCGATAAAATTTTCATACCAAAATTTTCACATATAATATCTATCATAATACGGACCATATAATAAAATAAAAATAAATTTTCTTTTCGGCTCGAATTTGTAGTCTCGAAACCAATGTTCCAATTTCACCAAAATTTGGGCTGTTACAATGCTTCCCAACTGGAGAAAACACATCTGTGAAGTCTACACCTAGAATTTGACTGTAACCTTTTTGCAACTAGCCTTGTTTTATATATGGGTTTTTCAATTCCTAGGGTCCCTTCTTTCTTCTTGAACACCCATTTATAACAAACAACCTTTATACCCTTAGGAAGCTTCACTAGATCCCATGTTCTGTTCTTATGGAGCGATTCCATCTCTTATTGCATAGCAAACATCCACTTTCCTGAATCTTCACAGCTAACTGCCTCAAAATAAGTAGATGGCTCTTGATTTGCATCTATATCTTCAACACGTTTAAAGAATAAGCAACTGAATCAGCCTCGGCATACCTCTTTGGAGATTTAATTTCTCTTCTAGGTTTGTTCTTGACAATAGAATATTGTGGTGAAGAAGCAACTCTACCATGAGTTTTTGTATTAACATGAGGAGTCAAATTAGATTCTGGATCAATCTATAGCTCCACCTGCTTCAAATATGTGTCTGGACTTTGCTAGTTTTTATTGGAAGAGTCTTTAAGAGATAAGTTAGGCAGCATAACAGTTTCATAAAAAATAACATCTCTATAATCACAACTTTTCTATTTTTAGGACACCATAACTTATATCCTTTAACACCGGCCTTATAGCCAAGAAAAAGACATTTAATGGATTTAGGTTCCAATTTTACATTATCAACATGAGCATATGCACAACACCCAAAAATCTTCAAATCAGAATAATCAGCAGGATTACCAAACCATACATCTTGTGGAGTTTTTTTCTCAATGGCAATTGACGGAAACCGGTTAATAAAAAATTCAGTAGAGGTTGCTTCAGTCAAAAATGACTTCTTCGAACTAGCAATTGATAACATATATCGAACCTTTTCCATGATAGTTCTATTGATCCATTCTACAATGTCATTTTAGTGTGGAGTATGACGAACTGTCAAGTGTCTCACGATCCCTTCTGATTTGCACAAGTTATTAAACTCATCAGAACAGAACTTCAAGCCATTATCTGTGCGGAAGTGTTTTATCTATTTTCCTGTCTGCTTCTCGATCATAGTTTTTCAAGCCTTGAATGCAGAAATCACATCACTTTTCTACTTTAGGAAGAACACCCAAACTTTTTTGGAAAACTCATCAATAAATGTCAGCATATAGTTAGCACCACCCCTTAAAGGAACTTTGGATGGTCCCCAAAGATCAAAGAATGAATATAATCCAGCGTTCCCTTCATGTTATGGATTCCTCTGGTGAATCGAACTCTATTTTGCTTCCCAAAAACGCAGTGCTCATAGAATTTCAGTTTACTAATGCCTTGCCCATTAAGAAATCCTCTTTTGCTCAATTCTACCATGTCGTTCTCACTCATATGCCCTAGATGCATATGCCAAAGTCTAGTAACATCATCATTTGACAAGGAAGAGGAAGTGATGGCTACATCACCAATAATGGTAGAACCTTGTAATATATATAACTTGGAATTTTTTCTCAACCTTTTCATCACAATAAGGGAACCTTTGGAAATATTTAGAACCCTACTTTCAACTATTTATTTGTACCCTTTTGAATCAAGAGTACTCAACGAAATCAAAATTCTCTTCAAATCTGGGACATGTTGAACGTCACTAAGTGTTCTGACAACTCCGTCAAACATATTAACTTTAATCATTCCAACACCTATGATTTTACACGAAGCATTATTTCCCATCAAAACAACACATTCAGACATTGTTTCATAAGTTGTAAACCAATCCCGATTGGGACTCATATGGAAAGTGCATCCAAAATCAAGGATCCACTCATCACTCACTTTAGAGTTATTGGCAGAAGCAACTAAGAGTTCACTATCGCTGTATTCTTCTACAACATCAGCTTCGCTGGATTATTCTGGTTGTTTTCCCTTTTGATTCGTCGCATCTCTTTTGATCTTATTTTGCAACTTATAGGACTTATATTTAGTGTGCGCTTTCTTCTTGCAAAAGTTACAGTGTTTGAAGATCTTGATCTACCCTTAGATCTTGTCTTCCATGAACAATAAGACTCTCTTCTTGAGAGTCGAATCCAGACACAACATGCTTCATCTTGTCGTACAATTTTAAGGAAGTATAGACTTCATCAACTGTGAGAGATTCGCGGCTATACAAAATCGTATCTCTAAAGGTTGAATAAGACGGGGGCAATGAACAAAGTAGAATTAACCCTAAATTTTCTTTACGTATTGAACCTCGATGGCCTCTAGGTCCAAGAGAATTTCTTTAAACACAGTTAAGTGTTCGTACACAGACGCACCTTCCTCCAAACGATGAGCATAAAGGTGCTACTTCATATGCAACTTGCTAGTTAGGATTTTCGACATGCATAGCTGTTGCAGCTTTGCCCATAATGCAGCGACGATCTTCTCCTTCATCACGTCCTGTAGAATTTCATTTGACAGATGCAAATGTAATTGTGTTAAAGCCTTTCGATCTTTATGTTTCTTCTCTTTCTCCGTCAATGTCGAAGGCATCTTATCTAACCCTAGTATGGCATCCTCCAAATCCATCTGCACAAGAAATGCTTACATCTTTATCTGCCACAATGAGAATCTGGTGTTACAATCTAACAGCGGAATATCATACTTCATTATTGTCATTACTGTGACCAAAACAAGCAACTCGAAAAAGCTCTAATACCAATTTGTTAAAAACTGAATGTCGATAATGATAATGTAGAAAGATCGCAAAGAAAAAAAATAGAACACACAGATTTTACGTAGAAACCCTTTCGGGAAAAACCACGGATAGGGGAGAAGAAAATTCACTAATGTCGAATTCGAATGATACAAGAGAAGTTTTGACTACATCTATTTATAGGCTGAAAAAGCGTAATTCTAATCAATGTAAAATATATTATGCTAATAAATGCTAAATATATTATGCTAATAAATGCTAAATATATTATGCTAATAAATGCTAAATATATTATACTACTAAATATTCTAGAAAGAAAATATATTTTTTTAACTTAACTTGCAAGCAGTCTCTTAGAATTTGGGCCACACAACTCTAACATCTATGTTAACTTTACATGTGTAATTAGACTGCGTTCTAGTAGTACACTTCATGATCCTACTATTAGCATTCAATAATCTTACCACTAACACCTGTCTAGACGAACATACTCTAAGCTCTCTTATATTAACTCCTTTTATCTTCATGATTCACTTCAACCACTCAACTCTCTTAATCAAAACACTTTCAAATATCTTTAAAATACTCTCAAACCTCTACTAATGACTCTTAGAGTTCTTGGTAAACCACTTCTAAACATTAATATCACATTTTATATCAACAAAACTCTTAACAGGATCCTCATATTTATAGCAAAGTTTCCTCACAACTTTGTAGGATTACTCTCAACTTAATTTTTTTATACAGATTACACTTAACTTTATTGTTCTTAAAAATTATATATTTAGTCATATGTGATTTTTTTTGTTGGATTAAAATCCTCAATTATGGGCACATATATGTAATGTATAATGCTATTATAAAGTGTGATACAAAATTAAGTAACCAATTATGTTACAAGTGTCATAGGTATTAAAGTGTCATGGAAATAATGGGTAGATACCATAAGTAATATTTATAATTTGATGAGGGGCCATATTAAAATACCCAAAAACTGATTTAATAATCAGATATTTTTAAAAGAGGTAGTGGTCCCCAAGAAATATATATATCTCATATTTTTTTCTTAGGAGAAAAAGTATTTTCTTGGAAGATCAAAACCTTCTAGGCAATCTCCAACAATGGATTTAGATATGCTTCCGTATTTAGTTTTTTTCTTGATGATCTAACATAACAGATCTTGGTTTATTAAGTTTTATATCAGATTTTTACGGTTCTAACAAGTGGTATCTGAGCCTCGTTATGTCCAATAATTGGGAATTGATTAAGTTTCTATTCTTTTTGGAATGATTGGTCCATGAAATTTCATGGGTTTGATATTTTGATTTGATATTTCGATTATATATATTGATGTTTGAAATTCATATTGAAGTTTTTAGGTTTGGTTATTTTTATTAAAATTTTGGGTTTATAAACATCGATTGAAACTTACGAATTGATATTGATTATACAACTTTGGATCTTGTTAAGTAAAAAATAGGTTAATTAAAACATGTGTATAGTGCCTTTATATACCAATTTGGTTGAATTTCTTTTATGATTTCGATTGAACATGCACTAAAGGAAGAACAACCTGCACCTCTCACTTCGGTAAGCACTCATGATGCTATAAGGGATTTTGAGAGGTGAGATCATTCAAATCGCATGATTCTAATGATCAAGAAGCATAACATTCCAGAAGCCTTTAGGGGCATAGAGTCTGAAGAGATTACTCAAGCCAATGGTTTCCTTGACGAAATTGAGAAACATTTTGCCAAAAATAGTTGAGATGACATCACAACTTCTTTAATTTCTATGAAGTATAAGGATCAAGGAAATGTGAGGGAGTACATTATGGAGATGCTCCATTTTGCTTCAAGACTTAAGGTACTTAAGATTGAGCTTTTTGAGGAATCGCTTGTTCTTATGGTTTTGGTATCGTTTCCTACATAGTTTAATCAATTCAAAATTAGTTACAATTGTCAAAAAAGGAAATGGACTCTAAATGAGCTCATTTCTCATTACAAGAGGGAGAAAGGTTGAAGCATGATAAGTCTGAAAGTGCTCATTTGGCTAGTGCCTCTAAAGACAAGGACAAGAAAAGAAAATATCATAATGAAGTTGCTAAAGTGTCCAGCTCAAAAGAAACAATAGCAAGTTATAGAGGGTTGTTTCTTTTGTAACTAGTCTAGACACATGAAGAAATAATGTACCAAGTATCACACCTAGCGTGCAAAGAAAGTTATAATTCTTAATTTGGTTTATTATGAGGTTAATTTAACTTCAGTTCCTAGAAACAGTTGGTGGATAGATTCTAGTGCTACTACTCACATAAGGGTTTCTATGTAGAGTTGTCTAAACTACCGAAAGCCATGTGATGGTGAAAGACACATTTTCATTGTAACAGAAAATTGATGGAAGTGGAAGCAATTGGGCATTTTAGGTTGTTATTAGGAATTGGTTTTTATTTGGATTTAAAAGACACTCTTGTAGTACCATCTTTTAGACAGAATTTAGTTTTTTACTTCTTTGTTGGACAAATTTGGATATTATTGTTCATTTAGAAACAATCAGTTTAGTTTGTCTTTAAATTCTAATGTTGTTGGAACTAGTAATTTAAATGCTTATGACAAGATTTATTTTCTAGAAACAGTTGCATCCTATAATGAAACATTGTATACGAAATAATATGGTATTAAACCAAATTAAATAAGGAAACTTCAGCATCATTATGGCATAAACGCTTAAGTCATATCTAAAAAGGTAAAGTTGAGCACCTTGTGTCTGATGGAGTTTTAGAGTCCCTTGACTTCACAGACTTTGATGTCTGTGTCGATTGCATTAAGGGAAAATAGACCAAAACCAATAAATTGGGTGCCAACAGATCTTCATATGTCTTAGAATTAATTCATACTAATATTTGTGGGTTATTCTCTATTACATCCTGAAATGTTCAACAATATTTCATAACATTCATAGACGACTACTCACATTATGGGTACCTATATCTCATTCATAAGAAATATCAATCTCTGGACATGTCCAAGGCTTATAAAGCTGAAATTGAGAATAAACTCAACAAAAGGATTAAGAATTTCTGATTTGATCGTGGTGGTGAGTACTATGGTAGATATGATGGCTCAGGTGAACAACGTCCAAGACCATTTACGAAATTCCTAGAGGAATGCAATATTTTCATACAGTACACCATGCCAAGATCACCTAGTATGAATGGTGTAGTCGAAAGAGAAAATAGGACTTTTAAGGATATGGTAAAGAGCATGATTGCTTATTTTACCTTACCTTAGTCTCTCTAGGGAGAAGCATTAAAGATAATAGCTTACATTCTGAATAAAGTACCCACTAAAGCAGCTGCAAAAACACCTTATGAGCTTTGGATAGGTCGAAAGTCTAGTCTAAAGCACTTTCACATTTGGGGATGTCCAACTAAGATAAGGCTTTATAGGCCACATGAAAAGAACTTGGACTCCAAAATAGTGAGAAACTACTTTATTGGTTATTTTGAGCAATTTAGGGGCTATAAGTTTTATGATCCCACAATTAGGAATATTTTTGAGACGACAACTGCAACATTTTTTGAGAATGTTGAGTTTGGAGGGAGAAATAAGGTTAGAGACATTGCTTTTGAGGAGGAATTAGATTCTAACTCAGTTCTTGCTATCACTTTTGACTATGTTCAGGATCTCATACTTATCATTGATCAAGAAATTAATTTAGAACCTCAACAAGATAATGTTGAAGAACTCCCTATTCAAGATGAGGTAATTGTTCCCAAAGAAAAAACTCAACAACCTCAAGAACAAGTGTCATTAAGGAGGTCCACAAGAGAGAGGAGAAATGTTATTTCAAATGATTATGTTGTATTTCTCCAAGAACATGAGGATGAAAATGGAATGATGGAAGATGATCCAATCAACCTTCTTCATGCCATGAAAAGTTCTAATTCTCAAAAGTGGATTGATGTCATGCAAGAAGATTAATAGTTTATACAAGACAATAAATTTTGGGAACTTGTCCCGTTACCTGAAAATGCAAAACCAATTGCTTGTACATGGATATTTAAAATCAAGAGATATGCAAATGGTAATGTAGAGAGGTATAAGTCTTGTAGCTAAAAGATACACTCAAAAAAAAAAAAACGTTGATTTTACAAAGATTTTTTCTCTAGTTTCGTTAAAAGACTCTTTCAGAGCAGTCATGGAGCTTGTTGCTTATCTTGATCTTAAGTTACATCAGATGGTTGTTAAGACTGTGTTTCTCAATGGTGACATTGAAGAAACAATTCATATGGTGCAACCAGTAAACTTTGAGTCAAGAGGCCCAAAGAATATGGTTTGCAAATTAATAAAATACATCTATGGACTCAAACAAGCTTCTCGTCAATAGTACCACAAGTTTCATTAAGTAATTGTCTCGTTTGATTTTGAGATGAATATTGTTGATGATTGTGTGTATCACTAATTCAATGGGAGTAAGTATATATTCTCGGTTCTCTATGTCGATGACATTTTGCTTGCCACTAATGGTATAGGCTTATTGCACAAAATCAAGATGTTTTTATCTAAGCATTTTGAGATGAAAGATCTTGGGGACGTCTCTTCTTATTTTAGGAATTCAGATACATCGAGACTGATCTTAGGGTATTCTTGGATTGTCATAAAAGAGCTATATTGATAAGCTACTTAAAATGTTTGACATACAAGGCTGTAGACCAGGTGACACCCTTTTTGCTAAAAGAGATAAATTTAATCTAACTCAATGTCCTAAAAGTAACCTTGAAATTCAGGAAATGCAAAAGATTCCCTTTGCATCAACTATTGGGAGTCTAATGTATGTTAAAGTTTGTATGCATCTGGATATTGCGTACATTGTTGAGATATTAGGCAAATGTTTAAGCAACCCCAGTATGGACCATTGGATAGTAGTTAAGAGGGTTATGAGGTATCTTTAGAGAAAAAATATTACATGCTTACTTATAAGAGATCAGATTATTTGGAAGTTGTATGGTATTCTGATTCTGATTTCGTTGGGTGCCAAGATAGTAGGAAATTTACATCAGACTATATTTATCTATTGGCTAGAGGAGCTATATCCTAGAAAAGTGTCAAACAGACACTTGTAGCTTTTTCCACTATGGAAGTAGAGTTTGTAGCATACTAAGAGGCATCAAACCATGGAATATGGTTGCGGAACTTTATCACTGGGTTGCGCATTTTGGAGAATGTATAAAGATCACTCAAATTGTTTTGTGACAATAAGTCAGCGGTAATGTATTCCAACAACAAGAAGAGCTCATTTAAGTCAAAGCATATAGACATAAAGTTCCTAGTTGTGAAAGAGAGAGTGCAAAGTGGAAAAATATCCATAGAGCATATTGGGACAAACTCCATGATAGTGGATCCGCTCATAAAAGGTTTACCACCAAAGGTCTTTCATGAGCACACTGCTCAGTGGGTGTTATATTATTTGAGGACATCAAGGTTTAGTGGGAGTTTTTATTTTATTTGCTTTATGTTTGATTTTAGACATTTATGTATTTAATTATTTTTTATCAGAAATGAATTATTCAATTTATTCACTCTGTTTTGTTATTTTGATACTAACATCACTTAAGTTAAGGAGAACCAGTTGGAAATAGGCATGTTTGGTTCACATTTCTTGTAATTTCCATGCTACGCATCTATGATTGATCCATTTCATTTGACTATATTTGTGTATGTGACCATTAATGAGTTTAGTCATGATTAATATGACAAAAATTGCTTTGGTCCTATATGGATATAGTTGATGGACGAGATTGTTATAGAATACTTGTTATATAATATCAAATTTTGAGCTCATAAGGTTGTACATTTATCAGGAAACATATGTTACCCAAGTGGGAGATTGTTGGATTAAAATCCTCAATTATTGGCACATATATATAATGTATAGTGCTATTATAAATTGTGATACAAAATTAAGTGACTAATTATGTTATAAGTATCACAGGTATTAAAGTGTCATGGAAATAATGTGTAGATATCATAAGTAGTATTTATAATTTGATGAGGGGCCAAATTAAAAATGCCCAAAACTAATTTAATGATCAGTTATTTTTAAAAGAGGTAGTAGTCCCAAAGAAATAGATATATCTCGTATTTCTTTTCCATCTACATTAGAGAATTATAAAAAACTATTTTCTTGGAAGATCAAAATCATTTGGGAAATCTCCAACAATGATTCAAGTACGCTTTCGCATTTAGTTTTTTTTTTTAATTTATTCTTGATGATCTAATGAGACAGATCTTAATTTATTAAATTTTATATGAGAGATTTAGTGTTATGATATTTTTTCTTTGTGATTTTCTCGACAAACATTTCTTGTCACAAATATTCTTAATGCGAAAAAAGAAAATTAGCCTACCAAATTACATGATAAAAGAATATTTTTTTATGGAATAATATGTCGCTAAAAATAGTTCAATGGTTTTTTTTTGGAGCACCAATCCTCACCTCTTAAAATTATAATAATAATTATATTTTTAATTATTTTAAAAGTTGTTCATTAATTTATGATGTGTTTTTAAAATTTATCAATTTTAAAGTGAATAGAATTTCCGCCTTTTATTTATTTATTATAAAAGATTTATGTTTGATGCATCGGAAAATATACAATTTTAATGATAGCGTATCTTCAAAACTTTATTAATGTGAAAAAGTGAAGTTTCATTTATACACATCCTTAGAATTTTCGTGAGGTAGTTGAGATCAATGAAAATCATGGCTGCTAGTTTGTGAGATTTTCATTAATCTCACCTACCTCGCGAAAATTCCAAGGATGAGTATGATTCAAACTTAGATATTAATTTCATTTATATGCAAAATATTTTATTTTTCAACATTACAGAAACCAGAAATTTAATTATTTATACGTTAGAACAAACAAACACCAGAAATTTTATTAAGACAGCCATCAAAATTAACAGCAGCATTTGCTCTCACATTATTCGGCATTTGTAGCACATAATTCAACAGCAAGAACTGTTTTAGTGCTAACTATCAATAACTGAAGCAAGTAAAGGATTGAAGCCATTGCCGCAGTCAACAAAATCATATCTAATAGTAAGGTGGCCTTGAGCATGACCTACTCCATCAGTGTCCAATCGGTTGAAAACTCCCACATCCAAATCTAACCCTCCATTGCTGCATCTGTCTACAATCCTCACTATTTCTTGAGCTCCAGTCCTTGTGTTTCTTACCCTCAAGCACCTCCCACAAGCAGCCGGGAAAGAAGGACCAACGGGGCCACAAAAGGCAGTCCAACCATACTTACTCCTCCATGAATATGGCTTGTTAGCATCCCATGTAGAGCAATAGGCACTCACTGCCATCAAATCCCATCCATTTTGCTCTGGATTATAGAAATGGTAAGTAGATCTCACAGTCGCTCCTTCTCCTGTCGGGGGAGGGGGGCCACTTCTGCAATTGCTCTGGCAATTTTTTGCCGGTGAACAGTAATCATCGGTGTTCCCACACCATCCGTATTGACTGCAACATAAGTTGTTAGGGCATAAGGCCCCACCAGCTTGCCGACCGCATTGCTCGCTCATTGTTGCTCCTAGTAAGCTAACCAAAAATACAAACAGCATCACAAACTTTACTTTATCCATTTCTTTTCTTCTTTTTTCCAAGGGGTGGATTTAGTATACTCTGCTTATAATTTTGTCAAGGTTTTATACTAAGTTATGTTCATGTTATTATTACCAAAATGACCTTACAACTCAGATTAGCAGACGTCATATTATATATATATATATATATGTATTAATATAACATCATGGAATGGTGATTGTTTAGGGAGTGTTTTGTCAAGGCATGTGGGGCCGGCGGCTACAAATAAATGTTAATGAAGAAGATAAGGCCAACGTTAGAGATTAGCCGCCTCAGTTCATTTTTTCATTAGCATGTGAGGTGCTTAATGGTTTTTATCGGATAAACTTCATATAAGTTGATTAAATTATTAGAAAATTTATGTTTTGATTAATTAAATTTAAAAGGTTAAAAAATTGTTATTTAATTATTTAATTTTTTTTATTTAAGTTATTGGAATGTTAAATTTTTTTTTAAAGTCGACTAGTAAGTCCCAAACGACGATTCGACGATTTGTATGATAAATAAATACCCATCAATAAGTAGAAGAACATTTCTTAGATTTTAGTTGATCTGAAAATTAGTGTAGGAGATTGGAGAAGAAAAATGTTTAGATTTTGGTTCGTAAGTTTATATCATTCAAAAATATTTTATGAAAAAAAACTGAACTATAAAAGATAAGGGGAATGAGAGCTTTCGATGCAAGCGGTGCAAATAAAGAAGGCCATATAGCAATGATTTTAATAACTTGATGACTTATATAAAAACTTTCAAGTAATTTAATAACTATTTTGTAACTTTTTAAAATTTAATAACTAAAATATAAAGTTATTAATAATTTACTAACATTTTCCTTCTTAAAAAAGAGTGGAAGAATTGAGTGGTTGATATTTGAATTGTAGATTTAATCTGCGAATCAAGATTTCAAACTAACGAAAATCTTTGATCACTAAATTAATAATTTGATTGATGGTTATTTAATATTAAGAGTTATAAATACAAGTAATTTAACATTTGATTATGTTTAGTGAAGATTTAGAGTGATTAAATCATGGTTTAATTAGATTTTTAATAAACATTTATAATTATAGATTTTACAAATTATTTTTTAGATAAATATATTAATTGAGATTTTATGCATAATTGAATTTTTTTAAAATTGTCAAATAGTGTTTAAGAAACATAAAACAAAGATAATTTTATCTAATTAAAGTTTAAAAGTCTAAATCTAAAGATAATTTTTATCTAAATAAAGTCCAAAAGCTCAAAGCCCAAAAATAATATAAAAACCCGATATCCAAACTGATTTAATACAATTTGATTATAACTGGTTTCCTATGTCCACCAATTTAATTTTGATTTGAAAAATGAAAAAATTGAATATCTTGATTCGATTAAAAAAACGAATTAATCTCACCCCTAATTACTGGGGGTGGGAGGGATATATGCACAAACGGAAGGCTATTATAATATCGTAGATTTTATTTTACAAGAGAAGATAGTAGATAATTTACAAAGGAAGGATTTCTCTTGATATCTTGAGAGAGAGAGTATACAAGAGAATCACTAATTCTAAAAAGCTATTTCTATTTTTCGATGCCTTGTTTAGGCTACAACAACTCCTATTTATAGTGTAAATTTTAAACTCTAATTTATTTACAATTGAAGTCCGCACGATATCACGATAAGGATAACTTTATTATCGGCTCGATAGTTGCTTCCACGTAGCCTTCTCGAATCGACAAAATTGATGTAGTTGTTTCTACAATTTTCTTGCAATAATTCTTTGTTTGCATCATTGCTTACATCATTGATGACTTCTTGATGACTTCTTACATCATTGCTTGCATCATCTTCTATGGATGGTGATGGATTGTCACATCCAATAATTAAATATCTCCTTTTTTGGATTTGTCTTTATCCTTCTTGGATATTTCTCAGATTCATCTCCTCGATTTCATCAAGGTGTAATGACTCTGGTGAAGGAACTGGTGTGAAACACCCCAAACCCGGCCCACGAGCTTTGACCAGATTTGGTATGTTCCTCAAGTAAACCGGTTCAAAATTCTTTTGTTACTTAGGAAAAACTTGTATGATTTTTAAAAAATATTGTTTGGGTTGGGCTTGAGTTGAAAACAAATTTATCTTATGTTAAAACCCATTTATTTAAGGTGACAAAACATTTAGAGTTAATTTTAAAAAGGAATTTACTTAAACTTTAATTGATAAAAATCCATAAACATAATAAATAAAAGAAAAATAAAGTAAACCACAATGGCCTTATTATATCAATGATCCCAAAGTAAAACTTAAAATACTTAAAATAAATTGAAAGTCCAAATCATAAATTTCTTGCTATGCATGGCCACCTTTAAGCTCCCGCGAGACCCGGTCCATTATCGCTCATCACCGAAAAATATTTCCCAAACGGGGTGAGTCAACAGACTCAATGTGTACACAACACTAAGTCATAATAGAATCAGGCATGCAAATGATACACATTCAAATCATAGAATACAATTAATGATGCATTCCCAAACCCAAACCTAATTAACCATCCGCTACACACCACCCGTACCTGCCAGTCACACCGTGGGGACTACTAAGTCAACCCTCCATCCGCTACACATCATCGAAGGCAGTCGCTGCAGTCGACGTGCTCATCGCCCATATAATTTGTGTCATTAGACACCATATTCAAATAATGTAACCGAAGTTACCAAATTCAGATAATGTAACCGAAGTTACCATATTCAAATTTTGTGACCGTAGTCACCATATTCCGTTGGTGAGACCGAAGTCAACACCTTCTTCCCCTTTCTCATATATCCCGAATGCCCCATAAATGCATAACATACTTAATTTCTCATTATTCACATGTTAACAATATAACATATTCGTAATCCTATCGAAAGTAGGAACGCGTGCTGGGTACTCTTACCACATTTGTGGTACTTAGCCACATTCACATTCTTATGCATATTCATATATTAAAATAATTGCCATATGATATATTGAAAGTTAGTGTGAGTACACACCTGATTGGCTTAATAGATTCCTTGAAATCCCGAAGAACGATCTACCGATCTAAAGTTTAGATCTGTTAATTCCTATATTCGGCCCATCATACAAAAACACATTAATAACCTTTTCGATTTTAAAACCAAATCCCAATAGGAATGGTATTACTAATACTTACCTTGGTTGCCGATTGGATTGATCAAGTTCCCAAAAATTACTAGTATCCCTTTTCCTTGAAATCGGCTAACACTAAATCATGTAATTTTGTCAGTTTCTGACTTTTGGATCAATGAAAAATAATTCTAAATACCAAAAATAAGCCTTGGCCGATTAGATCTATGTACTTACCTTACGCTTTCCAAATCTGAAGAGGATTCCTTGCCCTATATGTCTGTCGAAATCTTCATGTTAGATTTAATCTAACATATACATCATAACCTTTAATCAAATAAATTTATCTTACCTTAGATCCTTGATCCTTATATTCGACAGTTGTAGACCCCGTTAGATGTCGTAGTTGATTGCTCCTTTACTTAGAATCAACAAAGATTCGGCTTTGACAGTAGAAACAGAGAAGAAAATAGAAGAAGAGGAGATGGATTTTGCTTAAAGAAAAATTCTAGAGAGGGGAGAGAGCTAGGAAAATTTCAAGCACAGAGGAAGAGAAAGCAAAAGTTGATGAGTAGCCCTCCTGCCCTCCTTTTATAGTCGAAATTATCAGCCTAGGAGTCCCTTACTTGGCCACCACTCCTCTTTTTGATAATATTATCTCTTTTATTTAAAAGATAAAAGCCTTTAATCCATCAATTATCTCCTCAATTTTCTTAAAAGAAAATCCTTTATTTATCACTTATTATTCACATATTTATGCAAATAAAACTCTTCCTTTTCTAGAAACTCATGCCGTCCACCTCACCTTACTGGAAGCAAAAATAAAACTTATTTATTTGCTTCTCAAGTGACTCGAACTCAGGCCTATTTCCCCGCATGTGACGCCATCTCCTTAGGCCCTAAGTGGCATCTTCAGGCCACTTTTCCAAGCCCTGTTTGTGTGTCAAACTTCTCCAACTTTTTCTTTTAAGGCCCTCTAGCCCTTATTTCCTATTTTGAACTTTAAAATTTGACATTTCGGCATCATTTCTAAGTTTCCTAAAATTTTTGATCGGCTCAGTAACTTGCCATTTTTCTTACATTTCCAAGTTTCCAGAAATGTTCACTTTCCATTTTGAATCATTTCCAAAAATGTTTCAAAAATGTTCAAGTTTCCAAAATGTTCAAGTTTCCAAAATGTTCAAGTTTCCAAAATGTTCATTTCCATTTTCATTTCTAGGTTTCCAAAAGTATCAAAAATTTATTCTTAGTACTTGAGACTTGACATTTCGTACAATTAAACTGAAAATGCATAGGCCCTATTCAGGATGTTACAGTTCTACCCCCCTTAAACAAAATTTCGTCCTCGAAATTTCCTAACTAAACAACTGAGGGTATTGCTGTCGCATTGTCTCTTCTGACTCCCACGAAGCTTCTTCCGATCCATGATTGCACCATAATACTTTGACTAGAGGCACTGACTTCCTTCGTAGTACTTTCACATCACGTTCCAAGATTCGAATCGGTTCTTCCTCGTAGGATAAGTCCGGCCTTAGCTCCACCTCTTCAATTGGTACCACATGGGACGGATCCGATCGATAACGACGTAACATGGACACATGGAAAACATTGTGCATTTCTGCAACTCGCGGTAATTCCAACTGGTATGCCACTGGTCCAACTCGTTTCAATACTCTATAGGGCCCTATAAACCTTGGGCTTAGCTTCCCTTTGCGACCGAACCTCATTACCTTCTTCCAAGGTGAGACCTTTAGGAACACTTGGTCTCCCACTTCAAACTTTATCTCCTTCCGCTTAAGGCCCGGCAGCACGACTTTTGCTGTCGAGGCTTCCTTCAACCGTGCTCGAATTAACTCAACCTTCTCTTCGCCGCCACTACTAACTCTGGACCCAAAACTCGTCGTTCTTCTAACTCGATCCAACAAGTAGGTGTTCTACACTTCCTACCATACAATGCTTCATATGGTGCCATTCGAATACTAGCCTGATAGCTGTTGTTGTAGGCAAACTCAGCTAAAGGCAAGTAATCTTCCCAACTTCCTCGGAAATCCATTACTGACCTCTCAACATATCCTCCAACACTTGTATAACCGTTGCTCTGCCCGCCGGATTGTGGATGAAACACCGTGTAGTGAAGTCCAACTTAGTGCCTAAAGCTTGATGAAGTGCCTTCCAAAATCGAGACGTAAACCTTGGGTCTCTATCGGAGATGATCGACATTGGTACTCCATGTAACCTCACAATCTCTGCCACATATAACTTAGCCAACTTCAAGAGAATAATCCACCCTTCATCGGGATAAAGTGCGCGGACTTGGTCAAACGGTCCACTATCACCCATACCGAGTCCTTCTTAGTAGGCGTAAGGGGAAGCCCACTAACGAAGTCCATGGTAATTCTCTCCCACTTCCATTGGGGAACTTCGATTGGTTGAAGCAATCCTGATGGGACTTGGTGTTCAGCCTTAACTTGCTGACACGTCAAACATTTTCCCACGAATTTCGTCACTTCTCGTTTCAGATCAGACCACCAAAATTGTTCCCTTAGATCTCTATACAGTTTGATGCCTCCGGGATGCATAGCATAAGGGCTACTATGCACTTCCCGAAGGATCCTCTGTCTCAACTTCTTGTCCCTCGGCATACAGACCTTCCCTTTGTAGCACAATACTCCTTCATCATCGACGCCATAGTCCTCTAATCCTCCTTGTTTGTACTTGCTGTAACTTAGCACTTAAGTCCCTATCATAGCTGTCCCTCTTTCACCTCCTTCACCATGTGGGCTTGACTTGCAATTCGCCAATAGGCTTCCATCGTTATCTGGACTTAAGTGAGCGAACAAAGCCCTTAAATCCGCCACAACCTTCCTACTCGGGCATCGGCTACCACATTCGCCTTGCCGGATGATATTCTATCGAACAATCGTAGTCCTTCAACAATTCCACCCACCTTCGTTGCCTTATATTCGGCTCCTTCGAGTCAACAGTACTGCCGGACTTTTGTGGTCTGTGTAGATAATCGACCTTTCTCCATAAAGGTAGTGCCTCCAAACCTTAAGGGCGAAGACCATCGCTGCTAGTTCCAAGTCATGAGTTGGGTAGTTAACCTCATGCGGCCTTAATCGCCGAGACGCATAAGCGACTACTTTTCCTTCTTGCATTAGCACACGTACCTAACCCGGTGTGCGAAGCATCACAAGATACCACAAAATCCTTTTCGCCTCCCACTGAATTAACACCTGAGCTTCACAAGACCTTCTTAAGCTTTTCAAAGCTTTCTGTTGCTTATCCGTCCACACAAAGGGTACTTCCTTCCTTAGCAACTTTGTCAAAGCGCGGCTATTGACGAGAACCCTTCCACAAACCTTCTGTAATAGCCTGCCAAGCCTAAGAAACTTCGGATTTCAGCCACGGACCTAGGTGGTTTCCAATCCAACACTGCTTTGATCTTCCTAGGGTCCACTCTTATCCCCTCTGCGGATACCACATGTCCTAAGAATGCCACCTCCTTAAGCCAAAATTCGCACTTGCTGAATTTGGCATAGAGCTTTTTCTCCCTTAACACTTCCAACACAACTTGGAGATGCTCATCATGTTCTTCTTCCGTCTTAGAATACACCAAAATATCGTCGATGAACACCACGAGGAACCTATCCAAATAGGGTTGGAAGACCCGATTCATCATGTCTATGAACGCGGCTGGAGCGTTCGTCAACCCCAAACGGCATCACCACAAATTCAAAATGGCCGTATCTTGTCCTAAAAGCGGTCTTATGAATATCAGCCTCTTTCACCTTCAGCTGATGATATCCCGACCTCAAGTCGATCTTTGAGAATACTGCGACCCCTTTCAGCTGATCGAACAAGTCATCGATCCTTGGCAAAGGATACTTGTTCTTGATGGTCAGCTTATTCAACTGACGATAATCTATGCACATACGCATAGTTCCGTCCTTCTTCTTTACAAATAGAACCGGTGCTCCCCATGGAGACACACTGGGTCGGATGAATCCACGATCCAACAGTTCTTGGATTTGAGCCTTAAGCTCCACTAACTCCCTTGGCGCCATTCGGTATGGAGCGATTGACACAGAGTCGCTTTCTGGCAAAGCAAATCAATTCCAAATTCCACCTCCCTATCTGGGGGTATTCCTGGTAATTCCTCTAGAAATACATCCATGAAGTCCTTAACCGTTCTGACTCCACCAACACCTTCTTCTTTTTCACCCAACGCACTTACAAAGGCTAGGAATGCCTTGCATCCTTTCTTAACCATCTTCTCAGCCTTCAATGCCGAGACTACGTTAGACAAGTAGTTTCTTCTCTCTCCGATCATTACTACTACTTCATCCTCCGGGGTCCTTAGTTCCATTCGTTTAGCCGCACAATCCAACACGGCTTGGTGCTCTACTAGCCAGTCCATTCCAAGTATAAGTTCAAACTCCCCGAAAGGTAGTTCCATTAGCTCGAAGCCTCTCAGGCACAGACTTACGGGTTCCCGAATTTCCTCCTGCACCAGCCACCAACTCCAAAACTCGCACAGCACAGCCTGCGACACAGCATCTTCTCCCGTCTGAGCTTGCTGCTCAACACCCACAGCTGAGGGTGGTGGTGGCGGTGGTATCTCGTTGTCAGACCCTTGACCCGATCTAATGGGTTCTGACACCGTCATCCTTCCTCTACCTCATCCACGACGACCACGTCCTCTAGAGCTCATTTCTAACGTCGTAATCTGATTAAGAAGTTTTATGAATTAGTCTTTCTTTCACTTGTTTACTCGCGAAGAAGTTTTATGAAAAAGAATTTAGGAGTGGTTCTTTCGTATTCATACAAACACACAGTCTTTCCATTCATTCATTCATCCATCAAACAAGTATGAACTTCCGTTCATTCAGAGAAACATTGTAGTTTTCATCGTTGATGTTTTTCCACTACCCAGGGGTATTTTCGTAATTTTGTCCTACAGGGACATTTTCGTAATTTTCAAAAGGGAAGAGTTCCTCGGTGATTTCGTCAAAAAGTATTTTGGTAATTTCAAAATCCCGAGGTAATTTGGAAAATTTTAAAATCCGGGGGTATTTCGGTAATTTTTTTAACCTCAGGGTTTTTTTTTGTAATTTTCGCAAATCAGGAGTTTTTCAGAAAATGTTGTAAAAATAATTTTCTCAGATTTAAAGAAAGTTTTAAAAGTTTGAAAAAAAAACTAGGGTTTGTTGTTTTGTTCTCTCTTCTTTTTTTTTTTTTAAAAAAATGGCTAGTTCCTTTCGGGTTTTAGTCATTATGTTTAGCCTATGACCGAGCCCTCTTTGGTCGGGTGAACCAAAGCTACGCACTGCAGGATTCGAATGGAGAGGAGGTGAGTCACGCGGATCGCTTAAATACCAAGCTCCCATCGAAACCATTCCTAGACATGCGCATGCAGAGGTTGCCACACCGCCGAGCCCTCCGAGTTAGGGTGAACCGAAGCTACGCACGCACTGTAGGATTCTCGAAGAGGAGGTGAGTCACTAGGACCGCTTAAATACTGTGCTCTTAGGATCCAATCCTAGACATGCGTCACAGGGTTACCACACCCTAGCTCGTGACTTAGCCATAGGTTTGTTTAGTGCATTAAGTCTTATGTGGTTTTGTGTTTGAGTAGTCTAGTCCTAGGGTTCAAGTTCCTATCATTCTATTCTACGTTCCATGCCTTTCTACCCTTATATAGTTCATAAATCACGTAATCACACATAATGTTAGGGGTACTACACGGTGGATCATGGTCGGAGACTTAGGTGCCATGCCATAAAACTTGCTTATGTTCAAAGAAAATCATTTGGGCTCGAATTCAAAATGTTTTGGGCCTCCGAGCCCACTGAGCCAAGAGTTTAAACCAGGGCTCGATACCAAGTTGAAACACCCCAAACCCGGCCCACGAGCTTGACCAGATTTGGTATGTTCCTCAAGTAAACCGGTTCAAAATTCTTTTGTTACTTAGGAAAAACTTGTATGATTTTTAAAAATATTGTTTGGGTTGGGCTTGAGTTGAAAACAAATTTATCTTATGTTAAAACCCATTTATTTAAGGTGATAAAACATTTAGAGTTAATTTTAAAAGGAATTTACTTAAACTTTAATTGATAAAAATCCATAAACATAATAAATAAAAGAAAAATAAAGTAAACCACAATGGCCTTATTATATCAATGATCCCAAAGTAAAACTTAAAATACTTAAAATAAATTGAAAGTCCAAATCATAAATTTCTTGCTATGCATGGCCACCTTTAAGCTCCTGCCAGACCCGGTCCATTATCGCTCATCACCGAAAAATATTCCCAAACAGGGTGAGTCAACAGACTCAATGTGTACACAACACTAAGTCATAATAGAATCAGGCATGCAAATGATACACATTCAAATCATAGAATACAATTAATGATGCATTCCCAAACCCAAACCTAATTAACCATCCGCTACACACCACCACCACAGCACGCCGGTCACACCGTGGGACTACTAAGTCAACCCTCCATCCGCTACACACCATCGAAGGCGATCATTTGCTGAATCGGCGTGCTCATCGCCCATATAATTTGTGTCATTAGACACCATATTCAAATAATGTAACCGGTTACCGAATTCGAGATAATGTAACCGAAGTTACCATATTCAAATTTTGTGACCGTAGTCACCATATTCCGTTGGTGAGACCAAGTCAACACATTCTTCCCCTTTCTCATATATCCCGAATGCCCCATAAATGCATAACATACTTAATTTCTCATTATTCATATGTTAACAATATAACATATTCGTAATCCTATCGAAAGTAGGAAACGTGCACAGGTACTCTTACCACATTTGTGGTACTTAGCCACATTCACATTCTTATGCATATTCATATATTAAAATAATTGCCATATGATATATTGAAAGTTAGTGTGAGTACACACTGATTGGCTTAATAGATTCCTTGAAATCCCGAAGAACGATCTACCGATCTAAAGTTTAGATCTGTTAATTCCTATATTCTACCCATCATACAAAAACACATTAATAACCTTTTCGATTTTAAAACCAAATCCCAATAGGAATGGTATTACTAATACTTACCTTGGTTGCCGATTGAATTGATCAAGTTCCCAAAAATTACTAATATCCATTTTCCTTGAAATCGGCTAACACTAAATCATGTAATTTTGTCAGTTTCTGACTTTTGGATCAATGAAAAATAATTCTAAATACCAAAAATAAGCCTTGGCCGATTAGATCTATGTACTTACCTTACGCTTTCCAAATCGAAGAGGATTCCTTGCCCTATATGTCCTGCCGAAATCTTCATGTTAGATTTAATCTAACATATACATCATAACCTTTAATCAAATAAATTTATCTTACCTTAGATCCTTGATCCTTATATTCGACAGTTGTAGACCCTGTTAGATGTCGTAGTTGATTGCTCCTTTACTTAGAATCAACAAAGATTCTGGCTTTGACAAAGAGAAACAGAGAAGAAAATAGAAGAAGAGGAGATGGATTTTGCTTAAAGAAAAATTCAGCAGAGAGAGGGGAGAGAGCTAGGAAAATTTTGGCACAGAGGAAGAGAAAGCAAAAGTTGATGAGTAGCCCTCCCGCCCTCCTTTTATAGCCGAAATTATCAGCCTAGGAGTCCCTTACTTGGCCACCACTCCTCTTTTGATAATATTATCTCTTTTATTTAAAAGATAAAAGCCTTTAATCCATCAATTATCTCCTCAATTTTCTTAAAAGAAAATCCTTTATTTATCACTTATTATTCACATATTTATGCAAATAAAACTCTTCCTTTTCTAGAAACTCATGCCGTCCACCTCAGCCTTCTGGAAGCAAAAATAAAACTTATTTATTTGCTTCTCAAGTGACTCGAACTCAGCCTATTTCCCGCATGTGACGCCATCTCCTTAGGCCCTAAGTGGCATCTTCAGCCACTTTTCCAAGCCTGTTTGTGTGTCAAACTTCTCCAACTTTTTCTTTTAAGGCCCTCTAGCCCTTATTTCCTATTTTGAACTTTAAAATTTGACATTTCGGCATCATTTCTAAGTTTCCTAAAATTTTTGATCGGCTCTGTAACTTGCCATTTTTCTTACATTTCCAAGTTTCCAGAAATGTTCACTTTCCATTTTTGAATCATTTCCAAAAATGTTCGGGTTTCCAAAAATGTTCAAGTTTCCAAAATGTTCAAGTTTCCAAAATGTTCAAGTTTCCAAAATGTTCATTTCCATTTTCATTTCTAGGTTTCCAAAAGTATCAAAAATTTATTCTTAGTACTTGAGACTTGACATTTCGTACAATTAAACTGAAAATGCATAGGCCCTATTCAGGATGTTACATGGTGTATTCCAGCTTTCCCACGTGTCTTTGATCTCCGTTGCTAGCGGATAATCATCTATCTCCATGTCTGCTATCTTTTTTAATAGCTGAACAGCTTCTCTATTTCTTTCTTCCTGGGTTCTTCCAGTGTCATATGCTTGAATTCTTTTTCCATCGGTCCAGAATAAATAAGTTTCTTGATGAAGAAGATGCTGGGCCATGGTTATCATATCAATTCCGGCTTGGATTTGATAATTTAAAAAATTATTATAACACTTGTCAATGATTTTTGCCAAGTGTTGTTGGTCTTCTTCTACTAACTGAAAGGGCTTTTCCCAAAAACATAGTACGAAGATTCCAAATTTGATATGGTGATAAAATTTTTCTTTCTCAAAGCAATACCTATGAAACTACATATTTCTATATGAAAATAATAGACAAAATCATCTATATCAACAAAATTTGTTAATCTAGATTTTACTATAGCAGAAAATCTTTTAATAAATGAAAAGAAAGATTTTGGATTGTTATTTCTTTAACAAATCCCCATTCAATTTGGTTATATCAAATGGTTCATGATTAAGCCTAAATTTGATAGTAGGAAATTGTTCTCCTATATCATTAGTAAAAACATAAGCTTGTAAAAATATTTTGAAAAAGTTTCTATAAATTGAGCTTCTTTGGTTGCAAATAGCTCTCTCTATTTTTGAAAATATTTCTTGTGGTAGAATTTGTCTACATTTATTATATAGACATATTCTAAACATTTTATTAATAATAGATTTGTTTGTTCCTTTATTAATAAAATATTAGAATATATCAAGAAGATTGTTTATCTCCTTAATATCTATATATTCGATTAGGATTTCATCCCAATCTCTGTATAAAAGCAGATTTAAGTAATAAATCATGAGATTCATTTTCTTTAGTTGTTTTTTCAACTAAAAATTGTGAAAACTGTGTAAGAGCTTTTCGAAATTTGCTCTTTGATCGTAAATATGGGTTTTCCATATTTTGTTTATAAAATTATAATATTCCAGAGGTAATCCCGGATTATAAAAATCTTTAATTTCAGGAATTTGTTGTTGTTTCAACAAACCTTCATTTGTTTTATAATTTCAAAGATAATCGGTTTGTGATGCCGAATTTGGATCTTGAGACCAATTAGAAAATCTCACCGGGTTGGTGATTGTGTTCGAATGATTGGTTTACCATTGGATATGGTACATAATATCCTTGATTAGGATAAAATGGTACTTGAGCGGTATAGTAATAAATCCTTGTTTAGGACTTATTGTTTTCCCTTTGTTGGGTTTTTATGGGATGAGTTGTCCATTCTCCAACTTTTCTAGAGGTTTTTACCTCTATCCATAAGGCCCTGCTAAGAAATTCAGCAATCATATTGTTAGTTCCTTTAATATAAATAACTTCAAAATTAAATTGGCATAATTCGTTATACCATCTAATTCTTCTAGGTACAGTTTCTAAGCTTTTGTTAGTTAGAAATTGTTTAACCGCTTAATTATCAGCTTTTATAATAAAATGTTCAAAGCTAAATATATTAAGAATTTTTTATTCCTTTTTTATTGCTAATAATTCTTTTTCATAGATAGCATAATTTATTTCATTTGGTTTAAATTTTCCCGAACTATATCCACAAATTAATTCTTCATTATTTGTTTTTGCTTTTAAAACACATCCCCAATTTTTTCTCGAGGCATCTGCTTCTAGAATTAATTTATCACCTGGTTTAGGTAAATAAACTTTAGGAATATAATTTATTTCAGATTTTATATTTTTATAATATCTCGAATCTCTTTTAGACCATTCAAAAGGTTTTTCCTTTTTAGTTTTTCATATAACTCATCTAATTTTTTAGATAAGTTAGGAAAGAAATTTCTACCATAATTAACAATTCCTAAAAATTGTTGAAGTTGTTTCTTATCAACAATATTTTCAGGAAATTCTTTTATTTTTACTATAATGTGATCTTGGAGTTTAAGACCATCACAGATAATATTAATCCTAAGAATTCTATTTCAGTTTTTTCTAATTCAATTTTCTTAGGACTTAGTATAATTCCATGTTTTATGAATTCTCTAGATATAATATTTAGATGTTTTCTATGATTTTCTAATGTATCAGAAAATATTAAAATATCATCTATATATACGACACGTAATTTTTATATTTTTTAAATATAGAGTCCATCCATCTTTGGAAGACTTGTGGTGCATTACTGAGTCCAAATGGCATTACTCTCCATTGATAATGTCCATTAGGAGCACTAAAAGTGTTAATGGTTTAGATTCTTCATTAGCATAATTTGCCGTAATCTCGATTTACTGATCAAATTTACTAAAATATTTTGCTTTTTTAGCTTGATTTATTAAAATTTCTTTTCTTGGAATAAAATAACCATCAAAAATAGTATTTTGATTTAATCTTTTATAATTAATAACCATTCTAGCTTTTCCTCTTTTTATTTCTGCATGGTTTCTTACCATAAAAGCAGGACTAGAATGTGGACTATTAGTTTCTTCTATTAATCCTTTTTCTAATAATTCTTTTATTTGTATATCAAATTCATCTATATCTTGTTTAGTATAGATCATAGGTTTTACTCTAATAATTTTATTAGGATTTTCTAATTTAATAGTACAATATCTAGGACTATTTTTCCATAATTTTAATGGTTCTTCACTAAAATTATTTTCTAATATTTTAAACAACCAATGATTTGTTTCAAGTTGTTTAACTTGTTCTTTCTTAGATGGTGAAAAATCTTTATCACAAATAAATTTATGGTTTTCAACTAAGGGTATTTCTACTGAAGTTTTTTCAATAGTTAATATAACAAAATTTTTATCAATAGAAAATGGTAAATGTTGATATATAAAATTATTACCTAATAATATATCTCCATGCATTTCATGAAAACATAATATTTTAGGTATCACAAATCTTACATTATTTATGTAGATTGGTATATTTTTTGCTTTAAAAAGAATTAAAGTTTCATTACCATCTACTCCAACAGCTCTTATTGGATTTCTCATAAGTTCCCACTTTTCCGATGGAATAGCATTTTCTCTCTGACTACTAGTTGTAGCTCCTGTATCTAATAGAGCATTTAAAGAATATGAATTATATTCTCTAAACTGAAAACGAAATTTCAATATAAGTATAATATTTCTGGGTTGGAAATGTGAAAATGTAATAATATCTTTTTCCCAAGTTTCATTTGTTGAATTATTGGTTTATCTTTTATTTTTTGTATTTTTAGATATTTTATCTAATTTATTAGTAAAATGAACCGGTTTTAGTTCAATAGGTAAATATTGGTTTTTCCAATATTGATTATCAAATATTCTAGTTGTGTTTTCAATCTTTTCATAATTTTTATTAATAGATCTCGGATAATCATCCGTTTGAAGATCCGAATCTATCTTTCTTTTACCATAAGGATCTTGTTTATCAATTTCCCTAGGTTTTGGTATTTCATAATCATATGGATCGGTTGTTCAAGATCCATTGGTTCAAGAATTTCTATATTTTCATCCTCTTCATTTGAAGTTTTTCTTCATCGAATTATGACTAGTGACATTAATATCTACATTAGAATTATTAGAACTACTACTACTTTACGTAGTATCATAATTTAACATATAGTGATAATTATATTTTGTAAATAGATCTTTATGTTTTTCATAAAGTTCTTCTATTAATTTTAAATATTCTACTTGTTCATTCTTATCTTTTGTTTTAGAAAATTGGTTTTTCCAATGTTCTATTAAAGTTTTATAAGAGTCAAAATCATATTTTTCTTGTTTTTAACTTTTTCTCTTTTTTGTTTTTCTTTTTAATATTATGATAAGTAGAAGATTCATCCAAGACTCATCTTCATCCGATAAAGCTAATATTACATTACTATTACCATAATATAAAGGTCCTAAAACTAAATCCGATTCTATATTATTATTATTAATAACTTGATCTAATTTATTATTAACATCGATAAAGTTCTATAGATTTGTTATTCAAATCTAAATCGATTACTTCTCCCATATTATCTACTTTTTCTTCTATTTTACTAACCTTAGTATATAATTTATTAAAATATATAGATGTCATATCTATTAAACTATTGATACCTTTACTAAGAGCCGAAATATTATTTTCATTCTTAGAGTCTATATGCATAGTATGATTACAAGTTTTATCTTTGTATAAATAATCCATTTGTTCCATGTTTTTATATCTCGGTACCTAAAACCGTCTGTGTCTTAAACGTCTTCACTCCACGCCTACAACGTCCCACTCGGACTAAACGGCAACAAGAAGACAGAATCACAGATATATGGGTTTTAAGATAAAACAACAGTAAAACAAATAGAATTGAAGATAAAAGATAGAAACTTACAATGATTACTACGATATATAGAACTCCAGAAATCGTTACTCCGGGGCTCCTCTGATACCAATTACTGGGGGGGAGAGGGATATATTCACAAACGGAAGGCTATTATAATATCGTAGATTTTATTTTACAAGAGAAGATAGTAGATAATTTACGAAGGAAGGATTTCTCTTGATATCTTGAGAGAGAGAGTATACAAGAGAATCACTAATTCTAAAAAGCTATTTCTATTTTTTGATGCCTTGTTTAGGCTACAACAACTCCTATTTATAGTGTAAATTTAAACTCTAATTTATTTACAATTGAAGTCCGCACAGTATCCTGATAAGGATAACTTTATTATCGGCTCGATAGTTGCTTCCACGTAGCCTTCTGAATCTGACAAAATTGATGTAGTTGTTTCTACAATTTTCTTGCAATAATTGCTGTTTGCATCATTGCTTACATCATTGATGACTTCTTGATGACTTCTTACATCATTGCTTGCATCATCTTCTATGGATGGTGATGGATTGTCACATCCAATAATTAAATATCTCCTTTTTTGGATTTGTCTTTATCCTTCTTGGATATTTCTCGATTCATCTCCTCGATTTCATCAAGGTGTAATGACTCTGGTGAAGGAACCGTGTATTCAGCTTTCCCACGTGTCTTTGATCTCCGTTGCTAGCGGATAATCATCTATCTCCATGTCCGCTATCTTTTTAATAGCTGAACAACTTCTCTATTTCTTTCTTCCCGGTTCTTCCGGTGTCATATGCTAGAATTCTTTTTCCATCGGTCCGAATAAATAAGTTTCTTGATGAAGAAGATGTGGGCCATGGTTATCATATCAATTCCGCTTGGATTTGATAATTTAAAAAATTATTATAACACTTGTCAATGATTTTTGCCAAGTGTTGTTGGTCTTCTTCTACTATTGAAAGGCTTTTTCCGAAAACATAGTACTAAGATTCCAAATTTGATATGGCTGATAAAATTTTTCTTTCTCAGCAATACCTATGAAACTACATATTTCTAAATGAAAATAATAGACAAAATCATTTATATCAACAAAATTTGTTAATCTAGATTTTACTATAGCAGGAAAATCTTTTAATAAATGAAAAGAAAGATTTTGGATTGTTATTTCTTTAACAAATCCCCATTCAATAATGGTTATATCAAATGGTTCATGATTAAGCCTAAATTTGATAGTAGGAAATTGTTCTCCTATATCATTAGTAAAAACATAAGCTTGTAAAAATATTTTGAAAAAGTTTCTATGAATTGAGCTTCTTTGGTTGCAAATAGCTCTCTCTATTTTTGAAAATATTTCTTGTGGTAGAATTTGTCTACATTTATTATATAGACATATTCTAAACATTTTATTAATAATAGGACTGTTTGTTCCTTTATTAATAAAATATTGGAATATATCAAGAAGATTGTTTATCTCCTTAATATCTATATATTCGATTAGGATTTCATCCCAATCTCTGTATAAAATGCATTTAAGTAATAAATCATGAGATTCATTTTCTTTAGTTGTTTTTTCAACTAAAAATTGTGAAAACTGTGTAAGAGCTTTTTCGAAATTTGCTCTTTGATCAGAAATATGGGTTTTCCATATTTTGTTTATAAAATTATAATATTCAGAGGTAATCCGGATTATAAAAATCTTTAATTTCGTGAATTTGTTGTTGTTTCAACAAATCTTGCTTGTTTTATAATTTCAAAGCATAATCGGCTTGTGATGCCGAATTTGGATCTTGAGACCAATTAGAAAATCTCACGGGTTGGTGATTGTGTTCAATGATTGATTTACCATTGGATATGGTACATAATATCCTTGATTAGGATAAAATGGTACTTGAGCGGTATAGTAATAAATCCTTGTTTAGGACTTATTGTTTTCCCTTTGTTGGGTTTTTTATGGATGATTGTCCATTCTCCAACTTTTTCTAGAGGTTTTTACCTCTATCCATAAGGCCTGCTAAGAAATTCAGCAATCATTAGTACAAATAAATTTAGGATTTTCTACTAATGGGATTTCTATAGAAGTTTTTCTATAGATAACATAATCGATTTTTATCAATAGAAAATGGTAAATATTGATTTATAAAATTATTTCCCAATAAAATATCACCATTCATATTAGGAAAACATAATATTTTTGGAATTATAAATCTAACATTATTTATGTAGATTGGTATATTTTTTGCTTTATAATAGATATTGGTTTTATTACCATCTACTCCATTAATTTTTATTGTCTTTTTGAGGTTTCCAATATTTTTCTGGAATAGCATTCTTTTTACAACTACTGGTTGTAGCTCCTGTATCTAATAAAGCATGTAAAGAATATTTTTTATATTCATTATGCAATGTAATTTGAATATATTTATTGTTAATAATATCTTCTACTGAAAATTGTATATCTTCTATTCTAGTGTGTCTAGAATTTCTACTAGGTGTAGTAGGAAAAATAGGAATATGAACTGTTTTCATACCTATTGGTGTCGAAGTACTTATATTATCCTCCTCTTCTTCGGGTTGAGAATTAGAGGGTAAAACTAAATTATCATCCGTATTAGTAATCGATTATTTTTAAAATATAACTTGTCACCGGATGACATATATTCTATAGTGCTTATTTGGTTTAGAAGTACTTGCATTATTAACCTTTTCTATCATCCAATCTTTTGGAATTGATAAATCTTTTAGATGTAATAATTTTGGTTGTATTTCTACTTCTGCTGTATTAGTATATTCATTAATAGAAGTCCAGCTTATTGCTAGATCTTCAGCTAAATCACTAATATCAGAATTTTTTGTCTGAATTCTAAGACATAGACACTCTTCTATTAGAGGGTCTGTTATAGAGATAAAGTAATTTGGTTTAACTTTAAATCCTATAACTCCTGTATGTAAATTAGATTGAATTCCTCCAATAAGTACTTTTATTGGATTTTCAAATCTTTTATCTAATAATACTGCTATAATAGGAATATATGACCTTTTCTAAATAATGCTCTAATCGTTATCATAATTATTCCTAAATGTATATATCTAACCTGAGGATATTTTTCCCTAATCCTTTTTATTTTATCCTTAGTAAATAAAGGGATTTGTTAATCCACCTTTAGTATCTTTAGCGATCGTGTTACCGCTAATTTTTTCTATGTGTCTTTGTGACCATATTTTAAACTTAGATATTTTATAAATTTCTTCTTTAGAAATATGATTTTTAGTAATTTTATCTATTATTTCATCGTAAAAGTCTGTTTCTTCTCCGATTAAATTTCCTAATTTAATATCCGTTGTTCAGATTTTGGAATTTCTTCTAATTGATTATTAGAACTAGTTCCTAACATAAAAATATATTCATCTTCGTAATTAGTATCGAATCTGTTTTCGATATTAATTCATATACTATTTCAAAGTAGGGATTGATTTCCTCACTTAAACATACTTCTAAATCTTGTTCTTCAAGATTTTTAATCATTTTTCTAGCACTTTTGTAACATCCTAGATTAGGGGTTATGCGTTAGTGCATAATTCGAGTGATAGTAGGCTTGGAGTATGTTTGGATATGTTTTAAGGGTTTCGGGAACTTTAAAATATAGGGGAATGCTTTGGAAAAAAATTTTGGATTTAAGTGTAAAAAGGGGAATTGGGCTAAGGAGGCCTTAAGGAGAATATTAGGCGTGTTTGGACATTAAATGGGGCTTGGTAAAGTGGCTCAAGGGCGCCACTTAGGGCCTTGGTACACGACGTCATGGGTGGGAGGAAGGGAGGTGGTTCGAAAGTTGCGGGAAAGAAAAAGAGAATTTTATGTTTTTACGTCAAGGAGGCGCTCGGCTAAGGATGTCTTAAAAAGAAATTTGGGGTGGAACATGTCACAAAAAGCGCCTGGGTAAAGTGGCTTGGACGCTTGCGGGAAAGGGTGCTCTAGGGGGATGAGGTTCGATTCACGTGGGCAGCAAGGAGTGGGGTTTTATTTTTAGCTTTTGGCGTTAAGACAAGGGGGACCTAAGGAAGGAGGCTTTAAAAGAAATTGGGGGGAGTTTATAACACAAAAAGAATCAGCGGCGGAGTGGCTTGGGGGCGCTACCTACAGCAAGGATTCTAGCGGGTCGTGGGTTCAAAGGCGCAGAGCAGTAGTTTGGTGTTTATTTTTGGCTTTTGCTTGTGAAAGAAGGAAGAAATTTGACGGCACATGGAGTTTAAATTGGATGAGGATTAAGCTTGTAGGATAAATGTAGTTTTATTTATTTTAATATAGGATAATTATGGCTTTATTTAGATCAAATGAGATTTTATTTTATTTATTTTAGGAGATAGGATAAGAGATTAAATTGGGATATTAGCAAGGGATATTGTTGTTGGAGGATATAGGGGATAATTATGTGATTTATTATTTTAAATAGGTAGATTAGTAGATAGAATAGAGAGATTAAGTGGAGGATAATTGATTTATTTTAGAATTTTGAATAGGTGATTAGGAGATAATGAGATGGATTTTATTTTATTTTATTAAGGTGATAAAAAGAGATTAAGTATGGATTTATTTTTATTCACTTTGAATATGTGTTAAAGAGATAAAATAGGAGAAAGTGTGTAGTACAAATAGGGGTGCCGAATTTAGTTTCTTTTCCCCATTAGTGCCGTTTTTCCCTTGTGCAAAGCCGCTTATGTTTCATTCCTCTTTTCTATTTGTTCTTGGCCGAATCTATATCCCTTTCCCAATTCCTTTCTTTTATTTTTGTTAGCCGAATCTTCCATTTGCCACCGTTGCCGTATTGCTCAACTCCTTCTTCTCTTCCTTTCTTTAAGAATTCTTTTAAAAGCTGAAATACTTTGGTGAACCATAGCCGAATCCTCTAGGCAGTAAACTCCCTCTACTCTTGTGTTTTCTTCTTCACCATAAAAGAGCCGACCTATTCTCATTTAGTCTTCACAAGCAACAATAGTGCCAGCGTTAAGGAGTCTTAGAAGAGCCTCTTGGATTCGACTACTCAAGGTGAGTTAATGTGGTATTCGACCATAGGCCATTTTATAAGTTTAGGTATGACCGATTGTGTATTATGATTTTTGGGGCTAATCGACAAGTAAGCAGAGTATCGAGATTCTAGATCGTGTTAGATTCGAGTAGTTCGGAGTTTCGCTAAATAATCAGGTGTGTGATTAACCCACCGCTTTTCGGTTTTTGTGTTATATCCGTATGTGTTAAAATTGTGCTAACTAGTGCAAAGTGGAAATTGTGATATGGATACCCTCAAGGGGTATGTCGATAATACTGGTAAGTACCAAACCCGATGATATGTGATTATTAGTATGAATATGTGTTATGACTATGCTTGATGAACATGCTCATGCATCATTATATTATATCATTATTTATGTTACATGTGCATGGGTGGGATATGATATGAAAGAAGGACAGGGTGTACTTCGAGTACGTGGTTTGATGTTAGCCTTGAGCTACATCGTGGATTGACGTTGACTGAGGTCGCGTTGTGGATTATTGTGCTTAATTGCACGTGGACGGGCAGTGATTGCCTTTGGAGTAAAAAAGGAGAGGGTGATTTGATAATCCCCGTGTGTGTGGTATTTGGATACTGGGGTGTGTAGAGGATGGACCCTAGGTTTGGGTTGGGTGCATTTTGCATAATTGTATATGATGTGTGGATTAATGTGATATGAGTATTTAATGTGGAAGTGGGCCAAGCCCAGTTGATATGTGGATCAGTGTGGAAATGGGCTAAGCCCAGTATGTGGAAATTTTGTGGGTAACTACCCTATTGGATGAATGTGATATGAATATGGGCCAAGCCCAGAATGTGTTAATATGTGAGTATGCTATTTTGTTATCTGATAAATGGGTTAATACGTGGTTAACATGTGGGTGGAATTCAGTGGATTAATTACACACTGAGTCCGGGTGACTCACCCAAATATTTTATCAAACATCGTGTAACACCCTGGTTTAGGGGCTGTGCGTATGGGGTATAAATCAAGTGTTAGTAGGTTTTTGGGAGTGCTTGGATGAGTTTTAGAGGCTCTAAGAATGTTGGGATGAGAAGGGAAGGCTTTGGAAAATTTAGATTTTTAGGGTAAAAAGGAATTGGGCCTAGGAGAATTGAGCCCAATGGGCCCTTAGGCGTAGTAGCGTTTAAATTTTTTGGAGAACAAGAGACCGGCTTAAATGCAAGTTGGACCTATTGGATAAGTGATTTTGGAAGGTTAGAAGGCTTCTTATGAAGTCCCGGGATCAAATATTAGCTTTGGGGAAATTTTGGTTTTAGGTGAAAAAAACCCTGAAGTTGGGTGTAGGCCTTAAGAATAAAATATGGAGGAAAATAACACAAGTGGAGTGTGTGGTGTAGTGGCAAAGTGAAGCCACATAAGAGACAAGGGGGTGACGCCACAAGGGAAGGAAGGAGGTCCAAGGTTCAAGTCTTGGCTTTTGCATTTTGGTTTTCTTTTTACTTGGACCTCGTAATTTGGCTATAGTTTATATTTAGTTGCGCATGGTTTAAGACACAAGAGGAGCTTGTGGCCAAGTGGTTAACAGCGTGGATTATGTTGCAAGGGAGCCAGGTTCGAATCTCATGAGAAGCAAGGAGTATTTATTTTCATGGTCTGGACGGGAAGAGTTTCAGGTTGAATTTAAACTCTCATCGACGAAGGGATCCTACATCGGAAAGATACAAAGAAGGAAGGTGAAGTGCTAGCTATATAAGGAGCATCCTAGGAGGAGAGTAAACACATCTTGGAGGGCGTTTGGGCACAGGAGTGGTCTGAGCGCGGATTAACACCGCAGTCCTATCGGTGTGTAACTCTCTCTACTCTAGTTGTAGAGCGGCGACGCCGAAGTGCCGTCCACGGCATTAGTAGCCACGAGCGTGCGGCGCACGCGTGGGGCTTCGACGCGATAGTTGAGGCCATCAGTGAGTATTCTCGTGGGTTGGGGTCGCTTGGGCCTCGATGGGTCGGTGGGCCCAATGGCCCGTGGGCCCATATGAGTAAATTGCATGATTGATTAGTATATAGTGAACTAGACTAGGTGGAACTTATATACGTGGCTAGATTTGTGTTAGGTGGGCCCACACGAGCGTGTGGGCCCGAATGGCCAAATTGGGCTTTAGGCCCAATAGTCCATTTCGACCAGAATGGTAGTTGGGTCGCTCGGGCGACACCGGGCCTTTGGAAAGGCCATTCCAGGTACGAATTACCGATATACCCTTGGTGGGTAAATTACGAAAATGCCCTTAGTAGGTAAAATTACCATTTTACCCTTAAAGGTTGATTAGCAAGGTAAGGCGTGTTAGTTTTCTTTGTGCTATAGTTTTTGTCTTGGCCGAATGGCCTAAGTGTTCATTGTTTTATGCCAAGGCCGATTGTAGGGAAGAAGAGCTGTCATTTGGGAACTTTTTGTAAGTCCGTTAGTCTCATGGAGTGCGAGAAGCGAAGTAGCGTTTGGGTTTTGGTATCATTTAGGTGCGTAATCATCGCACTATTTCGTGGTTTGGTTTGCTAACATGTTTATATGTGTATTATGTGTAATAGCCGTTTATAATGGCATAAGTGATGAGTAATCGTGATGGTAAGTTAATCTTGATATACATTTATATATGTACAATGTGGTAGTGATAAGTGATAAATACTCATTCTATATGATATTCTTGCATGATTTATTGACACATGGGCATGGGATTGGATTGAAGAAGGAAGAAGTGTACACAGGATGTACGTGGTCTAATGATAGCTCAGGTTACATTAGCGCTTGAGGGTTAGCTTTGTGCTACCTCAAGGGAGGTGTTGGCTAGGTGCCCATCTCAACGTGGTTGATTGCTATGTGCATCACCGTGAGGCGATTACGATATTTGGATCACTTTGGTTGATCGGTGGCTCAGCCACGGCCTCGGCAAGCGAGAATGCCGAGGTAAGATTTATGGATCACGATGTGATCGGTGGCTCACCCACGGCCTTGTGCAGCAGGTCCGCCGAGGTAACATATGTGGGATCACTCGGTTGTGACGGTGGATTAGCCACGGCCTTAGGCAGGAGTCCGCTAAGGTTGGCGTATGGTTGGATAGTGGGTTGGGCCGAGATGCATACGTGCATGACTTGGCGATGTGAATTGTTTGGTATTGGGCCAAGCCCATAAGTATGGAAATATGTGAGGTGATTATGCACTCGAGTCGGTGGACTCACCCTATTCTTATTAACCATTTTGGTGATGCGTAGAGTTGGACCTAGGATCGGAGAGAGGCTGCAAGGTGGCCCATGCAGAAGGAAGAGTTTAAATATTTTAAGTTATTAAGTACTTGATCTTTTAAATATTGATGTAATAAGGGCCTTTTTTTTAGTTTTTATTTTTATTATTTTGGTATTATTTTATTATTATTTATGGCTTGTTCAAATTAAATTACTAGCTAGTGAAAATGATTTTACTCTAATCTACTTATTTAAAGTATTCATAAGATAATAAAGTGTTTTAATATGGACATTTTTATAATATCAAGTCTAAAGTATATTTTTTTCAAAAGAACATGGTTTCCAAGATAAAATAAATTTTTACTATTTTATTCTAAGTCGTAAATATTTTCACTAACATAACCAGATCTGGTCGTAGTGAATGGGTAGGGTTTGGGGATGTTACTGATTTGCAATATCGAGCAGGTTCAAAACTCCGGCTTTGAGGGTTTTGGGCCCAAAAACATTTCAAAATGGGTTTTTATGAAAGGTTTTGAGTTAGGTGGCATGGCACCTGCACCTCCGACCCGGAAGTCCACAGGTAAGTACCCTTACTATTGCTTGTGAGTTATTGATGTGATCGGATGATTGCAATAGTGGATTACTTTAGAATCAAACTTTGATTGCTCGAAAGAACGACTTTAAACTTCGCTCATAAAATTTGCTCGTGGATTAAACAAAGTGGAACAAAATTTCTAATGCATAAAACTTTTAATCAGATTAAATCGCGACGCTAGATATGAGTTCTAGGGGCGTGGTCGCATTTCCTCGTGGACGTGGTAGAGGCGATTTTGGTGATCTGTTTGTTTTGTTGCCCGTAAAGTATGTTAGCTCTTGGAGATCAGAGTGCGCAGCGAGCAGCGAGTGGAGAGAATTGGACTCGTTAGTTTAGACAAGTAATTTCGAGGATCTAAATTATTTTAAGGAGGGTAGAATTGTAACACTGGTTTAGGGGTGTGCGTATGGGGTATAAATCAAGTGTTAGTAGGTTTTTGGGAGTGCTTGGATGAGTTTTAGAGGCTCTAAGAATGTTGGGATGAGAAGGAAGGCTTTGGAAAATTTAGATTTTTAGGGTAAAAAGGAATTGGGCCTAGGAGAATTGAGCCCAATGGGCCCTTAGGCGTAGTAGCGTTTAAATTTTTGGAGAACAAGAGACCGGCTTAAATGCAAGTTGGACCTATTGGATAAGTGATTTTGGAAGGTTAGAAGGCTTCTATGAAGTCCCGGATCAAATATTAGCTTTGGGGAAATTTTGGTTTTAGGTGAAAAAACCCCGAAGTTGGCGGTGTAGGCCTTAAGAATAAAATATGGAGGAAAATAACACAAGTGGAGTGTGTGGTGTAGTGGCAAAGTGAAGCCACATAAGAGACAAGGGGGTGACGCCACAAGGAAAGGAAGGAGGTCCAAGGTTCAAGTCTTGGCTTTTGCATTTTGGTTTTTTTTTACTTGGACCTCGTAATTTGGCTATAGTTTATATTTAGTTGCGCATGGTTTAAGACACAAGAGGAGCTTGTGGCCAAGTGGTTAACAGCGTGGATTATGTTGCAAAGGAGCCCGGGTTCGAATCTCATGAGAAGCAAGGGAGTATTTATTTTGCATGATGCGGGACGGGAAGAGTTTCATTGAATTTAAACTCTACATCGACGGGATCCCACATCGGAAAGATACAAAGAAGGAAGGTGAAGTGCTAGCTATATAAGGAGCATCCTAGGAGGAGAGTAAACACATCTTGGAGGGCGTTTGGCACGCGGGAGTGGTCTGAGGCGGATTAACACCGCAGTCCTATCGGTGTGTAACTCTCTACTCTAGTTGTAGAGCGCCGAACGCCGGCGCCGATCACGGCATTAGTAGCCACACGAGCGTGCGAAGCGCACGTGTGGGGCTTCGACGCGATAGTTGAGGCCATCGCAGTATTCTCGTGGGTTGGGCCGCTGGGCCTCGATGGGTCGGTGGGCCCAATGGGCCCGTGGGCCCATATGAGTAAATTGCATGATTGATTAGTATATAGTGAACTAGACTAGGTGGAACTTATATACGTGGCTAGATTTGTGTTAGGTGGGCCACACGAGCGTGGGGCCCGAATCGGCCGAAATTGGGCTTTAGGCCCAATAGTCCATTTCGACCAGAAATGGTAGTTGGGTCGCCGAGGCGACACGGGCCTTTGGAAAGGCCATTCCAGTGCACGAATTACCGATATACCCTTGGTGGGTAAATTACTTAAAATGCCCTTAGTAGGTAAAATTACCATTTTACCCTTAAAGGTTGATTAGCAAGGTGGGCGTGTTAGTTTTCTTTGTGCTATAGTTTTTTGTCTTGGCCGAATGGCCTAAGTGTTCATTGTTTTTATGCCAAGGCCGATTGCAGGGAAGAAGAGCCCTGTCGCTGGGAACCTTTTGTAAGTCCGTTAGTTCATGCGCAGAAGGTATAGCTGCGTTCTGGTTTTGGTATCATTTAGGTGCGTAATCATCGCACTATTTCTCGTGGTTTGGTTTGCTAACATGTTTATATGTGTATTATGTGTAATAGCCGTTTATAATGGCATAAGTGATGAGTAATCGTGATGGTAAGTTAATCTTGATATACATTTATATATGTACAATGTGGTAGTGATAAGTGATAAATACTCATTCTATATGATATTCTTGCATGATTTATTGACACATGGGCATGGGATTGGATTGAAGAAGGAAGAAGTGTACACAGGATGTACGTGGTCTAATGATAGCTCAAAGTTACATTAGCGCTTGAGGGTTAGCTTTGTGCTACCTCAAGGGAGGTGTTGGCTAGGTGCTCATCTCGGGCGGTTGATTGCTATGTGCATCACCGTAGACATGATTACGATATTTGGATCACTTTGGTTGATCGGTGGCTCACCCACGCCTCGAGCAGCGAGAATGCCGAGGTAAGATTTATGGATCACGATGTGATCGTGGCTCACCACGGCCTTGTGCAGCAGTCCGCCGAGGTAACATATGTGGGATCACTTCGGTTGTGGACGGTGGATTAGCCACTACCTTAGCGTGAGTCCGCTAAGGTTGGCGATGGTTGGATAGTGGGTTGGGCCGAGATGCATACGTGCATGACTTGCGATGTGAATTGTTTGGTATTGGGCCAAGCCCATAAGTATGGAAATATGTGAGGTGATTATGCACTCGAGTCGGTGGACTCACCCTATTCTTATTAACCATTTTGTGTGATGCGTAGAGTTGGACCGGGATCGGAGAGGCTGCAAGGTGGCCCATGCATAAGGGAAGAGTTTAAATATTTTAAGTTATTAAGTACTTGATCTTTTAAATATTGATGTAATAAGGGCCTTTTTTTAGTTTTTATTTTTATTATTTTGGTATTATTTTATTATTATTTATGGTTTGTTCAAATTAAATTACTAGCTAGTGAAAATGATTTTACTCTAATCTACTTATTTAAAGTATTCATAAGATAATAAAGTGTTTTAATATGGACATTTTTATAATATCAAGTCTAAAGTATATTTTTTCAAAAGAACATGGTTTCCAAGATAAAATAAATTTTTACTATTTTATTCTAAGTCGTAAATATTTTCACTAACATAACCAGATTCGGGTCGTAGTGAATGGGTCGGTTTGGGGATGTTACACATCGCAGTGATATGATGATCTGACCGGTTGGAGTGGATACGAGGTGGCCCATGCAGTAAGATAATTTAATTAATTAAGTATTTATAGTTTCCGTATTTTGATTAAGTCTTTATTGTAATAAGGCCCATTAAAGTATTTAAGGTTGTTTAAGTATTTTTCATTAAGTTTAATTATTATATTTATTATTGATTGACAATTTAAATATTGATTGCAAATGATTTTATTTTCTCAAGTGTGTATAATAAAGTTTTGAATCCTGGTGTTTTCATAATAATTTAATTTTTTTACCTAGAATATTTTAAGTCACTTAAAAGGTTTTATTAAAGGGAACAAATTTTTAACGATTTTTACTCTTAAGTAAGAATATTTTCGAACGTGTTTCGCAGTGGCATTTCAAATTCGGTCGTAGTGAATGGGCCGGGTTTGGGGTGTTACACTTTTTCCTTTGTTAGGACAATTTGTTGCTATATGACCTTCTTCATCACAAATGAAACATTTACAAATTTGTTTTTTAGTATTAGAAGTTTTTCTCCTAAAAATTTTTTTTTTATTATTATTATTATTATTATTTAGTATAATTTTTATTACTCGGTTTCCATCTAGCTAATTTATATTTTTTATGTTTTTTATAGGTTTTAGGGCGTATAGGATTACATCCAAACTCCCATTCATTTTCTAACATCTTGGTACAATATTTATGACTTAATTTATTTTTGACTTGTTTAGCCGCCTTACTTTGTAGACAATGTAAAATTATTCTTTCTTTAGCAAAATTAATTCTATTACCTATAGAGTCTATATTTGCTATTTCTATTCCTGAATTTTGACTATGTTTATATATATAAGAAGTATATTTATTAATACATATCTCATCCCAAGGTGGTGGTAATTTATGAAAATATTGGTTTTTCCAAAATTCTATACTATCATTTTTTAACTTTTGATATTCATGAAGAAATTTTTTAGAAAATTCTTCTAAATATCTTATGTCACATAATTTTAATTTTGACAAGATATAACTGGATTGGCTATCCTGATCTTTTTTATTAGTATAACCACAAAATTCTGCTTTTAGAATCAAGTTAACCCTTTTAGTAAATCTTTAGGAGTACTTATTTGATTAATAAGTTGACCTTTTTGTTCTTTTCCTTTCTCGCATTCTTCCCATCGTTCGAGAAATTGTAGAACATCTCCTTGAAATGTTCCTACAAAGTAATTTAAAACTTTTCTTTTGACCAAGTATTACTGTTGTTGTTTACAAACAATAGTCATAGATTGTGCCCAATCATCTATGGTTTTTTCATAGTCTCGATAAAGGAATATTAGTTAAATCTAAATATATTCCTCCTTGAGCAACACTTCTTTTATTTAAATCATCTACCCTATATGGTATAGGTATAGGATGACTAGATTCAATCTGTGTTTTGATTTTATCTCATTAGTAGCTATATAATCTATTTGATTACCTATTATTCTAGTTGTGTTTTCAACCTTTCATAATTTTTATTAATAGATCTCTGATAATCATCCGCTTGAAGATCCGAATCTATCTTTCTTTACCATAAGGATCTTGTTTATCAATTTCCTAGGTTTCGGTATTTCATAATCATATGGATCTGGTTGTTCAAGATCCATTGGTTGTGAATTTCTATATTTTCATCCTCTTCTCTGAAGTTTTTTCTTCATCGTAATTATGACTAGTGACATTAATATCTACATTAGAATTATTAGAACTACTACTACTTCTGTAGTATCATAATTTAACATATAGTGATAATTATATTTTGTAAATAGATCTTTATGTTTTTTCATAAAGTTCTTCTATTAATTTTAAATATTCTACTTGTTCATTCTTATCTTTTGTTTTAGAAAATTGGTTTTTCCAATGTTCTATTAAAGTTTTATAAGAGTCAAAATCATATTTTTCTTGTTTTTAACTTTTTCTTTTTTGTTTTTCTTTTTAATATTATGATAGGTAGAAGATTCATCCAAGACTCATCTTCATCCGATAAAGCTAATATTACATTACTATTACCATAATATAAAGGTCCTAAATCTAAATCCGATTCTATATTATTATTATTAATAACTTGATCTAATTTATTATTAACATCTCGATAAAAGTTCTTTAGATTTGTTATTCAAATCTAAATCGCCATTTCTCCCATATTATCTACTTTTTCTTCTATTTTACTAACCTTAGTATATAATTTATTAAAATATATAGATGTCATATCTATTAAACTATTGATACCTTTACTAAGAGCCAAATATTATTTTTCATTCTTAGAGTCTATATGCATAGTATGATTACAAGTTTTATCTTTGTATAAACAATCCATTTGTTCCATGTTTTTTATCTCTCTGTACCTAAAACCGTCTCGTGTCTTAAACATCTTCACTAACGCCTACAACGCCCCACTCGGACTAAACGGCAACAAGAAGATGTAATCACAGTATATATGGGTTTTAAGATAAAACAACAAAGAAACAAACAGTAATTGAAGATAAAAGATAGAAACTTACAATGATTACTACGATATTAGAACTCCGTAAATCGCACTCTGGCCCTCCGATACCACCATCGGGGTGGGAGGATATATGCACAAACGGAAGGCTATTATAATATCGTAGATTTTATTTTACAAGAGAAGATAGTAGATAATTTATAAAGGAAGGATTTCTCTTGATATCTTGAGAGAGAGAGTATACAAGAGAATCACTAATTCTAAAAGCTATTTCTATTTTTCGATGCCTTGTTTAGGCTACAACAACTCCTATTTATAGTGTAAATTTTAAACTCTAATTTATTTACAATTGAAGTCCGCATGCAGATCCTCGATAAGGATGACTTTATTATCTACTCAATAGTTGCTTCCACGTAGCCTTCTCGAATCACAAAATTGATGTAGTTGTTTCTACAATTTTCTTGCAATAATTGCTGCTTGCATCATTGCTTTACATCATTGATGACTTCTTGATGACTTCTTACATCATTGCTTGCATCATCTTCTATGGATGGTGATGGATTGTCACATCCAATAATTAAATATCCCCTTTTTGGATTTGTCTTTATCCTTCTTGGATATTTCAGATTCATCTCCTCGATTTCATCAAGTGTAATGACTCGTGAAGGAACCGTGTATTCCAATTTTCCCACGTGTCTTTGATCTCCGCTATAGCTGGATAATCATCTATCTCCATGTCTCGCTATCTTTTTTTAATAGTCGAATGTGCCTTTCTATTTCTTTCTTCCCCGGTTCTTCCAGTTGTCATATGCTAGAATTCTTTTTCCATCGGCCCGTAATAAATAAGTTTCTTGATGAAGAAGATGTGGCCATGGTTATCATATCAATTCCGCTTGATTTGATAATTGAAAATTATTATAACACTTGTCAATGATTTTTGCCAAGTGTTGTTGGTCTTCTTCTACTACCGAAAGGGCTTTTCCCAAAAACATAGTACATTTAAGATTCCAAATTTGATATGTAATGATAAAATTTTTCTTTCTCAAAGAATACCTATGAAACTACATATTTCTATATGAAAATAATAGACAAAATCATCTATATCAACAAAATTTGTTAATCTAGATTTTACTATAGCAGAAAATCTTTTAATAAATGAAAAGAAAGATTTTGGACTGTTATTTCTTTAACAAATCCTCATTCAATACCGGTTATATCAAATGGTTCATGATTAAGCCTAAATTTGATAGTAGGAAATTGTTCTCCTATATCATTAGTAAAAACATGTTTGTAAAAATATTTTGAAAAAGTTTCTATAAATTGAGCTTGTTATGGTTGCAAATAGCTCTCTCTATTTTTGAAAATATTTCTTGTGGTAGAATTTGTCTACATTTATTATATAGACATATTCTAAACATTTTATTAATAATAGGACTGCTTGTCTCAGAATATCCTCGAAAAGGGCCTATGCATTTTTGGTTTAATTGTACGAAATGACATATCTTATGTGTTATGAATATATTTTGAACACTTTTGAAACCTGAAATGTTAAGTTTAAAAGAGGAAAGTGAACATTTTTAGAACCTTGGAAATGTAAGGAAATGTCTTGTAAGGAAATGTCATGGAAATGTAAGGAAATGTCAAGTTTACGTGAGCCGATCAAAAATTTTTGGAAACTTAGAAATGACCTAGAAATGATGAGTTTTAAGGTTTAAAAGGGGAAATTAAGGCAAGGTGGCCTTAAAAGAAAAAGTTTGTGGAATTTGACACACAAACAAAGCTTGAAAAGTGGTCCAAGATGCCACTTGGGGCTTTATGGAAATGGCGCCATATGCAAGAGGAATGGGTCTCGAGTTCGAGTCACTTGGGGAAGCAAATAAAGGAGGTTTTATTTTTGCTTCCGTAAGATCTGAGGTGGACAAAGACATGGCTATAAATTAGAGCTTTTATTATTTTATAAATAGTGGATAAATAAGGATTTATTTATCATTATTTTCAAGAGATAATTGTTGGATTAAATTCTTTTAATTTGAATAAAGAAATAAAGAGGAAAATAAGTGGAGAAGTGATGGCCAAGTAAGTGGACTTTGAGTTTAATAATTTGGCTAAGTAAGGATAGTTGTCGAATTATCTTTTATTTTAAGTGATAATTAAAGGATAAAGTTATCGATAGAGGAGTGGTGGCCAAGTAAGGACTCTTAGATGATAATTTCTGGCTATAAAAGGAAGGAAGGAGGGCTACTCATCAATTTGTGCTTCCTCCTTTCTCTCCGCCGAATTCTTAGTGCTCTCTTCTCTTCTTTCTTTCTTTTCTTTGTCAAGTCGAGATTAAGTAATTGTTGGAACCTAGCCGAATATTTTCCTCTCCATTAGAAGCTATAGCTCTAATCTCCATCTTTATTCTTCCTTTCTTTTCTTTCCAATCCATCAAAAGCCTAATCTTGAAGGGCTTCACATAGGTGTCACGATTTCTTCAAAGGTAAGAACAAGTTTGATTTCATTCTTTTCTTTTAGATTAGCCGAGAGATAATCTAACCCCATACATATTATGGTTTCCTTAATATGGAAGGACCTTTCTGGATTATCAGAGAGTAGTCGACTAAAAAGAGGAGTATTCGGGATTTCTAAGATTAAGGTAAGACATGTGATTATTCTACCAAAGGCCTTGATTTATGTTTGATGATTAAGATTAAGTCTAACGTAAGGTTTTAGGGATTTTGACATTCCTAGTGAAACAAGGATGTAACATCCCAAAGATAGGGCTATTTGGAATTAAATTATTTTTCTTATGTTTGAACCATCGTGATATTATTTATGGAATAATAAAGGTTAATTATGGTCTTGAGTAGGCTCTGGCTTAGTAGAAATTTTTATTTGGAATGTAATATCCCGGTTGGGGGCTATTTTGTTGTTGCAATGATATTGCATGTGTTGGTGTGCTATGTTGCTATTTCTATGTTTTAGGGGCTTAGTTGTAGGCTAGGAGTATGCCCTGAGGGAATGGGAAAATTTAGTTTTTGAGCTTTAGGTGTAGAGGAGCTATGGAGCCGAGGATATGTATTTTATTTGGTGCTTGTTGCACAAGTGAGGAGTCGCAAGTGGCAAGGCATGCGCTACTTGGGAGCTAGGTGTGGCGTCAATCGCATGAGGTGGAGGTCTTGTGTTCAAGCGCAAAGATTCTCACATTTTGGCTTCCATTTTGACTGGCATGGAAGGAAGAGTTTGTAGGCGCTCAAACTCGCTCTGACTTGGCTCCACCATTTGAATGGTGGGTGGAGAGGATTTTAGGAGGAAGATTGGTAAACACATTTGAAATGTGTGGTTGGGAGCTATTGGGGGGATTATGGCCGAATTTGAGGGAGTTTGGAGTGGGGGTGGACGGCTTGGTAGTGTGGGTGTGGGTAGTGCCGAAATCCATTTTGAGTTTTGTGTTTTTCACAAAATCTTTAGAAGCAAATTTTCTTTTGCCATACCAAAACCGGAAGTGTAAGCTCAATTGCCGAACCTGTGTTGCCTTTTTGAGAAGGTGTAAAGAATAAATTCATCTTGGTATTTTTTGGGCATTTTTATTCGGTCACTTTGTTTCAAAACAAAGTTCTTTCTTTTTGTCAAGAGCCTGCCGAATTTCCTCCAAGTAAGTCTCTCTTTCCTTTTCAAACCGAAAGCTTTAAGCAACTTCATCCTCGGGCGAATTTGGCTTTGTGTTTTCTCTCAAAATCCCTTTGTTAAGCCAAACTCAGCACCCCACTTCCATTTCTTTTCTCTTTTGAAACCTTGTGTCTAAACTCCACCTCTCCAAAACACCTTTTCCATCTTTATTCCCCTTCTTTTCCCTAAACCCAATTGCCGATTCCTCCATTTCTTTCCACCTCTATTTCTTCTTTCCTTTACATTCAAAGCCGAAAGTAGGAGTGTTAAACACCTAGGGCCGTAATATTGCGTAGTGTTGGTGTTCATCCCGTGTTGGGCAATCGGTTAGTGAAGGTGAGTATTTGGCCGAAAGGCTATCTCTTCTCCCCTACTTTCTAACGATTTTGGTAAGGCAAAAGGATGATTTTCGCTTTCTCATAGAAGAGAACCAATCTCTTGTGTAACCAATTTCTTTTAGGCCTTCGGGATTCGGGCGCTCAACAAGGCCGTTATCCGAACTCGATTGATTGGTAAGTGATGGTGAGAGGTTGTTCATGGTTTATTCGCTTAGTTCTATTAAGCCAAGTTATTAAAGGTGTGACCGTTGTTGTTATAGGAGTTGGCCATCGCTTGGTTCGAGATTTGGCAGGAAACCAAATCAAATATTAGGAGCAAGCAATCGGGCCTTAGATCGATCTTCTTTTGGTACTAAAGATGCGCTTTAACAGTGTAAACTAACACACTTCTGTTTGGTAATATGATTGATAACCTAATTACTTATTAAAGTGAAACAATATGATTGATGGATTTGGTACCCGATGGGGTATAAGCACCGGATGAGCACGGTAAGTCCGTTTTCATTACTTAGATCCTGTAGAGTGATATATGTGATAACATGTTTTATGATGTGTAATACCGTGAGATGTCATTTGAGCATGATAGCATGATTGCATGTTTTATATCATTTGCATTAGTATGACATGTGTGGGTGATATGAGAGGGAGGGGGAATATGATATCCGTGTCATGTTGGGACACACGTGTCTTTGGGACACCAGAGGTTTGGCACCTCCAAAGGGTTTGGTACTACGCTTGATTTTGTGACTTCTGGCCACCGTGATTTGGTATCACATTTGTGTCTTTGGGACACCGTGCAGGTTTGGCACCTCATAGCGCCCTCGTCCAGTGGCTTAGCACCACAAAAGGGTTGGCCTCACAATTGATTATACTGGGATTGACGCCATGATTTGGTATCACAACTGGCGGGTTGGCCCCATCATCGGATTTTTGTGGATCGCGGTCACCAAGTGATTTGGTATCACGCCGCGTGTCTTTGGGACACCAGAGGTTTGGCACCTCATTGCGACTCGCCCCCGTGGTTAACACCACCGTGGGTTGGCCCACGGAGATATGGGATCGTCTGCTATGATTTGGTATCACACGCATGGGTTGGCCTCTATCATCGGGATTGATTATTCGTGACTTTGGGTCACCAGAGGGTTTGGCACCACACTTATGGATATCGTGGACTTTGGGTCACCGGTGGTTTGGCACCACCGCTGGTTTGGTACCACACGTGGGTAGAAAGGTGATATGGATGGTTGTGGATCGGGTGCATTGATAATGTTGCTATGATATGATGTGTGTTAGCATGTTGTTTTATCGGAGAGGGGATTTATGCACCGAGTCTTGCGACTCACCCCTCCTTTGACATTTCAGTGACACTTAAACGCTTATGGACATGGAGCCGGATGGACTCAGGTGCTCATGCCATGCTTTAACAAAGATTTGCTCAGATTTTTACAAAATTTGGTACTTTTAGCTTATTTATTACTATTTGTAGTTTTATTTTGGGTTGTAAATGGCCTTTAAATTAGGTTTTACTATGTTTATGCTTAAAGTAGCTTTCTAATATGCTTTAACAAATTAATTGAGTTAAAATTGCTAAAAACTTGGAAGGTCAACGGTTTCAAAACTATAACGCAATGTGTTTTAAACTTTACCATCGGGTATCACTCTAAAACATTAAAATATGACAAAGCAATCATGCCAAGATTTCAAAAGTATAAAATATGACAAGGAGTTTCTCATCTAATCTTTAACTTAACTAAACCTAACCCTTCAAACGCGATTTTCCCGTAACATGCCGATTCTGGCCGTGGTGTATTGACCGGGTTTGGGGTGTTACAATTGTGTATCGTGAGCCAAGTTCAAGGTGTTTCTAATGGGCCCGAGGCCCAAAATGTTTTCAAAAGTCCGCTTTTAAGTGTTTTGTTGAAATAAATGGTTTGAAAGGCATGACACCGAAGTCTCCTGCACTCAAATCGCCTGTAAGTAAGTACCTTTACTATTTCTTGTGATTTATTGATGTGATTGGATGATCGGCAGAGGGATTACTTTAGAAATCAAAATCGATAGGGATTCCTGGAACTCGCAAAACAAAGCTTCTTTACTATTCATAAGACTTTGCTTTAAACAATGTTGGAATAAATAATCGATGCATAAAACTCTTAAATCGAGAGCACGTAGAGAATTTAGTCATGAGCGCCAGAGGTGGACGTGGTCGTGGACGCAGGTCGTGGTAGGATGATTTCGCCGAACCCGTAGGGGTCCGTCCGGGTCGAAATGAGATAATGGGCATCACGCCACCACCGGAGGTGGGAGTTTCAAGATCGATCGATGACGCATTAAGGTCACGCCAGCGATGCCGCGAGTGTTGGAAAGTAGTCGAAAGAGGGCGCGCTATGAGCGCAAAACGCGGCCTAGCAATACGTAAATCGGAACGAAGACACTG